>CANTUQ010000040.1:2422500-3757500 GCA_947683425.1 Excoecaria cochinchinensis
TATGACAGTCATGGTTCTGAAAATACTAGAATCACTTAATTTGGAGTTCTCAAACTCCAATTATGACAAAAAAATCACACGAAAGTCTAACAAAATTTGAGCAGAGTTTCTCCTAGAAACTCTACTTGCCCAAATTAACTATTTAATTCATATTCTCAGACATTTTACACAACACTATCATGTTTCCAACCATCGAACTAATGCACAACACTAACACAAACATGCAAATACACACTCATATACCTCTTGATAAAGCTTGATCTCCCTTAATCTTGCTCAAATCTTTCCTTTACCCTTATCTTTCACCTTATCCTCAGCTATCAACACAAATAAGCAACCAAAATAATACATAAACTAATACATATAACTTAAATCACATGCAAGAAATTAGAGGAAGAAGAAGATGGGCAATCAGGCTCAAAATCATGTCTACTTACCTTCCCAAACTCCTATGTTTCTCACATAAACTACCTCTACCCCAAGAGCAGAAAATGGAGACTTACACAAGTGAAAGAATAACAAGAAATTTGTGTTTTGTGGCCTAATATCGCCGGCCAGCTGCATCCCCCAAAGAGTCCAATTTCAACTTCCATTAATACATGCATATCTAAAATAATAGATGTCAACTCCCTATTGGCCCAATGTTTTAAGTCCTTGGTTAATTTTCCTTTAGTCCTTACCTTTAATTTTTACTTCCACATGCATAAATTACCACTTATTTCTTCATTTTAATCCTTGATTTAATGCATAAATCATAAATTATGCAATTACTTATGTGCCCTCTAACAAATTCAAAATACCGACCATGTCCCAAATGCACTACAACTTACACATTAACATGCATACCATGTTCCAATCCTACTAAGGTATACTTTGAGGCCTTACAATTATTACTGCTATTAACTTATTTATCTAATATGCATTTTACTATTATAATCTTGTAATGTGCTTCATAACTTATTTCCACTCATTAAATCATATGTAATTACATAATCTACAACTTCCATTTACACATTTACACATAATCCACTAACAGGTCAAACCTATTCTTTACTATTACTTATTTTACTTCCATTATTATTATTAATAATGTTAACAGTACCACTTTCTTAATTAATATCCTATTACTCTTCCTTAATTCTTATCATGGCCCATGCTAATCCACGTCCTACCTCTGTGCCCATTTTTATTAGCTTAGCTAATTCATTTCCTACTCTTACTCTTATAAGATCCCTTACGTTATTAGACCACTTACATCGCATTTATATTTATCACTTACATTGTGCATGTTACTTTACATTATATATGTCAACTCTTATTATAAATATCTTGTACAATTATCTTGTTGTACTGACATGTCAATAGTTCCTATTAACAGGGTTTTTTTTTTAATTATATATGGGGTTATTTTTAAAAAACATTTGAAAAGTGGTGCAACAATAAACTTAATTGTAACTTTGAGGTGTTAAAAACTGGCACAAAAGTGTGTCGGTTTTCGTCAGGGTGGGGCCAGCAGGGTTGGCCGACTGGCGTGTCAGAAATTAACACTGTACTGTGCTAATTTCTGTCCAAAGCCTGCCAGAAATCGGCATATAGTGCTAGTTTTCGAAAGTTGCAGCTTCACATGAAGCTGCAGTGGCTGTAGACATTTATTTTTTTTTTAAATTTTTGCTTGCTGAATTAGTCTTATCTTTTTCATCTACCCTCCTTCATTCATTTTCATTTTCTTACCTTTACCTTCCTTCCTTCCTTCCTTTTGTTCTTTCTTTCTTTCTTTCTTTCTTTTCATTCATTTTATTTACAAAATTTTCATCCATTTTAATTTATATGTAATCCAATTATAATTAAAGGAAATGTTATTATGATTTAATATTTATTTTTGTTAAACAAAGTTTATATTGTTATTAATCTTATATTCATGTTTAATTTGTAGGCGGTAAAACTTTTGAAGATTATCCAATTTCAACATTAAAGGTAAGACATTACTATTTTTTTTTTTGAAAAATAGCTTGAGTTTAATTTGATTAGCTGTAGCATATATACAATCAAATGTGAAAATTAAAAAAAATTATTATTTGTAATCGATTGTCACCACCTACATATTAAACATTAAGATAAGATTAAAAAATATAAATTTTGTTTAACAAAAATAAATATTAAATTAGATAACATTACCTTTAATTAATTATAACTGGATTGCATATAAATTAAAGTGGTTGAAAACTTTGGAAATAAGTTGAATGAAAGAAATAAAGAAAGAAAGAAAGAAAGTAAGAAAGTGAAGAAAGAAAGAATGAGATAATGTAAGAAAAGGAATGAGGGAGGACTTTAGTAATGTTAACCTGAAAAAAAAAACTGCAGCTCTTCACGTGGAGCTGTAGCAAAACGTGAAGGTCGCAGCTTTTGCCAGAAACCGGCATAGTATAGTGCCAGTTTCTAGCACGCCAACCTGTCAATCCGGCTGGCCCCACCCCTGATGAAAACAGGCACAAAATTGTGCCAGTTTTTAACACCCTAAAGTTACAATTAAATTTACTGTTGCACCACTTTTCAAATTTTTTTAAAAAATAACCCCAAAATTAAAAAAATCCCCTATTAACATTAACAATGCCATTGTTATTTATTTACTCTTATAATTAACATTCATACTTATTAATAACATTATCAATATCTTTATTATCTTTATCTCTCTTTTATACCCAACTACTTCTTAAATTTCCGTTATCAACCATATTCTTGTGCAACTTTCATTATAGTTCTTCCTTAAACACTAGTAGATGCTTAATATACAATTATGCCACTGCTTAGTCATCTAACACATCTAATTCATTATTTGACATGTAGGAATACCATTTTACCTTCCATACATTTAAATCCATACAATTTGAACCTTTTTTTTACTTCATTTCTTCGTATTAACGCTTATTTAATTGTTTCAATTCATTTTCTTTATTTTGCCCTTAGTATCAATTCAGCAGTAATTTCTGAACTGGATACACGAAATGTGAACCTCACAGATTCATTATAGCATCAGTAGCAGTATCGGTAGTAGTATCAGTACGGTAGACAATCATTAGCCTACCCAAGTGAGTTGCCATGACCCGAACCGCGGTATGGTGGCCCTATGGCTAGCCATCTATATCCCGAGCTAGATCGAACTATCAGACTACTAAGGGCAATTTCATTTTCCATTACTTTTCAATAAATATAGGTATGTATACTGTACATGCACTTCACTTCTAATCCACTTTCTTTTACCACTATAATAACAGTATGCCACATACCGTGCCATATCATTAACACTTACATACATATTCACTTTTCATTAATAACATTCCATATCACATTTCCATATCAATAATTAGATTGGTAAATCACATAATAATCCTTTACACTTTACTTCTATACAAGTCGGCCCATTCATACTTTATCTTATATTTTCTTTCTTTTCCTTTAATTCCAATTTCTATGGTACTAATTATTTATTTTTAACTTACATATACTATTATTTTACTTTAGGTATACATTTTCTATATTACTCATTTAATTCATTTTGGTCATCATGTTACCAATCTCACATTCAATTCCTTTCTATGTTAATTTTAATTCTATACCACACGTTACTTATTCCTACCACCATTTATGCCATTATTTTACTTAAAAGTAGCATATTCCATCATTTTCACTTAAAACATAATACAATATCAGCCCAATTTCTATTCATTTAAACTTTAAAAATTTCCAATAAATTGATATACATTCCATTTTCCGTCTACTCTCATTTTATGGCATTATATTCATTAAATTAACAAATTACACCATAATATACTATATTGAATCATTCGGCCATGACACTAATTTTTTCCTCCATAATTATTTTCTTTCATTTATTATTTAATCAACTAAATCACATTCTAATTAACATAAATACTTGCTTATATATCATTCTTTTAATTTTAACACATTAATCCACATTTTCAAGCTCCCTAAACATGATTTTAGGTTTACTTTACAATACACATGCAAATTTCATGAAAACACACTATGAACATAAGCTTAAACCTACATAAATTAAATGGAAATTAAGGGATATTGTATCCACTAACCTCAAATCCTTCCTTTCAAAGCCTCACTCTTCCTTTTTCTTCCCTTTCACTTTTGATTTCACTTCTTTTATTCCTCTTGAATTTTGCTCCAAAACCTTTTTTCTCTCAAATCTTTCACTTCCTTCACGGTTCTTGAGATGATAATAGATGAAATATGACACTTAAAATTGATAAGAGCATAAACTTTTGATGGATTGTGGTGAGAGAGGAGAAGAAAAGTTTATGGAAATGGAGGAAGAAGGCTACGATCTTGAAGAATGAGGAAAGTGGGAGAAGCTTTCTGATTTTCCAGATTTTTTCATGCTTTTATAAACTCTCTAAATGGGCCAAACCATAGTTCAACTAATTGGGCCAACCCATTTAAGCCCAAATTCATTAATTCGCCATTATGTGTCCTTAATTAATTTTTCTCGCTTTCCATGTTAAATTCCTCATAAAAATGATTCCATAATTTTTAAAATATATTCATTAGCCTACACGAATATTTTCGAGCCAATCGGAGATCACTTTTCGATTCAGTAAGTATTTACCGGTCCGATAATCCAATTTTTTGTATCACCGTAAAATTAATTTCTCATTACCATATATTTCTCCATATTATTTCGAGAATGTTCATATTTTCAGATAATTTTTCGGAGGTCCGTAGCATCATTTAAAGTCTGATCAAACCCTAAACAAATTGGTCAAACCGAGTCAATGATAGATCATTACAACTCAGTTTTTTCTTCTTTTCGCATTTTAAAGTCTTATTTGACCTCTGTTTCACCTCAGATTTCTTTATCGGACTCGTGCTAACTTGCTTTTTCCAATGGTCCTAAAAAAATATTTTTTGACTCTGAAAAGTATTATTCACCTTGGTGGCACTATTCACACTCCGAAAATTATTATTCACGAAAATTATAATTTAGGGGCATTACACAAAAACTTTGTGCAGAAGTCAATAAATAGAGTTTGAACATGAATAAAATACTAGTAGACTTATAGTTTAATTAGAAATAAAAATAGTCATCTCTAATAGAAATATTTCATAACAGTTTCCTTAAATGACTATATAATATGAATATGTCTCGTTAAAACTTTGCTATAGTGTTATAAAACTTAACAAAGGAAAAAGAATATAATATTTATATCTAGTTTCCCTCAAAAATATAATGAACCATACTTAATATTCCTTTAATTGACAAATTCCAATGTTGTGTATATGCTGCTTGAAAATTGAACTTGGTAATGCTTTTGTGAAGATATCAGTTGGTTTGTTGCTTGAGAAAAATTTGTGATTTGGCCTTTTTTAATGCTGCAATATTGTTGATTGTTGTTCTCGAACAATAATTTATATATTCCTTTAATGAATTGAGTTGTGGCTCTCAACTATGTGCTCTCAACTAACTTCATGAATAACCAACATTGAATAGTTTGATAATTACTACTCCTATGGTCAAAATATTTGACATCTTCTAGTGTCTGAACTTACAGTCCAAATATCTTATATGAGTCTGGTTTAGCATGGATTGCTTATTTCCCTTTTCGCTAATTGTCTTCATATCGGCACTTCTCGATAATTAAAAACTCATACTTATTACCATTATTTTTTCATAAGCAATTGAATATGTAAATAAATGGTCAACGATAATTTTTCATCTATTTTCACATAATTCATATAATTTAGCACTGTTAAAATCTTCTAGTTTTATTTTTGAAATATGAAGTTGTTGATATATGTTATTTTTTTTTCCTCTTCTATAGTATCACTTTGAAAATTTTTCATTTCTTTTTCTTTTATAAAATGATATTTTTTTCAACTAAAAGATCTATCGTGTTTCTGGCAGATTTTAGATTAATTGACAATATTACATAAAGTCCGGGTCAATTTCACTCATGGTCACTCAACTTATCACTTATCGCACAAAAGTAACCGACTTTTTTTTTTTCCGACTTAAATGTCACTGAACTTCTAATATTTTTGCAAAAAAGTCATGTTGACCGGAATTCGGCGAGAACCCTTGCCAGATTGATGACATGCCATATGACACATGGCAACGAATAGTAAATATATGACTTTTTTGCAAAAATGTTAGAAGTTCAGTAACATTTAAGTTAGAAAAAAAGAAAATTTGTTACTTTTGCGTGATAAATGATAAGTTTAGTGATCGTGAGTGAAATTGATTTAGATGTAGCATTTGTTGGAGATATTGTTAAATGACATGTAGTTTCTGACATGTCATGCCATGTCATCAATCCGGCGAGGGTCCTCGCCGGATTCCGGTCAACATGACTTTTTTGCAAAAATGTTAAAAGTTTAGTGACATTTAAGTCAGAAAAAAAAGTCGGTTACTTTTGCGCGATAAGTGATAAGTTGAGTGACCATGAGTGAAATCAACCCCAAAAAGTCCTGTATGGATAATGATTGTTTACCTTTTCCTTTTGATAAGTCATACTATCAATCTTAAGGGATTTAACTTAAGGACATTGCTATAGAGGTTGAGGGGGCTCACCTAGCAAAGAAAGCAAGCCAAAATAACTTTGCTAGGAAAGGTTATGGGAACCAATCAGGATACAAGTTGAGTGGTGCTGAAAGCAGTAATAAGAGGGATGGAAAGACGGCTGAGGTTGGATAAGGTCAGAGGTACTATTCTAATTTAGGCCGCTCTCTGTCCTGGGCATTGGAGAGATTGACAAAGGAGGGTAAGCTGAGACCATTACCACCCAGGCCAGCCATGAATGAGGGACAACCAGGGCACAGAGATAATCAGTATTGCGTCTACCATTAGCACGCTAGGCACCTGAAAAATTATTGCCGAACTTTGAGAAATAAGATCTAAGATCTTATTGACTCCAAGGAGTTCACTGACCCTGAGAAGAGAAAGAAGAAGAAGAAGGCAGGCTATAATGCAATCCCCCCACCATGTATATGATTAGGTCTGGTCTACCCGAGTGGCGTGTGTTGCAAGAGATATATGGAGATGAGTACGTCGCTATCACCCGTCGGGAGGCGAGTGAAGAAGGGATTCCCATGGCGGCGGTAGATCGTTGATCCACTAGTAAGAGTGGAGAAGAAGATAATGTTTTTTTTAGATGCTTTGTTCTTTTTATTCCAAGAACTTCTTAGGACAATATTTGCAATTTCAATAAGATTAATAATTTTGCTTATTTGTATAGTGTTTCTAATGATTTCATTTTTCATGATCACGATGCATTCATTTTTTGACATTAATTCAACTAATACGACTGTAGTTAATCTCGGGACTTTGGAAAACACTAAGAAAATCTTAACAGCATCTGATATAACTCTTGAAGAGAGGAAGATTTTGAGAGATTCCTAAAAAAAAGCCTTTGCTTGGACCTGGAATGACATGCTAAAAATTGATAAGGGCATTGTTGGGACAGTGCTGCTTCAATATGCCAACATGATGATAAGCAAAGTTTCAAAAGCCATTCCTTTGCCTCCTCAACACCTAAGACGCATACAGTATAGCCAAATAAAATCAAGCTCCAATCATTAATGGGTTGCATCAGAAGCTGGACTATCAAATTCAAGATGAACGAAGCTTTGGTCCTTAAAAAAAAAATCTCATAGTTTTAAACCATCTGAGGCCAACGTACAACTCCATCTCAACCATTAAAGGCTACTTCAAAAATTGAGCCACCAAAGCCGACAAAAGCGAGATGTGGGATTTCACATTCAAGTTCCAAACAAAGAACTCATCATCTCAGCTAGTTTGCATAAGGGTCAAGAAAAAGTCTTTGATGTTAAAAAAAAAAGAAGCATTGTCAGAAGAAGCAGCCTTCCCGGCTAACGAAGATGAAAGAGAATTTAAAGAAACCAATCGACGCCGATGGACTAAGGGAGCTTCCATAGTAAAGGCTAAAAAAAAAGGAGAAATAAATAATAAATACCCCGCAGGTTAAAAACCGAAAAAGGTGACCTTGCTAAAATCGAGCGCCCTGCCAGGGTAAAAAAAAGGGGGGGGGGGCATCTTGGGCAAAAATTAAGGGCTAAGAGAAAATCTTTAATCATGAAAACCTGAGAAGGCTGATTGATAATAGGAGTTTGATGCTCACAAGATCTATTTCGAGATTATATGAGGTCTTATATTTTTTGGATTAATGCCAAATAATGATAAAGTGTTATGGAATCAAATTGAAATATATGCACTCATACAATAATATATTGATGTGACCAGAGCAATCCATTTTGCATACTTAAAGTTGTCTAGTTTCGGTATAAAACTAGCACATTATTACTATCTACCCGCTGTTATTCTTGCTACTCAACTGCTTTAGCCTATTCATTTTGCTATCAACTATGACGCCAATCCTACACCACCTTCATAAGGACAATCAAGCTCATACAACTATGATCTAGGATGTAAGTGCATACTGACTGCCCTTGAATAGTCTCCAATAACAGCTTCAGCCTTTTTATAATTTGTAAAAAGAAAAAAAAATAGAGAAAAAGGCCGTTAAAAATGAAAACCGTAACTGGCTCTCTAAGCAAAAGTTAGGCCAAAAGATAGGGTGAAAACCCGAAAAAATACAATTTATCCTTAAAAAAAAGAGAAAAAAAGAAAAAATGAATAAGCCACTGGATTGGTTTGGGTCCATTCCAGACAAAAATAAGGCATAGGGTTATGTAAAAATCCGAAAAGGACGTGTTTCCTGCTAAGAATAGCTAGTGTGAAAATCCACAAGGGACGTACTATCTTAAAGAAAATGATTGTAGGTATCAGATGAGAACCTCACAACCCCAAAGGCGCAAAATCTAAAAGCAAGCTTCAAAGGGGATCGGTTCTACCGCAAATTGCGACCAAATCGGCTATTGCCTCCAAAACTCACTTAGATGAATTATTGTCCAACATTTTTTTGCATGACCCATGCATTTCACATGCATGCTCACAATTTTCCTGCATATTAAGTTTTCTAGTTTTGCAGTAAAAAAGGATTCGATGCGGACACTGACAAAAGCAGAATGACGACACCAATCCAAACAATCAACCAAAGACCTCTCAGGGGGCAATCAACCAAAGGGCTCTCAAAGGGCACCACTTCAAATCTCAGAAGGGTTAGCAAGATAGCGGCACTACCATTCTATAAAAGGTTAGGACGACCACGACACTATTACTTCAACAAGGGTTAACACGATGGCGGCACTACCATTACACGGAAGGTTAGCACGACCACGGCACTACTACTTCAACAAGGGTTAGCATGATGGTGGCACTACAATTTCACGGAAGGTTAGCACGACTAGGGCACTACCACTTGACCAAGTATTTACACGATGACAGTAAATACCGCTTCAACAAGAGTTTATACGATCACGGTAACTCGCTTTAACAAAGGTTAATATGCCGGCAACATGGCAACAACCACCCCAACAGCATCATCCAGTTCGAAAAGATGGCTGCATCAACAGATTAGATACCGACATGGCCGGGGCTATACACCACACAGATTGGATGCCATAACGGAGGAGGTTAGACATCGCATAAATAGGTTAGATACCAACATGGCTGGGGCTATACACTGCACAGGTTAGATGCTGGAACGACAAAGGTTAGACACAGCATCGAAGTCGGTTACAGACCAAAATGGCAGAAGCTAGACACCGCACAGGTTAGATGCCAAAATGATAAGGGTTAACACATCGACAAATTGATGATAACTACCCCTAACTACTTCATTCAGACAAGAAAGATAGTTGCCTCAGGTATGTGTCTCTTCCTTCTTTCTTTGAGTTTTGGCTCACCTAGGCAACCATGCACTACGTTCCCTAAAACTGGGGGCAACCATGGACACCAGGTCCTGAGGCAGCTCAGACCAAGGTTACCCAGTGGTGAAAATGATGCTTGTTCACAGGAAAAAAAGTGAGAAGTGATAATTTCCTTGTCGAAACCCTTCTTTTTAAATAAAAAATTATAATTATTTTGGTTATTGGGGTTTTTAGTGGCCTGACACCGTGTGGCGCGCATGAGGCGCAGCGCCTGCATGCAGGCACAAAAGGCACCACGCGCAGCACGCGGCCTCCTGCGTGAGGCCACACCTCACGCAATGCGAGGAACGGCCTCCTACGCAAGGCCGCACCTCGCGGTGCCTACTGGCACCGCTCGCGAGGCATAGCGCCTGCGTACAGGCTCATAAGGCATCGTGCGCAAGGCCTCACCTCGCGCAGTGCGCGGCCTTGGAGGCCGTACCTCACACAATGCGAGGTACGGCCTCCTGCATGAGGCCACACCTCACGCAATGCGAGGCACGGCCTCCTGCGCGAGGCCACACCTCGCGTAGCTTGAGGCATGGCCTCCTGTACGAGGCTGAACCTCGTGGTGCCTGTTGGCAGCGGGGGCGAGGTGCAGCATCTGTGTAAATGCTCGCGAGGCACCGCGCGCAAGGACTCACCTCGCGCAGTGCGTGGCCTCCTGCGCGAGGTCACACCTCCTGTAATGAGAGGCACGGCCTCTTGCGCAAGGCTGCACCTCGAGTAGCATGAGGCACGGCCTCCAGTGCGAGGCGACACCTCGCGTAGCACGATGCACAGCCTTTAGTGCGAGGCCACACCTCGCGTAACACGAGGCACGACCTCCAGCGTGAGGCCACACCTTGCGGTGCCTACTAGCAGCGCGCACGAGACGTAGTGCCTGCATGCAGGCTCGCCAGGCGCCGCGCATGGCCTGCTAGGTTGTACCTTGTGCATGCGAGGCGCGGCCTCCTGCACGAGGCAGCACCTCGCATAGTGCGAGGCACGGCCTCTAGCCCGAGGCCACACCTCGCGCATGCGGGGTGTGCCCGCGTCTTGTGCGTGTGAGGCGCAGCCTCCAACGTGCGAGGCGTGGCCTCCCTGCAAGAGGCCTCACCTCGCGCCTGCAAGGCATGGCCTCTAGCTCGAGGCCGCACCTCGTGCGTCTCATACTTTGCCGGGACTTCATTTTTTCCTTAATTTTCGTGGTTTTGAGTTAAAATTTGAATTAAACTTAAATTCTTTTTTCCAATTTTCAAAAGGATAAAAATTGATTTTTAAAGGATAATTAGGGATTTTTTTAATAGGATTAAAAAAACTCCTAAAACCTAATTGTTTGGAGGAAGATCATATAAAAAAGAAAAGTTAGAACACCACAAAGAGAGGAGGATTAGAACAACAACCAAAAAATTCTAAAAAGGAAAATTTTTGAGTGCTAAGAAGGTTTTTCAAAAATTAATAAAATCGTTCTTAAACCAAAGAAATTAATTCTTTGTGTTTAAGATTCAACTCTCATCATCTGATTTTTTTAAAAATAAGAGTTTTGAACTTCAGTTTTTAGTGTGAAAAAACTTTTATCCAAGCTTTCTTTATTCTTTTTTTCAAGCAATTGACGAGAAAATCAATCCGTTCTTCTTTTGAAGCCAAAATCAAACCGCTAAGGGTAAATTTATTGGTTAGAGCCAATCGTTTCTCTTTCCTTACTTTGTGTCGTTCATTTGTTTTCTCCATTGTAATTACTGTAAACTACTATTAGTTTATTTGTTATAATCAACATGAACTTAAATTAATCTAATCAATTTACTGATACGATGAATGGAATGTAAGTTGAATCTGTAAAATATCCAGTATTAATTTTGTTTTTTACATTTGATTCTACTTTTGGTCATTAATCCACTTTGTTAATTTTCAGTATTTTTATCAAACATTATTTTTCTGTAGTAATCATAAATATTTTTCTCAATTAAAATTATTTATTGTATTTGCTTCTTTTAATTGCTTATTTCTATTATATCATATTCTGTACATTTGATTTAATTTGCTAAAATTATTTTTTTTTATTCTTGTTTTTGTTGTGTGCCAAACTTATTTATTTCACTTTGAGTAATGTTCTTGGGTAAACTGGAGAATCAAGAGATTAAGAGCCTTCAAATTTTGGTTTGCATTTTAATTTCTGTATTTTTCTTATTTTATTGTTTTGTATTTTTTATGCAAAATGATATTTAGATGCGTTTATTTTAGAGAAACTCATATTTTTTTTACAATAATAAAAATTAGAATTTTTATTAATAAAATAGGACCAATGTCCCGATTTTAGCCAATAAACTTTCATTTTCAAAAGGAAGTTAATTATCATAAAATGCGATCCAATTATCCCTATTTTTTATCGCCCAAAATAACTCATATTTTTGAAGTTGACACAAGGGAACTAATGTCCCTAAAATCTAATAAATGTCTCGATTTGTGTATTATGTATTTTACTTTATTCTTTTTTTGTATTTATTTTGGGCTGTTATAATTAATTTTGGGGCAATTTTATTCATTTATTTATTTATACTTTTTTGGGGGATTGTTCTGTCCCATTTTCACTTATAATTTATTTATTTGTCGCTTTTTTTTTGCTTTCTCTACTGCTTTCCAATAATGCTTGAAATGCGCTTTAATTTTATTGCATAATCGCATGAGATATAGATGGAATTTCAATTGCTAAAAAATTTATTTATAACTTAACTTAAGGCATTAATAAGAGTGAAGTTTCGAACACCTTCTCTGGTTTAAGACTCCCGAGGTTAGATGATCTTTTATAATTTCTTGTAAATTGGGTGGCGACTCCAAAATACCTCAAAGCTGCCTAAAAGTTTCATGGAATTAGATGAACTTCCCAATGTTCTATTGGGTAAGGAATTCCAAAATATCTCGTCTTACACAAGATCAAAAAGATGCCGACCATCCCTGACCGTAAAAGCGGGCATCCGGGGGCCCCGATTTTCGACCGGGTTCGAGCCGCGCGCGTCACACTTAGCTAGTGGACTTATTTTTGGAATTAGATAATTTTTATTATGTTCCATCATTGTCCAAGAATATTATTTATATTCATGTTTATTTGAACAAGGATATGATGTTTCTTTTTCTAGGGACAATGGTTTTTTTATTTTCAAAGACAATATATTTTATCATCCTACTTTGATTAGTGATGGAATATATTTTCTTGATTTAAGTAAAGAAATTCATAACATAGATACCAAGAGAGCAAGGAAAGATAACCTGAAAACATTTTTCTTTTGGCATTGTCATTTGGGTCATATAAGCGATAGTCGAATGACTAAATTATTCAAGTTTGGCAACTTAGATTCATTTGACTATGAGTCATTTAATACATGCGAATCTTGTTTAATGTGTAAAATGACAAAAGTGCCCTTTAGAGTTAAAGGTGTACGAGCAAGTGTTGCCTTAGAACTTATACATTCAGATGTATGTGGTCTTATAACAACACATGCCAAAGGAGGATACTTTACTTCATTACTTTTATAGATAGCTACTCCAGATATGGATATGTCTATCTAATAAAGTATAAATCTAAAGCCTTTGAAAAGTAAAGAATTTAGAAATAAAGTAGAGAAATAGCTTAGTCAAAGCATTAAAACACTCAGATCAAATCGAAGTGGAGAATACTTAAGCCAAGAATTTCAGTAATATCTTAAATTCTTTCCTTCACAACTTATATTTCTTTCTCAGTTACATCCTCATTTCCCATAATTCCATACTTATACAATTACGCTTGTAACCTTACTATGCAATTAACATTACAATTCCTTTTAGGGTACACTTCGAGTCATTACAATTCTCCCCTCCTTAAGAAATTTAGTCCTCGAAATTTCCCACGCTAATAATCATAAGACCATACTATTCCATATTAACGATTCCATGCAATACAAACTTAATCAAAGCATAAAACTTACCAAATGGACCAGTGGGGTCAACCACATCCTCTCTGATCATAGTAAAGACTCGAGTAGGTCCACCAGAAGCAATTGGCTTCTCCACCATTTTTGATGGTGCTTGAGCAGCTCTACCTCTTCCTTTACCACTTCTCACAGTTCCCGACATATCCACATTATCTTTACTCAAATGCAAGACTAAGTTCTCTTTGGACTTAGGGTAATTAGCAAGCATGTGTTCCATGCTGTCACACTTGAAACAAGCTCCCGTGAGCTTCCTACATGTACCCCAATGGCATCTCTGACAATACTCACACTTGGGTGTAGAACTACCTCTACTGGAGGGTGTCATAACACTTCCTTTCGATGTTGACACTGGAACCGACCCTCGAATATCTTGTCCATTTGCAGCTTCTCGAGCCCTCTTGCCACTAACCACACTAATATCTGATACTTTACCTTTCTGCTCTCTCTTCTGCTTTACTAACTCAAATTCTTCCAACTTAATGGCCACCAAGACTAATTTATAATAACTCAATCACTACATAGCAGCCATTGCCAATAAAGGCCCTCTTATACTCTCTTTCAACCCATCCTCAAACTGTTGACACTTAAAGTCTTCAGTTAGCAACACATCGGGCACATACTTGCTCAAAACTCCTTCTCGTACTAACCCATTGTCATGTTCCTCTGCTTTAAGCTTACAAACTCCTTCCACTTAGCTTCTCTATAAGCCTTGGTGATATACTTTTCCTTAAACTCTTGGACAGAGAAGTCCCACTTCAACTCAACCGATCGCTGGGGATTTCAAAGCACCAGCTTCCACCAGTCGTATGCCCTTGCAATAACGACACTGCACAAGTCACTCGCTGATTCTGGGGACAGTTAATCTCTTGCAGTATCCTCACTGTCCTCTCCAACCAGAAGTCAGCCACATCCAACTGACCTATTGAGGTTCCACTAAACTTTCCTGCTCCTCTCTTTCTAATAAGGTTCGTTGGAGCCTTAGTAGCAGTCAATCTGTCCAATAATTGCATCAACCCTTACACTAAGATTGGATTATCCTGAGCAGGACCTAAACCTTCAGCTCGAGGTTGCTTAGGTACATGCCGGTTAACACGCACCGGATTCACACTTCCTATCGTCTCTCTTATGTCCTCACTCGGATCCGATTCCATCTATACTCTACACAAGACAACATCTGCATTAGGCCATGACACTAGACAAACTCATATTCATCTAGTCTATACTCTAACATCCTATGGTCTTGAACCGCCTAAATCTATGCTCTGATATCACAAACTTGTAGCCCCCCAATACCCTTTGGGAGGATATCGGAGTCGCTACGCACGTATGCACATACAATACGATTCAATAAAACATTATTATCATCTTATAAGTGGAATATTATTATCACACAAGTTGAACATGCATAAACCAACTTTAGTTATCACATTACAAATTATCATTATCTTACATATATTACTGTAACATTCTCTTCTACAATACCACACTTATCATATACAAAATTCTTTACATAATCTATACTGATTATTACAAAAAGAATCATATACAAAAGACACATCAAGCTCCAACTTCTAGTTGCGTGCAGATAAACACTCTCTATACCGAACCTGCATACCTACACGAGAAAACACTTGTGCTGAGCGAAGGCTTAGTGGGGATATACAAAAGGAAATAGACTTCTAACAAAGTCACAAACATCAAACATTAATAGGCATATCCACAGTAATCATGCTTGTCATATTATTACATTCATAAGCTTGCACTCTAAAACAAACACATTAATAACATATCTATATCATTTACATCCTCTCAACATACACATAAACTTTAGATTCCTTTGCAAACATCACATACGACAAGTGATAACCTATCACCACTTCTAATACGCAACCCTACACATTTTAACAACCTTAGAGATTTATCATATATAACTGGGAATAACATATCACTACATTACATGTACTTTCATATACGTATAAACATACCATTGCGCTTCTTATACATTCATAAACACACAATAGATTAGCCTGAATTCACATCGATGGTGGATACAGGTACTTTGAATACTGACTGGTAGTATCAAACATCTAGAGAACCAAATCTCGAACATATGGATACCAAAGGTATCTAACTCTAGACACAATCGGTGCCACTCTGGCATCTGCAACTCTAATCCTTTATAGGCATGCCCATCTATCTACTACTATGTCTAATTCAGGCTTACATGTACACTCTATTCACTATACCATATACCTTACATTTACTCAACTATATATTCAAACCACTGTACAACAAACTCAACTCATATATTAACTAAGCAAACCATGAACATGCATACATATTTGTTCATCATTCATGCCAAAACTATATCTATTAATCATGCTTACATTCATTTTACTTGTTTATAAAGTATACATGAATATCTTAATTTCACATTGCACACTAAGCATACCAAATCTCATCAAACATCTCATATATTCTCTCTTATGTTGACCCATTTAACTTACAGATGATTAGTCTTTCATAATCCAATGCAACATTACACACAAATAGGGATAAATAACTTGTATTCTTGACCTTCAATTATGTCGCGCTCGCAACAGACTACACATATACTTTCTGTCGCGCTCACGGCACAGCTCGCACTCGCGATAGAACACCAATTTGCCTTCTGTCGAGCTCACGAGAAATCTCGCACTCGTAATCGAGCACGGTTCGGCAAACCTTTGCCTACGGAGCACTCTGTCGTGCTCGAGATAGAGCCTGAACTCTGTGTTCAAACTCCCAAAACCACAAATCTGTAGCACATGCTTTACACATACATTCTTATATTTGCATGCATGACTTCTACCATCAACCAAACACCATACCACATACACTTTAAAGCTATACAACCATCTTTTGACACAATCAATGCTAATTTCAGCCAAAATGGCCTTAAAACCATAAAATCACATACGAATAACTTTTCATGTACAATCAATATCAACACATAACCATCATGCAAACAATCCAAAGCATGGTTCATCTAAATAGGACTTTATTAACTTATCTATACTTTCCCACACAATTTGTCAATAAGAAGAGTTATTGAACTCCTCAAAACCCATAATATTCCCCAAATAATCAAGCATGCATCAAACTAAAAATCAAATACAATAAATCCCAAACCTCAAAATGAAGCTTGATCCACTTGCCTCTACTAGCACAAACCTTGTCTTTACGCTTGTCTCTTCTCTTATCCAAAGCTTTTTGCACAAATCCAACAAAACATACACTTAATCCATGAATCAAACCCTCTCAAATATGTAAATAAGAACCAAGAAGAAGATGATACTTTAATTCCAACCCACACTTACCTTTCCAATCTATCACTTAGCTCTCTTCAAACCAATCAAAGGTCAAGAAGATTAAACAAAGAAAAGGAAACTTGCAAAGAACAATAGAAGAAGAATGGAGGAAGAAGAAGGAAAAGAACCAAGAGAGACAGAGAGAGACCGGATCCACATGCAGAAAAATGAGACACTTTTGCCTCCACTAACTCTTATATTACATGTAGGATCCTAGGTATCAAGCTCACCTCTTGCCACTTGTCCACTCCTAACCAAACTTCCACTAAGTCATTTGGCCATTTCCCACTAACTCCCTCAATTAAATTCTTTCCTTCACAACTTATATTTCTTTCTCATTTACATCCTCATTTCCCATAATTCCATACTTATACAATTATGCTTGTACCCTTACTATGCAGTTAACATTACAATTCCTTCTAGGGTACACTTCGGGTCATTATAATAATAATAATAATAATAATAATAATAATAATAATAATAATAATAATAATAATAATAATAATAATAATAATAATAATAGTAATAATAATAATATTCATTTCCACTCATTTATAAGTTCCACTAACTCATTTCATTTTAAAATTATACATGCATGGCATGGCTTTACATGAGGAAATGCACAACTTGGACAAAAGGAAAACAAATCACAAAGAGTGGGGCTGTCACGAGTGACAGAAGGTTGCTGTGCCGAATTGACAGAGAACCTAAATGTGCCGAGTAGGCACCATCGTGCCGACTCGTACCGAGTCTACCCCAGGGTACCTCAATTTGTACATCCAATGTGAGCTAGCAAAAGGAATTTTTAGCAAATCTAGTCTTCTAGACTTTTGTTTCCCTATGTCTTAGCTCTTCAACGATATTAATTACACATCATTTGGACTTCTACAACTCCTGATATGATTAAAATAATGCAACCTGCTCCTATGACCCGGACAGAACAAGTACCCTTCAAAAACCACTTGAATAATATTATTTTGAGGTCTATACACTAAATTAAATGCAAAACACTGAATTAGGATCAAGTGTGTCCTAACACATTTTTTTACTAATTATGTTCACATGCATCACTTTTCAAGCCAAAACTCACCACAACCATCACTTATCAACTAAAACACATTCAATTCAACTCACATCATATATCAAAGTCCAAATTAACATATACATAAAATTCTAATTTCCAAACCTCTTGTAGATATCCCTTCACTTATTTACATTTCACTTTAACTTTCTATCTCTTCTTCTCTTGGCCAGGTTTTCCTTAACCAAAACACAACAAGAAATTAACATCAAAGCTATACTCAATCACATACTTTCAGTTTCTAAACAAAAGGAGAGGGAGAAAGATGACAGCAAAAGCTAAATCTTACCTTTCTCTTCATAAACTTCTCAAAAATTGACATTGAACTATTACCTTCTTCACTAGCCATCTTGATGCACAAGTTGAGAGGAGAAAAGAAAGAGGAACGATTTAGTTTTTCCAGCCAAAGAAGTGGCCAGTTGAGCTCCCTCTCCTTTCCTTTATATATAGCCACCAACTCATCTTTTTCTAAACTTAAAGGTGTCAACCTCCTATTGGTCTCCATTTAGATTTTTATGCAAATTTTTCATCTCCTATATAATCTTGCATTAACCTCACAATCTTTTCAAAATCATACATTTACATACTTTAGTTATCATTTTATGCATTTAAATCCATAAGTGTCAAATTACCAACTTACGCTCAATTTTTCACTTAATATCCGATACGTCCTCTACTACACTTAACCATTTCAATTATCCAATTACAAATTATCTAACGCTATTATGTCCTAGACTTGTACAAATCTATCTAGGGTACATTTTGGGCCATTACAAACACACATGATATAGACGACCACTCATAGTAATCGTCAACAATTACACACAAATGATGCATATAATGATTTACACTTACATCCATTATGTATAAGCAATTATACATTAAACACACATACAATTCTACAACTCAATGAAATCACATACTTACTTATTAGGGTAGTCATTTATAATATTATACATATATGTGCATATAACTCTGCGCATAAAATGGCAAATGCTCTAGTAATCCTTTATCATGCATACTTTCAAAATTGTTAAATTACCTTATACCATTATTTATATTTTAAATGTTCTATTACATTCATTTAATGTGAGTAACAGAACCTTCATGCATAACTCATGTCTATGGGTTTCCTTTTTAAACATTTTCATATAATAATCCTTATATATAGAAATATAGTTCATGTGTTCTTTATCATATGCTCACATGGGTAAATCATATAATCAAATCATATAACTACCAATTACAGTAAGAAATATCACTTTACAAAATTACACATTAATGTCAATACACATCTCTTAAGTCATCCTCCAAACAAAATACCTAATGGAACGCATATTTCAGTTTCAATACATAAAAGTTATAGTAATTACGTATTTCTATTATTCCATCATTATTATCACATTACAAATCATAACAAATACTTAACATTATTCTCAGCATATATAATGCTTATTACTTTACTTACATAGAACACAAAAGTTATACCCTCACTCTAGAATCATACATGTTTAGAAAATTGCATAATCCTTTATCAAAATATGTCTTCAGTATCCACACATAGAAGAAATATCTTCAATTATTGACTTATAATTCATACTGTGCACTTCATTATTCTTTTATTCACACAAAACCTGCATTATTAAAATGGTGGATAACAGGTTAAAATAGATAGGTACCCCGTGGGTACCATTACACAGAAAGATACAATTTGGGATCTAACAAAACACATAGGGATCCACAACCGGAATCCGAATACATAAGGATCCACATCTGGAATCCAATCATATAAGGATCCACAACCGGAGTCCCTACAAAAGGCTATAGCAACAGAGGACCCTATAGGTATGCCTATCTATCCATAACCCGACTTTGCAGGCTAAAAGTCATTAATCCAATTATTCACATTGTCACATTAAATATTTGTTGCATTAGTTATTTTACAAATTAATTCCATACGTACATGACCCATTTGATAGGCTAAATTAATCATTATTTAATTCATATGACATAATTCATGGTGATAATTAAAATGTAGATCAAAATGTACAAAAGAATAAGTAACTTAAATGAGAGATGACCATACAATTATTATGAGCATATAATGATCATATATATATTTTTCACATTCAATATTTAAATAAAATATCCTTAATACTTTACAGGGTACTACACAACATATTTATACTCGCATTCATTAACTTCTATGTAATAATATTATATGAACACCATTATCCTTTCAGTCTCATTTAATTTCTTACTAACAATACTAGCTTCACAAGCACATTTAACATTATCATATACATTAATATCACATCATTTAATACTAACATAGCATCAATAATAGCGTACACACGCTTAACATTTCAATAAGCACTTTCAACCAAGTTGCATTGCTCATGAACAATTAATATAACATGCCAATTTATTTTTAACTTTGTTTGATAATTTCTTATTAATTATACCATTAAATACATCACTAATTACTCATGTTCGTAACCTATTTATTTATGTTACCAAATGGTAACCAGTCACATATTCATCATATAGCTCTAGACATGTATCAGATAAATTTCGGTAAAGTTCGGATTTGATTCGGGATGGAAAATGGACCATATAGTCAAAAAAGGGGTGAGGGATGGCCGTGACTCATTGAGGGACACCCGTCCCTGGAAAAATCACACTTGAGGGATGGTTGTGACTCATTGACGGATGACTGACCTGACTCTTGCACTTGAAACATAGCTCTTTTCAACAAAATAGAATGTAAACTCAACTTTCACAGCCAGAAACACAAAGCAAGCGTTGATTTTAGCCAAAGTGGTCTTCATAACATTTAATTCCTTGGATGTTAAATTTATAATGGCATAAATATCAAGTCATTTAGAGATGTATCCAAAGATTTATGGCCTAAGAAGTATAAACTGCGCCATTAACCCTTCTAAAGAATAAAGACTACTGTTTTGAGCATTTTTGAGGACCTTAGAGGCAGAATTAAATTATGGCTATTTCTAAGATATGCATAGAAGTCCCGGTTATAACCCAACTAGAATCATGTAAATTGGAGGTTTAAAAATTGACTTATGCTAAAAAAAAGTCACCAGAGGTCAATCTGAACTTCTAGGCAGAATTATCCTTTGAAAATCAACATGTTCAAATTCGACTAATTCCACACAACCAGCCACAATAGCCAACTCAAATCAACACAAATCACTTAGAAAGATATTATAATATGCAAATCATCAATATAAAACTAATAACACACAAATTCCCAAACCTATTTCTCCTTTACTCCTACTTGGTTTACTTTGTGCTTCCTTTTCCTACCTTCCCTTTCCTTTTTATCCACAAGTTTTTTCCACTAAAAATTATTTCTAATTTTCAAAATTAAAATTAGAAATCAAAGTCTCAATTCAAACCATAAGAAGAAGAAGAAAACTATAGCAAAACCCTTACCCTAACTTGCAAAAATCACAAGCATAACTTGATTAACTCAATGCAAACTTGAATGACACTTTAATAGAGGATTTTCATGCAATAACTAAGTTAGAAAGAGAAGAAAGAAATGTAGAATTTCATCTCCTTGAATGGTCGGCCAAAGGTGGGTGAAAGATGCCAAAATTATACCTCTTCACACCTTATATATGCATGTAAATCCATAGGTGGCACATCTTTAGATTAACACATGGACTCCACTCATCCACACTAACACACACTTAACATAATTAATCCATCTTAACCTTAATTAATTCCTCACTTAACATTTAATCACACAAATATCTCATTGGTCACTTAACTTATTTTATTTATTCAATTAACTCCTTTTTAACTTTTCAATTAAACCGAATAAATCCCAAACATAAATACTTGACCAATTTCACAACTTAAACCACTCTCGTACCCTAAGGTATATAATACGACTAGAATACAAGTCGGGGCCTTACAAGAATAGGAATATAACTTTAATATAAGATAATGAGCCTGCTAGCTATAAGGATGTTTTGAATAGTCCAAAATTTAAATTATGGTTAAATGCCATGAAGTTCAAAATGGACTCCATATATGAGAATAAAGTGTGGACTTTATCTTAGCCACCTAAAGGGATAAAACCCATAGGGTGTAAATGGATCTTTAAAAAAAATACTGATATGGAGGGTAATGTAATTACCTATAAAGCACGCTTAGTGGCGAAACGTTATTGCCAAAAAAAAAGGTATCAACTATGATGAAACCTGCTCACCAATTGCAATGCTTAAATCTATTTGGATTTTTTTAGCTATAGCCACTCACTATGATTATGAGATATGGCAAATGGATGTAAAAATAACTTTTCTTAATAGAAATCTTACTAAGGAAGTGTATATGACACAATTTATGGGTTTTATATCTGAAGATGACAACCAGGTATGCAAACTTCAAAATCCCATTTATGGATTGAAGCAAGCATCGAGAAGTTGGAACGCCCAATTTATAAAACAATTAAAGAGTTTAATTTCTCACAAAATAAGGATGAACCATGTGTGGAATTAAATAATGATTAATTTGGCCTATCAAATGGATTATATACGTATGGAATTAATTTTTAAAATAACTAATGCAACTAATATTTAATATGACAATGTGAATAATTGGATTAATGGCTTTTAACTTGCAAAAGTCGGGTCATTGATAGTTAGGTATGCCTATAGGGTCCTTTGTTACTACAGCCTTTTGTTGGGATTCCAGTTGTGGATCCTTATATGATTGGATTTCGGATGTGGATCCTTATGTGTTTGGATTCCGGTTGTGGGTCCCTATGTGTTCTATTAGATCCCGAGTGGGATTCCTCTGTGTAATGGTACCCTTGGGTACCTATGCATTTTTAACTTGTTATCTAGCTCTTTGAAAATGCAAGCTCTACATGATTAAAAGACTATATATGAATAAAGGAAAATAAAGTGATCCATATGAAATATGTGATTAAGTGAACATGATTTAATGTGAAGAATTTTAATGTATACCATGTGATGATTATTTGTTATGTTTATTAAGTATGTTAACCATTCTGTTCATATATATGCTTCATGTGTATGTGAATATGCATTGATGACCACTGTGAGTGGTCGTCCATTTCATATTTTTCCCACTAAACCTTTGTGCTTAGCACGAGTGTTTCATCTGTGCATGTTTGATAGATAGTTATTTGTTTTTTTTAAAGGGCTGTCCCGCATTGCCAACGACCGACACACATTAAGGTTCGTGTTCTTTATAGGTTTTATGTTTTGATATAATATCGCATTGCAATCCTTTTTTTTGTATTGTTTAGTAATTTGTAATAAGTAGTGTGGACGAAGCAACTTAAGTATAAGTATAAGAATATAAAAGGCTATATGAATTTAAAGGATATCCTTGTAATTGCATGTGGATGTGTATATGAATGATTGCATGTGAATGCATACTTTAATTGAATGTAAGAAATTTTATAATTCTGAGCATAAGTGAGTAAGTTTGATTGATAGTCTTGTGGCATCCTTCACCAGTCGTGGTAACTCACCATTTTAAAGTGAAGTCTACTACATATAAGTAAGGGGTGTTACAATAAGAACATGCACATGAAAATGAATTTTTTTCATTACGTTATCTTGTCACTTATCTTGAGTTTGTTATATATTTATATTCATCATAAATCTTCTATGTAGTTGGTTTTTACAAGTGTGAACACTGACATATCTAGTCATTTTGGAAGCTTATTTTGAGAGCAATATACACAATTCCACACTTATTTTTACACATAGGAAGTAGTAGTATATATAAAAGTTTTTTTTTTAATTTCTTTCAGTGTACTATATGTATAACCCTTGTTAAACTATATATGTCTTACTTCTTTATATATTTTTCTTACCGATTAATGAAAAATTAATTGTGTGTATATTTATGTAGGTATGTATGTGTGTAAATGTGTGCATAGATATATACATATACATACATATATAAATACACATATATATATTGAGAGTTATTTTTATTTTCTCACTATGTTGCTTTTGGATATAAATCATAGCGTTATATTTATAGCAACCCTTTTTCTTGTAAAATTCATGACGAGTTTAGAGAATTAGGCTTGCTAATTGTAGGCTCAACATTATTTCAAAATTATTTAAGTGATATGTAGATGTGGAAAGGTAGAGATAGGTTATCTACCAAGAACATTCAATGTGTCCCATTCAAGAGACCATGATGGATAAGGATCAACCCTTTTGGTAAACCAACATTATGAACACTTCCCTTTACGAAGGTGGTTCATGCTCATTATGAGGAAGTGAGAGTTACCAGCTTGTGGGTCAAATCGACACCTAAACCTATAGAGATTCTGGATTTAAAAATCTCATCTTTCTTTCTTTCTTTCTTTAATTAATATTCTAAAACTCTCAATGGTTTCGATATTTATTATCTTTATTAAGAACAAATGCATTAAAGTTGTAAAAGATATGTGCATTACATTAACCAAAGTGAGTGATCTTATATATTACTTTTTGTGATCCTAATATTATTTTGTAGGTTTTTTTTTTTATGAAAGCTGGTTTATTGATTTTATTCTCTTTGAACATTAGTCCATTATTTGGGTGAGTTGGGACTTTTATCCATCTACGGTTTAGGACGTTGGTCCCTTGTCCAAATTCATTTGGTAAACCTTTCCTCCAAAATTAATCATTTCACAATGACAATGTACCCAACCCAAGCTCGTCATTATTCTCGAGGGACTTTACAAGAATACGTGCTCAAAGGAGTGCCTTTACCATTTTTCATGGTTGAAATTGGGAAAACCATTCATTTTATCATTCATAAAAAGGGTTTGGGACTTTAGTTCCATTTTATTCCAAATGAATGTTTGATTTGAAAACATGCCCCATAGAAACTCAATTTGTTTTAAGGATATAGGAAATCCTTTATGTTGCAAATTATAAGAATTTAAGACATTTTTCCTATTTTATGATAACAATACTTTAGGAAAGTGGCTTGATCCACCAAAATATTTATTCATTTTAATATACAAATCTCAAATTAATTTATTATTATTTTGCATAAGACCTATTATGAGATCATTTTATCAAATCATATGAGATTGTTTTATCAAATCATCCCTTTTACTAATCTTGGAATATAAAACTTTATGTGAAGTCATTTACATTTTTTGTAATAAAGCATCATTATTGCATTAATATAAAGACATAATATATAAAGAATAAAAACCTACTTCTTAGATTTAACAACATATAAATGTGCTACATGGGAATGTAAGAATCATGTTATGGGATGATCATATATGTAAAGCATTTGAATAATATCGATACATATATGAATACATTAAACATTATCAACATGAATGGATCCTGTATTTAAACAATGTCAACATACATATCCTAATCATGGCATTATGGCATTACAAACATCCTAAGATCATATACATAAGGATATGATATAACATGAATTAATGCATATATTTAAAAAAAAATTGTTTAAAACCACATGCCTTACTAGTCAAGATATAGTTGCCTGGCCAAAAAGACTGCTTAGTCTATGGCTCAACTAAACAACCTTGTCTAGCTACACATGCTAAAGATGTTTGGCCAATCAAGATAAATTGATTCTCCATAACACTAGAGGCTTTCCTTACAGGTTATGAAATATTTAAAATGACATGACTGGTCAAACAACTAAGACATGCCTAGCCAAACAAAAGCCTTGGTTTCCTTCTCCAAAAGTCCTTAGGCTTAGCTTGTAGGCATAAAAGGATATATGAGGCTTTCAAGCTTGGATGTTATCAATCAGACTAAAGCCTATCTTCTAACATAGTTAAAATTTTTCATCACTAGACTATCCATTAAGAAAAGGACCCCTAAACCCTAATGTCTATAGTTTTCCCCCACTTTGATGGGACTATAAACATGTGCACTTATAAGGCAAAAGCATCAAAGTTAAAAAGAAAGATGCATTGTAACATCCCTATACCCCTTAGGAGGATAAGAGAGTGTAACAGTTTTAGAACAAGGTTGCCTTATAGTAATTAAGTGTTAATCAAGTTAAAAACAATAATAAACATTCATAAGTTCTTTTATATTATGGTTATATATGTTATTTTTCCTCACTCGAGATTATTTACGTCAACCTATAAATTCAATTTTCATACAGTAAATAAACTTTGATATATATATATATGTGTGTGTGTGTCTGTGTGTCTATGTTTATATATATATATATATCAAAGTCCATTATAAACAAACTGTTGCATTACGTTTTGACGAGAGTCTATTTATCCATACATATACAACACTTTACAGTACTTTACAATATTATATCAGATATACATTTAAAATATTATACAAAAAGTAAATTTGAGTTTTCCCTGGTGGCCTGCAGATGTTGTTATCAAGCACCTCGCATTCTACACAGTGTACCTACACGAGAATAAATACCTGTGCTGAACAACGGCTTAGTAGGGAATAAATAAAGTAAGCTGACTCACACACACACACACACATATATATATATATCAAAGTCCATTATAAACAAACCGTTGCATTACATTTTGACGAGAGTCTATTTATCCATACATATACAACACTTTACAGTACTTTACAATATTATATCAGCTATACATTTAAAATATTATACAAAAAGTAAATTTGAGTTTTTCCTCGTGGCCTGTAGATGTTGGCATCAAGCTCCTCGCATTCTACAAAGTGTAGCTACATGAGAATAAATACCCATGCTGACCAATGGCTTAGTGGGGAACAAATAAAGTAAGCTGACTCATTGATGAAGTAAAAAAAAATGTAATGGATAAAACTAAGCATAAACAAAACAAATACATCTTATAATAAGTAAGGAAATCAATCGTTTTCACTTCACTTCATTATTAAACATACATTAATTAAACATAAATATTATAGTTAACATTAACATTCATTCATATATTAATAATCATTTTACTAGCCTGCATTTATAACTTTAATAAAATTGGAAGCCTTAATGAGGAATCAGGGGACAGAAGGGCTTCCAACCACTAAAGACACGACAGTCTCAACACAAGCATGCATTCCTTATGTATATTTTATTCAATCATATATTCAATGTATAATCACATATCTTATATATATTTAGTCATAATTTATCTTATTTCATGGGTTTACCAAGCTTTATTAACATCTGAGAAAGTTTGGATGTGATTCGATATCATTTGGGTGATAGAAAATCACATAATATCCTCATTAACACATCATATTCCAAAAGCTTATAGTCATTTCATAACATTAGATGCATACCAAACAAGTTTTAAGAAGTTTCGATAAGGTTTGGGTGGTTTAAACCGATGAGAAAAACTCACTTATTATGTTGAAAACAGGGGTCATACGGCGGTCAGACATTCCTAATTGCCATATAGGCCAATTTTTAGGCAAAATTGTCAATCCAAAATGCATTTACATGACGATTAGGGAAGTTACATAGCAGTCAAGAATCCCTGATAGCCATGTACCTCTGCTTCATTGCCTTCTAAAGTGGGGAAGATTATAGGTCTATTTTGCACATTATTTTTCACCTAGCTAGAGGAATTTCTGGGCAAAAGTGTCTTATAAACAATTATTTCCCTATGTCTTAAGTTTTTAATGACATAAAAATCATGTTATTTAGACTTATAAATTAGAATATATACCCTTGGGAATAGAAACTGCTTCCAATACACAGGCAGATTTAGGTCTGTAATTTCACTCACAATTTTGAAGACCCTAGAGGCAGAACTGGGTCTTAGTGTCTCATAATATTTAAAGGTATATCTCTTAAGTTTCATCTCTAACTATAATTGTAACAGCCCGAATGTCACCCTAGGAGTAATATTTGCCTAATTGTGTTGATTGGTAAATTGCTCTTGGAAGATTTCAAGAATATAACTTATGTGTGTGTTAATTAAGGACTTGATTGCATTAATAAAATTTGTTTAAGTGGCCAAAGTGTAAAAGAGCATGGTTAAGTATTAAGTGGGCTTAATTAACCTTAATATGGGATTAGTTAAGTTAATTGAAAATCAGATTTAAATTAGTGGGATTAATAATTGGTGGGAACCAAGTGTCTTTTCTGCATTGCCAACTAGGATCAAACATGTAGGAGAGAGAAATTCACCTCTTTGGCTCCATGTATTCACCTGCCTCTATCTCGCTCCATTCATTTTCCTCTTTCCTCTTCTTTTCTCTTTCCCTTCTCCCTCTTAGACGGATTCTACATCTCCTTTCTTCCTTCTTCTTTTCGTTTCTTTTCCTCTTTAGTTCCTCAAGTGTAAATTCTGCTGCATTGTGAGTCTAGAAGTGTTTGTTTATGGGTATTTCATTATCTTAGAAGGTAAGTGATTCATTCAACTCGATTTCCTCTTCTTCTTCTCCTTCTTTTTTTGTATTTTGGAGAATGTGGTTTTGATTTCTTGCATCCAATTCTGGAAATTGGGTCTTAGTTGTAGTGGTAGAACCAAAGAAGGATAAAGGGAAAGCCAAAGTTGGTGAAGCTAGCACCAAGTGATCTTAAGGGAGCAAAGGATTTTGAGGTTTAAGAAACACTGCATTTTGTGTGTGTTTAAATAAATTATGAGTTAAGATTGTTGGACTTAAAAGTATAGAAACTGAACTTGTATGTGACAATGCGACGTTGGTTATGATGAGTTAAGTTATCATGATGCCTTATTTTGAATACCTTGAATTTGAATTATGCTTATGCTGTGTATTTCATGTATGATGGAATGGACCTTGCCGAGAGAATGTTGAGTGTTGGGTAGTAACATGTGTAATAAGGGGGGGTCTTAAAATTGGTAAATTTAGTATGTCCAAATGTGCCAATGGAAACTGGAATTGTAGGGTAGTTAACTTGTAATGTTTAGCTCTATCTTAATTAGGATATGAGAGTCTTGTTCTTAGAGGAGTAATTATAAAGTGGGGAACAATTATGTTGGATTGGGGATGGCATGGTCTTCAAATTGGGGCACAAATTATATTATATGTGATAGGAGGGCATTGGAGCATGTGTAGCTCTATTGGCCATAACTCCTAGTATATGTGATGAAAATTGATAAGACTGGTGCTATTGAACTCATAACATGTAATTAAATACTTGGTTAATAGATCATGTTGGTATGTGTGTCATGGCAACCATTCTCAACTTCCGTAGCGAAGCTATGTGAGTGGATGGGAATGGGGTGTTACAATAATCACTCTAATTGCAGATCAGTAGGCCAAAATATGGCCTAAATACCTACTCGGGGTCACATGAACCGTTTTCATGCAAAATCCACTCAAGTTAACATCCCAATCAAAATTTCATGTCTAGAACACACTTAATATTCATTAAATTCATCACAAATATGTAACGCCCATTCCCGACCACACATATAGCTTCGCTACGGCAGTCGAAGATGGTTACCACAACACATATCACACAGCATAAACGCATACAATTCAATTATATACACAATCCTGAATTAATAAATTTCTTTCAAATGTAGCGAAAACATTTTCAAAACTCATACTCTTATACATAATGTCAACTTTCATTATATATAACATCTAGTTATTACATCATTTCTCTTTACATGCCAAAACTAGTAGTTACATCATATATGATACAAAAGACCTACACAAAAATATTAGCGGACCTTAGTATTGACTAGAGTAAATACGGGCCCATCCTTCACTTGTGCTTCGCTTCTGAACCTACACAGATTAACACCCGTGCTAAGAGTTAATGTGACGTCCATTCTCGACTGCATGCATAGCTTCGCTATGGCAGCTGAAGATGATCGCCATAACACGCATCACATAGCACATACACATACAATTGAGTTATATACAAAATCCTGAGTTAACAAATTTCATTAAAACGCAGCGGAATACATGCTCAAAACTCATACTTTATACATACTGTCAACTTCCATTACATATAATATTTAGTTATTAGTTCACTTCACTTTACATGCCAAAACTAATAATCTCATTTACACAAAACATATTACAAAAACCTACACTAAGCAGCGGACCCTAGTGTGTTGACCAATGAAGATGCGGGACCGTCCTTCAGTTACGCTTGACTTCTGAACCTACACAGATTAACATCCGTGCTAATAAATAATGCTTAGTGGGGAAACAACATACAATATATATATAATCATAACATTCATTATTTAAAACAATCACATGCCTTAAATTCATGTTTCTTATACATATCAATATAAATGCCTCGATATATATATAACATCATTAATGGATCATGATCATATATTCTGATATCGCATAGCATTTCCATAAGACATAATATTCACATCACGTATAAGTTCACATCACTTCACAGTCAATTCAGCACTCATTTAATTGTTCTCATAACACATGAAATTCACATTCCCTTTTTAACCATAATATTTATTATTAGTCTTGCCTGCAACTCATAGATGCGGATAACGGGTATCACATTTGTACTCGTAAGTACCACATTTTGCATTTGTATGAGAAGATACACACTTTCGCACTAATACCCGCAGGTACCGAAATAATTAATAATATATAAACACTTATGTGAACCTAAGAAGGATTCTATACGCATTGAGGATTCCAAATGGAATCAAACGCTTCGACTGCAACACTTGACCTTATAGGCATGCAAGAGATATTTTGGAATTCCTTTCCTTATAGAACATTGGAAAGGTGCATCTAACCTCGTGAAGCCTAAGACCAGAGAGAGTTCGGGACTCCACTCTTATTCATACCTTGATTAAAGTTACAAGTGAGTTTTAACAATTAAGATTTCATCCCTTTTCTCATTCAGTTTAATGCAATAATTAAAGCTCAGATCTATCATGTATGAAAGCGATAAAGAAAATAAATAGAATAAATTTGGAAACGAAATAGATAAAGAATACAATAATTTAAAACAAAACTAAGGGCGAAAATACAACCCACATTGTAAATGAACAGAAGCAAATGAAAACATACATGCATAAAATGGGATATTCGACTTGGAGTGAGGACATTGGTCCTCGCATGCATACTTAGAAAGAATACTATCAAAGTGATAATTTAGGTTAAGGGAAAATTAGGACATTGGCTCTATTTTTATTTAAGAAAACCTCATACATTTGTCGAAATCCTTTGCCACTTTTATGTCAGCGAATTCAGGAATAATATTTACAACAAATAAAGATTAAGGTAAATAAATGAGAGAGAACAAGGTAGAAGGAATGAACCGTATGGATGTTTCTGCGTTATTCTAATTAGTTCCCTTTTTCCGGCACCCAATGCTCAGTAAAATAGAAAAATAACTCACAAAGAATGAATAATATGTTAGCAAAATAACAAAATAATATTACCATGAAAAGAATTAATAGAAGTAGAACAAATAATCTTAACAAAAAATGGAAATAAATTGTCTTTAGAGCTTAGAAATCAAAAGAAAAGAAGAAAGATGGGTAAAAAAATCAACAAAAGGGAAGAAAGGAGGACCAAGGACAGTCGGACCGCCAGGTCATCCCTAGAGCGACCGAAGGGTAGATAGAGTTCCCGCGACGACCCGTCACTCGCTTGAGCAAAGGCCATCGGTGGGGGCCTTAAGCTCGTCGGTTGACACCAGACCACAAAAAAAACAGAAAACTCAAATAAAACTAATATTTCACATTTTAACTCATTTTTTGTGCAATCAAATGTCAATAAAATAAATAAAACAATAAAATAGGCTAATCTAGAATGTTTACCCTCGGAATATTAATTTATTATTATTTTGCATAAGACCTATTATGAGATCGTTTTATCAAATCATATGAGATTGTTTTATCAAATCATCCCTTTTACTAATCTTGGAATATAAAACTTTATGTGAAGTCATTTACATTTTTTGTAATAAAGCATCATTATTGCATTAATATAAAGACATAATATATAAAGAATAAAAACCTACTTCTTAGATTTAACAACATATAAATGTGCTGCATGGGAATGTAAGAATCATGTTATGGGATGATCATATATGTAAAGCATTTGAATAATATCGATACATATATGAATACATTAAACATTATCAACATGAATGGATCCTTTATTTAAACAATGTCAACATACATATCCTAATCATGGCATTATGGCATTACAAACATCCTAAGATCATATACATAAGGATATGATATAACATGAATTAATGCATATATTTAAAAAAAAATTGTTTAAAACCACATGCCTTACTAGTCAAGCTATAGTTGCCTGGCCAAAAAGACTGCTTAGTCTATGGCTCAACTAAACAACCTTGTCTAGCTACACATGCTAAAGATGTTTGGCCAATCAAGATAAATTGATTCTCCATAACACTAGAGGCTTTCCTTACAGGTTATGAAATATTTAAAATGACATGACTGGTCAAACAACTAAGACATGCCTAGCCAAACAAAAGCGTTGGTTTCCTTCTCCAAAAGTCCTTAGGCTTAGCTTGTGGGCATAAAAGGATATATGAGGCTTTCAAGCTTGGATGTTATCAATCAGACTAAAGCCTATCTTCTAACATAGTTAAAATTTTTCATCACTAGACTATCCATTAAGAAAAGGACCCCTAAACCCTAATGTCTATAGTTTTCCCCCACTTTGATGGGACTATAAACATGTGCACTTATAAGGAAAAAGCATTAAAGTTAAAAAGAAAGATGCATTGTAACATCCCTATACCCCTTAGGAGGATAAGAGAGTGTAACAGTTTTAGAACAAGGTTGCCTTATAGTAATTAAGTGTTAATCAAGTTAAAAACAATAATAAACATTCATAAGTTCTTTTATATTATGGTTATATATGTTATTTTTCCTCACTCGAGATTATTTACGTCAACCTATAAATTCAATTTTCATACAGTATATAAACTTTGATATATATATATATATGTGTGTGTGTGTGTGTGTCTATGTTTATATATATATATATATATATATATATATATATCAAAGTCCATTATAAACAAACTGTTGCATTACGTTTTGACGAGAGTCTATTTATCCATACATATACAACACTTTACAGTACTTTACAATATTATATCAGATATACATTTAAAATATTATACAAAAAGTAAATTTGAGTTTTCCCTGGTGGCCTGCAGATGTTGTTATCAAGCACCTCGCATTCTACACAGTGTACCTACACGAGAATAAATACCCGTGCTGAACAACGGCTTAGTAGGGAATAAATAAAGTAAGCTGACTCACACACACACACACACACATATATATATATCAAAGTCCATTAGAAACAAACCGTTGCATTACATTTTGACGAGAGTCTATTTATCCATACATATACAACACTTTACAGTACTTTACAATATTATATCAGCTATACATTTAAAATATTATACAAAAAGTAAATTTGAGTTTTTCCCCGTGGCCTGTAGATTTTGGCATCAAGCTCCTCGCATTCTACAAAGTGTAGCTAAACGAGAATAAATACCCATGCTGACCAATGGCTTAGTGGGGAACAAATAAAGTAAGCTGACTCATTGATGAAGTAAAAAAAAATGTAATGGATAAAACTAAGCATAAACAAAACAAATACATCTTATAATAAGTAAGGAAATCAATCGTTTTCACTTCACTTCATTATTAAACATACATTAATTAAACATAAATATTATAGTTAACATTAACATTCATTCATATATTAAAAATCATTTTACTAGCATGCATTTATAACTTTAATAAAATTGGAAGCCTTAATGAGGATTCAGGCGACAGAAGGGCTTCCAACCACTAAAGACACGACAGTCTCAACACAAGCATGCATTCCTTATATACATTTTATTCAATCATATATTCAATGTATAATCACATATCTTATATATATTTAGTCATAATTTATCTTATTTCATGGGTTTACCAAGCTTTATTAACATCTGAGAAAGTTTGGATGTGATTCGATATCTTTTGGGTGATAGAAAATCACATAATATCCTCATTAACACATCATATTCCAAAAGCTTATAGTCATTTCATAACATTAGATGCATACCGAACAAGTTTTAAGAAGTTTCGATAAGGTTTGGGTGGTTTAAACCGATGAGAAAAACTCACTTATTATGTTGAAAACAGGGGTCATACGGCAGTCAGACATTCCTAATTGCCATATAGGCCAATTTTTAGGCAAAATTGTCATTCCAAAATGCATTTACATGACGATTAGGGAAGTTACATAGCAGTCAAGAATCCCTGATAGCCATGTACCTCTACTTCATTGCCTTCTAAAGTGGGGAAGATTATAGGTCTATTTTGCACATTATTTTTCACCTAGCTAGAGGAATTTCTGGGCAAAAGTGTCTTATAAACAATTATTTCCCTATGTCTTAAGTTTTTAATGACATAAAAATCATGTTATTTAGACTTATAAATTAGAATATATACCCTTGGGAATAGAAACTGCTTCCAATACACAGGCAGATTTAGGTCTGTAATTTCACTCACAATTTTGAAGACCCTAGAGGCAGAACTGGGTCTTAGTGTCTCATAATATTTAAAGGTATATCTCTTAAGTTTCATCTCTAACTATAATTGTAACAGCCCGAATGTCACCCTAGGAGTAATATTTGCCTAATTGTGTTGATTAGTAAATTGCTCTTGGAAGATTTCAAGAATATAACTTATGTGTGTGTTAATTAAGGACTTGATTGCATTAATAAAATTTGTTTAAGTGGCCAAAGTGTAAAAGAGCATGGTTAAGTATTAAGTGGGCTTAATTAACCTTAATATGGGATTAGTTAAGTTAATTGAAAATCAGATTTAAATTAGTGGGATTAATAATTGGTGGGAACCAAGTGTCTTTTCTGCATTGCCAACTAGGATCATACATGTAGGAGAGAGAAATTCACCTCTTTGGCTGCATGTATTCACCTGCCTCTATCTCGCTCCATTCATTTTCCTCTTTCCTCTTCTTTTCTCTTTCCCTTCTCCCTCTTAGACGGATTCTACATCTCCTTTCTTCCTTCTTCTTTTCGTTTCTTTTCCTCTTTAGTTCCTCAAGTGTAAATTCTGCTGCATTGTGAGTCTAGAAGTGTTTGTTTATGGGTATTTCATTATCTTAGAAGGTAAGTGATTCATTCAACTCTATTTCCTCTTCTTCTTCTCCTTCTTTTTCTGTATTTTGCAGAATGTGGTTTTGATTTCTTGCATCCAATTCTGGAAATTGGGTCTTAGTTGTAGTGGTAGAACCAAAGAAGGATAAAGGGAAAGCCAAAGTTGGTGAAGCTAGCACCAAGTGATCTTAAGGGAGCAAAGGATTTTGAGGTTTAAGAAACACTGCATTTTATGTGTGTTTAAATAAATTATGAGTTAAGATTGTTGGACTTAAAAGTATAGAAACTGAACTTGTATGTGACAATGAGACGTTGGTTATGATGAGTTAAGTTATCATGATGCCTTATTTTGAATACCTTGAATTTGAATTATGCTTATGCTGTGTATTTCATGTATGATGGAATGGACCTTGCCAAGAGAATGTTGAGTGTTGGGTAGTAACATGTGTAATAAGGGGGGGGGGGGGGGGTCTTAAAATTGGTAAATTTAGTATGTCCAAATGTGCCAATGGAAACTGGAATTGTAGGGTAGTTAACTTGTAATGTTTAGCTCTATCTTAATTAGGATATGAGAGTCTTGTTCTTAGAGGAGTAATTATAAAGTGGGGAACAATTATGTTGGATTGGGGATGGCATGGTCTTCAAATTGGGGCACCAATTATATTATATGTGATAGGAGGGCATTGGAGCATGTGTAGCTCTATTGGCCATAACTCCTAGTATATGTGATGAAAATTGATAAGACTGGTGCTATTGAACTCATAACATGTAATTAAATACTTGGTTAATAGATCATGTTGGTATGTGTGTCATGGCAACCATTCTCAACTTCCGTAGCGAAGCTATGTGAGTGGATGGGAATGGGGTGTTACAATAATCACTCTAATTGCAGGGCAGTAGGCCAAAATATGGACTAAATACCTACTCGGGGTCACATGAACCGTTTTCATGCAAAATCCACTCAAGTTAACATCCCAATCAACATTTCATGTCTAGAACACACTTAATATTCATTAAATTCATCACAAACATGTAACGCCCATTCCCGACCACACATATAGCTTCGCTACGGCAGTCGAAGATGGTTACCACAACACATATCACACAGCATAAACGCATACAATTCAATTATATACACAATCCTGAATTAATAAATTTCTTTCAAATGTAGCGAAAACATTTTCAAAACTCATACTCTTATACATAATGTCAACTTTCATTACATATAACATCTAGTTATTACATCATTTCTCTTTACATGCCAAAACTAGTAGTTACATCATATATGATACAAAAGACCTACACAAAAATATTAGCGGACCCTAGTATTGACCAGAGTAAATGCGGGGCCATCCTTCACTTGTGCTTCGCTTCTGAACCTACACGGATTAATACCCGTGCTAAGAGTTAATGTGACGTCCATTCTCGACTGCATGCATAGCTTCGCTATGGCAGCTGAAGATGATCGCCATAACACGCATCACATAGCACATACACATACAATTGAGTTATATACAAAATCCTGAGTTAACAAATTTCATTAAAACGCAGCGGAATACATGCTCAAAACTCATACTTTATACATACTGTCAACTTCCATTACATATAATATTTAGTTATTAGTTCACTTCACTTTACATGCCAAAACTAATAATCTCATTTACACAAAACATATTACAAAAACCTACACTAAGCAGCGGACCCTAGTGTGTTGACCAATGAAGATGCGGGACCGTCCTTCAGTTACGCTTGACTTCTGAATCTACACAGATTAACATCCGTGCTAATAAATAATGCTTAGTGGGGAAACAACATACAATATATATATAATCATAACATTCATTATTTAAAACAATCACATGCCTTAAATTCATGTTTCTTATACATATCAATATAAATGCCTCGATATATATATAACATCATTAATGGATCATGATCATATATTCTGATATCGCATAGCATTTCCATAAGACATAATATTCACATCACGTATAAGTTCACATCACTTCACAGTCAATTCAGCACTCATTTAATTGTTCTCATAACACATGAAATTCACATTCCCTTTTTAACCATAATATTTATTATTAGTCTTGCCTGCAACTCATAGATGCGGATAACGGGTATCACATTTGTACTCGTAAGTACCACATTTTGCATTTGTATGAGAAGATACACACTTTCGCACTAATACCCGCAGGTACCGAAATAATTAATAATATATAAACACTTATGTGAACCTAAGAAGGATTCTATACGCATTGAGGATTCCAAATGGAATCAAACGCTTCGACTGCAACACTTGACCTTATAGGCATGCAAGAGATATTTTGGAATTCCTTTCCTTATAGAACATTGGAAAGGTGCATCTAACCTCGTGAAGCCTAAGACCAGAGAGAGTTCGGGACTCCACTCTTATTCATACCTTGATTAAAGTTACAAGTGAGTTTTAACAATTAAGATTTCATCCCTTTTCTCATTCAGTTTAATGCAATAATTAAAGCTCAGATCTATCATGTATGAAAGTGATAAAGAAAATAAATAGAATAAATTTGGAAACGAAATAGATAAAGAATACAATAATTTAAAACAAAACTAAGGGCGAAAATACAACCCACATTGTAAATGAACAGAAGCAAATGAAAACATACATGCATAAAATGGGATATTCGACTTGGAGTGAGGACATTGGTCCTCGCATGCATACTTAGAAAGAATACTATCAAAGTGATAATTTAGGTTAAGGGAAAATTAGGACATTGGCTCTATTTTTATTTAAGAAAACCTCATACATTTGTCGAAATCCTTTGCCACTTTTATGTCAGCGAATTCAAGAATAATATTTACAACAAATAAAGATTAAGGTAAATAAATGAGAGAGAACAAGGTAGAAGGAATGAACCGTATGGATGTTTCTGCATTATTCTAATTAGTTCCCTTTTTCCGGCACCCAATGCTCAGTAAAATAGAAAAATAACTCACAAAGAATGAATAATATGTTAGCAAAATAACAAAATAATATTACCATGAAAAGAATTAATAGAAGTAGAACAAATAATCTTAACAAAAAATGGAAATAAATTGTCTTTAGAGCTTAGAAATCAAAAGAAAAGAAGAAAGATGGGTAAAAAAATCAACAAAAGGGAAGAAAGGAGGACCAAGGACAGTCGGACCGCCAGGTCATCCCTAGAGCGACCGAAGGGTAGATAGAGTTCCCGCGACGGCCCGTCACTCGCTTGAGCAAAGGCCATCGGTGGGGGCCTTAAGCTCGTCGGTCGACACCAGACCACAAAAAAAACAGAAAACTCAAATAAAACTAATATTTCACATTTTAACTCATTTTTTGTGCAATCAAATGTCAATAAAATAAATAAAACAATAAAATAGGCTAATCCATAATGTTTACCCTCGGAATATTGATTTTCAGAAGGTAAAAGTCACGTAAAGGCTCCTTGAATTCTGCAGGAGCCAGTTGACCAATAAAAATATTTTAAGACAATTTCTTTAAAAAACTGTTCCGTTCAAGTGATTCTAAATTTTAAATAAACAAATCAAGAGAAAAGAATTTATTTCTTTTTTTCGATTTTGATTTTGTCCTTATTCGACAAACTCGAATTTGAGAGGGAACAAGTCGAGAAAAGAAAATTGTTTTTTACTTTCTCAAGTTTTCCTGATTCGTTTCAAAGAGTTTTTCGAAAGGAAAAAATAAAAAGAAAATCCCTTGCTTATGAGGAGTGTTTAATCTCAAGATTGCTAATCAAAAGTTGCTAACCTCAAACCCCGATCCTTAGCCTACTATTTATCAGCTAGCTGAGGATAGGATAGAAAATTTAAATCTTTTTAAAATTCAAATTAAAAATTCAAATCTTTTTAAAATTCAAATCTTTTTAAAAATCAAATTAAGAATTCAAATCTTTTTCAAATTCAAATTAAAAATTCATTTTTTTTTTAAATTTAAATTATCTTTAAAGATAGATATCAAATCTATTGGAATTCAAGTTAGATTTTAGGAAATAAAATCGAATATTTTTGAATTCAAATAAGATTTTAGGATATAAAATCATATAGTTTTGAATTCAAATTAGATTTGGAGATAAAACAAAATATTTTTGAATTCAAATCGATTTTATAGGATAAAATAAAATCTTGGATATTTATTTTAAAGATAAACATTAAAAACTTTTGAATTTTCTAGCCAAAATGTCGTCAGGGCCTGACCGACGGGCGCACCTTAGCCCACCAACGGGCGTCGGTCAAAGGGGCACACTGGTCATTTGAGTGGCGGACACCAGCTTGCGTGAGGGACGGGCATCCAGGCATACTGAGTGACGGGCGCCGCTCGTTCACATGGGCGATGGCCCTTGCACGCACGGGTGACGGCCATCGCTCAAACAAGAGCGACGCGTTGTCGGTCAACCCAGAAACACAAAATTTTGAATTTTCTTAAACTAAAAATCTCTTTTCCGACAAAAAAAGGTTCTTGGTCACCGAAATCCTCTGAATTCATGAAATTTTAAGGGCGAACATGTACAACTTCATTCCTTATTCCGTGGAACGGGTACCAGAATCGTCATCGGATAACTCCGATCTGGGTTGCCTCAGGACCCGGTGTCTACACATGGCCCTCATAACCAATTTTTCATTTATAAATCAACTCTACAATGGCACCAACCTCATTATATTTGCACTTAAGATCAAGGATTTATGGCCAATGGAACACCACCTTGCTTCAAAAGCCCTCCTACAGGATTTAGCTATATTTGTGGACACTTTTGAAGACCTTAGGGTCCTCAAAACAACATGAACAATTCTATAACAATTACAGGCACAAACCTTAGGACTTTAATCCCACTAACCTTGTTCATTTTAGAGTTATAAGACTCAATTTATGACATAGACAATTCCAGTAGGTCAAATTACACTACAAGACCAGTTTTACCCTATCAATCTATTCAAGCTTGAAATAAACTCAATGGGAATATCCAATACTCCAACCTCAAACTATATTACCCTGACATATACATAAACCCTTTGGTACTTTCAGTTACACATTAAGTATCCATGCATTCATAATTTACATAGCAATTTCTCAAGTTTGCTAAAAATAAGGTTACATGCATAGGTCAACAAACTCATGGCAATCAATTTAGCTCACTAAGCTCATCACTACAATTCAATTCATCACATAACATAAATACACATTTTCAACTCAATTGAACACACATTACAAGCATGCATTTCAAAGTTTACTTACTATCAATTTAGCACACAAAATTCATAGTTTCTCAAACCTCAATCTCCTATGCTCTAATGTGCTCACTTGGCACTAGGCTCACCAACTTTCTCCTTTCCCTTGTCTTTTCTCATCTCTACCACTATATGCACAGTCCAATTTCTAGAATTGGAACAAGGGAATCAATTCCAGCTTAAATCAAAAGAAAAGGAAGAAGAAGAAGAACAATCAACTCAACCACTTACCTTGACTAATAGCAAATACAGAACAACTCAAAATTACTTGACCCAATAGCAGAAATTCAATGGATTAAAACTAAAGAAGAAGGAGAACAAAATAAGAAGAAGAAGAACAAAGAGGGAGAACAGAATTTTGAGAAGTGACCGGATAAGAGAGAGAGAGAGAGAGAGTAAAGATGAGTCAATTTCAGTCTTTTCCCACTCTTTATATTGCATGAACTTCGATGTGTTAGCAAAGCCACCACTCAACATTTGGAATCCACTATAACATGATTAGCTTAAACTAATCTCAATTAACACTAATTAATCCTTATTTAACTTAATCATGCACAACTACACTTTAGTCACTTAACTAATTTATTTCATGCGATTAGGTCCTCATTTCCAATTACACTTAGGTCCAAAATTAGAAATCTCAAATTAAACTTGTCCACTTACCCTAATTAAGCCAAAATACTACTAGGATAAATTTTGGGTCATTACAACTCTCCCCTCCTTAAAAAGAATTTCGTCCGCGAAATTCATACCTATATTGAATAGATGAGAATACTGAGCTCGCATCGCTACTTCCGGTTCCTATGTCGCTTCTTCTATCCTATGATGCTGCCAAAACACTTTCACTAATGGAACTTGCTTATTCCGAAGTTGCTTCACTTCCTGTGCCAATATTGCTTTAGGCTTCTCATCATAGGAGAAATTCGGTTGCACTTGCACATCTTGCATAGATAAAACATGCGACTCATCTGAATGATATCTTCGAAACATAGACACATGAAAGACATCATGAAGCATAGCCAAAGTCGGAGTTAAGGCCAACCGATATGCCACTGTCCTAACTCTTTCCAATACTTCATAAGGTCCAATGAATCTCGAGTTCAGTTTCCCTTTCTTTCCAAATTGAAGCACTTTCCTCCATGCAGACACTTTCAAAAAGACTTTGTCACCCACATTAAACTCTATATCCTTTCTCTTTAAATCCGCATAGAACTTTTGCCTGTCACTTGTAGCCTTCAACCGCTGCTAAATAATCTTCGCTTTCTCTTCTGTATCTCTTACCAAATCAGAACCAGTTATCTTATGCTCATTCAACTCTGTCCAATATACAGGAGTTTGACATTTCCTACCGTAAAGAGCTTCATAAGGTGCCATGCCGATACTCACTTGATAACTGTTATTGTATGCAAATTCCATCAATGGAATGTACTTATCCCAACTTTTGGAAAAATCCAAGACACAAGTTCGAAGCAAATCATCTAACACTTGAATTACCCTTTCTGACTGTCAATCAGTCTGCTGGTGAAAAGTTGTACTAAAATGTAGTCGCGTACCAAGTGCAGATTGCAAACCTTTCCAAAACATAAAAGTAAACCTCGGGTCTCGATCAGATACAATGGATAAAGGAATACCATGAAGTCGCACAATCTCATTCACATACAGTTCAGCCAAACGATCCAATGAGTAATTAAGTAGAATCGGTATAAAATGGGCTGACTTGAAAAATCGATCAACTATTACCCATATAGAATTGTGCTGTTTAGATGTCATTGGAAGACCTGTGACAAAATCCACAGTAACATTATCCCATTTCCACTGTGAAATCGGAATAGGATTCAACAAGCTCAATGGAACTTGATGTTCTACTTTCACTTGTTGACAAGTCTAGCACATAGAAACAAACTCCACCTCATCTTTCTTCATACTAGGCCACCAATAAAACTATTTCAAATCCTAATACTTCTTATTGCCACCTAGATGCATAGTTAAGATTGTATTATGAGCTTCATGCAAAAGCTTCTTTCTTAACCCTTTATCACTTGCTACACATAACCAATCCCGCTAATACATAACACCTTCTTTATCCACTAAATAGTCAGTCTTGTCACCATTCTTGATTGACTGCAAAATTTATTGCAACTTAGGATCATCTTTCTACGCATCCACTATTTCATTCCTCAAACTCGGTCTTGCTCCCAACTGAGCTACTAATGCCCCATCAAATGCAAATCTCCATTTGACATGTTGCAATGTCAAAGCCAAAACTGATTTTCTACTTAACGCATCCACCACTACATTAACTTTACTAAGATGGTAATCCACAATACAGCCATAATCCTTAAATAGTTCAAGCCATCTCCTCTGTCTCAAATTTAACTCTTTCTGAGTACGCAAATATTTGATACTCTTGTGATCAGTGAAAATCTTACATCTTTCACCATACAAGTAATGTCGCTAAATCTTTAAAGCAAACACTACTGCAGCTAACTCCAGATCATGCGTCAGGTAATTCTGCTCATACATGTCGCCAAATCTTTAAAGCAAACACTACTGCAGCTAACTCCAGATTATGCATCGGGTAATTCTGATCATACGGTTTCAACTGTCTCGAAGCATAAGGTATCACTTTCCCATCTTGCATTAATACACATCCGAATACAGTTCTAGAAGCAATCGACACTTCAACTAACATCCTTTTCAACTGTTCAAAACTAGCTTGACACTTATCTGACCACATAAACTTAACCCCTTTACAAAGCAACTTGGTAAGCGGAGAAGTAATAACTGAAAACCCTTTCACAAAATGCCGATAATAACCCGCTAAACCCAAGAAACTCCTAATCTCAAGCACATTTATGGGCAGTTTCCAACTCACAGCTGCTTCTATCTTAGCTGGATCAACTTTAGTGCCTTCAAAAGAGACAACATGACCCAAAAAAGATACTTCCTGAAGCCATAACTCACACTTACTGAGCTTAGCATACAATTGATGTTCCCTCAAAGTTTGAAGCACAATTCTCAAATGCTGCTCGTGTTCTTTCTCATTCTTCGAATACACCAATATATCATCAATAAACACCACAACAAACTTATCTAAATATGGCTCGAACAAGAGAGAGAGTAAAGATGAGTCAATTTCTGTCTTTTCCCACTCTTTATATTGCATGAACTTTAATGTGTTGGCAAAGCCAGCACTCAACAATTGGAATCCACCACAACATGAGTAGCTTAAGCTAATCTCACTTAACACTAATTAATCCTTCTTTAACTTAATCATGCACAACTACACTTTAGTCACTTAAATAATTTATTTCATGCAATTAGGTCCTCATTTCCATTTACACTTAGGTCCAAAATTAGAAATCTCAAATTAAACTTGTCCAATTACCCTAATTAAGCCAAAATGCTGCTAGGGTAGATTTCGGGTCATTACAGATAATGCTTAGTGGGGAAATAACATGCAATATACATAATCATAACATTCATTACTTACAACATCACATACCTTAAATTCATGTTTCTTATACATATCAATGTACATGCCTCGATATACATATAACATCATTAATGAATCATGATCATATATTCTGATATCGCATAACATTTTCATAACACATAATATTCAGATCACGCATAAGTTTATATTACTTCATAATCAATTCAGCACTCATTTAATTGTTCTCATAACACATAAAATTCACATTCCCTTTTTAACCATAATATTTATTATTAGTCTTGCCTACAACTCATATATGCGGATAACAGGTATCTCATATGTACTTGTAACTACCAAATTTTGCATTTGTATCCGAAAATACACACTTTTGCAATAGTACCGGTAGGTACTGAAATAAATAATAATATATAAACACTTATGTGAACCTAAGAAGGATTCTAAATGCATTTGGGATTCCAAATGGAATCAAACGCTTCGGCTGCAGCACTTTGACCTTATAGGCATGCCTATCCATCCATTACTCGACTTGCAGGCTAAATTATTAATTCCAATTATTGTTCATTTATTCGCATAATATAACATTCAATTATCCACGTGGAAAATATACTATAATTTGATATCATCCACACATATTTAGCTTATCAAACAAGCCCATGCTTCATTATATATATATATTTACATGGATCAACACATTTATAATCTTCATATACGTAATCATTCATAGGCCAAAACCATAATTCATACAAAATAGGACATTTAATAAATATCCCAAACATGTGACTTTGTCACGCTCGTGACAGACCTCGACAACCCTTCTGTCGCGCATGCAACAGAACCAACAATTCACTTCTATCATGCTCACGATCGCGACAGAACACAATCTGACAAGCTTTACCCATCGAAGCTCTCTGCCGCACTCGCGATAGAGCCTGAACTTCATGTTCAACACTCCACTTCATATACCTCTTTTCAAGAACTCTTCCAAAATCCACTTACATGGCTTTTAATGACCAACATAACATCATTTTTTGCCAACATGGCATTATAACCAATTGTTCACTTACAAATCAACTCTACAATGGCACCAACCTCATTATATTTGGACTTAAAATCAAGGAGTTATGGCCAATGGAACACCATTTGCTTCAAAAGCCCTCCTACAAGATTTAGCTATATTTGTGGACACTTTTGAAGACCTTATGGTCCTCAAAACAACATGACCAATTCTATAACAAGTATAGGCACAAACCTTAGGAATCTAATCCCACGAACCTTGCTCATTTTAGATTTATAAGACTCAATTTATGACATAGACAATTCCAGTAGGTCAAATTACCCTACAAGACCAGTTTTACCCTATCAAGCGATTCAAGCTTGAAATAAACTCAATTGGAATATCCAATACTTCAACCTGAAACTATATTACCTTGACACATACATAAACCCTTCGGCACTTTTAGTTCCACATTAAGTATCCATACATTCACAATTTACATAGCAATTTCTCAAGTCTCCTAAAAGCAGGATTACATGCTTAGGTCAACAAACTCATGGCAATCAATCTTGCTCACTAAGCTCATTACTACAATTCAATTCATCACATAACATAAATAAACATTTTCAACTCAATTGGACACACGTCACAAGCATGCATTTCAAAGTTTATCTACTATCAATTTAGCACACAAAGTTCACAGTTTCCCAAACCCCAATCTCCTATGCTCCAATGTGCTCACTTGCCACTAGGCTCACCAACTTTCTCCTTTCCCTTATCTTTTCTCATCTCTACCACTACATGCACAGTCTAATTTCCAGAATTGGAACAAGGAAATCAATTCAAGCTTAAATCAAAAGAAAAGGAAGAAGAAGAACAATGAACTCAACCACTTACCTTAACTAATAGCAAATACAGCACAACTCAGAATTACTTAGCCCAACAACAGAAATTCAATGGATTAAAACTAAAGAAGGAGGAGAACGAAAGAAGAAGAAGAAGAACAAAGAGGGAGAACAGAATTTGGAGAAGTGACCGGACAAGAGAGAGAGTAAAGATGAGTCAATTTCTATCTTTTCCCACTCTTTATATTGTATGAACTTTGATGTGTTGGTGGCAATGAAATTTAAGTATGCTGGAAATAATGATGTAATTATAGATAAGTGGCAATGAAAGACTATAAAAGATTGATAAAATTAATAGTGTGAATTGTTAAGTAGAATATTAAAAATGCTTAGCTAAGTATAATGGAGAAAACAATAAGTGTTAGGGTAATAAGGATAAATTGTAGTGTGATTAATATGAAAGTGATAGTGAAATTGACAATAACATAATAGTGTTTAATGTAACTATGAAATAGTGATGAAGGTAAAGATATTGATAAGTGATAGCAGTGATAGTGATTAAAGAAAAGATAGTGACTGTCGTAAAAGTATATTAAAACTGTGTAAAAGACCCAGGAATAAATATTACCATAATCTAAATAAAGGAAAATAATTACTTGTGCATGCATGTAGGATTAGTATGAAAAACTTAGGATATGTATCCACCACTGGGCATTTTTATGCTCAACGCGTAGAATGTTATGCGCGCAGGTTATAATAGTTTAGACGTGGTCGAAGGCGTAGTGATAATAAAAGGAATGATTGATGGCAAGGATTGAAGTATTGGCATGGCATGTACACGATCGCAGTAAGGAGAAGCAATGGTATGGGTACGTGAACTGTATGTTAGTACATTGTTATGTTTTTTGTATATGTATGTTGTAAATGTTATTGTTAAAAAAAAAAATCCACATGATTATCGAGTACTTTATAGTACAATGTTTCAGTGCAGTGCTGTGACATCCGGTATCCGTATCATTACGGATATAAGGGTGTTACAAGTATATTCTTACTTATTACATTACATTAATTGACATATGGCTACAAGTCAGAACTATGATTCATTTATAAATAAGTACTCATTATTTTGAATACCTATCTCTTGTTTTAACATTCAATTAAAATATTTAACAAACTCATAATCATAAAAAATACTCAATAATATTATTTACGTATAAAATGCCATTTGCATACTACCATTCAAAAATACATAAGTTTATACGAATTAATACCGCACCATTCATGTATAACAATTTGCATAAGCATTTATTATAATATACATTTAAAGTTCACATATGTAAGTGCATTCACTTATTAATTCACATTCTTATTATACATATAATATAATATTCTTCTATTCAAATGTTGCCTACATTTCCAAGGTGATGGATAACGGGAACTAGAATGCATAGGTACCCATGGGTACAAGAGTCGAATCAATGACACATACACATAGGGATCCAAATAAATAAGGATCCAACCGGGATCCAAAAAGGCATAGAGACCCAAACAGGTTCTAAGAACATATAGGTTGCAGCAACAAAGAACCTTATAGGAATGCCTATCTATTTATGACTCGGTTAACGCAAGCTTAAAATCATATTTCTGATATACTCATCATCTTCACATTTATTATTATGACCATATAATGATCACGTTCACTTGTAAATTCCCAAAATAAGAATTCACTTAATATACATATTCGTAGCCATATAATATGCATAAAAATTCATAGTAGTATCTTATGTGCCATCACATATCTACCTACCATACTTACATATACAAACATATCCGTATTATATACACCGTTATGTACATATATGCAATGCATGCACATATTCATATACTTAAGCATAGTACATTTATGTTTACCTATGCATTATCTTAAGTTCTCCTTTAATTTCATTATGGTACAATGAAACTTCATATATTTACATATACAAATATATTATAGTGTCACTATAGTCCTTTTTTTAATGTTTCAATTTGAGACATAATTATGTATTCCTCCACATAATTATTGCTCACTCAATTTTATAACTTTCAAATTATTTGCATATGGTTATCATATAATGTCTTCAATATTCAATACTCGAACAAAGAATCTTTCTTAACGCTTGTCACAATTTCAAATAAGATAATAGTATAATTCTATTGAACATTTTATATCAATGCCAAATAAATTTCAAAATCATTTGATTTCACGGATATGTGCTCATATTAGTCAATTCATAATAATTACTAACAATTCAAGTTATACCTATACATATTCCATTAAAACAATGTTAATTTATAATATTAGTTGCATTATCACCATTTATCTTACTTGTAATCATGTCATAATTTAATCATTCACATGTATAAATTATTAGTTCCAAGTATCAATCATTTACGTATTCATTACATGACCCTAGTCATGTACTCTCACATAAACGGAGATATTCACATGCATAAAATAATATTTATTCTCATACACATGTTTGCTTTACACATACATACACGAATGAGTCCAATTAGAACATAAAAAGAAGTATTCAAAAGGCTCAGAAATGTCGCACTCATGACCCTTGTCGCGCTCGCGACAGAATGGAATAATGGCTTCTGTCTCGCTCGTTACCATAGTCGTGCTCGCAACAGAACCTACTGCTCGCCTCTATCGTGCTCGCAATAGAAACCAACACTATCCATAGGAGCCTTCTGTCGCGCTCGCGACAAAACCTGATTTCCAAGTTAAGCTCCAAAAATCACTTCCACAATTCATCTCTCAAACTTACTACTCCCTTTCTTTCTTTTAGGCACTTAAAATCAATCATTTCTAGCATACTAGGATACTCATAAATTACCTAATTAAGATGCCATAATTCATTTTTCATGGAATTAACCAATTAAGCATTGTTTGCTAATTCACTACATATAATGCTATAGCTCCACAACTTACCAACCAATTCAATTATGCTTATTTTATGCCTTCCTAAGCCAAGTTTTCTATCATGCCAATTTACATGCTCATCAACATTTTATACCATTGACTCAATCATTCCAAAATCAATCAAAGCAGGGCACATACTTATGTTCATCATCTAACCAGCAATTAATCAATTCAATACAATCATTACACATAACTACACAATTAACATCAATAGCAACACTCATTTCATCTTTTTAATTCAAGGTTCATACATATAGCAATTAGATACTCAAAAAGTTGTTTTCCCAAACCTCTTCTCCTTATCTCCAAATATGCTCATTTAGTGCTAGGCTCCCCCACTTTTTCCTTTCCTTTATTTTTCTTTGTTTCTTCAACTACAATCACCATCCAATTTTAGAATTGGAACACCATAATCAATCCTCAATCCATTAAATTTCAAAACAAAAAAGAGTAGGAGATGAAGAACTATAATTAATCACTTACCTTTCAAAACAGCAACTTAATTTACCAACCAAACACTTGATTACTTGGCAGAATTTATGGAATGAAACTGGAAATTGAAGGGAAATCACACGTTGGAGAAAGAAGGGAGAGCAGAGTTTAGAGAGAAAAGGAGTGGCTAAAACACATGCAAATCTGTCCTTTCTCTCTCCTCTTACTACCTATATTGCATGTAAATGGATGAGGCGGCAGCACCAATAAGTGCCACCCGAAAATCCACTCACACACACAAATCTGACTTTAGCTTAATTAATCATCATTAATACTAATTAACCTCCACTCAAACTTAGTCATGCAAATTTACTTAATGGTCACTTAACTTACTTTATCTGCTCAATTGAGTCCTTAATTATCTTACACTTAGGTCCTTAATTAACATACTCAATGCAATGGCTTCCCAATAATCATAATTAATCCAATTAGCTACTATGGTACAAACCAGGCTGTTACATCAAGTGGCAGTCAGACATTCTTGACCTCCATGTGGGGCAACGAAAATGGGTTTTTAAGTGGTAGAATACTTTTACACGGCGGCCAAGAATCCTTTACCACCGTGTAAAACCATTCTGCCCCACTCTGAAAAAGGCAGATTCTGACCCTCAATTTGCGCAGCTAATTCGAACTGCAAAAAAATAGATTTAGCAAAAGTAGCCTTATATACTTTTGTTACCCTATGTCTTAACGTTTACTTGTAAAATTTTAGATCAATTAGAGTTAAATCCTAGGAGTTATAGCTTTAGAAATACAAATTGTTCCATGACGGCCATAGAAGATACCCTTATATTTTGACCAATTTTGGGCCACTTAGATCTAAAATTAACTCATTCATATTTTTAGGACATTTCTAGGCATGAAAGTCATAGTTCAAATGCCATTAGAATCATCCAATTTGGATATTCCTACATTGAGTTATACCCTAAAAACCGAACCAATGTCAAGAGTAAAATTGGACAAAATTTCCCTTTAAACATTACAAACCAATAATCATCATTCCCATCAATTTAGTCATCACAACCACTCTTAATTCAACATCTAGCATAAATATATACATATATATATATCACAAATTATCATTAAAGTGTACACCCCAAGGATTGAGTTCCCAAACCTCCTTTCGATCTCATTTTGCTTCACTATTGCTTACTTTCATCTTCTTTCTCTAGTTATTTGCATCCATTCATCAAAATCCATTCATATCACAATTAGAATTCTTAAGCAAAAGAGAAAAAGATGGAAGAAATGAAGCCTAACTCTTACCTTTCTAACTTGATCCATGCACTAAAAGTCCAAGATTTCTTCTCAAGAGGCAATAACATGAAAGAGGGCAAAATTTTGGAGAGCTTAAGAAGGAATAAAATGGCTACCTTCCCTTTCTTGTGGCTGACCAAAATTGGCTTAAATATGGCCATTCGATTCATGTATATCCTAAGTTTTAGGTGTTAACTTCTCATTAGTCCCTTTTTGGATTTTTATGCCAACTGTCCAATTTAATCCTTCATCTATTCTTTCTTCATATATTGAACATATAATTAATTCATTCACATAAATTGGCCCACATGATTACTTAATTCATTTAATTTAATCCATAGGTGTAAAATGACCAAATTACACTCGGCCTTTTTACTAAATACCAATTATGTTCTCCACTTTATTTTATTACTTTAATCATCCAATTTTACATTTACCTTTAATTAACTTAATTCTATTCATATTCATACCAAGTAGCTCATTTCTTGCCTTTAAGTCCATAAATATCAAATTACTAATTTATCCTCAACTTTTCAATTAATATCGGATACATCCTTTACTACACTTAATCGCTTTAATCATCCAATTTTGCAATTTCGGTCACCATTATGCTCTAGATATATACAAATCCGTCTAGGGTACATTTTGGATCCTTACACATTTTGATAGCCCATTTGCTAAAGAAGGTTCAAGACTTGAAAAGGGCCTATAATAGACTACTGATGATTAGTGATGGGGAGTCAGATAATGCTCCTTCTATGGGCTTTAATTGATTAAGGTGTGATCCTTTATTTTTTTTATTTCTATTAAATATTTTTCTAAATATCGATACGTTTTCTTTGCCCCTTGTGTCACACCCCGTTTGCCCCCTAGTTGAATGAGCCATATTTGTATGTGTATGCAATTGCATGAGTTTTAGATTATAAGGGCATTTTGGTAATTTTGCATGTTATAAGAGTTTTGCTTGCATGTGGGTGCATGCATGGTACCATGGTGTGTGTTAGTTGGGTTGGTTTTGTGTGTGTGTAAATGCACCATTGTAGTGTGTGTGCATGAGAGTTTCATTGTGTGTGTGTTGTGCATACAAGTGTAGGGTATGCTTTAGTTGAGAAGACCTTGTGTGTGTGTGTGATAAGCATGTAGAGTGTGAGTGGCCAAATCCCACCCTTAGGATCTTGACATGTGTCTAGGTTAAGAAAAGAAAAGGAAAAGAAAGGAAAGGGGAGAAGATCAGATTTTTCATTTTGTGCTTCCCGTTTCCTCACGCCGCCCCTCTTCTTTCCTTCTTCTTGTCTTCTTCTCTTGGACATTGGTTGAGATTCAAGAGTTCTAGTGGGGATTTGATCATCTCTTAGTAGTCTTTGGTAAGTATTATGCATCCATTTTGCCTTTGTTTAAGTTTTTCCATCTTCTTCTCTTTCTTATTTTCGAAATGGGTTTGAAGTTTGGATTCTTGTTTTGTTTGCTAGTTTTTGGTTGGGTTCCTAGTTGAGCCTCCCCGGGATCCTAAAGGCAAGGAAGTTGCTGGATCAAGTGGAACTAAACACTAGGAGCTAAGGATTTTGAGGTTTGGGAATTTCTTCCTTTTTATGTGAAAATGTTCATGAGTGTGTTCTTGATGTTTTCTTGGAATTAGGTTGTTAGATATCCTTTATTTTGATATTTATGCTATGGGTCTTTGTTTTAGAATGTGGAACTTGCAAGATTATGAATTAATCATGATGAATTCGGATTTGAAGTAATTTGATGCATAAATGGAGTTTGTGAATGATTATTGAAATTAAATGTTCAAATTGATGGATTGGATGAAGTTTATTGTGAATAAATGTTGTATTATGGTTGTTTTTGCTTTTGGATGGCTGGATTTGAGGTAAGTAACCTTTGATTGAGATTTGTGTGGTTGGAGGAGGAATTGGAAGAGGAAAATCTGCAGAATTTCTGCAGATTTTCAAAATCCCGACTCTGTCGCGATCGCGACGACTGTCGCGAGGTCGCGACAGAGATCGGTAGTGGGAGCTTCGCTGTCGCGAGCCCGCGACAGCCGAAGTGTTGTATACCTTCTGTCGCGAGCGCGACAACAGTCGCGATCGCGACAGAGAGTATTGTTGCCAGGTGTTATCGCGACCACGCGATCCGTCGCGAGATTGCGACAGCACCCTTTGCCTTCTGTCGCGATCGCGACATTAGTCGCGAGCGCGACAGAGCCTGGCTCTTCCGTCCTCCCCGCGGTCGCGAGATCTATCGCGCGCGCGCAGCGAAGAGACTCTGGTCTCTGTCGCGAGCGCGACAAACGCCGCGAGCGCGACAGTCCCTTGGATGCTGAATGAGTTTTCTCTCTTCGCCTGTTCCTTGAATTTCAGTTTACTTTAGCAGTTATGAGATTTATGCATGATATCCTATAAATGATATGCAAGGGTAATTATGATATGACTATGCTTAATTGATGATGATTAATTTGGAATCATGAAATGGATTGAACGGTTTATGTATGACCTGCTAGAGTCTAGTCAGTGGATAGTTAGGCATGCCTAATAGAGTCTTTGCTGCAACTTCTGTTATTTCTGTTTGGACCCCGATCAGGTCCCCGTTTCGTTCCTCGCGAACTTCTGTATTGTGTTTGGATCTTGTTTAAGGTCCTTCTGGAAATGTTTGTAAATGAAAAGTTAAAATGGTTTTTCGTATTCGATTGGTACTCGTAAAGTACTTTCTGTTCACTCGTTATCCACTACCTTGAGTCAGCAGGTGTTTTCAATGTTTAAAGTACTTATATGAATTGTTATATGAGCAAATACATGTTTTATCCTTCTGGATGCAAAGATGAAAAGTACAATCTGTAAAGATAATGCGATTATGGATATGAATCTTTTGGTGAATGGCTATATGTACTTACGCATGTGAATTGCCTTGACGACCGTTGTGAATGGTTGTCTTTATGCTCTGTGTGTTTTCCCCACTAAGCGTTTATCGCTTAGCACGGTGTGTTTACCCGTGCAGGTGCGGAAGGAGTTGCTTCTGGGAGAGTCGTCGCCATCAAAGTCAACACAGCAGGGTCGTAGTATAGGGCTTATTTTTGTAGTTCTATGATTCTTTTTGTATAGAACTCTCATATGATTTTGTGTTAGCTTCCGCTTTTGTAATTGAAATTTTGGGATATGTAATTATCTGTTGCTTCTCTCAGTTGATCAGAACAGTAATGTAATGCTTTCATTATATTAATGCATGATCAGCTTCCATGAATGATTTTGTAAAGTTTTAATTTACCCTGTATTTTGGTATGTATGTTTATGTATGAATGTATGTATATTCTGTATCTATGTGGTGACACCTTTACTCCTACGGCGTCTTACTCCATATCGGATGGGATCGCCTACGTATGGGTAAGGGGTGTTACACCTTGTGTAAGTCATTATTGGGCCGTTGGTGTGGCCTTATTTTCCTTATTTTTTTGAACACATGCATTATTCTTTGCTTGCTTTATTTTTTTGCTTTTTGAAACCCATATGATCTTTCCACCTTTTGTAAGGACCCAAAGTACCCCCTAGTTGGATTAAGGTATAATCAGGGCGGAACTGGAACCGAAAATACATAATCGGGTAGTTAAAGTGCTTAAGTGTAATAATGGACGTAGTCAAAATTTAGTAAAAAGGCCAAGGTCAAATTGGTCATTTGATACCTATGGATTTAATTGCATTAAAAAAGAAATTATGTGGGTCAATGTATGAGAATGGATTAATTATAAGATGAAGGTAGGAATAAGTGAAAGAAGAAGGATTAAATTGGTAGTTTGGCATAAAATTCTAAATTAGACCAATTATAGAATGACATATTGGAAGATAAAAATAGAAAGGGGTATTTAAGGAGAGAGGGATAGATTGAAGAGGAACAAAAAAATCAAATTTCCTCTTCCTCTTTCTTCATGCCATTTTCTATCTCTTTCATGCCATAAATGCTCTTAATGGAAGAGTAAGGTTAGGTTGTGAAATTGCAAATAATTTTGGTAAGTTTTATCATTTCCATCTTTCTTTCTCTTCTTCTATTCCTTTCATGTGATTGTAGTGAGAAAATGAGTAATTATGGATTGATGATAATATGAATTTGATGTGTTAATTGGAAGGATAAGTCATAAAGCAAGGAGAAAGAGGTTGAAGAGAAGAGAGGGCAAAAGTAAGATAAGGAAAGAGCAAGGAGAAGGTTAAGGAACTTTCTTTATTTAAGAATGATTGAGAATAAATGATAATTATTTTGAATGTATAGTGAAAATTTGTATTGGTTTGAATATTTAATGATATTATATGTTTTCTTGAGATTGGTTTTGGTTGACAAATTGGTTGTGAACTTGATTTGTGCGATGTAGGATAGTAAAGGGAAAATTCTATCAAAATTGTCACTAGACCTTGTGTGACTATTTTGGCCATAAACTGAGTTATAGAAACCTAAATTTCATGTACGTAATGTCATTAGAAAGCTAATATATGAATCTACTAATGTCTTAGAAATGACTATGAGCTAATTTTGGCTCTAAGGGCCTCAAAATTGGCCAAAACCATAATGCTTCTACTCTGGCCAGGTCAATGGAGCAGTGTGTGCTTATAAAGTCATAACTCCTAGGATATAACTTCCAATGATCTGAAATTTTACCATTAGAAATTGAAGACATAGGGGAACAAATGTGTACATAACATTTTTTTTTTAAAACATCATTTGGTAGGATAAATTGGCTGCAAAACATTGGACCTGAAGTCTATCCTTATAGAATAGGTCAAAATAAAGATACACGGCTGGCAAGGATTCCTGCCAGCCGTGTAAAAGCATTATGGATACTGTAGCTACATTTTTTACACCCCACATAGTGAGCAAGAATGTCAGCCCACCGTGTGACCTCAATTTTCAACCTATATTGTACATTTTGCTTCCCGAATTTAACCCGAACTTCTCTGGAACTTTTTAAAACTTATCTGACACATGTTGTAACACTCTAATACCTTATGTTCAATTAATTACTCACCACACTATGACAATTAGTCTAATTAAATAACTAAATTATTAATAAGTCTATTAATTAAAAATCGGTACATTTTTTTTAAAAAAAATCGATTATAACATGACTTAGTTATTTATGCCTATTGATAATATTAAACTAAAATTTACTAAGCACATTTTAACCTATTATCTAATCTGCCAATTGACCCATAACTGTCATAAGTTACTATTCATTTGGTCAATTTTTCATTAACTTGCAACTTCACATTATACATTACCAATTAGCTGTAACGCCCATTCCCGACTACATGACTAGCTCAGCTAAAGCAGTCGAGAATGGTTGCTATGCAACAAAACATAAATACACATCGCTATCACACACACATGCCTAAAACCTGTACAATTAAAAATTTCATCACTCACATACTCACATGCAACGGATATCTCATGTTAATTTACTCATTCACATACTTATATACATCATACCATATATTGTAGGCTTACATTATGATACTAACTATTACATTCATACATATTCCTTGATTATAAAAAGGATTAAACCGAATATACAAAATTCATTGCCAACATGTAACACCCCCAAAACCTACAAGATAGACACTCCTAGTGTTGACCGTCAGTAATACGGATTCGTCTTTCAACACACTTCGTGTCCAAACCTACACGGATTAGAAAAGAAACCCGTGCTAAACGATAACGCTTAGTGGGGAAACAACGTATAGCATAAACATATATACATGATAACAGATATCAGAAAAACAACATGTAAGAGTTCATACTTAAATTATTAACTTATAAGCATGCATATAATTCATACACATAGCACAATCGCTTATACACAATCTAGTTCAATATTCATACTATTATCATATATATTCATCAAAGTACACTATAAATCATACATAATGAATTAATCGTTTAGGTTTATCCTTATTTTGTTTATTTAACTTTGCCTGCAATTGAATGATGCGGATAATGGGTATCGCATTGGTACCCTGAGGTACAGTAAATACAGTGTATCCATGGATACTCACATTCGCATTGGTACCCTAAGGTACAGTAAAATTCAACATATTCAATGTTTCACATTGAAGAATCCAGCAAGGATTCAAATCGCATTATGATTCCAGAGGAATCGAACGCATTGGGCTGCAACACTTAGACCCTATAGGCATCCTTATCTATCCACTACTTGACTCGCAGGCTATAATTATTCAATTCAATTATCAATTTATTTGATCACATGATCCAACAGTTACAACAAGTCATTAAAGCAAATATTAATACTGTTCCTCCATTACACACATTTGTAAGCCAATGACAAATCCACATTCTTGGCCACCATCATGCCATTATTTTAACTCATCATATAGCTCATGAAATAGCTTGACATAGATTATAACATAACAAAGCATATAAAATCATTAATTATATATAATCATCCCATTTGTTATCAGCATTAAGCATTTATTAAGTGTTATTATACTTAATTATTCATTGCTTTACCATTCGGATATCAATCATGAATAACTAAGAATTTTTCACACAAACAGGGTACCTCATGGTCACAACCATTTTGGTTGTCACCGTGACACACCAAAAGTTTTAAAACAGAATGTAATCTAGGGTATCTCACAGTCACAACCATTTTGGTTGTCACCGTGACATACACCAATTACCCGAACAGAATGCATCCTTATACGTATACGTATACTGCCGACTTAGTGATACTGTGCGATTACCATGATCGGTTAAAAGTCACTTACTTATGAAATTACGGGTCCAATTTTTTTTTTCTATACTTGATATTAATTCACTATGTCAATCATCTTCTAAAAACTCATTCACTTTACATATCACTAAAACAAATACACAAAATTTCTTAGCTACCGATTGACCTATAACTGTCTTATTTACTATTCATTTGGTATAAATTTCGGCAGTATAACAACTTATAATTTGCACTACCCAAACCTTTACTTTTGAAAATCCACAGCCCCGGCAAGGGCACAACAAAAATAATAGTCCACATCCATTCAATCACATCCAACATTCCATCACACAGACATGATAATAAACCACACAGATAATATAATGTATTACATCATTACATACCCAAGTTCCAATACTAGATTAAGTATATACATGCCATAATATAATCCATTACATACATCAAAAATAAACCGACTTCAACTTCTTCAGCTTGCTCCCAAAAAGACTGAGATATGCTGCTCCACCTAACGCATACCTACACGCAGTAAAAAACAACTACGTGCTGAGCATTAGAATGCCCAGTGGTGGTTACCAATCTATAAATTCCCTAACTAAAATTCTATTTAATTAACGTATTAAAAATACATATATTTATTATTTTCACTTATTATTATTTACCCCTAATTCACTTAATAATTCACTTAATTAACCACATTATTATTTATTTAGTCACTTAATTAACTATATATTTAATATTCTCACTAATTTTCTTTAATTTCCACTAATTACACTGTAATCACTATTCTTTTCACTTAATTCCATTTATGCCCCTAATTTTTCCATTAATCCCATCTACGTCCTTACTTTTCCATTAATTACAATTATGTCCCCTTAATTACACAAATACCATTTATATTCCATCTTTTACCTTAATTACACTTATGTCCCCATTTTACACATAAATTACCAAAATACCCTTATTTATTCAATATTTATACTATTTATCTCATTTATGCCCTTTTTCCACTTTTACCCTTATTTAACTTATCTAATTACAATTTCACCCTTTTACATTATTTTTCCACTTTATAACTCACAATTTAGTCCCTAAATTATCACTTTTTCCCTGTTTCACCATTTTAGCACCATACTTCACTAAAATTACCATTTTACCCTTCCATTTACACTTTAACTTATTTTTACTACTTTTTACCAACTTTTGATAAAATTACCATTTTACCCCTAAACTTTCTATTTACTTTATTTTAGTCATGTTTTCACTCATTTTCACTAATTTCACTATTTTAACCATTTTTATCACATATTTATCAATATGCCCCTAATACGGATCCAATAGAAAATCTACTGGCCGGATATGCGGGACACGGGCCCCACATACCCATTTCACTATAAAATGGTCCCAGTAGGACCAATTTCACTGCACTGCACTATACTATACATTGAGTGTCACTGTACACTGCGATAAGCTCTCATCGGCCTATCGATAGTGAGTCGCCATGACTCATACCGCGGTGTGGAATTCCTATGGCTAGCCAATTATATCCTGGACTAGATTTCACTACCAGACAACTACTAAGGGCAATATTTCCTCAAAATTCATGTAATTATCACATTATATCAATATACATATTTTAACATACATCTTATTTTCTTATGCCACTTTATATACATACTCATTTATCATTATATAGTCATTTTATGCCATTATATTTCATACATTATCAAAATACACATAATTATCACTACGTATACCATTCGGCCAAGGGTTCCATTTTCCATATCATGCGCTATAACTTTATTCAACCACTCAATCACACTCATTTCATGTTAAACATGTCACATATACCATTATTATGCCATATATCATCATATATTCCATTATATTCCTCTATATCCCATTCGGCCAAGCACACACTCACACATTATGGTTTCTTTTAATTCCTTTGTTCACTCAATCATGCATTATACTTATTCTACATGTTATAAACATCAATTACATGCCTTAAAAACCATTAAAACATCATATTTACTTAAGTATCCCATTCGATCACCAGTAGGCACTTTGATTTAATGTCATCTAATCATGTTTATACACTAATTTAAGCCAACCAATCATGGATATCAAGTTAGATTTAATTAATCACTTCATTATCTTATACCTAAACTTAAACATAACCTAAAAATCAACACAAATCATAGGAAAAATATAGATTTAGCAACCACAAACCTCAACTCCAAGCTTGATATCACTCTAGGTTTGCTTTTCCTTCCCTTGGGCGTGAGAAACTTCCTCTTCTCTTGGAGAACCTACCATGGACGAATACAATTATGCCCATAACATCAAAATCAAGCTTCCAATGTAAAATATAACTTCAAAAACGTATTTTATAGCCCCAAAAACCCCTATAGGGACCAATAAACTCAATTAAAAACTCCTAAATCATAAACCCAAAAACTTACCCTAAACTTTGTACACATGATTTATCCAACTTCCAGTGCCCAATTTGAACTCCAAATACTCCAATATGATAATAGAGAGGCTGAATAATATCTATGAGGTGAAAATTTGGGGAAAGATTGAGGGAAAATTGAAGAAAAATGGAGGAGAAAGGAAGAGAATGTAACACCCCCTACGCCCCCATTAGAAGGACGCCGGAGAGCGCTACCGACGCTCACTCACATACATGCACACATACACTAAGCGAAAGCATACAATCATACATAAAAACATATGAAAATACAGTGAAAATTAAAACTTTAGAGAAGCAACAAATGATCATTCATTCATTACATTAATGTTCTGGTCACACTAGCTGAAATAAAATAATTACATATCCAAAAACTACCTTCCGAACTTACATAAAAATACATATACCACAGGTACAGAAAGATAGAATTCGAAATATAGGAGCTGAAAATAAGATAACAAAACACTTCTAACTCCTACGTGGCCGACCCTGCAGATGCTCGACTCGAACCGAACCAAAACTTGCCACCTACACGGGAAAAGAACCCGTGCTAAGCGATAACGCTTAGTGGGGAGGAACAAAGACAACCAACACTAAACAAGTAAACATATATCATCATGCAGAAATACATATAAACTCGTACATAAACACTTACCGGTTCCACCGAAGTATCAGATATCAGAAAGCGCATCATGCGAAAACACAAATTATATAAACACGCAGCTGTCATACCAAAATACCCATATACCAACCAAAAGCTGATTCACACGCAATGCAACTATCATGTAGAGAAGCACATACACGTTAACTGGTACCCGAGTTACGAAGTTGATGCACTACACTACCATATAATGATGCACACAATTATCATGCAAAGTCACTAGAGGTCCAAACATACAACTATCATGCCACAATACACACACTAGTCGAGAACCGACTGACAAGGTAAAAGCACAACACTTCCGCTGCGCCCCTCCGATACATATAATATCATACCAAAAACGTAATCACATAACAACGTGCCGAAGACACCCCAATAGCAGAGACCAAAGAATTAATAACATAACATCACATTCATAACATCATCATGCAAAAATACAATTAACTTACATACACTTACCGAGATCAATTAAATATGGAAAGTCGTAGATTACACAATACATAATCTCTAACTATCTAAACATGCATAAAACTGTCACCCACTGATGCCCATACACTAGCTGAAACCGATCACAAAGCTAATACACCATACCCTCACATTACTACCCCAATACACGTAGTAGAATACAGAGAAACATAGACACCTAACAGCATGCTGAAATCACTACAGCAGCAGAGGCCGGCATAACATATACACAGTAATACTTCCAAGTCACTACACAATACATATGTTATCACACCATGAAGTGTAAACGCATAACAACATACTGAAATTACTACGATAGCAGAAACCAAGGAAATATATATCATAGCTCAACCTTCATAGCATTCAAGAGGTTAGGTTCACAATCTTAAACATATTAATTTACATACTTATAGCCACAACTGATCCGATTCACATGTTATATATATATATATATTAAAACATGCTTGAGTCACATATATATATACATCATAATCGAAGAACATCATAGCCTTCTGAAACTTATAACACATCATATGACCAATGCGGATAATCATGTCGGATATAATTACACTTGTATAATAAAGACATACATTCAGAAGCTTATATCCACCTTCATATACATATTGACGGATTCCTCAAATCATTATCATGTTCAATCGGATATCACATTTTGATAATCATTTCGAAGCGAACCAAAGCAAACAGAACACCTGTTGACTCACAATAGTGGATAACGAGTAAACAGACAGTACCTCACGGGTACGAATCGAATACAGACAGTACCTTACGAGTACGAATCGGCCAAAGGGTACCTTACGGGTACGAATCGAAAACCATTGTGTTTTATTACATTTAAAACATTTTACTGAGGGGGATCTTAAACAAGATCCAAATACATTGAAAAGGATCGCGAGGATCCGAACACATAAAAAGGGTTCGCGAGGAACCAAACGGGGGACCTGATCAGGGTCCGAACGTCCAAAGGTGCTGCAGCTTAAGAGACTCTATTAGGCATGCCTAACTATCCACTAGACTGACTCTCGCAGGTCATGCATAACACCCATCACATTTAAGCATAGCGCATTATTCATAGCAAGGATCACAAATCTTAGGCTTGCATAATAAATCAAACTCATTTCATGATATTTACCAAATTGCTCATATATCATTCATTGGTTCATAAATGTATAGTTCATCATATCAATCATGCATAAATGAGAATAAATAAGCACAGACCATGCACTAAGGGAAAACATGCATCATACAATTCATATTGCAAAGCATACAATAAAATTCAGTCAACACACTTTAACAGCATTCAAAGTTCTAAGGCAAATTAAAGTCAGATATGGAAACACTATCATGCCAAAGATTATCAATACAAAATTTTAATCATACAATTTATGTCCCATAGCATATCATATACTTTAGATTAAAACACTAGTCTACCAAAATTACTATTACCAAACATATTATAATCAATTATTGACATACTATCATTTCAATAAACACACACTTCAGAATAATAATACAAATCATGTTTCAAATCACAACATATAATTTATCGTGCATAATCCATAATATAATGGGCATATAAACAAGTTCATATAGCATACAGTAAGGAAAAACCATGAAAAGGACATTTAAAACTCATTTTCGAAAAACTGGGCATGCGGGAAAATAGGGCAGACTGGGGTCTCTATCGCGCTCGCGACAGAAGAGTCACGGACACGAGTCGTGTTGAGGGACACGACTCGTGTCGATGGCCTCCTCCCAGTCGTGCTCTGCAACACGACACATAGAGAGAAACACAACAGCACGAGTCGTGCTGCTCGAGCACGAGTCGTGCTGCATCAGCACGAATCGTGCTGATCCTCGCCTCAGCCGACATTCAGTGAAAATGCATGACTCGCTCATGCCTAAGTCAGCACGAGTCGTGCTTCTCCAGCACGAGTCGTGAGAGCAATTTCACGCGAGAGCTGGAAATTCCATTCTGTCGCGCTCGCGAGGATGTCGTGCTTGCGACAGGATCGGGATTTCCAGTTCTCAGCAAAATCGCAGGAAACCCAAAAATTTCCAAACTCAAACCATTTTGACCTAAATCACTCCAAATTCATTCTTACCTCAAAATAAGCTTTCCAAACACCATGAACAACATAAAACACAACATTTCAACAATTACTTCCAATCAAATCATCCATTCACGAATCAAGATCTCAATAATTGGAAAACAAAAAAATTTACAATAAATTCAACCAAATCCTCACAATCATTTTAATAATTCCACAATCATGCATGCTCATTCATCATAATTAAAAACCCATATAATATACACTCATTTAAGCCTAATAACCATCATCAATTTTCCAGAATTTAAACAATACAAAACACACATGCAATCTAAATGAGAATTAGGACAGAGACAACTCAAATAAACTCCCAAACTAAAATGCAGCGAACAAAGCTCCCAAACCTCTTTGAAGCTCCAAACCACTCTTCTTCAACCTTCAATCCTCTCTTTGCCTTTATCCTTCTTCTTGTCATGCAAAGCTTGCACAACAAAAACCTAGAAATCTCTTAATCCAAACCCTAACTCAAATCCAGCAAAACTAGAAGAAGAAGAGGAAGAACCCAAACGTAGGAAACCCTAAAACCCCAACTTACCTCTTCAAAGCAGCCTCTAAATCTTCCCAATCTACTCCAGCTCACACACACAACCAGGGAATGGAGGGCGAGAAACGTGAAGAGAAAAAGAAGAGAAAATGGGAAGAGGAGGAGAAGAGAGAGGAAGGAAACGTGATCTGCCTTCCCTCTCTCTTTTCTTTTCCTTTTTCTTCTTTTCACATTAATTGCACACACCCAACAAGCCACATGGCAGCCTCCTATTGGTCCAATATTAAAATATCTTATCTTATTACTCTTTGGTCCTTTGGCAATTCCCACTTAAATCCTTAGCAATAACTACTTGGTCACTAAAATAATTATTTCCTTAATAACTTAAATTATCTTTTCAATTGGGTGCTCAAAAACTCAAATTCCACATGCACAAATTACCAAATTACCCTTGAAATCCCGACTTGGCATGCCAAATCCGACTAGGGTCATTTTGGGTTATTACAGAGAAAGGGTTCGGCCTTGAAGGGAGGAGAAGAGACCGACTTTGGCTGGATTTTTCTAGAGAAATCGGGCCTTCTCTCTTCTTATATACTCCTCTAATGAACGAATCTGGTCCAACCGATTTAAACCAAAATTTTAGTTTTTCGGTTCATTTACACTTTTTCAAATCATCTATATGTTCCCCTCATTATTTCCACTACTAACCAATTCCATTGATCTTATAACATCAAAAATATGCTACCTAAAAATTTTCAGCTCAATCGGAGTCCATTTGGGTACCGGTTCACTTAAACCGGTCTGATTCGACCAATTTTTCTTCTGCCGTAAAATACAACTCTAAAACTATCAAAATTCACAGAAATCACTTCCATTACATTATTATACATATTCAACATCTATTGGGGCCCACTAGCCACTTACAACCCCTGGGTCAAACCTCGATCAAACTTTGGTTCAATTTGAACCGAACTAGATGCCAACTTCAGAATGACTTTCGGAGGTCAATTTAACTCCGTTTTCAGCTCAAATTTCACCAATAGACTCCTGATGACCCACAGATTATTTTCGTGAAATTAAAATTTTTTTGACGCTGGACAGCCGGATTCGCTGTATAGCCTCTCTGGTTTTACCCATCCCGGAATCGCTATACTTCCGGCACACTTAACACTAAACTTTGGCACTGGTAAACTCACTCCCTACACTGTTCGACACTGCGATTATCATGGTAACACTGGAATTATGGAATGACATTTCTAGACTGGTGTTTGGGCCATTACAGTCACCGTGACATACTCCCTTAGTGTAAGGCATAATGTAAATCAAGGTACCTCACAGTCACAACCATTTTGGTTGTCACCGTGACATACCAAGTTCACTTCGGGAAGAATAGAATTCATGGTACCTCACGGTCACAACCATTTTGGTTGTCACCGTGACATACCAATCACAACTAGGCAGAATGCAAACTTTGCATACCTCACGGTGGCAATCTCTTGGTTGTCAACCTGACCTATGCAGAAGTTGCAAATCACAATGGTGCAAACAACCTCTTTTCGCATATCATTCACAAGACTTACCATTCAACCATTTCACTCTTATATCCATAACTTATTAACTAGCATATTACACAATTTCCATTTCAATTGACTCAATTCAAGATGCATAGAATTAGGCACATTACATGTTCCACAACCCTAGTTATAGTTCATTATGTTATAGGCATCTCTTATTCACATGCCATTAGAGTTCCTCAAGAAACACATACCAACCAATATTTTCATACTAATCACACATCAAATACCCAAGTGCCAACATTTAACATTCAATGTAACAACATCAACTAACACATAACCAAAACAAAGCAAGTTTCCCAAACTTTGTCGCCTAAGCTCCTATTGCTCAGTTAGCACTTGATTCTCCAAGTTTTACTTTTCCCTTAACCTTCTTGGTTTCTTCCACTACAAATTCCAATCCAATTTCTAGAATTGGAGCACTATATCAATTCCTCAATCCAATAAAATTCAAAACCGAAAAGAGTAGGAGATAAAACTACAAATAGCCACTTACCCTTTAATTACCACATCTTAATACTTGATCATCATAGCAAAATTCATAGGATCAAAATGGAGAATTCTAAAGGCAAATCACACAGAAGAGAGGAGTAGAAGAAGCAGAATTGAAAGAGATAAGAATGGTAGGAAACACATGCAAGCTAGTGGCTTTTCTCTCTCCTTAAGAACTTATATTGCATGGCAAAGGATTAGGTGGCAAGGGCAGCTATTGACACCCAAAAATCCACCTCTCAAATCTGTCTCCCACTTAGCTTAGCTAATCCCCATTTAGTGCTAATTAACCTCAATTAACTAAATCATGAAAAGTTGCATAGTGGTCACTTAACTTACTTTTAGTTACTCAATAAGTCCTTCCTTTTATTACAATTTAGTCCAACAACACACATTCAACTAACACACACCTTCATTTAAGCCAATTAAGCCAATTTCCACTAAGGTATGATCCAGGCCATTACATTAGCCATTTATTTTAACCTAATTTTTATAGGTTATAAGGCATGCCATTAATACAGACATCAAAGACGGATAAACATAAATACAGAATATTACTAAACCAATACTAGTCTAAACAAACCATCATAAACTAGTACCCAAAACCATACTATTATAAGTTCATATACATGCCCACAATACTTAATCATACTTTAATTCTTCTAAATTAATTTCTTCAATGTAGCTCCCAAAATTTGTGAGGTATGCTTATGTTCCGCGCTCTAAAAAATATCTACACGCAGTCAAATAAAATTACGTGCTGAGCATTAAATATGCCCAGTGGTGATTGCAATTCCAAATATTTCTACTAACTAAATTCATATGAATAAATAATATTCTTGAATAAAATAAAATAATCATAAGTAAATTAATATTTAATTCATTTATCAATTATGCATGCAATAATATATTTTACTATCATCAAATCATTTATTTATGGGCATATACACATTTAACACACATAAAAGACCATAATTACCATTTTGTCCCTAAATTTAGCAAAATTATAATTATGTCCTCATACTTTACCAAAATTACAATAATGCCACCAGCTCATTTTATTTTACCATTTTACTATTATTTAACATACAAATTACGATTTTACCCTCCATCTACCAATTTCATGCCAAATTACATTTTAGTCCTTATAAAGTGACTAATTTTCATATTTAACTATTTAATTACCTTTTTACCCTTATTAACCTTTATTAACATACATATAGTCACATTTACCATTATACCTTCAAACTTTTTCATTAATTCGAATTATGTCCCTTTTTCATACAAATATTATTTTACTCACAATTTAACTATTTAAAGCTCATTTTTACCATATTGCCCATGTATAACATTGGCAGATATCTATGATCGGGATAAACGAGATATGAATGCCAAGGCTCACAAACATACCAAAGGGACCCCAAAGGACCACCCCTGTCTTTAAATACATTCCAAAATATTTTATTTGACTTTAAAACATTTCAATACAATAAGGTAGGATTGTCATTGGCCTACAATAAGTGAGACATAATGCTCACACCCGCGATCTTATATCCATATGGCTAGCCAATATATCCAGAACTAGACTTGACTACCAGATTACTACATAGGGCACCAATATTCCATTTTTCATATTTTTAAGTTACCGGTCATATTTTTCATGGAATTTTATCATGTTATTCCATTCTTTTCCATATTATAATATCAATATACATGTAATTCTCATACATATGCCATTACATGCCATAAATCTCATTAATTTATTATGGTACACATGGGTATACACATGCATACCATTTGGCCAACATACCAATTTTCCACCATTAATTCTTTTCATCACCTTTAACATTTATTTAGGTGATTTACATGTCACACAGTATAGCCATGCCATTATTTCACATCAAACACACATCAAAATCATGCCTTTACATGCATAATCAATTCGGCCATCATGTTCATCATGCACCATGTAAATTTTTCTCTCTCTAACACATACCATTATGTAGTTCACATGCCAAACATCATGTATATACTATAAACATGCCATAGACATCATCATAACACATAGAAATCACATGGTATATCATTCGGCCTATGTAAAAATTCTTCACCTAAATTTGTTTTCTCATTTTAACCATTTATTTCATCATTATACACATCCCTAAGCATGAATATCAAGTTATATTCAATTAAACATGCCTTTTTCACATACTTAGTTCACAAACATAACTTAAAACACATCTTAAACCATGAAAATTAGTGGAGTTTGCAATCACAAACCTTAGATCCTTGCAAAAAAACCTCTCAATACTCCTTTTTTTTACCTTTAGCTTGATTAAAACTTCCTCACCTTGATGACCTAACCAAGGTCAAATACAAAGATGGAGATTTCATCAATATCAAGCTTCCTTTCAACAAAAAAAACTTCATAAACATGTTATTCACATCCTAAAGTACCCATAGGCACCTAAATCAAATTAAAAACACCTAAATCACTTACCTCAAAATCACACCTTAACTTTCAAGTCTTAATTTTTCCCACCTTCAAACCTTAAAATGGACTTCTAAAACCACCAATGGATTTTAGAGGAGCTGAAATATGTTAGGGAGGCTCGAATTTGGGTGAGATGGAGATAGATTGGAAGAAAAATGGAGGAGAAGAGGAAGGAAGTAATTCGGCCAAGGGATGGGAAGAGGAGGGCGGTGGCTGATGGAGAATTCTGGAGAAATCCATCAAAATGGGGGTATTTATATGAGGGAAATTGAATTGAACCAGGACCAACCGAAGTGGTAGAACCGATTTGGGTCAATTTTTGGTTTTTGGGTCATTTTTCACTGTTTTAGGGTAACTGAGTGTTCCTGAACTCATTTTCACTCCTAATTAGTTCCATCATTCTTAAAATACCAAATATAGCCTCTATACAAAATTTTAGCTCAATCAGAGTTCATTTGGGGTCCGATTCATTTAAATCGGTCCGGTTCAATATTATTCGATTCTGCCGTAAAATACAAATCTAATGCTGTAAAAAATTTCTTAAAATTATTCTGAGCCTTTATACTCCCTACAGTGACCCTTTTTATCCACATTTACCATTTCTAAAAATTCAGTCAAAGTTCAGTCAAATTTTGGTTCAACCGAATCGAACTAGAGGCAAACTTCAGACTGACTTTCGGGGACCTATTTGACCTCATTTTTGCACCAAATTTCATCACTAGACTTCTGAAAGTCCACATATCAATTTTACTTAATAATATTTTTTAGCGTACAGCTGTAATTTCAGTTATACTGCTACCCAATAGGTCACCCATCTATGCCTCAAGCACGCTTAACCTTTAAACTCTACTGAACTTAATATACTATAATCATCATGTCATGCCACAAACCAAACAACAGACTCTACAGAAAATATTGAATACTTCTATGCTAACATACAGGCCATTACACATGTGTAGAGCTATGTAATGAGTATATGAATGGTTACCATTAGGAAATATAAGTGGCTAGGGTTATGAACATGAATAATTAATGGGATATTTAACGGTATAACTAGTTAGAAGCTACCGAATAAAGTTGAAAATTACTTTACATGCCACATTAATTATTTGTAAGCAATATAATTTGGTTGGAATTATTTATTGACATGTTAAGCATGTGTGTATTATTATTGACATTGTGATAGTATTAAATGGTATGGTATAAATGAAGACACATTGATGAGATAAATTCTAATATTACGGCAATGCATACATGGCTGAAAGTAAGTATGTGTAATATAAATTTGTTGTGATTAATTATTGCCATATTAAGAATATGTATACTATTAATGATGAAGAAATTTGTTTGTTAATATTAGATGGTATGTAATGAGTTTCCTACTCCAATTTGAAATGATTTTTGACGTAGATATTTTGAAACTTGTTGGACACTCAAATAATGATTAAGAAATAATAATTATACATATAAACTACTGAATTATGAAATGATTAGTATTGAAGTAAAAAAAAATAAAGTGGATGCATTTGATTGACAAATTAACATTGAAATACTTGGTTATATATAGAGATAGCATAAACTAAAAATATTCCTTGTAAATTAATGTTTGTAAGATGGTTTAGCCATAATTGTGTTTGAATGTGAATATGTAATGACACATAGAATAGAAATATGAATTTTTAGGTATATGATAAGGCCAAGTATAAATGTAATAAATGAATGTGTAAATATTAAATATGTTTTCATGAGAACATGATTGGAATATGCATGTATGGTGCCAATGTGATTATAACATTCATTTAATATTATCAAATGATATTCAATAAGTTTATACCAACATATTGTATAAGGATAGAAAGGGGATTAAAAAATAGAAATACAATGATAATATGAAAGAAGCTTATGTGTTAATATGACATACTAAAGAGTATTTTATGTTAATTATGTGATAAGAGTTTTAAATGTATATGATCATAACAAATGACTGTGAATGTGATGTGTATGACATTGATATAAGTATTATAATAATGAGCATAAATAAGGGTATTAGCTTGCGTTAAACAAGTCGTGGATGGATATGCATGCCTATAGGGACCTCTGTTGCTGTAACTTATGCGTTCTTGGACCTCGTTTAGGTCCCTATGTGTTCTTGGATCTTGATTGGTTCCCTATCTGTTATTGAATTCCTATGTGTGATATGATACTTGTACCCTAGGGTACCTATGCGTTTTGATTCCCGTTATCTACTACTTTGGAAATGCAGGCAACAAGTAATCAAAAGAATATTAAGTGAATAATGCGGAGCACATTAATAAATGAATGTACTTATATGTAAGAAATTTAAATGCAAACTATGATAAATTTTTGTTTAATTTGCTATTCATGAATGATTCTTTAATGATTGTAAAGACTTGTACTTTGAAAGAAAATATGGAAACAAGCATTTCATATGCTTGTAATATTAATAATTATTTGTTATAGCTATGCTATTTTGTACATGTGTGTCATAAGCCTATGGTATTTAATAAAAGTAATGAAATATAGCATGTGTTTAATATGTTAAAATTGGTTTATGAACAAAATTAGGTGTTCTAATTTTATGATAAGGGAAAGAATGTGTATTGACATTAATGTGTATGCTTACAAAGAAACAAATTCATAATATTACTTGTAGCTATAGGTTTTATTATGTGTGGTAAGTATGGATATTTTATTGTTTACATGAAACTTTAATAAAATAGTATGGATATTCTTATATTGTCTTTAAATTCAATATAATAAAATGTTAAAGATATGAATATGTAAACATGAAGGCTGTATTAAGATAAGTGTAGAGGGTGTATTAAGATAAATAAGTGTAGAAAACTAATTCTAAGCGAATTATATTAAATGAAAGAGACATTGTGATTTGTAATTGTTTAAAGGATGTCTTTGTGATATTGTACATGTTTTGAATAGATATATGTGTATAAGGTAGATAATTACTTTGAAAGATACATGATTAAAGGATAACATGGCACTTGATATTAGATGGATATAATTGTGTATGTATTACCTATTCGTATTGTTATTATGGCTATTCTATTGAGTAGGTATGTATGGTTATTGAACTGTATAATTGTTTGTATGTGTTAAATGTATGCCTCTACTATGCTTAAGTATTATGAATGTGAATAATTATATGCAATCATTCGTGTGTATTTATTGACAACTACTTTGAGTTGTTGTCCATACTATTTTGTTCCCCACTAAGCTATAAGCTTAGCACGGGTGTTTTATTCGTGCATGTATTGAAGATAGGTGTAATGCTAAAGACATTCCTCAATCCTTCAAGGCCAACCAGTCCTTAGGTGTTTCTTACATAGGCTTTGTATTTTGTGTAGTAATGTATTGTAAGCATATATTAGAAATGTATGACTTAATTATGTATTATGACAATTATATAAGGAAAGTGGATTCTGAAAATGTAAAGTGGCTTATATGTACTGTTACATGTAAAGTTAAATTATGGAATTTGTTAATTGTGTATTTTGAACAATGTATTGATATGAAAAGAAATTTTATAATTTTGATTTTGGTATTCGGGTTTTGTTATAAGTTATTAAGTCATGTGCTTAGTTCAGTGACATCTTTTATTTGTCATCGTAAAGCGGATATGTTATGATACGGTTTACTACATAGGGTTAAAGGGTGTTACACCTTTTCTGTGCTAAGATTAATTTGCAGCTTGTAGATATCCTAAATTGTCTTGCTATCTCTCACATGTATATGCTTCTGTGTTAACATAAGTTACAAATTACTAAACCCTTTAAATTAACCAAGCTAATATGAACTCCAATTCCCTATTTTTGATGCTTCGAGCATGTTTGGCCATACATGCGATTATTATCTGGCCAATTAAGTGGCATCTTATCTGGCTTGACACACTGCTCGGCCTATGACTCAGCTGAACAACCCTGCCTAACTATACATGCTAAAGAGGACACTCGAGATGGATTGGTTGTCTAGAAAAAGGGAGGCTTTCATTACAAGCTAAGAAGTATTTAAAATGACATAATTGAACATGAATGGCCATATAACTAAGACATGTCAAGCAATAAAAGACCTTAGTTTCCTTTTCCAAATGTCCAAAAATGTATGAATGCTACCATGAACATATTTTCTGGTTTTTAGGAGCTATTCACAGACCTAAAGAAGTTTATAAAATTAAAATTTTGAACTAAGAAAATAGACATTTTTACTTTTAAGAAACCCATTTCATAAACTATTATATATAGAGAGACATGGGATTTAGAAATGCCATTAGTCTTGTAAAAATACCATTTTGAATGATGAAAACCCGAAAAGATTACTCATACATACATGGTATGAACATACAAACACACATGTACAAACATCACAACATATATACACTATTTACATATATGCACAAAGCTCAAAAGGAGAGAGAATCCCCTATATGAGTTTGTAACGCCCATTTCTGACCGCACGCATAACTTCTCTACGGCAGCCGAAGAGGGACGTCACGCACATCACATAGCACATACACATACAATTGAGTTAAACAAAAAATCCTGAATTAACAAATTTCTTTCAAACGCAGCAGAATACATTTCCAAAACTCGTACTATCAACTTGTATTACATATAACATTCAGTTGTTACATCATTTCTCTTTACATTTGAACTTAAAATCAAGGAGTTATGGCCAAGGAAATAAAACCAGGTCCAAAAGCCCTCCTACAGAGTTTTGGCTACAATTATAAACACTTTTGAAGACCTTAAAGTCCTCAAAACAACAGAGTTATTCTATAACAATTTAAGACATAGACAATATGGTTTCAATCCAATTGGTCTCATTCATTTTAGATTTGTCAAACTCATTTTATGACCTAGACAATCCAAGTAGGTCAAAATGGAACTCAAACCAATTCTACACTTCTAACTCATCAAGCTTCAAACTAACTAATTTAGCATCACTTTTTCATCAAACTCAAGCTAAACTTCCCTAACAAAATCATGAATATCACGGCACTTGCAATTTCCCATTAGAAATCATTGATTCACAAATACATAACAATTTTTCAAATCTTCAAAAACTAAGGTTACATGCTTAGGTCAACAACTCATGGCAATCAATTTAGCTTAATAAGCTCATCTCCTCAATTCAATTCATCACATAACATAAATACACATTTTCAATTCAATAGAATTCACAACACAAACATGCATTTCAGAGTTTATCTACTACCAATTTAACACACAAAGTTCATAGTTTCCCCAACCTCTTCTCCTTTGCTCCAATGTGCTCACTTGGCACTAGGCTCACTAACCTTCTCATTACCCTTATCTTTTCTTGTTTCTACCACTATAACCGATATCTAATTCCAGAATTGGATCAAAGAATCAATTTCAACTCAATACAAAAAAAAAAGAAGAAGAGCAATAACCACAATTACTTACCTTAACTTCAAGAACTCAACTTAACTTAAGAATCAGTTTAACCAATCTACAAAAACTTGTTGGACTTAAGACTATAGATGGTGAAGAAGAAGAATAGAATGAAAAACGAAAAGAGAGAGGGCAGAGATGGAGAAGTGGCCGGACAGGTGAGAGTACAAAATGAGTCAAATTTCTATCTTCTAACCCTCTTTAAACTGCATATAAATGATGTATTGGCAAAGCCAACATAAGGCTCAGGGATTCCACTCAAAAGCCTTAATCACAATTAGCTTTAATTAATCCCACTTAGTACTTAATTAATCCCTCCTTAATTAATCATGCACAATTACACTTTAGTCACTTAATTAATTTATTTCATGCAATTAAATCTGCCTTTCCAATTACACTTAGGTCCAAAATTAGAAATCCCAAATCAAACTTGTCCAATTATCCTAATTAAGCCAAATGCTACCAGGGTAGATTTTGGGTCATTATAGAGTTGGTCCTCATATTTTTACCTTAAGTTTGATGTTGAGGTTTTAAAGTCTTGATGAAAGCAATCCACGCTTGTTTGGACAAAAAGGATTGGATGTGTGTAAAATAGAGCTTTTAAATAGATTTTTCAAGGTAGAAGATAACCCTTTGATAGAGAACCCTAAGGCTCTTTTTGAGTATCTAAACTCTAACCCTTAATGCAAAAGACAAGCTTGCTTTTTAAAGACTTTGTGTAGGGACTGGAAATGTAAATTTCCAATTCTATTCCATAAAACAAAACCCATTCTAGACAAAGTCCTCAAGCCCCAGCTGGTAGGCCTAAAAGGATATATGAGGTTTTCAAAATATGCAGTTTTTAAGCTTGGATGTTATCACCGGCATTGAAGCCTCTCTTCTGACATAATCGAAAGTTTTCTTCACTAGTCTTTTGAATAAGGGACCCTTAAACCCTTCTACACCATCTGACGTTTGTTATATATAATTATAAGCTTGTATTACTTTCCCGTAACTATTTGATGTGGGATTTTCTCTAATAATCCCTTCAAGTGCAACTGGCCCATACAAAATATCACTTGTTATTAGATTGAACATTTTATCTATCTGAGCTAACTTCCCTTCTTAGCCATATGTTTTACTTTTAATCTAAGCCCCTTTTTTTCCTCATTTTTGGGCCTCAAATTTTTAATCCATGAAATTTACAATTATGCAGCAGTTAGTCTTCTTATGTGTGAGCTTTGAGATTTAGGCTTTATAACTATGGACCCATAATTGCCTCATAAAAACCTAAACCATCTTGAAATTAGCTACACCATAATTATAAGCTTATATTATTTCTCTGAACTATTTGATGCGAAATTATCTCCAACATTCCCTTCAAGCGTAACTGGCAAATGCAATTGTCACTTTCTTATATTCATAAATTTATTTACCTAGCTAGGCTAAATTCTCCTTTGAGCCATAAGTTTCACTTTTAATTTAGGCCTTTTTTTCTTTTTCTTCTTTTTAAGGGTTAAATCTCTAACCCACAGAATTCGCGATGATGTAATGTTTAGTCCTTTTATCTGTAAGCCGAAAGAATTAGTCAGGTTTGATGATTTTAATCTCATCATTACTTTACAATGATTAAAACTATCATAAAGTTAAATCCACCACAATTACCAATTTATTATTTCCTTTAATTATTCCATGAAATTCTATATAACACTTATATATGTTTGTTTATGCTGATGTGGCTTGAATTTAAATAAAATCCTAGATGCTAATGGTGTATAATCTTATTTCAAATAGGATTAGGATTAAAATTAGGATCCTATTCTTATTGGGAAAAGACAAATAATATTCCAACGGGGATTGAAATTTGCTAATCCTAGTATAATTAGAATATTTGTTTAGAGTTTATAAATACATAAAAGGTTAAGGGATTTTGATATAGAATTTGTGGAGAAATCACCAAATTAATGGTTGTAAAAATTCTCTCATTATAGTGGAATTTTCTCTTTGTTTTTCCAGTGGATAGAGGAGTACTTGGCCGAACTATGTTAAATTCTTATGTTATTTTTATTCTCTCCTTTATTTTTGCTTGTAATTGTGTAAGTTAATTGTATTTAATCTCAATAATTGGTATCAGTGCGAAGTTGGGAATTTCTATACACAATCTAAGATTAAGATGTCGTCTTCATCTTCAACAAAGTATAAGGTAGAAAAGTTTGATGGGAGATCTAGTTTTAGTTTGTGGAAGATTAGAATGAGATCGTCTCTGATTTTACAAGGATTATGGAATGAAATTCAAGAGGATTTTCTAGAAGAAATGAAGGAGTTAGAAAAAGCATAATTGAAAAAGAGGGCTATAAGTGTAATTTTTATGAGCATTACAAATAGTGTCTTAATGAGTGATAACCCAGCAAATATCATTTGCTCTAAGGCCCATCCTGTCGGCCCATCTAAACTGGCAAGGCCCAAAGCCCATCTGCTAAAGGTATCAGACACGAGCCCCTAGGCAGCGCACATGCCCGATCGGCTGATGTGACCGCCAGTCCCATCAGCCGCCTGACTCAAGGCAGCGCCCATGCCTACCACCTGCTCCCTGTCATGTCGCCGGATACCTACTCTGATAGCCAGTAATCACTCCCCAGGCACTCAAGTGCCCCTCGACTATCTCTTATAAATAGCCCAGCCAACGATGGCACCAGGTATTGAATTCACATCATTATCTCTCTAAAGCACATTTTCTCTCTAAGCTACTAACTTAAGCTTCGGAGTGCTCACGCCTGGTCCGACCGGGCTCTTCTCATTGCAGGGTTATCTCATCCGATCGGATCGACCTCTTTCCTACAGATAAATACATTTTTGGATTTATCATTTGGTGCTCTCGTTGAGAGATGTCGAACTCAAGATCCAACGAGAATACTACCCCCATGGACCATGACCATGATGACGATGCTCGTGCCATATCAGGCACCTCGAGAAGGAGGGCAGTGCCCACCAGGTCCCCTGTGAGGACAAACCTCCTTCCCGAATTCGATAATGCCACTGCTAGGCAACCAGAGAACACTCCCATCACTGTGAGGGACATGCGCTCCATCCTCAATGACTTTACAAAAAGCATCGTCCAAACCCTTAAAAAAGGTAAGATGCCGATTGCTTCTGAAAGAGCCCAAGAGGATTACCTCGCGGGCGAAGACTTCAGGAGAAACCGGAACAAGGGAATAATTATTAATGAATCCCGAGCTCAGGGAACCAAGAAAAGTGCAATCAGAACCCCAGGCAAGAGCGACAAGGGGAAGCAGATAGTGTCTGCAAGTAGGGCTTCTCCCTACAGCAACAGGTCCGCTACTCTGTCTACGAGGGATGTTGTGTCCTACATGTGCACCCCGAGCCGCGGCCAAACCAGAAAGCACAAAGGCGAGTCCACCGCCACGACCCTGAGCAAACAGAACCCGCTGAACAAGCAGGACCAGTGGCTTATGCAGAAGCTCAAGCAGTTTGGTGTCCTCGCGCCCAAAAGAGGCGCCTTCGAAGGAAATACTTGTGGGAATACTGCCTCCCCCTTCTGCAGAGAGATCACCGATGCTGAGCTCCCCCCCAGGTGGCGAGATGTGGTTATGGAAAGGTATACAGGCAAAACAGATCCTACCACACACTTGGCAGAGTACTTGACCAAGGTACAGGTCTATACTTATGACGAAAGAATAGCCTGTAGGGTTTTTCCCACCACTCTGGGAGGGGATGCATTGACGTGGTTCCATGAGCTGCCCATGGGATCCGTTACGTCATTCAGACAGTTAAAGGAGCTGTTCACCACGAGGTTCATTGTGCAAATACGTGCGCCTAAGACGGTGAACGACCTATGCAACCTTTACCAAAGGACAGATGAAAGTCTTCGAGACTACATCGACAGGTTTCAGGCTACCATGTCTGAAGTAAGAAATGTCAGTGTTGAGATGGCGACCAACGCCTTATCAGGGGGCATCACTGACCGACCACTCTTCGAGTCACTCACAACAAGACCCCCATCCAGCTTCGCCGAACTGATGGAGAGGGCCAGGCAACATATCCAGTTGGATGATGCCCTTAGGTCCAATAGGAGAGGAAGGACCAGCGTTCTGGACCGCCTTCAATATCCGGGCAATCGCTCTACTCAAAGAGCCCCCGCTCCCGATCGGACAGCTAAAGGCCAAGATGGAGTTCAAAGTTCCAGACATTCAGGCCAAGCCAGAGGATCGGGAAGAGACCGGAACCCGCGCCCAGACGACCAGGCGGAGAGGACGTACACCCCTCTCAATGCTACCCCGACCGCGGTGCTGATGTGGATTAAAGAGAAGCACCGCAAGGTCAATTGGCCCAGGGACCTCTCTGCAAGAAGCCGGGGTGTAAGGGACACAAGCAAATTTTGTGAATTCCATAGAGATGTCAGTCATTTAACCGACGAATGCACCTCTCTCAAGAAGGAGATCGAAAGGCTTATACGCCGTGGGGCCCTCAAGAGATTCGTAGATCCGGCCACAGGAGACAAACCCTGTAGACAGCCGAAGCCTAGGAGGGACGATCCTGACTCAGATGATGATGAGCGCAGGAACCCCAGAAACGCCGATCCCAGCAGGCCCTACGCCGGGGTGATCAACGTAATCACCGGAGGGTCATCTTACGGAGAAAATCTCCCCAAGAAAGGGAAAGGCAAGGGTGTCTACCTCTCCCGCCAGGCAGAGCAGCCTGCATCAGTCACCATTTCCAGCAAAGACGCACGAGACGTCTTGTTCCCTCATGACGACGCTCTCGTTGTAAGAGCTCGGATAAATAACTTTAATGTAAAGAGAATTCTGGTGGACAATGGCAGTGCTGTCAACGTCCTAACTCTCCAGGCCTACCGAGCCATAGGACTGCCGATCGGAGAGCTGAAGCCGAACGCTACCCCTTTGATCGGCCTGGGCAACGCCACCATCCCCGTAGTGGGATCCGTAGAGCTCTTTATCGAGCTCGGCCAAGAGGCGATAGCTCACGCTTGTAAGGTAACTTTCATGGTTGTTGACATGATGTTCGCCTACAATGCTATTTTCAGCAGGCCATTGCTTTTCCAGACAGGAGCCGTGACCTCCATCCGCTACATGGTGATGAAGATTCCAACTGCAGGAGGCGTCGCCATCGTAAGAGGTGACCAGAAAGCATCCAGAGAGGCTTATATCACCATGATAAAGCAACAACGAGAAGCAATGGTCGTAGAGCCCGGCCTCGAGCAACGGGAGCAGGCGGAAAGGCCCAGGATGGACCCAGCAGAGGCCACAAAGGCCAGGTCGCTGGATAAAGGCAAAAATGTTCAGGTGGGGACGAGCATGGATAAAACAACCGAAGAGGCCATCATGCATGTCCTGACCATCAACCAAGCGACCTTCGCCTGGAAGCCAGAAGATATCCCTGGCGTGGATCCCAAAATAATCACCCACAAGCTAAATGTGGACCCAAACTTTCCTCCGATCCGCCAAAGGTTAAGAAGGCACGCACCCGATCAGAGGAAGTTTATCTCCGAAGAGGTGGATAGGCTGCTCAAGACCGGAACCATCCGAGAGGTAGACTATCCAGAGTGGCTGGCTAATGTGGTGCTGGTCAAGAAGAAGTCTGGCAAACTGCGGATGTGTGTCGACTTCACCGACCTTAACAAGGCATGTCCCAAAGACAGCTATCCCTTGCCCAGCATAGACCAGTTGGTAGACGCCACAGCATGCCACGCCATTTACTCTCTTCTAGACGCATATGCCGGCTACCACCAAATTCTGATCTGGCTCCTGGATCAGGAGAAAACCAGCTTTATCACAGACGACGGGACGTTCTGCTACAGGATGATGCCGTTCGGACTGAAAAATGCTGGGGCCACATATCAGCGTCTGATGAGCAAGATCTTCAAAGACCAGATCGGACAGAATGTCGAAGTATATGTTGACGACATGATCATCAAGAGCCGAAGCGCCGAGGAGCATCCAGCCGATCTGGCAAAAGTTTTTGACACCTTGAATAAATTCCAGATGAAGCTCAACCCCGAGAAGTGCGTCTTCGGGGTACCATCAAGAAAATTTTTAGGATTCCTAGTCTCTCAAAGAGGGATTGAGGCAAATCTAGAAAAAATAAAGGCCATCCTCGAGATGCAACCCCCCAGGAACATAAAAGACGTCCAGAAGTTGAACGGAAGGATAATAACCTTAGGACGATTCATTTCCTCCTCCGCCAAGCGCTGCACGCTTTTTTTCAAGAAGCTCAGGAAGAGTGAAATCTTCATCTGGGGGGAAGACTGCCAGCAAGCCTTTCAAGAGTTAAAGGCATTCCTCACCAACCCACCGCTGCTTAGCCGACCAGTACCAGGTGAAAATCTGTACTTATATTTAGCCACCTCTAAGGAAGCTGTTGCATGAGCTCTAGTCCGAGAGGAGGATACTCAACAGCTACCCGTGTACTACGTAAGTGAAGTACTCAGAGGCGCAGATCTAAGAAAGGGGCCGGTTGAGCAGCTTATTATTGCTCTCATGATGTGTGCAAGGAAGCTCAGACCATACTTCGAGGCGCACACAATTGTCGTCCGATCGGGCCATCCTCTCAGGAAGATCCTCCAGACGCCCGATCTGGAAGGCAAAATGGTGGGATGGGCGATTAAGCTACAGTCCTGGGATGTCAGATATGAGCCCAGAAAAGCTATAAAGGCCCAAGCTTTGGCAGATTTCATAGCCGAATTTGCGGGTGAGGAACCACCAAGTCAGCCTAAACCACAAAGCTGGGAAATGACAGTGGACGGTGCAGCAAACGACACTCGAGGAGGCATCGGCATAGTAATAAAAGGCCCTTTGGGCATCACAATAAGGTACGCCATAAAGCTTAATTTTAAAGCTTCTAATAATGTGGCAGAGTACGAAGCACTCCTTCAAGGGCTCACGCTGCTCCACGCCATCCGACCGGAGGCAGTAGCCATTAGGAGTGACTCCCAGCTGGTAACAAGTCAAGTTTTGGGGACCTTCGAAGCATGTGAGGCCACAATGATCCAGTATTTAGCCAAAGTTAAAGCTGCTTGCGCAAAACTGGAAAAAGCTGGGTCGGAATGGGTGCTACAGAAGGTCCCAAGAGACCAAACTGCAGAGGCCGATCGGCTGGCGAAGATGGCTACTTCCGCACAGAGCGTTATAGAGGAAAACATTGCCGTTGTAGACCAGACTTTCTCCTCCCTAGACGAGCCGGAGATGATGGAGATCGACCAAGTGAATGAAACCTGGATGAGCCCAATCAAGCAGTTCCTCCAGACAGGACGTCTTCCCGAGGACAAAGACGAAGCTCGAAAGGTATCTCGAAAATCTCTCAATTACTCCATCATTAACGGTGATTTGTACAAAAAAGCTTTCAGTCACCCTTGGCTGAAGTGCGTGGCGAAGGAAGAAGGAGACTACATCCTGAGAGAGCTCCACGAAGGCATATGCGGAGCGCACGAGGCAAGCAGAGCCATGGCAAGAAAAGCCCTTCAGACGGGATATTACTGGCCTAGCATGCTCAAGGATGCCCAGGAGAAAGTAAGGATATGCACGCAGTGCCAAATTCACGGCAGGATTATAAGGCAGTATGGAGCAGACCAACAGCCGATCGGAGTCTCGTGGCCGTTCGACCAGTGGGGTATGGACATCTTAGGACCCTTCCCCCAAGGCAAAAAGCAGATGAAATTCCTCATAGTAGCGGTAGACCACTTCTCCAAATGGATTGAGGCTGAGCCGGTAGCCACCATCACAGCCGAGAGGGTCAAGAGCTTTACATGGAAGAACATCATCTGCAGGTATGGCTTACCCAATGTCTTTATTGCAGATAATGGCAAGCAGTTCGACAGCTCCGTCTTCAGAAACTTTTGCCAAGGCTTGAACATCAAATTAAAGTTCACATCTGTCGCTCATCCCCAAAGCAACGGAATGACTGAGGTCTCCAATCGGACCATCTTGGAGGGATTGAAGAAGCGACTGGGTCAGGCCAAAGGCAACTGGACTGAAGAACTGCAGAGTGTCCTGTGGACATACAGAACGTCTCCCAGAACAGGCACTCATCAAACGCCATTCTCTCTTGTGTACGGCTCCGAAGCAATGATTCCTGTTGAGGTCGGCCTCCCTTCTTACCGATCGGCTCTCTACTCCGAACGGATGAACGTTCAAGAGAGATGCCAGGACCTGGATCTCATAGAAGGAAAGAGGGAGGACGCCTACGCTGAGATCGCTGCCTACAAACAAAGAGTGGCCAGATACCATAATTCAAAAGTAAGGTCCAGAACTTTTAACGTAGGTGATCTGGTGCTCAGGAAGGCAGAGTTGGGCTCGGGAAATGCCGGAGTGGGAAAGCTGATGCCAAATTGGGAAGGCCCCTACGAGGTCTCTAAAGTCCTAAGCCCGAGCACTTACAGGCTCCGAACAGTGGAGGGGCAAGATATCCCCAGAAGCTGGAATGTCGAGGTACTCAAGAAGTACCATGTCGCATAATGTATTAGAACCTGGCATTTGCCTCATTAATAAAAAGGTTCTCTCTTTCATGACTGTTCAATTAGTACATAATATAGTGTTCTACGCTAGGCTTGATGCCCATCTCAAGCTTAATAAGCAAATCCGTTGCGAAGGAGGATCTTACCTCCCCAAATATTATCTTTATTATAGAGGATCTAATCTCTCTCGCTCGGTTATGCAATTTTTATGCAATTTTACGAGTACTCTCGGCTATGCAATCCTCATGCAGTTCTACGAGTATTATCCAACTCGATTTCGCAATAACTATGCGATTCTATGAGTATCGCCTAGCTCAGCTTTGCAATCCTTATGCAGCTTTATGAGTATCACCTAGCTCAGCTATGCAATCCTTATGCAGCTTCATGAGCTTCACTTAGCAAAATAATGCAAATTTTATGCGATCTGAAAAGCCAGATTGACCCGATCGGTCACTAAGCTTTGACGTCATTTGAATTCAGGAAGTACTTGTGAAATTTAATGCAAATTTTAATTACGAGTTTTAATTAGCTCGATCATATTGCAAATTTTAGTACAAATTTATGTATACGTTAATTTGCAGAAATATGCAGTTTTATTAATACAAATGCCTCCACTATACAATTTGTAAATAATTGTTACAAGTATAAAAAAAAAAAAAAAAAAAAAAAGGAAAAAGTAAAGCTAAATTCCTAAGCTAACTATCTATATCTACAATCTCCACTTCGCCAAGAGGATCGGCGACTTCTTCAACGATTGGATCGAGGGTGGCTTGAGAAGGGTCCGCAGCCGTCGGTATAGATACTGCCCCCCCTTCAGAGACAGGCCCAATGGAAGGAGGTGCCATTGGCTCGGTTTCAGGCACAGGAGGAACCTCCACTTCGGCTTCGGGAACTGAAGACGCCGCAGGCTTCGCTTCAGAGGGAACCTCTTGAGTAGTCTCCGGAAGTAAAGGGCCTTCTTCAGAAGTTCTCTCGGTGACTTCCCCCTTAGGAGCGCCTTCGTCGTCCTCATTTGGTGGAACAGGCAGTGATGCCGGGTCGTCCATCCATGACAGATCCGCCCCAGGGAAGCGCCGCCCAGCTTCATGGACTAGCCGGGACAACAGCTCCACCTGAGCGTCCGCCAACTCATCAATCAGGCGCTCCTTTTGAGTGGCAAGCTCAAGCTCAAGAATCTTCGTGAGGGAAGCCTCCCACTCCCCTTCCGACTTCTTCAAGGACCCCACTTCTGTCCGAAGCTGCTCGCCCTCTGCCTTCAGCCTGGCATTCTCAGCAGCCAACTCTCTGCACTCAGCATCCAGTCGGGTTGCATCTGCCTCGAACCGCCTTAGCTGGGCACCCTCCGCAGATAGGCGGGCCACTTCCCCTTTCAGCTTATCGGCCTCGCTCTGCCGAGCCTTCAGGTCCTGAGCACTCTGGTAGGCCTCCTTTCTTAGGGCCACTGTCTCTGATTGCGAGGCAGCATACCGCTCCTCTAGCTTGGCAACCTCGGCTCGAAGGTCGGAAGCTTCCTTCTTGGCAGCTTCACAGCGCGTGGTTGCCTCCGCCTTGGCCACGGCGCCCGACTCGGCCCTCCCTTTCCACAAATGGGCCATCATGTGCAGCCACTGTGTCCTCCTGGCAGCCTACACAGAATCAAGACCAAAAGACTCAGACACAAAGGTGTAAACAAGCACCAAAAATAGGCAGTAAAACACTTACATCTATCAGCTGCTGGCCGATGGCCTGGGCTTCCCTGCTAAGCTGACTGGCGTCGCCAGCATCCCGATGATCGTCCTCCCGGAGAAGACCCCGGCAAATATAACTAGCCACCTGGCCTATCGACCAGTCGTCGCCGAAGTTCTCTTTCAGAACGTCCTTCATAGGGACGATTCGCCGATCGGATGAACGCCTTGGAGACTCGCCGTGTTGCACAGCTTTGCCTCTTGCCGCAAGCCGAGCGTCCGATTCGGCGATCAGCTCAGCAGCCCTCTTTTTGGCCGCCTCCTCGGCCTTCTTTTTGGCTGCCTCCTCTGCCCTCCTCTTAGCGGCCTCTTCCGCCTCTCGGATAGTAGCACCGATCGGCTGATCGTCTTCGTCCGACTTATCCCGAAGAGTGTGGCGCCGGCGGCGCAACGGCCGAGAAGAGGCCTCAATTCGAGGCACAGTCGTTGGTCCAGCAGCAGTGGAGGCAGGCGCAGTAATGGCAGCGGGGGGTGCCGACGACACTGGTACGGCAGCGATGGCCGGAGCCGTTGTAGAAGTACCGGTCGCCCCCTTAGAGGCTTGAAGCTCGGAAGCAAGGACCAACTTCCTCCTTTTCCTTTGCTCCTGGGCCTTCTTCTCTGCCTCGCGCTTTTGGCGGATCCGATCGCCAAGTTATCTGGAGGCTTCATTCCCACCAGCCATCTCAGCTGCACAACAGAAAATAAGCTAGATAAGTTCTTTTGTACACAAATTCTCTTCATGAAACATTAATAAAGTGCAATGAATGTTTTGATGCACGATGATTGGGTCTTTTCTGATCCTAACGCTCACGTTCTACGTCCTCAGCGTCTTGAAAGCCGGGAGAGCCAAACAACGAACGCAAAAGGAATTTGGATTCATAAGGCCCTCCATTCCTGCTGACGGCGGCCATCAGCTTTTGTATATCATTCTCGTAGAACTCCTGACCGGCGGTAAGGTCCTTCAGAGTTTCGACCCTGGCCGATCGGGTGAGGCGTACCCCAAATCCTCCTTTCCTCCCCACCAAGAAATACCATTCTCTGTACCCTTTCATGGAGGTGGGGACGAACATCAATTTCCTCTTCGGGCGGCTTGTAAAGAAGTACTCAGTTCCGTCGCTCCGGCCCGAGATGTAAAAGAAGTGAGTAAAAAGTTCCAGGGTCGGCGCTACCACTTCTATTTGGCAAAGGATTTTGAAGCACACCACCGATCTCCAGCCGTTCGGATGTAGTTGGTTAGGGGAGAGACCGTACCCCCTCAGTATCGCCATCTCAAAGGCACCCAACGGGAACCTCAGGCCTGCATCTAGGCTCCAGAGGTGGCAAACGAACCATTCTCCGCCGTCTTGGCCGAAAGGCCCTTCGGTCACCGCCATTGAATCAGGGCAGGCCAGCACTGATATCCCATCAGGAAGGCCGTATTTGGAGGGGATTTCGGCCACTTCCGCAGCGGTTAGGCGAGAATGCGACTCAGCGGCTGGTTTATTGTCATACCACTCCAACAAACTTGTGTCTAATGCTTCAGTACTACTGGAGGCCATCTTCAGCAAAAAAGAATGAAGGAAAGGAGCAAATCTCTTTTCTAAATGAAATGGGTGTGAGAAGAAAAAGGAAATCGCAAAGAAAGCAAAAAAGCAAAAAATTACTTACTTGATGAAAAAGACTCGAAGGGATTCGAAGAAGAAGTTAAGAGTAGTTGCAGAAATCTGGGAATCAAAGGAAGATTTTGGCAGAGCTTCGCTAGAGATTTCGAAAGTAAAGAAGGAATGATTCACAGAGTCCTCTATTTATAGACGAAAGCCTCTCAAAAACGTCAAACAACGCGCCATTCAGCAAGCACCACGTGTCAAAGGACATTATGTCTCTGCGAAGAACGAAGCGTCGCCCTCGGTATGCTCACAGCATTAAAGGAGAACAGCTGTCTTAACAAGCGCGTCGCTTCAGAAAAAGCGCCTCCCAAATTCAAAAAGCGCGCCAGTACGCGTCTTCGGATCGGGAATCTCCACAACTGATTCCATCCAAACGGACCAACAAAGGCGAATCTACGCCCGATCGGACCTGTTGAGGGGGGACAAGTGATAACCCAGCAAATATCATTTGCTCTAAGGCCCATCCTGTCGGCCCATCTAAACTGGCAAGGCCCAAAGCCCATCTGCTAAAGGTATCAGACACGAGCCCCTAGGCAGCGCACATGCCCGATCGGCTGATGTGACCGCCAGTCCCATCAGCCGCCTGACTCAAGGCAGCGCCCATGCCTACCACCTGCTCCCTGTCATGTCGCCGGATACCTACTCTGACAGCCAGTAATCACTCCCCAGGCACTCAAGTGCCCCTCGACTATCTCTTATAAATAGCCCAGCCAACGATGGCACCAGGTATTGAATTCACATCATTATCTCTCTAAAGCACATTTTCTCTCTAAGCTACTAACTTAAGCTTCGGAGTGCTCACGCCTGGTCCGACCGGGCTCTTCTCATTACAGGGTCATTTCATCCGATCGGATCGACCTCTCTCCTACAGATAAATACTTTTTTGGATTTATCAATGAGATTGTTGCTAAAGATTCTATAGCAAAGGCATGAAAGAAGATGAAATAGTTGTACTGCGCAAAATCGTTGACAAATTGGCTCTTCTTAAAAAAGAGGCTATATACACTCCGAATGAATAAAGGTACGCCTATTAAAACTCATCTTGATGAATTCGAAGAATATAGATATTAAAATTGATAGTGAGGATCAAGCCTTGATTATATTATGTTCTTTACCACAGTTTTATTATACTTTTGCTGATATATTGATGTATCAAAAAGATAGTATTTCTTTAAATGATGTTAGTAATGCATTAAAATCTAAAGAATTGAAAAGAAGTTTTTCAAAAAATAGAATAATGGGTGAAAATTTAGTAAGTAAGGAAAGAACACGGCAGAAAGACTTTTTTTAAAAGGAAATCTAAAGGTAAGTCAAAGTTTAGAATGAAAAAGTTATATTATTTTGAGTGTATGAAGCAAGGTCACTTTAGGAGATATTGTCTTAAATTGAAAAAGAAAAAGGGGAAATGAAAGAGAATTATGTAAATATTGTTGGCACTAGTAGTAATTCTGTTGGCATGTTCCCCATATAAAGAGAAACATGATTTTTCTTTCTACTCTGGATGATCAAAGGTACAAGTACAATTCAGATAATGATATTCTTAAAGTGTGTAAAGGCTCTATGGTACTAATGAAGGGTAAGTTTCAATTTAGACTTCATTATCTTCAGGGCAGTGTAGTTGAAAAGGAAGTTGCCATAGCTTCTGAAAGCAGTGATCAAAATCAATCTCAATTATGCCACTTGCATCTTGGTCACATGAGTGATAAAGGACTTTCTTTATTGAGCAAGCAAAATTTGTTGGATGGATACACAAATAAAGCATTAAATTTTTGTGAGCATTAAGTGTTTGGTTGAAAGGCGGAAAAAAAAAGGAAGGTGAAGCATCTTCGAATTGACAATGAGTTGAAAATTTGCAATTTTGATTTCATTGACTTCTACAACAGTGGGGGCATAGTGAGACACCGCACTTGTATAAGAACACCACTACAAAATGGTTTTGCAAAATGCATAAATAGAACACTTTGTGACAGAGTATGAAGTATGCTTTCACATTGTAGACACCGGATCCCGAGTCAGGTTTAAAAAAAAAGAAAAAAATTAATTAAAATTATTATGTTGGGTCCTTGGTAATTCCTCCGAAAAAATACATATGTGTGTGTAAAATTAAAAATTAATTAGTTGATGAATTAGTTAATATTATTAGTTAATTGATTAGTTAATTGGGTAATTAAAGTATATGTAAAATATCAATTAGTATAAATAATTAAATATTAATTAGTTAATTTACTAGTTAGTATAATAGATTAATTAAAATTAAATAGGTATAAAAATATAGAGTATTTAATTAATAGGATATAGTATTTAATTAATAGGGTATTTAATTAATTAGATGTGTATTAATTTATGTAAGTTAATTTAAGTAAATTGATTAAGAAATTAAAAAATGGAGGAAATCAGGAACCAAAACTAACCCTAAGTTTGAGTATAAAAAGAAAAGGATGAGAACAAGAATAGGGGGTCTCTCGGTTGGAACAAGAAAAAGCAAAAGAAAAATAAGAACAAAGAAAACACAGAGAGCAAGGGGAGACCAAGAAAAAGAAAAAGAAAAAGAAAAGAGAAAGAAAACAAAAGAAAGAAATAAGAGAGGAGCAGCCACGGGAATCGAAGACGCCGGAGAGAAGAGAAAAAGAGGAAAAGAGAGAGGAGGGAGGTGGGCCCTCCGCCGGCCAGCCACGGCGGCGCACGGCCACACGCGCGACGGCGCCCTGCTCCAGGCTGCCGGACGAACCGGCCGGCACCTGCCGGCCTCCATCCCTCCCCGCCGTTAGGGAGATCCGAGATGAGGACCCGCGACGCTCCCAAGCATTTTTCGGCGCGCCGGCTGCTCTTCCCAGCACGTGGACACCGGCGGCGGACTCCCGTGGCGGCGATATATCCCGCGGCGTTGGAGGTGTCGGCCACAGCGGCTCCGGCGAGCCTCCGGCAAAAATCCGGTGAGCCCTCCTCTTTCCCTTCCATTTTTATATTTTTTATTATTATTATTATTATTATTATTATTATTATTAATTAATTAATATTAATATTAATCTTATTATTATTTTATTTTTTATTATTATTCTGTTCTTATTATTATTATTATTATTATTATTATTATTATTATTATTATTAATTAATATTAGTTTGTATTATTGTTATTATGTTTATTTATTTTACTATTATTATTATTATTATTATTATTTGATTTATCTATTATTAATGTTACTGTGTTATATTGATATTATTTAATTTATGTTTATTGTTATTATTATTGTGTTTATTATTATTGTATATATTTAGTTATTATTATCTATTGTTGTGTTTTGTTAATCATCATTTTATTTATTTTTATTATTATGTTATGTTTATTTATTATTATTATTATTATTATTATTATTATTATTTGTTTTGTTGTTGTTATTATTATTATTATTATTATTATTATTATTATTATTATTATTATTATTATTATTCTCGGTATTATGATTATTTTATGTTTCTTCATTATTGTCACTATTGTTATTATTATTATTATTATTTTACTATTTTATTATTATTATTATTTTATGTTTATTCATTATTTATTATCATCATTACTATTATTGTTATTACTATTGTTTTATGATATTATTATTAGTATTATTATTTTTATCGTATTTGGTTATTACAATTATTATTGTGTTTTTATATTCATTAATTCTCGATTTATTTATTCGATTATTTATTTAATTATTTATCTATTTATTCATTTATTTATCACCCAATTTAATTTAATTCGTTATTAATTTTAATTACTTCTCTCAATTTACTTTATTCAATTATTCAATTATTTGTTTATTTATTTATTCAATTATTTATTTATTCATTATTAAGCAATATCATTTTCTGTCTTGACCACAATGCGGGAGGCATGCGGCTCATCTGAGAAGCATGGTCAAAATAGGTAGATTAAGATTTATTTATTATTTATTATTTGAAAATATGTAATTATTATTTTATTCTCTTTATTCGCTTGTGGTCTGAAATAATAAAGGATTTTCGACCGCACTTAAAAAATCACCACAAAAATGTTTTCTACTAAAATGAAGATTTGTTAATAAAACTGGACCAATGTCCTCACTTTCATCCCGAGCCAAAAGGTTTAACTTGATTTGAGAATTCTATACTTTTTTGTAAAATGAGTATTTGGGAACCAGTGTTCCCGTCTAAATGAATATCCCGCTTTATGCTTGTTTTGTACCTTATTTATAATGGGGTTTGTATTCCGCCCCTAATTTTATTATAATTTACTTTTGAATGCTTTATTTTAATTTCGCTTTTATTTTTCGCTTTTACGTGAATGATTGCACCTTTTAATTAATTGCATCGTATGGAAATATGGTGAAATAATAAACTCAAAATTTAATCGTAAAATTAATCAAGGTATAAATAAATGAGAAGTCCCGAAGCTATCTCTGGTCTTTGGGCTCAACGAGACGAGAGGTCCATCCGATAATTCATTGGAGTGTGATCTCCAAGACACTTCTTGTGTCCCATCAAAAGACTTAATTAATAATCCTAGGCTCCATAGGGTTAGAGGGTCATTCCCAATGTTCTATTGGGGTGTTCGCCTCCAAGATCCCGTTGGCTTGCCCAAAATGGATATATGCGCCGTCTTAGGCTCACTGAGGCGAGACGAACTTTTTCAATATTTTATTGGGTGGCGACTCCATGAAACCTCCTTGTTGCCCAAAAGAGACGCACGTGTAAATCATTGCAAGTTGTCAACGAACCTCACTTGCCCGATCGCCCTTAAACAGGCTTTCGGGGCGTCCTACGGGGTTCAGCGCGCGTCACACACATTTATGTGTGAGCAAGAATTTTTGGGCTGAATTAATCAATACAATATGTTATTTGGTCAAAGGATCTCCATCTTCAGCTATTGAGTACAAAACTCCTTTTGAGTTATGGTCCGGTTCACCTGCCGATTACTCAAATTTGAGGATATTTGGTTATCCTCCTGTGTATAGTCATGTAAGGGATGGTAAACTTGAGCCGAGGGCAAAGAAGTGCATATTTCTAAGATATGCATTTAGAGTGAAAGGTTACAAGTTATGGTGCATAGATCATAAGTCTCCAAGAATGATTATTAGCATGGATGTTACATTTACATTCAATGAATCTACCTCATTGGATAATCAAAAGGAGAAGATAATAGCAGATATAGATCATGGTGTTAATGATTGAATAGAGCTTAAGATTGATTGTCCATTAGCTCAGGCCATTAAATTAGATCTAGAGGAAATGGAGGAGGTGCAAGATCTTGATCAGAATGATGATAATGCACCTGCGTAATAGCGAATATATAGCATCGCAACAGGCAGAGAAAGGAGACAGATTAGACCACCATGACGATATGCAAATGTACACTACAAGAAAATGCAAAAATAGCGACGAAAAACATTTCGCGACGGAAAACTAATTTCTGTAGCTAAATGGCGACGAAAAAAAATTTTCGTCGCTCAAAATGGCGCCAAAAAATCGCTGCATTTTTTGCTACGGAATTTAGCAATGGAAATGACCATCCATCACTAAAAATTAGAGATGAAATTTAATTTCGGTAGCTAAATAGCGGCGGAAAAAAACTTTCGTTGCTAAAAAAATTAATTAATGTTTATAATATTGTTTAGCGACGAAAGTTTTTTCTTAGCGACGAAAATTAAATTCCGTAGCTAAATAGCGATGGAATTGAACTTCCATCGCTAAAAAAAATGAATAAATATTTTTAATATTTTTTAGCAATGTAAGTTCTTTTTAGCGACAAAAATTAATTTTCATAGGTAAATAGCGACGGAATTGAACTCCTTAGCGACGAAAATTAATTTTCGTAGCTAAATAGCGACTGAATTGAACTTTTGTCGCTCAAAAATAATACAATATTAAATATTTTTTAAATTTTACTTTTAGTGACTGGATTTATTTCCATCACTAAAAATTATATATATATATATATAATTTGACTTTTTTTTCCTTTCTCCCTCCCTCCCTCTTTCTTTCTTTCCCTCCCCCTCTCTCTCTTTCTCGTAGATCTGGCTACGTGCAGATCTGCTTGCCACCTGTCGCTGTCGCGCTCTCTCCCTCCGTCCCCCTCTCTTTCTGGCTGTGAGCAAATCTGCTCTACCCGTTGCCACGCTCACCCAATGCCGGCCCTCGCCGATCATCCGGATCTACTGAGGTATTTATCCAGATCTGCTATTTTTTTTCATTTTTTGGTTTAATTTTTTTTCTGTATATTTTTTTCATTATTTTCGTTACTTTTTTAGTGTACATTTGTTGAATATTTTTTTATATATTTTTAGATTTTTTGTATATTATCTTGATTTGTAGGTTAATAAAAAAACAATGAAATCAGCTCTCATCAAGGACCTGTATGGTGAGATTATGGCTTTGATTTTATCTGTTTGTGTACCATTTGATGGGTTGTTGTAATATCTGTAGCAATGAATATACTTGGCATGAGAATTTTGGTGTAGGGTTAGTAGATATTTGATTTGTCAATTTATTAATACATTCTTCCGAATTATGATTGGGTTGTTTTGTAAAAAAAAATGACTCTTCAAGTATGCATACATGGATCTTATTGCCTTACTTGATGATGGTGAAGTTCGTTGGGTTAAATATGTTGAGTTATTTTGAAGTTAGCATTTAACTTTTCCTATAAAAGATTTTTCTTGTTGGACTGGATATAGCCTATTATAAACATAGATAAAGGAGGAAAAAAATGTGGAATGTAATAGCTAGCATAAAGCTATTAGTTCACTTGATTTATTTATTTATTTTTATGGCACTTCTATAGTTACATGGCTAACTCCTTGTGCGTTTCTTACTTTACATATATGTGGGCAATGGATGCTATCATGGCTGAGTTATTCACTCTTCGTCCACTTTTTCTTGGTATCATGCCTGTGCAAATGCTGTTGATGAAGAATGATAATTGTTGTTGAACTTGCTACCGAAATTATAGAATTATTTATAGTTTGGGAGTTTTGTGTAGTTTAATTTAGTTGGGATAATAAATTATTGGTGTCATGTGCATTAGAGATATGCGAAGCACTTAGCTTTTTTATACTTTTTAGTATAGTACATTCGTTGCTTTGTTTTATTTGTAATACATTATTGTTACATTTTTTTTTTATTTTAATGAATGCATTTTCAATTATATTATTTATGTTAATTTTTATACTATTGATAATTTTATCATTTAAAATTAAAAAAATAAAAATTTTATAAATTTAGCGACGGAATCAAATAATTTAGCGACGAAAGATTCGATTCCGTTGCTAAACTTTGCCTATGAAAAAGCCTTTTTCGTCGACAATTTTGCCTACGAATACACCTTTTCCGTCGGCAATTTTGTCTACGATTCAATTGCCGACGGAATTCATTTCTGTCTGCAATTGAATTTTCCAACGAAAAATTCTGACTTTTGGTCGGAAATTGGTTAATTTCTTGTAGTGGTAGTTGATGGAAATTGTCTTGGATATGAGAATCTCGTGGTTTTTGCTTTGTCAGTTGTAGAAACCATTGATAGGCAAGAGCCTGACAAATATAAAGAAGGCATTTCTATAATAGATTGTTCTCTTCACAAGACTCAGTAGTGCCCTTGCAAGGGCAGCGTGTAAGATAGAGTGATGATATCAAAGTTGATGGTCGAGGGAATTCAAGTCAATGGCAAAGTTTTGTTGATGTGGCTTGAATTTAATTGGAATCCCATATGCCAACGTGTATAATCCTATTTTAAATAGGATTAGGATTAAAGTTAGGATCCTATTTCTATTGGAAAAAGGCAAATCATATTTCAAAGGGGACTGAAATTTGCTAATCCTAATACAACTAGGATAATTTTTTGACGTCTATAAATGCACAACAGGTTAAGGAATTTTGCTATAGAATTCATAGAGAAATTTATAAATATCCGTGGTCGTCATAGTGAAATTTTTCTCTTAGTCTTGCGTGTAGATATAGACATATTTGTGCAAATCGTTTTCTCTATCTTACTTTTATTTGTGATTGTGCAAGTTAATTTCGTTTAATCTTAAGAGTTTGGCAATTAACTTTTTTTTTTATATTTTTTTTTAATTTAATTCAACCTGGTTCAAGTAGCTAAAGCAATTTGAATAGAACAATTGGCTAATTATTCTCTCCTATTTCTTTACGTATTTCTTAACTTATTAGCGCAGGATAAAGCTTCACATTTGTCATTTACAAGTACTATTTAGAAGAAGTGTCCCTATAGTAACAGTGATTGTTAAGCGAGGGAAAAGAAAAGAGACATGTTTCCATGCAGATGAGGATAAGAGAAGGCAATGATTACTAGTGATTATTGTCGGGCTACCACATGGAAATTTGAGCCCCATGCATTGACTACGACTATACCTCAAAACCCAACGCGTCATTCATATTTTACATTTACTTATTATTATTAAACTTAATACTTAAGTAGAAACATGGGAATTTGATTTAATAATCCTCATTTCAATATTTAAGTTTTAATATGATTTATTAAATATTTATATTTATAAATTTTATAATAATAAATACAAAATTAAAAAAAAATTAAAATATATAATAGTCAATCGTATTAGTGTAATGTTTAAATTATTATGATAAAAATTTACATTCACGTATATAGTAAAATTTGCAAAAATTAAAAATAAAATAATTGAATTTTTATTTTAATATTGTATAATGTTAGATTAATACAATTAAATATACGTGTTAAATTACAGATAAGTGCCAATCGGCTAAGTTCTCTTAGGAGCAATAGCCCAATGATGGAGTGGAAAAATGATCCCGAATCCAATGCCTTTACCGTGGGTTCATTTCCTTATTATTGTTATTATTATCTCAAAATTAGAATTTTTTTTTATTTGGTGTAAAACTTTAATAATAAATAAAGAAATTAGTCAATTACTGAAACCCACCCAGCAGAGGTCCTTTCTGCGTCTAACTTTTTAACTGAATCCAAATCTTGGCGTATATAACTGCTAAGTTTCTGTGACATTAAAAAGAAATTATATATGTGTCAGACCATTAGTTTTTGTCTGTGTAATGGGTTAGGGTTTTCTTATATGAAACAATCATGCAAGTGATAATAATGCAGTGGACACTGAATTCATGGTTGTTAGCTCCAACACAGAGAGACAAGCTAAAATAATACTTGTTCAGTCTCATGTTGATTCTTAAACTTTATAAAAATAACTAGAGTACTTGAAATTAATTAAAAAAAATTTTATCACTGAAATTTTTTTATAAAATTAACTTATTTTAATTATTTTTTCAATGTTCGTATTATAGTATGGAGCTAATAGTAAAAATAATAATGATAAACCGAAAAAAGAAAGAGGGGACCTTTTGATTGGCAGAGAGTTTTGCAGAGAAGTACTTGAAATTCATGCAGGCCTATCAATGTGCTCTCTTAGCTGGCTGCCCTCTCTTCTTTATAGCTATGGGATTTTAGTGGGTCCACGACAATGTAAAGTTAAAATTTAAGGATACCAATATTTTAGAACAAAAACCAACAATATAAATGAATTGATGTTTTGTCATTTCTTTTCTTTAACCTATTTTAAAAGCGTGTCATGTTAGTAGGTATATACAATTTCGAATCAGATGTTGGATTCGATTTGACGGTACATCTGAAAGATTATATATATTGAATTACATTTCATTTTGCATCTATAACTTAAAAAAGTTTTAAAATATTTTCAAAATAATATTTTTTTTGTGTGAATGTATTTGATATTAATATAAATTAATTGGGCAAATAAATTTTAGATATCAAATAGACTATAAAATAAATGAGAATACAATAACGTTATTTATTGTTTTTTCCATAATAGAACAGGATAGTCCTAGTTCAATCCTTGATCTTTATTATATATTGTAATTGTTCTGTTTTGATTATTGATCAATCTGAATGATATATATATATATATATATATATATATATATATATATATATATATATATATATATATATGTAGTGGTTTATGACTTTCTAATTTAGATTTCTTCCTATATTACAATTTCTTTCTATTATATTTGTAACATAACATTATAATTTTAGTGACGTATATATACACTTTTGTGAATATAAACCATAGGTACTTTGAGATATATGTGTGCGGAGCGCAAAACATACACGAAAGCCTCTAAACTTTTATTATTTTTACATCGAGCCTCTACTAGCGGATTTTGTAAGCATGGTTAACGTGCGTTGTTAGTCTTTCTTTCTCTTGTTAAGGTTGCACGAAATGTATTTGTTTAAGTAGAATTTGAATGAAATTTTGTGTCAGCATGGAATTTCTATCATATTCAATACCCACCAGAATCTAACTAACTATATTGATTATTGATATCGCAATGAGACACATTTGAAAAAGAGATACTAACAATGTGTATTAATTATACTCACAAAATTTATTAATACAAAGCTCGATATTAGAGGTGGCAAATTGGACGGGTTGGACGGGTTTGGATTAGTTCATTAATAGGCGGGTTATAAATGAGTGGGTTACAAATAGATTAAAAAATATGGATCATAAATGGATCAAATGTCCAAATGCGTTGGGTGGGTTGAATCAAGCCATGAGCTAAAAATTTGATCAACTTTTTTAATAAAAATAATTTCCAATATAACAACGAGATATAAAAAAACTATTAATATTAGCCTAAATGGGTCAGATGATGGCTCAAACGGGCAAAAATGGATCGAATGGCCCAAATGGATCGGATGACACAAATGAATCGGATGAAGGCCTAAATGGACCGATATGTGGGTCGGCTCATTTGACACATTCTTTTAACGAAAAATAATTCTCGATACAATAACGGATACTAAAATAACTAACATAAAAATGTTGGTCCAAATGAAGTATGAGTCATAAATGGTTCAAATGTATGAATGGATTGGGCGAGTTGGATCGACCTATGGAATAAAAATTTTCTATCTAATTAATCATCCATAAAAAAATAAGTGTTGCGTCTTCATTTATAATTTGTTTGTTGTATTTTTGTTAGATGAAATGTATAGGGTGGTCCAAATGGATCGGTTGGCCCAAACAGGCTCGATGGAGCCCCAAATGGGCCGAGATGGATCGACCCATTTTTTAACAAAAAATAATTTTAAATATAATAATGGGATACTAAAATGACTACAATAAAAAATATAGGCTCAAATGGGTCAGATGGCCCAAACGGGTTGGGTAGAGACCCAAATGGGTCGAGATGCATCGATTCATTTTTTAACAAAAAATAATTTTAAATATAATAATGGGATACTAAAATGACTACAATAAAAAATATAGACTCAAATGGGTCAGATGGCCCAAACGGGTTGGGTAGAGATCCAAATGGGCCGAGATGTGGGTCAACCCATTTGATGATGTCTTTGTTTATATGTGAGCTCAAAATCAATTCCATAATTCTCAAAATAATAAATTAAGCAGCCATAAAATTTTTTAGCTCAATCGGAATTCATTTTTGGGACTGGTTCACTCTAACTAGTTCGATTCGACAAATTTTAGTGTTACCGTAAAATTAATTTTTCACTGTTAAAAGTTTCTGAACATTATTCTAAGTTTATTCATACCTTTAAAATAATTTTTGGAGGTCATTTACTATTTTAAGAGGTCTAGTCAAACCTTAGTCAAACGAGAGTCCCTTAGTACCGCCCAAGACTTTTTCTTATTTTTGACTTTTGGATATCTATTTAAACTCATTTTCACTCCAAATTTTACTACTGGATTCACCGTAACTAGTATTTTATGATGGTTAAATAAAATATTTTTCGCATTATTCGGTGATAATTTTTATTCTGGGTGTACTATTCACCGGAGAGGAGAGGATAAAAAAGAAAAAGAACTCACGACAATAAAAGAGAAAGAAAGAAAGTAACAACCTGTTGGGCACATGAGACATGGCCAAACGGGTTGAGATTTAATTGATTTGTTTTCAAATGATCTAAGTGGATATTACTTGGGTTGGATTGAGTTGAATTTGAATCAATTTTTTTTTTGACGAATTGTTTGGATTTGGACTATATTTGATAGGCCTACTCGATATAAAAAAAAATTTAAGAGTTTAATATTACAAAATAAACATTCTGAAATTTGATACAGAAAAGTTAAAAAATGAGCAACTTGCAGGTGCTTTTTACCTTGTATATAAACATAGATATTAGATGATTCGATTCTCGTCACAGTACAAAGTAATTATTTATGCTTTTCACTTTTACTTTTGTTTCCATCTGTCATTTCTTGTTCAAAAAAAAAGTAAAGTAAATTCAATTTATTGAGTTCTGATAATCTTGCCATTAAGTCAAGATCTAAAACTCATCCGAAATTTTCTTCAGAGTAAGAGCTTGTCTTTGTCTTTTCATGGGCCATAGAAGAAAGGTATTCATAAATAACTGATTTCACATTCACAGCTTGTATTTAATTTTATCCTCGTATGCTTCTTAAACTATGATATACATAGCTTCAAGTTAGAGAAATCATCGGCCAGGAAATCCTATTTTTTATCTGCAAGAGATCTGAATATAACGTGGAGCTGGGTCTCCTTCCTATAATCATCTTCTGTTGTTCTCTTTTAATTACTGTTGAATATATTCTTTTTAGCTCATTCTTAGTCTTAATTAAATATAAAAACTTTTATAGTCTTTCCCTTAATTTGAATTTATGTATATGAAAAATAAATTAAACTCGAATAGGAATTTAGTCGTCGAAAAAAAAAAGAAAAAAAAAACTATTCTTAAAAAGGTGTGTTTGTGGGAGAAACAACTTTTTAATTATTTTCTTATAATTAAATAATTTGGAAGTGGTAAATATATGTGGTAAGAGGCATATGACATTCCCCGGATACCAATGCACATGATCAAGCTTGAGAGAGGCACGAGACAAGTGAAAAAGTGGTCCTTCTAAACTGCAAATTCCAAAATCTCACCTACTTTTATTGTATTCATGGAAATTTCCCTTTTTCTTATTTATTTGATTTCCTAAGTAAATAAAGCAATTCTGAGTTAATTTTGTTTACGGTTATTATATTAATAGGTTAAAAAGGAACAAAAATTATGATAAAAACGAATCTCAATTTCAAAATTTTAACTTAGAAAGTTATTATTATAAGTGATAACACAGCAAATATCATTTGTTTTAAGTCCCATCCAGTCGGCCCACTTAACTGGCAAGATCCAACAACCAATACACAAGCTCCTAGGCAGCGTACATGCCCGATCGACTGATGTGACCACCAGTCCCATTAGCCGCCTGACACAAGGCAGCGCCCATACCTACCACCTGCTCCCTGTCACGCCGCCGAATACCTGTTCTGACAGCCAGTAATCACTTCTCAGGCACTCAAGTGCCCATCAATCATCTTATATAAATAGCCCAGCCAACGATAGCTCCAGGTATTGAATGTCGAACCTTCTCTCTCTAAAAACACGTTCTCTCTCTAAGCTACTAACTTAAGTTTCGGAATGCTTATGTCTGGTCCGACCGGACACTCTTTCTTGTAGGGTTTCTCTCATCCGATCGGTCTCACCTCTCCTCTTCAGATAAAGACTTTTCTATATTTATCATTTGGTACTTTCGTTGAGAGGCATGGCGGACTCACGAAACAACGAGAATGCAACCCCCAGAGATTTTATTCGTGAAGGTGATGCTCGTGCTAGTTCTGGCACCTCGCAAGGAGGGGAAAGACTCATCAGGTCCCCAACAGAGACCACCTCCCTTCTCGAGTTTAGCAATGCCATTTTAAGGCAATCGGAGGATACTCCCATCACTGTCAGAGACATGCGTGCCATCCTCGGTGATTTTGCTAAGAGCATAGCTCAAACAGTCAAAAAGGGAAAAATGCCGGCTATTCCCAAAAGAAAGCGTGAAAGGGATTTCGTGAATGAGGGCTTAGGAAGACTGAGGAGTCAGGGAATCTCCATCAACGAGCCGCGAGCCCACGAAACGGGGCGACGCTGCGTCGAGACCCCCGAAAGGTATGACAAGGGAAAGGAGATAGTGCTATCTGGTAGAGACTCTAACTACCTTCCCGCTGAATCTCCTGTTTCGCTTAACGAGGACGACTTGACCTACATGTGCACACCTAGTCGTGGTGATTCCAGAAAGTCGCGACCGGAGTCTGTCACTATCGCCATGAGCAAAGGGGACAAGTAGTTGAAGCGAAAACTGAAGCAGTTCGGCTTGACAAGCTCCAAAAAGGACACGCTCAAGGGAAACATCTGCAAGAGCGTGGCATCCCCGTTTTGCAGAGAAATAATGGAGTCCAAGTTACCTCCCAGGTGGAAGGACGTCAGGATGGACAAATACACGGGTAAGACCGATCCCATTGCTCATTTAGCTAAATTCCTGATGAAAGTGCAAACATCCACTCGTAATGAGAGGGTCGTCTGTCGGATTTTTCCCACCACCCTTGGAGGAGATGCCTTGAGATGGTTTCGTGGGCTACCCCAGGAATCAATTATTTCCTTTTGGCAACTTAAGGAGCTTTTTACTTCACGATTTGTGGTGAAGACATGCGCACCAAGATCAGTAAGTAGCCTGGGCGATCCCTATCAGCGGGCCGATGGAAGTCTTAGAGATTACGTCAACAGGTTCCAGGCCGCTATGTACAAGGCGAAGAGCCTAAGCGTCGAAATGGCAGCAACTACCTTAGCTGGGCGCATTGTCGACCACCCTTCGCTTGAATCTACAGCCGTAGCAACTCCCGTAGATTTTTATGACTTAATGGAGTGGGCCAAGCAACACATTCAGCTGGATGAGGCCTTGAGGTCTGGTAGGGAGAGAAAGACCAGTGTGATGAACAGATTACAGTATCCGGACGGAAGGCCCTTCATTAGAACACGAATATTCGAGCGGCTAGGAAGCAATCCGAGCGGACCCAAGAGCCCGCAACACCTGGGTAAACGAAAAAAGACAAGGAGTGAATTTCCCAGTAGAGCGGAGGACCCGACGCCCCGGAGCTTTACCCTGCTAAACACCAGCCCCTCCAAAGTGTTAGTGTGGATCAAGAAGAACCACCGCAGAGTCAACTGGTACAAAAAGCTCTCCGATCAGAGCCGGCACCTAAGAGACCAGAGCCTGTATTGTAAATTTCACAGAGACGTCGGTCACTCTACTGATGAGTGTTATTCGCTGCATAAGGAAATCGAGCGGCTCGTGCAAAAAAGGGGCTCTCGAGAATTTTGTTAGACCGGTCAGAGGGGCAAGTCCCTATAGATGGCTGGATCTTGAAAAAGGGTACTCTGATTCAAATGACGACGACGAACGCAGAAATCCAAAAAATATAGGCCCAAGTAGGCCATGTGCAGCATCGACAAACATCATTGCCGGAGGATCGTCCTACGAGGAAGAGCTCTCTAGGAAGAAAAAGGGGAAAGAAGTTTACCTCTCCCACGCCGTTGAACAACTCCCACCGGTCACCGTATCCAGCAAGGATGCACGGGATGTCATGTTTTCTCACGAGGACGCCCTTGTCATCAAAGCTCGTATTAATAACTTCGATGTAGGAAGAATTCTTATAGACAATGGCAGCGCCGTTAACATGCTTACATTGTAGACATATAAAGTAATGAGACTGCCGAAAGAGGAGTTAAAGCCGAGCGCCACGCCGCTAATCGGCTTAGGCAATGCCACTATCCCAGTAGTAGGATCGGTGGATCTTTTCGTCGAGCTCGGCCAGGAAGTAATTACTCATACCTCTAAGGTAACTTTCATGATAATTGATATTATCTTTACCTATAATGCCATTTTTAGCAGGCCCCTGCTCGCTCAAACTGGAGCTGTCACCAGTGTATGCTTAATGGTGATGAAAATCCCAACTAATCAGGGCGCCGCCATCATTAGAGGTGACTAGAAGGCATCGCGAGAAGCCTATGTTGCCATGATCAAATGGTTGAGGGAGGTATCACGCCCGATCGGCTGATGTGACCACCAGTCCCATCAGCCGCCTGACAAAAGGCAGCGCCCATGCCTACCACCTACTCCCTATCACGCCGCCGAATACCTGCTCTGACAGCCAATAATCACTCCCCAAGCACTCAAGTGTCCTTCAATCGTCTCATATAAATAGTCCAACCAACGATGGCTTCAGGTATTGAATCTCAAACCTTCTCTCTCTAAGCTACTAACTTAAGTTTTGGAGTGCTTATGCCTGGTCCGGCCGGGCACTCTTTCTTGCAGGGTTTCTCTCATCCGATCGATCTCACCTCTCCTTTTCAGATAAAGACTTTTCTAACTTTATCAATAAGAAACAACTATTTCTACAACCAAAATTCACGGGTTAATTTTACTCATAGTTATTAAACTATTGTACAAATTACATAAAAATAATAAAATAATTTTTTTTATAAAAATTACTGAACTTAACACTTATATACAGAAAAATCACTTTGAATGTTTTTCAGTAAATGACTCGTCGAAAAATCTACTTCGCATATTCAGCTAGTATGTCTTGCACACACAACATGCTAAGTAAAGCAAAGTCAACATATGTGCCACATCAATAAACATGTGGACAAGGAAAATGGGGTTGGATGCCACATCATCATGCCACATGTTGGATGACATGAACAAAGTGCCATATGGCATGCTGAGTTGGCAACATGTGTAATGCCACGTGTGCGGGTCCCGCTGATTGGACATGCCAAGTAGATTTTTTGGCGAGTCTCTCACCAGAAACCAGTTAAAGTGATTTTTTTGTATATAAGTGCTAAATTTAGTGATTTTTAAGAAAAGAAATATTCTTTCATTATTTTTGTGTAATTTGGGTAATAATTTGATGACCATCGGTGAAATTAACCTCAAAATTCACATATGGCATTCCAACTCAACTCAACATGAGCCATGATAGGAGTAACACATCAACTACCACATTATTTCCCTACATGAGCATTGCCATGTGGATCTATTTATGAGGTGGAATAAGTGACATGTCAACACCATGACGTGGCAATGGACTAATCTTAGCGTGTCACGTAGTATCAGATGCAAATGCAAATGCAAGACATAAAAATCATAGTTTGCGCTAATATGTAAACCTAATTTCATCTCCCTCCTAAAAATTGCAAATTTTCAATCCTACGTAAATTCCAACATAGTTGGGTTCATTAATCTCCTTGAAGTTACCAAATTGGCAAATTCCCAACTCGCCATTGTTCGAGTATCTTCAAACATCATTTATGGATTAAACACACAAGTTCCTTCTCATAAGTTCGTAGAGCATATCAACCAGCAAGTCTTTAGACAGTTCCTAAACAAACCAATCAATAGTGGCTTCTCCACCAGACACTTCTTTCTATGCTTCATCGTCAGTTGTGGGCGGTGCTACTTGGGAGAAACAAGTTCATTAGTCGGCCACTCTTCAACGACAAAATCAATTCTTTGTTTTGGTCATAGGAGTAGCTGGATTCATTGGATTACATTGCTCATTGGCTTAATTTAAAGAAAAGAGGAGATGGAGTTCTTAGATTAGACAACTTCAACAACTACTGCGATCCATCATTAAAAAGTGTAAGACAAAAACTATAACCCAAAATTAAATTTTCATTGTCGAATGAGATCTAATTGAATGACGCTCCATTATTGTTCAAATCGTTCGATGTTGTTCCTTTTATTTATGTAACAAAAATGCTATAATTAGAATCACTAACCATGCAAAAAAAATCTCCAAAAGAAGAAATTAAACACTAATTGAGGGTGCTTAACTGTTGAGCTTCTTCTGACCCATGAGGAGAGAGCCCAATTATTGGCACTTGTATCATGTGTATAAAGGGTATAAATACAGATGAATGGTTTAAAAAATGGGTGTGTGAAAGAAAGAAAGAAAAATTGGAAGAGAGAGAGAAAGAAAAATCTATTTTTCTTCTACACAGAGCAGTTCCATGGATTGTTCATTTCCTGCAGATTTAGTCATTGGATCGAGCTAAAATTTGGATAAATCTTTCTCACACGTCGATCTTTTTTCTCAACGGTGGAGGTTGGATTCTGAAGTCCAAAGGTTATTTCGTGGCTGAGACAATAGATTTTTCTTCTACACAGACCAATCACATAAATTATTTAATTTCCAAATATTTACCGTTGGATTGATCTATATTTTGGATAGAACCTTTCTCACATCCTGATCTTCATTATCAACGGTAAAGATCGGATTAATGCACCCAGAGGTCAATCCGTGGCTAGGATAAAATTCAAATTTCTAGGTATTAGCTTTCTTGCTTTTGTCTTTGATTTATTCCATATATCTTGATATTTATTCCAAGATTATGATGATGATGATGATTATATGCCTCTAGTTTTAGAGTGGAAGATTTATTCTAATAGGCAGAATCTATGTTGTATTTGCCCGTGGTTTTTACTTCGTATATTGAGGAGATTTTTCACGTAAAAATTTGTGTGCTCTTGTGTTGATTGTGGCTGTAGAGTTTAGAATTTATTGCTGTAGTATTTTTTTTTGGATATTGCTATACTTGTTAGTTTACCTCAAAAGTTCATTCAAGTAAAAAAAAAATAAACAACGAAAATTTACTCTGCATATTTAGTGTTTCCGTTTTTGGTCATTTTTTCCATCAGATTGGTATCAGAGCCTTTGGTTGTTGTTGTTGTTGTTGTTAGACTTGTTTGAACAATGGAAGCTAATACAAGTAGAATGGTTAATTTAAATGGTTTAAATTACCATGTCTGGAAAGGCAAAATGGATGATCTTTTTTATGTGAAGGATTATTATCTACTAGTGTTTATTGAAAATAAGACTGATGATAAGAAAGAGGCAAAATGGACTATTTTGCATCGACAGGTTTGTGGGTATATACGGCAATGGGTGGATAATAATATTTTGAATCATATTAGTGGTGAGATAGATACACATAAGTTATGGAATAAACTTGAGCATTTGTATGCTTGAAAAATAGGGAATAATAAGATATTGATCAACCAAATGATGAATTTAAAGTACCAAGATAGAACTCCTATGGGAGACCACTTGAATGCCTTCCAATAAATTATAAATCAGTTTGAAGGAATGAGGATCAAGTTTAAGGATGAGATACAGGTTTTGTGGATTCTTGGTATATTACCAGACTCTTGGGAGACGTTTAGAACGTCATTATCTAACTCTGCGCCAAATGTGGTTATTACCATGGAATTAGCTAAGGGAAGTGTCCTGAATAAAGAGATTAGAAGAAAGTCACAAGGTTCCTCCTCACATTCAAAAGTCTTAGTCATAGAAAAGAGGAGGAAAAGTAAGAGTAGAGGTTCGAATAAAGGAAATCAGTGCAGCAGTTCTGAGGGTAAGCTTGCTGATGTTTAGTGTTTTCATTATTGCAAGAAGGGGCACACTAGAAAGTTCTGCAGAAAGCTAAAGAAAGAGAACAAACAACATGCTGATAACAGATAACAGGCTGACAACAATCAGAAGAATACTGACAGAGGTAATGAAAATACTATGGTTAATGCTACTACTAATAACTATCTTATTTGTTGTGATTGTAACATTGTTAACCTTACACATGATGAGTCAAGTTGGGTAATTGACAGTGGTGTTACGTGTCATGTTGCATCACGAAAGGATTATTTTTTATCTTACACTCCAGGTGACTTTGGTGATGTACAGATGGGTAATGATAGGATATCAAAGGCTATTGGTATTAAAGAAGTCTGTTTGAAATTTAACACTGGGATGGAGTTGGTTTTGCATAACGTGAAACATGTCCCAAATATGAGATTGAACTTGATTTCTACAGGCTTGCTTGATGATGATCGCTATTACAACGGCCTTAGTAATGGACAATAGAAGCTCACTCGAGATTCTTTGATTATGGCAAGAGGTAGCAAACATTCAAAGTTGTACATAGTGCATCCAAAGATCTCCAAAAGCTTTATTAATGTAGTGGAGAATACCGATGTGATTGATTTATAGCATAAGAGACTTGTCCATATGAGTGAAAAGGGCATGTCTATGTTGTCAAAGAAGAAATTGCTATCTGGTGTGCAGGATATTCACTTGAAGAAATGTTCTGACAGCTTGACAGGTAAACAAACAAGAGTCTCTTTTAAAAGCCATCCTCCTTCCAGGAAGGAAAACATACTTGATTTGGTGCGTTCGGATGTTTATTGTCCTATGTTTACAAGGACACTTGGCGGTTCCATTTATTTTGTTACATCCATCGATGATTAATCAAGGAAGATTTAGGTTTATACCTTGAAATCTAAAGATCGAGTATTAGATGTATTCAAGCAGTTTCAAGCTCTAGTTGAGAGACAGATTGGAAAGAAGCTCAAGTGTATCCGGACAGACAATGGAGGGAAATACATAGGCCCTTTTGATGCATATTGTAGACAACAAGATATTCGACACCAAAAGACTCCTCCAAAGACCCCGCATCTAATTGGTTTAGCAGAGAGGACAAACAGGACATTGGTTGAGCGAGTCAAATGTGTGCTATCACATGCAGGATTGCCTAGATCATTATGGGGAGAGGCTTTGAGTACTTTGGTACATGTTTTAAATCTAACACCCTGTGTTCCTTTGCATTTTGATGTTCCTGAGAGGGTTTGGAGCGGCAAAGATGTTTCTTATGATCACTTGCGCGTCTTTGGATGTAAGGCTTTTGTACAAATTCTAAAAGATGAGAGATCTAAGCTTAATGTGAAGACTAGGCAATGTGTGTTCATTGGCTATAGACGAGATGAGATGGGTTACAAGTTGTATGATCCAATTATGAGGAAAATTGTGAGAAGCCGAGATGTTATCTTTATGGAAGATCAGACTTTGAAAGATGTTGAGAATGCAGAGACAGTTCCTCAGCATGCTGATGATCTTATTAATTTGGATCCAGTTCCTCCTCAGCATGCTGATACGCAGACTGAAGATGATGACCAGAATGCTGACCAGCAGGATACTAATGATGTTGATGTTCCACAACAAGTTGATATGGATAGGATTGTCCATGAGGAGTTACCAGTACCAGATGCACTACCATTTGTTTCACTTTGGCAGTCTGTTAGAGATCGTCATTCTTCTATACGGTATTCTGCTGATGAGTATGTGTTGTTGACCGATGGGGGAGAACCTGAAAGTTATGCAGAAGCCATAGAAGATGAGCACAAGAAGAAGTGGATTGATGCCATGCAAGATAAAATGAAGTCCTTGTATGAGAATAACACTTTTGAGTTAGTGGAATTGCCTAAAGGCAAAAGAGTTTTGAAGAACAAGTGGGTGTACAAAATGAAGTAAGATGAGAACTCTTCATAACCATGGTACAAAGCTAGATTGTGGTCAAAAGATTTAGCCAGAAGAAAGGTATTAATTTTGATGAGAATTTTTATCCAGTTGTGAAAATGGCATCTATTCGTGTTGTTCTCGGTTTAACAGCTAGCCTTGATTTGGAGGTTGAGTAGATGGATGTTAAGACTGCTTTTCTCCATGGTGACTTCGATAAGGAGATTTACATGGAGCAGCCTGAAGGGTTTCAAATGAAAGGCAAAGAAAGGTATGTGTGTAGACTTCAGAAAAGTCTATATGTTTTGAAGCAAGCACCAAGACAATGGTACAAAAAGTTTGAGTCTATTATGGGGGAGTAAGACTACCGGAAGAGTACTTCAGATCACTACGTATTTGTTCAAAAGTTTAGTAGTGATAATTTTATCATTTTATTGCTGTATGTTGATGACATGTTAATAGTTGAAAAGAATACTGGAAGGATTGCCCAATTGAAGCAATAGTTGAGTAAATCTTTTGTTATGAAGGATTTAAAGCCAGTAAAATAAATTATTGGCATTAAAATTACTCGAGATATGACTGTCAAGAAATTGCATGTCACATGAAAAGTACATTGAAAAGGTGCTTTGCAGGTTCAACATGGATAAAGCTAAAGTGGTTAGTTCTCCTCTTACAACCAACTTTAAGCTAACTGAAAACGATTGCCCTTCTAATGAGGAAGAGAAGGAAGAGATGGATATAGTTCCATACGCCTTAGCTGTAGGAAGTTTGATGTATGCTATGGTGTGCACACGGCCTGATATAGCTCATACTGTAGGTGTTGTTAGTCGTTTTCTGTCAAATCCGGGTAGGAAGCATTGGGAAGCAGTTAAGTGGATATTTAAATATCTTTGGGGTACTTCTAAATTGAGTCTTATATTTGGAAATGGAAAGCCAGTGCTAGTTGGGTATATAGATTTTGATATATATGGAAGGAGACAAGGATAGTCACAAATCAACTTTTGGGTATTTGATGACTTTTGCAGGGGGAGTTGTCTCATGGCAATTAAGACTGTAAAAGTGTGTTGCACTTTCTACTACAGAGGCCAAGTATATAGCGACAACGGAAGTAGGTAAGAAGATGTTATGGTTGAAGCGGTTTGTGCAGGAGTTAGGCTTCAAGCAACAACGCTATGTAGTGCTTTGTGATAATCAAAGCGCGATTCATCTTACTAAAAACTCGAGTTACCACAAAAAAATAAAATATATTGATGTGAGGTATCATTGGATTAGAGATGCTCTTGAAGAGAAGCTGTTTGTACTTGATAAAGTTCATACCGATGATAATGGTTCCGATATGTTGACAAAAGTTTTAGCTAAGGAGAAACTAAAGGTGTGTTGCTCTATCACTAGGATGGCGGACTCTTCCTCATAGTCAGAAAGGGGGAGATTTGTTGGATTTCTTCTAACCCATGAGGAGAGAGGCTAAATATTGGCCCTTATATCATGTGCATAAAGGGTATAAATACAGATGAACGGTTTAAAAAATGGGTGTGTGAAAGAAAGCAAGAAAAATTGGAAGAGAGAGAGAGAAAGAAAAATCTATTTTTCTTCTACACAAAGTAGTCCCACGGATTCTTCATTTTCTAGAGATTAAACCGTTGGATCGGGCTAAAATTTGGAGCGAAAATTTCTCACATGTCAATCTTAATTCTCAACGGTGCAGATCGGATTCTAGAGTTCAGAGTTAATTTTGTGGCTGAGACAACAGATTTTTCTTCTACACAGACCAATCCCACGAATTCTATATTTTTTGGAGAGTGAGCCGTTCGATTGAGTTGTATTTTGGATAGAACCTTCCTCACATCCCGATATTCATTATCAACAGTGAAGATCAGATTCTAACAACCAGAGGTCAGTTCGTGGCTGGGACAAAATTCAAATTTTTGGGTATTAGCTCTTTTGCTTTTGTCTTTGATTTATTCTATATATTTTGATGTTTATTCCAAGATTATGATGATGATGATGATGATGATTATTATTATTATTATTATTATTATTATATGTCTAAAGTTTTGGAGGAAAAGATTTGCTGTAATAGGTAGAATATATGTTATATTTGCCCATTATTTGATAGTGAAAGATTTAAGAGTTTTAAGGGTCTCGTGATTTTTACTCTTTACATCGAGGAGGTTTTTCACGTAAAAATTTGTGTGCTCTTGTGTTGATTCTGACTGTAGAGTCCAGAATTTATTGCTGTGGTATTTGTTTTGGATATTTTTCTACTTGTTAGTTTACCTCAAAGGTTCATTCAAGTAAAGAAAGATAAACAACGAAAATTTATTCTGCACATTTAGTGTTTCCGTTATTGGTCATTTTTTCCATCATTACCTTCTCCAAAACTAATAGTTTGGATTCACTTCCTTTTCTGAAGCTTAACAATGTCCCCAAACGTCATTCCTGGCTTAGGGATTGAGGTCCTTATCCCAGCCATAAATGCACATCTATCAAGTTTGGAGACACATTTCTAAACCAAAAATAAACCCCGTGCGTGGAGAAACTACTACTAAATGGCCATTGTTGTGGCTATTAGTTAAAGTGATAGGTGAATTAGGGCCATTGAGTAAAGAGAAGGGATCAGATCTGGCATTGCACATAAGAGAGAGCACCGTTGTGCTAGCTCAAAAGGCAACGCTAGATGGTCGAGTTAAAGGATGAGCGATAGGATAAGTCATGCCTTTTGTAACTTTGAGTTAAAGGCTGAGTCGAATTTTGAGTTGGTGGTGATGGTAGAGACTACGTCGAGCAAGGTGTGTTGAGAGAGAGAAAAATGAGATTTTTTTTTAAAAAAAAAATTAACATTTTATAAGAGATGGTATACAACTATTATGCATTTCCAACTTATTCTCTTCCAAGTGGCACTCAATTATTGGTTGTGGCATGCAGTTTTGTACATTATGTGTTAGTGCCATTTCCTTATGTTGATGTGTCAATACTACCTTGTCATTGGTCCACATTGGATGGCTCATGCTAAGTTAGAGTGCCTGCTGAAATATTCAATTAATGGTTGATTCCGATAATAATAACTTTTAAAATTAAATTTCAAGGGTTAAGATATTTTTTCATTATAAAATTTTTTATTGTTATTATTTCGCTATTTTAATAGAATAATTAGTATTACCCTGTACTATAGTTGTCCATATGTGCCTATACAAATATTGGCGTAATGTAAATCTCTAAGTAAGCATTGAATGAAGAAAACATTTAATATAAAATTGTGCAGTCTTTCTTAACGTGGTATCAAATCGTAGAGATTAAATCAATCCAAGACTCATTTCTCCATCATCCTTTCTCTACATTGTGTTTCTTTAATTTTCTTTTGCAGTTTGTTTCTTTACATTTAATATTAAAATGGATAATTAATATTTCTTGAAATTTAAAATTGTCGCATTGAGTGAATTAAAAAATATCAAAAATTATCGTGATTAATGAAACGGATAGAATAATTTATTTCCTATGTGTTTAACTCTAGGTTGTATATAAACGTATTATGATTACAATAATAAATGAGAAAAAATTATTTCTCACAGTTGGTGTAAAAATAATTAGGCCTAATATATACTGGTAGTATTCAATTTGAGCGAGCACTTTTAGCATATTAATATGCTAATGACTATTGCCTTTAATTAAGGGTGTGCAAGAATTGACCCGATGAATCCGACCTGAAATATCAATTTGGGTATGATTTTTCGGGGTATACAGGTCGGTTCGGTTGTGAAAATTTTTGCAATTTCGATTTCAGGTCGGGTTAAAATATTTTCCAACCCAACCCCACCGAAATTACTATATAAATTGTGATTTTTTTCATTCTTTCACCCACTTGACCTCTCTCCTTCACTTCTCTCTCTCTCTCTCTCACACACACAATAACCTTCCATCTCTCTGTCTATTTCTCTCTCTCTTTCTGCAACCTTTCATGTATCTCTCTCTCTCTCTCTCTCTCTCTCTTTGCTATCACTGCTGATTAATTCTCGTTTTCCCAGCGAGAAGCTGACAGAGGAGATAGGAAAACCATAAAAAAAAATTCAGATCCAGTGAGGAGGATTGGAGGAAATACTGAATACTTTTGTGCCTAAATATTGATTTTTGTTTTTGCCTAAGATCTATGTATTTTTTCGCCTGAGATCTATGTATTTTTGTGCCTGAATATTGATTTTTTTTTTTGTTGAGATTTTTCTTTTGCATTGGATCTGTGTTTTTGGGTGTTGGTTGATATGGATTTTGATTTTTTTTTTTGTATTAAATTTGTGTTGGTGGGTATTGGATGGGAAGGGTTTCTGTATTTCGGGCTATTTAGTTCAAGCCACGATAATTTTCGAGTTCTTTAATTCGGGCCCCTACTAATACTTAGGATCGGTTTGCATTGAGATTTTAGGCATATTTTGGGTGTTGTGTTATTTGAGTTCAGTTCGGATTGATCCGAACTCACCTGATGCACACCCCTACCTTTAATAGCTATGAACACATCTTTTAGCCAAAACTCAAGAGTACTCCATCTCCGAGGACGGATCCAAGTGAGAGGTATTTTTCTTTTTTACAAAAAGGCCCTTAAAATTATATGCTGATTTTTTATTGATTGCTGATTTGCTCCTTTCTTAATTTCTTACTTTTTACAGTTTGGCCCCTCTCAAATATTTTGCTCTTCTATAGTATATAAATTTTGTTCTCCCCCTTTGATACATCTTGCATTTAAGGTTGTTCAAAAATGGATTAAAAATGTCTTACGATTAGGTTTTGGCTCAACTTATTTAAGAAAAAAATGGATTTAAACTACACATATTTCACAAAATATACTATATAAAATAAATTTGAACCTTATCGTAATTCATCCCGTCCATTTTTAGACATCCCTAGCTGCGTCCACTCTTGCTTGTTTCATTTATAGAGATGGCTCACTAAAAAAAAAAAAAAAAACCCAAATTTGCGACAAAAATTAGCAATGGACACATTTAGCGACGAATTTGCGAAGAAATTCAGAATTAGTCGCGAAAGTCCATTTTTTTCAATTTTAGCGACGGTAATAAAGAAATAGTCACTAATTTTTGGCAGTAATGGATGGCACCTTTTTTTGCGATGGAATTTAGCGACAAAATTTTTTCGTTGCTAATCAGCAATGGTTTTTCAAATTTGTAGTGAAAATACAGAATTTCAATTTTATTTTCAATTTTACCGACGAAATAGCGACGGATTTTTCGTCGCTAAAAAATTTTCAAATTTGTTAATTATTAAAACAATATTTTAGAAATTGAAGTGATACTTTAGCGACAGAATAATCTGTCGCTATTTAGTCAGTAAAATTGATTATAATATTAATAAAAGTATGTATACATACTTATAGTTATTAATTATTTTTAATATTTTTTCTTGACACATGAAATTATATTGAAATTCATTCCCTTTACTAATTTCGATAAGATTAACATTTAATATTGAAAATATATAATTAAAACAATTGTAAACAAAATTTAATAATTTTTTTAGTACTTTCATTGATTAAGATAAATTTTTTAATTGTATTTTTTTATCATGTAATCGTTTTATATTATTGATTTTATTTTTAATTTGTCTAAAATAAATTTTTTATTATTCAATTATTTAAAAATTTAATGAAAATATTAGATGGGTGAACTGAAATTAATATTAATAAAGAAATTTATTAAGGAATATGTGTTGATATTATTTTTGGGTTTTGAATTAATAATTTTGGCTAAATGATTAAATTAAAATACACAAATTAATATATGTATGTATATATTGCAACGCTCCGATAAATAAATAATTATACAAATAAATTAATTAAATTATAGGTTAACTTTGTTATTTTTTGAAAAATTAAGAATTATTCCAGATTTTTATCGAATTTCCTAAGTTTTTCTATTTTGCTACTTTCACTGCATTAATATATGTATGTATATATTGTAACGCCCAGACAATTTCTGAGTTGTGAATAGTACCACAGTAGATATGTAATGTCCCAAAAATTTTCGATGCTGTAAATAGTAATTCAAAAGGCTAAAAATTTACCAAATGTCAATTTTGACCCAAATGAGCCAAAATTTTCTTTGGAATCTACAAAATTAAATATATTTAATTATAGCTAAATAAGTAACTAAATATGAGTATGTGTGTGTGTATATATATATATAAAGAGGCAAATAACAAAAAAAAATAATAAGAATAATAAAATAATAAAAATAACTTAAGTCTAGATCTATTTTGAGTTAATGAAGAAGAGTTAAGACAGGAAAGAAAAAGGGAAAGCGGGGAATACATACAGAGGAGGGAAGCGAGAGAGAGAGAGAGAGGTGGAGAGCAGGTCCGGCGATGACCGCACCCTCCGCTGCAACGGCCAACCCACTGCCTTCGCCCTCCGTTCTGTCGCTCACCTCCGCCGTTTCTTCTACGTTTCCAGGAGAGAGAAGCCGAAGCTTCTTTCCCCCATTCTAGCCAACTCCGGCATCCAATGGTGGCACGAACGGCACCGCTAGACTCCTGGCGAGCGGATGCTCCTTTCGGTACCCACCAATCACCCTTCAGCAGCCTAAAAATAGGAGATCAGAAAAAGGAAGCTGATGCCTTTCGATGTTTAGGCGCGTGACCACCGGCGATGGGTTTCGAGTGTCTTACACTTAACATCGACAGTGGCAATGTCTCTCCGGCGACTGGTGATCGGCGATGGTGACGGGCAGAATGGAGCTAAAATTTTTAGAATCTCGCTTCAACTAGTATGTGCACTACCGAATTTACTTTTTTATGATTTTTTTTAAACTAAATAATCTGTTAAGGATAAATTCTGTGATTTGTGTTTTGATTTTATTATATAATTAATATAAGGCTGAGTTTAGTTAGTTATTTTAACTAAATTATGTAAATTATTTTAACTAAAACTATTTATCTAGGCCTGTAAAATGGGATACTTATTGTGTGAATTGTGTGATGTCTTTAATATCACTCTATCGTTAAAGAATGTGAGAGTTTTTTACTCTGCTTGTGTTTATGAGGAAAAGTGAAATGGATGGTTTTAATGTAGATGATATTATGTTAATTTATTTGGAATTTATAGAAGTGATTTGAATATTTTAAAGTGTAATATTGTATTATGTTGTATTGGAAATGGTAGACTATGTTATATTTAAATGAATTTATGGCATAATTGATATTAGAATTGTAAAATAAGTGGATTGGAATTGATTGAGTGGAAAAAAGATTTAATGGAAGTGGATTTCTTATGTAGGCCGAGTGGTGTACTATAGTGATTAATAATGTGAATTTAATTTAAGTTAAGAATTAAATGTATTGGTGATAATGTGAATTTAATTTAAGTTAAGAATTAAATGTATTGGTGGCCAAGTAGTTTAAACTTGAGCATTTGGATAAATAATGAATTGAATATATGAAATTGGTGAGTATAGAATATTGGAATGTGAAATGTACCTTGTTGGCATATGTATAGTAGTTAAACATTTAGTATTTTAAATAGGCTTAATAGGCAATTTGCCAATTCAACTTGTTATTGATTGCCATACTGCCCCTCAAAGTTATAAGTTTATCATTTAAACACCTATAGTTGATCATTAATATATATATATATAAACGCTTATTGCTGACTATGCAGCTCTCGTGGCATAAAAAATAGTGAACTGGCATGGGAAAGTATAATACACGCGTTGAAGATGCGTAAATGGTGTGAAAAATAAAAAAAAAAAAAAAAAAAAAGAAAAAATGGACTGAATTCTCCATCCACCACTGATCCTCCGCCATCTCCTCCTCCTTCATCTTCACCATCCTAATGGCTATTGATGAAATTTAACACCCATTTATTTTTCTTAGAGAAACTTACACTTTTGAAATAGAATGCTTCAATGGGTTCCATCAGTGTTGAAATAGGTGAACGATCCTTTTTCTCTTCCTCACCAAATCCCAGATTTTCTAGATTCACCAGCAATTTCACTGCATTATTCGATTTTGAGAGAGAGGAGTCCGATTTCGATTTCACTGCAATTTCTATTAACTATTCTCTTAAAAAATGAAAATCAAAATCTTTCATATACTTTCATCATTCATATCTTTGAAATCACACAGAAAATTTAAAACCTAAACTCAATTATATATAAAATAATGGCAAATATCTCCAAAATTAAAAGAAATTCTAATCAAAGATTAGGCAAAAACAAATAGAGTCTGCAAACTCTCAAGAGCTCTACGAAGATTCCAGATTTTTCATCTAAAACCATATGTAAAAAAAAAAAAAGAACAATCTTCTGGATCTGCATGTGGAGGCATTACTGGCGCTGGATCTACATTGTCTTCAGGCAAGGATAGGGAAAATTGCCTAAACAATCACAAAGAAAAAGTTTAGTAATCAAAGTAAATATCAAAGACCCAATTAGGAAAATTAAAAACACATTCTGACATAGCAATATAGAAGACAACATATGCAAAAATACAGACCTTTCCAAAATAGAGGAGTTAAAAGAGAATAAGTATTAAAATGAAGAAAAAGAAAGGAAGTGAAGAGAAGTAAGGAAGGAGAATTAAACTTACAAGAAGGGAATCGTAAAAGCTTAGAAAATCAATCTTTCTTTATCTCTAATTTTGGGAGTAAGAAAGAGATTGATTTAAGGAACTCAAAAATCGAAAAAGCCACAAACTTTGCATAAGCAATCAATCAAAAAGCGTAAATTAAGTCACAAAATATTATTCCTTTATATTAGGTCCGGTATTTATTAAGCTTAAAAGAACATGTCTTCCCAATTAAGAGATGAGATATATACAGAGAGAGAGATGGTAGCAAATAATACAAAACAAAAGAGAGAATTTTTAGTTATTAAGTAATTTTGAAGACAGAGGAAGAAAAGCGGCAAAAACTGAGTGGGATGAATCCACGCTTGCCGGAGCTTTCACCGGAGAGAGAAAAGGAAGAGAGAAACCAGAAGCGAGAGAGAAGGGGGAGAGAGAGAGAGGGGGGGGGGAAGAGAGAGAAAGTTGGTCTATAAATTTTTGTTATTTTTTAATCCATGTGTCGTTTTATTACTAATTAAAAATGAGGTGTCGACCACGTCATGCGATTAAATTACGCGCGCTACCATCGGTTAGAAAATGTGTTTATAAGTCACTTTATTATCAAATTCAAGTGTTTAAATGATAAACTTATAATTTTGAGGGGCAGCACGGCAATCAATAACAAGTTGAAGGGGCAAATTGCCTATTAAGCCTTTTAAATAAGCCCTGTGTTTCCTTATGTTAATTGCTCAGCATGAAGCTGAAAGCTCTACCAGAATTTTGAGAAAATCATGAATTTAGATAAGCTAGGTTATTATTGTAAATTGAGGTGTTAATTGAGTATTGTTTAATGGTTGTCCTATAAATTATATACTTACTAAACAATTGTTATACGTGAAGAATGGATTCGAATTAACTTGTCATTAATTTAATAGACTTAATTAGGTGAAAATGTATATTATGTTTGGGTAAGATGTATATGTATAATCTAAAATTTATCCATGAAATTGACAGCTTAGTATAATTATGAACAATAATAGTGAAATTAAGGTTTATTTGTTTACTAATGTTAGATACAAATAAGGCAATCAGTGTTGAAGATGCCGAACAATTTTTTTTTAAACTCCTAAAATGCTAGTTTAATTTTTTACTTTGCTTTCTATGAATTAGTTGCTTTAATTTTATTTTATTTGCTATTTGTTGTTAGCTTTAATTTTATTTTTTCTCATAATTTATAAATTAGGTGGTTCGTGAATTAATTAAAGATTCAAAATGGTGGCGTTCCGTGGATTTTTCAACATTTTATAATATGTTTTTTTGTTGTAATTTTTAAATATTTTATGATTGTGAACATGAGTGTTTGTATTATTTAATATGATTTTAATTATATGTAAATTAATTTTTAATTTTATTTTATTAAAGAAATTTGGGTATTTTGAGTCTATGATATTATTTTTTTACATTAATAGTATTATTAATAATATTGTATAATTATTATTTACATAAATTAATTTTTGGATCTAATAATAATAATAAAAAAATAAATTCAAAATAATAATAAAAAATTAAATTCAAAATAATAATAAAAAAATTAATATTTTTAGCGACGGAATAGCGATGAATTTTCCATCGCTAATAAATTTTTTAATATTTATGACGATTAATTTAAGGAGTTATTTAGCGACGGAATTTGCCATCGCTATTTTTAGCAACGGTTGTATGTTTTAGTCGCAAATTCCTTGCGACTAGGGGTGTATATGGATCCAGGTTCGGGTCAACCCAAACCGAACCCGAAATTTCACCTAAACCATCACCCGAACCGATCCTAGCGCATAGAAGGGCCCCGAACCGATCTACTTGAAATTTTTCGGGCCCTGAACCGAACCACCCGAAATATGAAACCCATAAAATGAAAATCAGTCTGTTCTTCCGGGAAACCTAGAAAATCCATCTTCAAGCAAATCCAGCACATATCTCAACAAATCTAACACACAACAATTCTTCCTCAAGCAAATCCAACCAAAAAAAATTAAAAAGAAACCAAATTTTATGCAAAAACAACACATATCTTAGCAAAAAAAATAAATCTGACCAAATCTACATTTTCAGCTAAAAAAAATAAAAAAAAAGTAAAACGGCAGATCTCAAAGAAGAAGAAGAAGAAGAAGACGAAGAGAGAGGAGAAGCAAGATCGAAGAAGAAGAAGAGATAGAGAGGAGAGGCAGATCAAAGAAGAAGAAGAGAGAGAAAGAGAGGAGGGGCAGATTGAAGAAGAAGGAGGAGAGAGAGGAGAGGAGGAGCAGATCGAATAAGAAGAAGAAAAAGAGAGAGAGAGAGAGAGAGACGAGAAGCAGATTAAAGAAGAAGAAGAAAAAGAGAGAAAGGAAAAGCAGATCGAAGAAGAATAATAAGAGAGAGAGAGGGAAAGGGGAAAGTGCAGATCGAAGGAGAGAGGGAGAGAGAGTTGTGTGGGAGTGGGAATATGTGAAAAAAAAGGTATATATAATATTGCGGTCGAGTTTGGATTTTGATGATTTTAACCCGACCCGAAATACCTCATTTTTGAAGAATCGACCCGACCCGTATCCCCCAACTAACCCTACCCGAATAGCTTGTTCAGGTCGGTTTCTTTGGGTCCGTTGGGTCTGGTTTTGCACACTCCTACTTGCAACGGAGCAAATAGCGACGGATTCGTCATGGCGTCGCTAAAGGTAATTAGCGACGGAAAACAGCGTCGCTAATTTGCTATTTTTTCGTAGTGGCTTATACAACTAGGATTGCATATATAGCAGCTGCTCTTGTTTTGCAACCAATGATTCATGAGTAATCCTTTGTCTCCAATTTTTTCTCCTATTATAGGTATCATTTTGAATCTTTTTTGCATTTAGGTCCAAGGTTACTGCTTTATTGATTTTTATTAGTTGGGTTCAAGGATTAAAAACTTTTTTTATGAACTCGGTCTCTTTTTTTTCTTTTTTTCTTTTTATTTTCAAGGTTCTTGGGATTTTTATGGCAAAGATGATATTTTTTTTCCTTTTTTTTTAAAAAAAAATTGCAGATAATATATGCAAAAATGAGGAATGTGGATTCCTGGTGGCCATAAACCAATGTAAATTCCTCTCACAAAACTTATTTTCTATTTACTTGGTGGCCATAAACGAATTTAAATTCCTCTCACAAAACTTATTTTTTATTTACTTGGAGGCCATAAACGATGGCGTATGATGTGTGCTACTTTTAACAGCTGCTTCTGCTACTACTACGATTAATGTGGAGATTGACGTTGCTAATGAGTAATGATGAAAATTCTTCTGAAAAAAAAATTAAGTTCTATGCTTCAATGGAGGATGATGAATTTAGTGTAGTATTTGATGCCTAATCCAATTTTGAGTATGGAGATTTTTTCAAAAAGAAATGGAGAATTTAGAGAGAGAATGCTAAAAAATAGAGAAAATTGGGAGAATTTTGCCCTAGGCCAATTTGACTTGAATTGGATAATACGGTAATTATAAAAAAAATATATTGGTAAATAATTCTATGAAATTGTTAATGCCACGTGTTATTTTCTAATTTGTCGAATTAAAGATAAAATACAAGTACACCATAAACGCCAATATTGTATTTATAATTGATATTATATATATTTTTAGGTGTTGAAATGGGATAACAATGAGTTAGGGACCGATTTGGTAATTGTTTGCAAATTCATATGCAAATTAATGTAGTATGCTAAATAATTAACATGTTACACAATTCATAATATATACATCCAAATAGTCTAAATTTCAACTGTTAGGTTGACCATTCTTTTATTAATGTTTCTTCTACTTTTTAAGGGCTGTTGCACTAATTGATAATCCCAGATTGCTAAGAAAGATTATAAGCAAAAACTAATGATTGATTATATATGTGTCATGATTTGTCATACTAGCTCTATTTTCATTCATTAAATATGGTAGATTAGGGTTTGAATTGTTAGAAAAAAGAAGGTTAGGACCTAAATTTAAAAACACCCAATGCATAGGATTTCTTTTTAATTATCCCTTAATTAATTTGCCAAACTTTTATCTCTAATTATTACCAAGACATTAGAACATGTCATCTCCCTCCTTTTATCTATGCAGAAAATGTGTAGTCACTTCCTAATATTTTTCATTCAGCTAGTTGTTTGTTTGATGGAATTTTTCATTTTTTTTAATTAACACACATACTAATGTATTTATTTTTATACGTATGTGCACATAGACATATCATACGGATCGGATTAGTTATGATCGGATAAACTTTGGGTTATCTTCGAGCCAGGTCATTTTTTGGGTTAGGTCATCTCGAATTCAGATTTGGTCGAGTCTTTGGGTCAATCCACTACTTTATTGCAACATTAGACTGATCAATTGATTTTCAATTATTGAATCAACTTTGGAATAGTACATAAATTCCGCCTAAACTATCACTGTTTAATATATAGATTACCCCATAAACTAATCGAGTGTCAAATTGTTTCACTAAATTTGTTAAATATGTTAAGTTACTTCAATATAAGAACACCTGTCACTTGATGAAAAGCACGTGAAAATCACATGTCTTTTGCATGTGAACAGTGAAAGGAGGTAATCTAACATTTGTTAACAAATTCAGGAAGTCATCTGACATTTTTAATCTTATATAGAAGGGTATTACTTACATTTTAAACAAGTTTAGGAAGGCTATTTGACATTTGATTGGTTCAAGAGATAATCTATATTAAAAGGTGATAGTTTGAGGAATTATGCATTAATCCAATCAACTTTTAATCTCATATTTTTTTTTTAAATATCAATTATTTTGACCGCTTTTAAATTTTAATAATAATTTATACAAATTTTATAAAAATAATTTTACTAAAATAATATTATGCATTTTTATTATAAAAAGATTTAATTAGAATATCATTTTACAATAATTAATTTGTCCAAATACATCAAGTAATAAAAATAATTCATTATATATATGTGTAAGTGTATATATGTATGTTGTATGTACTTATATCCATACATACATGCATATGTATGTATGAATACATACATGCATATACATACATACATACATACATACAAATACACACATACATATATATGTGTATGTATGTATATATTCAAAATAACGTCATTTTATAAAATTCAATTACTTTAATTTTGAGTGAAGTGAAAAGACAAGATTGTGTAATTTAGGCGGTACAAATTCTTTATATGTCAACAAAATGACATAATATAAACAAAATTGGATTTTTGTTTAAAAAAAAAATTAATTGAATTGGTCTTAGGAAAATAAATTAAAAATTTGGCTAATTTGGATTGACCTGTAACCATACCACTCAACTTTTGAGTCTGATCTTAAAATTTTTGAGTTGGATTCGGGTCAATCATGCATATTTTTTTGGAAACAAATTATTTTTTGGACGAATTCAGGTCAAATTTGATAATTCTAGATCGATACATATAGACACACATAAAATACCCATGAAAATGATTAATGGCAATGTGGCCAGAATTTATATTGTAAAATTTGTTAAGCCAAAAGAATTAGATTAATAATTGGATTGCAAATAACTTAAGTTATTTTAAAGCTAAATTCTCAATTCTCAGTACTTATAAGCCTTTATTATTTTATTTTTCAAACTTTCAATAAAAATTTATTATTTTTAAAATGATCCATATAACTGTGAGAATAATCGTATTTGAGTAGAAATTTAATGCACACATATCTAAACTGTTCGATTATTAATGTCTATTTAACCGAACAAAATGTACGTATATTATTTACACACACCATACCTCAACCGGTCGCATTTCCCGTAAAAGTAAAAAACCGAAAAAGAAATTCTGAATTTGTACAGGCCAAAATTCAATTTTTGGATTGTGAAAAAAAAAAACCATTTGCTGTATACTGTTCCCACTTGTGTATTGATTTAATATCTCGATTTGCACAGATTCCAAGGAGATAAAATAGTAGACTAGACAGCGTGAGTGGGATTTTAGGAAATGGATCTTAAGAAGAAGCTATAGTGTCCACCATCACTAACATATATATTGGCTTCACATAGTCTATTTTTTCTTCTTTTTCATTTTTACAGGAGAAATTTATAAATTATTATTTGTGAATATTGGTGTCAAATAGTTGTATCGTTAAATACGAATTGGATCATAAATAAATCAGATCGGATTGAATCATTATTGAATTAAATTTAAAATTATTTTATTAGAAAACAATTATGCATCTATAAACTATAAAAGAATATATATATATATAACTCATAAAATTACAAAAATATAAAAGGATCAGATTAAATCATGATCATGTAATAAATGAATCATCTCAAATAGGTCACATAACGGATCGGATTGGATTGAATCAGTTAGCGCCTTAGCGAGTCAAATGAGTCAGATCATTAACGGATAATTGATAAATTGAATCAAATTTGAATAATAATAAAAAAGAAAGATTACATGGATTGGTTTTGTAAATGGAATCAAATTTTGATCCCAATATATATGACATTATTTCCATAAAAAAAACCGTGAGTTCCGTAACAATGAATAAATGTCTCAATATATATATATGACATTATTTCCATAAAAAGGATAATTTCCTTTTGTAGTATAAATTGTCAAAATTAATAAGCCACATATTCTAGTACAATAAGCTTGTTGCCAGAGGTTATAATATGAGACAACAAATGTTAGAAATAATCTTTTAAGAAAAAAAATATTCATTATTAAACGGTTCAATTAAAAAAAACAAAAAAATATAATCGGTTTGGTTTGATTCCTTCGAAAAAAATTGAAGGACTCAAACCAACCGAATTTTTTAAACAAGGTCATTTTAGTGTTTAGACATAATATATTTTTTTATATTAGTATTCATAAAATATATAAATAGAATATAGAAAAAAATAAAATGCATAAATCATAGAACCGATTAAACCAATCCAAACTACTTGAAAATTGAAATAGTTTCATTTACTAGCAAACTCCAGTTCAGTTTGGTTCAAGTCTCAGAATTTCAGTTTTTGGACCAAACAATTTGGTTCGATATTGAACCAAACCAACCATTTATATAATCCTAATATGAGCAACTACATGATAATTTTATTACTTCATTTCAGAAAAGATTTTACCTGCATGTCCCCAGTTATGAAATTTCTTGATGAATAGCCAATAATAAGATATCACATATAAACTATGAAAATTATTTTCTGTTAATTTTGTGTCTTAAATTTTGTTCGATCTAAATTATAGTCCGACTCGAAAAGCTTGTAGTGCAATTCGAATTAGATGAAAAATAGGGATACGTATTTTTAATTTGTGAAGCCCGTTTTATTTTGATCCAGGAAAACATTTATCAGTTATAGGATTTGGAGATCTAATGTAATGTCCATCTCTATTCATAGTAGAAAATCCGCTCCCCTATTTCTGTCTGAGGATGTAGGCACTAAAGTTGTTAGCTAGAACCTTTAGTGCGGTCCCCGTAATTCCCCACCCCCTCTAAAAAAAAAAGTGAAGATCTGATACATATGCTAAATATTATTGAAAAAAAAGTTGATTATTAGGTTTTTTTTTTTCAGACATATTTTTAGAGCGGGAGAGGATGATATTTAAATTCTAATCAAACTAAAAAGTGATCAAATTATTTCGCATTAGTAATTAAAAATATGAATCAAACTTCGTTTTCAATTTATTGGTCATTTGATTGCCAATTACTATAAGAAAAGGAACATTTGGTCTAAAAATATTTGTATCTCTAAAGCTATACGAACTAACAATTACAATCCCATTTTTTCCACATATATCTTTTTCGATATTATTATTATTATTATAAAATTTCAATTGACACTCCAAATCTCACAGCTCTAACATAAAACTCTTTACCACTAAATTTAAACTTATTCCATTTTCTCTATATCTAATAATGGATTAACTTCTAAAAAATCTCACAAAATGCTTCCACATCTAATATTTAACCAAATTTAAAAGCCAATCTGATAGGAAGTAAGACACATGGGTTAATTTCATTCATAATTACTGAACTTATACTCAAATAACACTAACATAATGGAAGAATTTTTATTCTCATAAAAATTATCGAACTTATAACATATTTACAGAAAAATCACTTTAATAATTTTCTGACGATTCTTTCGCCGAAAAGTCTAGCCGGCACGTACACTCAGCACTCCTATACACACATGACTTGACACGTGGCATGACTTATGGAAAAAATGACATGTAAGTATGCCACACGACAAACTGACTTGTCGAAATATCCATGCGGTATGTCACATGGCATGCTCACATGTCATTTTTTTCCATGTGGTATGCCACGTGTCAAGACATGTGTGAATGGAAGTGCTAAGTGTATGCGCTGGCTGGACGTTTTGGTGAAAAAATCGTCAGAAAATGAATAAAGTAATTTTTCTGTAAACATGTTATAAGTTCGATGATTTTTATGAGAACAAAAATTCTTTCATTATATTAGTGTTATTTGAGTATAAATTTAATGACTATGGATGAAATTAACCCTAAGACACATCATATTAATAAAACATAGTTAGAGATCCGTTGGTTACAATATATTAAAAGGTTTTGAATTCGAAAAATATATATATATAATCCGGAAATTAAACAAACAAATCCATTAACTTTGCCATGAACAGACCATGAAATATATATGAGTGAAACTCATATAGATATTTGACATTATGTGAAATAATGTTTGTAATAATATGAAATAAATAATTAAAGACTCAATTAAAGAAAACAATAGCATCTGCCAAAAAATAAATAAATAAATAATAATAATAATAAGAGAAGAGAAGAGATTTTGGTAGTTTGTGCATAAGACAGTTTGTGTTTGTGGATGTCCTTTGCTCATATTAATTGATAGATATAATAATCCCCACGGAATTGTTTCCTCTGGAGACTAACTTTATACAGAGATCTGTAATAGAAAGTGACACTGCATTGCATATTTTACCTCAATATCATTCATGCCCTAATCTTTATTATTATTATTACTATTCAAAAATATTTTTAAAAATCATCCACTTTGAAATTTACATGATGATCTTTCTTTACCTACTTACTGAAAGTCTTTCTTAATTCTTCTCTCTCTGTGTCACAGATACAATAATACTCTCATTTTTAGTAATTATTGACCAGCACTTAATAAAAAAGTGCGAAAAATTTGAGTTCAATAGGTTCTATCGTAAAAATAAAAAACACAAAAAAAAAATGTTACAAATAATTTAATCAATGCACTCAATCTCATCTACAAGAAAACAAAAGCACACTCAATATTCAAACTCATTATAATGTTATAATTATGATGATAATTAGGTTGTTGATCTGTGCCCTAACCTAAGCTCTAGATCAACCTCTTCATTATTGAACTCCTTGCTGCTATTATCATCGGTAGATGTCGTGGGTTCGGCTTTGCAATTCGAGTAAAAATGAGAAGGATTAATCACTGGGACTGATGCTATTTGATGATGATAATTATGTGGATGCTGTGAAATAGAGAGAAGAGTAGACGGTGAAGCAATAGGGCATGCATCGATAGGTTTAGAAGCGAAAACCGGATTAGGGTTAGCAGGCAATTGGTAGAGTAAGCATAATCCACCAGAAGTAGTGGAAAATTCTTGAGTTGGGATTATAAAAGCAGATGATGATGAGGAAGAAGAAGAAGAAGAAGTTGATAAATTTGGAGGTGTTTGATGGAGTCTAGCTCGGTCGCGGCGGTGAACGTTCATATGACCGCCTAAGGCTTGAGCTGACCGGAATTCTCTTCTACAGAAGGTGCAAGTATAAGACCGCGGCGGCCAAGTAGTGCCCATGACATTTCCTGTATCTTCTTCAAAAGCTCGCACCTCCCATGAGTCATCATCTTGTTTACTTGGGTTAGGGTTCCACATCAAGGCAGATGAGGATGTTCGAATTAGGTCAATTTTGATGATTAAGTAATTTTCTCGAGTCGGATTTGAGTCGCAGAGAGAAGGCCAAGCTCAGCAGTTGCCATTGTTGATTGTTACTTTTAAGATAGGTAGAGAATAGTGTTAAATACAGGATATGGGACTAAGGGGTAAGAGATTGAGACAAAATAAACCCTAATACCGAGGATATCACCCAATTTTTTTTCGGTAACAATCAAATTGGAATTTTTTATTTAATTTTTCCCTTTCTCAACTTGCTATCTTCATATATATATATATATATATATATAAAAGGTCAATTTTTCTCACTTTGGCTTCAACGCTCCTCTATTTGTATTTTTTACTGGTTTCAGTTTGTCTATATATCTTATAATCTTAATCTAAATGTATTAATTGTTATATATATATATATATATATATATATATATATATATATATATATATATATATATATAACGAGTCATAGGGCCACGCTATATACACGGAATTATATACATGCGAAGAGAACATTTTTTTAAAAAAAATATTAATATTACATTTGAAGAGAGTAAAAAAATAATAAAAAAATAAATTAAAAAAAAAAAGTGAGAAAAATATATAAAATGAAATATTGAGTAAGTTTCGTGCAATATACATGGTTGAAGCATGTATTTATAAGTACAATGGATAAATTTTCTTGAAAGTTTATAATCATTCAACAACTATAATTATAATAAATATTATTTTATAATTATTTACAAAATTATGATTTTTTTTTTGAGAAGATTTACAAAATTATGATTATTTACTTATAATTGTAAATCTAGTATAGTTGCTCAAAATATTTTAGTTAAGTATACATAGATCTTTATTATAATATAAAAATTATTATATAACTGTCTTTAGCCCTATATATAATTATTATATAGCAACTATTTGTTATTTATGAAAGCATGAATATGGTAATTGGCCAAAATGATTTTATTTCATGCTTAATATTGGTATCCTTCTGTATTAACCATCACCAACAAAATTAGTTCCAAATATAACACACCAAATTTCTTAATTAGGTTTTTAATCATGCACGCATAATTCCACAATAATACTATTAACTAAGAGGGATGTATCCTATTGAATTAACAACAATTTTGCTGCTGTATGTAGTGAAAATTACAACTAAACCACCTCCCAATTCCAATTTCTGCCTTCTCTTTTGTTTTAGATTTTCGAAGGACAGAAGGTATAAAATGGATGAATCAATTAATTACTGTGAACCGTTTGATATTAAAATATGGTGATTATACGGTGAGGAGAGAAAACAGAGCGGGGCCCACCGTGTAAGACTATACATATAGAGCAATTTTTTTATTTTATTTTTTTATTTAGAAAAAGGCATATTATATATTAGATTTTGGTAGTTTAAAAATTTGATACAAGATCCTTTATTTTTCAAATCTTCGCATTAGTTTTAATTTAGAAAAAATTAATGAAATTAAAACGTATGATTTTTTTAATATCACGTTATATTAATTTAAAATAACCGTATAATTTACTAAAAAATAAAAAAATATACAATCATTTAAATTATGTAAAATGTTATGAATTGACTTTTTCTTCAATTTTTATATATTTTGATTGATTTCATAGTTATTTTTAGTTGACCTCACGTGAGATTAATAAATTGTGAATTTTAATTTCATCATTCCCGTATAAATTGGATCTAAAGTGAGCGATTCGAAAAGTATAGGAATCCATTGTTAATTTTAATGTACAGAAATTTAATGTAGAAAATATTAAAATTTAGGTCCCAAAATGTGTTTTTTCAATTTTTTTTATTTACATATCGTGGAAAATTCGAGACAATAATTTCAAAAATTCGGGACAATTCGGTTCAATTTTTTTGATTTTTCGGTACTAAATAATGTAGTATAAGATAAATTCGTATTTCGACAAATTAAATATTTTTAAAAATTTTAATAAATAAATGCACACAATAATAAATAAAAATACAATTAAAATATTTCAATAAGTATAAAATTAATATTACATACCTATGTAAATATTTGTAGAAAAAAAAAAGTAATAGCTAAGTGACACTAAAAGTAAATTAAATCAAATATAAATTTCTTTAATTATATATTCATATTCATACATATATAATAATTATTATAATAATTAAATTTATCTTATCAAAAATTAAAATATTCAGTTTAATTTATTAACTAATTATTATCTTAATTTCTTGCATTAAACTATTGAATACAATTGCTACGAAGTTAAATTTATATAATAAATGTAGAATAAAAATTATAAATAATATTTATATAAAAATCATTAGTATTATATATAATAATAAATAAATATAGATTTTTTTTCAGTCTAATTTAGTTTTAAACCAGCTCAATATAATTCAATGCGGTTTTCGGTACGAATTTAAATAAAATATCTAAATTTATTTTAAATAAAGTGAACGGTATAATTCAGTTCAGTTGTAATCAAGAAATCAATAATACAATTCGATTTGAATTATTTTTCGATATTTCAATTAAATAAAAAAAAAATTAGAACCGTATTCACTTTTATGGTATACCAACAAAAGGTTGCAAAAAGTTACAAAAATATTTATTTTTTTAGATGTTAATTTATTATTAGGTTGGCATACATATATATATATTGCACAGTTTGCAAGGGGTGGAATTCACTTGTCTGAACATACAGAAACAAACAAGAGCTTCTATCTTTGTCTTTGTGTTGATATTTGATTTTTTGCAGGATTTGCTTTTACTACCTTATCATAAAATTTATCAATAGAAAGAAAATGTTGGTGCAGGTATGTGAGATTTTTAATCATTAAAAAAAAAAAAATTGTACTGTAACCTAAGCATTTAACTTAGCTTAGATTCCTAAAAAAAAAAAAAATAAGCTTAGATTGGATGTTGACTGTGATCTACAACTGACAACCTATTCCTCTTTTTCTCCTTAATTCTTATTCTTGTCAGTTTCTTTTTGTAATTAATTTAACTAAGCAAACAGCTATGCAAATTTTACAAGTATTGTTAAGTTAATCATTAATTAATTAACAATTGGCTATGTAAGTAGGAAATTGTCTTCAGAACACGGAATTACAATAAGTTAATCAAGAAATGGTCTTCTCAACATAGCTAGCTTCGTCAACGACTGTAACGAGAGAGACTTTTTTTCTTCCTTTTCAATGGCATCGACAATATCGTATGTCTTGCTTACTTTTCGTATAATATTAGAATTAGAAAGGACTTTGATAAAGTCAAGTTCGTTTTTGACTTTTGGAATATGAAATTCCAGAAAATGTTTTGTATTAATATTGATAAGGCCATTTTTATTATCTTCTTCCAAATGGGCTTAGAAAGAGATTCCCAAACCCTTAAATCCAAAATTAACCTTAATTACTTGAGAGGAAAAACTAAAACTAAATCATGGTAACAATTCTGTTATAATTAACCATGGTTGATCTATGATCACTAAGGCTACCAAAGACTGAGTACCTTACAACTAAACCACCTCCCAATTCCAATTTCTGCCTTCTCTTTTGTTTTAGATTTTCGAAGGACAGAAGGTAAAAAATGGATGAATCAATTAATTACTGTGAACCGTTTGATATTAAAATATGGTGATTATCAATGTTATTGAAACCGGACCGGATAAAGAACCGGCAAGGCTGAGGGTTCGTGGCTCGACCGGTTCAACCGAGTTTTTTTCTATTTTTTAAAATATTATTAATTAATATAATTTTTATAAATAATAGTATATAAACACTCAAATAAAAACAAAATATATCCAAACATTTAACATATGGCACAAATATACTAATAATAAATTACAAAACATATTAAATATTTATCGAACATAAATTTTAAACATTCAAACAAATTCATTCTACATTATATATATTTTAAAAAAATCATTTTCATCACTCATTATTATTGTTCATCGGACTTTTTTTTTATAAAGGGTGTATTTTAAAAAAATATTTTGTTTTATTTTTTAAATTTTGGAGGTTTTCTTTTTTTAAATTTTCTTTTTTACTTTTTTATTTTGATTATTTCATTAGCAGAAATATATATTTTTTATTTTTTATAGATTTTTTATGTACAATACATTTTTATTAGAATTATAAATTTCTATTTCAATTATATAGTCTATTACTTAAAAAGAAAAAAAATATTATTTAGATGAAAAGAGATGAATTGAGTGATTTTTTTTATAAATAATGTGTTTTAAAAAATAATTTGAGTTTTTGGGTGTTTTAAAAATAATTTGAGCTTTAAAAAAATAATATTTTATTTTAATCCGGTTTTTTCCGGTTCTGACCGATTTTTTTTCAAATCCGGTTTTGTAGAGTTAAACCAACCGGTTTCCAGACCGGTTCGCGGTTCAATAACTATGGTGATTATACGGTGAGGAGAGAAAATAGAGCGGGGCCCACCGTGTAAGACTATATATATAGAGCATTTTTTTATTTTTTTTAGAAAAATGCATATTATATATTAGATTTTGGTAGTTTAAAAATTTGATACAAGATCCTTTATTTTTCAAATCTTCGCATTAGTTTTAATTTAGAAAAAATTAATGAAATTAAAACGTATGGTTTTTTAATATCACGTTATATTAATTTAAAATAACCGTATAATTTACTAAAAAATAAAAAGAATATACAATCATTTAAATAATGTAAAATATTATGAGGTGACTTTTTCTTCAATTTTTTATATATTTTGATTGATTTCACAATTATTTTTAGTTGATCTCACGCGAGATTAACAAACTTTGAATTTTAATTTCATCAGTCCCGTATAAATTGGATCTAAAGTGAGCGATTCGAAAAGTATAGGAATGCATTGTTAATTTTAATGTACAGAAATTTAATGTAGAAAATATTAACATTCGGGTCCCAAAATAATTTTCTTAATTTTTTTATTTACATATCGTGGATAATTCGATACAGTTTTTTCAAAAATTCGGGACAATTCGGTTCAATTTTTTTGATTTTTCGGTACTAAATAATGTAGTATAAGACAATTTGGTATTTCGACTAATTCAATATTTTTAAAAATTTTAATAAATAAATACACACAATAATAAATAAAAAAATAATTAAAATATTTCAATAAGTATAATTTAAATTTAAGTCAAAGTACAAAATTTTAAAATTAACATTATACAATCTTTTTTCTCTATTATATTTGCACTGATTTGCGAATTTTAGCAATATCTAAAAGAAAGATAACAAAAAAAATTAGATAATTAGACCATAAAAATTGTAAATATTAAATATATAATTTAAAAATTTATGCGAATATAATAATAACTTGATTCAAAATTTTCAATTTTTTTAGTTGATACCTCTGAAACCAAAAGTGTAGCAGATTTCAAACAATTTTGACAACAAATAAGAACATCAGCTGTAATTGGGATTAAATAGCTTCTAAACTTGTCTAAAGTACTCGCCAAATCCATGAATTTCCTTTTAATTTTTTTACAGCAAAAAAATATTTTTTAATATTTTAAAAGTTTATCAATTCCTTAAATTCAATTTTTAATTCCCTCTTAAAACTCAAAATAATAATAAAAAAAAATTCCTAAAAACCTTAAGTTTATGTCAAATACAATAAACAACAAAAATACACAATTATATAGATTAACAAAATCAAACAACAATAAAATATGTACAATGGAGGAATCGCAAATAAACGAATGTGAATAAAAGAAAAGGAAAGCATGGATTTAGCTCAGATATTTCCTTTGATTGCAAATGAAGAAGTGTTGGTTCCTCGTCGATTTGCTTGAAAAGAAGATTAGAAATAACTGTTTCAAAATTGTTTATGGAAAATCTGTCGTGAGAATTGAGTTTTAAGCACAAATAATCAGTTTACTTGGCTCAAGAACAATCTCAGAACATTTTGGAAAATAAAATCATTTTTGCTCTCCAAAAACTTTTCTCTTTAAACTTTTCTTGCTTTTTTGCCATTCTCCAAACCCCCCCCCCCCCCCCCCCCCTTTAATTCAATAGGTTTTTCAAAGATTTTTTTTGTTAAAAACCCCTAATTACCCTTTAGAATCAGATATTATCCCTTAAAAATTGAAAATGAAGCCAGAATTTCACCAGAAAACCCGAGAAAATAGGAAAAAATGGTGTGCTGGCAAAGAAGACAATGCGTGAAATGCGGTGCGCAGGGCACATGCACGCATGTTGCTCGCACGACATGCGGCGCGTAGGCATACATGCCCGCATGACATGCAGCGCGCAGGGGCATGCGACATGCGGCGCGCCACGCATAAGCCCACATGTCGCTCGCGTAAGGCCGCGACACGCGCACGCCCGCATGTCACTCAGCTCGCAAAAGGCACATGCCAATCACGCGGCATGCTTATGATGACGGTATGCGCTTATGTTTGGGTGATGTTTATTATAGTTCTGATTTTATTTCGAACAATTTTATTGTTATGGATATTGGTCCTGACTTTATGAATAAAAATATTTTTTCTTTAATTTCTTCTACTTCATATAGTAATCAGAATCATATGAAATTATGGCATGCTAGATTAAACCATATTGGGCAAGATCGAATGAGTCAGTTAGCCAAAACTAGTTTACTAGGTGATTTAAATGAGATTAAATTACTTACGTGTAAGCAGTGCCTAAAAGGAAAACTAGTGAGAAAATTGTTCGAAAAAGGAACTAGAGCTGAATTTACCTTGCAATTAGTTTATTCTAATGTATGTGGCCCAATGAATGTGAGAGCAAGGCATCGGACCTACTATTTCATCACATTTATAGATGATTATACTAGGTATGGTCATGTCTATTTGATCTCTCACAAGTCAAAAGCATTGAGTTGCTTTAAAACTTTTATGAACTTAGTTGAGAATCAATTAGATAAAAAGATCAAAACTTTCAGAACTGACCGAGGTCAGGAATATCTTTTAGATGAATTTAAGGTTTTGTGTAATGAAAAAGGGATTGAACATCAGTTGTCCATTCCCAAAACTCCACAACAAAATGGAATTGTGAAAAGGAGAAATAGGACTCTCCTTGATATGGTTAGATCTATGATGACAGAGGCAAAGTTGCCTATCTCCTATTGGGAAGATGCTTTATTGACTGTCACATATGCTTTAAATCGGGTGCCCTCTAAATTTGTCACATCCACTCTTTATAAGTTATAGACTGGTCGACAGTTTGACTTAAGCCATTTGCAACCTTAGGATTGTGCTGCTTACGTCCATGATACCTTAAATAAATTTAATAAATTAGAACCAAAAGGTAAAAAGAGTATCTTTGTGACATATTTTGAAGTATCAAAAGGATACGTTTTCATGGGTGAGCAAGAGAACGGTACAGTGATAGAATGTGAATCACGAGACGTTATATTCTTGGAAAATAAATTTCCAAAGTTGGACGAAGTGAATCAAGATTTTAATTTTTATGAAACTCAGGAAGATGAACCATCAGGATCACTCTATCCGAGTGAGAGGGAGTTAGAAGAAGAAGGTCAAGGCCTTCCTCCTGCACATGATCCGGATGTTTGAGACCCTGATGTGAGTGGGAGCATTTCTGACTCCAGTGAGAGTATAGAACATGGTCCTAGTGGGAGCATTTCAAATTATGATGAATATTTGAGACATATTTATCAATATTCGGAACTGCATAAATCTAAAAGGATAAGTTTTTATCGCCAACGATTTGAGATCGAAGGTTTGAATGAAGCCCTATTGGTTACCTCACAAGATAAGAAAGAGCCTACAAATTTTAAAGAGGCCATTTCATGGCTAGCCAAAAAAATGGATTAAAGAAATGGAAGAAGAAATGGTATCCATGAGATCAAATCGTGTTTGGGAACTGGTTGATCTACCGAAAGGACGCAAACCGATTGGGAATAAATGAATTCTCAAGGTGAAGATAAAAGATGATGGAAGTATCAAAAGATATAAAACTCAGCTAGTTGCTAAGGAGTTTACACAACAGTAAGGGATTGACTATGAGGATACTTTCTCATCTATTGTAAGATTTACATCCATAAAGTAAATTCTTACCCTAATGACAAGTTCAGACCTAGAGATACATCAAATAGATGTGAAGACTGCTTTTCTCAATGGAGAATTGAATAAAAAAATCTACATGGAATAACCTGCAGGTTTCATCATAAAAGTTAACGAACATAAGGTTTGTCGATTGAAAAGATCAATTTATGGCCTTAAACAGTCTTCAAGATAATGGTATTTGAAATTTCATGATATAATCATGTCGAATGGGTTCAACATGATTAGTGAAGACCATCATGTGTATAACAAAAGCTCTGAAAATAATTATCATTTTAACATTGTATGTAGATGACATACTAATAGCTGAAAATAATAAAGAATACGTAAATCAGATCAAAGATTGGTTTTCATCCAACTTTGAAATGAAAGATATGGATCATGTAGACTATATTCTTGGAGTTAAGATTTCAAGAGATCGTTCTACATATCTGTAGACACCGGGTCCTGAGTAAGCCTAGATCGAAGTTACCCAATGATGATAATTGTCTTCACAGGCTTAAAAGGTAAAAAGTGATGGTTTTCTCGTCAAATTTGCATTTTAGAGTGAAAAATTAGAAAATAATAGAAAATATTTAAAAAATTAATTTTGAAAAATGGGGGCTTAAAATTATGGTGTTTTTAGTCAATTTAAAATTTAAAAAAATAGAAAAAAAAATAAAAAATAAAAATAAAAAAATTTTTCGGACCGCGAGTGTCGGGCGCGGCAGCGCGCTGGCGCCCAGCACGCGGACGCCGCGCTGGGCGCGATTTGGCGACGCGCAGCGTCGCCAATGCCGCGCGTCGCTAAATAGCGACGCGCAGCGTTGCGCGCCGCACCGTGCGCTGAGGCGCGCGATTTCCGCGCCTCTGCGCGCGGATTTCGCGCAGCCTCTGCGTGAAGGCCCGTCGCTCTATAGCGACGGGCGTACCGGCCGTCGCTACAGGGTCTGATACCCAAAAATTCGATTTTTCAGCCCTTTTTTCCGATTTTTTCACCCAAAAATCCGTTTTTTATCCCATTTTTTTGGGGTTTTTGACTTCAAATTAAATTCTAAAATATTTTTTTAGGTAATTAAATAATAAAACTTGATTTTATCATTAAAAATAAAATAATTTTGTGTTAAAATAGGTTTTTTTCCTTTATTAAATTAGGACAACCTTTTTTATCCTATAAATACTTTATGATGAAATCAAGAGAGTCTACACACACATTTTTTAGACCTAAAATTTTCAGAATTCTTCTTCTTCTTCCACTAAAATTCCAGATTTATTCCCCAACCAAAAATCAAAAAGAAAAATCAAATGTTTCATTCTTTTTCCAACATAATTTCTTCTAAACATATTTTTTAGATTAAGTTTTGTTGTTTGATTCAATTTTTGAGACAAATAGAATAATTATTTGTTCTCAAAATTGTTTTTAATCTTTTATTTTGTGTTCAATAAAACTTTTTCATTGATTTTGTTTTGAATCTCTTTTTGATAAAAAATTGATTTTGAGACAAATAAAATAATTGTTTGTCATCAAAATCTAATTTTTATTTGATTTTCTAAAATAAAACTTCAATCAATTTTTTATGAACAAAGTGATTGATTGTTCTTGAAATCATTTTTCTTTATTTTAATCAATAAAAACTTTTTTGATCAAAATCATTTCTTTAGGCAAAGGTATCAATTCTTTGTTCTTAAAGTATTTTTGATCATTTTTTTCATGTTTCTTGGAATAAAATTCCAACATTTTCATCATATTTCACTCTAATATTGTGAATCATCAAACAAAGAAATCGATCATCTTTTACCTTCATCGAATCCGAAACTCTGAGGGTAAACATTCTGGGCTTGTTTTTATTATTTCTTTTGGTTCATATCTAATTTATTTATGTATATTTTATTTTATTGTTTTCATTTATTTTATTTATTTCATATTTGTTTTATTTAATTTGTTTATATATGATTTTTATTCACATAAATATTGATTGTTTATTAATTTTAACATGTAATTAATTTATTTCACTTTAATTCATCATTATTTTTAACATGTAATTAATAAATTCATTTTAATTGATCTTTTGCCATGTAAATGGTTTATATCATTTGTGAACATATTTAATTAATCATATTGTTCATTTAATTGTTTTCATCATTCTTTAATTGTTTTCATTTATTATTCTTTTCTTTATTATTTTATATATTCTTTGATTCATTTATCATCATCATCATTGTTATCATGTTCATATTTTTACATGTATTAATTAATTAACATATTTTATTTTCATCACATCATTTAATTATTTGTCATACATAATGCATGTTTCTCATTTATTTTGGTTTGTTAATATTTTTGATTCCATTATCATTCTTTTCATACCATCTTATTTTATTTTAATTTGTTATTCATTATTTTGTATGTTTAATTGATTTAATCACTAACATTATTTTATTTGTATTTTGTTTTTATGTCTAAACTCATTTTTCGCTTGGGCATTTTTGCGAGCACATCGGGAGGTCCAAAAAGGCTCGTTTGGTTCATATATTTATTTTCTTTATTTGTAATATTTTATTTAATTTTGCCATATAATTTTCTTGTAAGATTATTTATTTAGGCTCGCTAGAAAGAAAATCACAAAAACGTTTCTATTAATTAACTTGACATTTTTTTTCTAAATAAAAGGGGACCAATGTCCTAGTTTTTCATACCCAAATAAATCATCACATCAAAACTGTTTCATAATAAATATGCATGCGAGGACCAATGTTCTCACTATTAATGAATAACCCGTTTTATGCATGTATTTCACTTTTATAAATGGGAGTTGTATTCCGCTCCTAGTGTTATTGTAATTTATTTTTAAATGCTTTATTTTGGATTTTGTTTACATTTACCGCTTTTGATATGAATGATTGCGCCTTTAATTTAAATTGCATTGTGTGGAAAGTTGATGAAACAATGAATTCAAAACTTAATTATAATATTAATCAAGGTATAAATAAATGAGAAGTCCCGAACCAGCTCTGGTCTTTGGGCTCAAGAGGCTAGAGGTTTACCCTCCAAGACACCTCTTGTGTCACGAGGCTTTAGGGTTAATCCTAGGCTCCTTAGGGCGAGAGGTTTACCTTCCCCCTTTGGCTGGCCCAAAATGGATACTAAGCGCAGTCTTAGGCTCTCCGAGGCGAGAGAAACTTTTCCAATGTTCTATTGGGTGGCGACTCCATGAAACCTCCTTGTTGCCCAACATAGACGCACTTGCGATTTATTGCAAGCTGTCAACGGACCCACAAATGCCCCGATCGCCCTCAAGCTGGCGGTCCCATGGGCGGCCGCGGGGATCCGGCGCGCATCACAGTGGCGACTCCACTGGGGACATACTCGAGACTTCGATTCGAAAGTACCTTGATTAAAAATCATAATGGAGTTTTAATTTAAAAATTTCATCTTCTTTCAAAACTGCATTGCATCTCATTAGAGCCTTAGATATATGCTAGTTTGGTCCCTCTTTTAGCCCCGGTGCGTTCCCGAAGCACGACCCTATTTTCACTCAATTTAGGGAAGTGTTAAGGATAATCACCAGCCCAAGCCCCGTACCATCAAGGTATATCAAATGGTGACCCGATCGGTCGTTACGCTCGTGATGAGCTAGACCCGTCGGCAGGGATCATGCTTGGGTAGCCGTAAAGTAACACCACCCTTTGACCAAAGCTCATGTAATGGCAATAGATACTTCCCTTAGGTGATATGAACCGTAATACCTTGCTTGCTATATGGATCATTTTATATTGGACAAACCCAAATAATTTGATTGGTCACCTAATCAAAGGCTTTCATGCCCCGATAGGCCCATGTCAACTTATTCGGGCTGCCTAAATACATAACGATCATAACCCATGTGCTTGCACATTAGATAAGAGATGTTACGATGCCGGTTCTTCACCGAGCACCATACGCATCCATTGGGTTCCCCGCTAACCCATGGATCAAGCCCACCTAGGAAAGAGACCGCATTACCTCGTGTGTAGGAGTAATAAGGTTGGAAGGCTTTACTTGCTTGCATGTGATTGTAAATGTTGCATAACTCACTATCATGCATTGTATATGTCATTCATGCATCATCCTAACAATCTAATTTTTTCAGCCATCATAGATTCATCTAAGTGGACTAGAGGTTCCGACGGTCGGCTAGTAAGGACAAATCTGCTCTTTGAGTTACCGGAACTAGTGTCTGACTGGGATTCTTAGTCATCCTCATCAATCAGTGAAGCCTCTGTAGAACCACCAATGGCAGAAAAAATCGGAGCACTGACCACTCAAGACCTAGCTAGGAGGCTAGAGGACTTCGAACGGAGAGTGCTAGACATGATGGGTGCCATGGCTGAAAGGGTTGCCCATCCACCTGCTGCCCCACAGCCGCCTGCTACTCTACAGCCACAGGCAGCCCCTCCTCGGGGGCAAGCCGAACCACCTGCTGGTGGGGAGGCTCCCTTCGTTGGAGCTGCTGCTCGCCAACCCAACAATGAGCACAGAGCTGCCGCACCCATCGAGCCAAGAGGGAAAAGGATTCACAATCCCAATGATGATTTCCTAATGGAGGAGGAAGAAGAAGAGGTGCCGATAGTCCACCAACCTGCAAGGCCCAGAGCACCCAGAGTAGAGGATGAAGCTTTAAGAGGTATGAGACAACAGATCGAAGCTATCACCCGCATGCTGTCAGCAGGTAAGGGGATCAACCCAGAAGATAGAGATCTGGGGGATGAAGAGTTGCTGCCTCAAAGATTCAAGATGCCCGAGCTGCCGAAGTTTGATGGCACCTCGGACCCATCCGCCCACATCAAGCAGTACACCCTGGTCATGAAAGGCACAGGGCTGAGTAAGAAGTAGAAGGTGGAATATTTCTGCCTTAGTCTGGTGGGCCCGGCAGTTGACTGGTACCACGGGTTGGATAGGAGGTCCAAAGAGGACTGGGACCTTTTGACCGAAGAATTCATGAAGCAGTACGACTGCAGCACTAGGATGGAGGTCACCCTAAAAGACCTCGAGCTTCTACAGCAGAAGAATGATGAGTCATTCCATGAGTACCTTACAAGATGGAGAAACAGGGTCATGGAGATGAAGAGGAAGCCTGACACTGCAGACCAGATTAGGCTGTTTATCAGAAACTCATGCCCTTACTTAAGGGACTTGCTCAGTTTTAAGGGGCTCAAGGACTGGGAGTCGCTTAAGGATATCGCTATAGAAGCTGAGGCGGCTTACCTGGCAAAGAAAGCAAGCCAAAATAACTTTGCTGGGAAAGGCTATGGGAACCAGTCGGGATTTAAATCAGGCGGAGCTGGAGGCAGCAACAGCAGAAACGGTAGGACGGCAGAGGTCTCAGCTACTGGAGTTGGGCAGGGTCAAAGATATTACTCCAACTTAGGCCGCTCTCTATCCTGGGTACTGGAGAGACTAATGAAAGAAGGCAAGTTGCAGCCTTTGCCACCCAGACCAGCCTTGAGTCAGGGACAGCCGGGACATAGAGGTGATCAGTACTGCACTTACCACCAGCACACCGGCCATTTGACTGACCATTGCCGAATTCTGAGAAACAAAATCCAGGATCTTATTGACACCAATCAGATCGCAGATCCTGAGAAGAGAGAGAAAAAGAAGAAAGCAGGTTATAATGCAGTCCCTCCACCGCAAACATGATCGTGTCTTGTGGCCCACTAGTGATATTGCTCTTAGATGCTGAAATTCTTTTTATTTCTAGAATATTTTATGCTACAATTTTCTGTTTGTAATAAAGAGAACAATTTTGCTTATTTGTATAATGTTTCTATTGATTTCATTTCGTATGATCACAATGCATTTACTTTGGCATTAATTAAAATAATATGACTGCAGTTAATCTCGAAAACTTTGGGGAACCCAAAGAAAATTTTGATAGCATCCGAGATAGCTCCTGTAGAGAGGGAAATTAAAAATAATAAAAAAAAAAACTAGTTGCAACTAGGGGACTGGATGGAAACTCACTAAGAGCACTAGAACCTTTCTGATTACCCGTCAAAGCGATCCCTAGATAAGACGGAACCTAGAAAATGATTTAGACAACATTTTCTTTGTATAGCTCCCTAAATGACCATTTCCTACCCTTACTTCACAATCGCTTGCTAGCCCATTGAGCCTTTATGTGGGTATGCTAAATGCGTGTCAATTTTGTTGTTACACATGTTAAAACTATCCCCTCGCCTAAAATGATTTTGGCTTCCCCTTAGAAGAGTGGCCTCTCTAGCAGGGATGGATGAACGTTTTAACAATTAACAATTTCTTTGTGGGTTATCAAAATTGCCCCGGTAAGAGCAAGTTCAAACTTTGGGAAGAGAGTTTCAGTCATGCGCCAAAGACATGAGCTCCCTAAAAAAAAAAAAAAAAAAAAAAAGTAGAGCTCAAAATAATAACCACTTGACGAGTTTTGATGATTACCTTTTTAACTGTCAATTTGATCTTAAATGAGCCAGAATGTTATCGAGCCCAAATTCAAGAATACTTTTGAGCTGAGAATGGTTCATCCACCAGTCGAGAAAATATGGCGGCCATTTTTCTCTAGCGACCTGATCCTCCTTTTATAGCCATCTACCTAAGCCTAACATTACAACCAAAGTAAGACCTTTTGATTCTTGGTTCAGTCTTATCCAATTAACGAAGATGACCTTCTAATAAGGTTTGGTACGTAAGAAGAGGCATATGGTGTTTCTTGAGCTTCAAGCGAGGAGCCACAAGTGCATTCATGCATTCGAGTTAAGTCTCATCCCCAAAGTTGCATCTAGAATTCGCATTCAAAGAAAAAGATTAAGAGATGAGAGAAAATCTTCAATCATAAAACCCGAGAGGGCTGATTGATAACAGGAGTTTGATACTTTCAGGATCTATCCCGAGATTAGCTAAAGTCTTGTATTTTTTTTAAAATCAATGCCAAAATAATGATCATGTTTAATGAAATCAAATTGAAACACATGCATTTATGCAATGATATGATCAGCGTATTGTACCCTGTGTGATCAAACTCATGTATCTGCCTACCCTCTGCTACTCTCAGCACACAAGCGCTTCAGCCGATTGATCCTGCTATCAAATGAGAAAAATCAAGCTCATGCAACCATGTCCTAAGACTCCCTAAAGATTCTTGCCAACAACTTCAGCAATCTTCAAAAAAGAAAGAAAAAAAAAAGAAGAAAAGAGCCGTTAGAGTGAAAACCGTAACTGGCGCTCTAAGCAAAAACTAGGCAAAAGGATAGGGTGAAAACCTGAAAACAGGCAGTCTGTCCTTCAAAAAAAAAAAAGAAGAAAGAGAAAAGCCGCTGGATTGGGTTGGGTCCATTCCAGGCAAAAAAAAAATAAGGCGCAGGGTTATTTGAAAATCCACAAAGGACGCATCTCCCACTAAGAAAAGCTAGTGTGAAAATCCACAAGGGACGCACTACCTTCAAATAATGACTACAGGTACCAGGTGAGAATCTCGCAATCCCAAAGGGCATAAAATTCAAAAGCAGCTCAAAAGGCATCAATTATATCGCAAATTGCAGCTAGCCCGGCTATCATCTTCAAGTTCACATAGATGAATTTTTATCCTGCATTCCTGCATGACTCATGCATTTCACTTGCATGCTCACTATTTTCCCTGCATATTTTTGTTTCCCTATTTTGCAGAAAGGGAGACTTGAGGCAGACACCGACAAAAGCCGAGTGATGACATCAGTCAAATCATCAATCAAAACCTCGAGTCAATCATCAATCCAGACATCGATCAAATCATCAATCCACATACCAGCTTAATCATCAAATCCAAGCACCATCCAAAGACCTCTCAGGGGGCAATCAACTAACGACTTCTCAATCAACCAAAGACTTCTCAGGGAGCAGCAAATTGAAGACCTCTCAGGGGGCAATGAACTGAAGACCTCTCAGGGGGCAAACGATCAATGAACTGAAGACCTCTCAGGGGGCAATGAACCGAAGACCTCTCAGGGGGCAAACAATCAATGAACGGAAGACCTCTCAGGGGGCAAACGATCGATGAACCGAAGACCTCTCAGGGGGCAATCAACCGAAGGGTTCACAAATAGCACCACTTCAACAAACGAAAACACACCATGGTAATAACCACCATCTCAGAATTCTCCAGTTCGGAAAGACGGCTGACTCAGGTACGCGTCTCTTTCCTTTTCTTCTTTGAGTTTAGGCTCACCTAGACACTAGTGTACTAGATTCTCCTAAACTGGGGGCAACTGTAGACACCGGGTCCTGAGTAAGCCTAGATCGAAGTTATCCAATGATGATAATTGCCTTCACAGGCTTAAAAGGTAAAAAGTGATGGTTTTCTCGTCAAATTTGCATTTTAGAGTGAAAAATTAGAAAATAATAGAAAATATTTTAAAAATTAATTTTAAAAAATGGGGGCTTAAAATTATGGTGTTTTAGTCAATTTAAAATTTAAAAAAATAGAAAAAAAATAAAAAAAATAAAATAAAAAAAAATTCGGACCGCGAGTGTCGGGCGCGGCAGCGCGCAGGCGCGCCGGTGCCAGGCGCCCAGCTCGCCGGCGCCAGGCGCGCCGGTGCCAGGCGCCCAGCTCGCCGGTGCCAGGCGCCCAGCTCGCCGGCGCCAGGCGCCCAGCACGTGGACGCCCAGCGCGCTGGGCGCAATTTGGCGACGCGCAGCGTTGCGCACCGCACCGTGCGCTGAGGCGCGCGATTTCCGCGCCTCTGCGCGCGGATTTCGCGCAGCCTCTGCGTGAAGGCCCGTCGCTCTATAGCGACGGGCGTACCGGCCGTCGCTACAGGGTCTGATACCCAAAAATCCGATTTTTCAGCCCTTTTTTCCGATTTTTTCACCCAAAAATCCGTTTTTTATCCCATTTTTTTGGGGTTTTTGACTTCAAATTAAATTCTAAAATATTTTTTTAGGTAATTAAATAATAAAACTTGATTTTATCATTAAAAATAAAATAATTTTGTGTTAAAATAGGTTTTTTTCCTTAATTAAATTAGGGCAACCTTTTTTATCCTATAAATACTTTATGATGAAATCAAGAGAGTCTACACACACATTTTTTAGACCTAAAATTTTCAGAATTCTTCTTCTTCTTCCACTAAAATTCCAGATTTATTCCCCAACCAAAAATCAAAAAGAAAAATCAAATGTTTCATTCTTTTTCCAACATAATTTCTTCTAAACATATTTTTTAGATTAAGTTTTGTTGTTTGATTCAATTTTTGAGACAAATAGAATAATTATTTGTTCTCAAAATTGTTTTTAATCTTTTATTTTGTGTTCAATAAAACTTTTTCATTGATTTTGTTTTGAATCTCTTTTTGATAAAAAATTGATTTTGAGACAAATAAAATAATTGTTTGTCATCAAAATCTAATTTTTATTTGATTTTCTAAAATAAAACTTCAATCAATTTTTTATGAACAAAGTGATTGATTGTTCTTGAAATCATTTTTCTTTATTTTAATCAATAAAAACTTTTTTGATCAAAATCATTTCTTTAGGCAAAGGTATCAATTCTTTGTTCTTAAAGTATTTTTGATCATTTTTTTCATGTTTCTTGGAATAAAATTCCAACATTTTCATCATATTTCACTCTAATATTGTGAATCATCAAACAAAGAAATCGATCATCTTTTACCTTCATCGAATCCGAAACTCTGAGGGTAAACATTCTGGGCTTGTTTTTATTATTTCTTTTGGTTCATATCTAATTTATTTATGTATATTTTATTTTATTGTTTTCATTTATTTTATTTATTTCAGATTTGTTTTATTTAATTTGTTTATATATGATTTTTATTCACATAAATATTGATTGTTTATTAATTTTAACATGTAATTAATTTATTTCACTTTAATTCATCATTATTTTTAACATGTAATTAATAAATTTATTTTAATTGATCTTTTGCCATGTAAATGGTTTATATCATTTGTGAACATATTTAATTAATCATATTGTTCATTTAATTGTTTTCATCATTCTTTAATTGTTTTCATTTATTATTCTTTTCTTTATTATTTTATATATTCTTTGATTCGTTTATCTTCATCATCATTGTTATCATGTTCATATTTTTACATGTATTAATTAATTAACATATTTTATTTTCATCACATCATTTAATTATTTGTCATACATAATGCATGTTTCTCATTTATTTTGGTTTGTTAATATTTTTGATTCCATTATCATTATTTTCATACCATCTTATTTTATTTTAATTTGTTATTCATTATTTTGTATGTTTAATTGATTTAATCACTAACATTATTTTATTTGTATTTTGTTTTTATGTCTAAACTCATTTTTCGCTTGGGCATTTTTGCGAGCACATCGGGAGGTCCAAAAAGGCTCGTTTGGTTCATATATTTATTTTCTTTATTTGTAATATTTTATTTAATTTTGCCATATAATTTTCTTGTAAGATTATTTATTTAGGCTCGCTAGAAAGAAAATCACAAAAACGTTTCTATTAATTAACTTGACATTTTTTTTCTAAATAAAAGGGGACCAATGTCCTAGTTTTTCATACCCAAATAAATCATCACATCAAAACTGTTTCATAATAAATATGCATGCGAGGACCAATGTTCTCACTATTAATGAATAACCCGTTTTATGCATGTATTTCACTTTTATAAATGGGAGTTGTATTCCGCTCCTAGTGTTATTGTAATTTATTTTTAAATGCTTTATTTTGGATTTTGTTTACATTTACCGCTTTTGATATGAATGATTGCGCCTTTAATTTAAATTGCATTGTGTGGAAAGTTGATGAAACAATGAATTCAAAACTTAATTATAATATTAATCAAGGTATAAATAAATGAGAAGTCCCAAACCAGCTCTGGTCTTTGGGCTCAAGAGGCTAGAGGTTTACCCTCCAAGACACCTCTTGTGTCACGAGGCTTTAGCGTTAATCCTAGGCTCCTTAGGGCGAGAGGTTTACCTTCCCCCTTTGGCTGGCCCAAAATGGATACTAAGCGCAGTCTTAGGCTCTCCGAGGCGAGAGAAACTTTCCCAATGTTCTATTGGGTGGCGACTCCATGAAACCTCCTTGTTGCCCAACATAGACGCACTTGCGATTTATTGCAAGCTGTCAACGGACCCACAAATGCCCCGATCGCCCTCAAGCGGGCGGTCCCATGGGCGGCCGCGGGGATCCGGCGCGCGTCACAATATCATAAAGTTCTTGAACGATTCAATATGCAGAACTGTAAACCAGTTGATAACCCTATTGCTAAGAATCAATTTCTTAGCAAAGAGATGTGTCCAAATATGCCAGAAAAAGTGGAACGTATGAGAAATTTTCCATATGCCAGTGCCGTGGGTAGTCTTATGTATGCAATGTTGTCTACAAGACCAAAAATTTGCTATGCATTATGCATGGTAAGCAGATATCAATCTAACCCAGGCGAAGCACATTGGAAAGCAATTAAGAGGATACTTAGATACCTCAAAGGTACTGCAAATTATTCTCTCTATTATTAAGGCAAGAATCTGTAATTGAGAGGATACACTGATGCTGATTGGACCGGAGATATGGATGAGAGGAAATCCACTTCAGGTTTTATATTCTTGCTTGGCAAAGGTGCCATCTCATGGAGTAGTAAGAAACAAACCTGTGTAGTCTTATCAACAATGGAAATTGAGTTTGTTGCTTCCACAGCTATAGTGCAAGAGGCAGTTTGGGTAAAACGGTTAATAGACCATTTAAGAGTAACTACCTCAGAGGAACCAGTAACAGTTTATAGTGACAATCAATCGTCGATAGTTTACATGAAAGATCCGAAATATCATAGTAGGACTAAATATATCGACATTAAGTATCAATATATGAGAAATGTTGTTGTACGAGGAGATGTGAACTTACGATACATATCTACGCATGAGATGATTGCAAATCCGTTGACTAAACCTGTAAGGAAAGATGTGTTTGAGAGACATAATAGATTTTAGGATTTGAGTAGAATTTGATGTGTACTATCTTTATTTTTATAACCCCTTAACATCATTATTTATGAATAATAATAAAGTTCATTATTGGCAATACATGAGTGTGAATGTTTAATGTGTGAACACTTACTGTTATTTATTTGAGTTTGAGTATGTCAAACAGAGAAGTAGCCCACTCACAAGAGTATTTACATTAGGTTTGTCAATGGGTTGGCAAAAACTAAGATGAGCCAAATTTTAAACATATGAGATTGCTCGGGTGCCTATTCAAAATAAAAGTACAGTCTTTCAGAAATTACAAAATTAATCTTGTTAAGGTGTGAGATAAAGTTATACATGAAGTTGTATGCTTTGGATTAAGATCCAAATAAGGATTCTATGGAATCCAATTGTCAGTTATATATAACTACCATGTTTTGTCTTAAAAGGCAGAGTAGTCTTTAAGTAAGCGGACTTAAGTTGGGTGATTCGGTGCATCAACCTTATGCTTCTATATGGTGTTTTATATACACATTATTAAAATGTGAGATATGCGCTCCTTTAAGGAAAGGAAAAAACATTATAACATATGTTTTATGCCATGTGTGCTTAAGTGACCAAAGAGATGAAAATTTAATATTTTTGATCTCAACTTTTCTATTGTGAGACTCTATTTATATTTCGACCCTTAGAACCCTTAACTTGTCCTTAAAGTATGATTCAATGTGGCTAGTTTAGTTAGTTTCCAAGAGGTCCAAAAAAAATTTAAGCCTGGATGATCTAATTAGAAAAGTGAGTTGAATCATGATAGATGGCATATACTAAGAGAGAAAGATAACCTTTTGATCACATTCATAAGAGTTCGTGGTTCACCGACATGTCTATTATTGTTTCTATAAGTAGAAACATAATAGTGAACATGAAAGATGTTTTATGAGATCATATGTTAAAATAATGATTGTGACAAGGCTGTCTAGGGTTAGGCATACGTGGAATAGGAGGATTTCTTCTCTTTTTTCGAGAAGCTATATATTCCAAATAGGTGTATAGCAATAGTATTGCTGAGCTATGCTAGTTACACAATCTATTAAACTGTATAACTGGAAATTATAAATGGAATATGTTCCGTCATATGCGAGTGCAAGATGATAGAGTTGAGATACGCCCATGACTCTATTATGGATTAAGTTTCAATCCAGATAGAATTGAGAAATTCAATCTTATTAAAATTACCAAATTCTATATCAGAAAGAGTCTGAGTCATACTAAAGATAGGTCTCTAACCTTTAAAATATCTATAAATAGATGAGAGATCTTAGAGTTTGGTCACGAGAAAACATATACACCACAAGGCTGCTCGTTTTCACTCACAAGTTTTTTGCTCTTAATCTTTTAGGGTCTTTTAGATTGTGAACTAGTTACTCTTATCCCGCACATGGGTAAAAGGCAAACCAGTGACCAAAAATAAGAGGATTCTTGTGTCGTTTCGGCAACGTGTTTTTGCGCTACAAGAGGTATGTACCATGATTAATATTACCTCACATGTTTCTTATTTCCCCTTCAATCTAAGTGAATTACATATTTACTCATATTTTTTGTTCACTTTTCAATTCAATTTTTCTCTTAAATTTTTCTCTTAAAGACTAAATAAGCCTCTAATAGTCAATTAAATTGTCCATTGCTGGGACAAATTCACATTTAAAATATTAAAAATAGGCCACATAAACTCTTAATAAACAAAATTAAGCGAATTAAACATTGATTGAAATAAAGTATTTTATATAATTATACTACATTAATATGTTGATATTATGATGTTTTTCTACTAGTTAGCGATTTCAATTTTGCACAATTCCAAGCATTGAGTATTTTGTCAATAAATCGAACAAACCATTACATAAGGACTTATTTGACCCAATTTTAATTATTTAATGGTGAAATTGGCCCAATCGAATCATGAAAAATTTATTTGACAATCAAGATAAATTTAAAAGGTGGTTTCAGCCTTAATTTTTAAATTAAAATATTTTATAGCTAACACCTAATATTTAATTATATTTCAACTAAGTAATTTTATTTTAAAAAAAAATCTTCCAAAACTAGAATAATATTTCATAAAATTTACAAAATATTTTAAAATATTTAGCTTTGAATTGAAGTTTTAATGGGGTCATGGATTTAAAATATAAGGTGTTAAATTATAAAATTTTTTAGTTTGAAAATTAAATTGAAAAGTGTGTAAATAGTTGGATTTTATTTTATAATTAACCCTAACAATTTTGGAAAGAATCAAATATATATATATATATATATATATATATATATATATATATATATATATATATATATATATATTCCTTTCAATACGCTTTAAGTGCTTTACATCTAAAGGACTTTCTTATGGTATTTAAACATACAACAATTTCGGGTTAATTTCATCCATGGTCACTGAACTTATACTCAAGCAACACTAATATAATAAAATAATTTTTGTTCTCATAAAAATCAATAAACTTAAAATATATTTACAGAAAAATCACTTAAATCGTTTTTTTGCAAAAAAAAATCGCTGAAAATTACAGCCGGTGCATACACTCAGCACCCCCATACATAAGTGGCTTGAAACGTGGCATGCGTTGTGTAAAAAATGACATGTATGTATACTATATGGCAAACTGACTTGTCGAAATATCCATGTGGCATGTCATATGACATGCTTACATGTTATTTTTTCCATATGGTATACCACGTGTCAAGCTATGTGTGCATGGGAGTACTGAGTGTACGCGCTGCCTGGATTTTCCGACGAAAAAATTGTCATAAAATAATTAAAGTGATTTTTCTCCAAATATGTTCTAAGTTTGATGATTTTTATGAGAACAAAAATTCTTTCATTATATTAGTGTTATTTGAGTATAAGTTCAGTGATTATGGGTGAAATTAACCCCAACAATTTCTCTTTCTCCTATTGAACTTTACTATAGAATGCACTCCTGCTAGATTTTATTGAAAACAGAATTTGTCATATGCTATGATGGATTTGGATACACGCATAACTCTAAATATGTATAGAGTTCCATGTTAAATAAGATTTAGTATTTTTATTTGATAAGAATTATCTAATCTCATCTAAAAAGAGTTTAAATTATACTATAAACTGGTCTCTAGCTTTTGGGATTCTCTAAATAGATAATTATATGTCATATTTTGTGACGTCCAAATAACACTTAATTGGCGACGCTGTGATAACGCCAAAATGATGACGTTTAAGAGCGTGTATCGTGAAACAATCCATACAAAATTTTCAAGGGGCATTTAGAGCGTGAAAAAGCTATTGTTATCCTGCATATAGATAAAAGCTAGGCTAGTGACACAAAAGGAGATGCTTGTATTCGCTTTCGCAAAATTTTATGAGATATAAGAGATAGGTACCATATTTTACCTCCATTGGTTTTTTTCCTATCATTGGAATCAAAGCCATTATTTTTGTGTTCTAGCTTGACACATGCTATGATCTAAAATTTTATGTGTAAAATTAGTAGATCTAATATGCATGAAATACAATAAATTTATTTTTTGTGTTAAAAATATATATGTGTATGTATTTTGGTTTGAAAATTGTGTATCTGTACACTGCGATTTGAGGGAACGAATATGAGTGTTCAAAAACGCAAAACTAGAAGTTGCGATCCAAAATTTTTGACCTCGCCATTAGAATCAAAGACCCCAAAAACCCCTACTGGCTAAAACTGGAACGTCAGAATCCACCACAGGGCACTTGGGCTTGGGCAATCACCCACACGTGTAGAAATATGTGTTAATAATGATACATCATTATTGACACATGACCTAATGGGATGGGATCACGCTACATGGATGATAGTGGTCATAGCACGTGGCAATGACGTGTCACCTAGATGCCACATAGATCCCAAGTGGCCCAATCGGGGGGTGATACATGGACGATAGCGGCAGTGTCAGGACATAAGTCACTTGGATGCCACGTGGGCACCAAGTGGCATAATGAGGTGTCAACATGTGACGACTATGGTCGTGCCACATGTCAAGCAACATGTAAATAGTGGCGTGTCATTGTTGACATGTGGCCCAATGGCTAAGTGCCACGTGGATGACAGAGGTCATGCCATGTGTCATGGGTGCTACGTGGGCACCAGGTGGACCAACCAGAGACTGCCACGCGTTATGATAAAAGTCTGATGTGACCCCACATGTGTGAACATATGGACCAATAGGTCAACACCACATGGCAGGTGAACATTAGACATGCGTGGTGGTGCGTGGTAGGGGTGTTCAAAAATGGGTTGCATGGGTTACGATCGGTTTTCAATCCAACCCATCTAAAATTTTAAATGTGCCGCGTGGGCACATTTGGACTCCCTCCATCGGGTCGTGCGGCATTTTTCAACCACCAAATTAGCTCCAATTTTTGGTAAACTAGTTTTTCATAATTTTTCTGATTTTTTTGTCATTTTTTCAAAATTTTTTTAATGACCAAAAAATAAATTTTTATTTTTATTATTAAAATAAAAAAAAATTATAGAAAATGTGTTTTCTACCTTCGAATATTTTTAAAAATATTTTGAAAAATTTTTGAGGCTCTGTCCTTAATTATTGATTGAAATGTGTTTCAATCATATGTGTTTATACATAAGTATATAAATTTTTTTTGTAATATGTATCAAAAATGTTGATAAGGACACCCATTCTTCCTAAAATTTCTCATGGAGTTGTTTTGAAAAATACAAGAGTGCATTAGTAAACAATATGAGAATGTGTAGGAAGATTCGAATTGATGATATTAATGCAATAGTGCATCATATAGTGCAAGTACAAGAACAAATGCAAGAGTGCATTTAGATTGGTAGTTTAATTATAAGAAAGGGATGATAGAGTCTTGATTAAAGTATTGACTGACTCTTTTGTATATCATTTAGAACCAAGGGAGTTATTGAAAACTACCTAATTCATAGGAGATAGATTTTATAAAAAATCTATTTTTCACTTTTTGGTTAGAGTTGACAAAAGGGAAGTGTCGAGGAGTAACACTAAATCTGTGATGACATTGAGTAGTGGACATATAGTACATCGTCTGTGGCTTAAGCGAGCTTATGACTTACTAGATGAGTTGGTAAACATGGCTTAAAAAACAATCCCAATGTCAAGAAAGATTTTGTGAAAATCTAGACTTTTAAAATAAGTTGACACAAATGTCAATTTTAGTTGGCGTTCTTTTCTATTAAATGAGTTGTGTTTCCTATTATTATTTAGACATTAGTGTCTAAACACTGAATTATTGGATTTATTTTTGAGTAAATATATGAGACATTTATTAAATATTTGGTGGTTTTTAACTTTTCAATAAATGTGTTTATTTAATTGTTAATTGTCTTGCAATATTTTTTGAGTAAAATCATTGCATGTTTATTAAGTAGAGACTTAATGAAGCAAAACTAATAAAATTTTTCATATAAGTTTGAGAACTTAATAATCTAATAATTCATATTTACTATGCATGAAATTTTAACCTGTAAAGTTGGATATTAGAACTTAGACTATATATAATTAGATACTATAAATAGTTTTTAGAATTTGAGCCTAATAAAAAACTTTATTAAGTTATTATTTTAGATGCGTAGTAAATAGCATGTATTGCCTTATTTTTTAAAAAAATGTGCAAAATTTTTCCATTTGAGAATAGATGATTCAAATGGATACTGCTTCCAAGTCAATTATCACCGAGCTTAATAAAAATATGAAGGTGAATGGTGATAATTACGACATCTGAAGTGTGAAAATCCAGCATGTGCTTGAAGAGTAAGAGGCTCTAGAATCCTTAAGTTTGGTCAGGGCTGAACCTAAGAATGGAACTGTAGCCCAGTGTAGGTAGGATCGAGATGCCTATGTCGCATGAAAAAAAGAGAAATCCACTACTCAAATCATCTTGCTCATGCAATGTATGATGACATCACTAAACAATTTTGTAAGTATCAAAATACAATAGATCTGTGGATCGCTTTACGGGAAAAGTTCAAAGGTGTGTCTTTAGCTCCAATAATTAACAATCAAATTTGATACTTATCAGAAAAAAAAAAAAAAAAAAAAAAAAAAAAAAAAAACTGATCATACCATGCGAAAACATCTAAGAGATATGCAAAGTAAGATAAGTGAATTTAATGAGTATGGTTATAAGTTGACTAACGATCAGCAAGTTCAAACTGATATCCTTTCCTTATCCAAGAGTTAGGAGCATATGAAAATGGAGTTAACTCATATGGACAACATAAAGACATTTGAATATGTCGTTTGTCATTTAGCGCTTGAAGAGCACCGACCGGCACCGATTAAAGTCAATACCTAAGTGCATATGGCACAGTCCCGTTCTGGTGGAATTAGTTCTAACCTGAAGAAGAAATTATTTAAAATGAAGTAGCCTTTAAAATTCTTTGGCTTGCATGCAATCTATCGAGGTTCATATAGTGTTTAGCCTGAAAAAAAAAAAAAAAGGGTTCTTGAAATGATACGTAGATTTTCATTCTAGGTTTTCTAGGATAATATATCGGTGGTGATTGTTCTGCTTCTTAACGTACCCACATTGTTTAATGGAATATTTCTTTGAGGTAGACATACCTTCAAAGTCTCACTGTGAGACTTGAGGAATGGAGACTCAAGCGAAGAGACGCTGAAGAGTGGATGAGGCATCGCCAACTCCCTGAAGATCTTAAACAACGGGTTCACCGCTTTGTTCAGTATAAATGGCTTGCAACTCGAGGGGTCAATGAAGAATCTATCCTGCATAGTTTGCCTGCTGATCTGCGACGTGATATCCAGCGCCACCTATGCTTGGATCTTGTCCGACGTGTGAGTACCTATATGATTAGTTATTATTATTTTTTGTTGTCAGAGAACTGGAGATCTCATCTATGTTCATATTTGCTGAAATATTTGAGATTCGACAATATTGATCTTGGAAATAGCATTTCTGGAATACTTTCAATCTTTAATTAACTTTGTAGACAATTTATACTCTGATTCAAGCATAACCCGTCTTCCTCTCATGAAGGCCGATCTGGTCCTCTCATTTGTATTCCATCCTTGGAGTCCAGGAAGCAGGTGTCTTCTATAGTTTTCAGCAAATTCTGTATTGCCTAGTATTTATGGATGGACCCCAGTCTTGACCCTAGTGGAGAAGTATTTCTATGGTTTACATCAAGGTGATTTTTTTTGTGAACTCTTGATATATTTGAACTCCCATCTAATGGGAAAATAAAGAGGGCGGAAAACAAAGTCTTCCTGAAAGGCACTTCATTAAGATTGTGGGAATTATGATCTAAAATATTCTGAAATATGTAACAACCCGCATTTTCTCTTTTACAGGTCCCTTTCTTCTCACAGATGGATGATCAGTTGCTTGATGCAATATGTGAGCGTTTAGTTTCTTCTTTAAGCACTGAAGGCACCTATATTGTTCGTGAAGGTGACCCTGTGACAGAAATGCTATTTATTATCAGAGGCAGACTGGAGAGGTCTACCACCAATGGCGGGCGCACTGGTTTTTTTAACTCAATTACATTGAAACCTGGAGATTTTTGTGGAGAGGAGCTACTAGCATGGGCCTTGCATCCAAAATCCTCTCTTAACTTGCCTTTCTCAACTAGAACTGTTAGAGCTCTAAATGAAGTTGAGGCTTTTGCATTGAGAGCTGAAGATCTAAAATTTGTCGCCAACCAATTCAAACGCCTCCACAGCAAAAAGTTGCAGCATACATTTAGGTATCACTCCCATCATTGGAGGACATGGGCAGCCTGTTTCATACAAGCTGCTTGGCGCCGTCACAAAAAAAGAATTATCGAGAATAATCTCGCCATTTCGGAATCCTCTGCTTTGGAAGGAAAAGAGGCTAATGAAACAGGGCAAGAAGAGGGAGGGAACCATTGTTCAGAAGGTTTAAGTCCTTCACAGGCAAAAATAAACCTGGGAGTCACAATATTGGCTTCAAGATTTGCTGCTAACACGAGGCGAGGTGCTCAAAAGATAAAAGATGTTGGGATGCCGAAACTACGGAAGCCTGAGGAACCCGATTTTTCAGCTGACGATGACTAGTGCTTGATTTAGGTAAGTAGTTAGGCAATCTCTTCAGCTCTCTGCTAAAAAGCTCTGTTTGCCCATCAAATGCTTGCCAGAGCAGTGGCCAGATAGCTTTAGAGTTCAGGACGTTACCTGAATACTCGGCCAACAATTTGAATATCCATTTTTTTTTTCATGTGTTTGTATTGAAAATGGGCTTGGGGGTGGAGGGATGGGAGTGGTTTTGTTGTGTCGTCTGTACGTGTATATTCTGTACAAGGCTATTCCATTCAAGGGCTGGAGAATTCAATTCCTTTCAAGGACTAGAGATAGAATTAGTGGTCTCAACTATGAGCAATGGGATATTAGCTCATTTTATCAATTTTCTTATACTCAAGACTTTAGATAATGCATCTCCACTTAAACGTTCACAAGAATTTTACGTTTTGCAAAATTCTCAGCCTTGATGCATAATTTTTCTTTAAGCGTTTTGCAATCCATTGATTTTCACTGCTGCTCTTAAGACGACAATCAGTTAGCGAGGAAATAGTCTGCCTATCTCTCGTTTGCTGATTCAGTTACTTGGTATTGGGTCTTATCTTATACCGTCTTACGTGATCCAATCTCTCTTGCTTTACCTGGTTTTGCTATAGATCAACCTTGGGTGTGCTCTGCTTGCTTAAACTGTATGGTGCAATTGAAAACAGAACAGGCGCTAAAAAACAGAGTAGGTGCTAAGTCTATAGTTTGATTGCTGATCAGTTACATGAAAAAGAAAATGCAAGCAATGTAGGTTGCAGTAAATCTACAGGCGCTAAAAAACAGAGTAGGTGCTAAGCCTATAGTTTGATTGCTGATCAGTTACATGAAAAAGAACATGCAAGCAATGTAGGTTGCAGTAAATCTTCATGGGCAACAACCTGAACTTAAAAAAGTCGCAACGCTTTGTAACTAAACCCAATTGCATAACTGAGAAGGATACACTTGATTTTCCTGTTATTTTCTCAGAAACTTAAAGTGATTCACAACTGTATGGATCGAAGAAGCTCGTCCTCTTAGGAGATGGAGTCAGCCTTTCAGGGACCATATCTGTCGATGTCATAAAATTCAATATTCTTGTACTTCTGGGATATTATTTCTGCCTGAACTTTTCTTGCAGTATCTGTTGCACAACCAACAAGAATGAGAACAGAAGTTCCTGCAAATCCTCGAAATGCAGTCAAGTGTGTGATTTGTTCAACCACAGCAGGACCGGCAGCCAGTATAGCCAAAAACCCTGAACCCAGAACTGATATCCTGCTCAGAACCTACATTACAAACCAAAGGAGTGAATTAGTCAGTTAAAGGTGATGAAGACAAAAGCCAGTAATTAGAGTGAACAAATCCAAGGTGCAAGATCGATATATTGACATATAATTTATGGATAGGCTTAAATAGAAAGTGCGAGATAGAAGGAAGCAAGATACTCATAACAGTAAAGTTTAGGCCAAACGAGAACAGAAAGAAAGTGACTATACATGCAGTTATGATATCAAAAAAGTTCCATGAAAATGCCGAACTTGTCCATGACACACTGAACACCCAATTAGTAAGCAAAGCCAAAATTTTGGAGTTTAGTGAAAAATGCCATCAGCCCTCCATCTCCCTTCCCTAGAGTTACCAATTATTAGTATTTTTGACATCAGTTTGCTGGTGCCTCAGGGGATGTGAAAATTCTTCCCTTCCCCTCCTCTCCCTTTGTCCCTTCCCCTCCTCTCCCTTTGTCCCTTCCCTTTTTATCTCCCAGTTCTCCACTCTTTAAAATATCACTGTCTTTTTTTCCGCATCCATGGCTACACCACATATAAATGGATTAGGATCTCCTCTGCTTTTCAACCACTTTCATCCACATGTTAAATTTTAATAGCACTCCATATCAAAGAAGAATAAGAGGAAAAACTAATTAATAGGAGAAAAGGAGAATACAATTACAATAAGGTGGTTATATACCTCTCACTGCAAAAATGCAAGCAAATAACTTAGGATAAATTGCTCCAAATATCCAGGATATACACTGACATAAGCACTAGAAGCGATTGATTTAAAGTAGGGAAAAAAAAAAAAAAGTTGTGCCATGGCAGCTGCAAAAGCAAAAACCGATTATTAAAGATCATAACATCTCTTTCCAGTAAATACAATGTTAAATTATATTTCTCTCCATGAAGCCTTAATTTTTCAAAAGGGTCAGAAAGTTTTGGTACATCCATCCAAACTTGTAGATCATATTATTGTATGAACTTTTAACAGTTAATGCCTAGTTATTAGAGTAGTCCAGACTTCGATAACCGAGGAGTATCATGCAAGGCTCAGTTTCAGTTGCTGATTCAGTATCCCAGATTGATAATGAAACAACAAAAACATTTGATCAGAAAGAAAGATAATTACCGTTTTCAAAAATGCAGCTGTACTTTTACCCGGTCGAACTAGTGGAATTGATGCACCCTGGCGTTTCAACTGTTCACTCACATCATCAGGATCCAATTGTAGGAACGTGTAATAATAGTTGAAGAAGGCTATTAATAGTATATTGGTGGGTAAATAGAACGAACCTACAAAAATTTTGTATCTGGTTATGTTAGGATAATATTAATAAGCACTGAAATAATTAAATTATCAATTCCCCAATTTATTGCTCGTACATCAACTTATTCAATTCATTACAATCAATTTTTCAGTTGAATCCCCCAACTATATCATCGCAAGTCCAACGAGAAAATTAGACTTGGAACACAACCAACAATCAAATCTCATTCCTCAGCATCCATGAGGCTACGTCTCAATCATAATATAAGGTAGAAAGGCAGGCTAAAGAACAACCCCCTACCATGAACAACTAGATTGGCAGTGAGCAAATCTGATGATAAGAACTCAGAAAATTTAATGAATTCATTCATAAAGGTGAGAGCTTGCCTTCTGAATGAGCATACAAAGAAGGATTACATAAAAAATTATGCTCTGTTTCCAAATGAAGATCTTGAGAAGAGGAAAATTTATTTATTTCACAGTGTGTAATAAGGATGAGAAGCAAAATATTTATACAGAAAAATTCTGCTCTAGAACTTGATCGAGCTACCACTGTTATGGACTCTTTTATTAGTCACACCTATTCTAGGAGAGACCACTAGTTTGGGGTGTCCTATGTGGCTTAGGTTTCTGTTTCGTAGTGTCATTTCTATTTCATTCTTGTTGTTTGTTAGTTGCTTTCTTTTTTGGTTAGAAGCAGCATCATTTTTCTAAAGAAGCCTAAATTATAGGTTTCATTGTATTGTAATAATACTTGTCCTATTTAAAGAATAAACAAGCAATAAAATACCTAAAGTCCAATTTTATAAATAAAAACGAGATCTGGAGCTCTCTCTAACAAGGTCCAAGATTTCATACTCCCTTTGACAAGCTTTAGTTATTTCCAAAATAGAGTCATTCAAAGTGCAGGAACAAGTCTAAAGGAAAGGCCATTAACTTGGATTTTCCAGTACATCGCCCTGTGACTTGATCCTATTCTCGTGCTCCTAACAATTTGGTTTCCTAACACAAGGGTGATGAAAGTAGTCTGCAGGTTCAAGATGAACAACCAGTTACTGCCTCCATGATGGAGACTTGGGTTTCGGGAATAGAGCAGCGTTTGGGGGAACAAATCAAACACATTACCCAGCAATTTAATGAACAGATGCAGAGCCTGTTATCGGGACTGTCAAAATCGGGAATTGGGGAAGGAGAAGTCAGCAGTGCTACTGCCCAAAAGGGTTGGCGCAACCTGCCTTGTGACACGGACGAGGGTGCGACACCAGCAGCAGCAGCAGATGGGTTAGTTCCACAGTATGTTAAACTCAATTTCCCTACTTTTGATGGGTTGGAGGATTCTCTGATTTGGCTACACCACTGTGAGCAGTTTTTCAAACACCAGAATATGAAAGGATCAGCTAAGGTTGGGTTGGCAGACTTCCACATCTTGGGGGAAGAGCAATTATGGCAGCGACAACTTAAACAGGAAAAGGGGGTAATTACTTGGAACGACTTCCAGGATTTTTGCTCTCGCCGATTTGGACCACCAGAGGGTAACAATCCAGTGAGTGACCTGATTACATTGAGACAAACAGGAGGAGTGGAGTTGTACTAGCAACAATTCCAAGAGAAGTTGGCAAAAGTTAGTGACCTGGTACCCACCAATCTGCATGTAGGAATGTTTATGGCTGGGGTAGATGACTCAATCCATTTGGGTGTCCAAGTGCATAAACCTCATGATTTGGCTATGGCTATGAGCCTTGCTAGAGCATTTGAACAGAAACAACAGTTGATGAAGAGTGGGACTAATAGCAGGGGAACATGGCAGCAAGTGACGCCAGGCTTTGGAGTACCAGCATCAGCTCCAAAAGGGCCCACTGCTCCTCTCAATACTGGTCTCGCAACCAACAATGCACCTGCTCCTTTTATTAAGAGGCTAAGTTGGGCAGAAATGGCAGAACAAAGATCCAAAGGGCTATGCTATAACTGTGATGAGCTTTATTCGGCTACTCACCAATGGAAGAAATTATTTTGGGTCGAATCAGCCTATTCTTACACTGGTACTTTGGATGAACCACCAGAAGATGCTCTTGAAATATGTTTACATGCCATTACAAGCCAAACTCATGCTAGAAATATGCAGCTGCAGGCAGTAATGAACCACCAGCATTTGTTGAGCTTGATAGACTCAGGTAGTACCCATAATTTCATTAGTGCTATTGCTCCACAATGCCTCACACTCCATGTTCAGCTGTTGCCCAATGCCAATGTATCAATTGCCAATGGTGCAACGGTCCATAGCACAGGTGTATGCCCTCGGCAATACTTTCATTGCTGGTCATGAATTTATTGCTGATTTTTATGTTATACACTTGGATGGATTTGATATTGTCTTGGGTATAAAATGGTTGCAAACGCTGGGGCCTATTGTTTGGGATTTTGCTGCACTCACAATGAACTTTTCAGTGTAAGGAAAACCAGTTATTTTGCGAGGGCAGCATCGGCATCCAGTAAATGTCCTGCATTTGTTAGAGAAGTGGATATGGGTAACAACACCTTTGGAATGTCTATTGACAGAACTTGAGGAGCTGTTCTATGAACCGATGGGGTTACCCCCTTTGCGGTAGGGTGACCACCATATCTGTTTGCTGCCAGAATCAGCCCTGGTTGTTGTCGGACCCTATAGATACCCTCATAGGCAAAAGGACGAGATTGAGAGCGAATGTAAAGGACAAGATAGGATTTGGCGCATCTGTGTTGAGTACTGGGAGTTAAATGCTAAAACGGTAAAGGACAAGTTTCCAATTCCAGTGGTGGATGAACTCTTGGATGAATTGCATGGTTCGAAGTATTTTACCAAACTGGATTTAAAGTCGGCTTGCTATCAAGTTCGGATGTACCCAAATGATGTTGAGGAAACAACTTTCTGTACTCATCATGGACATTTTGAGTTCCTTGTGATGCTGTTTGGGCTCACAAATGCTCCGTCCACTTTCCAAGCATTAAAGAAGGAGGTATTTCATGCTCAATTGTGCCACTCTGTGTTGGTTTTTGTTTTATGACATCTTAATTTACAGCTGTACGTGGGAGGAGCATTTGATGAATATAAGAACATTATTTGATTTACTGTGGGCTCACAAGCTTTTTTTGAAGTGCTCTAAATGCTGTTTTGGGTCTACCCAAGTAGCATATTTGGGGTACATCATGTATGAGGCTGGCGTAGGGGTTGATATGAGTAAGGTTCAGGCCATCTTGGATTGGCCACAACTGCAATCCATCACTTCACTCCATGGGTTCTTGGGATTGACCAGGTATTACCGCAAGTATGTCCCTGATTATCGTCAAGTGACTGTCCCATTGACTATTATGCTTAAGAAAAACTCTTCCCAACGGAGTGAGGCAGCTTCGGTTGCTTTTGAGAAGCTAAAAAAGGTGTTGTCCACAGCTCCAGTCTTGCAGTTACCTAATTTTGATATGGAGTTTATTATTGAATACGATGCTTCAGGTGGATGTATTGGGTGTTCAAAGGAGGGAAGCAACTAGAATTAAAGGGCATACTGAACAGGCTTCCCTAAAGATAATTTTTGCCAAGTCAGTAAATAAACTCATACAGAATGGGTGGCAAGGCTTCACATCCAAGTTCTTTTTCATCAAAACACATCATCCTAATTCCCCTATAGCTACCCCTTCTCCAAGCCCCCTTCCTTTAGCTATTCAGCAATTACTTTCCCATTACCAAGACCAGTTTAGCATTCCAACTACCCCGGGCCCTCCAAGGTCATATGATCACTCCATCCCACTCAAAGCAAACACACAGCCTGTTAACATCAGGCCCTACAGGTACTCTCACCACCAGAAGAATGAAATAGAAAGACTAGTGGAAGATATGCTGGCCAAGTCTGTGATTCAACCAAGTTCCAGCCCCTATGCTTCTGCAGTGCTGTTAGTCAAGAAAAAGGATGGAACCTAGAGGTTTTGCATAGACTGCAGGGAATTGAACAAGGTAACAGTTATGGATAAATACCCCATTCCCTTAGTAGAAGATCTCATCACCAAGCTGGATTTAAGGTTTGGTTAGTATCAAATTAGGATGAAGGACACTGATGTACCAAAGACAGCCTTCATAACCCACTCTGGGCATTATGAATTCCTGGTTATGCCCTTTGAAACTCACCAATGCCCTTGCTACCTTCCAATCCCTCATGAACACCATCTTCAAACCCTATTACAGTGTGTATATAGTTGTCATAGCTGTAAATATAGTAAGTATAGGGATTTAGGTTAATTGCCTTTCCCTAATTAGTTTTCTATACTTGTATAAATATATAGACTTCCTATGAATGATATATTAAGAATATTAAGTTTTCTCATTCTCTTGTTTTTACATGGTATCAGAGCCTTGTGTTTGTCCTAGTCGAGTTTCTAGGTTGCATTTATAAGGTACAGCTTCAAGTGCAAATTATTGGGTCTTTTATTCCGGTGTGCATTTATTGTCACCGCTGGTCTAGGAAGCTTCCCCACCTACCGATTGGCTCTCCTTCCAAAATCGATCGCTGGAAACTCCGCGAGTCAAGTACATGAGCCACCTTAGCCAGCCAGCTCCGAATCCACACACCAACACGTGGGAGCTTGTGGCTAGTCTGTTCTACCACCGATTGGTTCCTCTAGCTTCGTCTCTCTATTTTTGATGTGCCTGTCTGGTCTGTTCTTCTTGGTGTTACTAGTTTGTCTTCCATTCTTCATTCCTTTATTTCGTCCACTATTTGCATTTTCGGCCACTATTTGAATTTTGCATTCTACTTGGGACTATTATAATGACTGAAAATAGTGAGAAGAAAGTGGTTACTAAAATTACTTTGAGTTTATCCACAATTACTGACAGAAAATTAACTAGCAGCAAGAATTATGTCTAGTGGAAACGAACTATTCGCAAATATGTGTCTAGTTTAGATTTGGGTGATCATTTAACTAGTGACCCACCTCCTATGACTGATAATTATGTAAGAAAGAAATGGTTGATAGAAGATTACAAACTGTTTAATCAAATCCATAATACTTTAGATTCCACGGTTGATGATATTATTAATCATTGTGATACTGTAAAAGGGCTATGGGAATATTTGGAGTTTTTGTATGCTAGTAAATAAGATATGTCCCATATTCATGAAGATTTATCGAGCTGACCAAAAGGGTTGCTTTTTATTTTAGTATTATACTGAGGTGAAACGAGCCTTTGAGAAGAAGCGAGCTATGTTTCTATTATTGCTAATATCAACTCCACGTGTTAGAATAACAAGTCAATTAGCTGATGTATTTACCAAAGCTCTAAGTAGGAATTGGTTCAATTATATTTGTACCAAATTATGCATGATTAATATCTATACTTTAGCTTATTAGGGAGTGTTACAATGTGTATATAGCTATCATAGCTGTAAATATAGTAATTATAGGGATTTAGGTTAATTGCCTTTCCTTAATTAATTTTCTATACTTGTATAAATATATAGACTTCCTATTAATGATATATTAAGAATATTAAGTTTTCCCATTCGCTTATTTCTACAAACCCTATCTCAGAAAGTTTGTCCTAGTGTTCTTTGATGACATCCTCATCTACAGCTCAATGAGACAATACATTTACAACACCTTAAGCTTTTTTTTTTATTTATTCAGAGACCATCAGTTGTATGCAAAGGAGTCTAAGTGTGAGATTGGACAGGGACAAGTTTCTTACTTGGGGCACATCATCTCTGCAGCAGATGTTGTTATTGACCTAGCAAGGTGGAGGCTATGAACACTTGGCTAGTTCCAAAGAACTTGAACGAACTTAGAGGTTTTTTAGGCCTCACTGGTTATTACAGGAGGTTTATACATGGGTATGGAGCAATGAGTTAGCCCTTGACTGCTGTAACCACTGGGTTTCGAGACAGCTTCTGATCATAGTTACCTAATGAAGATATTATTGTTTATAAATAGACAAGATACGAAAATGTTAGGTTCTCCCCCGGGGTTTTACGTTTTTAAAATGTCTTTTATGGCTCTATTTTGGGTGTTTTCAAAAGGTTCTTATACAAATTCTTTTAAAGTTTGCGGGGTTTAAAAACCCCTCCTGAGGAGGTGCTTTCCCCTTTTCCCTTTTTGGCAAGGCCGTGATGCGCGATAAACTAAAAAAAAAGTTGAAAATTGACTTTGAGTTGAGTCATGGCTTGACTCGGTGAGTCAAGGCCATGACTCGCTCCAATTCACGCCCAGGCACACCCTCACTCACTGGGAGCAAGTCATGGCCGTGACTCGAGGTATCAAGCCGTGACTCGCCCCAGTAGCACCCTGGAGGGACATTTCCGCCCGTTTTTCTCTCAGGTCCAGTCACTCTCATGACTCATCGAGTCAAGGCCGTGATTGGGTTTTTTCCCTCTTGTTCTCAGATATTTCATCATGAGAAACGGGGGATAAAAGAGAGGATATTTTTTCTAGCTTTTTTTTTCAACCCTTATCTTCTGAGCATTTAATGCTCATGATAGGATTATAAAGGGTGGAAGTATTGGAACAAAAGGAGGGAAGCCCCCCCCCCCCCCCCCCCCCCCCCTCCCTCTCTCTCTCTCTCTCTTTCTGAAGTTTTATCTCTCTCTCAAAACACACCCATACTCCCTGTAACTTCAAATTAAGAATAAAGGAAGAAGGAGGAAGAGCCCAAAAGCATTGGACCTTTGATCCTTGAGCAAGCTAACACTAAAAATAATATTCATTAGGCCCAAAACTCGTAAATCCAGTGCTTAATTTTAGTTTAACATTGTAAATACTTATTTTCTATTTTTATTATTTGATTTTTGTTACGATCACACATCGGCTAACTATATGGATAGTTAGTGGCTTATAAGTGTGATAGGCATCCACCACTACTAGAAATTTCTTTTGGTGGAACAAGAGGTCTTCCCACTTATGGGCCTGATGTAACCCTTGGGCTTGTGTGGGCAAGTCCGTTAAGTGTGGGTAAGTCCGTTAAGTGTGGGTGTGACTTGAGCTTATGAGGGCCTAGATCATAACAATTGGTATCAGAGCGAGACCGACTCTGCGGTAGGCAGCCTAGGAGAGGAACCCAAGGAAAAGGAGGAGCCGCCATTGGGTGACAAAGCCGCTGTGGACGTCGGCTGTTGATGTGAGGGGTCATGTTACGATCCCACATCGGCTAGTTATATAGATAGTTAATGGCTTATAAGTGTGATGAGCACCCACCACTACTAGAAATTTCTTTTGGTGGAATAAGAGGCCTTTCCACTTATAGGCATGATGCCCTTGGACTTGTGTGGGCAAGTCCGCCAAGTGTGGGCGCGACATGTGTTTATGGGGGGCCTGCATCATAATAATTTTTCTTAATCTTTGATTGCTATGATTTAAGCTTGTAAATTTGTTATTTCTTGCTATTTGTATTTATTTTGATCATTAATTCATGAAAACCCATTAAATTCATGCTAAAATTGGGTAAATGTGATTCTAAAATTTTACTATTTATTGTCACCTCCATACTCTATTTCTCTATCAAAATCTCATGGTTTTTTGTGATTTCTTTCACTTCTCTCTAAATCAAGATTACTTTAAATAAATATGCATTTTTTATGTTTTTTTATATAATTCATGCATAAAAACTGCAATTTTGGGGGGTTTATGGTAAAAAATGATTCCTTCCTCCTTCATCCAAAGTGTCGTTCCGTGTTCTGGAATGACTCACGGCCAGAGATGCCATTCCAAAACCTAGCGCGCGTATTCTTTTCCCCTGTCTTTCTTTTCTTTTCCTTTCTTTTGCATGTTTTTCATGGCTTATTCACTTGTTTTTGGCCATTGTTACATTTATGCATGCACTTGTATATTTACACATTTATTTCCCTTTAATTTAACTATCATCGTCACATATATATTGTATTCGATTATTATTATTATTATTATTATTATTATTATTATTATTATTATTATTATTATTATTATTATATTTGTCAATTTGTTTTGTTTTATTATATATTTATTGTTTGTCGCGTTTATTTACCGCTTTAACATATGTGTATTTATGCATGCTGCGTAAATTTCAGATGTATCATGCATTTTATCTATTTTTTTTATTTTATTTCTATTATATCAAATTAATAATTTATCTAATTTATTTGATTCAATTAACTATTTATCGTTTTATTTCATTCAACCCGTTATTAACCGATGTTATTTCCTGTCATGACCGCGATTGTGAAGGACACACTACGCGTCCCTAGACTAGACAGAGCAAAGCTAAAGAATAGTCTAGGATTTATTTTATTTATTATTCATTTATTCGGGCATGTATTATTATTCCTTTATTTTCTTTTATTTCTTGCAAGACCTGTAATAATAAAGATTTTTCACACGCTTAACATAAAAATCACACCAGAACTATTTCTATTAATTAATTGGAATTTTTCCAACAAATCAAGGCCAATGCCCTATTTTTGTAATACAAAATTACAAGTTATTACTTTTTTTAAATGGTAAATGATTTTTGTATATAAATTAACATGGATTTTTCATAATAACTGGGATCATTCATCCTAATTTTCTCAAAATAAATATAATAAAATCGCTTTTCTTATGATAATTGCATGTGGAAACCAACGTTCCCACCTAAAATAATGTTCAATAAATTTTCCAATTTGTGTATGATTTTTAGTTAAGTTTATTTCCACATCATGATTTTATCGCTTTTTATGCTATGATTTATTGCTTTTTTTATAAAATGGTTTGCAACTTTCTAACATGCTTGAGTGCGCTTTTACTTTTTCTAGCATGACAACTCGTGTGAAAAGAGAAATAAAACAATTAATCTTAAAATCTGTTTATATAGTATTAACTAAGGGTATAAATAGGAGTGAGCTCTCGAACTCATAAGATTAAAACTCATTTCCCAATATTTTATTGGGTGGCGACTTCATAATACCTACCTTGTGGTGCCCAACAGATGCCCTCGTAGGTTGATCGCCAACAATATAATAGGGGTATCCCGAGACGATGTCTCGTGCCTTTGAGAGGCCCGAGGTGGTACGGATATGCCACTCAAAACACCAGCCACCACTAAAGACCCTTTAAAGATGCCAAGTGGTCCAATCACAAGAGAGCGAGCTAAAAAGTTGAAGATGGCTATGGCAGCCTATGTGCAAGACTTTGTGACACAAGAATTACATGAATATGCCTATGAGAAGTATCAAAGAGGACTTGAAGGCATGCATAAAATACTTAAACATTTTGGAAGCAAGTAATGGAGTTGGGCTAACTTAGTCATTTTCGCGCTTGTAACAACTTGGGCTTTATTTGTATATGTTATGTGCTCCATTTAAAAAATCACATAACTCATTTAAGTTGTAATATGGGCCGGGCTTGTGGGGCTGTTTTTGAAAGGGCTTAACTAGTTGGGTTGTTTAGTTAGTCTTACTTTGGGCTTGAGATTTCGGCCAACCTTCTTTAAATTATTAGGCTTTATTTTAAGTCATGTTTAGTACTTATTACATGGGCTTATTTGCTTCTTATGCCCATAGGAATTTCGGCCACTCTATGTTTTAAGGCCTTTTTCTTAGTTAGGGTTAGGTTAATTTAGGAGGATATAAATATCTCTTAAAACATTGTAAAAATGAGACTTGACATTATTTCTTTGTAGCTTGGCCGAATTTTATATCATAAATTGAGAGTAAATTGCTTTCTTTTCTATTGCATGAAAAACTTGAATTACTTATCAATTATTTGAATTGTAGCGTTTTTCTTGTTCTTATTTTCCCAACAATTTGCATTTCCATTCACTTATTGATTGGAGGTTCAATAGGGAGGGTTTTTATCTCTTTGATTTTGTTAACTGAACTTTGTATGTGTGAGTTTGTAGCTTGATAGCTATTGAGTTCCGCATCACAAGGCTTAGCAAATTAGGTTGAATCCCTGTCCATTGTGAAACAACCTTCATGAGTTAGAACTTTCATCCGGTCTTGGGTCTTGAAAGTGGACTTTCGAGAACAAGCTGGATACTATTCAAGGGGTTTGGCGCACGTCACAACTGTCCTGCTGAAAAAGGATAGTTTCCATTGGGTACCAGAAGCCCAAGCAGCCTTTGACCACTTAAAGAGGCTCATGACTCAAGCCCCTATTCTCGCCTTACCCAATTTTTAGGAACCTTTTAACTTGGAATGTGACGCTAGCAACTCTGGAATAGGTGTTGTCTCCCTACAACAAAACAGATCTATTGCCTTTATTTCTAAACCTCTCAGCCCTAGAAATCAGCAGTTGTCTGCTTATGGGAGAGAACTCATGGCCATCAATTTTGCAGTCACTAAGTGGAGACACTACCTTGAACATGGCCCTTTTACAATCAAAACAGGTCATGAAAATATTAAACATTTGTTGGAGCAAAGGTTGCATAACGACATAAGAATGAAGGGCATTACCAAACTCCTGGGCCTTTACTGCAACATTCATTACAACACCAGTTTTCATTCAGCCATTAAGATAAGCCCATACCAAGCAGATATGGACAGGTCCCACATTTACCTGCTTTTCCTTCTCTCCCAGCATCAGTAGCAGTAATAGAGTACATGCAATCTAGAGAGACTATAAATTCTTTCCTCAAAGAGAAATTGGCTGCTTCAAAGAATAAGATGAAACAATATGAAAGGGAATTTCAAGTAGAGGACTTGGTATACCTCAAGATCTAACCCTATAGGCAACTTACTTTAGCTATTAGGAAGTCTCTTAAATTGACAACAAAGTATTATGGGCCCTTTCCAGTGCTTGCTAAGTTTGGTCTTGTTGCTTACCAGCTGGCCCTTCCTCCTACATGCCGAATACAACCAGTGTTCCATGTTTCTCTATTCAAGAAGAAGGTTGGAAACCACATCACTCCTTTACCCTTCCCCCCCTCAACTTATTGATGGTGAGTTCTCCATTGATCCTGAAAAGATCTTGAATTCCAGATCTATCCTAGCTGGTGATAACCACATTAGGCAGGTCTTAATCAAGTGGCAAGAGTTACCCTCCATGGACTCAACCTTGGAAGATGCCCATTATATCCAGCGCCAATTTCCACACTTTTTCACTTCTTGGGGACAAGAAGTCTCTCAATGGGAAGGTATTGTTAAGTATCGCAGGAGGGGAAAAATAGTTAGTTAAATTAGTTAGTTATTTCCATTATTGCTAGCTAATAATAATCAGTTAGCCAGCCTTTGTAAAGGAGGCAGAATTTGGGCAGCAGAGTTGCAAGCCCTTTTTTCTTGTAGTCCAGCGGTCCTTATCTTTTACCCTGTATATATCATGTAATGTCTTTTGGGACCACATCATCATTATGAATACAATTCTGATTCTCTTCTAGTATATCGTACTTTTCTCTCTCCATATCTCTTTCTTGTCTTATTCTATTTTCTTCTCTTCTCATCTCATCTTCCCCCTCTCTAATTTCTTACCCACTAATTTCTGGAATTCTAATCTAGAAATCTCTCACTCATTAATTGTTAGGAATAGTCCTAAAACTACATTCCAAATATTTTCAGCAATGCTGAGCAACAGATATGGATAAGCAATTGAAGGCTGCATGGAATTAATAAGCCATGTCATGACAGTGGAATTTTCTAATTCCCACTGGTTTTAGTGGGGTCTGCTTCGTCAGGTTTCTTTTTATACCCAGTGATATACACTTGCAGTACTCTAGCTCTAATGAAAAACAGAAAAGATCTCAACCAAGCAAGATAAATTGTACTATCTAACTTCACTGGATTGATTTGTATGTGTTATCACCGGTAAGGTTATTTTTTGTTTATACTCGACTTTTTTCCTTCTCCCTTTTAGAAACAGCATTAAGAGTGTAAGCACAAAAAAAAAAGTTTTAAGAAATAAAATTTCTATTGACCCAAAACAGGGAATCAACAAAAATAACTCCAGGAACAGTACCCAAAATAACCCAGCCAAAGAAAAAAAGAACCTGAAGCAAAAGGGGGCCAAAATACACCTGGCCTGGATCAAAATAGTCTAGCTGACCAGCACGAAGAACAGTGAGAAACGGTGATCAAAAGAGCCTCATGCAATTCACACACCAAGGCGTGAATTGTATCTCCATATGCAGAGTGTGTACTCGCACGCAGAGGTATTCAGCAGAGATTATTTGGGATAGGGCGACGCGGTCATGGGCTACTTGTAAAGCCCCGACTTGTACCGTAGTCGTATTAAGTACCATCAGGGTATGAAAGTGGATTAAGACGTGTAATTAATTAAGTTTGTGTGTCGAGAATTAATCGGGTACAATTGAAAATTTAGGTAGGAGTTAATTGCATTAATTGAGTAGTTAGGGGGTGTTACACGACCTCTGGGCACAAGCAGTGTCAAAAAGAAGGCAATATAACTTGACTTCTTGACACTTGCCTAGAGTCTGAACCTAAAGAACCAACAATGCTGAGAGAGAAAAAAAACGCTTATCTCCCGGGGAAAAAAAAAAAAGGAGCATTGGTTCTGAATCCATGAGGATTTTAAGAAGGGGAAATTTAATTTCTTTCTCAACGTGTGTTTACAAAGGATGAGAAGCAACATATTTATATAGAAAAATTAGGCAACAAGGTGCTTACAGAGATTTACGGCTAATATCCTAGTCTAAATACAATCAACATAATAAATACATGATTACATAATAATAGTCTAAAAATCTACTAGCCAACAGCAAAAACAATTATCAAAGATAAAAAATTATATCATTTTTAACAAATACTACAAAAAAAAAAAACAACAACAAACAAGCTTACCCCCCGGATTCAAAGCCAGTGCAGCTTTCTTCAATGCAGATATTCCAGTGAATCGTGCTAGTGTACCAGGAAGCGCCATTGATGATGTAGAAAATATGATTGGCATCACTCCAGAACTATTTACCTGATCAATAAGAATATAAAGAATGTACATTATAAATCAACATAAAGCATATTGCTGCACATACAAAATATTACTCAGAATCATTAGTAGTATGGGAATATATATAGCCATCTTCCCTATTCCTGTGAGGCTCCTCTACTTGGTGGATTTCTTATGCAGTCTATAATTTGGGAATGATAAAGGTTCCATAGCCTAAGGAGGACAAATAGTACTTGGCTTTCACATATAGGAAAAGCAATTCAAATCCAACTACTGAACATTACAGTTATTCTTGTGATCTTAAACCAACATATTTCAATAAATTAGCAGGATACATCTATAAGATGGACAGAGAATTTAGATGTTCTTGGATTCTACTGTCTTCGAAAATGACATCTATCAATTAGTCAAAAGAAACTGTTTAAGCAACATCATTATCTTCTTTTTTTCTTTTTTCATTGCTTTCCAAATGCACTAAGAAGGGGTAAGACTTAACCACATTTCTTGAAGGGACAACTATAAAGAAAAGTTCATATCTGTTACGCACTTAAAGATAATAATGTCATGATGACTAGTTCATAAGCAATATGGATTTCCCTAATCACCACAAAACTTATTAAAGCCTAAAACACATGAAAAATCCAAGCAGTAACATGCTTATGTGAAGAGAACATCTTTTGTGAACGCCCATACTTTAGCAAACATATTAAAATTGAACTCCAGAATATAATATCAATTTTCATAGGTAAAGATAAAATCACATGGCATTGGATTAATGAACAAGGATCATGAAGCATTAGTATGTTCTCACATCCAAGTTTATAACTCCAAGAATTTCAGGATAACCATACAAGAACCTGGGATACATACCTTGAAAGGTAGGTAGGCAGATTTTTGAAGCCCACCACTTCTGCTGGTGTATCTTGAGGCGTAGTTAAGTGGAATCTTTCTCTCTGCTTCCTGAAACCCTTTGTTGTTGACTTTGTTAATGTTCCTTTTCTTCGACAATATGAAGTTTCATTGCAAAAATAATCAATGGTTACCTGAACGTACACAATTCCAAGGACTAAAAGGAAGAATGAGATAATGATAGTAACAAGCCCGGCATAGTTACCATCCTGAAATGCCTGTGCAACTGTCCTCCCAAAAGATGCTGGCAGATAGGAAATAATGCTTGTGAATATCAAAAGTGACGTGCCATTTCCAAGTTTTAGATCAGAAATTTGTTCTCCAAGGTATGTTGTAAATGCAGACCCAAGTGTCAACAGAGTAACAGATGACAGAACCCACTGTGTACTGAAGTCATTGACATAGGGACGCAGGTAAAAAACCTGGCCAATTGCCTGCCAGGAAAGAAAAGTCAAAGCCAATGTTACATGTATGCACAATCAAATTTAGCAATTCACATTATGAAATGCTCTCAATCCAATTTCATAATTTCCATTATGAAATGCTGTAAGATGAAACACAGGATTGAATTCCAGGCACTCATGGACAGAATATATGACGTGTGACGCTCTTTGCAGATTCATATGCAATGCCAACCATACATCAAAAGGAAAGAACATAACAACTTCCCTGTCTTAAGCAGTTAAAATCAGTTTGAAAGACAACTTTCCTTCAAATACAAAAATTATCTCTTAGGGTGGTTAGAAGAAATGTTTCTAGTGATTTATGCTTATGCTCAAAAGTTTTTGCATTTATGTCTTAAAATGCTTTTCATTGATACAATCAATCATTATTGAATTTAACAAAATGTTCGAGGTCTCTTGGTTTAAAGTCAGCAAACCTTTTATCATTTTAATCACTGAATTGCATACCTGCACTATAGCAAACCCAACAGAAGCATATCGAGTATACTGGAGAATCTTCTTTCTCCCAGCTTCGCCTTCTCTTTTCTGAAGATCTTGTAACTTGGGGTAAATTTGGGCGAGAAGCTGAAAAACAATTTGTGCATTGATGAAGGGAACAATACCAAGGGAACATATCCCAAGTCTACCAATGCCTCCCCCAGAAAATGAATCTAAAGTGCTCAATAAGCTATTCTGATCTAAATTTCCAACAAAAGCATCTCTATTTACTCCACCAATAGGTATATATATTCCAAGACGGGACAGAGCCAAGAATCCCAAAAGCTTGAGAAATTTTCCTGGCAATGGGCCTTTGAAGAAGTCCCCAAAATCAATAGAACTGTCCTCAATTGCGGCTGCAAGTTTTAAAGCATTCTACTTAATTTGCTAACAGCTAATAATATACTTTGTAAACTTGAATATTTTTAAGACATCAAACTGGAAAACAGACCCGCTGCTCCTCGAGCTGAAGGCTTATCCTTTTTTGTACTCGAGGCACTTTCAAATATTAGTGATAGCAAAGCTAGTAAACTTTCCCAAGCAGCATTTAGACCAGAATATCCATCTGAATTAATATCCAAGGGGTCAAAAACTGTGTACTCACAGCTGCAAAGGAATTGTAATCAGTCATCAGGAAAAAGAAATATTACAGCACATAAATACACTGCTTAATCACAAGTGAGTAAATGAATGAGGACTACAAAGCTAGCAAGAAATCATGTACATACCTTATAAAATGAAAAATTATAAAAGCCAAGTAATTCTAATTTTTTCAGAACTTTAAACATGGAACCTAAATAGATGACTGTAGAGGATGATATACAAAACCGAAAGAATCTGAATGATAGAATAAGGATTAGGCAATTTACTTGTATTGCAAATGATGGGAACAATAAATAATCAAATCAGGAAAGAAGAAATTCTACAAATTGAGAAGCTATTGGAGAAAAATAACTGAAGAGAAATGTAATCAAATAGATTATGCAAAACATGTGGAAAAAAAAAAAAGCAGCAGCAATAGTACATTTGTATATATATATATAAAAAAAAGAATTGCAGAAAGAACTTTCAAGCTGTTAAGCTGCAGGCAACTAACATACATATCACAAGTTTCCTGACAGACAAAAAGAACGTGAATGACATCAAAGGCCCACATAGGAGAAAGAACAAAGAACTCGACTTTAGTGAATTTAAGAAGAAAATGATGGAATTAGAAAACGAAGACAGAAAAGGGTATTTTTTTTTCAAAGAAAAAAAAATGCCTACCTTTTGGAGCTAAGAGCAGTGTTCCATGGCTTAGAGGTGGTGTATTTGGTTTGGAGAGATAAGGAGGCTCTGCAGATAGATGTTTTGAGTCTAAAAGAGGGTTTTGTGGGATTGAGGTTAGAAAGAGAAAAGAGTTTGAAAGAAATGGAAGAGAAAGGAGACGATGCTTCTCCCACTGTTATCAACATTATCTGTCCGCTCTTCTTTAGTTTCTTTGACCTTCTCTTTCTTATCAGCGGTCTTCTGTTGGAGCTGCAAACTCGGGTATGGATTTTTTATTTATTTAATTTTTTTTTAACATATAATTAGGAGTGCGCGTGGACCCAAAAAAATCAGTTTTTTAATATCGATTTTTTTAAAATTTCAGTCTTTTATTATTAGTTAATTAATTTATTATTTTCAAATTTTCGGATCGATTAATTAATATTTTTCGACTAGCCATTATAATTATAAAATATATTTATAAAAAAATAAATTATCGAAAATACTTAAAATTTAAAATTAAAAAATAAACATAATTCAACATAATAATTAAATATGATGTTCAAATAATAAATATAAAGTAAAAATATTCAAAAATATTATTTTTATATATATTAAAAATTTTATTTTATTTGAAATTTTTAGTTAATATAATAATTTTATATAAATTTTTGAATATATTTTGATTTTAATTAATGAAAAATTGATATATCAGAAAATAATAAAAAATACTAAATATGTACATATTGAATAATTAATAAATTAACTAAAATAACTTTAAAAAAAACTAAAATGAAATCGAAATATTTTAAAGTAAATGAAAATTAAAAAAATATAAATAATTAAATATAAAAATAACAAAATAAAAAATTATAATAAAAATAAAAAAGAGTGAAATATAATTAATAAAATATAAGAGTGCTCATTTATCGGTTTCGGTTCGGTTAACCAATTTATAAACTAAAAAATAAAAATCAGTCTATTAATATCGGTTTTTGTAAAACACTAACCGTTAACCATAAATATCGGTTTGGTTAACCTATTTTTCGGATCGATTTCGGTTCGATTTTTCAATTAATCAAGTCCAATGATTTTTTTTCTCACCCCTAATATATATACCGTTTTTATCGTTAAACAATTTATGCGAGGTCATCATATGCAGTGTACATTTTCATACTAATATCTTAACTGGAAAAACTTAAAAAAAAAAAATACCCATCATATTTTCCTCCAAAATACTAAAATGTTACCCTAGTTTATTTTGAATTAAAAATGCATGATATAATAAAAATAGGTACAAAAATACTAATTTTTGTCAATTCTAAATTATAATATTGATACACAGTAAAATATGTCACGTCAATATTATATATATCTTTTTATTTAAAATAAAATTTAATGGCATTTTAATATCATGAGAAAAATATTATGGATATTTTAGTAACGAGAGAAAAATATTAAAGCGCATTTTTGTATCATGAAACAGCATTAAGATCATTTTAATATTTTAAAAAGTATTAAAGAGATTTTTGTATTTTAAAAAAACTTTAAAAGTATTTTTTCAGTTGTTTTTGCTACACATAATTATTAACTATTTTATTACCACATTGTCTGAACTAATAGAATTTTTTTTACCAAATTAATAATAATATAATTAATTATATCCTTACTTTTGTTTTTTTTAAAGAATTAATTATGTCCTTACTTCTTATATATGTGTACACAACACGCATAATTGGATAAAATCTAAATTCTCAAGTAATGTGGTCATTATTTTTTATTTTTGTGGAGTCAATAAATAAATATTTAAATCGTAATTTTTTTAAAAAAAAATGAATGAATGTTTTTACAAATTGACTTAATAGCCAATCAATATGCTACACCCTATAACCATACTTTTAAATTTCAAAATCACATTTAAGGATGGCAACTAAAATGGCACCCCAAAAACACTCCACCCAAACACAAATCTGATCCGAATGAGATTTTTAGATATTCATACCCGTCCTAAATCCATTTAATATTACCCGATAATATCCAAATTGACCTGAAATTTGATTAACATAGAATATTTAATTGAATATATTTAATATTAGTGATAGATTTTAATTAAAAAGTGTCTTATGTAATTTATAAATATAAATTATACTATAATATAATAAATAAATTAAAATTTAAAATTTTTAGATAATATGGGGATATAAATATTATTTTTAATTAAAAAATAATGAATTTTATAAACGGATTAGAATAAGGGACAAAGATTTAAATGGTGCTTTTTGGGAAACTATTTCCCGGTTTGGTGTGGAACCAAAATAATTTCCGGGACTGGGGTTTTTCTACAAGCCGCAGGCCATTCCTGCGGCATGTGACGCGAAGAGGACGTCATGCAGGTGGCCCGCCTTAGACATTTCGGAATGGACCAACTGATTCAATTCCTACCTCAAAATAATGGTATTGTGCATTCTATTGACCTGCGATGGCACTGTGATATAAATTGGACAGATAAATTAGCAAGTTTTATTTATGAGTGGGGCAACCGATGGAATCGAGTTGTCGCAACTCAGTTACTTGATGCTCCGTTACATATGAGATCACAGTACATACAGTGGTATATTGCACGTACAAGACGCTGGATTACCCAAATTGGTGCTTCACTAGGGGCTACGGTATGATAATTTGCTTTTATAAAATTTCCATTAATAATATTATTCTTTTCTGAAAAGTTATTTATTTGTCCACAGGCCGATGGCGCTGAAAGGATTTATCATGCAGATATTAATGCAGCATCGAATGAAGTTGGTAATATTCATCTAACATCAAAAAGTATTTTGGGTGTTGTTGGCGTAATAGGGAGGACATCGAATGTTTATCCCCGTCAGCCCGGTCCAGATCCTGTGGAGATGCAACAGCTATCAACTCCATATGAAGATTTTCGGTCGCCAGCCCGTAGCAGGAGGGGAATGGGCGAAAGACGTACAACTGTTGCTTTAATTCCCATTCAGCCCGGAGTTCACCAAGTCCCCCCGCCTATGGCTTGGCCTTATTTTGTTGACACAACTTCAAGTTCGTTTAATATCCCTTCTATTGGTCAGCCACAATTCGATCAAGCTAATTTTTTACCTATGGAACCTGGTCCATCAAATTACTATGAGGCTGAAGCTAGCACTTCAAGATGCAACGTTGATTTGAATGTAAGTCTTTTTGAAGGAGAGCATCCACCACATTACATATTCGAATAGTCTCAGCATGATGATTTTTTTCAGCATCTACTAGACAACTCAAATATGGGGAGTACTATGGGTTTAGCAGATCAGCCATTGTACAGTGCCGATTATAATGATGTCATGCATATCGCACAAGATGCAAACCCGTACGAGATGGGTGATCAATTTGAAACACAAAGCAATTCATCTCGTAGTAGTAGAAGGAGAAATAGGAGACCTTAAAAATATTATGTGTAGTTGGATGTTGATATTTTAATGCAAAAGAAGTTAGTGTTTTAATTGCAATTTTAATTATGTTATGCATAATATAATACACATTAAAAAAGTAAAGAATTTTAATTTCATAATTTTTCTGAAAATATTATTACACATTAACATACATATTGTTGCACAATTTCATCTTCTGAAGAGTTGATCGGACGGTCCAGCGCTACTTGTACATGTTTTTTTTATTATGTCCAACATTGCCACATTTGCTACAATGACCAACATTACTCCTATCACGCCTATCTATCTCATTCCGTATATGATTTGTTTTAGGCCGACACTTCTTCCTTAGAAGTTCCATATCAGGTACCAATTTAGGACCACAATATTGAGGCCAATATGCTTTATGTGCCATTGGTCGGAATTCACCATCGTAGCATTTTAGTGCCTCCGTAATGGTATAACACTTATCAACAAATGTGTAAGGATCAATATGTCTGTGCATGCAAGCAGCAATGGCGTGCGAGCAAGGTATTTTCGTTCCTTGAAATTGTCCACACTCACATTCACGCTTGTCAAGACTTAATACATAAGTATCAATCTTTGTGTTTTCTTCTGATCCACTGTATGCTATGACACTAAAGAGTCGGTACCGATTGTCATTGTAACACCCCAATGCCCCTTGGAAGGATAAGGGAGTACTACACGACACTAAGTATATAATTATCATATAGCTAACATTATTTAATCTCTGTTATCACCACTATTCATATTAACATGCACTAATGACTACAGGTCATGCATTCCACTAGGTTATACACCATCACTAATTATTCACTATTCACTATTACAGATTACAAAGTCACTACAATACGCTACTTATAACACTATACGTGTACAAAAGAATAACTATTACAAAAATGGAGCTTTATAATCCAAAATCTTTACACTCAAAAGTGACCCTTCGCGCTCCTATGGTGGCCTGCAGAAACCTTCCAAAATGTGACTCCAATCTATGACCTACACGGGAGACGAGCACCCGTGCTAAGCGATAACGCTTAGTGGGGATGTAGAAGCAAGCACTAACACAACATTCACAAAGCACTATACAATACAGAATATGCCTAACACTTATGGCATATCATATAAAATCATTAGATCAATATCACACTAGCATGCCAATATACAAAAGCTCATGTGATGTCTATAAAATGCTATAAGCATTATTCACTTGCCATGATCAATAATCACTTCACTATGCCAATAAAGGCTACACTAACAATACGCTGATTTCACTAACATGGTATCACTAGCATGGTATCAATAATTCACTATTGAGAGAACAACACTAACATTACATAAATGGAACACAATTATGGATATCATGTTAATATCTTTAAACATTTAAATGTTAATAGCCTGCAATGTCTTAGAGGTGGATACGGGTACACTATTTAATAAACACTAGAGACCGAGGTCTCGAACACTATATCACTGAATACCCGTCGGTATCAATCACTAGACACCCGTCGGTGTCACACTAGCAGCCGCAAATCACTAGCCCTTCATAAGCATGCTTATTTATCCACGACCCGACTACAGGCTTAAAGGTATATTTGTTCATTCACTACACATACTTATTCACGCCATCATTCATTCACATGTCATAATTATTCGCGTAACAGAATTCATTTGCATGACATGGTTCATTCTCATGATAATGCTCATTCACATGTTAAAGTCCAAGCACATGAGTTAACTTACCTCATATGCAATTTATTTCGCATAATGATGCAATCAAGCTTAGTTAGGCTAATCATGCATTTATAATTCGCATGGGGGTATATTCGCATAATGATGTACTCAAGCTTAGCTAGGCTATCATGCATCTCTAATTCGCATAGTCATCTTAGTTGTATGCATATAAACTTCATTTAACATTGATATAATGCTCATACAATAAGGTCCTCAATCATGGATATAGTTTCATCAATTATACATCCAAATACAATAGGGTTATATTGCCAATATAAAGGGGTCACGGTCACAACCAACCTGGTTGTCACCGTGACATACTGAAATCCCAAAACAGAATGTAGTTTGTGGTAGGTCACGGTCACAACCACTTTGGTTGCCACCGTGACATATCACCAACTCACGGACAGAATGCATTTCTGGGGTAGGTTACGGTCACAACCAGTCTGGTTGCCACCGTGACATACACTCAACACAAAATAAAATGCTCATTTTGACACCTCACGGTCACAACCACTTTGGTTGTCACCGTGACTCATGCCAAATTTCCATTGCACAATTGTGTTTTACCAAGACATAGTTGTGCTTTTTCTTACACTTTGCATTCTTGCATTCTCTTGCTTTGGCAACCCTTTTTCACTACACAAACAGACTTTACCTCTTCATTTACATGCCATAACACACAATCAAACTCTCATATGAATCTTTCAACACTTCATTATACAACTTTAACATGTTCATCCATACAAATTCAAGATCACACATAGCAACATATCATGGCAATATCTTCACTACTCACTACATTTCAATATCACTAGTTTCATTTCAATAACCATTATACACTTATTCATTAATTCATTCAAGCCAACTAACACTATCACATATCATTAACAATGATTTTCACACATTAAACACATCAATACACACACAATCCCTAACCTCTTGGAGCACCCTTCATTTACTCTTCTATTGCACTTTCTCTTTACCCTTGGCAGCTCTACTCCCTTCTTCAACTCATATGCACAATTGACATTCAAAATACAATTAACAACTCAACGAAGCTCAAAGAAGGAGTAGAAGAAAGATAATCAAGTAAGTAAACTCTACCTTACTAGCTACTTCCCTTCACTAACCAAATTGACTCCCAAACTCAACATGCAACTGAAAGAGGTAACAATGAAGTAAAGAGGAGATGAAGAAGCTGGAAACAATGAAAAGATAGAGAGAGAGCAAGAGTGGCCGGATACAAGAAACAATTTGGCTGATAAACCCACTATACCACTTCATGCTTGCATGCATGTATGAGGTGTCAACCTCTCAATCCTCTCATGCTAGGTGGCCGGCCAAGACACTCACATTTGGAGTCCACTCAACTTCAATTAACTCTTAATTAAGTTCAGCTAATCACCATTACACTAATTTAATCTCCACTTATCACTGATCTTGCAATTTACACTTCAGCCACTATAATGTTTTATTTCTTTCAATTGGGTCCCTAGCTTTATATTCCAATCAAGTCCAATGCTGTAAACCCTAATTATCATGCGCACAATTGCACTAATGACACTTAATTCTACTAGGGTGATTTTTGGGATGTCACAGCCATACTACACAACCATGTGTCATCTCGCTTTCATTGCATTCTTGGACATAACCTGAACACATTTGGGGGTGAACCTTAATCCTTCATGCATTTTACTAATGTACATTTGCCTCCGTTGATCGTAAAATTTAACCAGCCTGACGAAAACATGTTCAATGATCGCTGTGATAGGCATCATGCATACACCTTTGAGTGCGCTATTCACACTCTCTGCAATGTTTGTAGTGGCATGCCCATACCTATATCCGCCATCCTCTGACAATGTCCAACGATCTAGTGGCACTCTCATTGCCCAGTTGTACGATTCCTCGTCCAGCTCTTTTATCTTGTCCATGTGCTTAGTGAAGATACGCTTTCTGAAATTGTGTACCTACACCGACATTTATATAAAGTTAATGCACAAACAAGCAAATTTTTAAATTCAAAATAAAATAAATTAATACTTACTAATGGTAATATCTTACCAGCCTTATAAAGCAGATCTTTTATTGTTTTATTCCTATGATGGGTGTTGTAGTTGCTGACGAAGTGGCGCAAACATAACCTATGAAATGACAATGGTTCCTTCCAACCACTTCTTTCGTCACGAAACACTGCCATTATACCAACGTGTCTATCTGATATAACTGTGAGTCCGACACTTTGAGTCACGTGTTTTCTAATCCAACTCATGAACCATGCCCAAACCAAGAGTTCATTCAAGACTCATGCTTAAACACTTCCAGATCCACATACAAACCATCAACACAACACTAGCATATTACCATCATCACTACTCACTTAAACACATGCTTATACACATACAAAACACCCACAATTCTAGAATTAAACTCAATACACACATAATGCAAAATGAGAATTAGGGCAAATAAACTCCCAAACCTGGAGACAGAGCTTCAATCCACAACCCTTCAAGATCCCACTTTTTCCTTGCCCTTGCTCTTCCTTCCTCCTCCGATTCTTGCACAAAAAGCCAGCTAAAATGCACACACTTAATCAAACCTAGAAATCCAAACTAGAGCAAAACGATATAAAGGAAGAAGAAGAAGAAGAAGAAGGAAACCCAAATCAAAAGCCAAGCACTTACCTGCTCAATTCCAGTTCTTTGCCTCTTAAAATCCAACACAAACTTGAATAACAACGTATGCAAGAAGGGAAAGGAAGCAGGAAAATGAAAGAGGAAGAGAGAAGAGGACAGAAAAGAGCAAGAATGAGAAGCCTAGCTTGGCTTCCAGGGGAAGGAAGTAGATTTTCCTGCCCTTCCCTCTCTCCTCCATCCCTTTCATTTAATGCTTACCTACCCAGCCACATGCCAAGCTCCTATTAGACCAAAAAGTCAAATTCCTTGACTTTACACCTTAATCCTTGGCTATTCTCTCTTTAATCCTTGGCAAATTACACACTACTCACTTAACTTAAATTCTTCACTTAACACTATAATTAATCTTCAATTAGGTCCTGACTTAATCCAATTCTCACATGCACAATTATGAAAATACCCTCAATTATTCGATTCTGCTAGCAATTTTCGACTAGAGCCTTTTTAGGTTGTTACAAGCTTTTCCCCTTAAGAAATTTCGTCCTTAAAATTTCCCCGCTAATCACTGACAACCCAAAAACCAAACTTAAATGGAAAGCTTAACAAATCCAAACTTACCGGAAGGACCTACGGGCTCAGCTGCGCCCTCTCCGATCATCGCATACATTCGCGGGCATACATACTCTCCGTTAGCTGGCGACTTTTGCACGATTTTCGATGGCGCCTGAGAAGGCCTTCCACCGCTTCTACCACTTCGGGCCGATCTCGATCTTTGCCCACTCACTCTACTCTCGGGCTGATCCTTTAGCTCTCTTCTTTCCGGGCAATTGGCTAAGAAATGCTCCTTACTTCCACACTTAAAACATGCCCCTGAAATCCTCCGACACTTGCCCTAATGGCTCTTCTGATAGTGCTCACACTCCGGAATCACACTTCCCTTACTAGAGGGTGGCGCTACACTCCCAACCTCCGAATGAACTGGAATCGAACCCTTTGCTCCTTGGACACTCGAAACACCTTGAGCTTTCTTACCACTCCTGAATCCAATATCCGGAGCTCTCCTCTTTTGCTCACTCCTCTGCTTGATTAACTTAAATTCCTCTAACTTCATCGCTCCCGCAACTAGCTAATAATAGTTAACCGGTTGCATGACCGCCATGGACGACAATGGTCCTCGGATCACTTCCCTTAATCCATCCTCGAAATGCCGGCACTTAAACTCTTCTGTCAATAGCAATTTGGGCACATACTTGCTCAACCGGCTGAATTCTTTCTCGTACTCACTCACTGACATGCTCTGCTGCTTCAGACTGATAAACTCCTTCCACTTAGCTTCCCGATAAGCTTTCTTCACATACTTTCTTTCAAACTCTTGCTTGAAGAACTCCCATGTCAACTCAGCTGGTCGTTAAGGGTTGCGAAGAATAAGCTTCCATCAATCGTATGCCGACCCCTGAAGTAGTGACACTGCACAAGATACCCTCTGATTTGCGGGATAATTAATCTCTTGCAAAATCCGATCTATCCTCTCTAACCAGAATTTAGCCACATCCGATTGGTCCAACGAAGTTCCATGAAAATCTTTCGCTCCTCTCTTTCTCAATAACTCAGTAGGAGCCTTGGGAGCTGTCAACTTATCCACTAACTACAACAAACCTTGCACCAAAGCTGGATTCTCATACCCTAAACTCGGGCCATCATCACACTGACGCTGCGGAGCGGGTTGCTCAACTCTAACCGGATTAACACTCCCCGTTGTCTCGCCCACGTTCTCACTCGGATCGGACTCCATCTAGACACTACACAAGACACATCTGCATTAGGCCACAACACAAAATCAACTCACATGCAATGACTTGACACTCAAACATCCAAAGAAAACCAGAACCACCTAAACCGGGGCTTTAATACCAAAAGATGTAACACCCCGATACCCCCATTGGAAGGATACAGGAGCGCTACGCACACTTCCGGCACATACATACATATATCTAAGCGGAAGCATACACTATACAATAATAGAAAAACCATAATACATATATAATCAAAATGTAATTATATACAATATCCAAAATTACATAAGAATCCCTTCACAAAAACATATACTTTAAATACAGAAATTCATATATACAATAAGAAAATGATTTACAAAAATTACAGGAGGAGCACAAAAGACAAAACTCTACTCCTAGTGACCGACCTGCAGTTGCGCCACTCGAATCGAACCAAAACCTGCCACCTACATGTGAAAATAACCCGTGCTAAGCGATAACGCTTAGTAGGGAGGAACAAAACAAAAGAACACAATATACCATACAAGAATATCTTGCGAACATATGTAAATATGCATCACTTACCGAATTCACTATAATAGCAGGAGTCAAGGATGCACAATGCATAATCACTACACATTCGAGCAACTATCATAACAACACTATGCACAATACAATACACTAATTGAAATCACTCATATTATCAGAACACTTCACTGAACTTAATACCCAGACAACTCATATAAATAGCCTGAATTTCACTGGTGGTGGATATGGGAACACTACACTGGAGACCGAAGCCTAAAAAATATTTATACCCGAAGGTAGCACGGGAGACCGGAGTCTCAAAACATTTTATTACTAAGACCATAACGGAGGTCAATCGTAATCACTAAGACCCTAAGTGGGGTCATCGCATAGGCAGCTGCACTCACTATCCCTTTATAAGCATGCTTATCTATCCACTACTATGACACTTCAGGCTCAACTCACTCACTCAAAACATAACATTAAATAATGACAAAAATAAGTGTCAAAACACTAGCATACCATAAATTATTTACACAAATCTAAAACATCAACATACACTTGCATAAAATACAAAACATAACTCATTCAGTAATGAGAAGCCACGCAAAAAAATGAGAGAAGAAAGCGTTTCAGGACAAATAGAACAGGCAGGAGGGGGCTCACTGTCGCGATTGTGAAATGCATCGCACTCGCGACAGTAGCCAGCTGCAGTACAGGCCAGGGGGTGTTTTCACAAGTCGTGTTGAAGAGCACAACTCGTGCAAACGGGTAAGGCTGTCGCGATTCGTGTCACGGTTCACGGCTCGCGACAAGCCACTCTAGCTGGCACAAGTCATGCCATGGTGCATGACTCGTGCACAAGCCAAGCTGCTGAGTCGTGTTGGCCTTCACGACTTGGAGCAAGTGGTTCCCCAATACGAAAATCTCGTCCATCACGAGAGAAAGGAAAGCTCGGCTCTGTCGTGCTCGCAATGGGCATCGCGCTGGCGATAAAGTCGTGCTTTTCCCAGAAATGGCACTTCACTGCTCTACTTTTCAAAACCCAACTATGCCCAAACCCACTCATCATGCAAAAACACTTACCTCATCACACAATTGCACTCCAAAACATGCTTGAACATGCTTAGCATCAAATTAACTCAATCAATCACTAACAAATACTCAGACATATGTTATAGTTCAAGATTACCAAAATCAAACCTAAACCAAGAGTTCATTCAAGACTCATGCTCAAACACTTCCAGATCCACATACAAACCATCAACACGACACTAGCATATCACCATCATCACTACTCACTTAAACACATGCTTATACACATACAAAACACCCACAATTCTAGAAATTAAACTCAATACACACATAATCCGAAATGAGAATTAGGGCAAACAAACTCCCAAACCTAAAGACAGAGCTTCAATCCACAATCCTTCAAGATCCCACTTTTTCCTTGCCCTTGCTCTTCCTTCTCTCCTCCGATTCTTGCACAAAAATCCAGCCAAAATGCACACACTTAATCAAACCTAGAAATCCAAACCAGAGCAAAACGAGATGAAGGAGGAGGAAGAAGAAGAAGGAAACCCAAATCAAAACCCAAGTACTTACCTGCTCAATTCCAGTTCTTTGCCTCTTAAAATCCAACACAAACTTGAAGAACAACTTATGCAAGAAGGGAAAGGAAGCAGAAAAATAAAAGAGGAAGAGAGAAAAGGACAGAAAAGAGCAAGAATAAGAAGCCTAGCTTGGCTTCCACGGGAAGGAAGCAGATTTTTTGCCTCTCTCCTCCATCCCTTTCATTTAATGCTTCACCTATCCAGCCACATGCCAAGCTCCTATTAGACCAAAGAGTCAAATTCCTTGACTTTACACCTTAATCCTTGGCTATTCTCTCTTTAATCCTTGGCAAATTATATACCATTCACTTAACTTAAATTCTTCACTTAACACTTTACTTAATCTTTAATTAGGTCCTCACTTAATCCAATTCTCACATACACAATTACGAAAATACCCTCAATTATCCAATTCTACTTGCAATTTTCGACAAGGTCATTTTTGGGTTGTTACACCTGAACTCGTCCAAACTTATTTAAACACTACCTAAATCCATTTTATTAGGGTCGGATAGGCCAATCGGATATATGAAAGTAGCCGACATGCTCCCAGTCTGCCATCTCTAATCACATCCATTAAAAAAATTAATTAATAAATATTATTAAAAATATATAATTTATTTGTAAATTTCTTCCTTAGTCTTAAATTTATTAAGAACATATATTATAAATATTAGAATTTAATAAACATTTACTGATAACAAAAAAAATTAAATAAGTATATATTAAAAATTAATCAATTAATAATTGTCAAATGAGCAATAATGTGAAACAAATGGAAAAAAAAGGGCTTATCACATTTCCAATGCCTCAAATTTGTCCAAAAAATTCACTTAATCCCCTAACCTTTGTGAGCAACCTCTTGGCCTCCTGAACTTGTAAAATCGATATACATTAGCCCCTTATTTTTAGTATTTGAAACATGTGTTAACGAGTGTAATATATGCATGATGACGTGGAAAAAAACCCAATGAAATAACATCATGTGGTTTTACTTTCCATGTATAAATATTCATCTTCTTAAACTTGTCTAAATAATTTACTTAACCCCCTAAACTTTTTGTGAGTAACCACTTGGCTCCCTTAAGTTGTAAAATCAAGATACATTGGCCTACTTTTTCACTATCTGCAAAAGGTATAGCATGTAAGACATGCTCGATGACTTGGAAAAAAAAAAGATCTAATCCAATAATTGCTCATCAATTTTGTAGGATTATGATTCAAAATTTTATTATTATCAATTATTATATTCAAATTTTGTTTAAATATAAGTAAATGCATTAATGAATCATTAATGAAATCAATGCTTATTTTAACCCATATATTTAAACATAAGTAAAAATATTAATGAATTAATTATGGTTATGCTATTTCATTTGTTTTTTTTTTCTATGTCATCGCATGTGTCGTACATGTATTTACACTTGTTTTAAATAGTGAATGAAGTAGGTTAATGTATTTCAATTTTACAAGTTCAGAGGGCTAAGTAAATTATTGGGTTGGATATGTATTAAACCTTATTATTTTAATTGCATATTTAGCCTTTAATGCGCTTTAATCAAGTCAATTTCATGCAACATGTTATGTTCGCAATGAAGGGGCCAATGTATCTTGAGTTTACAAGTTCAGGTGGCTAGATGGTTGCTCGCAAAGTTTAGGAGGTGTAGACACTAGATTTTGGGGCTTCTTTGTCAGATGAACTTCATAATAAAATAATTCTTTAAAAAAGCAAGATGGTCAGAGTGTAACACCCTTATACAAAATATTTATTAACAGTTACATTAACAAGCGAGTGATCGCCTCAATCTGTTGCTTCATTCCTCTTATAGCCTCATCCTTCACCTTGGGTGCTCTACCCCTCATAGCTTGATGGGCTATTAGCTCCTTAACCTCATCCTCCATTACAAAATTCTCATCAGGATAAGGGATCCTTGCCCTTCTTGGCTCAACGGGTGCAGCAGTTTTATGTTCATCGATAGGTGGTGAGCAACATTACCTACAATGGGGGCCTCTTCGCCAACAGGCGATTTAACTTGCCCTCAAGGAGGGACTAACAATGGTTGCAGAGCGACAGCTGGTTGCGCAGCAGGAGGATAAACAATCCTTTCGGTCATGGCGCCCATCATCTCTAACATCCTCCGCTTATAATCCTCTAGTCTCTTGACAAGGTCTTGAGTGGTTAAAGCTCCGGTCTCTTCTGCCATTGATGATCCTAAAGATGATTCACTGGTCGTAGAGAGTGACTCAGAATCTTAATCAGACACTAATTCTGGCAATCCAAAGAGAAGGTTTGTCCTTACTAACCAACCGTCAGAATCTCTAGTCCACTTAGATGGATCTATGATGGCTAAATGATTCAGATTGTTAGAATGATGCATGAGTGACGTATACAATGCATGATCGTGTGTTATGCAACATTCATAACCACATACAAGCAAACAGATCCTTCCGACCTTATTACTCCTACACACGAGGTTAATCGGTCTTTTCCTATGTGGGTTTGATCCATGGGTTAACAGGGAACCCAATGGACGCGTATGGTGCACGGTGAAAAATCGGCAGCATAACATCTCTCATCCAATGAACATTCATATGAGTTTTGGCCATTATGTATTTAAATAATTCAATCTCATTAATATGGGCCTATTGGGTCATGAAAGACTTTGATAAAAAAAACTACTTAATTTGCTTGATTTTGTCAAATATATAACGGCCCACATCACATGCATCATATTACGGTTCATTTCACCTAAGGAAAGTATTTATTACCATTATATGAGCTTTGGTCAAGGTGATGTTACACTAGGGCTACCCAAGCATGGTCCCTGCCAACAGGTCTAGCTCATCACGACCATAACGACCAATTGGGTTCTTATTTGATATACTGTGATGGTACAAGGCTTGGGCTATTGATTATCTTTAACACTTCCTTATAATGAGTGAAAGTAGGGTCGTGTTTTGGGAATGCACTGGGGTAGAATAAGGGTACAAACTAACATAGTTCTAAGGCTCTAAAATGATGCAATGCAATTTTGAAAAAAAAATAAAATTTTAGGTTTAAAAACTCAATTATACATTTTAACTAAGACACTTTCAGAGTAAAGTCACAAAGTCCCCAGTGGAGTCCCCACTGTGACGCACACCGAACCGGAAAGGCCCCTCAACATGAGGCCCGCTTTTAGGGCTCAAGAGATTGGTTCGCGTCTTTCTGATCTTGGGCAATATGAGACATTTTAGAATTCCTCACCTAATAGAATATTGGAAAGTTTATCTAATCCCATGAAACCTTTAGACACCTTTGAGGCATTTTGGAGTAGCCATCAATTTACAAGAAATTGAAAAAGGTCATCTAAACTCGGAGGTTTTAAAGTAGAGAAGGTGTTTTGAACTTTACTCTTATTTATGTCTTGGTTAATTATAAATGAGTTTTTAGATTACTAAATTCCATCTATCTTCTCACATGATTAATGTAATTTATTGAAAGCGCATTTCAAGTATCAAAAAAGCGATAAATGAAATCTACAAGTAAAGCAGTAAATAAAGCGATAAACACACAAAACATATCATTACAAAGCAGAAATTGGGAAAAATACAATCCCCCAAATGAAAAGAAAAGCTAAATAAAATTGCCCCAAAAATAATTAATTACAAGGGCCCACAAGATATATAACATAAATCTAAACAATTAATCAAAGTTAATCAAAAGAGGAGACATGCATAAACCGGGACATTTATTCGGTTCAGGAATATTGGTTCTTTTATGCTCATTTAAAGAGGGATCGAAGAGTTATTTCAGCTATTGACTTAAAATCCGGGATGAGTGATCCCATTTTTAGAAAAGTTTAACTCTTCGTCTTAATTTATGGCATTTTGCATTGTTTGGCTAAAATTGAGGACATTGGTTCCAATTTTATTAATAAAATCCCAATTTAGTTAAAAATATTTTTGTGATTTTTTATCCGACACGCGTATGAAATAAAACTATTTGATTTGCAAACAAACACAATCACACAAATAAGAGATAGGAAAGGTCTTGTCCAAGCGATGTAGCCTCCTACGCATCGCGACGTTTTCACTTGGTCACGAAGACGCTCACACAAGCTAAATCACATATTAACCCCAAACAAGAAAAACAACAAATAAAAATATTAGTAATAATTCTAAAATCAACCAAATAAACATAAAAGCAAGATAAATATAAAACATGCTCAACATATACATATGAAATAAAATGGATTAAATTGAATACATTAACTCACTACACAAAACAGTTCACATGTAAAAAGGATTAGAAACGGATTAAATTGAATACATTAACTAACTACACAAAACAGTTCACATGTAAAAAGGATTAGAAACTAGTCATGCAAAACTAACCATGCAAATGACATAACTGTAATAATAATAATAATAATAATGATGATGATGATGATGATGATGATGATGATGATGATGAGAATAACAAAGGTAATAATAATAATAATAATAATAATAATAATAATAATAATAATAATAATAATAATAATCGTAATAATGAGAACAAAAAAAAAGTAAATAACAACAATAATGATCATATTAACATGTAAAAACAGTAACATTAGGACTAAAAATAAGGACAAATGATAATCACCATGATAATAATAACAATAATAAGTGTAATATTAACAATAACGATATTGACAATAATAATGGCAAACAAAATAAAACGAGACGATGAAAAAAATGAGTCCAAGAATTTTTACCCTCAGAATTTATAGAGCAGGAATTAGATGTTTCAATCCGTCTCACTTGTTAAGTTTTGCAGTGGTAAACACCAAAAATATTCAAGAAAAGTCAAGTTTTCAACACGAAAAAAAACTTAAGAAAATGAAGTCAAAAAAATGACTTCAATGGAATGCCCAAGCTGAGGAAATCAGTTTTCCTTACTCAGGTTGATCCAAGAACAAAAACCCTTTTTTTTTTTTAAATCTAAGAAGAATCAAATCTCCTCAAGAACACAGTGCTCTCTTTTTTTCTTTTCTTTCTTTGCTCTCTTGTTTGTCTCTATCTTTTTTTTTTTTCCAGCAAGAACCCCTGCAAATGAAGATTTTTTCTTTTCTTTATTTTCCCTTTCCTCCTAAAAAGGAAAAGAAAAAAACCCCCCTTTTCTAATCTCACTTTTCCAAAAATCACTAAAACATGAAAAAAAGCAGGTTCTTCAATCTCCAAAAAATTAGTTTTTCACAAGTGGGAAAGGGATAGCACAGCAAGGGCAAGCTGCCCGCACGTGAAAGGCCGCGAGGTGCGGCCTCCTTGCTGGAGGCCACACGTGAAGCATAGCCTCGAGCAAAGGCCATGATACACATCATGCGAGGCACCTCACGCACTACCAGTGGGCCTAATGTTTCGCGTTCGTCGCGCCAGCGTGCGGTCGCAAGCCACCGAAAGCCCCAAAACCAAAATAAATTTTTTTTTCAAAATAAAAAATTTTGATTTTTTTATTTAAAAGGAAGGATCTCGATAAGGGAAACCTCAGTTCTAACATCTTTGCCTGTGAACAAGCAATAATTTTAACCATCGAATAATCCTGATCTTGTACCGTCTCGGGACCCGGTGTCTACACCAACATCCTTAAAAGAGCCTTCTGTCACGCTCGTGATAGAACCCAATCTTTCAAACTTAAACTTGTAAGCTCATTCCATTACTTCTACTATTAACCCTTCCTAGCATATGGTTTCCCTTACTTACTTACAAGTTCTTTAGGCATTCAATTACCTACCTATTAAGGACATTATAACACATTAATTCAATTTCCATGTTCTTCTACTTTAAGTTATGACATCAAACAACTCTAACACCACACCCTTTTAAAACTCTGTTTTGTTGTAACTTACTAACTAGCTAAATTATTCCTTTTAATGACTTCCTAACGCAAGTCCTCAATTCAACCATTCATGTACACAATAGAATTCTAACATGCCCAATTTATTCCAATCAACTTACATACATTAACAATCTCATAATTACTCAAAAAAGGGTATATGCTTATGGTTATTATACAACTTATCAGCTCATCAATTTTAGTCAATTATCACATGTCATATTTACTCAATTATGCTAATCTCAAATATATCTTTCAATAATTAAATCAACTTATAACATGGCAGGATTTACACATAAAGAGAGTTTTCCCAAACCTCTTCTCCTCAGCTCCTAAGAATGTCAATTAGTACCTTAGTCCACCACCTTCTCTTTTCCTTTACTTTTCTTTATTTCCTCAACTATAAGTTCAAGTCCAATTTCTAGGATCAGACACTAATGTCAAATTCTACTTCAACTCTAAAATAAGAAATATAAGGGGAAGATGAAGAGCAAACCAACTCAAAACTTACCTTGCAATACATAAACTTAACTTCATCAATAAACCTCTTAATCACCCAACAGAATTTATGCTTAAACTAATTAAAAGAAGAACATAAGAAGAAGTAAGAGAGAGATAGCCGAGAAGAACACCAAGAACATAATTTAACGACATTCTCTCTCTACTTGCCTTATATTGCATGGCTGAAGAAAGGTGGCAACACATAGATGGCACACATGGAACGCACTTTAGCTTCCTTAATCTACATTAACCCGAATCTGATTTAGTTAGCCACCTTAATACACTAATTAATCTCTACTAAATCCAATTATGCATTTATACAATCAAGCCACTCAAACTTTATTTAATAGTTCAATTGGATCCTCACTCCTATTACACATAAGTCCCAAAATAACTTATTCAATGTAATGTCATCTTAATTACCCTAATAAGACCAATTAATTACTAAGGTACATTTCAGATCGTTACCACTCTCCCCTCCTAAAAAGAATTTCGTCCGCAAAATTTATACCTGAATCAAATAGGTAGGGATGTTGTACCCGTATAGGAGCTTTCGGTTCCCAAGTTGCCTCTTCTACTCTATGATGTTGCCACAACACTTTCACTAATTGAATCTATTTGCTATGGAGCTGTCTCACCTCTTTAACCAAGATTGTTTTATGTTTCTCATCATAAGAAAAATCTGCTTGAACTTGGATCTCTTATACTGGTATGATGTGAGACTTATCCAATCAATACTTTCTTAACATTGATACATGAAAGACATTATGAAGTCCATCCAAGGCTGGAGGCAAAGCTAACCTGTAAGCCACTGAACCCACTTTTTGCAACACCTCAAAAGGCCCAATAAACCTTAGACTCAACTTCCCTTTCTTCCCAAATCGCAACACCTTTCTTCACGGGGACACTTCTAAAAACACTTTATCACTTACTGCAAACTCAATGTCTTTCCTTTTTAAGTCGGCATATGACTTCTACCTGTCGCTAGCGGCTTTCAAACGTTGCTGAATGATCTTTGCTTTTTCTTCAGTATCTCTTACTAAATTCGGGCCAATCACCTTGTGCTCACCTAATTCCGTCCAACAGACTGGCGTCCGACACTTTCTACAATATAACACTTCATATAGTGCCATGCCGACACTCGCTTGATAACTGTTATTATAAGAAAATTTCATTAGTGTAATATACTCGTGACGCGTGACGAACCTAGCAAAGGCCCTCGTAGGTGAGACCTGCTTTTAGGCGTCTTTTTGATCTTAGGTGCCATGAGACATCTTGGATACCTCCTTCCTAATAGAATATTGGAGAGGATCATCTAGTCTCATGACACCTTTAGGCACCGTTGAGGTATTTTAGAGTCGCCACCCAATTTACGAGAAACTGAGAAATGTCATCTAACCTCTATTGGTCTAAACCAGAGATGGTGTTCGGAACTTCACTCTTATTTATGTCTTGGTTAATTATAAAGGAGTTTTTAATTTCATAAAATTCTATCTCTCATTTCACACGATTAATGCATTTAATTTAAAGTGCATTGCAAGCATTGAAAGCATTAAATAAAAGCTATAAAGAAAGTGGTAAAATAAAGTGATAAAAAAGCAGTAAACATGTCAAGCACACAATTATAAGAGAAATTGGGACAGAATACAATCTCACATGAAAGAAAGCTAAAATAAAAATTGGGACGGAATACAATCCCAAATGAAAGCCAAATAACGTTGCCCCAAAAATAATTAATTACAAGGGCCTAAAATATATGAGTATAAATTTAAAACAAACAAACAAAATCAAACATAAAAGAAAATGGCATCCATAAATAGGGACATTCATTTGGTTCAGGAACATTGGTTCCTTTATGCTCACTTATAAAGGGATCGAAGAGTTGTTCGGTTGTTAGTTTGAAAACCGGGATGAGTGATTTCATTTTTAGAAAATTAACTCTTTGTTTTATTCGTGACTTTTTACATTTTTTAGCTAAAATGAGGGACATTGATCTCAATTTTATCAGTAAAATCCCAATTTAGTTATAAAATATTTTTGTGATTTTTTACCCAACATGTGCATAAATAAAATATTTTATTTACAAGCAAACACAAACAAAAGGAGTGGATAGGAAAGGTTGCCCAAATGATGCGGTCTTCTACGCATCGTGACCCCTCCGTGCGGTCACGGAAACGCTCATACAAGGCAAATCAAATTTAAATCCCCCTCAAAAATTAACATTAAAAAAGTTAGTAACAATTCTAAAATCAACCAAATAAATATGAAAGTTAGGGAACATGTAAAAATAATTAGCACATGTGTATGAAATAAAATGGGTTGAATTGGACGTGTTAATTTAATATGCAAACAATTTACATGCGAAGGGAAATTAAAAATAAGTCATGCCAAAAAACTAAGGATAATGACAAAAATAATGACAAAATAATAACAATAACAACAATATAATAATAATAATAATAATAATAATAATAATAATAATAATAGCAACAGAATAACAATGTTAATAATGCTAATAATAATAATAATAATAATAATAATGATGATGATGATGATGATGATAACAGTAACATAATAACACCATGCAAAAAATATGATAATAGCAATAATAATAATAATAATAATAATAATAATAATAATAATAATCATCATTGAAAAGACAATCATAAAAAAGACAACAATAAACATAACAATAACAACAACAACAACAACAACAACAACAACAACAACAACAATAATAATAATAATAATAATAATAATAATTAAACAAATAAAAAGAATAAACAAAAGATTAAACAAATAAAAAGGATGAGTGATGAAAATGAATAAGCATGCAACAGTGGCCGAGGTATGCAAAATCAATGCAAATATAAAAAGATAGAGAGAGGTAGACGTGAGCCATAGAAAATAGAGGAATAATAATAATAATAATAATAATAATAATAATAATAATAATAATAATAATAATAATGGCAATAGGACACTAACAAGACAAGCAAAATATTGACAATAATAATAATAATAATAATAATAATAATAATAATAATAATAACAGCAACGGGAGAAAAACCAAAGTAATACATTAACGAAAATGATAATAAATGTAAAAGTGATGATGATATTATAGTCACTAACAATGGCAAAAAAAGGAAAAGAAATGATAAAAAAAATGGATCCAAAAAAGTTTACTCCCAGAGTTTATAGAGTGCAGAAATGATCTTTTAATCCGTTTTTATTGTCGATTTTGCGGTGTCAAAACACCAAAAAAATTCAAAAAATCTTAATTTTTAAAACAAAGAAAAAACCTCAAATATTGATTTTAATGAAGTGATCAAACCAAAAAAATTAATTTTCCTTTCTCAAGTCAAACTAAAAATGAAATCATTTAGAGAGAGAAAGGAAAGTTAAATTTCTAAGAATTTTTGAAATCTTTTTCTCGTTTACCTTTTTCCTAAGGATGAAGAACACTTTTTTTTTTCTTTTGAAAGAGCAGCCCCCTTAGAAAATGAAGATTTAGTCCCTTTTAATTTTTCTGTCTTCCCCAAAATAGAAAAAATAAAAGTCACTTTTTAATTTTATTTTTTCAAAATAACACTAAAATGTGTAAAAAACTTGATTTTTGCAGTCCCAAAAATATTTTTTACCATGTGAGAAAGCGATTGCACGGGACAGCGGAAGAGCCCACAGGCGAAAGCTCGCATGCGGGGCGCGCGAGCTGCGGCCTCCTTGCGGGAGGCCGCAGCGCACAACCTACGGCATGGAGGCCGCATGTGGAAGGCCTCACATGCGACCTTTTACATGTTTTTGTCTTTTTTTTTTAATCTTATCTTTTATGTTTTTTTTTCTTTTTTATCTATTTTTTAGGATTAAATCTTTTTTTTTTCAAATCTTTATCTTTAATTAATTAATTTAATTTCCTTTTTAAATATAATTATTTTTTTAATCAAAAATTTTGATATATATAAAAATAACACTTTCTAATTTTTTTAATAATTTTTATTATATATATTTACTTGTCTATTTTTTATTTAAAAAAATGAGTGTCTCGACAAGGAAAACATCATTTTCGACATTTTTGCCTGTGAATAGGCGATGCTTTCATCATCGGGTAATCCTGATCTTGGAACGCCTCGGGACTCGGTGACTACAGTTACCCCCAATTTTGGGAAACCTAGAACTTAGGTGCCTGGGCGAGCCAAAATTCAGAAAAGATGAAAGAAGTGCGTACTTGATGCGGCGACCTTCCTACTGCCACGAAAAGGGGATCATCTCCTCAAGTCATCGTCTAGACTGCGAAGCGATTGCCATCTTTCTGTGTTGCATCGAGTCTTCTAAAGACAAAGTGCGGCTGCCATCCTCAAATGGCAATGCGCCGAGTCTGCTTCAGACTTACAGAACGCGGGGGTTGTCCTCCTCAAAAAACTGCACTGAACCTGCTCCAGACTTGCACAGTACGAGGGGTGTGAGATTTGCCTCCTCAGAGGACTTGGAGAATTTGCCTCCTCAGAGGACTTTCAAATTTTGCTTCCTTAGAGGACTTTGAGATTTGCCTCCTCAGAGGACTTTCAAATTTTGCCTCCTCAGAGGACTTTGAGGTTTGGCTCTTTAGAGGACTTTCAGATTTTGCCTCCTCAAAGGACTTTAAGGTTTTGCCTCCTCGGGGGACTTTCAGGTTTTGCTCCTCCGAGGACTTTAAGATTTTGCCTCCTTAGAGGACTTTAAGGTTTGCCTCCTTAGAGGACTTTGAGATTTTGCCTCCTCAGAGGACTTTGAGGTTTGCTTCCTTAGAGGACTTTCAGAATTTGCCTCCTCAGAGGACTTTCGAATTTTGCCTCTTCAGAGGACTTGGAACTTTGAACCTGTGTAGACTTCATCTTGACTTGGTTGTCCAGCACGTGTGAGTGCTACCGTTGAGCTGAGATTGTCCTGGATCCGCTTTCGTGTGTGCGGTCTTCGTTTAGACTTTTAATGCAAAACTGTGTGCACAGGAACATATACAAGGGATTGTGCATGCATGTATAAAATGCCATATGCAGATATGAGATGTATACAAAAATGGATAGACCACATCTTGGGTGGTCAAGGGTCCGTTAGGGCGCAGCTTGGCATTATCTGATGCCCCCAAGGATCTAGAAGAGCGTCTTCGCGGCTCAGGAATTCTGACCTATAACCCCTCAAGGAGAATCATTCGGTATGCATCTTTGCCCCCCAGGATTCTGACTCATGTCCTGCATTATACACCATCTGCCCAAGAGGAGGTCATCTGAAGAACCACAGCCTTATCGCTCCAGGCGTCAAAAGTCATTGATTAAAGGTAGTGCGTCTCTTATGAATTTTCACACTAGTTTTTCTTAGCGAAAAATGCGTCATTTTCAGATTTTCACACAACTCTGTGCCTAATTTTTTCCTGAAAAGGATCCAACCCAATCCAGCGGCTTTTACACATTTTATGTTTTGTAGGATAGACTGCCTGGTTTTGGGTTTTCACCCTGCCCTTTGACCTAATTTTTGCTTAGAGCGCCAATTACTGTTTTTATCTCTAACAGCCTCTTTTTTTGAGGCATGGCTATAAGAAAAACTGAAGCTACTATCAGAGCCTCCTTCTATAGCAATCGGCAATTATTCGCTGAGACATTTTCCCCTAAACAACGATTATATCCCCTCGCCTCCTCTGACGAAGGTGTTGCTTAATTGAGTGAGGTGGCGAACAAGGGTTAACTCCCTGTGCCCTTGGCTATCCTTTCTATTCTCTTGTGTGGATTTTCTGAGACCACTTTCGATATCATCACCTGTTGCATTCGACAGTTCGAAGGGATTCAAGATGTCGTGAGACATCCTCTATCTTTCCAGGGCAGCATCTTATCCTTGGCCTTCACCCCTGAGTACCATAGCCCCTAGACATAGCTGCTTACAAAAATCATCATACTGCAGGTCAGAGACTACACCCTCGCTTCCATAAGTGCATACAAGAGAAGGGTACTTAGCCCCGTGATAGATAATGGGACCCATCGGCTTAGGTATTTGGTCGGTGAGAGCAGAAGCGGAGTATAGCCATTTAGATTTCACACATTCAATAATGAACGATATCCCTCTTTTTATAAAAGAACTAGGAAATGATGAGTGCATAAGTTGAACCGCTTTTGTTTTATATTTTTTCGCAAAATTATGTACATTTCAATATGATTTCTCTATACATGATCATTATCTAACATAGATTCAAAAGGCGAAACTATATCTAATCTCAGAGTGGATCTTGTAAGCATCAGACTCCTGTTTTCAATGATCTCTCTCGGGTTTTCTTGATTGGACATTTTCTCTCAAGCCTCTAATTTTTGCCCAGAATGCCTTTTTTTGGTTTTCAACGAGTTAGTAAGGCCACCTTTTTTTCAGTTTGCAACCCGCGGGGCATGTATTCTCTTCTTTTGATTTTAATATTTAGCCATGGAACCTCTCGAGTCTGTCGATGCTGACTAGTTCTTTAAACTTGCTTCCCTTGCTGTCTGTTAGAGTTGCTGCTCCCTTAGATACCGACTTCTTAAGAACAAACCTTCCCATGTTGGCCTGAATTTACCTTATCCGTCTGGAACACTCAGATCTATTTGCTTAAGGACCGAATCTCACACTTTCAGTGGGTGTTTTTTGACTTTCTTCCTGAATGATTGAGCAAAGTGTTTTCTGATAGGTTTAATTACGATAGCAACCCCACAACCTATTTTTGTTCGATGTGCTTAACTGTTGTAGCTGCTGCTTCTATGACTACCCTTAAATATTTGACGTGCTTCGACAGGCAGTAGTGCTTCAGCCCCGTGCATCGAGGAATAAAGCATGACTCTTGTAAGGGTTCTGATTGCAGACCCCTGCATGGGTCTCCTCCATAACCTTCTTGGCCTTCTTCTCGTCTAAGCACCTCATCCATATGTCATCGGCTTACCTCTTGTACTGCATACCCTATACACTGATGAACTGGATGGATAGCTTGTGAATCAGTCTTTTGGTCCTTTTCAGTAGTCAAGAAGAATGGCAAAATACAGGTATATGTAGATCAACGGGATTTGAACAAAGCTTACCCCTAGATAACTTTCCTTTGCCCCATGTCGATGATCAATTCTTTTTTTTTTCTTGTTTTTTTTTTTTTTTTAATTATTATTTTTATGTTTTGTTATTTTGTTTTTTTTGTTTTTATTTTTTTTGGTTTTTTTTATTTTTTTTGTTGTTTTTATGTTTTTTGCTCTGTTCAAATCCTGATAATTCACACATACATGAACTTCCTTTCTTAACTATTGGGACAACGTTGACCAATCAAGTCGGGTATTTCTCTTTAATAAGAAATTTGGCCCTGTTTCTGCATGTAGATCTTTTCTTTTAACCTTTTTGGCTTGAGTTTTTTGAGCTTCTACTTAACTGATCCATGATTGGGATATGTTGGCATAGTGTGTTCGACAATTTCACGATCATCTCCCAGCATGTCTTCATAGGTCCAGGCAAAGACTCTTTCATATATATTTTTTTCTTTATTTTTTCTCTTTTAATCTCTCTTCAGGAGTCACATCAGATGCTATCAAGATTTTCTTTGGGTTTTCAAAGTCCCGAGATTAAATGAAATAGCATCATTTGAATCATTATTAAATATGAATGTGTCATGATTATGCATAGTAAAATCACAAGAAAATATCACATAGATAAGTGAAATCATTCATTTTATTTAATAAAAACCAGAATTAAAAATGTCATCATCAAATAGTTCCGAGATAAAAAGAACATCTAAATAGCTATCTTCTTCAAATTCCCACCAGCACAGCTGTTTCGGCTAATGGTTCATCACCATCCGCAGGAACCGTCTTCCTTCTCCACTTAGGTACTCAATTTGTCTTCCTCTCCTTCTTTCGCTCTTCTGGGTCAGAGATCTGCTTGCTATCAATGAGGTCTTGAACCCGATTCCTTAAAGTCCGATAATAGTCCGTCAAATGCCCAGTGTGCTGGTGAAAGGCACAATACTCATCGTCTTTATGACCCAGCTGTCCTTAGATTTTGGCTGCCTTAGGCGGTAGGGGCTGCAGCTTCCCCTCTTTCATCAGTCTCTTCAACACCCACAATAAAGGTCGGCCCAAATTTGAAAAGTGCCTTTGGTTTACCCCTGTAGCCGACACCTTCGCCGTCTTTTCAGTCCTGTTGCCACTACTAGAGCCTGCCCATTTACTCACCCCCTGACTGTTATATCCTTTCTTAGAAAGCCCTTCACCACTCGCCTTCTTGGCCATGTGTTCACTTTCTGCCTCGATGGCAATATCCTTTAAAGACTCCCAATATTTCAACCCTTTCAACTTAAGCCCTTCCCTCAAGTACGGGCTTGCATTCCTAATGAATAGCCTAATCTGATCCGACATATCAGGCTTCCTCTTCATCTTCATCACCCGATTCCTCCACCGAGTGAGATAGGCATGGAAGTATTCATCATGTTTCTAATGCAAAAGCTCAAGATCCTTCAGTGTTATTTCCATTCTAGTGCTACAATCATATTGTTTCATAAACTCTTCCGTCAATAGATCCCAATCTTCTCTGGACCTCATATCTAACCCATGTTACTAATCGACTGTCGAACCCGTTAGACTAAGGCAAAAGTACTCCTCCTTTTATTTCTTTGTTAGCCCCGTGCCCTTCATAATCAGGGTATACTGCTTAATGTGCGCCGAAGGGTCCGAAGTACCATAATATTTTGGCAAGTCTTGCATCTTAAACCTCTGAGGCAATAGCTTTTCATCACCCAACTCTATGTCTTTAGGACTAACCCTTTTCCCGGTTGACAGTAGACGTGTGATCACCTCAATCTTTTCTTCCATTTTCTTCACCACATTATCCTCTATCTTAGGGACCCTACCTCTCATAGCTTAAGGAATTATTAGCTCATCCTCTTCCTCCTTTACAAAGTCCTCCATTGGATCAGAAATCCTCACCCTCCTCTGCTCAGCTGGTGTCGCCACTCTAGGCCCGACAACTGGTTGTTGCACAGTAGCAATTGCTATGGGAATCTCCCTTATAATAGGTGATTCAACTTGCTCCACAACCAGAGCTACAGATGATTGTCAAGCGTTTGGTGCCATATGAGCGATAAGGTTCCCTATCATGGCCAGCATCTTCCTTTTAAAATCCTCAAATCTCTTGTCCAAATCTTGCATTGTCAAAGCACCCATATCTTACAGTAAATCTGCCATTACTGACCCAAAGGATCATTTCGAACAAGAATCTGAATTCCTGCCCCAATCTGAACCCGATGTAGGCTCTAACCTTGGCAGCTCAGCTACTAGATTTCTGATCAGTCTTCCACTAGGATCCCTAGACCCACGAATGAATCTATGATGGCTGAAAAGCTCAAATTATTAGCGTGATGCATGAATAACATTAAAGATGCATGGTCATATTAATGCATCATAGATAACTACACGCAAGCAGATAAATCCTTCTAACCTTATCACTCTCACATGCAAGGTAGTGCGGTCTCTTTTCTAGGTGGGCTTAGTCCATGGGTTAATAGGGGACCCTGTGAATGCGCAAAGTGCATGATGAAAAATCGATAGCATAACATCTCTTATCTAATGTGCATTCGCAATGAGTTTTGGCCATTACGCATTTGGACACTTTAATCTCATTAAGATGGGCCTACTAGGGCTTGAAAGCCTTTGATAAAAGACCACTTAATTTGATTGATTATGTCTAATACATAACGGCTCACATCACAAGCATCATATTAAGCAGCATATCACTTAGTGGAAGTTTCTACTTGCTATTACATAGGCTTTGGTCAAGGTGGTGATATTTTAGGGCTACCCAAACATGGTCTCTGCCAATGGGTCTAGCTCATCACGAGCATAGCGACCAATTGGATTTTCATTTGATATAACAAAGGGTACTAGATTTGGGCTGATGATTATCCTTAACACTCCCCTATAATAAGTGAAAGTAGGGTCATGCTTTGGGAATGCACCGGGGTAAAATAAGGGACCAACTAGCATAATTCTAAGGCTCTAAAATGATGTGATGCAATTTTCGAAAAGAGATAGAATTTTAAGTTTTAAAAACTCAATTATAAATTTTAACCAAGACACTTTCAGAGCAAAGTCACAAACAATCCCCAGTGGAGTTACCACTGTGATGCGCGCCGCACCTAGCATAGGCTCTCATAGGCGAGACCCGTTTTTAGGGCTCGAGGGATTGGTTCGCGTCTTTTTGATCTTGGGTGCCATGAGACATCTTGGACACCTCCTTCTTAATAGAATATTAGAAAAGATTATCTAGCCTCATGACACCTTTAGGCACCTTTGAGGTATTTTGGAGTCGCCACCCAATTTACGAGAAACTGGGAAAGGTCATCTAAACTCTATTGGTCTAAACCAGAGATGGTGTTCGGAACTTCACTCTTATTTATGTCTTGGTTAATTATAAATGAGTTTTTAATTTCATAAAATTCTATCTCCCATCTCACACGATTAATGCATTTAATTTAAAGTGCATTGCAAACATTGAAAGCAATAAATAAAAGTTGTAAAGAAAGTGGTAAAAATAAAGTGACAAAGAAAAGCAGTAAATAAGCCAAGCACATAATTACAAGAGAAATTGGGACAGAATACAATCCCACATGAAAGAAAGCTAAAATAAAAATTAGGATGGAATACAATCCCAAATGAAAGCCAAATAACGTTGTCCAAAAAATAATTAATTACAAGAGCCCAAAATATATAAACATAAATTTAAAACAAACAAACAAAATCAAACACAAAAGAAAATGGCATCCATAAATCGGGACATTCATTTGGTTTAGGAACATTGGCTCCTTCATGCTCACTTAAAGAGGGATCGAAGAGTTGTTCAGTTGTTAGTTTGAAAATCGGGATGAGTGATCCCATTTTTATAAAACTTAACTCTTCGTTTTATTCGTGACATTTTACATTTCTTGGATAAAATGAGGGACATTGGTCCCAATTTTATTAGTAAAATCCCAACTTAGTTATAAAATATTTTTGTGATTTTTTATCTGACATGTGTATAAATAAAATATTTTATTTAGAAGCAAACACAAACACAAGTAGTGGAAAGGAAAGGTCTCACCCATACGATGCGGTCTTCTACGCATCGTGACCCCTCCGTGCGGTCACGAAAACGCTCATACAAGGCAAATCACATTTAAATCCCACACAAAAATTAACATTAAAAAATATTAGTAACAATTCTAAAATCAACCAAATAAATATGAAAGTTAGGGACCATTTAAAAATAATTAGCACATGTGTATGAAATAAAATGGGTTGAATTGGACGTGTTAATTTAATATGCAAACAATTTACATACGAAGGGAAATTAAAAATAAGTCATGCCAAAAAACTAAGGATAATGACAAAAACAATGACAAAATAACAACAATAACAACAATAAAATAATAATGACAATAACAACAACAACAACAACAACAACAACAACAACAACAATAATAATAATAATAATAATGATAGAGTTTGGTTACGCCATTGACTCTAATTGGATAAAGGTCCAATTCAGATAGAATTAAGTAATTCAATCTGATTAAAATTACCAAATTCTATCTCAGAAAGAGTTTGAGTTAAACTAGAGTTAGGTCTCTAGCTTTTAGGATTTCTATAAATAGACGAGAGATCTCAATATTTGGTAACGAGAAAACGTATACGCCGCAAGACTGCTCGTTTCCACTCACAAGTTTTCTGTCTTATCTTTCAGGGGCTTTTAGATTGTGATCTAGTTGTTCTTATCCCAAGTGGGTAAAAGCCATATCAGTGACCAAAAACAAACAGGATCTTTGTAGACGCTTCCGCAATGAGTTTTTGCGCTATAAGAGGTAGGTACCATTTATTAAATGTTACCTCATTAAATTATATTTGTTATAATTTTACATCCTTCATTGGTATCAGAGCCGTTGTTTTTGTGTCCTAGCATGTGGCTAAATAGATCTAAAATTTTATGTATAAAATTATTAGATCTGGGATGCATTAAAACACAACAAAATTTATTTTTTGTGTTAAAAATATATACGTGTATATATTGCGGCTCAAAAATTATGTACGTGTACACTGTAATTTGAGGGGACGAACATGAGTATTCAAAACACATAATTAGAAGTCGGGATTTTTGATTTTTGACCTCACTATTGAATTCACAGATCTTGAAAACCCCCCACCGGCCGAAATCAGAGCGCTAGAATCCGTGGGGAAGGCGACGCGTGTACTACACGTGCCACCATACATTTAGCGCGTACGCATAGGCGGTGGCTCAGACGTGTCAGCAGTGACGCGTCACTGCTAACACGTGGCCCAATGGCCGAGCGCCATGTGGATGGCAGAGGCCATGCCACGTGGCACATGCGAGGGGTGGACACGTGGACAAACCAGAGGTTGACACATGGATGACTGAGGTCATGCCACATGTTGTGATGATGTTTCGATTGGTTGACACGTGTCCCAATCAGGGGGAGACACGTGGACAACTGAGGACGTGCCACGTATCACACCATGTGTCAGTGATGATGTGGCATCGTTGACACGTGGACCAATGAGACACGGCCACGTGGATGACAGTGTCATGCCACGTGGTGATGACGTGTACAGTCCTGTCATATGGGCACCAGGTGGATAAATAGGGTTTCGATACGTGGCCAGGAGTGGCGACACGTGGTACTATGTGATGTTGCCATGTGGCAGAATGAAGGGGAGGCGCGTGATGGCGCGTGAGGCACGTTTACTCTGCCCTAGTCAGCATGTGTTGGCGCGTGCCATCGTTTTTTACCACCATTTCAGCTTCGTTTTTTGTCAAATAATTTTTTTTAAATTATTTTTGATTTTTTTTTGTCATTTTTTCAAATTTTTTTGATGACCATAAAATAAATTTTTATTTTTTAAAATTATTAAAAATATTATTAAATATTGTAGAAAATGTGTTTTCTACTTTCGGATATTTTTAAAAATATTTTGGAAATTTTTTTAGTTTTTATCCTTATTGATTGAAATGTGTTTCAGTCATGTGTATTTATACATGACTGTATAAAAATTTTCTATATTATGTTACGAAAATATTGAATAAGGACACTAGTTCTTTCTTAAATTACGCATAGGTTGCTCTGAGGAATGCATGCATGCACTCAATAAGCAACATGAGAATGTGAAGGAAGATTTGATCGGATTATATTGATGCAGTAGTGCATCATAAAGTACATGTGTGAGAACAAATGCAAAAGTGCATTTAGATTGGTAGTCTGAGTATGAAAATGGAACTTTGGTTCGAGTTGCCAAAAAGGAAGTATTGAGAAGCAACACTAAAATCTGTGATGGAATTGAGAAATGGATGAAACATGCATCGTCCATGACTTCATCAATGGACTTATGAGTTAAGTTGTGTGATGAATTGATGAATTCGGTCAAAGAAATAATCCTAATGGCTAAAATTTTTTTATAGAATCTAGACTTTTAGAATAGTTGACATAAGTGTCAATTTTCAGTTGGCGTTTATTTTTGTTAAATAGGATTTATGTTTCCTATTAATTTTTGACATGAGTGTCTTATTTTGGGATTATTGGATTTTATTTATTGGTTTAATAAATGCATTTATTTATTTATTATGATGGCATTTAACTTTATAATAAATGTATTTATTTAATTGTTAATTGCCTTGCGATATTTTATGAGTAAAATAATTGCATATGCTTATTAAGTAAAGGCTTAATAAAATCCCCTCATAATTTGTGAACTTAATAATTCAATAATTTAGATTTATTATGCATGAAATTTTAACCGTAAGGTTGGACATTAGGACTTAAAAGGTAATTGGATACTATGAGTACCCTTTTCGAATTTGAGCCTAATAGAAAACTTTACTAGGTCATTATTTCAGATGTATAGTAAATTGCATGTATTGCCCGATCTCCTTTAAATATGTGTAATATTGTTCCATTTGAGATCAGAGGATCCGAATAGATGCTGCTTCCAAATCAATTTTCAACAAGTTTAATAAAGATATTGAGTTGGATGGTTAAAATTAATAAATCTGGAATACGAAGATCCAGAATGTGCTTGAAGAGCAAGAGGCTCTTGAACCCTCAAATTCGGTTATGGCTGAACCTGAGGATGGCACTATAGCCCAGCATAGACGGGACCGAGATGCCTATGTGGCATGGAAAAAGAAGAATTCCACTGCTCATATATTCTTCCTAAGTGTGATGGAAGATGATATCACTAAGCAATTTCGCAAGTATCAAAATGTAATGGATCTGTGGATCGCTTTGCAGAAGAAGTTCAGAGATGTGAATCTGAATAAGCTCCGATCATTGATGATCAAATTTGATACATATCAGAGAAAGTCTGATTATTTGATGTGAAAACATCTAAGAGAGATGGATAAGAATTAGTGAGTTTAGTGAATTTAGTCATAAGTTGACTGACGAGCAGTAGGTCCAAGCTGTTATCCATTCCTTACCCAAGAGTTGGGAGCATATGAAGATGCAACTAACTCATATAGACAGAATAAAGACATTAAAGTATGTCGTTTGTCATTTGGAGCTTAAAACGGACTGTCTGGCAGCGACTAAGGTCAATATCATAGTGCATGTAGCACAGTCCTGTTATGGTAGAATGAGTTCTAATTAGAACAACAAAAGAAGTTTCAAAAGTAGGGATAAAGAAAAGGCTTGAGAGCCTGAAAAGTAAAAGGAACAGAATCACGAAAGGTCCAAAGGCAAAAAGGAGGTAAACGTTTCAAGAGTGAAATGTTTCAATTGCCTATAAAAAGGACACTATGCAAGAGACTGCATTGTGCCCAAAAAGATATACTATTTGACTCAGAAGTGAGTGAAATTTAAGTATCCAGTTCTGAATTTTATCTTTTATGGGTGATAAATTCAGAACCAGTGAAGCATATAACAAGAGATAGAGATGTCTTTGTTATAAATTTAGTTTTTGTTCTTATTTTATTGAAATTTATTTTTAATTTACATTTTAAGGATGGCAGTGTATGCATATGCTTGAATGATTTTTATTATGGTTCTGGTTATGGATGTGGACCATTACTATTTTCCTTTAATCTATTATTTTTCATATAGTTATGAGAATAATGTGAAATTATAGCATGTCAAATTAAACCATATTGGGGAAGACCGAATGAGTTGGTCAGCCAAAATAAGTTTAATAGGTGATTTAAATAAGGTTGAATTGCCCACGTGTGAGCATTGCCTAAAAGGAAAAACTAGATAGAAAATCATTTGAAAAAGGTGCTAAAGCCAAATTTCCATTTATTCCGATGTATAAGGTCAAATGAATATGAAGGGAAGTCATGTGGCCTACTATTTCCTCAAATTTATATATGACTGTACTAGGTATGGTCATGTCTATTTGATTTCTCACAAGTCAGAAGCATCGAGTTATTCAAGACTTATATGAGCTTAGATGAGAATCAATTAGACAAAAGGATCAAAGATTAAAGAACTGACAGAGGTCGGTTATATCTTATAGATAAATTTAAAGCTTCATGTGATGAAAAAAGATTGAACATCAGTTGTTCATTCTTAGAAATCCACAACAAAACGGTGTTGAGGAAAGAATAAATAAAACTCTCCTATATATGGTTAGATCTATGATGGCAGAGGAAAATTTGCCTATCTTTTATTGGGGAGATGCTTTATTAACTGCTATATATGTTCTGAACTATATGCCCTCCAAATCTGTCATTACCATAACTTATGAGTTGTGAACTGGTTAATGAGCTGACTTAAGCCATTTATGACCTTTAGGTTGTAATGCTTACGTGTATGATATCTCAATTTGATAAATTGAGACCAAAAGGTAAAAAGAGTATCTATGTGAGATATTCTAAAGTATCAAATGGATACATTTTCATGGATGAGTAAGAGAATGGCATAATGACAGAATTTGAATTATGAGTCGTCATATTCTTAGAAAATAAATTTTCTAAGTTGGGCGAAGTGAATTAAGATTTCACTTTCTATTAATCTCAAGAAGAAGAACCATCAGGATCATTCCATCCGAGTGGGAGGGATTTAGAGGAAGAAGGCTAAGACCCTCATCCTTCAAATGATCCGGATGTTCGAGACCTGATTCGAGTACGAGTATTCTTGATTTTAGTGGGAGTAAAGAATATGGTATTCCTAACTCCAGTGGGAGCATAAAACATGGTCCCAGTGGAAGCATTGTGAATCACGATAAATATATGAGACATGTTTATCAAGATTCAGAACTACAAAAATCTAAAAGGATAAGTGTTCTATGCTGACCATTTAAAATCAAAAGCTTGAATGAAGCCCTTTTGGTTACCCTACAAGACAAGAAAGAGTATAAAAATTTTCAAAATGCTTTTTCATGCCCATCTAATAAAAAATGAACTAAAGCAATGGAAAAAGAAATGGTATCCATGAGATCAAACCATGTTTGAGAACTAGTTGATCTACTGAAAGGACATAAATTGAGAATAAATGTATTGTCAAAGTAAAGCAAAAGACTGATAGAGATATCGAAAGATATAATGATCGGCTAGTTGCTACGAGGTTCATACAATAGGAAGAGATTGACTATGAGTAGATTTTCTCATCTGTTGTAAGATTTACGTCCATAAGGTTAATTCTGGACATAGTGGCGAGTTTAAACCTAGAGCTTCATCAAATGGATGGGAAGACTACTTTTCTCAATAGAGAATTGGATAGAATAACCTATAGGTTTCATCGAAAAAGGTAGCGAACATAAGGTTTGCCGATTGATGAGTTAAATCTTTGGCCTTAAACAGTCTTCAAACACAATGGTACTTGAGACTTCATCATATAATCATGTCAAATGTGTTCAACGTGATTGATGAAAATCATTGTGTTTATAGTAAAAGCTCCAAAAATGAATTTGTCATTTTGGCATTGTATGTACACGACATACTTAAAGCTGAAAATGATAAATGGTACGTAAATGAAATCAAAGATTGGTTATCGTTCAACTTTGAGATAAAGGATATGGGTCAAGCATATTATATTCTTGAAGTTAAGATTTCAAGAGATTGTTTGAGAACGTTATTATCTTTTTCTTATGAGAAATATATCAACATACACCTTGAACTATTTAATATGCAAAACTGCAAACCCATAGACAACCTGTAATGGCCAAAAATGTACCCTAGTTGTAATTGGCTTAATTGGATCAACTAAGAGTGTAATGTGGACTTGATTGTAATAAAAGAGGGACTTAATTGAATAACCAAAGAAAGTTAAATGGCCAAGCTATAATTTCGCATCATTAAGTTAATTGAGGATTTACTTAATACTAAGTTAATACTAAGTGGAGATTAATTAGGCTAATAGGGGACAACATGGGAGGTGGAATCCGGGTGGAATTTGATAGTGCTGCCACCTATACTAGTACATACATATACATGGAATTGAGGAGAGAGAAAGGGCCACAATTGCATGAACCTTCATTTTCAGCCTCAACTCTTCATTTTCTCCTCTTCTCATTTCCGTGTGGTTCCTTAGAGTTCTCATATTGATTCTATGAATATTGCTAAGTGGAATAAGAACTAAGTTGATAAGATTGAAAGGTAAGTGGTTATTTGTAATTCATCTTCTACTCTTTCTGGTTTTGGTTTGATGTGAATTGAGGATTGATGAATTGTGTCCAATTCTGGAAATTGGAATGGTATTTGTAGAGGAAGGAGTAAAGAAAGACAAGGGAAAGGCAAAAATCGGAGAAGCTAGTGCTCAGTGAACGTTAGGAGCATAGGCGACGAGGTTTGGGAACTAACCCTATGTGTGTAATGGCATGATTGTATTTGCTTGTGTAATTTGATTAAACATGAACTAAATTGGTAATTGGAATTCTTAATGACATAAATGAATGAGTTGATTAGGTTTAAAGACAAGAAGTTTGTATCCTATGGAATAGGCTAGAGGCTACTGTTGTGTTTATGATATTTGAATGGAATGTTGAGTATTGAGCTTATGTATGTGTTAAATTTTATGCACATTGGATGAGATTGGCTTAGTGGAAATCATGTATGTGTTAGTTGTTATACTATTGAAGAATGAGTTGGCTTGAATGACCAAAAAGGGAATTGGTTTTGAGGTCTTGAAAATGATATGAGAATTGAGACAGGGAGCACAGCTGTATTTTGGTAAAACACAGTTGTGTTATGGTGTTTTTGCATAGGTCACAATGATAACCAAAGAGATTGCCACCGTGAGGTATGCAAGAGCTCCATTCTGCCTGGTGAAGCATGCCATGTCACGATGATAACCAAAATGGTTGTGACCGTGAGGTGCCATAGATGGCATTCTGCCGGAAGTGTGATGTATCTCACGGTAACAACCAAAATGGTTATGACCGTGAGATACCTCATTTTACATTTTGTTTTGGGAGTGCATGGTATGTCATGGTGGCAACAAAATTGGTTGTGATTGTGAGGTACCTTAGCTTGCATTCTGTTTTAAAGACCTCAGTATGTCACGGTGACAACCAAACTGGTTGTGACCGTGAGGTACCCTGTTTTGGCAAGGAACCCTAATTTATTTTGGATTATTAATTGTGTGACTTTTAGCCAAACTTGTTGGCATTTTATATGAGTGTGATACCAAGGTTATATGAAGCAAATATACATATTTGTAAGATGATTAATGAATTCAATTACTTGTTAGTTAATGATTTGATTGCAAGTTGTCCAAGTGTTATGTGATGTGTAAAAGAGTAATGTGGATTTGTTAATGCTTTGTAAGTATGCAAAGAGGAGAACTTGGTGTTGGTTTATGTATGTGCTATTGGAATTAACAATTATGAAATCAATAATGAAATTAATCAACTTTAGCCTGCGAGTCAAGTAGTGGATAGATATGCATGCCTATAGGGTCAAGTGCTATTGGAATTAACATGTTTGACCAAGTTTGACTCGTGGTCAAAGTTGACCCTGGAAACTTAAAAAAATCAAACCAACCAATATGATAAGTTATATTTGATATCAATTTTATTTTTAAGTAGAGAAAATTTTATTAATGATGTCATAATTTACTTAAAAAAATTAAATTATAAGAAAGGAAAATGAGAAATTTTGATGGACCTTAGATCAAAAGTAATGCATTCAATCATGGCCATTTGTTTGGTTGTGTAACGCCCTAAAATCCGAAACTACGTGAATAGTACTTTTCGGTAGGTGAATGGTACCACCGAGGTGAATAGTGACACCCGGAGCCATAGGTACTTTTCTGAACCATTGGAAAGTACAATTCATAGAAAGTTCGAGGATAATATTTGAGATGAAACCGAAGTCAAATAGGGCCTCAAAAGTAGAAAATAAAAATCAGCTAGTGGCTCAGTTTGAATAGTAACCCGGTTTGACCTACCTTTGACTGAGCTTGAAAATAATATTAGAGACCTCCAAAAAATTATTTGAATATATGGATTTACTATATGTATTATGGGGAATTATTCGGTGGAGAAAAATTAATTTTTCAGTTGCACAGAAAAATAAGCTATCGGACTGGTAAAAATTTATCGAATCGTGAAACGGCATCCGATTGACCAGAGAATATTCGCGTAACACAAGAAATATTTTTTGATAATTATGACTATATTTTCATGAGAAATGAAGCAAGAGAAGTGGTAGAAAAAAATAATCATTCAGCGAAAAAAATTACCGAAACGACCTCATTTCGAACTGAAACTGAAATTTTATACACACTTTAATAAATATTTTTTCATATTTTTGGACTAATTTTGGTGAGAATTTAACAAAGAAAAATTATTTCCAACGGAAGTTAGACATGTGGCTAAATATTAACCATTTGATTGAATAATGATTAAAGTGATCTAAGCCATTCAATTAAGGGTATTGAAGGATGTAAAATTATAACAAATATAATTCACGTGGAGGTAACATTAATAAATGGTACCTACCTCTTGTAGCGTAGAAATTCATTGCGGAAGCGTCTACAAAGATCCCGTTTGTTTTTGGTCACTGGTCTGGCTTTTACCCACTCGAAATAAGAGCAGTTAGATCACAATCTAAAAACCCCTGAAAGATAAGATAGAAAATTTGTGAGTGGGAACGAGCAGTTTTGCGGCGTATACGTTTTCTCATTTTCAAATACTGAGATGTCTCATCTATTTATAGAGTTCCTAATAGCTAGAAACCTATCTCTAGTTTAACTCAGACTTTTTCTGAGATAGAATTTGATAATCTTAATCAGATTGAATTACTTAATTTTATCTGAATTAGACCTTTATCCAAATTAGAGTCATGGGCGTACCCAAACTCTATCAGGTATAAATACCTTAAAAATCAGCATTGTTATAGAGATGTACACACTTTTCTTCTCTCCTCTAGCTTGGCCGAGACACTCCTTTCTCACTCCCTCATTTTCTTTTTCAATTCACATTTGAATTCTCACCAAATCACACCTAATTTCCTACCAATAGATAGTTATTTGGCCTTCTTGCCATCAAGTGAATATAGAAGTTAAAGGTTTGATTTGTTAGAGAATTTGTAAAGAAAATCTACCAAGTAAATTGTTAGATTATGTTGATATTGGTGGAATTTGGGGTAGGATTAAGTAGATTAGAGTGTAATTAGATGTGAGTATGAAGCAAATTAATGACTTGTGTACATGGTGATTTCGGCTAGGGCAAGAGAAGGAAGAGGAAGAGAAAGCCAAGCAAGGAAAAGGCAAGAAGAGGGTGGAATAGAGTTAAGAAAGAAGAACAAAAGGTTAGTGGAAATGCTATTAAATTATTTCATGATTTTAGATATATAACCTAGAAAAATTGCATGGAATATGCGTGTGTAATCTTCAAATTGATGTTGGCATAATGAGATTGAATAAGTAATAAATGGAATTAAGTGCTCAAGTGAAGAAAAATTGCGGAACGGACTATGGGTATATTCGGCCAACATGGAACATTTGGGTTAAATAATTATGTGTTGGGTTATAAATTGAGTAATTGGGGTAAACATGTCTAGATAATTGTATAATTGAGTAATAGATTAAATATATTTAGAAAAAGAATTTATTTAAGGCATTTACTCTAGTGGCCGAATTAGTAGAGTGGCTAATTTGAGGAATTTGGTTGGCTAAATGATTTAAATGTTTAAAATTAATAATTAAATATGGTGGGCATTTGATAAAATGAAGGAAAATGGAATGTTAGTTTAGAAGGTATAATTGCCGAATGGATATGCCTAGGTAAATTGTTGGACACAATTGAAATTACATGAATTTGATTATTGTTATGAGTAAATTAATATTTGATAATAAATAAATGAATATTAAGTATAGAAATAGCATGGTGGTATGAATGATAGTGTTGAGAAATGTATAAATTGTGATACAGTGTGGGTATATTTTGGACATTGCATGGAATTATGCAAAGAAATATGCTTATATGATAAATCCGATTATGGGATTTAGTTGGTTGGCCATACGGACATCGTATTATATACCGCGATAGCAAGTCATGGCGATTTGCATAATGGACCAAAGGAGGTTCCACACCGAAAAAGTAAAGGAAAAAAAACAACAAGAAAAAAATTAGTGGAAATGACTATTCAGCTGTGTGGTACATAGTCCCGCACATTCATATTGTTTGTGTGGTATCCACTAGGATACAAGGGGCAAAATAATTAAAAATGGCTAAATATGAAATAAATAAGTAATTCGAGGAAAGTTGCGCAATTACTGGATAATCGAAGGATTAAATTGTAATTTATAGAAAAGTTATAATTAAAGAGTAAGAATGACATATTATGTAATCAATAGCGAATTGGAGGACCGAAAATAGTAAATTGGAAGTAGAAGGGTAAGTGCGTAAATAAAATAAAAATCAGGGACTAAGGGTAAATTAGTTATTGAATATGTAAACAAAGAGTTAAATTGACAATCGGCAAAAGACTGTAGTTTAATTGAATAAAATTGAAAATTGTACGGAAAAAATATATAGATTAAAATAAAATAAAAGAAAATGTTAAATAATAAATAATAAATTAAGTAATTATAAATGGAAAGGGGAATAAATTGGAATTAATTGTTGAAATAGATAGTAAGTAAATAAATTTGTGACATAAAAATAAAATATATAAATAAAATGTGAAATAAAATAAAATAAAATAAAGGGAAATATTAATAATTAATAATGAGTTGGTGAGTATAAATAGAAGATTGGAAATAAAATTAAGATAAATTGTTAAAATAAACAATGATTATGGAAATTTAAAATATAGGAATAATAATGTGTATTATTATTTATATAAGTGAATATTGCGTGCATGTGTGTAATTGGAAAATAATTTAGTAGAATTAGCAATCATAGCAATTGCGCAGCGCGTAGTTTATTTTACTGCTCATAGGGGATAGGAACTAGGAAGGCAAACAAAAGATTTTGAGGCGACGAGTATCATGGCATGTACATGCATCTACTGTGGTGAAGTGGAATTTTGGCATATGTGTATTGATAAATCCAAAAATGTCTTTATCTGTAGGAGAGAGGTCGATCCGATCGGTTGAGATAACCCTGCAGTAAGAAGAGCCCGGTCGGACCAGACGTGAGCACTCCGAAGCTTAAGTTAGTAGCTTAGAGAGAGAATGTGCTTTAGAGAGATAATGGTGTGAATTCAATACCTGGTGCCATCGTTGGCTGGACTATTTATAAGAGATAGTCGAGGGGCACTTGAGTGCCTGGGGAGTGATTACTGGCTGTCAGAGTAGGTATCCGGCGACATGACAGGGAGCAGGTGGTAGGCATGGGCGCTGCCTTGAGTCAGGCGGCTGATGGGACTGGCGATCACATCAGCCGATCGGGCATGTGCGCTGCCTAGGGGCTCGTGTCTGATACCTTTAGCTGATGGGCTTTGGGCCTTGCCAGTTTAAATGAGCCGACAGGATGGGCCTTAGAGCAAATGATATTTGCTGAGTTATCACTTGTCCCCCCTCAACAGGTCCGATCGGGCATAGAATTGCCTTTGTTGGTCCGTTCGGATGGAATCAGTTATGGAGATTCCCGATCCGAAGACGCGTACTGGCGCGCTTTTTGAATTTGGGAGGCACTTTTTCTGAAGCGACGCGCCTGTTGAGACAGCTGTTCTCCTTTAATGTTGTGAGCGTACCGAGGGCGACGCTTCGTTCTTCGCAGAGGCATAATGTCCTTTGACACGTGGCGCTTGCTGAATGGCACATTGTTTGGCGTTTTTGAGAAGCTTTCGTCTATAAATAGAGGACTCTGTGAATCATTCCTTCTTTACTTTCGAAATCTCTAGCGAAGCTCTGCCAAAATCTTCCTTTGATTCCCAGATTTCTGCAACTACTCTTAACCTCTTCTTCGAATCCCCTCGAGTCTTTTTCATCAAGTAAGTAACTTTTTGCTTTTTGCTTTCTTTGCGATTTCCTTTTTCTTCTCACACCCATTTCATTTAGAAAAGAGAGTTGCGCCTTTCCTTCATTCTTTTTTGTTGAAGATGGCCTCCAGTAGTACTGAAGCATTAGACACAAGTTTTTTGGAGTGGTATGAGAACAAACCAACCGCTGAGCCGCATTCTCGCCTAACCGCCGCGGAAGTGGCCGAAATCCCCTCCAAATACGGCCTTCCTGATGAGATATCAGTGCTGGCCTGCCCTGATTCAATGGCGGTGACCGAAGGGCCCTTCGGCCAAGACGGCGGAGAATGGTTCGTTTGCCACCTCTGGAGCCTAGATGCAGGCCTGAGGTTCCCGTTGGGCGCCTTTGAGATGGCGATACTGAGGGGGTATGGTCTCGCCCCTAACCAACTACATCCGAACGGCTGGAGATCGGTGGCGTGCTTCAAAATCCTTTGCCAAATAGAAGTGGTGGCACCGACCCTGGAACTTTTTACTCATTTCTTCTACATCTCGGGCCGGAGTGACGGAACTGAGTACTTCTTTACCAGCCGCCGAAAGAGGAAATTGATGTTCGTCCCCACCTCCATGAAAGGGTACAGAGAACGGTATTTCTTGGTGGGGAGGAAAGGTGGATTTGGGGTACGCCTCACCCGATCGGCCAGGGTCGGGATTCTGAAGGACCTTGCCGCCGGTCAAGAATTCTATGAGGATGACATAAAAAAGCTGATGGCCGCCGTCAGCAGGAATGGAGGGCCTTATGAATCCAAATTCCTTTTGCGTTCGCTGTTTGGCTCTCCCGGCTTTCAAGACGCTGAGGACGTAGAATGTGAGCGTTAGGATCGGAAAAGACCCAATCATCGTGCATCAAAACATTCATTGCACTTTATTAATGTTTCATGAAGAGAATTTGAGTCAGAAAAAACTTATCTAGCTTATTTTCTGTTGTGCAGCTGAGATGGCTGGTGGGAATGAAGCCTCCAGACAACTTGGCGATCGGATCCGCCAAAAGCGCAAGGCAGAGAAGAAGGCCCAGGAGCAAAGGAAAAGGAGGAAGTTGGTCCTTGCTTCCGAGCTTCAAGCCTCTAAGGGGGCGGCCGGTACTTCTACAACGACTCCGGCCATCGCTGCCGTTCCAGTCTCGTCGGCACCCCTTGCTGCTATTACAGCGCCTACCTCCACTGCTGCTGGGCCAATGACTGTGCCTCGAAGTGAGGCCTCTCCTCGGCCGTTACGCCGCCGACGCCACACTCTTCGGGATGAGTAAGACGAAGACGATCAGCCGATTGGTGCTACTATCCGAGAGGCGAAAGAGGCTGCTAAGAGGAGGGCAGAGGAGGCTGCCAAGAAGAAGGCCGAGGAGGCGGCCAAAAGGAAGGCTGCTGAGCTGATCGCCGAATCGGACGCTCGGCTTGCGGTAAGAGGCAAAGCTGTGCAACACGGCGAGTCTCCAAGGCGTTCATCCGATCGGCGAATCGTCCCTATGAAGGACGTTCTGAGAGAAAACTTTGGCGATGACTGGTCGGTGGGCCAGGTGGCTAGTTTCATTTGCCGGGGTCTTCTCCGGGATGACGACCATCGGGATGCTGGCGACGCCAGTCAGCTCAGCAGGGAAACCCAAGCTATCGGCCAGCAGCTGATAGACGTAAGTATTTTACTGACTGTTTCTGGTGCTTGTTTACACCTTTGTGTCTGAGCCTTTTAGTCTTGATTCTGTGTAGGCTGCCAGGAGGACACAACGGCTGCACATGATGGCCCATTTGTGGAAAGGGAGGGCAGAGTCAGGCGCCGTGGCCAAGGCGGAGGCAAATACGCGCTGCGAGGCTGCCAAGAAGGAAGCTTCTGACCTTCGAGCTGAGGTTGCCAAGCTAGAGGAGCGGTATGATGCCTCTCAGTCAGAGACAGTGGCCCTAAGGAAGGAGGCCTATCAGAGTGCTCAGGATCTGAAGGCTCGGCAGAGCGAGGCCGATAAGCTGAAAGGCGAAGTGGCCCGCCTATCTGCGGAGGGTGCACAGTTAAGGCGGTTCGAGGCAGATGCAACCCGACTGGATGCCGAGTGCAGAGAGTTGGCTGCTGAGAATGCCAGGCTGCAGGCTGAAGGCAGAGGGCGAGCAGCTTAGGACAGAAGTGGGGTCCTTGAGGAAGTCGGAAGGGGAGAGGGAGGCTTCCTTCTCGAAGATTCTTGAACTTGAGCTTGCCACTCAAAAGGAGCGCCTGATTGATGAGTTGGCAGACGCTCAGGTGGAGCTGTTGTCCCGGCTAGTCCATGAAGCTGGGCGGCGCTTCCCTGGGGCAGATCTGTCATGGATGGACGACCCGGCATCACTGCCTGTTCCTCCAAATGATGACGACGAAGGCGCTCCTGAGGGGGAAATCACCGAGAGAACTTCTGAAGAAGGCCCCTTACTTCCGGAGACTATTCAAGAGGTTCCCTCTGAATCGGAGCCTGCGGCGTCTTCAGTCCCCGAAGCCGAAGTGGAGGTTCCTCCTGTGCCTGAAGCCGAGCCAATGGCACATTCTTCTATTGGGCCTGTTTCTGAAGGGGGGGCAGTATCTGTACCGACGGCTGCTGACCCTTCTCAAGCCACCACCGATCCGATCGCTGAAGAAGTCGCTGATCCTCCTGGCGAAGTGGAGATTGTAGATATAGATAGTTAGCTTAGGAGTTTAGCTTTACTTTCTCCTCTCTCTTCTTTTTTTTTTTATACTTGTAACAATTATTTACAAATTGTAAAGTGGAGGCATTTGTATTAATAAAACTGCATATTTCTGCAAATCAACGTATATATAAGTTTGTACTAAAATTTGCAATATGATCGAGCTAATTAAAACTCGTAATTAAAATTTGCATTAAATTTCACAAGTACTTCCTGAATTCAAATGACGTCAAAGCTTAGTGACCGATCGGGTCAATCTGGCTTTTCATATCGCATAAAATTTGCACCATTTTGCTAAGTGATGCTCATGAAGCTGCATAAGGATTGCATAGCTGAGCTAGGTGATACTCATAAAGCTGCATAAGGATTGCAAAGTTGAGCTAGGCGATACTCGTAGAATCGCATAGTTATTGCGAAATCGAGTTGGATAATACTCGTAGAACTGCATGAGGATTGCATAGCCGAGAGTACTCGTATAGTTGCATAAAAATTGCATAACCGAGCGAGAGAGATTAGATCCTCTATAATACAGATAATATTTGGGGAGGTAAGATCCTCCTTCGCAAAGGATTTGCTTATTAAGCTTGAGATGGGCGTCAAGCCTAGCGTAGGACACTATATTAAGTATTAATTGAATAGTCATGAAAGAGAGAACCTTTTTATTAATAAGGCAAATGCCAGGTTCTAATACATTATGCGACATGGTACTTCTTGAGTACCTCAACATTCCAGCTTCTGGGGATATCTTGCCCCTCCACTGTTCGGAGCCTGTAAGTGCTCGGACTTAGGACTTTAGAAACCTCATAGGGCCCTTCCCAATTCGGCATTAGCTTTCCCACTCTGGCATTTCCCGAGCCTAGTTCTGCCTTTCTGAGCACCAGATCACCTACATTGAAAGTTCTGGACCTTACTTTTGAATTATGGTATCTGGCCACTCTTTGTTTGTAGGCAGCGATCTTAGCGTAGGCGTCCTCCCTCTTTCCTTCTATGAGATCCAAGTCCTGGCATCTCTCTTGAACGTTCGTCCGTTCGGAGTAGAGAGCCGATCGGTAAGAAGGGAGGCCGACCTCAACAGGAATCATTGCTTCGGAGCCGTACACAAGAGAGAATGGCGTTTGATGAGTGCCTGTTCTGGGAGACGTTCTGTATGTCCACATGACACTCTGCAGTTCTTCAGTCCAGTTGCCTTTGGCTTGACCCAGTCACTTCTTCAATCCCTCCAAGATGGTCCGATTGGAGACCTCAGTCATTCCGTTGCTTTGGGGATGAGCGATAGATGTGAACTTTAATTTGATGTTCAAGCCTTGGCAAAAGTTTCTGAAGACGGAGCTGTCGAACTGCTTGCCATTATCTGCAATAAAGACATTGGGTAAGCCATACCTGCAGATGATGTTCTTCCATGTAAAGCTCTTGACCCTCTCGGCTGTTATGGTGGCTACCGGTTCAGCCTCAATCCATTTGGAGAAGTGGTCTACCGCTACTATGAGGAATTTCATCTGCTTTTTGCCTTGGGAAAAGGGTCCTAAGATGTTCATACCCCACTGGTCGAACGGCCACGCGACTCCGATCGGCTGTTGGTCTGCTCCATGCTGCCTTATAATCCTGCCGTGTATTTGGCACTGCGGGCATATCCTTACTTTCTCCTGGGCATCCTTGAGCATGCTAGGCCAGTAATATCCCGTCTGAAGGGCTTTTCTTGCCATGGCTCTGCTTGCCTCGTGCGCACCGCATATGCCTTCGTGGAGCTCTCTGAGGATGTAGTCTCCCTCTTCCTCCGCCACGCACTTGAGCCAAGGGTAACTGAAAGCTTTTTTGTACAAATCACCGTTAATGATGGAGTAATTGAGAGATTTTCGAGATACCTTTCGAGCTTCGTCCTTGTCCTCGGGCAGTCGTCCTGTCTGGAGGAACTGCTTAATTGGGCTCATCCAGGTTTCATTCTCTTGGTCGATCTCCATCATTTCTGGCTCGTCCAGGGAGGAGGAAGTTTGGTCTACAACGGCAATGTTTTCCTCTATAACGCTTTGTGAGGAAGCAGACATCTTTGCCAACCGATCGGCTTCCGCAGTTTGGTCTCTTGGGACTTTCTGTAGCACCCATTCCGACCCAGCCTCTTCCAGTTTTACGCAAGCAGCTTTAACTTTAGCTAAGTACTGGATCATTGTGGCCTCACGTGCTTCGAAGGTCCCCAAAACTTGACTGGTTACCAGCTGGGAGTCACTCCTAATGGCCACTGACTCTGGTCGGATGGCGTGCAGCAGCCTGAGCCCTTGAAGGAGTGCCTCGTACTCTGCCACATTATTAGAAGCTTTAAAATTAAGCTTTATGGCGTACCTTATTGTGATGCCCAAAGGGCTTTTTATTACTATTCTGACTCCTCCTCGAGTGTCGTTTGCTGCGTCGTCTACTGTCATTTCCCAGCTTTGTGGCTTGGGCTGACTTGGTGGTTCCTCACCCGCAAATTCGGCTATGAAATCTGCCAAAGCTTGGGCCTTTATAGCTTTTCTGGGCTCATATCTGACATCCCAAGACTGTAGCTTGATCGCCCATCCCACCATTTTGCCTTCCAGATCGGGCGTCTGGAGTACCTTCTTGAGAGGATGGCCCGATCGGACGACAATTGTGTGCGCCTCGAAGTATGGTCTGAGCTTCCTTGCACACATCATGAGAGCAATAATAAGCTGCTCAACCGGCCCCTTTCTTAGATATGCGCCTCTGAGTACTTCACTTACGTAGTACACGGGTAGCTGTTGAGTATCCTCCTCTCGGACCAGAGCACCTGCAACAGCTTCCTTAGAGGTGGCTAAATATAAGTACAGATTTTCACCTGGTACTGGTCGGCTAAGCAGCGGTGGGTTGGTGAGGAATGCCTTTAACTCTTGAAAGGCTTGCTGGCAGTCTTCCCCCCAGACGAAAGTTTCACTCTTCCTGAGCTTCTTGAAGAAAGGCGTGCAGCGCTTGGCGGAAGAGGAAATGAATCGTCCTAAGGCTGTTATCCTTTCGTTCAACTTCTGGACGTCTTTTATGTTCCTGGGGGGTTGCATCTCGAGGATGGCCTTTATTTTTTCTGGATTTGCCTCAATCCCTCGTTGAGAGACTAGGAATCCTAAAAATTTTCCTGATGGTACCCCGAAGACGCACTTCTCGGGGTTGAGCTTCATCTGGAATTTATTCAAGGTGTCAAAAACTTTTGCCAGATCGGCTGGATGTTCCTCGGCGCTTCGGCTCTTGACGATCATGTCGTCAACATATACTTCGACATTCTGTCCGATCTGGTCTTTGAAAATCTTGTTCATCAGACGCTGATATGTGGCCCCAGCATTTTTCAGTCCGAACGGCATCATCCTGTAGCAGAACGTCCCGTCGTCTGTGATAAAGCTGGTTTTCTCCTGGTCCAGGAGCCACATCAGAATTTGGTGGTTGCCGGCATATGCTTCTAGGAGAGAATAAATGGCGTGGCATGCTGTGGCGTCCACCAACTGGTCTATGCTGGGCAAGGGATAACTGTCTTTGGGACATGCCTTGTTACGGTCGGTGAAGTCGACACACATCCGCAGTTTGCCAGACTTCTTCTTGACCAGCACCACGTTAGCCAGCCACTCTGGATAGTCTACCTCTCGGATGGTTCCGGTCTTGAGCAGCCTATCCACCTCTTCAGAGATGAACTTCCTCCGATCGGGTGCGTGCCTTCTTAACTTTTGGCTGATCGGGGGAAAGTTTGGGTCCACATTTAGCTTGTGGGTGATTATTTTGGGGTCCACGCCAGGGATATCTTCTGGCTTCCAGGCGAAGGTCGCTTGATTGATGGTCAGGACATGCATGATGGCTTCTTCAGTTGTTTTATCCATGCTCGTCCCCACCTGAACATTTTTGCCTTTATCTAGCAACCTGGCCTTTGTGGCCTCTGCTGGGTCCATCCTGGGCCTTTCTGCCTGCTCTCGTTGCTCGAGGCCGGGCTCTACGACCATTGCTTCTCGCTGTTGCTTTATCATGGTGATATAAGCCTCCCTGGATGCTTTCTGGTCACCTCTTACGATGGCGACGCCTCCTGCGGTTGGAATCTTCATCACCATGTAGCGGATGGAGGTCACAACTCCTGTCTGGAAAAGCAATGGCCTGCCGAAAATAGCATTGTAGGCGAACGTCATGTTAACAACCATGAAAATTACCTTACAAGCGTGAGCTATCGCCTCTTGGCCGAGCTCGACAAAGAGCTCTACGGATCCCACTACGGGGATGGTGGCATTGCCCAGGCCGATCAAAGGGGTGGCGTTCGGCTTCAGCTCTCCGATCGGCAGTCCCATGGCTCGGTAGGCCTGGAGAGTTAGGACGTTGACAGCGCTGCCATTGTCCACCAGAATTCTCTTTACATTGAAGTTATTTATCCGAGCTCTTACAACGAGAGAGTCCTCATGAGGGAACATGACGTCTCGTGCATCTTCGCTGGAAATGGTGACTGAGGCAGGCTGCTCTGCCTGGCGGGAGAGGTAGACACCCTTGCCTTTCCCTTTCTTGGGGAGATTTTCTCCGTAAGATGACCCTCCGGTGATTACGTTGATCACCCCGGCGTAGGGCCTGCTTGGATCGGCATTTCTGGGGTTCCTGCGCTCATCATCATCTGAGTCAGGATCGTCCCTTCTAGGCTTCGGCTGTCTACAGGGTTCATCCCCTCTGACCGGGCCTATGAACCTCTTGAGGGCCCCGCGGCGTATCAGCCTTTCGATCTCTTTTTTTAGCGAAGTGCACTCGTCGGTTAAATGACCGACGTCTCTGTGAAATTCACAAAATTTGCTCGGGTCCCTTGTATCCCGGCTTCTTCCGGAGAGGTCTCTAGGCCAGTTGACTTTGCGGTGCTTCTCTTTGATCCACATTAGCACCGCGGTCAGGGTGGCATTGAGAGGGGTGTATGTCCTCTCTCCCTGGTCGTCTGGACGCGGGTTCCGGTCTCTTCCCGATCCTCTAGCTTGGCCTGAATTTCTGGAACTTTGAGCTCCATATTGGCCTTTAGCTGTCCGATCGGAAGTGGGGGCTCTTTGAGTAGAGCGATTGTCCGGATATTGAAGGCGGTCCAGAACGCTGGTCCTTCCTCTCCTATTGGACCTAAGGGCATCATCCAATTGGATATGTTGCCTGGCCCTCTCCATCAGTTCGGCGAAGCTGGATGGGGGTCTTGTTGTAAGTGACTCGAAGAGTGGTCGGTCAATGATGCCCCCTGATAAGGCGTTGGTCGCCATCTCAACACTGACATTTCTTACTTCAGACATGGTAGCCTGAAACTTGTCGATGTAGTCTCGAAGACTTTCATCTGTCCTTTGGTAAAGGTTGCACAGGTCGTTCACCGTCTTAGGCGCACGTGTTTGCACGATGAACCTCGTAGTGAACAGCTCCTTTAACTGTCTGAACGACGTAACGGATCCCATGGGAAGCTCATGGAACCACGTCAATGCATCCCCTCCCAAAGTGGTGGGAAAAACCCTACAAGCTATTCTTTCGTCATAAGTATAGACCTGTACCTTGGTCAAGTACTCTACCAAGTGTGTGGTAGGATCTGTTTTGCCTGTATACCTTTCCATAACCACATCTCGCCACCTGGGGGGGAGCTCAGCATCGGTGATCTCTTTGCAGAAGGGGGAGGCAGTATTCCCACAAGTATTTCCTTCGAAGGCGCCTCTTTTGGGCGCGAGGACACCAAACTGCTTGAGCTTCTGCATAAGCCACTGGTCCTGCTTGTTCAACGGGTTCTGTTTGCTCAGGGTCGTGGCGGTGGACTCGCCCTTGTGCTTTCTAGTTTGGCCGCGGCTCGGGGTGCACATGTAGGACACATAATCCCTCGTAGACAGAGTAGCGGACCTGTTGCTGTAGGGAGAGGCCCTACTTGCAGACACTATCTGCTTCCCCTTGTCGCTCTTGCCTGGGGTTCTGATTGCACTTTTCCTGGTTCCCTGAGCTCGGGATTCATTAATAATGATTCCCTTGTTCCTGTTTCTCCTGAAGTCTTCGCCCGCGAGGTAATCCTCTTGGGCTCTTCCAGAAGCAATTGGCATCATACCCTTCTTAAGGGTTTGGACAATGCTTTTTGTAAAATCACTGAGAATAGCGCGCATGTCTCTCACAGTGATGGGAGTGTCCTCTGGTTGCCTTGTTGCGGCATCATCGAATTCGGGAAGGAGGTTGGCCCTTATGGGGGGCCTGGCGGGCGCTTCCCTCCTTCTCGAGGTGCCTGATATGGCACGAGTGTTGTCGTCATGGTCGAGATCCATGGGGGTTGTATTCTCGTTGGATCTTGAGTTAGCCATCTCTCAACGAAAGCACCAAATGATAAATCCAAAAATGTCTTTATCTGTAGGAGAGAGGTCGATCCGATCGGTTGAGATAACCCTGCAGTAAGAAGAGCCCGGTCGGACCAGGCGTGAGCACTCCGAAGCTTAAGTTAGTAGCTTAGAGAGAGAATGTGCTTTAGAGAGATAATGGTGTGAATTCAATACCTGGTGCCATCGTTGGCTGGACTATTTATAAGAGATAGTCGAGGGGCACTTGAGTGCTTGGGGAGTGATTACTGGCTGTCAGAGTAGGTATCCGGCGACATGACAGGGAGCAGGTGGTAGGCATGGGCGCTGTCTTGAGTCAGGCGGCTGATGGGACTGGCGGTCACATCAGCCGATCGGGCATGTGCGCTGCCTAGGGGCTCGTGTCTGATACCTTTAGCTGATGGGTTTTGGGCCTTGCCAGTTTAAATGGGCCGACAGGATGGGGCTTAGAGTAAATGATATTTGCTGAGTTATCATGTATTATACTCAAATAATAGTATTTTGTATATTTTATGCCAGCATGTAAAATTCATATATTGGTATATAGATATGTAAATATCATATGGGATGAGCATTATAGATCGAAAAATAATATGTACCTATATATGTGTATGCATGTTTGATTTGATTTATGACTGTGATAATGGTTGAGATGATTTTGTGGATGAATTCGTTTGTATTGGAAATGATTTGTATTAGGTTCCAGGAGGGCTAGGTTAGAAGGCAGATGTTATGTTGTAAAAATTTGAGGCGACCCAATAAATAGGAAAAATCGTGAAAGCCAACTAAGTAGACACCGCGATAAGATTATAATATTTTTAGCTGCTTAATTAAAAGTAGGTAGCAAGTAAATTAATAATGGAACTGTAAGGGTGGAAATGGACAATTAATAATGGTGACAACGACTATAAATAGTACATCAATACTCAGACCATTGTCTCAGTTATGGTGCTACAAGTTGAATGGAAAAGATTTTTATGTGGGAGAGATTATGAGCCATTTAATGAATTAGTGATCGAGAGATCCTAATCACCCAAAATAAAATGATGAAAAGTAAAAAAATTGAGAACCCCTTAGATTGAATAGTGTTGAAGAAGATCCTAACTCTTAAATTAATAAATATTAAATGAGGAAAATTTTTATGTAAAGATGAATATTGGCCCTTGTATGTAACAATAATCAAATTAATTTTAACCATTGGTTTAGGTGTATGTAAAGATTTATATGTAGGATTCAATTTTGGCTATTGGATGTAATGGTATTTAGATGCATTTTGGCCATTCAAATTAAAACATGTAAACAAAAAATGAAAAATAAAAGAGAAAAATGCCAAGTTTTTGGATGCAATGAAATAGTGTAAGGATATATTACAACACTCAATTCTATTTAAAAGGAAATTTTGTAATTCAAGTTTTAAATGCTTAGTAGCATAGAATGTAATGCTTTTTATACGAGTCTCAACTGTACGGATAATAGGACATAGAGATGTTTCCTTCATTTTTCTGGTAAAATTTTCTATTTTAGTTATCATTTCAAAATTTAATTTATTTAATTTTATTTTTCTTTCTACCGATTGAAAAGGAGATATGACACGCAAGTAAAAACAAAAAGAAAAAAAAAAGAATGGAGTTAATGAATTTTATACAAACAAATATATAAAAAGATATAAAATGAAATAATTTTACCAATAGTTTAGTTAGTTTGGTTTTAACGATTTCTGAATGCTGACAATCCAATTGAATCAATATAACCGAGTTTTTATTTTAAAATCGAATAAATTAAATAAAAAATCAAACTAAATATACCAAATTGCTTAAGGTTTGGTTTTTGGTTTCGATTCAATTTTATAGTCCTAATTATGATCCGAGTTATGACCTAAATTAGTCTGAAAAATGAGTGAAGTGATCTGACTCAAAAATGATCCAAAAAATTTAAAATAAAAAACAATTAACCTGAAATGATTCGAACCAGTGCTACGTGACCTATTTGCTAGATATATGTTGTATGGATATTTTGGACAAAATTTATCAAATACTGTTTATTCATTACAAAATTCAGCAAGATTCACTAAATCCCAATTCTTTTCAAGTTTTTGCTAATAGTCCCTCATGCATTTATAGGTAACATTGAGCTTTTAAACTTTTATTTTTTATATAATTTAGTTTCTGCATATTTCCTAATTATTCAAAATTATATATTTTACCCTAAATTAATGTCTTTCCTTCACAGAACTTACTTTTTCTTTTAAAATTCATCTATAACCTATAAAATCACACCAAAAACTTCCAACAAAACTTTAATACAAATAAAAGTGAGTTTATTTTATATTAGGAAGTTTTTGACTCTCTTAGAGGGAAATATAGAGCTACATATAGATTTTAAATTTATTTTGTAGACTAATATTATTTTTAAAAAGTGTTAGTGAATCCCAAGGGATCCGAAATCAAATTCTAAAAGGGGAAGAGTTTGATAATAATTTTGAAGGAGATCTTCCTGATATTATTCAAAAATTCTTGTCTCTTCAATAACTTAAAGATTCTTGATCGGTAGCTTTATACATTCGCGTCTAGTATAGTCAAAAAATTATAGTATAGAGCAGAGTTGTTTTGATTGGTATAAGAGCTCGATTTTAAGTATTTTAGTATAAGTTTATTTGTTATGGACGAATTTTAAAAGAAAAAATTTTAGAAAAAAAAAAAGAAATATACTTAGGTTAAAAACATTATTTTAAAAAATTGAGAGAACAACTGTCAAGAGTTAAATTAGATTAAAAAATAAAAATTCAAGAACTGAATATTATCAAATAAATGTACGAGATTTTAATAGCAAAAGTTCGAAAAGTTGGCATGATAATTTATTAATTCTCTTACACATACGATATGGAGTTCTTGCTAACACTAGAGAGTGATAAGAAAATAAAGAGAAAAAGGATACGTCACATACATTTATCAGACTACAATTAATGTTTCATTTTGGATTAGATGGCTTTTTTTAAAAAAAAAATGTCACATGTTCTTAGTCAATTTAAGGGAAATTAAATGGAGAATCAATAAAACCTATAGAGAGATTTAATTTTAAGTTTGTCCTTCTGACGTGGAAGATATTAAGTAGACAAGCTCCAAATCATTCAATGAGGATTTTATTCAATCACTTTCACCTTGAAGCTGTTACTGACATTATCATTGATTGAAAAAATTCCAAAATGGTTTATTCCACATGTTCCTTTATATAATCTTAACTTAGAGCAACATAATATACTAGTGGTGCACTTATATTCTCCATATACATAACAAATATAAAAGCCATTCAGAAAAAGATAAAAAAGGCACTCTTTTTTGTATTATATTAAGCAAATATGTGACGAGTTACCCCATGTATGATAGTCAATTGAGGCGGTATTATAAGACTTAAATTGGTTCATACATACTTATTGATAATGGTTGAATTTTTTGAAGTGTTTTTTCGGATTGATCACCTGAAAAGGTTAACAAAACCGACGGGGTTCCGACAATGGAAGTTTCGACGATCAAGTCAGTGAATTAACTAAAGAGAATTTTGGGTTGATTTCACCCATGGTCACTCAACTTATCACTTCTCGCGCAAAAGTAACCGACTTTTTTTTTCTTACTTAAATGTCACTGAACTTTTAACATTATTGCACAAAAGTCATGTTGACCGGAATCCGGCGACGACTCTTGCCGGATTGATAAGTTCAATAAATGCTACATTTAAATTAATTTCACTCACGGTCACTAGACTTATCATTTATCTCGCAAAAGTAATTAACTTTTTTTTTTTCAACTTAAATGTTACTGAACTTTTAACATTTTTGCAAAAAAGTCATCAATCCGGTAAGGGTCGTCGCCGGATTCCGGTTAACATGACTTTTGTGCAATAATGTTAAAAGTTCAGTGACATTTAAGTAAGAAAAAAAAAGTCGGTTACTTTTGCGCGATAAGTGATAAGTTGAGTGACCATGAGTGAAATTGACCCGAGAATTTTCTGTAAAAAGGATTTAGAGAGAGATAAATGTACCTGATGGTTTTTTTTATATAGAGCTCTTTTGCTAGACCAAATAGGAAATCAAATCCCGAATAGGAGAAAATCACCTTAATCTTTTGACTAGAGCTTGATTCCTATTTTGTGAGAATTTGTTGAGTGATTTTTGGTACTTTTCATCATTAAGGAATCAGAATCTGCACAATATCTGGAAAATATCTGTGAATGATAACTTTCTATATTCTGATATCGAGCTGTCAAGGTAACCAAACTATTGATATGACCGGATACCCGAATGACCCCGGTTACCTAACTCTTCTCCTGAGAGTCCGGTTCTGGACACGCGCTCGGAGAAGGGCTACCTATCTCTTGCTCAAAGAGTCCAGTTATCATAAGTCCCCTCCTCAGATAATGATATTCATGTCATTAGAGCGTTGATCTGACATTTAAAAGAGAGCGCGTGGACACCAACTCATGACGCTTTAGCGACAGCTGTGCGCGTGACCCTTAAAAAGCATGGACAGGCGCTTCGTTCACTGTGGACAGGTGCTTCGTGAACTGTGATCCAACGGCTGTGTCAGGCCCTTAAGTGATGGCGTCTCTTTGGCAACTGCGCAAGGAGTAATTACTGCTAGTTCACCCAATCAGCACTTGCCATCTGTCCGCATCTGAGTGGTTTTGTTTTCCTATAAATATTAGTTTCTTCTTCTCTCTTCCATTTTTGATTCTCTTAGGGATTTCAGATTTTTATGCTCTGCAAATCTTGCTTCTCTCTTGTGCGATTTCAACTACATCAGGCCTCCGTTTAGCTCTCTGATCGTGCGTTTTCTACAACTTCCCTTCCTATTTCAGGTTAGTGTCTTATCTTTCTTCTCCTTTTCGCCATGAGTGCTTCTAAGGGTTCAATTGAGAGTCAGAGGCTGGAAGAGGGACTTTTACACGAAGATATCCCAGAGTCTCCTAGTACCAGCCAGCCAGATCAACCTAGGAGGAAAGAGCCGAAAAGGAATCCTCGGGTAGGGAGCATCGGCTTAATTGTGAAAAGCAGTGAAATGTTAGAGCTGCATGAGAGGTTGGGGATTCCTGAAAGCTATAGGATCCGAGTGCATAGGGCCAGTCTCCGAGCCAACTCAAAGTTCTCAAGTAGGAAGACAATAGCCGTCTATGAGGCCGATTTCTAAGCTAGGATGAGCCTTCCTCCCACTGCTTTTGAGGTTGAGCTGAAATCACTACGGCTTAACCATGGGCCAAATTCATCCCAATGCTTGGCAAACCATATCCGCCTTACCAATATGGGCAGCAGACAACGAAATCGAGTTAGTAGTTTGGCTTTTCCAAGCTACCCACATGGTTCGGCTCGAAATCACCACTGAGGATCACAACTATGTCTAGGCCTAAGCTGGTTATGGGGTGTTCAAGGGAAATCTGGAGTCTCTGAAGAATTGGAAGAACCGATTCTTCATCATTGAGAGCGACAATAATTTTAATTTTCGAACAACGTGGGGTCGGTATGTGAATAAGAACGACAACCCCATCCTTCTTACCGAGGAGGAAGAACGAACTTTAGCCCGATGGAGGGCTCTGGCGGCAAACAAGATTGACATTAGAGATCGGCTCATGTTTGGTTTGGACCGAACAACCTCTTCTCGGCATCAAAGAAGAGGTACTTTCTTTTATCAGTTCTTCTGTTCTAATACTCTCTCATTGTTCGGTTTTTTGCAGAAATGAAACGAATTGAGAGACCGAGCATGGCCGAGATGATGAAGGGAAAAAGACAAAAGAAACCTGCTGGGTCAGCACCAGGAGAGTCTAGTAGGGAGGCCACTGCCGCTGCCGTCGAGCCAACTCCAACCGCACCAACCAATGTGCAGGAGGACACTTCGCCTCTGACCCCTACAGCTTGGATGCCATCGGTAGATCTGCAGACCCCACCCGGGCCTCAATCTCTCGAAGGTGGTGCCACTACCGGAACCTCGAATCCCCATTCCCATAAAAGGGATTTAAGAGCCTTCGCTGATGAAATCTGCGATCAGTTGAAAGAAGAAGGGGATGGCTATTCCAAGTAAAATCCGGCCTTTTGCGATTTCGTGCACCAACTTGCCTGTATTCCCCAGAGAGTCACCCCTATGACGCGCTGGAGAGCCAAGGACCTGAGTATTGCCCTCAAGAGGCATCAAATTGAGGTTAGCAATTCTGTGATGTCCTTCGTCTAGTTAATTCCTGAAAAATACCGTGCCCTTTTCATCATTTCCTAACTTTGTAGGGTTCAATGCTGAGCGGTGCTGTCATAGGGAAAATGAACTCCCTGATTATGGCCTTTAACAGGAAGGCCAGATCTATCGCTGGGCAGCGGTTTAGAGCTAATGCCGCTGAAGCCAAGCTGAAGGATACTGAAAAGAGAGCTCTGGATGCCGAAGTCAAGGCACAAGAGGCTAGGAATAAAATATCTGAGGCGAAGGAGAGGGCGTCAGAGAGCGAGCGGAGGAAAGAGGAAATGGAGACCGAGCTGTCGAGTCTCCGAGCTGAGCTTGAGGAGGCCAAGAATGGCAAAGCCGATCTAGAGGAGAAGCTTGCAGACCTCAAATACAAGTCAGTGGATTTAGCTGTTGATAAGTGTCTAGCTTTTAGTCAGAAGCTTTCAGATGCTGTTAAAGGACGCCATCCCGACATGGACTGGTCCTGGTTAGATGATGTATATCCAGATGAATAGACCAGTCCTGTATTGTTTTTGATTTAATAAAATCTGAATTTTCTTTTGTTGCCGACCTCTTTTAATAACCGCACTGCGCAATCAATTTAACATCCATTTGTGTATGAAGTAATAGGCTGCATGTCTATCCGAACAATAATGCGGAATGAATGATGACCACAGTCGAGCAATTATTTAATACTTTGATTTTTGATAGCATTATCATTGCTAATAAAGTTAACTGATAATTGAACCGATACTCATGTGGCGATAATGCTGAGCGAGTACTTCGAGAACTTAACATAATATTATGATACCGGTATAACCAAGCTTTGTAGTGAGTTATAGAAATTAACAGCTTTCACGGCATTGCAGCCTAGCTTATCAGAAAATGATACTTATGTAAAAGAAAAAAATGCTCGATTGGCGTTATTGCCAAGTGAGCGATATAGACGATCTCATTGCTAAATATGAGGATGTATGCCTTATCAGTGACATAATTAATGTTGTTGTTATAATGACATTGGGTTGTTCAATGGCAAAATTACCGAGTTAGAACAACTATATCGCATAATAAAAGACAATTTTTCCATGAATAGACCTCTTTTATTAATGTGTTAGCTAGTACAATTGCTTTTATGGCGATAAAGTCGAGCTAAGCGAAATACAGTACTAGATAGAAATGCTCGATGGCATAATTGCCGAGTGACCGATAAAATTGTAAAGCCGAACTGTAGATCAGAGATCACTGATAAGAGCTCTTCAAATTTGAAACGTTCCATGAATGAGGAAGTATCTTTCCAGAGGAGTCTTTCAGCCTGTATGCTCCACCCCTGACATCATGTATTAAGTAAGGACCTTCCCAATTAGGATTTAGCTTTCCCACTCCTACGGATATTTGGGATCCCACCACCTTCTTGAGAACGAGCTGGCCGATTCTGAACGTCCTCGGTCTTATGTTTCGATCATATTAGGACGACATTCTTTGCTTGTAGGAGGCAGATTGTATCTGAGCAAACTCCCTTTACTCCTCCAGTCTATCCAACTAACGCAGTAGGTTCGCGTCATTTTGCTCAACATCAAAACTTGAAGTCCGGATATTTGGCATACTTATTTCATAAGGCATAACAGCTTCTGTTCCATATGTGAGTGAAAATGGGGTCTCTCCCGTTGCCGATCTTGGTGAGGTTCGGTAAGCCCACAGAACATTGTAAAGTTCGTCTACCCAGAGCCCTTTTGATGCATCAAGTCTTTTCTTCAATCCTACAAGAATGGTTTGGTTAGTTACCTCGGTCATGCCGTTTGATTGCGGGTGGTATACCGAAGCAAAACGAAGCTGGATCTTCAACTCCGAGCAATATTCCCTAAATGCCGCACAATCGAACTGTTTCCCATTATCCGTTATAATGGAATGTGGGATTCCAAACCTTGTAATGATGGACTTCTGGACAAACTTGATAATATTCGCCAGGGTGATTGTTGCTAAGGGTTCTGCTTCTACCCATTTTGTGAAATGGTCCACTGCCACCACTAAGAATTTTTGTTGTCCGGTCGCCAAGGGAAAAGGGCCTATAATGTCGATTCCCCACTGAGCAAATGGCCAAGGACTATGAATTGGAACCTGAGCAGTAGGCTTTTGATGATTCAAATTACCGAACCATTGGCACTTATCACATTTCTGGAGTAGTTCTTTTGCATTCTTCTCCATGCTTGGCTAATAATACCCCTACAACAATGCTTTTCGAGCTACCTCTTGCGCTCCCTCATGTGCTCCGCAAATGCCCTCATGGATCTCTCTCAGTACGTAATCACCTTTTTCCATGCTCAAGCATTTCACCTAAGGAGCTGAGAAAGATCGCCTGTACAACTGATCATCCATAATTGCATAACAGCTAGATAGCCAAACCACTTTTCGAGCTTGGACTTGATCTTCTGGAAGAGATTCGGTACTCAAATACCGGTAAATTGGAAGCTGCCATCCATCCATTGGCTCTTCCAAATGGACCTTATATGTTTCGTGAGTTGGGGCCATTATAATAGACCAAACAATATATGAAACAGATGACTGGTTCTGGAGACACGCCTGCTTAGCTAAAGCGTCTGCCTCCTCATTCTCTGCCCGAGGTATCTGCTCGATGGCCCAAACACATCCCAGTTTCTCTAGTTGGGAAAGGATTGCGGTTGTTAACTCTTTGTATCTGATCATTGTCTGGTCCTTTGCTTCAAATTTGCCAAGTATCTGGCTAACCACAAGCTGAGAATCAGAAAAAATAGTTAGTGAGTCCGGTTTTACCTCGATGGCGAGTTGTAGGCCAAAGCTAAGGGCTTCGTATTCCTCCACGTTGTTGGTTGCTTGAAAAGCTATGTGAGACATTCCCCAGACTATTATCTTCCCTGGGCCAATTAGGACCACTTCGGCTCCAGCACCTGTGGATGAGGATTCTCTGTCTATGTACAACTTCTAAGAGTACGGACTTGGCTCTTGTGGGGGTGCATGCAACTCTGCTATGAAGTCAGCTAAGACTTGCCCCTTCATTGATGGGCGCGCCTCATACCGGACATCAAATTCTCCTAACCGAGCCGCCCATTTAGTAATCCTACCAGAGGCTTCCGGCTTCTGCAACACTTTTCTAAGATTCGTGTTCGTCCTGACTATCACAATGTGTGCTTGGAAGTAAGGACGTAGCTTGATGACAGATGTTACCAGTGCAAAGGCGAGCTGTTCAAGTATGGGGTATCGCAGTTCGACGCCTCTCAAGACCTTGTTGGTGTAATAGATGGGGAACTGTTGGCTACCCTCTTCTCTTATCAGAACCGAACCCAAAACTCCAGATGAAACTGCAAGATAAATATACAGGTTTTCTCCTGGTTGTGGCCGACTCAGCAGAGGGGGTGTGGTAAGAAAGTGCTTCAACTCCTCAAAGGCTTTTTAACAATCTGGAATCCACTCAAAACCCTTCACTTTCTTAAGAGTGTTGTAAAAAGGTTGGCACCTTTTAGCCGAATAGGAAATAAATCTGCCTAGAGCTGTTACCCTTCCATTGAGTTTCTGAACTTCCCTTATCGAATTCGGTGGTTCCATCTCCAAAATGGCTTGGATATTTGCCGGGTTAGCCTCTATTCCCCTTTTTAAAATCATGTACCCTAAGAATTTTCTAGACTGCACCCGAAAGCACACTTTTTCGGATTTAGCTTTAAACCGAACTTTCTCAAAATCCCGAAAGTCTCCGCAAGCTCGGTTGGTAAGCTTTCTGCTGTCTTGCTTTTGACGATCATGTCATCCACATAGACTTCTACATTCATCCCCAGCTGATCCACAAACATTCTATTCATTAATCTTTGGTATGTGGCCCCGGCATTCTTCAGCCTAAACGGCATGACTCGGTAACAATAAGTAGCCCGATGTGTGATAAAAGCGGTTTTCTCTTCATCGCTCTTGTTCATAGGGATTTGGTGATATCCCGCAGAGGCATCCAAAAAGGCATATTCATCGAATTCCGAAGTGGAGTCAACCAGGAGGTCAATGTTGGGTAGTGGGTAGCAATCTTTGGGACAGGCCTTGTTCAAGTCTGTAAAATCGACACACATCCTCCATTTTCCATTTGATTTCTTTACTAACACCACGTTTGACAGCCAGTCCGGGTAGAGCACCTCCCTTATGAAACCATTTTTCAATAACGTATTTACCTCCTCCGACATCACCAACTGCCGCTCGGGAGCATGATTTCTCTTTTTCTGCTTAACAGGCTTGCAGCTAGGTTGCACATTAAGAGTGTGACATATTACCTCGGAAGAAACCCCCTTGATTTCCGAAGGATGCCAAGTGAACACATCTTCGTATTCTGATAACACGGCTACCAGTGCCTCTTTTTCCTTGCCTGCTTTACTGGCAGTGATCTTGACCACATTTCCTGGCGAGAGTTCCACTTACTGAAGTGAATCCACCGGTTTGGCATTCCTTGTTGTTGGAACATCTAGCGCATCCAATGGTAGAGCTTGGTCTGCCTCTTTTAGCATAGTGACATATGTTTCCCGGGCTGCCCTCTGATTTCCCTGAAGTATTGCCACCCCTCCGGGAACAGGAATCTTCACAAGCAACTTATGCATAGAGATGTAAGCATCCACTCCTACTAAAAGAGGTTGCCCAATGATCACATTATAGGCAAGTGGTATGTTAACTACCATGAAATAACTCCTGCAATTGCACACACTATCCTCATCCCCGAGCTGGAATTCTAACATGGTCGATCCTTCAACTTTGACCGGTTGCCCAGATATGCCGATGAGCGGAGCTGACATAGACTCTAACTTATTGGCTGACATTCCCAATGCTTTGTAGGCCTGCAAGGTGATGAGATTCACTGCACTCCCTGTATCTACCAAAATCCTCTAGACCAGATAATCTTGTATAAGGGCTTCCACAACCAACGAGTCGGTATGAGGCGTCCGAACATGGGCTTCATTGGCCTCCGAAAATGTTACCTTATAGCTCTCTGTACTATGCCTGGCCCCCAAGGAAAATACCTCCTTTGCTTTTTGCTTTCTGGACTCCTTAAAGACGTCATAATGCTTAACTCCTGCAATGACGTGGATCACCCCGGCTGGAGCTTTTTTACTTGAACTAGCTCCATTGCCCTGCCTTCGTGGTGATAGGGACCTATCTCGGCCTCTCTTATCTTTACCCTTTATGAACTGTCCAAGCTTACCATTCCGGACTAAATACTCGATTTTGCGCTTCAGCTGGCGATAATCATTCGTCTGATGGCCTTTGTCCCTGTAAAAGGTGTAGTAAAGGCTCTGGTTTCTACTAGGATCTTTTCTCATGTGGCGCGGCCAGTTGACCCGCTCATTCTCCTTCATCCAGGCCAGAATTTGGGACCTTGAGGCTGTCAAAGGTGTGAACCGCTCATCTGTTCTGTCATTTAAGGTCGGCTTTGTGACCAGGAAGGCTCGGTTGGAATTGCCAGACCCTCTGCCTCTAGCATCATCTCGACCGCAATTATTTTTATCTCGGCCTGGGTGGAATGCCCTATCCGAGTCTCAGACCTGTGAACTATACCTGAGGCACCGAACTTCATCCATTCGGATATATTTGTGAGCCCGGGACATGAGCTCGGTGAAGTCGCCAGGTGGCTTCTTGCTGAGGGAATCATGAAATCTTGGCACCTAGTATTGTGGATGATAGCATTGATAGCCACTTCCAGGTTCAAGTTCCGGATGTCCATAGCAACTACATTAAATTTTTCAATATAAGCTCGAAGTGCTTCTCCCTTCTCTTGGTGAACTTTCGTGAGGTCGGCCGATACCTTTGTTGGCCTTATGGCAACAACGAACTTAGCAATGAATATGTCGCTGAACTGCTCAAAGCTATAAACAGAGTTCTCAGGGAGATTATGAAACCAAATCTGCGCAGAATCGGTAAAGGTTTGGGGAAAAATTTTGCACAAAGCAGCATCTTCCGTGGTGTGTACCAGCATGGTGTGATGAAATTCATCCAAATGAGCTCAGGGGTCTGTACTGCCGCTATACTTTGGCAGGTTCGGCAATCTTATCTATGGGAAGGGAGTGGCCAAGATATCCCTAGAGAGCGGAGATCGAAAATTGCCCTGGTACTGCAAAGTACTGCGATTTTGGAACTTCTGCATTCTTTCTTCGAGCATTCTTTCAAATTGCTCGGCCATCAAAGTTATTGTGGTGCCAAGAGCCAGGGTGCTTGGTAAAGGCGGTGGTGTTTGGGCAGAGAATTGTGTTGTTATGGGCATTTGTGTAAGGTGTGTTATAATCGGAGTGTTTGTAGGCGCTGCTGGTGGCGTTTAAGCCGCCATAGCTAACAGAGCGGTCAAGAGGGTTTGGGCTGCTTGAGGTGTTAAGCCTAGGATTGTGGGGACGTTTATGGGTGCTTGTGGTGTTGCCAGCATATGGACTTGTGTTTGGGGGAAAAGTTATCGTGCTGGGAGTGGGGAAACTTGCTCTGATTGAGCTGGTTGTAAGCTTTGGAGGAGCTGGCCAAGAAGGTTGGCCGGAGGCTGGGTTGCAGCGTTGGACTGGTTGGCTGATGGAGCAGCAGAGACAGGCAAATCGGGAAAAAGGTCCATTGTTGACTGAAATCAGTGGAGTGTTCCACGCTCACCGCACCAAATGATAAAGGTTGAATTTCTTGAAGCATTTCTTCGGATTGATCACCTGAAGAGGTTAACAAAACCGATGGGGTTCCGATGATAGAAGCTCCGAAGATCAAGTCAGTGAATTGACTAAAGAGGATTTTCTGTAAAAAGGATTCAGAGAGAGATAAATGTACCTGATGGTTTTCTTTATATAGAGCTCTTTTGCTATACCAAATAGGAAATCAAATCCCAAATAGGAGGAAATCACATTAATCTCTTGATTAGTGCTTGATTCCTATTTTGTGAGGATTTGTTGAGTGATTCTTGGTACTTTCCATCATTAAGGGATCAGAATCTGGACAATATCTGGAAAATATCTGTGAATGATGACTTTTCATATTCTGATACCGAGCTGTTAAGGTAACCGAACTACTGATATGATCGGATATCCGAATGAGCCCGGTTACCTAACTCTTCGCCTGAGAGTCCGGTTCTGGACACGCGCTCGGAGAAGGGCTACCTATCTCTTGCTCAAAGAGTCCGGTTATCACTTATAAACTTTATAGCATACAAATCGGATGTAGAAATATAGAGAATCAAATTATTTTCCCCATTATTATTACATCTCGATGATTTCAATAAAATGTTATGCTTAAGATTAAGCGCAATTAACTAACACAATCGCAAGTAAAGATAAGAGAGAGAAAATGACCGAAAAAATTAACGTGGTTCGGCCAAGTATGCCTACATCTTGTGCACTGCCTTCTTACTGAATTTTACTCTATTATGTTTACCAAATACACAATGCTCATAGAATTTCAAAGCTTTATTTTTGTATCAATGTAGCAAATTATGCTTGTTCAACAAAGAAAGTCCATTATGATTCATATGACCAAGACACGTACAAGTGTCACAACTGAGACTGATTTTTATCATTGCTTCCAAAAGCTACTACAACTTTCCCTTCAACTACACTACCTTGAAGATAATGTAGTCTAGAATCCATTTTACCATTCATTAGTACCATTGAGCCTTTACACACTTTAAGAATACCATTGTCCAAATGGTACTTGTACCCTTGATTATTCAGAGTAGAAAGAGAAATCGAGTTCTTCTTCAAACGGGAAACATGGCAACATTCAACACTTTTAATAACATTATCAAACATTCTCAATCTAATGTGACCAATCCCTTTTACTACTAATGGATTGTCATCACTCACGAAGACATTTTAACTTATTTGTTTATATGTAGCAAACAAATGCTTGTAAGGACATATGTGGAAGGTTGCACAAGAATTAAGAATCCAAGAGTTCTATTTATAACTTGAACTCACGGCAAGGACCTCCCCTACATCATTATTGTCATCAAAACTATTGCAAATGTCAACAATATTTGCAAAATTTTTCTCCATCTACTTCTCCTTTTTCTCCTTTAGCTTATGGCAATCTCTCCTAAAGTGACCCTACTCCCTGCACTCAAAAACATTTAGCTTTTTTGTTCTAGATTTTAACTTACCATTACATTTCCTTTTAAAAAGTCTTTTTGTTATGTTCTTCTCCTACTTACTAAACTTTCACCCTCTATTCTATTTTTTGGAAATCTTGTTTTCAATTCTTTAGACTTAAGTGCATTACTAGCATCATTTAGAGTAATACCATCTTTTCCATGCTGCAACGTACTAGCAAAGGGATCATAAGATGGTGGTAAAGAACACAACACAATCAAGGCTTGATCCTGTAATGGTCTAAACTATACCTTGGTAGTAATATGCCATGTATGGCATATTGCAATGTGAATTATAAGAGATTGAGATTAAATTGAAAAAAAAAATAAATGGTTTAGTTAGTAAAATGAAAAAAAATGTTATTATTGGATTGTTAATAAGAGTTTAAGTTAAATAAATAAATGAGTAAATAATAAAATAAAATAAAGGGGCAACCTTTTTTTATGAATAATGCTTTTTGGAAAAGTAATTGGGTTTTTGGGATGTTTTGGAAAGTATTTTGGGGAGTGGTGTTCTTTTCATTTCTGCAGGAACATATTGCGGAAATGAATGTGGGGCCCATGGGTAAAGCATTTGCTGGATGACCATTTTTGTAAGGTAGAGCTGCAGAAATAGCATTGGGGCCCCACCAAACAATAAAAAATACACAGGAATGAGCAATAAATGAAATCTAATCTCCACAGGACTGACCTGCGAAAATAAGTGCCTAATTCTGCAGCCCATTGCTACGAAATCAGGTGCTTTTTCCCCCTTCTTCCCGTAAATTATGGCGACATTGAAAAAAATATAGTTACTGAAACCGACTATATATATATATATATATATATATATATATATATATATATATATATATATATATAAATGTATGAAAGTTGCGAGTTGGTTGTATATTTATAAGTTGTGTGGTAGTTGCGAGAAAAGTAAAAAAATAACATTTGCAGTATTTAAGTGTTTTTGTGCCAAGAGTGAAAAAATTGTGATATAAATTTTGGTGTGTTGTTATACGAAGGAAAATTAAAAAATTCTTATCAATATTCGGTAAGAATTTTTTTATAATTTTTTATATGACGTTTTTAATTTTAAATTGTATTGTATTAGCACTAATTTAATTTTTTATTTAATTTGATAAATTGCAGATATCAATTGAAGTGCAAAGGAAAAAATTCAGATAAATTCTATTCTTCGAAGTAAGGTATTACTTCACTTATAGTGTATTTATTTATTTGTGATTTTATATTTTTAACTATAAAAAAGTAAACATAGATATGTTATATTGTTATACTGTAATATTTTAAAAGTTTAAGAAAAAAATTAAATTTTATAAATAAAATGATAAATAAAAAAATACAAATTTATTTTTTAATATAATTTTAATTTTTATTAATTTTATACAATAGATGGTGTACACATATTTAGCTCCAAGAGCGATGATGAGTGATATTTCAAAGAAAATCGTCACTAAAAAATGGGATTGTCTGTACAATACCGAATTAGAAATGGCATAACAATTTTTGATCATATTATTACAATAAATAAAAAATTGCAAGAAATTATAATGAGAGGATACGCCATGACAGAAGCGAAGATGGTGGAAGCACTTTGCATGATAATACCAATCATTTATTTGAAGTCAGTAATAAAAATTTGGAATAGTGAGCATGTAACAAAATATGATGAATTAGTAATGATATTTGCAAAAGATATAATAAAAATTAGTGGAGAAATTTTTTTAAAAATTAGGGATACAATGCCAGTTAAGCAAAACAAATTATTATAAGTGGTGTAATTACAATAAATGGCTTAAATATTTTGTTCATTAGAGTATATTTAGAGAATTTATGGGCCTGTGTCAATGAAATGTAAACAAATTTTGTACCAATATTTCTTTAATGTTTATAATTTTGAAAATTATATTATTATTGTTCTAGTTATTTTAGTATTCAAATGGGATAAATTATTATTTAGAAATCAGTTTTAGTTGCTTTATTTCATGAATACAACATATAACTATAAAATAAATATCAATTAAAAATAATAGAATTGTATTATGACTTATAGATAATTTTAAGATGCCAGTATATACTGACTTTTACTTGCACAAGGGTCAACAAATAGGTTATGGGGTTGCAGGTTTTCAATATGATATATTGGATCCAAATACCATTACAGGGGTACTTAGACTTAGAAATAAGTCAACTCTTTTTGAATTGATACATAAAATTCACATTAAGTTGAGTTTAGGTATTAACGACATGATTTCAAGAATTATATACAAAAATCTAATGTACAACCGAAAATCATTATTTTGGACGTCGGTTGATTTGGTAGATGATGGTGACATAAATATGATTTATAAAAAATTAAAAGAATATGATGATTATACCTTGGTAGAATTAATTATTATCATGGCCGAAGGGGGTCTAGGAGCTAATATGGCTATTTATGGAACCAGTGATCAGGATAGAAATGATGCATCGCACATGGAAAATATTGAGGCAAGTCAACAATTATTTGTAAATGATATTGGTCCAAGTTAACCCAGGCATTCCATAAGTGTTGAAGATATTGAAATTTTGCTTGAAGCAAATTTTTGTCAGTTTATTGGAAACGAAGTACAAAATGGAAAATTTATGAGCCACATGCATGATGATTGTATTAGTCAGTCTAGGCGGTCATTGATTCTTAGGGTTAGTGATTTTTTTAGTAAATCTATATTTGGCAATAGATCAAGTAGTTGTCAGGATGATAAGAATTTTGTACAAGTAGTAGGTGCCGATGCAAGTCAAAGTACAAAACATAACTATCATCGACAATCAGTTGGCCATAGGCCTGATTCGGGTCCTATCAGGTAGGGCCATCTGTTAGTCGACGGGATGCCAATTTACTGGCCAATTCCTTATCTAGCAATGGTCAAAACATTTTGGTACATGAGGGTTCTTTTTATAATGATATTGGTGCAAATTAGGGGTGAGCAAAAAAACCGATGGACTTGGTTAACCGAAAAAAAAAATTCAAAACCGAACCGATTGACTGATTAACCGGTTGTAATGGACTGGTTAATGGTTAGTGTTTTGAAAAAACCGATATTAATGGACTGGTTAATGATTTTTGACTCATGTGACTGGTTAACCGAACCGAAACCGAATTTTTAGTTATTTTATTAATTTTTTAATAATTTATAACAATTTATCCTAATTAAAGGTGATCATTTACTTTTTTTTTCATTATACTAATTATTTTAAGTTTTTTTAATTGGTTATTAGTAAGTATAACAATTGATCTAATTAAAAGTGATTATAGACCGGTTAATATATTTACTTATTAAATATTAATTTTTAAAAATAAATTTGCTTATATCCACCAAATATTTTTATTTTAACAACAATAATGTTATATTATAGTGAAAAAATTTTAATTTTTAAGTATTTTGAATATTTTAATTTTATTTGTGAATATATTTATAATTATAGTGGTTAACCGAAAAATTTTGGGTAACCGATCCGAAAATCCGAAACCGATGGACTGGTTAACCGATAGTAATGGACTGGTTAATGGACTGGAATTTCAAAAAACAGATATTAATGGACTGAAGGTAATGGACCGGTTAACCGACCATGCTCACCCCTAGTGCAAATGTCGATATTAAACCTCAGACAAATTTTGGAGTCATGGATCATTTTGAAGTTGGGGTTGTGAACAATAATTTCCCAACTTTTTTCGTAATTCTCCCTCAAATAGACTAAACGCACTCTATCATCAATCAACAGTTGACTCAAAATGGGTTGGTCCATTCCAAATTGCCGAAGACAACGATCGGATTGGTGCCACTCAATTATATAAAAATATATTAAAGGCACAACTGCTCTCCGAATGCATTGTCCATTCGTACAAAAAGACGGCAATAAATGCATCACACCTTTGTACGGCTGCCAATCCACCTAATTAAAAAAAATATTATGGTTAAAATCTACTCAATATGCACAATAATTATTAGAATTAAATTGTACATAGAAATAATTATCTCATTATCATGCTAGATGTCTAAATCTACTCAGTATGCATGTACATATTTACTATTATTATTACTTAAATTGATAGGAGATCGCCACCTATTATATATTAATAATTCGTGTGAACATAATATCTCAACTTGATAATAAATAAATAAATAAACAAAAAAAGTTACCTATATCCATAAAGCCAACTCTGACTTAGAACAAATCCATGTATAAAATAAATAAATAAATAAATAAATAAAAATTACCTATATCCATACGGCCGACTCTAATCTAGAACAAATTCATATATAAAAGGGGGTCGAAATTAAGAAAGTCTTTCCCATGCCTATATCTGCAATAACTATTGATAACCACTAACCCCTTGAGCACTAGGACAAGAAGCACGACAAAGCTCCCTATATAGCCAAGCCAAGAAAGCAGACCCCAACTGTAACTTCCAACTTCTTCTAAATTCTCAAGTAGGGGAAACCACATCAAATGGATATAATTGTTTGATTGGGAATGACACAACCACCCACCGATACAATGCAATAGCCATGTGTGAGTTGAGCACTAAATTTGGTAGTCAGTAACATCAGCAAGTAAATAATTAAAAATAGTTAATAACTAAATAATTTTAATCAAGTGTCTTTTTATAACATTCTTAGGTGACATTTGTTCTAAGAGTTGATTGCAGAGAATTTCCCAATTATATTGCAAATGACCAGTTACCGGACATCTTTCAATGGGTAAACCAATCAGTATCTTAATGTCTTGCAGTGTGATGGTAGTTTCACCAATTGGGATGTGAAAAATGTGTATCTTCGGTCTCCATCTCTCAACAAGTGCAGTGATCAAATTCGCATTTACATGCATTGCACCAATTTGAGACACACCATAAAACCATCCCAACCTCAAACAGGGTATAATTCTCTGATTTATATTTAGGTGAGCCTCCACACTGGCTGTCAGAATAAATAATACGTCATGCGAAACCTAACAAATATAAAATACCCGTCATACAAATGTATTTGTATTTTGTCATATGTCTATATGTAGCCACATATATATATATATATATATATATATATATATATATATATATATATAATAAATGGTAAAAATACAATTACATTGTTTCACTATACTGCTTCTGCTTGATGTTTTCCTTTTAACATTACAAGATCATCTACTAGTAATCCTGAATTTACGTATTGTTGATTCTAAAAGTGATCCATTTTTTAAATAACCTATATTTTAATATAATAACAAACAATAAATAAAATCACTCTCACATTTGTAAATATAAATATGAATCTAACTTATAATTTTTTATTTTCCCATCAATACATCAAATTGCACAAATAAATATATAATTATAAATGTAACTTATGTTTTTTTTATTCATATGATGGTTTTAGTAATTAAAATTATTGTTGTAATATTCCATATTATATTATATATGAATAATAAATATTGAAGGTTTATGTAAAAATTGCAATTAAAAACTTACCTTATTATTTTCAAGTCACCGAAATTTCGAACAATTTATATTTACAACTTTACAAAAAATTTATTATAAAACTTGTTAAACAAATAAAATTACTCATATGTATCTATATAATTCTTGCTATTTTAAATACCTCAAAAATATTGAGAGTAGCCCTTCAAAATGCTGTTCTTTACAACTCAAATGAAAACTTGAAAACAACTTCAAAATAAACAATTTACTTTTTTCACTTCACTTGGAATCAATGGAAAGGAAGGAGAAATGAAAACTTAAAAACAAAAGCAAAAATTAGTTCTTGGCAAAATTGGGATTGAAGGGAGGAAGGGAATTTATAGGAGGAGGGAGCATTAATCTTCTGACCACCCATTGCTTGCATGCGCGCCTTGAAGATTGTGCGAGGCAAATTTAATTTCAAAATATAACAAAAATCAACCAAACACCCAAATTTTTAAAATACTTTTCAAAACACCACATAAACCTAATTACTTTTCCAAAAAGCATTATTCATAAAAAGAAATCCCAATCAAGGGAAAGCAAAATTTTCGGGAGAGAAAAAAAAGAAGAAGAAGGAAGAATAAAGAAGAGAAGGGGGGTTGTTGAATACGAAATGGAAAAAAAAAAGGGAAGGGAGGAGAAGTGCGATCGAGGGGCAAGAGAAAGAGAGAGTTCTCACCGGCGTCGACAATGCTCGCCGTCTCTACTGTAGCGGTCAGTCACGGCACCACCTTTTCTCCGCTCAACCACCGTCTCCTCCGCGATCACTGCCTCTATTTTCACATTTTCTCTCTCAGCAATATCATATCGATTTTTTGAATTTTTTGGCTAACTCCGGTGGCGGATGGCGGCATGAAGGGCACCACTGGACATCTGGCGAGAAGGCGCTCCTTTCGGTACCCACCAGTCAGCCTCACTCACTAGCAAATGGGAGATCGAATAATAGGAAGACGAGACTTTTCGATGCTGATCCCGACCAAATGACACGGCATTTGAGCGTGTGACTACCGGCGATGAGTTTCGAGTATCTAAGGCTTTATGTCGGCAGTGGTGGTGTGTCACCGGTGAAGCTCAAGCGACCGGAGAACGATGACAGGGGCTTGAGTTCAACAGAAATGTGACGAAATTGTTGTATGTTAACCCGAAAATGGTATGTGCATTATAAAAACTATTTTTTTGCGTGGTTTTTAAATAAATTATGCTAATGAGAGATTTACCTAAATTATGTTTCATGAACATATGGTACAAAAGTTGAATTTTATTGATAATTGGCAATTAAATTATTAGGAATGAATGTTAAAAATTTATGTGTATTTAGGTAGACCTTCAACCTTGCTTTTTCCTTCAATTAATATGAATATGCATGTTTATTAACAGAAAGAAAAATAGGAAATTTCTTAGTATATTAGAAAACTTACATTAAAATGACCAAATTAGTATTATATGAGTTGAATTGCATAGCTAGCTAGCACTTTGAAGTCGTAGAATTTACTTTCCCAATTGTGCATATCATGGCTAAGGGTGGAGGTAGGAGAAATGCTTGATTCGTAGGTTTATTGATATGAGAAACGTGATTTGTCAAGCCAAGCAGAGATAATTGAAAGGTTTATTGAATAAATTTAAGGTTTTATGATGACTTGCTTCTATGAATGTTAAGGAAAGAGAATGGTTAAATTTCCTTACATATGTGCCATACAATTGTTAAATAATGTCATGTGATACATGTTAAATAAGAAGTTAAATGTTAAACTTAGTGGAATGCTGAATTCTTATTAGTTAGGTTGACTTGTACGTTTATAGTCCTTTAAGAACTTCTGTGCGCTTTAAAATAAAACTTTTTGTAAAATGTGTATATGATGTTTTTACAAAAGTTTGTTATATGTAAAGAGTTGGTTAAATTTGAATTTGAGTTACTGCAATTGACTTAATATTAATGTAATTGAAATAAAATGCAAGATAAAAATGTGATGAATTGAATTGAGTTTAAACATTAAAATGGTATTAATTTAAAAATAAATGTGTATATTGTTATTGGGTGAAATTCTGTTAAATTAAGATGTATACGTTAAATTAAGACATAATTATTGCAAAAAAGAAATGGTTAGGGATTAGTGAGATTTTACGTCGATTACCTAAACATAAATTGTTAATTTTTCTAATATGGTTGGATATGTATATTATGTTTAAGTAAGATTTATGCATGTATGTGTTGGTATTCTAAAACATATGTATGAACTGGCAAAATAGTTAGTGGATACATACACTTGCAATTTTCATATTTTTAATGCTTGTACATATGTATTTATGTATATGTAAATATAAATAATATGTGGGTTAATTATAGTAAAAAGTGTAAATATGAAATTAAAACTAATATAAGATAGATAAAACAAGAAAATCAGTAGAAAGTGGAGTAGGAGGTGAAGTAATCATAAAGTTCACATTATGTAACTAATAGGTATAAACATAACATATGAAATTCTAAGGAAACAAAATTATGGAAATGAATTCAAAGTTAGAATAAGGAAATTGGTGGTCAAAAATTAGTATTAAAGAACTTAATTTAATAAGGTGTTACTTAGGGAATGTATTATGTAAGAATGAGAACAATTTATATATGTTTAACTAATTTTGATAATAAATAAGAAGTAATGAACAATAAGATAAGAAAGAGATTTACAAATGGAATTTCAAGCTATGGCTAAATGCGTGTAAGCATGGATTGTAAAGTTATGTTACGAGTAATGTTGTGATAATGTGTGGAAAGGGTGATATATGTATATGTGAATTATAATTGAGAGTTAAGGAAATGTTTATTATGTATAATGGTGCATGAACATGAGCATGTGAATCTTGAATTATAAAATTTATTGGTTAGTCACTAGATGGAATGGCTAATGTAATTTATGACCGTGCAAAATAAGTAATGACATTTAAAGCTTGACCAAATGACGGGTATCCATATAAATAGGAATATGAGAAGAAACGTTTGAAAATGTAAGCGATGTATGTGATAAATGCTATGATGTATATGACTAGCCTTAAGGGTACCGTTCAGCGAGCATGGCGCCTCGCATCGTACTGAAACAAATGGTGGTTTTCACACCATAGTGGAACCATTAACGGTTTCCACATCGTATTTAGTGGAACTAATAACAGTTTCCACACCGTATTCGGTGGAACCAATGACGGTTTTTACACTGTAGTGGGTCTAAATATGGTTTCCACACCGTACAGTGCAACCAATGACAATTTCCACAATGTATTCAGTGGGTCAAATAATGGCTCCCACATTGTATTTAGTGGGTCCAATGATGGCTCTCACACCATATAGTGGAACTAAAGGTGATTTTCACACCATAATTCGAAACAAAGAGACAGAGATTTCACATGGGTTGAACCCTTGAAGGTCCTATACCCGCACATTCGATCAGGAAAATAATTTTATAAATTAATGATATGTATGATACGATCATTGTATATTTACACAATTATTTAAAGAATGTCTTCAAATTATATTTATATGATGTATGATATATTGTATAATATGTTGACATGGTACATGGTGTATAATATATATATATATATATATATATATGTAACACCCTTATACCCTATACGTACACTGCCGACTTAGCAACACCGTGCGATTACCATATTCGATTAAAGGTCACTTACTTAATGAAATTATGGGTATTTTTTTTTTTTTTACACTTGATCCAAATTCCATTATGCCAATTATCTCATAACCATTTAATTCACTTGAGGTTTCACTTAGTTATTTACTCTAAATCACTTAGTTACCGATTGACCTATAACTGTCTTATTTACTATTCATTTGGTATAAATTTCGACAGTATAACGGCATGTTTTTCTCACTACCCAAACCTGCACTTTTGAAAATTCACAGCCCTGGCAAGGGCATAACAATAATAATACTCAATATCATCCAACATCACATCCAATCATACATCAACAGTCATAATAATTCACACAGACTAAATTAAGTATTACACCATTACATAACCCAAAATCATATACTAGTTAAGTATATACATGCCATATCAATATTCATTACATACACAAAAATAATTTAACATCGTCTCCTTCGGCTTGCTCCACAAAAACTGAGGTATGCTGCTCTAACCTACAGCGTACCTACACGCAGTAAAAAAATAACTACGTACTGAGCATTAGAATACACAGTGGTGGTTACCAATTTATAAATTTCCTAACTAATTCCTACTTAATTAACATAATATAAATACATATTTTTCATAATTGCACTTATTATTTATTTTTCCTAATTCACCTAATAAATCACTTTGTTCACATTATTATTTATTTATTCACTTAATTAAACCATATATACAATTTTCTCACTTAATTCTTTAATTTCCATTGTTTACACTTTAATCCCTATTATTTTTACTTAATTCCATTTACGTCCCTAACTTTCTCGTTAACTCCATTTACGTCCTCATCTTTTCCATTAATTACATTTATGTCCCCACAAATACATAATTACCAATTATATCCCATCTTTTACCTTAATTACACTTATGTCCTCATTTTACACATAATTATCAAAATGCCATTATTTATTCAATATTTACACTATTAACCTTATTTATTTCCTTTTTTCACTTTTACCCTTATTAACTTATTTAATTACTATTTTACCCTTTTTACATCAAATTTTCACTCTTTAACTTATAACTTAGCCAAATTACACTTTAGTCCCTGAATTATCACTTTTTCACTATTTCACCATTTTAATATCATTTTTTACCAAATTACCATTTTACCCTTCTACTTAGTCTTTTAACTTATTTTTACCACTAAACTTTCTTTTTACTTCATTTAAGTCCTATTTTCACTCATTTTCACCAATTTCACTATTTTAACTATTTGTACTGCATATTTACCAGTATGCCCCTAGTATGGACCCGGTAGAAAATTTACTAACCGGATATGTGGCACATGGGTCCCATAAATCCATTAGACTATAAAATGATCCCAGTAAGACCATTTTTACGGCATTGCATTATACTGAACACTGAATTTCACTGTACACTGCGATAAGCCCTCATTGGCCTATCGATAGTGAGTCGCCATGACTCATACCGCGGTATGGAATCCCTATGGCTAGTCAGTTATATCCTGTACTAGATTTCACTAATAAACAACTACTAAGGGCAAAAATTCTTCAAAATTCATACATTTATCACATTATATCAATATGTACATTTCAGCATACATCATATTTTCATATGCCTCTTTGCATACGCACTCATTTACCATTGTGTAGTCATATTATACCATCATATTACATATATTATCAAAATACACATAAATATCAATATATATACCATTCGGCCAAAGGTTCTATTTCTCATATCATGCACTATAATTTTATTTAACCACTCAATCACACTTATTTCATGTTAAACATGTCACATATATCATTATTATACCATATATCATCATATATTCCATTTTAATCCACTTTATACCATTCGGCCAAACTATCACTACCACATTATGATTTCTTTTAAATCTTTTATTCACTCAATCATGCATTATACATATTATGAATGTTATAAACATCATTTATTAGCATTAAAACCCATTAGAACATTATGTTTCCTTAAGAATACCATTCAGCCACTATTAGGATTTTCATACCAAGTTGATTTAATTTCATCTAAATATATTTATACACTATATTAAGCCTACTAAACATGATTATCAAGTTAGATTCAATTAACCACATCATTATCTCATACCTACACTTAAAAATAACCTAAAAATTAACATAAATCATGGAAAAATATAGATTTAGTAACCACAAACCTCAAATCCAAGCTTTATATCACTTCAAGCTTCCTTTTTCTTTCCTTTAGCGTGACAAATACCTTCCTCACCTTGATTTTCTACCATGTCCATAACATCAAAATTAAGCTTCCAATATAAAATCTAACATCATAAATGTGTTCTACAGCCCCAAAAACCTTATAGGAACCAATAAACCAATTTAAAAACACCTAAGACATAAACCCCAAAACTTACCCTAAACCTTGTACACAAGATTTTTTCAACTTTTAGTGCTCCAAATGGACTCCAATCACTTCTATATGATAATAGAGAAGCTAAAATTTGTCTATGGGTTGAAAATTTGGGAAAGATTGAAGAAGAAATGAAGAAAAATGGAGGAGAAATGAGAGAATGTACTTCAGCCTTGGTGGGGGAGTGAGAGGTGGTGGAGTGGCTGATTTCTCTAGAGAAATCTAGCCATTTCACCCCCTATATACCCCTCTAATGAACCAAACCGTTCCAACCAAGGTGTTTCAACCGATTTAAACAAAAATTTCAGTTTTTTTGGTCCAATTGCACTTTTTCAAAGCATCTCTATGTTCCCCTCATTTTTTCACTCCTAACCAATTCCATTGATCTCAAAGCATCAAAAATAGGCTTCCTAAAAATTTTTAGCTCAATCGGAGTTAATTTGGGCCTCGGTTCACTTAAACCGGTTCAATTCAATCACTTTTTGTTCTGCCGTAAAATACAACTCTAAACCTGTCAAAATTCACAGATAACACTTCCATTGCCTTATTATATACACTTAACATCCATCAGTCCTCACTAACTATTCATAACCCCTTGGTCAAATCTTGGTTAACTCCGGTTCAAATCGAATCGAACCGGAGGCCAACTTCAGAATGACTTTCGGAGGTCAATTTAACTCCGTTTCAGCTCAAATCTTACCAATAAACTCCTGACGGCCTACAGATCATTTTTACAAAATAATAAAAATTCTAAAAACGAACAGTCGGGTTCGCTGTATAGCCAACGGTATCGCTATACTTTCGGTACACTTAACATTAAACTCTAACACTGGCAAACTCACTCCCTACACTATTCGACGCTACGATTATCATGGTAACACTGAAATTATACATTGACACTTTTAAACCGATATTTGGTCCACTACAATATATATATATATATATATATGCTACAACATGATGGTATGCATGTATCTTTCAAACTATATTTATATGATAATGATATTATGTTATGCATTAACTTGACTATATGCAAATGACTTTATACATGGTATTAGAATATGTAGAACTACGTGGTTTTGATTCTCAAATTCTGGGATACATAGGAAGCTTGGAATGCTATTCCAAGTCCAAACCAAAACATAGGAAATTAGTAAGTGTACAAAGTTTAAAGTAACATGATGAATGTTTATTATGAAAGTGATATAAGTTAAAGTTGAGGAGTCTTAAGGGAAATAACAGGAAATGTGTAGATCATAGAAGGAATTTTGCTAAATATGATAGTTTATATGAAATGATGTATTTTAAGCTCTTAATGTGTAATAAGCGAATATCAATACATAATTTAACTTGAAGAGGTAAATGAGTAGATTAAACTAATATATGAGTTTCTAACTAGTAAGATAAAATGTGGATAAGCGAAAAATCTGTTCTAAATAAAAAGGATTATGTATGTAACCCGTTTGTTTGTTATAGAATAAAGGTATTTAAAATCAACCAATTCTGGCTCCACATTATATAAGAGTCGAGGTGTAGTATTCCAAATCCATTTAAGGTTAAGTATTACATGATTATAATAGAAGTAAGGAAATCCACTAGCGGTTATGAAAATGTCCTATAAGTTGCAATCCTGCTATAATGCTCTTTGAGGAAGTGATATGCTCTGTGATTTGTTGTTTATGTTGGCATTTGAATTGGGTTGTGGATGAGATAATTTGAGATGATTATTAGAAGTGTGGAAATAATTTTCTTTTACTAGGGGATAATCAATTTTTAGGGGAAATGCTACCGAAATTTTTCATAAGAATAGTGAAATGTAGAGTATTTTTAATTTTTTTAAAGAAATTTTATAACATGTATATGTATTGGAATCGGTGTTACTAATAGTAATTAGTATGGACATGATAGGAACATGGAATTTGAATTTGCGTAGCAGTATGATGCTCTGTTTGATTTGAAAGTATTGAAGATTGTGCATACTTATTCATGCTATTTGTTATGGTTATATGTTTTAGATTAGAGGGTATTAAAGATCCTCACTATCAATTTTAATATCTATGCTCTTCAAATCTATTATAATTGAACTAAACTCATCAAGATGAGTTTTGCTAGGTGTACACTCATTCATTAGGAGTGTATACAATATTTTTTTCAGGTAGAGGCAATTTATCAACGATTTTGCAGAACAAAACCCTTCCATCTTCTTTAATGCTTTTACCACAGAATCTTCAGCAGCAACGTAATGAAGAACACTGTTTATAACCCGCATGAAAATTGCATTCAAAGCTTTCTTCTTCAAATATGTTTTTCTAACTCCTCCATTCCTTTTAGAAAATCCTCTTGAATCGCATTCTATAATCCTTGTAAAATCAAGGACGGTCTCATTCTAATATTCCACATATTGAAACTAGATCCCTCATCAAATTTTTCTGCCTCATACGTTGTTGAAAAAGACATCTTAACCTTAGACTATGTATAGGAAACCTTAAGCTCACTCTGATACCAATTATTAATATTAAGTGCAGTTAATCAACACAATGATAAGCAAAGATAAGAGAAAAAAGAAAAATGACATTAACGTGGTTCGACCAAGTATGCTTACATCTATGGACAAGACAAAGAATAATTTCACTTTGATGAAAGAGAATATTTACAATCACTAATTTAGTGATTTCTCTATGAATTATCTATCTATAAAATCTCTTCACCTCTTATGTATTTATAGGCCTCAAAAGTATTCTAACTGTACTAAGATTAACAAATTCTAATCCTTTTTGGAATATGACTTGCCTTTTTTCAATAGGAATAGGATCCTAATTTTAATCATAATCCTATTTGAAATAGAATTATATGCCTTAGGCATCTAAGATTCTAATTAAATTCAAGCCAAAACAATAATTATTAATTTTGCCTTTAGTATCGTTAAATTCAAGTACTTTCTTAATTAATGTATTTTCTGAATGAAATCATAGGTTTAGGAACCCTTGCAAAGATTATCAATTTATATATGGCAAATTTCAATCAAAACTGTTGGTTACTAAAATGGCTTTTTCCTTTGGGCAGTTATGGCTTCATAGTAGCTTGTTATACTGACCATTTTACTCCTTTCAGAAAAGAAATTGATTGACATTTCCCCACTTGATCTGTATAACAATAATGCCAATATATGGATTTTTATGCTTAAACAAGAAAAATATTATACATTAATCTTGGTGACAAGTCCTTTAAAAATGAGTACTATCTCCTATGTACAATTCATCATACATTAATCTATTAAAAGTTTGCAAAAGATAATAATTGTTCCTTTAAATTTGACTCTATTGGATTTACTGTGAAGCACAAGAAAAATAACATGGTGTTGTTCAAGGGACCCGCTGAAGATGGAGTTTATAGATTTTCCACTGCAGCATTAAAGCGGATAACCAAGAACAGCAAAGCATTTCAATCAGTTCGTACCTCCTCACCTGACTGGCATGCCTGACTTGGTCATCCACAACTCTCTACCATTTCTTTCATTATTAATAAATTAAGTTTGCTAGTCCTTCAATAAAAACACTTTCTCGTATTTGTGAAGCATGTTGTTTAGGCAAACATACTTAGCTTTCTTTACCTATAACTGGTTCTATTGCCAGTAAACCTTTTGGAATTGGTTTATGGTGACGTATGGGGACCTGCTCCCAATTTATCGTTTTATGGAGACAATTTTTTTGTTCTATTTGTTGATGATTTCTCTCGCTACTATTGGTTATTTCCAATTAAACAAAAAAGTGAGGTGTATTCCATCTTTGTTGAGGTCCATAAATTGGTTGAAAGACTGTTTAATACCAAATTAATTAATTTTCAATCAGATTAGGGAGTCAAATTTCGCATAGTCAATACTTATCTCAAGAACAATGGCATTTATCATCGCATTATTTGTCCTCACACACCCTAATAAAATGGTATGATTGAGAGAAAAATTAGACATATTGTGGATACTTGTCTCACTTTACTTGCTCATTCAGCTGTTGTGATAAACACCGAACCTAACAAAGGCCCTCTTAGGTGAGACCCATTTTTAGGGCTCAAGAGATTGGTTTGCATCTTTTGATCTTGGGTGCCATGAGACATCTTGGACGCCTCCTCCCCAATAGAACATTGAAAATGATCATCTAGTCTCATGGCACCTTTGAGGTATTTTGGAGTCGCCACCCAATTTACGAGAAACTGGGAAAGGTCATCTAACCTCTATTGGTCTAAACCAGAGATGGTATTTGGAAATTCACTCTTATTTATGTCTTGGTTAATTATAAATGAGTTTTTAATTTCATAAAATTTTATCTCTCATCTCACACGATTGATGCATTTAATTTAAAGCGCACAGCAAGCATTGAAATCAATAAATAAAAGCTATAAAGAAAGCGACAAAATAAAGCGATAAAGAAAAGCAGTAAACACGCCAAGTACACAATTACAAGAGAAATCGGACAGAATACAATCCCAAATGAAAGAAAGCAAAGACAAAATTGAAATAAAAATTGGGATGGAATACAATCCCAAATAAAAACTAAATGACATTGCCCCAAAAATAATTAATTACAAGGGCCCCAAAAAAATATGAACATAAATTTAAAACAAATAAACAATGTCAAGCATAAAAAATGGCATATATAAATCGGGATATTCGTTTGGTTTAGGAACATTGGTTCCTTCACGCTCACTTAAAAAGGATCGAATAGTTGTTTTGATAGTTAGATTGAAAACCGGGATGAGTGATCCCATTTTTAGAGAAAATTAACTCTTCGTTTTAATCCGTGACATTTTACATTTTTCGGCTAAAATGATGGACATTGGTCCCAATTTTATTAATGAAATTTCAATTTAGTTATAAAAATATTTTTGTAATTTTTTATCTTACACATGCATAAAATAAAATATTTTATTTACAAGAAACACAAAACACATAAATGGGGTAGGAAAGATCTCACCCAAACCATCGGGACCCCTCCGCGTGGTCACGGAAATGCTCAATCGAGCAATATCACATTTTACCCCAACACGAGAAAAACAATAATAAAAATATTAGTGATCTAACATTAAACACATACATGTAAAGACAAGAGAAAAATAAAGAAAAATTAATCATGCAAAAATATAATAATAATAACAATAATAATAATAATAATAATAATAAACATAACAATGGCAATAATAATAATAATAATAATAATAATAATAATAATAATAATAAAGGCAACAGGATAATAATAATAATAATAATAATAATAATAATAATAAAGGCAACAGGATAATAATAATAATAATAATAATAATAATAATAATAATAATAATAATAATAACAACAACAACAACAACAACAACAATGAGGATCATAGTGAGCATGAACATACTAATAATAATATAACAACAATGGCAAAATAATGAGGTAGCGTTATGGTAATTATAAAGCAACGGCAGATATGTAATAATAATGAAGCCCAAAATAGAGTACCAAAAACAACAATAATAATCAAGTTAAAACCACAAAAAATCAAATAAAAACCACACATAATATGTTAACAGTAGCAACCAAATTAAAAATGCCAGAGGTAGATGATATACATATTAATAATAACAAAAATGACAATATTAACAACAATAAATAATGAACAAAATAAATGAGAACGGGTCCAAAAATATTTACTCTCAGAATTTATATATCGAAAATATGATGTCTCAATCCATGGGTTAATTTTATCCGTGATAATTAAACTTTCGCAATTGTAATATTATGGTCACTAAATTTTGATTTGTAACGAAAAAATAATACATCTTTTATTTTGTAACAAGAAGGTCACAATGACTGGAATTTGCTTAATCCGGCCACCGGCGTGTGAAAATCACGGTGAAACCCATTGGCACGTAAGAAAAAATGCCACGTCGGATGCTGACTAGATCTGAGGTTAATTTTATCCGTAATAACTAAACTTTCGCAATTGTAACGTTTGGGTCATTAAACATTAATTTGTAACGAAAAAATAATCTATCTTTTATTTTGTAACAGGAAGGTCATAATAATCGGAATTTGCCTAATCTAACTATCGTCGCGTAAGAATCATGGCGACATCCATTGCCAAGTAAGAAAAAATGCCACGTCGGGTGCTGACATGGATCCGATGTAGCATGATTTTTTATAAATAAAAATTAATTTTTTTGTACTGTCTGTCTCTTCGTTCTTCTCTTTTTATCTTTCTCTCTCTCTATCGCTTTCTCTCCATATCTATCTCATGTAATCACTGACAAGATCGTGCTGACTCATTTTTCTTCTCATCTCTCACTATTTAGTCTTCGAAGTCATCATTACGGCTTCAAACTCGCAACCACAATAAAGGATAATAATTTCTCTTTCTTCACTTCAACTAAAACGGTTTTCAACTTTTAGTTGAAAACCGTTTTAGTTAAAGTGAAGAAAGAGAAATTATTATCCCTTATTGTGGTTGTGAGGTTGAAGCCGTAATGAAGACTTCGAAGACTAAACAGAGAGAGGCAAGAAGAAGAAGAAACCACCACGATCTGGTCAATGAGTACGCGAGACAAATTTGGAAAGAAAGCAATAGAGAGGGAGAGAGATAGATAGAAAGAGAAGAATAAAGAGGCAGACAGTAAAAAAAATTAATTTTTTTTTTTAAATATGCCACTTCGGATCTAGTCAGCATCCAACGTGGCATTTTTTCATATGTGGTAATGGGTTTCGCCGTAATTCCCTCACGACGATGGTTAGATTAGGCAAATTCTGATTATTATGACATTCCTATTACAAAATAAAAGATGAGTTATTTTTTCGTTACAAATCAAAGTTTAATGACCACAGCGTTACAATTGCGAAAGTTTAATTACCACGGATGAAATTAACCCCGGATCCAGTCAGCGTCCGATGTGGCATTTTTTTTTACGTGGCAATGGGTCTCACCGTGATTCCCACGCGCTGGTGGCCGGATTAGGCAAATTCCGGTTATTGTGATCTTTTTGTTACAAAATAAAAGATGGGTTATTTTTTCGTTACAAATCAAATTTTAGTGACCATAATGTTATAATTGCGAAAGTTTAGTTACTACGTATGAAATTAATCCCTCAATCCATCCCCTTTTCGAGTTTGTGGTGGCAAAATACCAAAATATTTGAGACAAAAAACTAATTTTTTAACACAAAAAAAAACTCAAGAAAATAATTTTTGATGGAGTGATCAAGCTAAGTAAATTAATTTTCCTTACTCAAATCAAACCAAGAATAAAAAGATTTTTGAGAGAAGAATAAAAATTAAATTCCTAAGAATTTTTGAAGTCTTTTTTGTCATCTGCCTTTTTCCTAAGAATGAAAAACACTTTTTTGCTTTTCAAACAGTAGCCCCCCCCCCCCCCCCCCCCCCCCCCCTCTTCAAAATGGAGACAGTCCCTTTTAATTTGTTGTCTTCCTAAAATCGAAAAAAACAAAATTAACTTTCTAATTTTTATTCTTTTCAAAATAACACTAAAATGTGAAAAACTTTGATTTTTGCAGTCCTAAATATTAATTTTCTGCAGATGGAAAATGACAGCACAATGGACAGCGGAAGAGCCCGCATGCGGCCTCCTCGCGGGAGGCCACATGCTAGCGTCCAGCATACGACATGGAGGCCGCATGTGGAAAGCCCACATGCGGCCTTCCATGGGTGGCCGCATGTGGAATTCCCACATGCGATATAACACTTCCTAATTTTTTTAATTTAATTTTTTTATAATAATTTTTTTACAATAATTTTTTTTTAGAATTTTTATTATATATATTTACTTGTTTATTTAAAAAAAAAGAGGGTCTCAGCAAGGGAAACATCACTTCGGCATTTTTGCCTGTGAACAAGCGACGCTTTTATCATCGGGTAATTTTGATCTTGGACCACCTCGGGACCCGGTGTCTACAGTTGCCCCCAATTTTGGGAAACTTAGAACTTAGGTGCCTAGGTGAGCCAAAATTCAGAAAAGAGAAAAGAAACGCGTACCTGAGGTAGCGACCTTCCTACTGCCACGAAAAGGGGATCATCTCCTTAAGTCACCATCTAGACTGCAGAGTGATTACCATCTTTCTGTGTTGCATCGAGTCTATTGCAGACTTACAATGTGTGGGTGGTGTGAGATTTTATCTCCTCAGAGGACTTTGAGGTTTGCCCCCTCAGAGGACTTTCAGATTTTGCCTCGTCAGAGGACTTTCAGATTTTGTCTCGTCAGAGGACTTTCAGGTTTTGTCTCCTCAGAGGACTTTGAGGTTTTGCCTCCTCAAAAGACTTTGAGATTTGCCTCCTTAGAGGACTTTGAGATTTTTCCTCCTCAGAGTACTTTGATATTTTTCTCCTCAGAGGACTTTCATATTTGCCTCCTCAGAGAACTTTTAGGTTTGGCCTCTTCAGAGGACTTAGAGATTTTGCCTCCTCAGAAGACTTTTAGATTTTGCTCCTCAGAGGACTTTCAGATTTGCCTCCTCAGAGGACTTTCAGGTTTGGCCTTATTAGGGTATTTCTACATGCTAATTCCGCAAGTATACGATGTACCGGTTATAGCATAAAAGATGTCGATCCCATGAGGAATGTGATAAATATTACACACTATTACTACTCAATTTTAATCTTGTTTACAATGATTCATTATTTTGTACATGCAAGTGGAAAAACTATGTTTAATACTATCTACCCTAATTATTGATTATCAAAGAAGACAAGTGACTAATGATGATAGAATAATAATAAATAGAACTTGAAGTGATTATTCTTGATTATAAGTATATTCTTGTCATGCAAGCCAAGTTGAATAAAATTCCAATTTATTCTATCGACATAAATTAGAGTGCCTAAAACATCCATTTATAATTCTAACTCATAATTCTCATTAATGAATTAGAGTGTTATACATGCAAATTTCAGGATTAATAAGCAACCTATAACAACCATCTAACATTATAATTTCTCAAATAATGCTTCAATGATGAATTTCTATTAGATTTCAGTAAGAATTTATCTTTCAACTAAACTCTTACTTATAATGATCATGCATAAAATACTAATAGAAAATTCTACAAACAAGAATACCAAATTGATATAAATAATAAAATATAACATTAAAGATTCAAATTCATAATTACATCATTCAATAGTTATAAAGAAGAAGTAAAAGATGAAGAATAGAAGAAGGAGATCTCTCAACCCTTTCTCTTTTCACAATGAATAACTTCTTCCTTGTAATAGTCTTCTCTTCAAAACATAAAATCTAACTTTGAACTTTAACTACAAAAAATATTCACTCAAACTTACAACAAAAAATTACTTAGTTAAAAATTCATCATCCTAAAATTACAACTGAAACAAATACTTATAATGTTCTAAACAATATGTCCCTTGAGTTGTCCCTTCAAAAGGTTGCAAATGTTGGTGGAGAAACATGACTTTTCAAGGTGAGGTTTGAAATCACATGTCTAACGGACCTCTTTGTTGCGATCGCGACGTCTATCATGCTCATGACAGAGCACGCTTCTCCGCCTTTCCTTGCACTAGCTCCCTAGATTTTCTCCGCCTTTCATTGTGACCTCGCGAATCCCTTAGTGCTCGCAACAGAGCATGCTTTCTCTCTTCCTTTCTTCTCCTTATGCTCCCCTCCTTGTCGCTATCTGTCGCACTCGCGACATATCCTTCTCTTTTCTAGCTCATTTTTGGTCCTTTCTCCAATTTTCTCCCTTTTCTCCTACAAACACAAAACTTGAACAAAAACATAAAACATACCTAATTCTAACACAACTAACTACACATAAATATTATTTTAACCACAAAACATGGATTAAATATGAGCTATTTAAGCTCATATCAGGCCTCCTCAGATGACTTAGAGATTTTGCCTCCTCAGAGGACATAGAGATTTTGCCTCCTCAGAAAACTTTGAGATTTTTGAAACTGTGTAGACTTACGAAATGTGGACATCCTCATGGATTGAAAGGATTTGGAATATTTTAGAAAAAAGCTTAATCCTTCATAGGACAATGCTCGAAGAGACTGATAATGTCTTGGATAAAGGACTTAAAGATAATACTCTAAAAAGATTGAGAATGCCTTAGAAGAAGGACTTAAAGTTAATGCTCTAAAGAGACTGAGAATGCCTTGAAAAAAAGACTTAAAGATAATGCTCCAAAGAGACTGAGAATGCCTTTAAAAAATGGTTTAAAAATAATGCTCCGAAGAGACTGAGAATGCCTTGGAAAATGGACTTAAAGATAATGCTCCGAAAAGACTGAGAATGCCTTAGAAAAAAGACTTAAAGATAATGCTCCGAAGAGACTAAGAATGCATTGGAAAAAGGACTTAAAGATGATGCTCTGAAGAGACTGAGAATGTCTTGGAAAATTGACTTAAAGATAATGCTCCGAAGAGATTCAGAATGCCTTGGAAAAATGACTTAAAGATAATGCTCCGAAGAGACTGAGAATGCCTTGGAAAAATGACTTAAAGATGATGCTCCGAAAAGATTGAGAATGCCTTAGAAAAAGGACTTAAAGATAATTCCGAAAAGACTAAAAATGCCTTGGAAAAAGGACTAAAAGATAATGCTCCGAAAAGACTGAGAATGCCTTGAAAAAAGGACTTAAAGATAATGCTCTAAAAAGACTGAGAATGCCTAGGAAAAAGGACTTAAAGATAATGTGTGTTAAATGTATGTGCAAAGCTATACACACAAGTCATGCTAAGGATTACTATACAACAATTATGTGTACACAACTATACGTGCAAAGGATTAAATGCACATGATATGCATGCTAAACATGTGCAAAGAATTATGTGTTGCAGGTATGCAGAGATTATGTGCACGAAATGTCCGCGAAGAATTGCTTATGCAAGATATATATAAGGTTCATGCATGTGTGAATGCTTGTTGGGCGTCGTGAAAGGCCATGCATGCATAAAGTTGTGCAAAGAGGTATGCGAAAGATTGTACACATAGAATGCATGCTTGTTGGGCGTCGTGAAAGGCCATGCATGCATAAAGTTGTGCAAAGAGGTATGCGAAAGATTGTACACATAGAATGCACGTGAGATGCAAAAATGGATACACCATATCGTAGGTAGGTAAGGGATTCATTGATGGTACTGCTCATACTGTCTGATGCCCCTAGTGATCTAGAAGAGTAGGAACTCTGACCCATAAGCTTTTCAGAGGGAATTGTCTGGGTGCATCCTTGCCCCCCAGCCAATAAGTATGTGCCTTTTGCTATGGACGGTATAACATTTTGCCCTCCAAGATTTTGACCTGTGTCCCGCATTGTACCTCTTTTGCCCAGAAGGAGGTCATCTGAAGAACCACCGCCTTATCGCTCCAGGCGTTGGAAGTCTATACCTCATATGTCCGTAGGGAGATCATCCAAAGTGCCACTGCCTTATTCCTCCAGGCATTTGAAGTCATTGATTGAAGGTAGTGCATCCCTCATGGATTTTCACACTAGCTTTTCTTAGTGGGAAATGCGTCCCTTTGGGGATTTTCACATGACCCTTTGCCTAACTTTTGCCTGGAGTGGACCCAACACACTCCAGCAGCTTTTATTCATTTCATTTTTTTACAGGACAGACTGCCTGTTTTCAGGTTTTCACTCTGTCCTTTAGCCTAAGTTTTGCTTAGAGAGCCAATCACGGTTTTCAACTCTAACGGCCTTTTTCATTTTTTTTTGTTTTTGTTTTTGAAGGGTAAGAGGAGAGGCATGAAGTTTTATCATTATGGCCCTGAATAAAGCTTGTCCCAGCATGTCCTTATGCATGCCGCATGTTTCTCTTGACCCTTTAATCGTATGTTTATGCCTAGCTTATGCATGTTTTCTTATTTATATGCATCGTATAGCAACAATGATAACTATGTCTAGACATGTGATGCAAAAGCACAAGTTTTATTCAATCTCAGGGAGTAGCACTTTGGGCACATTTGACTTCTGTTATTAATCAGTCCTCTTAGGTTTTTGATTGAATATTTTCTCTCAGCCTTTAATTCTTGCAAGATCGTCTCCTTCTCATGTCGACTTGAATGTACCCCGTATGTCCGAAACACCTGGTTTTGTCTGCCTCAACTACCCCATTTGGCTTGTGGGTTATATGGAGAGGATTTGTGAAGCTTAACGCCATACTTCTAAAGCGGTTTCTTAGTTTCGGCCACAAATTGCACTTATTGTCAAGCACAATGCGGTACAAAAAACCATATCAAACTCTTCTCAATGAACTTGGCCATATCCACAAATCAATTCCTTTTTTTTTTTTTACTTTTTGCCTTTTTTTTGGTTTTTTTTTTGCTTCTTTTTGTTTGCTTTTTTTTTTTTGCCTTTTTTTCTTTTTGGCTTCTTTTTGTTTGTTTTATTTTGTTTTTTTTTTTGTGGATAACCTTTGTTTAAATCCTGATAGTTTACACATACACACACTTTTCTCCTTAACTATTAGTGGCAATATTGACCAACCCAGTCGGGCGTTGCCCTTCGATAAGAAACTTGGCCCCATTTTTGCTTATGGATCTCTCCTTTCAACCTTTTTGCCCATTCTGGTCTGAGTATCCTGAGTTTCTGCTTGATTAGTCCGTGATTGGGATATGTCGGCATAGCGTGTTTGACAACTTCACGATCAGCTCCTTGTATGCCTTCATAGGTCGAGGCAAAGATTTTTTTTTTCATCTCTCAAATTTTATCTCGCTTCAGGAGTCAGGTTGGATGCAACCAAGATGTTTTTTCCTTAGGATTGAATGAAATAGTGTTTATTAAACCAATGCCTTGATTATTATCATTATTGTGCACGATGCAATAAGATATGACAATACATACATAAGAAAAGCTCATACTATTAAATTAACTAGAGAAACGAGTGCATAGTTCAGGAACACACTTTATATCGTAAAAAAAATGGCAGTGTAACAACTCTAATTCTTCCTTTTTTTCTCTAGGCCAGGCATTAATTCTTGAATGCGATCTCTCAGAGGACGATAATAGTCTATTTTATGCCCTGTGTACTGGTGATATGTACAATACTAGTCCGTTCTGTGTCTAGGCTATCATTGGCTTGGGGTAGGCCCGCCTGGCAAGGGTTATAGCTTCCCTTCCTTGATGAGACGGCTGAAATGCCAAGACAATGGCCTACCTGAGATAGTGAGGTGGCATCGAGTCATTCCCCTGGTTGAAACTTCTGCTGCCCTAGCTTTGCTCCCATTACCACTGCTGCTTCCTTTACTTTCGCCCAAGGCCAAGTTTGTAGGCTTAGCCATTTTGTCCAGATGTTCGGCCTTAGCTTCGACGACTATATCTTTGAGCAACTCCCAGTCTTTGAGTCCTTTCATCTTTAGCGCCTCTCTTACGTATGGGCTAGCATTCCTGATGAACAACCTTATCTGGTTAGGGGTATCAGGTTTTCTCTTCATTTTCATGACCCGATTTCTCCATCTGGTGAGGTACTCCTGGAATGACTCCTCGGACCTCTACTGCAGTAGCTCTAGGTCTTTCAGAGTAACCTCCATTCTTATGCTGCAATTGTATTGCTTAAGGAATTCTTCAATCAGCAAATTTCAATCCTCCTTAGACCTTTTGTCCAACCTATGGTACCAATCAACTGTTAGACCTATTAAACTGAGGCAAAAATACTCTACCTTATGTTTCTTTATCAGTCTTGTACCCTTCATAATCAGGGTGTACTGTTTAACATGTGCAGAAAGGTCTGAAATCTCTGGGGCAACGGCTCTTCATCACCCAAATCTATATCTTCAGAGCTAATCCCTTTCCCGGCTAACAGCAAACGTATGATCGCTTCAATCTTTTCTTCCATTTTCCTCACTACATCATCCTCTACTTTGGGAATTTTTTTTTCTCACAGCCTGAGGAATTACTAGCTCATACTCTTCCTCCACTATGAAATCATCTTTCGGGTCAGGAATTCTTCTCTGCGTAGCAGGTATTGTTACTCTACGCTCAACAATTGGCAGTTGTGTAGTAGCGGCTACTATAGGAGCCTCCTCCATAATAGGCGGTTCAACTTGCTCCACAACAAGGGCTACGGGTGGTTGCCCGGCACTCGGTGCCATTTGAGCAGCAATATCTCCCATCATGGCTAGTATCCTCCTTTCAAAATTCTCAGAAATAGGAGCACCAATTTCTTGTGGTAAGTCTGCCATCACGGACCGTGAAATCTCTGCCACTCAATTCGAACTCTAATTGCTTTTCAGGCAATTATCGGGATCCCTAAACCACCCAAGCAAATGGTTCTCGGTGGCTAAAAATTGAGGAGTTAGAATGATGCATGAATGTCATATAATGCATGATCGTGTTACGCAGATGGTGCTTGGTGAGTGAAAGATCAATAGGTCACAATGATATGATGTGATGCATAGAAAAAATTGTACGTAGGATGATATGTACATATGAAAAATAATATGCAGACAAAAGGATATACACACACAAAATAAAATGCATGTTTTGTTTTTTTTTTTGTTTTTTATTATTATTTTTTTTATTAACATGCATGAATGACACGTGATGCACGAGCATACTGTGTAGCATTCACAGCCACATGTAAGCAGATAGATCCTTCCAACCTTATCACTCCCACACACGAGATCGTGCAGTCTCTTTCCTAGGTGTTCTTAATCCATGGATTAACGGGGAACCCAATGGACACGCATAGTGCACGGTGAAAAACCGACAGCATGACATCTCTTATCTAATGTGCATTCGTATGAGCTTTGGCTATTATGTATTTGAACACTTTAATCTCATTAAGATGGGTCTACCGGGGCATGAAAGCCTTTCATAAAAGACCACATAATTTGCTTGATTTTATCTAATACATAATAGCCCACATCACAAGCATCGTATTAAGGAGCATGCCACCTAGTGGAAGTTTCTATTTGCCATTACATGAGCTTTAGTCAAGGTGATGATACTTTAGGGCTACCCAAGCATGGTCCCTGCCAATGGGTCTAGCTCGTTGCGAGCATGACGACCGATCGGGTCTCCATTTGATATACCAAAAGGTACTAAGCTTGGATTGATGATTATCCTTAACACTTTCCTACAATGAGTGAAAGTAGAGTCGTTCTTTGGGAATGCATCGGGGTAAAATAGGGGACCAACTAGCATAATTCTAAGGCTCTAAAATGATGTGATGCAATTTCAAAAAGAGATAGAATTTTAAGTTTTAAAAACTCAATTATAAATTTTAACTAAGACACTTTTAGAGCAAAGTCACAAACAGTCCCCGGTGGAGTCACCACTATGACGTGCGTCGAACCTAGCAAAAGCTCTCTTAGGCGAGACCTGCTTTTAGGGCTCGAGAGATTGGTTCACGTCTTTCTGATCTTAGGTGCTATAAGACATTTTGGATGCCTCCTTCCCAATAGAATATTGGAAAGAATCATCTAGTCTCATGGCATCTTTAGGCACCTTTGAGGTATTTTGAAGTCGCCACCCAATTTACGAGAAACTGGGAAAGGTCATTTAACCTCTATTGGTCTAAACCAGAGATGGTGTTCAGAACTTCACTCTTATTTATGTCTTGGTTAATTATAAATGAGTTTTTCATTTCATAAAATTTTATCTCTCAACTCACACGATAGATGCATTTAATTTAAAGCTTATAACAAGCATTGAAAGTAATAAATAAAATCTATAAAGAAAGCGGTAAAATAAAGCGGTAAAAAAAAGCAGTAAACACGTCAAGCACACAATTACAAGACAAATCGGGATAGAATACAATCCCAAATGAAAGAAAGCTAAGACAAAATTGAAACAAAAATTGGAATGGAATACAATACCAAATAAAAGCTAAATGACATTTCCCCAAAAATAATTAATTACAAGGGCCCCAAAAAAATATGAACATAAATTTAAAACAAACAAACCAAGTCAAGCATAAAAAATGGCATACATAAATCGGGATATTCGTTTGGTTTAGGAACATTGGTTCCTTCACGCTCACTTAAAAAGGGATCGAAGAGTTGTTTTGATTGTTAGATTGAAAACCGGGATGAGTGATCCCATTTTTGAAGAAAATTAACTCTTCGTTTTAATCCGTGACATTTTACATTTTTTGGCTAAAATGAGGGACATTGGTCCCAATTTTATTAATGAAATTCCAATTTAATTATAAAAATATTTTTGTAATTTTTTACCTTACACGTGCATAAAATAAAATATTTTATTTACAAGAAACACAAAACACATAAATGGGATAGGAAAGATCGCACTCAAACCATGTAGTCTCCTACGCGTCGTGACCCCTCCGCGTGGTCACGAAAATGCTCAATCGAGCGATATCACATTTTACCCCAACACGAGAAAAATAATAATAAAAATATTAGTGATCTAACATTAAGCACATACATGTAAAGACAAGAGAAAATAAAGAAAAATTAATCATGCAAAAATATAATAATAATAATAATAATAATAATAATAATAATAAACATAACAACGGCAAAAATAATAAAAACAACAACAACAATAATAATAATAATAATAATAATAATAATAATAATAATAATAATAATAATAATAATAATAATAATAATAATAGTGGTAGAATAATAATAATAATAATAATAATAATAATAATAATAATAATAATAATAACAACAACAATGAGGATCACAGTGAGCATGAACATACTAATAATATATAACAGCAATGGCAAAATTATGAGGTAGTGTTGTGGTGATTATAAAGCAACGGCAGATATGTAATAATAATGAAGCCCAAAATAGAGTACCAAAAACAACAATAATAATCAAGTTAAAACCACAAAAAATCAAATAAAAACCACACACATAATATGTCAACAATAGCAACCAAATTAAAAACGCCATAGGTAGATGATAAACATATTAATAATAACAAAAATGACAATATTAACAACAATAAATAATGAACAAAATAAATTAGAACGGGTCAAAAATATTTACCCTCGAAATTTATAGATCGGAAATAAGATGTCTCAATCCGTCCCCTTGTCGAGTTTGTGGTGGCAAATACCAAAATATTTGAGAAAAAAAACTAAATTTTTAACACAAAAAAAAGATCAAGAAAATAATTTTTGATGGAGTGATCAAGCAAAGTAAATTAATTTTCCTTACTTAAATCAAACCAAGAATAAAAATATTTTTGAGAGAAGAATAAAAATTAAATTCCTAAGAATTTTTGAAGTCTTTTTTCTCGTCTGCCTTTTTCCTAAGAATGAAGAACACTTTTTTTTCTTTTCAAAGAGCAGCCCCCCTTCAAAATGAAGACAGTCCCTTTTAATTTTCTGTCTTCCTAAAATGGAAAAAAAACAAAATTAACTTTCTAATTTTTATTTTTTCAAAATAACACTAAAATGTGAAAAAACCTGATCTTGGACCACCTCGGGACCCGGTGTCTACAGCTGTCCCTTCTCAGTTTTGGAACTTAGCCATGCACACTGCCACCTATTTAATTAACAAGCTTCTTACTCCTGTTCTTCATCACATTTTACCTTGGGAAAAACTACATGGCTGTTCACCGAATTATGATTTTCTCAGAGTTTTTAGCTGTACCATATATCCTTTACTGTGCCCTCACAATCAGCATAAGTTCTCATATAAAACTTCTGCTTGTGTGTTTCTTGGATATGCAAAGGATCGTCATGGATATGTATGTTTTAATCCATCTGACAACAAAGTTTCTCTTAGCAGGTATGTTCTAGTTCATGAATCTCATTTTCTCTACAAGGAATCTCAACTTTCTGGTTTTTTCATCCTCGAAAATTCTCCAGAACAATTTGATTCCACTCCTTGGCTTACTTTAATTGCTTTAGCTCTACCATATCCCTCTATTGTTTATTTTTCTTCAGCTCACTCCTAGGTTATTGGAACAGTCAACAACAACAATTCAGCTTTAAATAATTCTTCTCTATGTGCACCAATTTTAGTGCTGCCACAGCCTGTTCGGTCTCATACCATGGTGTTACGACCCAATCCAAATAAGAAAACTCTTCCTTTCAAGTCCACTTTTACAAATATTCAACCCTCAAATTCGATTGCTCTTTTTGAGCCAACCTGTTACTCGAAAGCTCTCAAAATTTTTACTTAGAGGGAAGCCATAAGCAATGAAATAACTGCTTTAATTCATCATCATACATGGGAACTGGTTCCAAAACAATCTAATTCCAACATTGTAGGGTGCAAGTGGGTATTTCGACTGAAACATAATCCTGATGGCAGTGTTTAAAGATGTAAAGCACGCTTAGTAGCTAAGGGCTACAATCAAGTTGAGATTATCGATATGTAGCCACCTTTAGTCCTGTCATCAAACCAATGACTATTCGCGTTGTTCTCTCATTGGCTGTTTCTAATCGCTGGACACTTCGACAATTAGACATCTCCAACGCTTTTCTTAATGGCCATTTGGAAGAAATAATTTATATGTCTCAACCCCTTGGATTTATTGATCAATGTTGCCCAGATTATGTGTGCAAATTACGAAAATCCATTTATGGTCTCAAACAAGCCCCATGGGCCTGATATCATTGGCTTAGCTCTTATCTTCTCAACATTGGTTTTGTTGGTTCTCACACCGATTCCTCACTGTTTATCAAATAACATGATGTTGATGTTCTCTACATTCTCATATATGCCGATGATATTATCATCACTGGCAGCAATAGTAATGTTGTCCGCATATGTATCGATCAATTATCCAAGGAATTCAAGCTGAGAGATCTTGCTCAACTGCATTACTTTCTAGGACTTGAAGTTCAATATCTCAATAATGGCATTCTTCTTTCTCAGCATATATATCTTCAAGATCTCCTTGCTTGTACTCAAATGGATAATGCAACTTCGGTCAAGTCTCTTATGGCCAGTACATGTAATTTACAGCATCACGATGGTGAACCTTTGGCTGATCCTCAAGCTTGCAGGCGAACAGTTGGCTCATTGCAATATGATTGTTTAACTTGACCAAACTTAGCCTTTACTGTCAATAAATTAAGTCAGTTCATATCTGCTCCCACAACTGCTCATTGGACAGCTTGCAAACGGGTTCTACGTTATGTCAAAGATACTGTGCATCAAGGACTCTTTTTCACTCCCTCAAAAAGTTCTCAGCTGCAAGCTTTCTGTGATGCAGATTGGGTAGGTAACACTGATGATAGGCGCTCAACTGGTGGTTTTGCCATTTATTTGGGTCCTAACTTAATCTCTTGGTCTGCCAAGAAATAACCCATAGTAGCTTGCTCTTCAACTGAAGCTGAATATCTATCAGTTGCCAACACCACAGCTGAGATAATTTGGCTTCGTTCACTTCTTCAAGAACTCAAGTAACCACTTTCTAATCCAATTGTGATTTGACATTAGCACCTCCTATCTTGCCATTAATCCATGTTTTAAAGCACGTACAAAGCATATTGAAGTGGATTTTCATTTTGTGAGGGAACAAGTCAAGGCTGGTCATATTTACGTTCAATTCATCCTTCCATTGATCAATTGGTTGACATCTTCACAAAGCCACCATCGACCAACCGGTTCAAATTTCTTAATAGCAAGCTCAGAATTTTAGACAAACATTCTTAGCTTGAGGGGGGGCTATTGGAGATAAAGTCTATTCTTATTAATTAGGATAATTTTATTTAAACCTAAATTACTGTTAACTAGATTATCTCTTAGTTATTTCCTTATTTTCTGCAACTTAATGTAACTAATTGTTGTATAAATACTGTAAACATATCAATACAAAGAGTAGAGAATTCCCTTAATGTTTATACTTCTAATACTATCCCATATTACTTAATGAATAAATCCTATCTTTACTCAAGGTCCAAACCGAATAATAGGAAACATCATGAATATTTCTCAAACCAAATGAATGTGTATACAAAGAAAATCAAATATAAGAAACATCATGAATATAGTTTCATAGACAATAAAATTTGTCATTAAATATGTAGAAAGAAAATACGTAATAGGACCAAGTCCCATTGTAACTATGTGATCCTTGAATTTAGATGGTAGCAATGCTCTTAATCAAAATATCAAAAATCATCAATTCAACGATGATATCCTCAATTACCACTTTATTATATTTAACACATTCTCTTATGCTTGTATACTTAATGACGATGTATTTGCTTCGATTATAACTCTTATTGTTTTAGACATAAAGACAATAATTGAATTTTTATAATATATTCTCAATGGCTTAAAAATAGAATCCATGATTTTTAGCCCAAATATGAAACTCCTCAAACACACATAATTCTAATTGGCATCAAAATAAGAAATGAACTCAAGCTCCATGGTGGAAGTAGCAGTTAATGTTTGCTCTACACTTCTCTAAGATACAGATCCACCAACCATTATAAGAATATATCCAACTGTGTTTAAAATTAATATATAATTAGACACGGATATGGGTATATAATATAAATTCATAATTTCGAACAAATCTGTATAGAATTCAGTCTGAACTCAATTTGGAAAATGTCTAATAATTACAATGGTAAAAAATGTCAAAGAAAATGGATTCGAGTACAACTAAACTCTTAAGTTAACTTGTGAGGTGAGGATTATCTTGAGCTAACTTTTAAAATTGAGTTAGGCCCAAGTCTAACTTATAATTAGACATGAGATTATTCCTATTACTGTTTAGAAGGATCATGTAAAATCATTGGATAAGTTATACACGTATGCTTATAATTTATTTATAATTAGACTTGATTATAGGTTCGGCTAGTCATTAGTTATAAGTAGACCATAACATGGGTTTGAGTATTCATTAATTATAAGTAGATCAGAACATGGGTTCAAGTATTCATTAATTATAGGCTTAATATATATTCGAGCACTTGAACTTATCTCAATAATTCATTTGAATACATAAACTTTAACAGTGACCTATTGAACACCTGTACTTATCAATTTTACAATAACAAACACAAATTCACACTGAATATGAAAAATTAAAGTACGTAACACTCAATTATGATGATATAACATCACACAACATAAAAAATAAATGAAAAAAAATTATCAAAATCAATAAGAGAACCAATGTATTTTGTTTTCAATTCCCGCCAATTCACTGTACATGTATGACACATGTCTTCATTATAATGGTTCAAATGTTAAATGAATGCATGAATGTCATGTGCTTTAATTTTTCAAAAATAGTGTGAATTTGTGTTTATTATTAATAAAATTGACAAATATAGATGCACAGTAGGTCATTATTAAAGTTTAAATGTTTAATTAAATAATAAAGATTATATATTTTCCAGAATTCAGTCTAAACCCGACTTTGAAAAGGTCCTGGTGACTACAAATGGGCGATCATTATAACATAACATATTTCAATTACAACTTTCTTAAATGCTAGTAATGTTAAAAAAGCTTGGGTCATATCTGAGCTCAAGAAATACTGAGTATGTAGTTTGGTTATCAAATCTAATAGTTGCAATTAAGAGTAAGAAATAAACTAAACGATATAATGTATGTAGTTCAATTATCAAGTCCAATTATTGTAATTAAGAGTAAGAAATGAACTAAAAAAAGGTATAGCCTGACCAATAAGCATTTGAACACAAGATTCAATGAGCATGATGCTCATACTAGCCCTACTATAGCTTTACGAAGGTGTGGATATGATAGTAGGTATCTACCATGATAACTATTCAACTATGTCCCATTTGAGAGAATGCGATGGATAAGAATCAACCTTCTCAATTTAACTTAACATTAGGGATGCTTCCTCTTACAAATATAGACCGTGCTCATTACGAACGAGTCAGAGTGACCGTCATACTCGAACGTGAGCCTGAAGAGATTTTAGATTCGGGAATCCCATCTTATTTTTGCCTTTAATTAATATCTTAACATTCTCTATGGTTTTTGTATTTATTATTTTCCTTAGATACAAGATGCATTTAAAACTGTAAAAGAGTGTGCATCACATCAAGCAATATCGAGTGACACTTTTTAAACTTTTTTTTAAAAAATAAAACATTTTCTTATAGTTTTTCATAAATGACACTTTTTAAATTTTCGTTTTCAAAAATGCATCTTTATTCTATTTGCTCTCTTTTCTAAATACAACCCTCAAACAATGTTGGACTTCTCGTACCAAGTGGCATCATTAATTAAAAAACCAAATGTAAACTGTTGAATCACAACAAATGTCCATGAGAACAGAATGCAAGAGTTTAACACTCATTATAATTTATAAAAACTTGTCACTTTTTAAACTTTTTTTTCAAAAATAAAACATTTTCTTATAGTTTTTCATAAATGACACTTTTTAAATTTTCGTTTTCAAAAATGCATCTTTATTCTATTTGCTCTCTTTTCTAAATAACCCTCAAACAATGTTGGACTTCTCGTACCAAGTGGCATCATTAATTAAAAAACCAAATGTAAACTATTGAATCACAACAAATGTCCATGAGAACAGAATGCAAGAGTTTAACACTCATTATAATTTATAAAAACTTGCCAGAGAGAACAAAAGAAAGATAACAATCACCTCAAATTAATTAATGTTGTTTCACGGTCTTAACACACATCAAAAAATAATGAAAAATATTTTCATACAGAAAAATATATAAAAAAATTACTGATTTAGAGTAAAAAAAAAGTATTAATCTGATTATTTATCAAATTTCATATTAATCATTTGACGACAAACGAATAATTTTTAATTCAATTTCCAAATTTTCTATTACAATGCTTATTGGTAAGTGAATAAATATAACATAATGTTTGAATCATACTTTCAAGAATTAAACCATGAATCGTAAATGATCCATTATGATTTGAATTATATTACCATTATCATTTGCATTTTAGTATGATTTATCCATTTACTTCATCTACTTGTCAAGAGACAACTTTTTTTCCTAAGATGCATCCGTTGGCTAATTCTTCTTCCTAAATGAGTTTAACGGTGCACTTAAGCTCTAATCGGATAATAAATTAGAGCACTAGTCGGATAATAAATTAGAGCACGGTTTGATTTTCAGTTTAATTGAACAAATAAAAATAACAAAAAATCATAATTTGATAAAAAAAAATAAAAAACAGAAAACAACTGAATTTTAAAACCGTGCCGAATCAATAGCAGGTATTCCATTATGTCACCGATCGAAACTGAACTAATTATCAATATAGAGAATTTTATTAGAAAAAGATTGACATAACCAATTATACGAATAATTGAACTAAACTAACCAAATTACACTGCACTCACTTAATTATTATTATTATTAATTTTTGTTTTCATTTTTTGTTTCTTTTTCTTTTATTTTTTATTACTCAAAACTTAAATAATCAAAGCTTTTTTTTTCAATTAAATCTAATTTTTATATAAAAATTGAGATGAGTATAATATTCAGCCATAATTTATAAAAATTGTTTTCTTTATTTCCTCGAGTGTTGCATATTAAGACTTTAACAAAATGCTACTTTTAAAAAGCTATTCAGCCATCTCAAGTTATTATCCTTTTTTTTCTCTTTAATGTATATTAAAATAATAATCATGTATACGTCTAGAATACGCCTAATATATGCCTAGTATACATATAGTATAAGTCTAATATATATCTAGTATACGTCTAATATAAGTCTAGTATACGTCTAGTATATGTCTAATATAAGTCTAGTATACATCTAATATAAATCTAATATATGTCTAGTGTACGCAGTGGCGAAGTCAGAATTTGCAATTAAGGGGGGCAAAAATATAAGTTAGGCTTAAAATAATAAAATTTTAAGGGGAGCAAAATGATCTATTTAACATATATGTATAAAAATATATATATATATATAATTAATGATTTTTCAAAAATTAAGGGGGGCAATTACCCCCCTTCTCTTTCAAGTGGCGTCGCCACTGAGTGTACGTATAATATAAGTCTAATATATGTCTAGTATACATCTAATATACATCTAGTATACATCTAACATACATCTAGTATATGTATAATATAAGTTTAATATACATCTAGTATACGCTCGTATACGTCTAGACTTATACTATACGTATATGCTTAGTATACATATAGTATAAGTCTAATATACATCTAATACACGTCTAATATAAGTCTAGTATACGTCTAGTATACGCCTAATATACATGTAGTATAAGTCTAATATATATCTAGTATATGTCTAATATAAGTCTAGTATACGTCTAATATAAGTCTAGTATACGTCTAGTATATGTCTAATATAAGTCTAGTATACGTCTAGTATACGTATAATATCAATATATACAAAATATATAGCAAGTACACATTAAATATATACACAATATACATCAAGTACACGTCGAGTATACGCACAATATACATCTAATATATGCATAATATATATTTAGTATACGCACTATATACATATAATATAAGCACAATATACATTTAATACACATCTAGTATACGCACAATATATATCTAGTACACATCTAAAATATGCACAATATATATCTAATATACGTACAATATACATCTAGTACACCTTTAGTATACGCACAATATGTATTTAGTACACACAAAATATACAATTAGTATACGAACAATATACATCTAGTACACATCTAGTATACGCACAATATACATCTAATATATGCAAAATATGCATCTAGCATACGAAAAATATACATCTAGTACACATCTAATATACACACAATATACATTTAGTATACGCACAATATACATCTAGTACACATCTAGTATACGCACAATATGCATCTAGTACACGCAAAATATACATCTAGTATACGAATAATAGACATCTAATATACGCACAATATGCATCTAGTACGCACAATATACATCTAGTACACATTATATATCTAGAACACATCTATTATACGCACAATATATATAGTATACACACAATATACATTTAGTATACCCACAATATACATTTAGTTTACACACAATATACATATAGTATACATATAATATATATCTAATATATGCACAATATACATGTAGGCATTGTTACCTATTTTATATGTCCAACTTGAGGAAAATATAATCTTTAAAACAAGATAAATACTAGACCAAATAATATATACAACTACATGTACAATAAACAACAAATACACGTAAATTATACACTAAGTACACGAACAATATAAATCAAATACATGCACAGTATATTGGAAACCAAATACCCGAAGGTATAAAATACACTCATTTATTCCATTAAACCATTATACATTCCATAAATAATGTTATTTAATAAAAGAATATTAAGTTCATATATAATCTACATTGAAGCAACGGTTACAAAGGTTAAAAGCAATTCAATGAAAAAATGAAGAATAAAAAATAATTGAAGGACAAACAGAATCAAACTCTTTACAAACTGGTTTTTTATTTACAAAAAGTCACTACGCACAAGGGTAAATGATAAGGAAAGAAATAAGATTTACTCCAAGGCCACTGGTTTGAAGGCAATTGCTACGAAAATTGCAGGTAACCCACAAAACATCACTTCCTGTATCAATCTGCAATTTGAATTCTCATGGAGGAGAGCCCAATTTTACTTTAGTAAAATAGAGTCTAAACAGAGCAAAGAAACAAGAAAATTGAAGAACAAAGTCAATGCTGATTAATTAAGCATTGTAGAAAACATCAGTGGTTGATTTTGTCTCAAGGGGTGAAACGCCACAAAATTGAAGAGCAGCCAAAGAAAGAACAACAAAAACAAAAATTAGTTAAAGAATAATTTAAACATATAAATCAAGTAACTTGAAAGCCAATCACTGTCACAATTCAATGATACGAAATACAGTTAATTCCCAAATACTCACTCTTACTATTACAATGTTAAGCAAAGAATCCATCATCGCGTATACAAATTAATATGAAGCAAAACCTCAGTTCCTTATTTTCTTTGTTCATTCTACTTTAAAAACACAAACCAATAGTCATTCCCTTTTGATAAGCAATAGAAAATAATCATGTGTTATAATAATGTTAGTCCGGGTAAAGAAAAATATAATTTGAGCCAAATTTAATAATTTTGAACAAACCCATCACTGGAAATTCAAGAATAGCACAAAATGATACATGTCAATAAAGATTAAGGAAAAAAAATAAAATTAGTAATTTTGCAACATCAACAACAGCCATTAGAATATTACATCACTAACAGCGTAACTTAACAAATCAAAACAAACATCATTATACACTGGCTATCTGGACTGGGTTTATTAGTTCTCATAGTAAGAACATCTTTTGCCTAGGAAAATAAAAGAATTTAGATTGGCTTTTGAAATGAAAATCTCTGAGAAACTTAGGATTAAAAAGCACTAATAGGCTAATTTTCGAAAACTTGAACGGTCTTTTATTAGTTTAGTAGCTTCGGTTTCTACCAGATCAAGTGGTAATAATCCTGTTTGAGTACCATCACTATCCGTATCAATGTCTCCGATAGTCAATCATTCAACTCTTATTGCAATTGAATCTACTTTAATTCCCACCTCCACTTCCGCAAATTAAAGCTTCATTAGGAACACACACAAGAAAACCATTTAACAGAGAGGAATGGCATTGAAAAATTTTAACTGGATTAGAAAATAACCATAAAACGAAGCCACAGAGGAAGAGAACAACAGGGATAAAATGTACAATACTATCTGTAAACTTAGAACGTGATTTCTCCTTCTTTCCCATGGCCGCAATTGGATCATCACCTTCGGTATTTGCCCAAGGTGTTTATTTGATTTTGTGAATGTAGACAAATAAAATCTTAATAAATAAAATCATTTTCTTTTGGTAGTATCTTCTTCAAACAGCACTTAAAAAAGGGTAAAAATAGTTTTTTATTTCTTTCGTTTTCTTCCTCGGAATAGAATATGGAAGTCTTACCCGTCGGCATCAGCAGCAGCAGCCTTAACAGAACCTTTACGCTTAATTGGATGACTCCAGGCAGCGATTCTCAATGACTTGCCGGAGAATTCAACCGGCAATACAGATTTTGGAAGCTCTGGCAATGGCGAGAACGCCAAGCGCGTGGATTTAGTGGGGGAATTGTGATGGAGATTTCAGTAAAACTTGATTTGGAGACAGTCTAGTTGGCGATAAATAGAGGGAAGATAATCGAGAACAAATGGAAGTTGCTGCAGAAGCCATTGCGAGAGTTTGAATTCAACTGAACAAGACAGAGAAGACCCAGGGGCGAAGACTGAAGAGAAAGAAGGGATAGAGAGAGAGGCAAAGTGATGAAAGAGGAAAGTAACAAGGTAAATGAAAATTGATAGGTTTCAAAGAAAAGTGTTATTTTTGAAAAAATAAATTGTATAAATGAAATTAAAAATTTAAAACGTAGTATATTTGAAATATTTTAAAAAGTATATTTTTTTTTGTTATTTTTATTTTTTTTATGTATAATTATATAAAGAGCCCTAGATTTTATGAAAGCGGGCTCATTCATTCATTTGTTTCTTATTAGACATTGGTCCATTATTTATGTGAATTGGGTCTTTGGCCCATATAAAGTTTTAGGACATTAGTCCTTTAATTCTAGCTCATTTTGGTTAAGTTTTCCTCCAATATCTGTCATTTCACAATAGTAAAGTACTAAACTTGGGTTCGCCATTTTTCCTGAGGGATTTTATAGAAATGCTTTCTCAAGGGAATTCCTTTACCCTTGTTCATGATCAACATCGGGAAAACCGTTTATTTTATTACTTCATGAAAAGGATTTGAGATTTTGGTCTCATCTTATTCTAAGTGGATATTTTATGGAAAACATGTATCATGAAAACTTGATTTATGATGAAAACACTTTTGGGGAAGATGGCTTGATCCACCAAAACACTTTATTCATTTAAATGTAGAGATCACATATTAATTGGTAAATAATTTGTGAAATCCTTTTATTATGATGAAAACATTTTAAGTCCTTCATTTATTAATATTAATATATAAAACCTTTGTGTGTGATTACTTATATTTTTCAAAACTTCGTTATTGCATAGATGTAAAGATATAATATAAAGCCTACTTCAAAATCCAATGACATAACATTTGATAAAATAATATTATTATTTTATTCATTCGATACCCTAAACTCAATCCATGTACACTTAAATAAATAGTTGGGAGAAAATATATCGAATATTGAGAGAGAAAAATATCGAATATTATGTCCACTCTTCCAACAATTTACCCATTCATTAGCCATTTTCAACTATTTATTTTATTTCTCCATATTTCATAAGATACTGAGAGAGAAAAAGTATAGGAACCATTTCATGCAGATATAGCATAATTATTCCATAAAGATAACTACAGGTTCTATTTGAATTGGAGTGATTGATATTCTATAAATATAATAAAAGAACATATAATTCAACTATAAATGTAAATAAAATAAAATAAAACTCGATACTTCTTGCATTTTTAATTTATATTATGATGGATGGTTAGATCATATGGTTGTTTGGGATCGAATGATTTAAAAATTGAGTCAATTAAAGGGATAGATTCGTATTTTGTTTGCCCCATCTTTTGATCTTTGATATTAAAATATGTTCACTGTTGGTAGTAGAAAATTATGAGATAGGAACGCTTTGTAAATTGTCATTGTCTCTATCCATATGTTTTTTCAGAATAAAAAACATGTGTGTGTATAAGGCAATGGACACATGCTGTTTATGAAATTTAGGTGAATATGAAAATGTCACCTAAAATAAAATAATGAAAAAAATAGTATTTGATTCAAGAAAAACCTATGCATCTAATTAAAAATTGCAAAATACACCACGACTATAATGCTAAAATTACTGGGAAAAAAAAACACATTTCTTTTCTTTTTCTCTTCTATCTATTTATGTGTTTCTGCTTTCTAAAAATGATGATTTGTTCTGTTATCCAGTACCATACAAGCAAGCTAGGAGCAGAACAAGGCTTTTTTTTCTGAAAAGCCCATTGGCCATCCTCTCCAGCTTTATACTGGCAAGCCCTCATTTAAGATCAAGAGCGCTCATAGTAAAGTTTGGGAAAAGTATATGATGAATAATAGTTTAGGCACCATATCAAGCCCCCTGTTCATTTGGAAGATATTGAAAGGTTGCATACAATATAAAAAAATATATAATTATAGTCCTCACTTTCTCCTCTTTACTTTTCTTTCTTGAAATTCAGTGGACAGTGAAATTTTTGAAATCCAGTAATTCCCTTCCCTGCAAAATTCTTGTTTAAATTTGCAAAATCTACAAGCGTAGCTCTGTATGAAAATCATCATGCAGTACAATGATCTAGACCAATAAAAAATTCAGTAAAGCTTGAATAAGTCATTAATCCTTGATTATTGCACCATCAAGGACAATAGTAACCTATTAAGGCCTCATAAGTCTAATGAATACAAATAAAATAACAAATACAAAAATTTTAGCAAGAAAAAAAAAATTCTGGCATTCATACCTTACAAAGAAGGCATCTGGTCAAAATGGCATGGTTTCCTGCGTTCTATCATAATCAAAAAATGTACAATAGATAAAAAGAAATCAGATGATGCCCATCAAATGGTATAAGAAGTTGCAATTCGGAGAAGAAAAGCACGAGAAGCCATTATTTTCGACACTATTATGGAAAATCCCTCCTACGCAGCTACTGCTATCTTTTCTTCCTTCTTAACTGCAGCCCTTTTAGTCTTTGGATTAAGTTTCCTTTCTGGTTTCTCAATTCCTTGAATATCAGTTATTCTCAACTTTGTCAGTTCCTGAGGAGCGTAGGATTATCAGTCCAACAAACCAAATGCCATAATTTAAAAACTAATACCATTTAGATAAATGATCCTTGCCTACCTGGCGATGCCCTTTTGTTCGTCGGTAATTTTTCCTTCTCTTCTTCTTGAAGATGATTACTTTTGCATCTAATGCCTAAGAGAAAAGGAAAGAAATACAGCTATCAAAATTCACAAGCATAACCATATACACAAAATATGACATTGAATCGCTACATAACCAAAAGAAGAAAAAGAGATGACACTTTATAATGTTTGCAGCAACATGTTCTGACAAATATACACAACCTATATAAGTTCCAGGGAAAATTTTTCCGATCCTCAAGAGAAATCTGTATTCTGGCACATAAAATTTTGCAGATAAACTACTTTTTTTTTTCCCTATTGGAAACAAAGCCATTAATCACAATCAAATTTTTTTTCCCCAAGTTTGCAGCATTCAAGTTGAAGCACTTGCTCTGATCAAACCTTCTGCATGAAAATTTGAAAGCAGTTAATAACTTAACATACAAGACATCATCTTGCCAGACAAACAATGAGAATACCCCAATACTGAACTCAGCAAACCTCAACCTAATCACCAAAAATCCCCCAATACTGAACTCAGCAAACGTGGACCTAATCACCAAAAATCAATCCATGTACTTTCTGAAACTAAGCATGGCTACATCTAAAGCATATATGACACTGGGTTTCTGAGCTTACCTTTCATTCACACAAGCACTTTCAGCTGGTGTTTTTCTACTGGTTTGTCATAACATGGTAGTTTTGTTTTCCCCCTTATATGACTAGTCTGACATCTTCAGTTTTATCTTTCTATCAATGGATTCAATCCCACCAAACAATTACCACTAAGACTAAAATTATGAACATGTATTTATCACAAATTAACTAGACCAACATAAAATAAAACAAAAAAGACAGAAAATAGGTGAAATCTAAATCTGGAAGATTTATGCTGACTAGCAATATAAACCCATATCAAGATGGTTTTAAATTATCATTTAATGGATACTTTGTCTTATAGAATAAATGGAATGAATACGAGTGAACAAAGATCAAGTAAAGCTAACCAAAAGATGTGGAACAAATTCAAACAATGACCAATAGAACTGGAAAGATTTTAAACACGCAGACAGCCAAAAGAAGAGGGAAGAACCTACTCTTTCATTTTTTTCCCCTACTAAACACACACCCAACAAACACACAAGTATTCATCTCTGCCATATATTCCATAACAAATGTAAAGATACTATGCACCATGCTGAACTGAAGTATATCAGTCTTTTATAAGAGATGCAATATAACATAGAATTTCTTTCTTTGGTACTGTAAAGTCATTTATTATACATTTTTTTTTTCATTAGTAAACTGGGTGAGGGGTTCAAAAAGTAGTCGAGGCAATAATGTTTTTGGGAGTTTTTCCAATTAAGAAACTGAACCAAAGGTCAAGAAACAGGAACTATTACATTAACCATAAAGCTACATGCTTCTACTGCGTTTTTTTTTTTTTTTGTAAGTAAGTGAACTTGGTGTTCTTACATGCATGACAAGAAATAAAGATAGGAACAGAGGGATCAGATCTGTCACACTCACATGCTCCTCAACAAGTGCATGTACAACTGCATCTGGCACCATAGGCCTGCCAATAATGGTTTGAGTACTTGATCCTAACAAGAGAACCTTGTTCAAAATCAACTGCAAGAGAATATAAAAGATTGACATAAATTCAGTTAATATGTAAGAATAACGTTTCTTTCTTAATGTTTCTCAGGAAACATTTCAGACGACAATTAGAAACTGCAGAGACAACATCAAAACATATTTCACATGAATATTATCTCAGCCCTCAAATGTTCATCAATCAAACCAATACACATCCAAAGTCATGCATGACAAGTGACCACAAAGCAAGCCAATGAGGGAACAAATGAGTTCGCATAGCTAAACCAAACTGAATAGCATTTGAACAATTCTTTTCTTTTTATTTAACTCTAATGGCATGAAAAAGGCATGTCAACAGTTAATTAGCCACATGTTCGTTTCGCTACCATGAAAACCCAAAGGCTAGAAATGGGCAACATAAATTGCAACGTGGTATTACACTTAACCTCAGCTCAGCTTGGTTATTAGGGGTGTATACAGTTCGGTTCTTTACAAATCTCCGTATTGTATTGAAATTTCGGTTCTTATAAATTTCGGTACAGTTCGGTTCTTATAAATTTCGGTACAGTTCAATACGGTTCTTATAATTTTCAGTACAGTTCAGTTCCGTTATTCGATTCTTTCGGTACAAAACAAAAAAAACAATATAATACGATATTTCGGATAATTTAATATTTTTAAAAATTTACAATATAAATATACACAATAATAAATACAAATATAATTAAAATATCTCAACAAATACATACAATTTTGCATTCAATTTTAAAAAAATATTTTAATTTATCCATTTCCTTTATAAAAAAAGAAAAACATATTTTAACAATAGTCACTCTAGATGAAATTTTAAATTCGAGATAAATTATTTCAATAAATTTTCTAAAATTCTAATATTTAATAAAATTAATTGGTAATTCATCTCTAATAATTATCCTAATTAAAGCTTATATACAAACCTATTGATCAAATTTTCAACTAACTAATAACGTACTATTAACGAATACCACAAAACCAAAAGTTGTGTGTAACTTATCCTTACTTTTAGATGTAACCGTGAAAATTACAATGACAGCGACGAGAAGGAGAAAATACAAGTATAAGCTAAAACTAACGGAAAAAATAGGAAAAATTGTGCGGTTTGACACAATTTCAAAACAGAAAACGAAGAGGCAGGCACAATTTAAATTTAATTTAATTTTATTTTACTTTATTTTATTTTATATATATATATAATAAAATATAAAATCGGTCGGATTCTGACGCAGCGAAAATATCTCAAAACGAAATAATTTTATTGCAAGTTGAAAAGTGACCTCTAAACTAAGGTAACAAATAATTTATATGAAAAAAAAATAAAAAAAAAATTACAATAATACCCCTAAAACTTCAAATTGAAAAATAAAAACCCAAATGTTATTTTTGAAACACGAAATGGACTGTTACGGAGGAATAAGCTTCGTAAAAGTCAACTGGCTCGAAATGAACTTTCCGGAAACATATAATAATAAGTAAACGGACACCTGTAGCAAAAGTTATAACAAAACAATAATTAATGACGATTGGCCCGTTCAACTCGCTCCAAATACTGAAAATCCAACTCGTCCGCATTAGATTCCCTCCAAATATTTAAATTCCCTCCAAATATTTTAATTCTCTCCAAAACTTAAAATAAAAAATATTTTTACTAAAATTTTTCAAATTTTATTCTTAATTTACTCTAAAAAAATTAATTAATAAGATAATTATATACTTATATAATTATATTATATATTAATTAATAAAATTTTATTAATATAATAATTGTATATAATTATATTATTAAAATATATTTTCAATTACTCATATAAAAATTATGCTAATTACAGATAAGTATTGGTTGAGTAAAACTAAAAATAAAAAAAATTTAAATTTTATTATAAATAATTGTATATAATTTTATTTTTAATTTACATATTCATATAGGTATTGTGATACAAATAGATGAGTATTAGTCGAGTGACACTAGAAGCAAATGAAATTAATTGATAAAATGATTATATAATAAATTATTCAGTTGTATATAATTACAGTATTAAAAAAATCAATTATTCAAATATATATTGTGTCAAAAATATGTAACTACTAATTGAGTGACATTAAATATAAATGAAATTAATTGATAAGATAATTATATATATAGTTTTGGCTTATTATATGGTTAGGATCCATCCATATATATTACCTTGCCTCAGTTATTATACTCAATTTTATTAAATTTGACTTAATAGTTAAAAAATTATTAATTAATATTATATTTAATAACTATAAGGGTGAATGTAAAAGTAGTATTAAAAGTAAATAAAATTAATTGGTAAAGTGATTGTGTATATAAATATTTGTATAAGAAAAAAATAAGTAGTGGTGGAGTAACATTAAAATTAAATTAAATTAAATACGAATTAGTAAAATTTAATTATATATAATTAAACTATTAAGTTACAACTCAATTACTCATATAAGTATTGTGCCAAAATAGATAAGTATTAGTTGAATGATACTAAAAACAAATGAAATTATTTGGTAATGTGATTATATATTTATATAATTACATAAATTGAATTGGTAAATTTCATTATATATAATAATTATTATATATAATTATATTATTAATTTATATGCTCAATTATTCATATGGGTATTGTATAAAAAATATATATGAGTACTAGTTGAGTGATATTAAGAATAAATGAAGTTAATTAATAAGGTAATTATATATTTATATAGTTATATTAATTAGTAAAATTTAATTCTATATAATTAAATTATTAACTTACAATAAATAAATACTAGTTGAGCGATATTAAAAGTAAATGAAATTAATTGGTAAGATAATAATATACTCATATAATTACATTAATTATTAAAATTTAATTGATATAATAATTATATTTGTATGTGTATATAAATATTTGTATAAAATGAAAAATTATTTAGTAGTTGAGTAATACTAAACGTAAATTAAATTAAATACAAGTTATTTTAATTGCACATTCATATAGATATGATAATTAAATTTATCTATTAATAATCAAAATATTTATTTTAATTTATTAACTATTTATTATATTAATTTCGTACATTAAAATATTTAATACAAATAATTATGAAAGTTTCAAAAAAATACAAATAATTATGAAATTAAATTTATATAATAACGATATAATAGAAATTATAAATAATATTTATATATAAATTACTAATATTATATATAATAATTAATAAATATCGGTTATTTCGGTTCAATTCAGTACAGAACAGTTCAGTACGGTTCAATACGTTTCTCGATTCGGTTTTAGTATAATTCGGTTCGGTTCTAATTAAAAAGTCTACAGTACAATTCGGTTCAGTTTTTTAGTCAAAAAAGTCAACGGTACAATTCGGTTCTTGATCTTTTTCTCCAATATTTCGGTTCGGTACAGGAAAATCCAGAACCATGTACGCCGCTACTGGTTATATTCCACATTCAAGTTCTTATTAATGGCACTTAGCTCATATATTGCAATTCGCCATGAAAATCCTTCAGGCACCAAGGTTTTTGATGTCTCAACTAAAGCTCCGATTTGCCAAGTCATATAAGCGACATCAATGCACCTAATGATTTATCACTTTTCATAAAGGTACTTTCCATTTTCAAGAGGAAAGCTATCTTCGCATTTGCTCTCATAAACAAGAGTCGGCCCTTTTTGCCTAGCTACTCACATTCTTAATTAAACTGGAAACTATTCTAAGTGCTCAATCTGTTTTTAGCAATCCCCTTATGATTCAAAGGCATTATGGGCCAATAATCATGATGTCCCTCAGTTAAAATATGCTCTTCTGTAGGTGGCTAACAGGTTCATAGCTTAATTTCCTGGGTGCTTTAGTCAATTTATTGTCCTCTGGGGTAACATTCTGTTTTATCAGCTTTATATTCTTGCTCTTCTTGAGGTTATCTAGTGGATATTTCTGATTGACCATGATGGTTTTTGATGCCTTCCTTCTAGTTATTGTATACTGATTCAATTGAACAACTACACTATAATTTCAGAATTAAGAATCATCATGCTACACAATATCAGCTTCAATTAGGGCACAGAGCTCTCGCTCTTCAAAGGTATAGAAGAATCAGTGCCCACCATGTCTGTTAGGAAAAACGATATCGAAACAACAGTAAACCACACAACAAGAGCTGAATACGATGAAATGGGTATATTGGTATGAGATAAATCAATTACAGTATAGTAGTTTCTGTAACCAAGCTGTCAAAGGAAAAGAAAATGAATACAGAAAGATAATAAGGGCCAAATGCTAAAAGGAGCAGCCAAACAACAATCTACTCTCCTCCTTCCCTCCCTTCCTACTCATCCATTACAAGTAAATTCTCTGATACCCCTCTTCTCTCTCTCCCCCCTCTTTTAATTCCCTTTTCCCATAACTAACTCTAGGCCAGCTCAGCTTCTCCCTCCGTTGCCTTCTTCCTGGGCCTCCTGGAGTAAACTCTCCATACATTGGGCTTGTGGCCTTGGACTTCTTGACTAATGGCCCTTTCTTCATCATTGCCACGGGGGGGAACAGCAGTCTTGTCCCCAAGACTGAAGTCCGGAAATTGGTGGCGAATCACGAACTCATCCTCCCAAGTAGCATTTTCAACCCCACCATCTTGCCACTGGATCAACCATTGCGAAACAGTATCGCCATGCCTACTGACTTGTCTTGAGGCAAGGATACAGGAAGGAAAAATAGGAGGAACCTCAGCGGGTGCCATGTCTGTCGGTAAGGATGAAGAGACTGGCATAACTCCAATGGACTTCTTCAGTAAAGAGACATGGAAGACAGGATGGATTTGGGCTCCTGCGGGCAACGCCAGTTTATAAGCAACTGGACCGATCCGTTGAATGATGGGAAATGGCCCATAAAAACGTGGAGCGAGTTTGGGTGTAATCCGAGAAGTGACTGATCGCTGTCGATGGGGTCGCAACTTAACATAGACCTGCTCTCCCACCTCAAATTCCACATGGCGACGATGGGTATCCGCAGCAGATTTCATCTGTGACTGTGCGCGAGCAAGGTGAGATTTTAGTTGGCGTAGAGCCTCATCACGGTCTTGTAACTCTTGCCCCACAGCCGCCACTTGGACTTCCCCCGGAACAAATTGAAAAACAGATGGTGCCTTGCGACCATACACTGCTTCAAAAGGAGTAGTGGCAATAGACACGTGGTAAGTCGAATTATACCAAAATTCCGCCCATGACAGCCAAGTGGCCCAAGTTTTGGGTTCATCAGTAGCAAAACAGCGGAGGTAGGTTTCCACACAGCGATTCACCACTTCCGTTTGACCATCGGATTGGGGATGGTAAGCGGAACTGAAATTCAAGGTAGTACCCTGCAACTTGAAAATTTCTTGTCAAAACCTGCTGAGGAACACCGGATCACGATCACTGAGGATGGATTTTGGGAGCCCATGGAGACGAACCACCTCCCGAACAAAGACTTCTGCCAACTGGCGAGCAGTGAACGGGTGTCGTAACGGAATATAGTGGGCATATTTGGAGAGGCGATCAACCACAACCCAGATAGTGTCAAATCCTTTGGATTTTGGCAAGCCAGTGATGAAATCCATGGAGATATCCTCCCAAATTTGATCCGGTATGGGAAGGGGCTGTAATAACCCGCCTGGAACCAGTGTAGAAGCTTTGTAGCGTTGACAAATGTCACACGCTTGAACAAACTTCTGGACCGTCTTTGTCATTCCCACCCAATAAACATGAGAAGCCAAGCGTCTATAAGTCCTGTAGAAGCCAGAATGCCCCCCACAAGGACTCGAATGGAACTCTGCTAATAGTTTAGGAATCCAAGCAGAGGTAGAAGAAATGACTAACCTGTTTTTGAAGTACAAGATGCCACGCCTTTCCACAAACCCAGGATGGGAGAGAGGGTCCTGCCTTAAGTCAGTCAAAATTCGTTGAATATGGGAATCAGTAGCTATTTCTTGGAGTAAGTCCTGCGCCTCCAGCCAGCACGGAGTGACTGATACTGTACACAAATCGGCTACATTGCCAGTGAGGCGAGATAAAGCATCTGCAGCCCGATTTTCTTTCCCGGGTTTATATCTGACTTCAAATTTATACCCCATTAACTTGGCTATCCAATTCTGCTGCCCTGCAGTGGTGATCCTTTGATGAAGGATTTCACGTATGCTCTGCTGGTCAGTGTAAACAATGAAAGGGTGACCCAGTAGGTATGGTCGCCAGTGCAAGATTGCTAACACAATGGCCATAACTTCTTTCTCATATGCGGATTTGCTGAGATTTTGGGGAGACAAGGCCTTACTAAAATAAGCTATGGGCCGGCGATCCTGCATGAGGACAGCTCCTATGCCACATCCAGAGGCATCACATTCAACCTCAAATGGCTTGGAGAAATTCGGCAAGGCAAGCAATGGGGCTGTAGTCAACCTTTGCTTCAGTGTGTCGAAGGCCTGCTGAGCATCTGTAGTCCACTTAAACCCTTCCTTCTTCGTAAGGTCAGTCAATGGTTTAGCGATTTTACCGTATCCTTCGATAAACTTACGGTAGTATCCGGTGAGTCCTAAGAACCCACGAACCCCTTTGACGGTTTTTGGAACGGGCCAATGTTGGACAGTAACAACCTTGCTGGAATCCACTAGTACTCCGGAGCCATTGATCACATGGCCTAAGTATTCCACAGAAGTCTGTCCAAAACTGCACTTCTTGGTGTTAACCACAAACTGATTTGTAGCCAAAATTCCCAAAACCAAGTTCACATGCTGTAGATGCTCTTCCCATGTACGACTATAGATCAGTATATCATCGAAAAAGACCAAAACACACTTACGCAACAAGGGCCTGAAGACGTCATTCATGGCTGATTGGAAGGTGGCTGGGGCATTGGTCAAGCCAAAAGGCATGACCAGAAATTCATAGTGACCGTCATGAGTTCTGAACGCAGTCTTCTCTATGTCGGAAACTCGCACGAGGATTTGGTGATACCCTGATTTGAGGTCCAGTTTTGTAAAAAATTTTGCACCCTCCAATTCATCAAATAATTCTTCTATTACTGGTATAGGGTACTTGTCCAGAACTGTCACCTTGTTTAGCGCGCGGTAATCCACACACATACGCCAAGACTGGTCCTTCTTCTTGACCAAGATGACCGGGCTTGAGAAGGAACTTTGACTGTGTCGGATAATTCCTTGTTGCAACATAGCCGAAACCTGCCGTTGGATTTCTTCTTTGTGATGATGAGGATACCGGTAGGGGCGCACACATACAGGTCCTTGACCAGACTGGAGGGTAATAGCATGCTCTATGGCCCGTTGAGGTGGAAGTCCCTCTAATTTGGCAAACACAACCCGATGTCTAGTGAGGAGGTCCTCCATGTGGGACTTCTGGTGGTCACTTAAATGAGCCAAAACAGCCATGAAATTTTGAGGGACAGTGTTTTCTTCTGCCGTGAGTTGAGACAAATGCCCAGTCAACCAATGTTGTAAAGTTTGCGATTCCATGGGCTTGGTCTGTACCCCCTTCAATTCCACCACTCGCCCCTGATCAGCAAATTTCAGGCTACCAGATGCCCAATTGGCAGTAATGTCTCCCAATGTTCGCAACCACTCTACCCCCAAGATTAAATCCAGTCCTCCGATATTGGTTACAAGCGCATCAATCATACAGGTGTAGTCGTTAATTTGGATAGGAATTCCTATACACCTCTGGTCTACCCCAATCATGTTCCCATCACCCAACCGAATACCCAATGTTTTGATGCTACGTACCTGAAATCCCAACACTGACACTAACTGGGATGAGATGAAATTATGGGTTGCACCGCTGTCCACCAGCATCTCTGTTGGAATTCCATTGATTGTGCCCCTCAACTTGATGGTACTCAACTCCCTGTCCAAATTGTCCGAAATTCCCATATAATGGTTAAGGCGGTTAAATTCGAGGACCCTGCATTCACCATCCACTTGATTTTCTCCTTCGTTATTGTCAACATCATAAAATTCCTCTTCCTCTTCAGCCTCATCCTCCTCACCCAATAACATCACCTTTAGTTGGGCCCTAGGACATTTGTGCTGTGGGGAATAGTTCTGCCCACACTGGAAACAAAGTCCCTTCCGCCGCCGCTCTTCCCATTCCGCCTTGGTCAAATTCCGAACTCCTGCTCGGCGTTGCCCCCATCGATTAGAATCGGTGGATGCAGATGGGGTGGGTGGTTGGTGGGTTGACAACATGGGTGGATATTTGTTGAGGTTTGGGCCTGAGGACTGGTGAGGCATGGTGGGTGAAAAACCCACTCGATTAGGCCCAGCCCATGGTCCAGGAATTCCCTGTGTCCTATATGACCCATCCTTCTCCTTCACCGAATTCTGGAACGACCTCGTCGGAGCCAGCCCTCCTCGATTGATTTGCAACAAAGCCTCAATAGTTCGCGCGAGACGCATAGCTTCGACCCTATCCTCCGGTTTGTGCACCTTCACCCATCCTTTGATCTCCTCTCTCAGCCCACTAATGAAGTACCCCACATACTGCAGTTCAGGTAGACCAGGAGCAGAGGCAGCAACCATCTCGAAGCTCTCGATGAACTCTTCCACACTCCCCACTTGTTTAAGGTCAGCTAGTTCCTCAAATGGGCTAGAAAAATGGAGTCCGCCATATCGACGCATTAAATCCGTTTTGAATTGCTCCCACGTCAGAGATGGGGAGACATCCAGTAACATAGAAAACCAGTTGATGGTTGGGCCCTCCATGCATATTTCAGCCAACGCAACACGCATATCGGAAGTAATTTGGTTAACACGAAAGTAAGTTTCCAATCGCATGACCCATCCTCTAGGATCCGTGCCATTAAACATTGGTAGTTTCACCTTCTTTAGTGATACAAGTGGGTCGGCAAAGTGGTTTGGATGGGTCTGGTATTCAATTTTCTGATTGGAACCCTGCCCTGGACGGTTCCCTCCCCCCTCCATGATCGTCTCTCCCTGTGAACTGACCTCCTCCATATGCTGAGGCTGCTTGTCCAAACGCTTAAGCCAATGCAGAACTTGACTTCTGAATTCATCCTCCGTCTTCTTGTCTGCTTGATAATTGATTTGGGATGTGGCGAAACACGTTTGGAGCTCGGTCACCGATTTGGTTAATTCCCTCACACAGGAGGCTAACTCACCCACTCTTCCCTCTGTATCATCCAAACGGTTATTCAAGGATTGCAAACGAGTTTCCATATTGTTCACCCCCTCAGATTTTCGGATCCGGCAGGTCGGACCAATGTTAGGAAAAACGATATCGAAACAACAGTAAACCACACAACAAGAGCTGAATACGATGAAATGGGTATATTGGTATGAGATAAATCAATTACAGTATAGTAGTTTCTGTAACCAAGCTGTCAAAGGAAAAGAAAATGAATACAGAAAGATAATAAGGGCCAAATGCTAAAAGGAGCAGCCAAACAACAATCTACTCTCCTCCTTCCCTCCCTTCCTACTCATCCATTACAAGTAAATTCTCTGATACCCCTCTTCTCTCTCTCCCCCCTCTTTTAATTCCCTTTTCCCATAACTAACTCTAGGCCAGCTCAGCTTCTCCCTCCGTTGCCTTCTTCCTGGGCCTCCTGGAGTAAACTCTCCATACATTGGGCTTGTGGCCTTGGACTTCTTGACTAATGGCCCTTTCTTCATCAATGTCCTATGATAACAAAGTACCATTGAACCAGCTATAAACCAAAACAATGTGGTCTCACTAACAGCTTTTAAGATGCACATAAAATTTCTACTCATAAATACTTGGCGGTACAATTAACAAGGTTACAAGAGGCAATAACAGATGTGAGACCACAAAGATACCAAGCAACAATTCGAACAAAAACAAATTGCAACTCACCTTATCATTCACTTCACAGAATTTCAATTTCTCAGTGAATATGCAATCCCCATTGCTAACTTTAAATTGATGTGATCCAACCTACAAGAAGCAAATTCAACAAAAACATTTAAAAAAAAAAAAGTTTCAGTATCAACTCAAAAAAATTAAAAATTAAAAAAAACACACACACACACACACACACACACACAAGAGGATGAAAAGGCAAATGGCATAGGATCAAATTAGAACCTGAACAACAGCAAAAACTGGCTCGAATGGTTTAATTACACGTTCGGAATACTGGAGTGGCCCAATCACTTTATATCCAATGGCCACAGCCTCCTCTTCCCTCTCCCTCTCTGAGTACTCTCTTTCCAAATCAGTATCTGTTCCTTCCTCAGCATCAGTGTCCTCTCCGCCCGTCTCTTCACCTTCATCGTCATTATCGCTTTCGTCGCGAGAATTTGACGAGAAATGAAGAAGCTGACGGTGAGAGCTGAGGGAATACCTGGCGGTGTCGGCGCTGCTAAAAAATTTAGAAACAACAAGAGATTTGATAGAGTGAGAGTTGGAGAGAAAAAGGGATGTTTTGAGTGAGTGGTCAAGTGTGGTGGGGTGAGAGGTGAGCAAAGGTATGGCTCTACGGCTTAGAGTGTGGAGACACCGTCTCTGCAACATGACTTTGTGGTGGTGAATAAACCTGTCACAGATCTGTAAAACAATCAATATGTTTTCCAACTTGGAATACTAATTTCTAATGACTTAAACTTTAGTGAACAGAAGAACTTTAGAACTCACAATTGCTAAAAATTAACAACAAAGATATCAATTTTTTATTTGAAAACATTGAGCACTGCACTCTAAATTTGTTTACAGTCAACAAAATATTAATTTTGTTGCATCCAAATCACTTTCATTAATTTCCTGACAGAACCCACAAAATCAGCAAGAACATTCAGTTCAAGGCTGATTATTAGAGAAGAAGAAAAAGAAAAGATACAGCTTCTTCAGTTTGATTTTTGCCATGCATTTCATTGTTTGTAACATAATTCATTGACTCGTTCATCATTCTTTAAAAGTTCAAAAGAAAAATGAGATGCATACACATCAGCAAAAACCATAAACATAGTCCAACTGAAAGACAGTTGTCTTTTTTTTATTTTATTTTATTAAGATGAAGACAGTTGTCATTTGTCACATAATTACTAACCAAGAGGTGCCAAGGAGAACAGACAGCAGCAGCACCAGTAAGAGGAATATTAACCCCTTGCTCCCCAATATATTTTACCTGGAACAAATATTACACCTTAGAAAATAAAATTATGCACAAAAAACTGCATTCTGTTATCAATTAGATCATTAAATGTTATCAACTGCATCCATTTCCAAATGTCTTTAATAAATTCCTTTGGTAAACCCATTCATGAAAGTTTTGTTTAACTTCAGGTTTCAAAAGTTTGAACCATAACCTAATATGACCTTGCTGAACTTTGAAATGGAATGTAATGTATAACCATCTCACAAGTAAATTAGTCTATCGAGATGATGTAGCTTGCTTCATGCTCAAAGTTATACTAGTAGTTTGCACAAGCAGGACAGCAGGAGAAAGATCAGGTGTAACAATCTAACAACATATAGAGTTTAGAGTTTAGACTCATAGTCATGACAATTAGCCTGCTGAACTTTGAAATGGAATTTAATGTACAATAATCTTATAAGTAAATAGTCTGTTGAGATGACTTAGCTTGGTTCGTGCTTAGAGTTATACTAGTTGCTTGCATAAGCAGGACAGCAGGAGAAAGATCAGGTAAATAATTTTCTCATTACCAGAATATTGGCACCAAGGCTAGTTCCAACAGCATATAGAGGAGCTCCTGGATACTGACAGTTTCAGGGTTGTGTCGGGTCCGGATCTGGCCAATTAACCCAAAACCCGAAGTTTCACTAAAACCATCATCCGAACCGACCCTAACTTATAATAGGGCACCGAACCGACCCACCCGATTTCCCCAAAGTTAACTTGCATACAAGCATGGGAAAGAGGCAAAAAGGAAAAAAGTTTTCTTCATATGAAGGATTTAGAGACTGATTGTATATGTTTATATAGAAAAAATTACTTAAGGATTATAGTCTTCTACAAATAATTCTCTAAATACACTGGAAAATAAAAATTAGGGCAGGAAAACAAATAACAAAACCAAGCTCTTGAAACTGCACATTTAAAGGCCAATCTCCACAATTATAACACCAGATTAACTAATTTGAGATGTGGCTAAGAAAGAAAGAAAAACGAAGTCTAATACAAATGGATTTGCAATGAATTACTCAATCTATTGGCACTTCATTTCTCTTTTCTTTTTTCTATTAATTAATCACAACTGGGCTGGCAATGAATTGTTCAAATGATTGTCTAATTCAAGTAGAATGCAGCTCACTAGCCACTCCATTTGCTTCAGCTCGCCTATAATATGTTTATCTCTTTTAGTTATTGCTCAAATCATTGATTTCTCATGTAAAACAAACCCATGATCCTTTTTTTAAAAAAAAAAAAAAACAAAGAGGAAAGATGAAGCAGAGCAAGCATCAACATTGAATCATTGATTTAAAGAAATAGAAAAGTGCAAAACCTGACGTGAAGCAGATTGCAAAGAGATTGGAAATATCTTAAAGAGTGGAGGAGACTTGAAAAACTGGCCGGCAGTGACAAATTTGTGGTGGCGGCGGCGGCTAACAGAAATGGTGGCCGCCAGGAGAGAAGGCGGGAAGTTAGGAATGAAAACAATAGTACAGGTGGCGACGAGCGGTGGCGACTACTGGTGGCCACGAGCGGAGTGGAGTGCAGAGGGAAGAGGGTATTGATACGCCCAGTTCCGGTGGCGCAGTGAGTTACATTAGGGGTTTAGCACGGGGTTTTCTCAGATAGTACAGTACGGTACAAAATGAGAATGATGATAACTGGGAGATTATTCAGGACATTTAGCGTACCGTACATCAGCAAATTGAAGCCATTAGATGAAATGAAAAATGACCCAGCAATTCATATTTATTAGCTTACGGTACATTAAATGTACCTAATCAATTCTGTAATAACTGTTATTCAAACATTAAAAATAAAAAGGAAACACTTGTATGAAAAAAAGTTAATTATAAATTTATACCTGAATTATAGGTGTTTTTTAATATTTCCACTATATTTTATAAGTTTATAATTTCAGTTTTAATTTTTCAGTACCTTTCAATTGAAAAACTCATTTAATAAACCCATTAAATTCTAACGGATTTACTGTTTTCAGCTTAATTGTGGGTTCCACTTTTTTCGAAATAATTTAACGGATTTGTTAACGGAATCACTCAATTGAAAATAACTGAAAGATAAGGACCAAAATTATAAGATTTCAAAATATAATGCAAATATTAAAAAATATTATATAGTTCAGGTCTAAATTTGTAATTAATCCACCAAAAAAAAAAAAGCAAAAGGCTATATAAAATGAACATGATAATTAACCTAGCCTTCCCATGAATTTTATAATTTTACTATTAGAATCATTTTTCAAAAAATAGATTAAAATGAAGTATATAAAGCGGTAGGCTATGGTGCACATGTATATGATATGCACCGTCATATGTGTATACAGTGTTGCTCATATGCATCGTTAATTTCTATATCCACATGAATTTATGAAATAATTTTTGTTTTCACTACCAAGGTTTTTTTTAAAAAAAAAAATATAATATACATATATTAGTTTTAAAAAAATTAACTCATTTAGTACTTTTATATGCCCTTCCTCCCATCGCATTGTGTGTTTTGTGGTGACCATGAAATACTACTTCATATGTGGTGCCCAAAAGCAAAAGAAGTCTAGTTATTGAGTCCCTATGGCTTGTTCTTTGTTGACTCGGCCACTACAGTATAACGACTTTGGAATTTAATCCCTTCTCCCTATAACAGGTCAAAATCATAGCACATTCCTCCCTTATTTATTCATATCATGTGGCAAATTAGGAAGGCTACGAATAATGCGATTTTTAGCAAAATATTGTCTCACTTTAGCAAATCTGGGACCTCAGCTCTAAGTTTTACTGTGAATTTTTAAAGGCCAACCAACAGGTTCCTCATTACTTTGGTCCTAATAATTCAATTGACCAATGGCATCCTCCATCATTGGGAGTACTAAAACTTAACATTGATGTTGCGTTATCCACCAAATGCAAAAGAAGTAGTATTGTCCTCATGGTTCGGGATCACATGGGTCTCGTACAAATTCCCTAGATCTTCTCCTGCTAGATTTTCAAGATGCGCTCATCTTCATTAAAGATAGGTCACCACAGGCTTTCATTTTTAAAAGTGACTATCTGTAACACATTCAAGTTGTTCAATATAGGCGAGCCACAATAATAGCTTTAAGGCCTATGGTGGAGGACATTACATTTTTACTACCATCTTGTAATGTATCTTATGTTTTTATTTCTCATGTTGCCAATTTGGTTGCCCACCGATTAGTTCAAAGGGGGCTATTGCATGAGTTCTCACTAAATTTAGCAGGACAATTTGTCTATTATATTTTTCTCTTCTCTTATCAATACATAAAGCTATATTTGTTGGGAAAAAAAAGTTTTCTTGTAATTTCTCTAAAATAGCTTATGAAACCATTTTTTCATAAAGAAAATAAACTTCAAGTTATTGCTATATAAAAAAAAAATTCATTGTAAAACACAACATTTATCTTTTTATTGTTCCTTTTAATTTCACCATTTCGTCAACTTTTATCAATTGAACTTAGAAAATTTTCTAAAAAATTAAGAGAAATATAATTTCCTTCTAACTCCAAATTAAATATTCATCCTATGAATATTTAGGACATACTTATTTTAAAGCTTTAAAATAGTTAATAGAAATTTCATATCCATTCGCTATCAAGAAAGTGTTTGATAAACTTTTTTTAGCTGACAACTAGTGTTTTTTTTCCTTTTTAGAAGTTATTACAAAAAGCTCTAACATTGACTCTTTTCTTATAATGGCCCAAAATTCATCCTAATAGTATTAAGCATGATTAGGGTAACTAAGTGAGTTTAATTTAGGGTTTATAGTATCAGACTAAATTGTAATTGAAAATTTAAGACCTAATTACATAAAATAAAGCAGTTTAGTGACCAAAAAGTAATTTAGCATGATTAGCGTTAAGTGAAAATTAAGTTAAGTTGCGAGTAATTAATTAGTTTAATTAAGCTTTAGTGGACTTCATGTGGCAAGTTATGGGTTGGACACCTAGCTATTGCATGCATATATATTAGTGAAGGAAGTGGCAAGATCTATCTTTTGTTCTTCATGTGGCCGGCCATTCTAAAGGAAAACTTGCATTCTATTTCTCTTTCTTCTTCATTTCATTTCTTTACCATTTCTTCATCTTGAGGATTAGTTAGATTTTCCTCTAAGTGAGTTTAGTTGATTGTTAAGGTAGGTTAATTTTAAAGGTATGCTTGGGTTTGATTTCCTTCTCTTTTGATTTGAATTCCAGTTCATGGTTTTAATTCAGTTTTGCATACGTGTGTAATGTTATTTGTAAGTTGGAGAAGTTAGTATAAAAGCAAAGGGGAAAGAGAAGGCCATTTGAATTGAGAAGTGAAGGAGAGCTTCAAGCAGGTTTAGGATTAGATTTTGTGTTAACCTTTGATTAAATGTATGATTGATTAGTTTGAGATTTATGTGTACCTGTGTGACAATTGATAGATGTTATAAGTTGAGATGTGTGATTGATGTGTGTTGAAATTATTAATTGAATTGCCATGAGTTTATGACCAAAGTTTGAACCCTAATTTTAGGGGAAACTCTACTCATATTTCACCAGACCTCCGTGTGATATTTTGGTCACAAGTGGAGTTTAATAACTCTAAATTAAGTGATTGTAGTGTCATTAGAACTATGACTTTCATACCTATAAAAGTTCCAGAAATGACCATGAATGAATTCTGGCTCTAAGACCCTTAAAAATGGCCAAAACAAAAGTGTCTCTACTTTGGCAGGTTCATTGGAGCAGTATAGGTTTTTTAGATAATATATGTTGTTGTAGATATCCAAATGACCTAAAAGTTATCCCATTTGAAACTTAACATCTCAGGGAACAATTGTTAATAAGGGAGTTTTGCCTAAAATTGAGGCTTATATGTCAGTTTAAGCTGAACAAAATAGAGTAGTGAAGCAGTCCTGAGTTTTGCTTCTGTTTTGCTTATTTTTGAAATGTCACGGTGACAACCAAATCATTGCCACCGTGACCCTCCCCAATTTTGTGTATTTTGTGTGTTTTTCTCTCGAAATGCCCCCGAACTTCATTGCAAGTTCCTATAGCTTGTCCAACACATGTCTAATATTATGAAATGAGTATATGAATGTTTGTCAATTGAAACTATATGAAAATGATGCTGGCATAGTAGTTTAATAAATGAGTTAAATGTATACATGTTTTTTAATTATTGAACATGACATGGCATGTGATATTGACCATATATGATTGAATCTTGATGCAGTTATATTGTTTCATGTGAACAAATAGATTAATTGAATAGCCTGTAATCGAGTTATGGATAGATAAACATGTTTATAAAGGTTAGTGTTCGCAGCTGCCAATGTCGATACCTATTCGGTATCCAGTGATTTGAGATTCGTATATCTCAAGTGTTAATATTGTTCTCCCTAGTGTTTAGTGATCGGTACCCAAGTGGTATCCAGTGTACCCGTTATCCACTGATGTATTGATTCAGGCTATAATAAGATTGTTCTTGATTAATTAATGATAGAATTATGATATGGCTCTTTATATTGTAGTATTTTCAGAAATTGTTACCTTATTAATATGTTAGTGATATTAAAGAGTGTATTATGGAATGTTTGATTTCTTGCTTATCTAAAGCATGTTTTATTGATGCATATTTAATTCTTGATATGCTTGGTAATTGCTTGTCTTGTTTATATCCCCACTGAGCCATAGCTCAGCATGGGTATTTACCTCCCGTGTAGATTTTAAAGTGTGAAGCTCAAGTTTTGCGTGGAGCATCTACTGGCCACTAGGAAAGGTCTTCAAGTCTTCTAGATAGGTTAAACTTTTGTAATGTAATGATATTGTTCCAACTTTTTTGTATAAGTAAAGTGTGTTAACTAGTGATATTAATGATAATTCTTGATATGTGCTAATTGTTATCCTTTAGTATGATTAAGTGTTGTGTAGCTCTCCCTTGTCCTCCCAAGGGGCATGGAGCATTACATTTCTCATCAACTAATGATTGATTTGATATTATCTTTTAGCAATTATAATTATGTTACCAAATACAAATGTTCAGGTCATTAAGAAAGTTGGCCAATATGGTTAGTTTATTGGTCACTACTTTTGCATCATTCTAATTACCTTTAATAACATTCTTGAAATCAAAATGCCCTATTTAATGAGATAGAATGTGAAACGGTCTATTCCTTATACTTTTGTTGCTTCATCTAGAAAAATTAGTATTGACTTATAATCCGATTTTACTCGCGGCAGATGGCTAACCTTTGAATTTAGGAATTTCCTCCTCCAATCATTGGTACATGATGACAATGGGATTTCTCGAAGCGTCCTCTTAGATAAATCACCTGAAAAACTTAAGAAAATCGACAGGGTTCCGATGGTGAAAGCTCCGACAATCAAGTTAGTAAATTGACTAAAATATGTATTATGTGTCAAAAGTTCAGAGAGAGAAGAACGTACCTATTCCTTGGCCTTATATAGAGCTTTTTTCCTATGCCAAATAGGAAATAGGATCCCGATTAGGAGAAAATCACTCTGACTCCTTGATTGATGCTTGATTCCTAAATTGTGAGGATTTATTGAGTAATTCTTAGTGTTTTCCATCATTATGTTACCAGGATCTACAAAATAGCTGGAAGATACCCGTGAATGATGACTTTCATATACTGATTCTGAGCTGTTTGGATGACTGGGCTAAAGATATGGTGGATCTTCGAGGAAGCTTGGTTACCGAACTCTTTAACTGAGAGCCTGTAGACACCGGGTCCCGAGGCGGTCCAAGATCAGGATTACCCGATGATGAAATAAAAGACCGATTTTCGGCAAAAAAGGTGAGGATCGATCGTTCCCTTGTCCAAGGTGTGTTTTTCGGAAAATAATTAAAAATATATTTTAGAAATTAAAAATTAAAATGGGGTAAAAAAATATTAATTTTGTGTCAAAGTTTTATTAAAAAAAAAAAAAATCACGAGTGCCACCTGCGGCAGCGCAGGGGGACCGCACGCCCCCCTGCGCGTGAGGCAGGGGGACTGCGTGTTCCCCCTGCGCGCGAGGCGGGGGGGACCGCGCGCCCCCCTGCGCGCGAGGCAGGGGACCGCGTGCCCCCCCTACACGCGAGGCAGGCGCCTCGCGCGATGCGGGGGCACCGCGCGCGCAGCAGCCTGCAGCGGTGCAGGGGCACCACGCGCGCAGCAGGCTGCCGCGCGCGCCCTTCCCCCTCCGCGCGACCTGTTGGTCTTCGCCTGTCCTCTTTTTTCGCTTTTTCAGTCTGATTTTCTTCAGTTTTTCACCATTTCATGCTTTTTTGGGTTAAACAAAAATAAAAAGCTATTTTGTCCTTTCCTATTTTTGGCCAAAGCTGAAAATTAAAGGGGAATTTCCCTTCATTTTCAAGGGACGGCAACTATTTTTCAAGGGGAGTTTTTTGAGTTTTGCTCTCTAACTTTTTTCTTTTACTCTCCAGGAAACATTTTCTTCTTCAAAAATTTCTTCAAAAATTCTTAAGTTTTCTCCTCAAGTTTTAATCTTTGTTACTCTTAAAATATTTAATTTTGGGTTTGATTTGAGCAAGAAAAATCAATTTTCTTTGCTTTTTTTATCCCACAAAAAATATTTTCTAGAGTTAGTTCATTCAAAAATACAAATTTTACATTTTTATTTTTCGCCTATCACCGCAAAAATCGACAAGGGGAACGGATTGAGACACCCTATTTTCGATCTAGAAAAATTCTGAGGGTAAACACTTGGACCGATCTTATTTATTTTTATCACTTGTATATTATTTGTTATTAGTGGTGCTTTTGCCTTCTAGCCATCAAATATAATGTTGTTTGTCACATATATTTTTTGAGGATGGCCACTGTTAATATTTTCAGCTACTAATTTGTGTGGTTCTTTTCCTATTTTTATCTTGTTCTTTTTTTGCCGACAGTGTCTTCCTCAACCCTCATCATTATTATTAATATCAATATTGCCACCTTCTATCACTATTATAATCATTGTGTCCCTATGGCCTTCATTTTCATCAGTGTTATTATTATTATTATTATTATTATTATTATTATTGTTATTGCTTATCATTATTATTATCATATTTGTTCATATTATACTCACTATTATCTATTATCATTGTCCATTATTATTATTATTATTATTATTATTATTATTATTATTATTATTATTATTATTATTATTATTATCACATCTCATTATTATTATTATCATTTATTATTATCACCATGTTTACTTATACTATATTCATTATTGTTCATTACCATTGTCTATTATTGTCGTCATTAATATTATTTTGTTGTGTTTTGTCTTATTATTATCATTATTATCATTATAAGTTCACTTGCCTAATATTTATTTTATTTCTACTTGATTAATTTTTAGAACCATTACTAATATTTTTGATGTTAATTTTTGTATGAGATTTAATTTGAGTCGAGCTACGTGAGCGCCCCGCGACTCCCCGGATGGGTCGCGATGCGTAGACGGACACTCCGGTTTGGTGAGATCCTTTCAACTTCCCTTTATGTGTTACGTGTTTATTTGTAAATATTTATTTTATTTATGCACGCATGAGATAAAAAGTCACAAAAATACTTTTACAATTAAATTGAGCTTTATTAATAAAATTGGGACCAATGTCCCTTATTTTAGTCCAACCATAAAAACATCACAACTAAAACGAAGAGTCAACTTTTCTCAAAAAATGGGATCACTCATCCCGGTTTTTCAATTCAAACAATCAAAATGATTCTTCGAATCCTCTTCAAATTAAAACGAAGGAACCAATGTTCCTAAGTTTCGAACAAGTGCGAAGCAACCGATGTTCCTAAAATAATGTCCCGATTTATGCATGTCTTTTTATTTCGATCTTGTGTGAGTGTTTAAAATTCAAGTCCATTTCCTTTTGGGCCCTTGTAATTAATTTTGGGGCAACTTTATTTATTTTTGGGGGATTGTATTCTGTCCCATTTATAGCTTCAATTCCTTTCAATGGGGGTTGTATTCTGCTCCTATTTCTCTTGTAATTGCGTGCTTGCGTGTTTACCGCTTTCATTTATCGCTTTCTTTATCTATTGCTTTATCGCTTTTTATTTACTTTCTTTACGTGCTTTTAATGCGCTATTTAATTAAATGCATCGCTCGTGTGAGATGAGAGATATAATTTTAAGAAGTTAAAAACCCACTTATACTTAACCAAAGCATAAATAAGAGGGAAGTTCCGAACACCGGATCTCTGGTCTTGACCAACAAGAGGTGAGAGACATTTTCCAATTCTTTGGAATTGGGTGGCGACTCCATGATACCTCAAAAAGTGCCTCTAGGTGCCATTAGGTTAGGTGGTTCTCCCCAATGTTCTATTTGGAGGGACACACAGATGATGCCTCGTGGTGCCCATGATCAAAAGACGAAAACCAATCCCTCGAATCCTAAAGCGGATTCAAAGCGAGGGCTCTTACTGGGTTCGGCGCGCGTCACAAAGCCCGGTTAGCAATATGTGTTCGAAGAGTCTATTATCAAACTCTTCATCGAAGAGTCCGGTTATCATAAGGAAAGAAGAGAGGAGCAATATTTATAGGAAGACTAAGCCATTAAGATTCGAACAAGTGGCAAACGTTGATTGGAGAGCCCTGCCATAACTGCTCCCCACGCAAATACTGAAGAGACGCCATCATTGTAGTAACTGACGCAGCTATCAGGTTACGGTGAGCGAAGCGCCTATACACGCCTTTTAAGAAGCCACGCTCACACCTGCCTTCAATATACCATAAGCTGATACTCACACGCCTAACAGGTGTCCTCTTCAAGTGTTAGTTAGTTGTCTTAATGACATAAATGTCATTATCTGAGGGGGGGGACTTATGATAATCAGACTCTCCGATGAAGAGTTCAGTAACAGACTCTTTGAACACATATTGCTAACCGGAGTCTCAGTCAAAGAGTTCGGTAACCAAGATTTCTCGGAGATCCACCATATCTGTAGCTCGGTTATTCAAATAGCTTGGAATCAGTATATGAAAAGTCATCATTCATGGGTATCTTCTAGCTATTGTGTAGATCCTGGTAACATAATGATGAAAAATACCACGAATCACTCAACAAATCCTCACAATTTAGGAATCAAGCATCAATCAAGGAGTTAGAGTGATTTCCTCCTAATCGGGATCCTATTTCTTATTTAGCCTAGGAAAATAGCTCTATATAAGGCCAAGGAACCGGTACGTTCTTCTCTCTCTGAACTTTTGACATAGAATACATACTTTAGTCGATTTACTGACTTAATCATCGGAGCTTCCACCATCGGAACCCTGTCGGTTTTCTTAAGTTTTTCAGGTGATTTATCTAAGAGAACGCTTCGAGAAATCCCATTGTCATCAGTACACTATTGTGAACAAAAATTCATTATTTCCCACTAAGTTATTAATTAAAATGTGCACACACTGACCATGACCATCTAAGACCAAGGTCTCAACTTTATCTCTCCCTAAAAACCATATACCCTTCGAGTAACCCTGAGTTTCAATATTAAAAGGCTTGCCGAATTCCAACCTTTTTACAACTTGCTTTGCCCTATTCCCACTAACTAGTATCTTTAGGAAGATGAGAACTGAAGGCTTATATTCCATCACATATTTTAAGCTTTTGGTTAAATTTTAAACTTGTTCTAGTACAGAGACAAAATAAGAGCCATTTTTCATGCCAAGTTTAGCCTTTGATCATACTAAATTTGTGTTCTCTTTATCTTTTTTAGTTATCCTTGTAATGCAACATTGCATATAGAGTAAAGTTCATATGCCTATTTTAAGAACAGAGCAGTCATTGGCATTTCCACTTAAATTTTCACATTGTGTTCCTTACTATTTTGCCCCTCTTTCAAGCCATCAGGGCAACTGGCTTTTATATGTTTAAAACATCCATAAATTTAGCAAATTTGGGGCATGGATTCATACTTAAGAGGCAAAACTAGGTCATCAATTGTTACTTCTGAATGAATTTTCCTTCATTACTGACTCTGTATTGTAAAATATTCTTGCCACTTTTCTCAAGGCATTGGTGATTGAGCTAACTAGACTCTTATTGTAGAGTTCAATGGGTAAGCTTGGAATTTTTATATGAGCTTATCTTGGTTGAAAGGAAATTCTATTTTGTTGACAAAGTCTTAAACCATGTATGTACGGTTAGACATTAACCAAAAACAGTCTATAAGCCTTCTATTAGAGAGGCTGAAGATAGAGAAAGTGCAAGATTCAAATCGATCTTCTCGCTTGTGTCATTTCTTTCCACTACAAGAAAATCAGTAATTATCGATGAAAAATTAGAGACGAAAAATTTTTTGTCGCTAAAAGAGATATCCATCCAACAAAAAATAATTTTGTCGGGAATTAGCGATGAAAAAAATTCATGGCTAAAAAAGAGGGCAAAATTCCCTCCATATTTACAGACGAAAAAATCAAACTGTTGGTAAATAGGGCAAGTAAAGATGGCGACATAAATTGCTATGGAAATTAGCGACTGTAGACACCGGGTCCTGAAACAGTCCAGATCAGAGTTATTCAATGATAATAAGATGCCTATTCACAGGTAAAAAGGTTAAAAGTGATGATTTGCTTGTCAAATTTGTATTTTAGAGTAAAAAATTAAAAAACATAATAAAAAATATTTTAAAAATTAAATTTGAAAATTGGAGTTTAGAAATTATAGTATTTTTAGTTAATTGTCGGCCGCGGCAGCGCCCTAAGGTAGCCCGCAGGCGCTGCGCGAGCCGACGGGCGTCGGTCTCCCCAGTTCCGCCGAAATCGCCCATTTTCGTCGATTTTCGACCAAATATGAGTTTTTTCGGGATTTTTTGATAAAATTTGATTTTCTATCCCATTTTAACTGTTTTTCATGTTTTTTTTTCCATTTTTAAACTTAGATAAATAATATTTTGAATTAATTAATTAGTTTTTCTTTAATTAATTTTATTTTCCATTTTATCTTAATATAAATAGGAAAAAATGAAACAAAAAAGGGGGATTTCATTTTTAGGGTTTTCTTCTTCAATTTTTCTCTTTTTCTTCTTCAAAATTTTCTCTAGATTTTTTAGGTTTTCCCCTCCAAAAATAAAAACTAAAAGGTTCAATTTTTTATCTTCTTCTTTTTTGGTTCAATAAAATTTCTTTTAAAACATTTTTTAGATGCAGTTTTGTTGATAGAAATTAATTTTGAGACAAATAAAATAATTGTTTGCTCTCAAAATTTAGTTTTTTTGACTTGTTATTTTTTTCTTTTGTTTTCAATTAAAGTTTGTTCAAAAAATTTTATTGGAATCCCTTTTTGATGAAAAAATGAATTCTGAGGCAAACAAAATAATTGTTTGTTCTTGAAATCCAATTTTTCATTTAATTTCCTAAAAAATAAGTTTTTTTTATAAATAATATTTTTTGTTCTTGAGACAAAGAGAAATGATTTTTTGCTCTTGAGATTTCTATTTTTTTGATCAATTATTTTCTTGAGACAAAAAAGTATATTTTTTGTTCTTGAGAATTTACAAATAAATATCACTTTTTTAATCGATAATAATTATTTAGACAAAGAAAATCATTTTTTGTTGTTAAAAATTTTCATTTTATGTCATCTTTTTTTGCAATTTGTTTCTTGGAATGAAATTTCAATTTTTTTTATCATATTCAACTCTAATCTTGCATATAAAAAACAAGAAAATCAATTATCATTTTTCCTTTTATCGAATCCAAACTCTGAGGGTAAACATCTTAGGCTTATTTTTCACTTATTTATTTATTTATTCTATTGTTTGTATATTTATTTTATTTAATATGTTTATATATTATTATTTGTTTTATTAATATGATTATTGTTATTATTATCATTTAATTATTATAATTATTATTATTATTTTTATCATTTTTTTTCATTATTATTATCATTATTGTTATTATTTTATTATTGTTGTTATCATTGTCATTTTATATTTTTATGTATTAATTCGTTAACATGTTATTTTGTTTATTTCAATCATATCATTTAATTCATTTATCATTAATAATGCATTTTTTTCATTTATGTTAATTTGTTAACGTTTTAATTCATTTGTCATCTTGATATCATCTTATTTTATTTTATTTTATTATTCATTATATGTTTAATTGATTTAATTGATTTGATTACTAATATCAATTTTATTTGTATTTATTTTTTATTACTTGGGTATTCCTGCGAGCACACGGGGAGATTTAGTAGGATCATTCAGTTTGAGCTTTCATTTTATTATTTGTACCATTTTCTTTATTTGGGTTTTTAATTTATTTTGCCACGTAATTCCTAATAAAATTATTTATTTTAGGTCCGCTAAAAAGAAAGTCAGAAAAATATTTTTATTAAATTAATTTGGAACTTTTTCTAATAAAAATGGGACCAATGTCCCACTTTTCTCCATCCAAAATAAATTGTCACATTAAAATTATTTTTTTTTAAATATGCATGTGAGGACCAACGTCCTCATCCTTAACAAATAACCCGCTTTATGTATGATTTGTATTTTATTTACAATGGGGGTTGTATTCTGCCCATAGTTTTGTTATAATTTATTTTTATTTACTTTATTTTAATCTTGTTTTATTTACCGTTTTCATTATGTGATTGACATTCGCTTTAATTAATTGCATTAAATTGAATGAGAAATGGGATGAAACGTTAAATTTAAAACTCAATTATAACTTTGACTAAGGTATAACGTTAAATCTAATCTTAGGCTCAACGAGTTTAGAGGACCATCTTAATATTTCATTGGGATGGAGTCTCCAAAATATTTTTTGTTGCCAACATAGGCCTAATTTGCATAGTCCTAGACTCCATGAGTTTAGAGAACCACCCTAATGATCTATTAGGGTGGAATTTTCAAGATATCTTTGGCTTGCCCAAAATGGATATAGCAGCACTGTCTTAGGCTCACTGAGGGTAGACGACCTTTTTCAATATTCTATTAGGTGGCGACTCCAAGAAACCTCATTCTTGCCTAACATAGACGCAATTGTAATTTCTTACAAGTTTTTATGAATCTCTCTTGAAAGCACTAAAAGCGGACATTCGGGGCACCCCGGGGTTCGGCACGCGTCACAATGATAAAAAAAAATTTCGTTACAAAAAGATGAGAAAAATTTTTCTCCACTAATTTCTACGAAAATTAGCAACGAAAAAATATGTCGCTAATTTTTAGCCATGGAAAAATTTTTTTGTTGTAAAAAGATGAAAATTTCCCTTCTCGCACACTGCTCTCCCCTCTCCTTCCCTCCACTCGGAGCAGATCCGGCCTCCTCCCTCCCCACTCGATGTCGATCCGTCGCTCCGGCCTCCCTCTTTCATTCCTTTCCCACTCCGGCCTCCCCCTTTCCTTCCCTTCCCGCGTATTGCTCTCCCCTCTCCTTTCCTCCCCCCACTCGAGGTGGATCCAGGCTCCTCCTTCTCCCCCGACACTAATCCAGTCTTTCCCCTCTCCCCGGCGCATATCCGACTTCCCTCTCTCATTCTTTTCCCGCGTGTTGCTCTCCGCTCTCCTTCTCTTCCCTCTTTCTTTTACTCCCTACTTCGATCTTTTACTCTACCCTGCCGGCGCCGCTGGTCCGTCACTCTCACTTGGAACTTTCTTCCTGTCAGTGAATAATTTTTTGCATTTTTTTGCTATTTTTTATGTGCAGATTATTATTATTATTATTATTGTGTTATATTGAGGCCATTTTTAATTTATGATTAATTTATGAAATAATAATTAACATAATTATATTATAAAGCAATCACCAATTCTAAAAACTGTCATGATACTAGAGCTGGAGGATCGAATGAAATGTACATGGATGGGTCTACAAGCATCAGTGAGCATTGCAAGAAGCCGGTACGTATTAAAATTATGTATTTGGTTTTTGTGTTTATAATATCCCAAATAAGGGCCTAGTAGGATTCGTGTGATTATTGGATAATTAAGGGTATTCTGGTAATTATGCAAGTAAAATTGGATTTAATTGAGGACTTAATTGAAAAAGAATTTAAGTTGAGAAAAAAAAATTATTTAGTGACTGATTGGTAATAGGTCAAGGAGCAAAGTGATATTAGCCAAGGACTTAAGTGAAATAAGTCAAAGATTTGAATTATTGGACTAATGGGAGGTTGACACTTGCATGTTTGGTAAGAGCATTAAATGAAAGAAAGATGGAAGAGAAAGGGAAGCGCAGAAATTTTTGCTTCCCGTGAAAGCTTTGGCTGCTCCTTTCCCTTCTCTTTCCCATCCTTCTTCTCTCTTTCTCTTTCATTTTTTTGCTCTTTACTCCTGCTTGTGTCGGTCTTCAAGAAGTGAGCTTGGATTCTACAGATTAAGAGCTGGTTTGTGAAGAGGTAAGCTTGGTTGGTTTCACTCCTTCTTCTTTTTCTATTTTCTGGTTTTGGAGTTTTGGAGAATGGTTTGATTAAGTGTTTGTTTTGGCTGGGTTTTGTGCAAGTATCTAAAGAGAGAAGAAAGAGCAAAGGCAAGGATAAAGTTGATTCTTGAAGAGGTTGTTTGAGCTGCATTTTTTGCGGTTTGGGGGTTGTCTTCCCCTTTTCTCTTTTCGGATTTGATGATTGAACTTTTATTTTTCTGAAATTTTGAGTATTAAGTATGTGTTCATGTATGTGATTAGTAGAGTAGTGAAGATGGTTTGAAATGCTAGGACTGTGATAGTTTGGATGTTAGTTTTGAAGTGATTGTACATGTCACACCCCGATCGGGGCCTAGTCGGAATATGCTTGCTTGATCGGAATGAGTGAGGGTAATTCGGTAATTTGTACATGAATAATATGGATAATAAGGATTTATGTGCAAAGAAATTAATTAAATAAGCTAAGTGAAGGAAATATTAGAGTGTGCTTAATGTGTATGGAAGTAGGGTATAAGTGGATTTTAGGAAATGATTTGGTGTGACTCAAGTATGGTACCTTGAAGATATTTATTCAAGAATTAATTGTGTGTGTATGGAGTATGGTGCAAGGTGGAACAAGTCAAAAAGGGGAATTAAGGGACCAATAAGATTTGGACACATGGCTTGTGGTTGGTGTGTGCATTAAGTGAGAAAGAGAAATAGGAAAATATGAATGGAAAGGGGCAAAAATTCACGTTGGGCCTCCTCTTCTTCCCGTTCTCTTTCTTTTCTTTTCTCTTTACCATTTCTTGTGTTCTTTCTCTTGGATGTGTGTATGTTGGAGCTATTTTGGAAGAGTTTGGGAGCAAAATTGAAGAGGTAAGTGGTTAGGTTTTAGTTATTGTGCTTTGAACTTCTTTTTCTTCTAATTTGCTTTCGATTTGAGTAAGTTAGAGTTTTGGTTTAGTGATTATTGGGTTGGTTGTGCGAGTTTTTGGATGATTTGAAGAGGAGCTAAAGCTTGATTGAGTGGGTTCTTGAAGATTGAGGTTTTGAATCGCAAATCCAGGTTTGGGAACTTTCTTTTATCTGTATATGAATTTTTATATATTCATGTATGATATGAGCTTCTTGAGTGTGTTGTGATGATCTGTGATGATGGTAGTGAGTGTTGGCTCAATTGACTTATTGGTGCATGTGAATAGGTTTTTGGGTGAAAGACTGGGTTAGAATACACTGGACCTTTCTTCGGTTATTACACTGTTTTGGGAGTTTTAGAACTCCAAATCATGCGATTCTTGAACCATTAGAACCATGAATTCCATTACTTTAAATGTCTCAGAAATAGCCTTGGACAAATTCTCGCTCTAAGACATCGAAAATTTGATTACAAATGTAGTGTCCCTGTTGTGGCGGGTTGTTTGACCAGTATGGGTTGTGGAGTCCATATCTGGAGTTGTAGACATCTAATTGATGTGAAAATTGTTTCATTGGAAAGTTAAGACGTAGGATAACTTTTGTTAAGAAGACCACTTTTCCTAAAAATGAGGTTTAGAGGTCGGTTTATATGATACGAACTGGTGGTAGAAAGCAGTGTGTTAGGGGAGCTGAAGCGAGCCTCTGTCGCGAGCGCGACAATGGTCGCGACCTCGCGACAGAAAAGTGTGTTTTGAGATTTTTCTTCTCTATTTTTGAGTCTAGGATTGACCCGGATCAATCCCGTATCTTTCCCATCAGTTATTATGCATGTCTAGGGTAATTAATTGACTATATAAGTAATGATCGTTGGGAAAAACCTATGAATATGATTAAGAGTGGTGAATTAACTAGTAATTAAGAATAGATATAACTCCATGAAGGTTTGTTTATTGATGAGTGCTATATTGTGATGGTCTCATGAGTAACCTTAACATGATGTACCATATGTATGAATGCGGTTAGTGTGGGTGCGATTGAAATGATGGACGAATAACGTTGTTATCATAGATTGTATATATGGGTATTGATATGGCATGTTTTATGGAAATACTTGATATGAATGTTGGATTTATGTGGTCAATGATGTGTGACTGGCTGGAGATGAGGTAAGAGACCTTTGAATGTGTTTTATGTGTTTATGGATGAGTTTGTGGAAGGAAAGATATTGCAAAATTCTGCAGCTTTTCGGAATCATGACTCTGTCGCGATCGCGACACTGTCGCGAGCGCGACAGAGACCGGTGATTTTGATGTGGTGCTGTCGCGAGTACGCGACACTGTCGCGACCCCGCGATAGCAATAGCTTATCTGCTCTCTGTCGCGAGCGCGACAACCGTCGCGATCGCGACAGAGCACATTGTTGGCCTGTGCTATCGCGAGCATGCGACTTGTCGCGACCCCGCGATAGCAATACTTGCCCTCTGTCGCGACCGCGACAATATCGTGAGCGCGACAGAGCTGGGCCTTCTTTCCTTCCCACGATCGCGAAGTCCGTCGCGCGCGCGCAGCGAAGAGACTATGGTCTCTGTCGCGAGCGCGACAGATGTCGCGAGCGCGACAGATGTGTTTTGTTGAATGAATTTTCTTGGTAATTCCAATGTTTGAATTCCGAACTTGTGATGCCTTTAGGTTTACTCTTTGACTATTTTATGAAGTATGTTAATGTAATTGAATGTATTATGTATAATTATAGTTTTGATCTTTTCTAAGATTATCATGTTATGTTCAAAGTGTAAATTGTAGGATGCATGTTTGACTTTATGAACTTGTTCATATGTCTCAACTATTGCTAATTGTGTACAATGATATAAAGTATGCAATTTGAAATATGATTTGTATTAAGCATGACTGATATTGTGAATTTATTTATATGTCTAATATACTCTGGATTAAGTATGATGATATTATATATATTGTCTGATGTGATACCTGATTTAAATGGTGCATGACCTGCGAGAGTCAGTCTAGTGGATAGTTAGGCATGCCTAATAGAGTCTATGTATGTGTAGCTGCAGCGCCCCTTTGAACGATTTGGACCCTGATCAGGTCCCCGAATGGTTCCTCGCGAACCCCTATTATGTGTATGTGTATGGATCTTGTTTAAGATCCTGTTCAATGAAATGTTGCCTTCCGACTTGTACCTGTATGGTACATTATATTATGTGTTCCCTCTGAGGGTTACCCGGTCAGAGATCGGGCTATGTGTTTCCTCATGAGGTCTCTCTCTCAGTACTCGTTATCCACTATTTTGAGTCAGCAGGTATTTCGTTTGCTTTATCTGATATGAACATGGAAATGTGATATCTGAATGAGCAAGAATCAGATTATGTGTATATGAATATGACTACGGGCTTCAGATGGTAAATCTGTACTTAGTAAACATGACTTTTCAGTTAACATGATTATCCGTACTTGGCATGTGATTTGTTATTAGTTTCTGAATGCTTTGAAATGATTCGATCGATGTATTTATGTATATGAGTTAAGCATGGTTTTATTGTGTACAAGCATGTGAGTCAGATCGGTTGTGAGGGTAAGTATATAAGATGTGATTATACCTTCAGTCTCCGTTTTGGGAGTGTTTACAGCATGTTATGCTATGTATTAGAGTTGCGCAGCAAAAGTGTGGTGTTTTGGGATGTTCTTGGTATGTGGCTTAGCATGATAACACTGGTGTCGTGTTTTGGGTTATGACTGTTTTGGCCCATTCCTGATATATGTATATGGTTATGTATGTGAGTTTCCGAATGAATGCCTTTATTATGCAAGTCTGTTTAGATATGTATTTTGAACATCCGTAATTGCCATTTGAATGTATTTTGCCTCGACGACCATTGTGAATGGCCGTCCATATTATTATGTTTGTTTTCCCCACTAAGCGTTATCGCTTAGCACGGGTTCTTTTTCCCGTGCAGGTGGCAGGTTTGGTTCAGTTCGAGTCGCACATCTGCAGAGTTGGCCACATAGGAGTTAGAAGTGATGTATTTTGTGTAATTTCTGTAGCCTGGATTTTGTAATTCTGGAAAATATGTATATGTAAAAATATGTAAAGAGACTGAAGTAACATTTTGGGTGATGTAAATATTTGTTATTGAAAATCTCCTCTATTTTATCGTCTGTCTGTAACTTCTGCTGCATGGTGATAAACTTACATATCCGTATGTTTCTACTTAATGTACGTGCGTGAGTAAAGTATGTATGATCAGTCTGTGCCTGCAAGTTAAGTCAAGTTTTTAATTAACCTGTATTTCGTATGTATGTTATGTATGAAAGTATGCTTCCGTACTGTGCATATGAATATCTGTGTGAATGAGTGTCGGTAACGCGTCCGTCGGCGTCCTTCCAACGGGGACGGCGATGGGGGTGTTACAGTACATGAATTTTTGCATAAATTTCTAGGTTGTGTTTGATGGTTTTAATCTGAAGTTATGTCTTTTTCTTGTGTATTATTAGTTGCAAATTAAATTATTATGATCATAAGCATGTTTTGGAATACATATGAGTGATGAATCAAGTGTTAGTGCATGTTGAGTGGTTTTGGGTAAGGTTGGGTTTGGAGAGAAATGCAGTAAGGCAGAGTTTCTAGGCAAATCTCAACTCAATCGTGAGCATGACCCCTGTTGTAAGCGCGACAGAGGCTGGGATGGCCATCTATTTGTTGAGTGCAACCCTTATCGCAAGCACTGACGGGTCCTCGGCAAGTGTACCGAATCGACAAGTAATAAAGTGGGGTATATTTAGGACCCCGAGTTATCGTACGTACCCAAGGAAAAAAGGATTGTCCAGTTAAATATCTATAGATGAGTGAATTTTAGATGTCCCCAATTTGTTTGGTGGAGAAAACTAAACTAAGCAAGAAAATAAATTAACAATTAAATATAAAATTGTTCATCAAGAAATTACTCAAGGATGAAATTAAATGCTTAGAAAATTCTATCCTCATAAATGTAACTGAAAATTGGTAAAATAATATAACATGAAATTCTGGATAACCCAACTGAGCCCAAGCCTACCATCCCTGGATTAAGCTATTCTAATTAACAAACCTACCATCCCTGGATTAAGTCTATTAATTAGCTTAAGCGCGGGTTACCAAATCCTAGATCTAAGACCACCTACCATCCCTGGATTAAGTTATCTCAAACCTATTTATTCCTCACTATTCTTAATCTAATAACATTAACACCCACAAACCAACCTACCATCCCTGGATTAAGCTGGAAAAATAAATGTCAATATTAAAAGAACAGAGCATTTGTACAAACAATAATTTTCGGATTTAGCTCCAATCATCATTATAATTGCAACCAATATATAACAAGAGGAATAAAAGAAAACATGAAAATATTTATTAAATCCAAATATCCAAAATACAAATATGATTCAAGAACTCCCAAGCATGATTAACTACTCTAACATCAAGAATATAAACATAAAATATGGAAAATTAAGGTTTAGAATACACCCTTGATGAGAGAGAAAATAGATCTTGAAGTTCTTGTTCTTCAACCTTAGAATCCAATTGAATCCCCAAAATATAGATTTAAACTAAATTGATCTAAATTATTTAAGAAGGAAATTGCAATTCAAAATTAAATCTAAGCTAAACAGAATTTAAAAGGAAAATTAAAACATGAAAATAAAATAAATTGTTGCTGAAAATTAAAAGAAAATAATCCTAAGTCTAGCCTAAAGAGAGAGCAACAAAAATAAAAACTAAAACTAACTCCAAACTCTCCCGAATGCAGCGGCGTTCTTTGATTTTTATACTGGAGAAAAGCACAGCTGTGCTTTGAGAAGCACAGCTGTGTTTTGGCTAGGGTTGCGTGACTGCTGGCGGAAAAAGGCGAAGCACAGCTGTGCTTCTCGCTAAAGCACAGCTGTGCTTCTGGGCGATAATTGCGCGTCGTTGCTCCGTGCGCGCGCGCCTCTTGCTGCGTGACACAGCTGTGCCTTGCGCATGGACACAGCTGTGTTCTCGTTGATTCTCGCTGATGCGTGTGACGTTCGAAAGCACAGCTGTGCTATTGAAGAGCACGGCTGTGCTTTTGGCTAAAATTGCCCTCCTTCCACAATTTCTTCTAAAATCAATCCCAAACCTCCATTTTAGCTCCGGATTTAAATAAAACGCCTGAAAACATCCCAAAACTTATTAAAAATTATAAAAACATTATAAATTAATAAAAAGATAAAAACTAATTATTTATTATTAAAATTAAATAAATAAAACACATAATTATGCCAAGAATTAATCTAAAATATTCATATAATTGCAACTTATCAAGCACGACAGAGAGCTCATTTGGCCGAGCCCCATCGCATGCGTGCCTCTGCACGTGACACGATGAGGCTAGTGTCTGCCCTCTGTCGCGAGCGCGACAGAGCGCAGTTAGCCGAGGAATTGTTAGGCTATGCTTCGTCACGAGCGCGACGGGGAACCCTGCCCTCTATCGCGAGCCCGACAGAGGCCCCCTTCCTGCCTGCCCTATTTTTCTAAAATGCCTTTCTTGTCCCACTTTACATGGCTTCTCACTATTGCATGGGTTATATTTTTACTTATGCTAGTGAATATTATTGTTCTAGATTTGTGTAAGTGATTAATGGTATGATATTGTTTTGACTCTTGATTTTGGTATTGTCTGGTAATATGTTTTGAGTGAGTAAGTTGAGGCTGAATGGTCATAGTAGTGGATAGACAAGTATGCTTATAAAGGGATAGTGAGTGCAGCTGCCTATGGTGGCCCCGTTTGGGCCTTATGCTGGCCTCGTTTAGGGTTTTAATGAATAGTATTGAGACTTAGATTTCTAGTATTTGATATTGTTCACAATATCCAGTGTAGTATTTCTGTATCCACCACCAGTGAAATTCAAGCTATTATATAAGACGTGTGATTTTATATTCAATACAGTGTTATGTATTTATATGAGTGACTTCGGTTAGTGTTTATTTGTATTATGATTATTGCTATGATGTTAATTGTCCTGATTTAGTGATTGTATGTAAGATATCTCTTGCTTTTGCTATTAAAAAATGATTTCGGTATTATGTAGATGCATTTGAATTCACATGATATTATTGGTATTTTTGTATAGTGTTATTAATGTTGTTTTGTCTTTGTTCCTCCCCACTAAGCGTTATCGCTTAGCACGGGTGTTTCTCGTGTAGGTGACAGGTTTGTTCGGCTGGAGCATCTGCAAGTCGACCACTAGGAGTTAGAGTTTTTTTTTTGTACTTTTGCTCATGTATTTTGGTTTTTGCTCTTATATAGTATATTTTTGTATAGGTTATGTATTTTGCTTTGTATGTAAGGATCTTGATGTAATTATATGGATGATGTATATATATTTTTGAATATATGTATTAAGTTATATGCTTCCTATGACGCGCGCCGAACCTAGCAATGGCTCTCGTTGAACCCGCTTTTAGGGCTAGAGGGATTGGTTCGCGTCTTTTTGATCTTGGGTGCCATGAGATATCTTGGATGCCTCCTTCCCAATAGAATATTGGAAAGGATCGTCTAGCCTCGCGGTGTCTTTAGGCACCTTTGAGGTATTTTGGAGTCGCCACCCAATTTACAAGAAATTGGGAAAGGTCTCTAACCTCTTATTGGTCTAGACCAGAGATTGGTGTTCGGAACTTCACTCTTATTTGTGCTTTGGTTAATTATAAATGAGTTTTTAACTTCTTAAAATTCCATCTCTTGTCTCGCACGGTTGATAGCAAAGGCTCTCGTTGAACCCGCTTTTAGGTCTCGAGAGATTGGTTCGCATCTTTTTGATCTTGGGTGCCATGAGATATCTTGGATGCCTCCTTCCCAATAGAATATTGGAAAGGATCATCTAGCCTCGTGGCGCCTTTAGGCACCTTTGAGGTATTTTGGAGTCGCCACCCAATTTACAAGAAATTGGGAAAGGTCTCTAACCTCTTATTGGTCTAGACCAGAGATTGGTGTTCGGAACTTCACTCTTATTTGTGCTTTGGTTAATTATAAATGAGTTTTTAACTTCTTAAAATTCCATTTCTTGTCTCACACGGCTGATGCATTTAATTAAAAGCGCATTGCAAGCATTCAAAGAAGCGATAAATAAAAGACTATAAAAAAAGCAGTAAAATAAAGCGATAAATGAAGCAGTAAACACGCCAAGCACACAATTAGGAGAGAAATTGGGGCGGGATATAACACCATTAAAAGAAGATTAACAATGTAAATTGGGATGGAATACAATCCCAAATGGAATTTAAATAATGTTGCCCCAAAATTAATTACAAAGGCTCAAAATGTATGAACATAGATTTAAACAAACAAACAAAATCAAACATAAGAAAAACATACATAAATCGAGGCATTTATTTGGTTTAAGAACATTGATTCTTTCGCGCTTATTTGAAGAGCGCTCAAAGAGTTGTTCTGATCGTTAGTTCGAAAATCGGGATGAGTGATCCAATTTTTTGAAAAAATTAACTTTTCGTTTTATTATAACATTTTACATTCATTGGCTAAAATGAGGGGCATTGGTCCCAATTTTATTAGTAAAAATTTCAATTTAATTATAAAAATATTTTTGTGATTTTTTATCTCACGTGTGAATAAATAAAATATATACTTGCAAACAAACACAACACAACACAAGGAGAGGGAATAGGAAAGGTCTCACTGAACAACACGATCTCCTACGCGGGGTGACCCACCCGGGAGGTCATGAGAATGCTCACACAATGCGACTCAAATTAAATCTCAAACGAAAGAAATAATATTAAAAATATTAGTAATAATTCTAAAAATTAATCAAATAAAGTCAAAATGAATATAGAACATGTTAATTTAGTATACCAATAATTCACATGCAAAGGAAATAAAATAAATCATGCGAAGACCTAAGGTTAACGACAAAAAAAAAAAAAAAAAAATAATAATAATAATAATAATAATAATAATAATAAAATCATAATGGCAAATAATGATGACACAGAATATACATAGAGCAATAATACTAATAATATTAACAATAATAATACCACAAAATAATAATAATAATAATAATAATAATAATAATAATAATAATAATAATAATAATAATAATAATAATGATGATGGCAACCACATTAATAGCAAACATAAAACATATTAATAATGGTAACAATAATAAGAAGAGCAACAATGTAATGACCAAATAGACTAGTGCGTCCACAATAATAATAATAATAATAATAATAATAATAATAATAATAATAATAATAATAGTGATGGAGGCAGACGTGCACAATGGTGAAAATATTAACAAAATGACAATAAAAAGGAAAGGGTGTTAACAACAAATGATAACAATGGAAATGCTAGGAGCAGATCATGCATATGGTAATAGTGATAGAAAATAGTTATATTAACAACAATAAAGGATACACAAAAAATAGAATGACAATGGGTCCAAAGTGTTTACCCTCAGAATTTTATAAATTGAAGAAAACAATGTCTAGATCCATCCTCCTTGTCGAATTTGCCGTGATAAACACCCGAAAAAAATATGAAAATCTATGTTTTTAAATAAATTAGCTCAAGAAAATATTTTTTGTGCGATGAATAAACAATGAAAATTAATTTTTCTTACTCAAATCAAACCAAAGATGAAATGTTTGTTAGAGAAGAAAAGATTGAAACTTGAAAAAATTGTTTTTTGAAGAAGAAAAAACGTCTGCCTTTTCCTTTGCTTGAGAGAAAACTAAACCCTTTTTTTTTTAATAAAAGTGCAGCCCCCCCGAAAATGAAGACCAAGTCCTCACTTATTTCCCTATTTTGTCCCAAAATGGGAATGGATAAAGAAACCTTTTAATTCTCTTTGATAAAAAATAAGATAAACACATGAAAAAAGAAGGGAAATAGCAGTCTAAATTTTGACTAAAAAAAACAGTTGAAAACAACCGCACAGGGGGATGCAGGCGCGGGGATGCCCGCAGGTGGGGCTGGGGGGCGTGCGTCGCCCCTAGCGACGTGCGGCCTTGCGGGCGCGCGTCCGGCCTGGCGACGTGCGCCCCTGCGAGCGCACGTAGCCCCTGTAGGCGCAAGTCGCCTGGGGTGCACGCCGCTCCCGCATGGCGACCCATCACGCACGCGCGCGACCTAACCCGCACGCGCGGCGCGCAAATAAATATAAAAACATAAAATAAAACAAAATAAAATAAAATGTAAACATAAAAAAAATAAAAAGGGATAAAAATAAGAGTAAAAATGTAAATTTTTGAATTAAAATTTTTAGAAGAACAAAGGGAATTTTCGACAAGAAAAACATCATTATTGACACCTCTATTTGTGGCAAGTATCATTTTTATCATCGGGTAATTCTGATCTTGGACCGCCTCGGGACTCAGTGTCTACAGTTGCCCCCAATTTTGGGGAACCTAGAACTTAATTAGGTGCCTGGGTGAGCTAAAATTCAGAAAAGAAAAAGAAGCGCGTACCTGAGGCGGCTGTCTTCCCGCTCATGTTGATGAAATCATCTCTTTAGGTCGCCGTATAGACTGCGAAATAATTTTCATCCTTCTAGGTGATGCTTCGAGTCCGCTCCAGACCTACAAAATGCAAGAGTTGCTCTTCTAAGCTGCACCGAATCTGCTCTAGACTTACAAAGTGCGGGGGTTCCATCTCATGATGGTAATGCGCCGAGTCTGCTCCAGACTTACAAAATACGAAAGTTGCTCTTCTGAGCTGCACCGAGTCTGCTTCAGACTTATAAAGTGCGAAGGTTCCATCTCCTGATGGTGATGCGCCGAGTCTGCTTCAAACTTACAAAACACAAGGATCACTCTCCTGAGCTGCACCGAGTCTGCTCCAGACTTACAAAATGCGAGGGGTCCATCTTCAGATGGTGATGCGCCGAGTCTGCTCCAGACTTACAAAATGCGAGGGGTCCAACTTCAGATGGTGATGCGCCGAGTCTGCTCCAGACTTACAAAACGCGAGAATTGCTCTTTTGAGCTGCACCGAGTCTGCTCCAGACTTACAAAGTGCGAGGGTTCCATCTCCTGATGGTGATGCGCCGAGTCTGCTCCAGACTTACAAAATGCGAGGATTGCTCTTTTGAGCTGCACCGAGTCTACTCCAGACTTACAAAGTGCGAGGATTCCATCTCCTGATGGTGATGCGCCGAGTCTACTGCAGACTTACAAAACGCGATGATTGCTTTTCTGAGCTGTACTGAGTCTGCTCCAGACTTACAAAGTGCAGGGGTTCCATCTTCAGATGGTGATGGTTTTTACTTAGATATTTCCTGCAAAGTTATGTGCACATAAGTATATACAAGAAATTGTATGTATATGACATGAGATGTAAATGCTTGCAAAAATGGATACACCATGTCCTAGGAGGTCAAGGGTCCGTTAAGGATGCGGCTTGGCTGCTCCACCATGCCCCCAAGGATCTAGAAGAGTGTCATCTTGGCTTTAGGGACTTTGACCCAAAACTTGTTCTGAAAAACTCGTTAGGTGTGCATCTTTGCCCCCCGGTCAATGAGCATATGACTCATATCCCTACATCTGAAGTAATGCCGCTTTACCGCTCCGGGCATCGAAAGTCATTAATTAAAGGTAGTGCGTCCCTTGTGGATTTTCATACTAGCTTTTCTTAGTGGGAAATATGCCCTTTTCGGATTTTCACATAACCCTGTGCCTTATTTTTTTGCTTGGAATGGACTCAACCCAATCTAGCGACTTTTATTATTATTATTTTTTGCAGGACAGATTGCCTGTTTTCAGGTTTTCACCCTGCCCTTTGGCCTAACTTTTACTTAGAGCGCCAATTACGGTTTCCATCTCTAACAGCCTTTTTTTTTAGGTGTGGCTATAAGAAAAACTGAAGCTACTATCAAGGCCTCCTTTTATAGCAATCGGTAATTATTCACTGAGATATCTTCCCTTGAGCAGCGATTATATCCCCTCGCCTCCTCCAACGAAGGTGTTGCTAAATTGGGTGAGGTGGCTAACAAGGGTCAACTCCCTATGCCCCTGGCTCTCTTTTCTGTTCTCTTGTAGAGATTTCCTGAGACCACTTTGGATATCATCGCCTGTTGCATTTTATAGTTCGAAGGGATTCAAGATGTCATGAGGCATCCTCTATCTTTCCAGGGTGCCACCTCATCCTCGGTCTTTACCCTTAACTACCATAGCCCCAGATACGGTTGCTTGCAAAAACTGTCATACCGCAGATCAAAAACTACACCTTCGCCCCCACAGGTGCGCATAATTGGTGGGTGTTTAGTCACGCATTTGATAACAGGGCCCATCGACTTAGGCATCTGGCTGGTGAGAGCAGAGCAGAGTATAGCCATTTAGATTTCATACATTCAGTAATGAGTGGCGTTTCTCTTTTTATAAAAGAACTAGGAAATGATGAGTACATGAGTTGAACTGCTTTTGTTTTATGTATTTGCAAAGACTGTGTGCATTTCAGCATGATTTCTTCATACATAATCACCATTTAACATAGATTCAGAATGCAAAATTAAATTTAATCTCAAAATGGATCTTGAAAGCATCAAAACTCCTATTTCCAATCAGCCCTCTCGGGTTTTCTTGATTGGACATTTTCTCTCAACCCTCTAATTTTTGACCAGGATGCATTTTTTCGATTTTTATCCTGACGAGGCGCCCAATTTTAGCAAGGCTGCCTTTTTTCGGTTTTCAACCCGCAGGACATTTATTCTCTTTTTTTGATTTTTAGTCTTTAGCCATGGACCTTCTTAGGTCTGTTGGTGCTAATCTGTTATCCGAGCTCATCTTCATTGCTTAGAACCGCTGCCCCTCTTGGATCAAAGTTTCTTAAGAGCAAACGGGTTTTCTTATGTCGGGCCGAATTTACTTCGCATGTCTGGAAAGTCAGGTCTCATTTACCTGAAGACTAAATTTCCCTCTTTCAGTGAGTGTTTCCTGACCCTCTTTCCAAATGAGTGAACAAGGTATTTTCTAATAGATCTGATTGCGATAGTAATCCCACAACCTGTTTTCGTTTGACGTGTTTAGCTACTGTAACCGTTACTTTCATGACTACCCTTAAATATTTGACGTGTTTCGACAGGCAGCAGTGCTTCTGCCTCATGCATCAAGGAGTAAAGCATGACTCTTGTGAGGGTCTATTTGAGCAAGAGAAATTAATTTTCTTTACTTAATCATCCTACCAAAAATATTTTCTTGAGTTTTATTTGTTAAAACTAGGATTTTTCTCAAATATTCTTGTGTTTACTATCATAAATTTCGACAAGGATAACTGATCAAGACATCCTATTTTCCGATCCATAAAATCTGAGGGTAAATAATTTTGGACCCATCCTCATTTATTTTTGTATATCATTCATTGTTGTTAATATTATTATTTTTTGTTATTATTATCAACATGTTTATAATTTATTTATAGTATTTTGGTGTTTATGCTCACTATTGGCTTTCCTTGTTTTTATTGTCATTCTTAAACCTCCTTCCACCCCTGTGCATGCCCACGCCATCACCATTGCCATTATTATCATGTTATTATTATTATTATTGCTATTATTAACCTTGTTATTATTATCTTATGTTATTATTATTATTATTAGTACCATTATTTCATGTTTATTTATATTATCATTATTATTGTTATTATTTTTATTGTGTAATGTTATCATTATTATTATTATGTTACTATTATTATTATTATTATTATTATTATTATTATTATTATTGTCATTTATGTTATCATTGTCATTTATGTTATCATTATTATTATTATGTTACTATTATTGCCATGATTATTATTATTGTTATCATAATTTTATTATTGTTATTGTTATTGCTATTGCTTTGATGTTAACTTTTACTATTATTTTTAGGCTTTTGCGTGACTCTTTTAATTTACTTTGCATGTAAATAATTTGCATATTAAATTAATATGTCCTATATTTATTTTGTTTTTATTTGATTAATTTTTAAAATTATTACTAATATCTTTTAATGTTATTTTTTGTTTGGGAATTTAAATGTGAATTTCTTTATGTGAGCGTTCTCTTAACCACACGGATGGGTCACGCGTAGGAAACCCTCATCGCTTGGGTGAGATATTTCCTATCCCTTTATGTGTTTATGTTTGCTTGTAAAATAAAATGGTTTTATCTTATGCACATATGCGGTAAAAAAGTATGAAAATATTTTATAACTAAATCGGAATTTTTATTAATAAAATTGGGACCAATGTCCTTTTTTTAGTCAAGAAATGTAAAATGTCACGATAAAATAAAGAGTTAAATTTTCTCCAAAATGGGATCACTCATCCCGGCTTTTCAAGCCAATAATTGAATAACTCTTCGATCCCTCTTTAAGTGAGCGTGAAGGAACCAATATTCCTAAACCAAACGAATCCCCTGATTTATGCATGTCTTTTTTATGTTTGATTTTGTTTGTTTGTTTAGATTTATGTTCATGCATTTTGGGCCCTTGTAATTAATTTTGGGGCAATATTATTTATCTTTTATTTGGGATTGTATTCCGTACCAACTTTCGTTCTAGCTTTCTTTCATTTGGGATTGTATTCTGTCCCAATTCTTCTTGTAATTGTGTACTTGATGTATTTATTGCTTTTCTTTATCGTTTTATTTACTGCTTTCTTTACTGCTTTCCTTTTGAATGATTGTAGTGCGCTTTAATTAAATGCATTGATCGTATGAGATAAGAGATAGAATTTTAGGAAATTAAAAAAACTCATTTATAATTAACCAAAACATAAATAAGAGTGACGTTCTGGACACCATCTCTGGTTTTAGACCAATAAAGGTTAGAGACCTTTTTCAATTTCTTGTAAATTGGGTGGTGACTCCAAAATACCTCAAAGGTGTCTAAAGGCGCCGTGAAACTAGATGATCCTTTCCAATGTTCTAGTGGGAAGGAGGCATCCAAAATGTCTCATGGCACCCAAAATGAAAAAGGCGCGAACCAATCACTCGAGTCCTAAAAGCGGGTTCAACGAGGGCCTTTGCTAGGTTCGGCGCGCGTCACACATATGTCATGTCATGCATCATGTGTCTGCTTCTATATGATGTATTTTAAACCTATGTCATGCAAAATTTGCATTTTCCATCATGTATATATATTCTTGTTCCATGTCGCATGACATATTTGCATTTTTCTTCTATAGCATGTATATGTATTCCTGCACCAAACATCATAGAATATGCCATAATGTCACATGCATTATATGTACACAAGTAATGCATACATGCCATTAAGAATATCAAATAGGATCGTATTTATGCCTTTTATTCATCTTTATGCAATCTTAGCAAGCATCATATATTGTATCATCCACACACCATGTAAACGGTATTGTACCATACATCCTAGGTTTTGCATCATGCACGAATGCACATATGCACCATATTTGAATTCTATCTTATGTGTACATCCATTATGTATTATGTCATATATATGTATTTTCACACCATTATCATGCATGCACTTGCATTATATAGTCTTAGGTTTTGCACCATATATCTGAATGCCCATACATATACATCCCACATATAAACCATACTTTCCGTACATACATATCATTGGTATGTAATATCTATATTTAGATTATACATATGGCAACCCCCTTATGCATCATAGATTCACATGCATCATTTATCATACGTATACAGGCATCATCGCATTCTACACATTCATGCCATGGATCCACATCAATTGGTTACATATAGCCCTATATAATGCATAGCATGTTTACATTCACATCTCATAAGTATACACAATTGAGTCAAGTACATGCATCTCATGCATCTTGTTTTAACTCATGTATCATATTGACCTATTTGTTTATGACAGCCATCTTAGATTAACCATCAAAGTTGCTTCCATAAAAGATATATGCCATTATTCAACAAACTTTTCCAAAGACAACATTATAAACTAGAAGATATTACTCTCACTCACAAAGAACTCAATGATGCCCTAGCTGCATTAATCAGACATAGGGTTTTAACTTCTTCCTTGAGTCCAACACCAACTATCACTGTCAATCAAATGTCATCCCATCGTAAACTTAGCCAAAAGGATGCACCAGTCACACTAACGACTCAATAAAATCCACATCACCTTCCAGTAAGAAATCCATGATACACTCACTGGCTTCTACCAAAGTATCTTAGCTATCATTTTCAGTATCCAAGCCAACACTGTAGTCACCTTAGCCATTTTATCTACACACACTAGGCCTTCTCCACTAGTGGCCCAGGCCACCTCGAGTAGATTTAAGAGAAAGAGGAGCAATGAGCATGAGAGATATTACTCTAGTTTAGGTAAGTCCCAATCTAGCTACTCATAAAGCTATAAAAATAAGGACTGCTACAAATCCTATCAAGCAAACCACCAAAAAGTCAAGGCCACCTCAGGCATTGAAGCAACATGTACTGCAAATATCATCAACACACGGGTCGCCATACTGAAGACTATAAGGCTCTAAAAAATTAAGATTCAAGACCTCATTGATGCCAAAAAAAATTAATGACCTAAAAAAAAGAAGTCAGAATAAATAGCAGTCTAGAAGAGAAATTTTGCATTAAGTGTAGTTAAACATTTTGGAATTGTGTTGAAAATAATATTTTTGCTTTTAATAATGCTGTGAATTATTTTACTTATCCTATTGCATCGCATCTAATTGCATCATGCACAAATAATCGTGACATGAATTTGGCATTAATTTAACAAGCAACATTGTACTTAATCCTAGCATTAAATGAGGTTTTAATTGCATCGAATATAACTCTTGAAGAGAGAATTTGAGAGAATGAAAAAGAAAACAAGGAAAGGAGTCTTAATTTCCAAAATGTCAAGATATATGGGCAAAAGACAACAAGAGCTCCAAAAGACAAAAAATGCATGAAGACAGAGTCTTCTAACAAATTAGGGGTGGAGTAAATGATCTAGCCCAGCAAAGAGATTGGAGTTAGAAAACTACTGCAACAACAACAAAATATGAACGGAAACTAAATAGAAGTCAATCTAATAATTTTCAACCAATACAAATACAAGACGTATCACATCTATTTAGCTTCCTCAATGAGTTTAAGAAGAACCACCCAGTAAAGAATGAGAGCAAAATCAATGGCCTGTTACTATAAAGGATCTTGTAAGACATCAAAAAAGAAAAAAGGAAAAAAATAACAAATAACAAATAAAAACAAAAGCAAATAAAAAAGAAACAAAAAAAATGAGAGATTAGAACAAATAAAAAGAGGCAGAAGGTCCTAGTTAGGATAGTCATAACAAATAGAGTTTGAGAATTTGCTCAACACCTCAGTCAGAACTTCAACAGAAACACCTAATTTCAGAAGACAAAATCCCAAAGTCAGTATAAGATGGAAGAAACTTATCACCACCATCAAAACCATCTAAATCAAAGATCTTTAACTGAGAGTAAGGGACCTTCCTTTACAAACTAATCAAATCCAGTATATTTTACGTAAGGACTTTTGGACAACATGAAGACACTATTATTTTCTCATTCATCAATAGAAACTAGTTCAAAATTATCAAACTAGTACACATAGATTGAAGAAGACTCTAAAAGAGAAAAAGAAGAGGAATGAAAGCCTTAACATTGAAGACCCAAAAATGGGCAGTTTAGGCAAGAATGAGTGACTCTTGGGGCGAAAACCAAAAAAAGGCATTCTAGAAAAGAATTAGAGGCTAAGAAAAAATATTAAATCATGAAAAACTAAAAGGACTAATTGATAATATGAGTTAAAATAACATGCAATTACAATGTCATCTGTTAAAATTAAATGGAAAAGCATTTTGTTGCATTCATGTCTATAACTTATTATCATTGTTGCCAAAATGATGATGTCATATTAGAACACTTAACTAAGCATGGTCATTCCTTGCATTAAAAAAGTAAATAGTATTCTGGTTAAATGCTTAAGACTAAAGTGAGATGAAAGTAAAAAATGGGATGTTTCACTACATTGCCTTTTATTTTGGCTTTGTTACCAAAAGTCATTGATATCAGCCTTTTCCAAATTAAAATTGCAATAAAGAAAAGCCATTAGGTTGGAAAACCCATGAGAGCTACCAAACAAAAAATGGCATAGCCTATTAGTGTGAATATCCAAATAGGCATACCTAGCAAAAATTAGGGCAACCCACTAGAGGGAAAACCCTAAGAAGGGTCTCTAGGAAAACTTTATGGCAAATAAAAGAGGCGATATAATATCTACCTATTTCAGAAGTAGACTACCACATAAATAAAGATGGAAACCTGACCCTTGACCTTAATGGTTGATCTATTCATTAAGAAGTACATCTCATGCAAAAATGCATACGTTCATGCACACATTCACCTCACTTGTGTACTATCTATAGATAGAATAACCACACTTGTCTGCCATGAGCATCATATTTGCCTTCAAGATGCATACTCACCACACTTGCCTATGCCATCCATATCATGTATCATACATTATTTTGTTTTCTTTGTTAACTTAATGCAAGGGGTAACTTTAATAGTGGCACACGCAAATTTCAAGAATGTGCACTCCCTTGACCATCACTTTGTTAACTTGTGAGCTTAACAAATTATAGGGGGCACGCTTATAAGCTTTTTAAGCTTATAACTATCAAACAAATAATCATAGACATAGACTACCAATAGTCTTAGACATTTTCCCCATTCAGGGGGCATATTAACAAGGTGCTCACTGTTATCTATTAGAAGATAGGTGGGTAAAGGGGAGGTTTTCCAGTTCAAGGAAATATATGCATAAGTATGTGAAGGAGTGGAATAAGGATGAGGTTAACAAGAAGGTTGATAGTATTAAGATAAATCTATAGTGTGCAAGAAAATATTGCTCTAAATATTCAGACATATATCAGTTAATCTCTTAAGAGTAGGCCAGCAATGTAAGGTTTTTATTTATGTACTCATTAATTCCTTGAAAATCATTTTCTAAAAATTATATTTGATGAGATATTGAGTTGATTATCTGAATGCTAGCAACATTAGTATGGCTATTGAACTTAGAGCACATGCATTTAATATTTAGAAGTTTGTTTCTTTGCAAATTTGATTGATACAATTTGCATATCATGGCTTTGTGGGCTTATTTATTTCCTATTTGTGACTCCTTTAACGTGTTTGAAGCTTTTTTTGCTTAGTTTGTGAGTTTTTTTATGGAGCCAGCTTTTGAGATGGGGCATATAAACCAATAATTTCAAATGTGCATACCTTGTGTTGACCTCCTATATACATAATCAAACAAAGATAAGAGTGATTCCAAATGAGAATTAACTATGGCTGAATAACCGAAAACTAAACAAAGTTTTAGAAATAAATTAACTTTCACCTAGTTTCTAGATTTTTGCCTTAAGCAGCTCCTCATGTCATGGCCTATATCCTTACATTGGCAGCATACTCTTGTCTTAAACCCTTATATAGGCTATTTGTCATGAGCACTCTTTGTCAAATTTTCGGTGTTGAAGGTGTCATTAGCATCTTTCTTCTCATCTTTTGTTTGTTCTATAAGACTTCTTATTTTGGTGCAATGAGACAAAAGGATTTTGAGATTCAGATAAGATTTTCATATCCTTACACTAGTTAAATATTGAATATGTGTTTGTCATATATGTGTCTTTGTACAAGTTAGCAATGTAGCCAATTGGTTTCAATATCCTAAATTGAATTATAGCACTGGCAAGTGCACATGGTATCCTTTTAAGCATCCAGTATTTCTAACTTCATGTCGTCTTCGTCAAATCCACAGTGCGCCAAAATCATCATTTTATTCAGGAAAAATACATAAAAATACACATGGACTTGATAAGAATATTTATTTTCACACCTCAATTTTGAAAATTATGTCTTACACATATAGAGTTGGTAGAAATAATATATGGCCCTTCTTAAACTAGACAAAAATGCACATATTAATTCCCTATAAGAACATGTACAGTGGAGGTAAGAAAATAGGGGATATGGAAACTTTTGTAAGAAGAAAAGTGTCCTAGTTACTCTTCCATCGGACTTATTTTAAGTGTCGCCAAATAATAAGCTTCCATATGGCAGCAAACTAAAAAAATTATTTGCAATTTTATTTATTGAAAATTATTTTTACAAATAAAATAACTTAAAATATATTCAATTTTTTTTCCAAACTTAAAATTAAAATGCATAATTCAAAATTATTAAAAACATTACTTAATAAACAAGATTATATATTTTCTTAATAAATAAATTATGTGGGACTATAAATGGAACTTAAAATGAGACTCACTATTGAAAGTAGTCTCACTTTTTCATGAGTTCCACTTTATGTTATGTGGCACCCACATGTTACAAAAATGGGTGTCACATAAGTGAAATTTGTCCTACACCATTATATATGCTCTAAGTAACACATGGCAACGTATAAAATTTTTGACATGTGATATTGAATTTAGGAGTAATGGGTGCAATTTTTATTAAAAATAAGGGTATTCCAAATATTGAATTCAAGAATAATAGGTGAAATTTTTATTAAAAGTAAGAGCATTCTAAATAATGAATTCAAGAGTAAAATGTGCAATTTTTATAAAAATGAAGGGTATTCTAATTGCTATTGTTATAGTCATCATCTTTGTTAGGAGTTAAATTTTAAATTCAAATTTTGAGGTATAACAACTTTAAAACAGTACCATTGCTACTATGCTAGGTTTCCTTAAACAGCATGTAAAGCTCAAGAACCAAAGTGCTTTTACAGCCTCTGAACAGGGAACTGCATTGAAAGAATCAAAGCATGAAGAACCAACATCTGTTTCTTTAAAAGGCTTAATTTTAAATATGCAAATGGTTTCTCATGATTTTTCTTTAAAAGCAAAAGAACCATTGGTTTATCAAAATTTTGCTAAAACTCCAATTATTTCTCAAAATATTTCTATAAGCATTCCTTTTTTGTATTTTTAAAAAAATTCTTTTGTTGAAGATGATTTTTATTATACTAACCCCAAGTTTTGTGTAGAAAAGCTATTTGGTTCATGGCATTACAAGTATTGGGACTTCTCAAAGACCCCAGAGTATTATCAAAGCATTTTGATTGAAATAGGATCTTCCCTTTTCAAGCACCATCATAAAGGAATTCTTACACCAAATTATTCTACTTGCACCATCCTTAATGTCATTCATCCTATGCATTGGGGCACAAACCTTTCACTTTCAAGAAAGTTTAAAGCCCAATTTAGCAATAGATCAACTCCTCATTTAATTTTTATCTACTGGGATTATCATCAAGCTTAGATCAATGCCTTTCTCATCCAAAACAAGAACAAAACTCGCACTTAGCTCTACTATTTCAACACTGACCACAAATATCATTTTCCAATATGGTTTACTTAGTGGTAGACTAGTTTGGTCCTTATTAATTAGAGATACTAACGCCAACAGTTCTTTAGGGCTATAGCACCATTAAACTTTATCTGATGGAGAACTTGAAAAGAACATTGCCAAAGATCAAAAATTTTGACTCGAAGTAATTAGCCAAATCCAAAAGGAGTATAGCTTACTAGGCTTCAATAATCCATTGAATCTTTACCAATCCCCTCTTCTGAAAGCTCAACATTTACACCTCTTAAAAGTACTTATGACCTCACCTCCATTCTTCAAAAAATCAAAACCACTAAAGCTAAATAGCCAAACTTTACAATCTATGATTTGCAAATTGAAATCAAAATTATCAAAGTTGAGCTCAAAAAACTCCAAAACAGATGAAGGAAGATTCTACCCTTATCTAAATTATCCTAAAAATGGAAGAAAAGGAACCCAACAACGCTAAAGCATGCCAGAAAGCCAGTCTTCAAGATAAGAAAGATATCCTAGAAACTTCCCTCTATTTTAAAGCAAGTAACCTCCAAAAAATATTTGATAAAGACTTCTTTGAAGATTTCAAAAACTTTCAAATTGGATACTATTGCTCTCTTTGATATAGGTGCAGATTTGTATTATATCAAGAAAGGAGAAATTTCGAAGAAATACTAAAAAGAGACAACAAAAAGACTTAAAGCTTCAAATCGATCTTATTTAAAGAAAAACTCGAAAACTTATGCATATGTTTTAAACAACCATTTGAGCATTAAAACTTCATTTCCCATTGTTTATGGTATCTATCATATAGTCATTATTGGAAATCCTTTCATAAATCTCATCACTCCTTACTCTGTTTCTTATAACTAGGGGTGTATACGGTACGGCACAATATAAAAATTTGTAAATTTCTATATTATCTTGAAATTTTGGGTATTTTAAAAATTAATTATTGTTATTGTCTTCATAATTTGGTACAGTTCTTATAAAATTTGGCACCGTTCGGTTCGATTCGGTTCTTTGGTTCTTTCAGTATAAAACGATACGATACAATATAATACAATTCGGTATTTCAGATAATTCATTTTTTTTAAAAAATTTACAAAATAAATATACAAAATAATAAATACAAATACAATTAAAATACCTCAATAAGTACAATTAAAATTTAAGTCAACGTACAAAATTTGAAAATTAACATTCAATAATCTTTTTTTGCATTTTGTTTGTACTGATTTAAGAATTTTGATCAATATCTTAAAAATATCAAATAAATTAAATAATTAAACCTAAAAAAATATAAAAAATTAAATATACAATTTAAGAATTTACGTGCATATAATAATTACCTTATTTAAACTTTTCAAGTTCTCTAATTAATGACTCTAAAGCCAAAACTGTAGTGGATATCAACTAGTTTTGGTAACAAATAAGAATCTTGACTATAATTGGAGTTACATAATTTTTAAATTTGTTTAAAGTCCTCCAGCAGTGCTAAAAACTGATCCAAAATCTACAATCGAATACTGAACAACCAAAATATCTCTAGCAACCTTAGCCAAAATTGAATAATTTGACTCATTAATCTCCTACCAACTCAAAAAATATAAAATTCAATTCAATTTTTAATTTCCTGCTAAAATTCAAAATAAAAAATATTTCCACCTAAAAATTTCAATTTTAATTCTTAATTCACTCTAAAAGATTTTAATTTTTTCTTTTATTATTTTTAAATATACAACTAAAATTTTATTATTATAATAATTATATATAATTACATTATTAATTTACATATTCACATACGTATTGAGCCAAAAAAAATAAATTAGTACTGTTTAAGTGATAATAAATGTAAATGAATTTAATTGATAAAGTAATTATATACTCATATAATTACATTAATTAGTAAAATTTGATTATATATAATTACATTATTAATTTACAGCTCAATTACTCATATAGGTATCATACCACAATAGATAAGTACTAGTTGGGTGATACTAAAAATAAATAAAATTAATTGGTTAGATGATTATATACTCATATAAGATATTAAGTAAAAGTTTATTATTTTTAATAATTGTATATAGTTATATTATTAATTTACATACTCATATAGGAATTGATAGTATCCATTATGAAATTTGGCATGAACCAATCAACCCAAAACTCAACATAGGCCAAAGGCCTAGAGCCACAAGGTTCTAGTGTGTGACAAGCAGACGCTCAGTTCACTAAAAGGCTGGCGGCAGGAGCTGTTCGATCAGACTGACAAGGTATGCCTCCAATCAATACATTGACACACACCAAAACCCATGCCTCCTGCCTTGCTCCCTGTCAAATCGCCGCTTACTTACTCTGACACCAGAGTAAATCCACTCAAGTTTCTCACATCCACTATAAATAGCGCAAGGCACTGTGAAATCAGGTACGAGAAACTTGAGACTCTCTCTACACTTTCTCACTCTAAAACACTTCTGACTTAATTTTCAGAGTGGTTATGCTTGGTCCGACTGGGCTTATTTAATTGTACGTAGCTTTCTACGCTCGAAGATCCGATCAGCTTATGTAAAAACCTCCATTTGCCTTGAAGTTTTGATTTCTCAAGATTTATCACGTATCGTGGCAAAAATAGATAAGTACTAGTTGAGTAATACAAAAAGTCAATAAAATTAATTGGTAAGATGATTATATATTCATATAATTGCATAAACTGATAAATTTTATTATATATAACAATTGTATATAATTACATTATTAACTTACATGCTCAATTACTCATATAGGTATTGTGTCAAAAATAGATGAGTACTAGTTGAGTAATGCTAGAAGTGAATGAAATTAATTGATAAGCTGATTATATACTCATAACAATTACATTGATTGGTAAATTTCATTAATATAATAATTATATATAATTATATTATTAAAATACATCCTTAATTACTCACATAGGTATTGTGCCAAAAATATTCGAGTACTAGTTGAGTGACACTAAAAATAAATTAAATTAATGGTAAGGTAATTATATACCCATTTATTTACATTAATTGATAAAATTTCATTATAAATAATAACTATATATAATTACATTTTTAATTTACATACTCATATATATATATTGTGACAAAAATTGATGAGTGTTAGTTGAGTGATACTAAAAGTAAATGAAATTAATTGGTAAAATGATTATATAATAAATTGCTCAGTTTACATACCTATATAAATATGTATGAAAAAAAAATTAAGTAGTAGTTAAGTGACATTAAAAGTAAATTAAATTAAACGTAAATTGTTTTAGTTTCAAATTCATACTCATAAAGGTATAATAATTATTATAATAATTAAATTTATCTTATTAATAATTAAAATATTCATTTTAATTTATTAACTAATTATTATCTTGATTTCAAGCATTAAAATATTTAATACAAATAATTATGAAGTTAAATTTATATAATAAATATAGAATAGAAATTATGAATACTATTTATATATAAATTATTAGTGTTATATATAATGATTAATAAATATCGATTCATTCGGTTCAATTCGGTGACAAAATAGTTTAGTACAATTCAATACGATTCTCGGTTCAGTTCTAGACAAAACACTACAAAAAAAACCTCAAATTAGCGACTAATTTGCGACACAATTCAGAATTAGTAGTGAAAGACCATTTTTTTCAATTTTAGCGACTGAATAGCGACATAATAAAGAATCCGTCGCTAAATTTTGGTGGCAATTTATGTCGCCTTTTTTTGCGACTATTTAGCGACCAAAAAATCCGTCTTTAATTTTTGCGACTAAATTAGTTACTAAAAAATCCGTCGCTAAATTAGCGACGACAATATCAGTCGCTAAATTTTGAAAGTAATTTAGCGACTTTATTTACGATGGATTTAGTGACTAAACCTGTTGTCGCTAAACGCATTTTAATTAGCGACGGATATTTCTGTCGCTAAAAAATTTTCAAATTTTTTAAATATGAAAATAAATTTTGGGAATTAAAGTGATATTTTAATGACGGAATAATCCGTCAGTATATCGTCAGTAAAATTAATTATAATATTAATAAAAATATGTATACATACTTATAATTATTAATTATTTTTAATATTTTTGCTTTACACATGAAATTATATTGAAATTCATTACCTTTGCTAATTCCGATAAAATTAACATTTAATCTTAAAAATATATAATTAAAACAATTGTAAACAAAATGTAATAATTTTTTAATACTTTTGTTTTACTATATTGAAATTCTGTTTTTTTTTGTTTTACTATAACTTTCTTAATTTTATTATTTCTTTTTTAATATGAATTGTTTGTTTCCTTAGTTTGGGGGAAAACCTCTTGATTTTGGAATAAAATTCTTCTATCCCAAAAATTTTCGATGTTGTAATTAGTAATTCGTTAGGCTAAAAATTTACCAAATGCTAATTTTGACCCAAATGATTCGAATTTTTTTTATATATATATACCCATAAGATTTGGAATTTTCTTTTAATACTACTTAAATAAATATTTTAATTATTTTAATTAAATAGATTTATAATAAATGAATGAAAAAAAATAAAAAAATAAAAAAGACAAAGTGAATAATAATACATAAATCCTTAAGTCTAGAATTATTAGTGAAATGAAGAAAAGCAAAGAGAGTGAGCAGGGGAGTCACGAAATCGGGGCTGAGGGTTGGGGGAGGGGCATAACTATGAGAGAGAGAGAGAGCACGGCAACGGCGATGGTGGCGATCGGACCGCCGTTCTTCGCAACGTCGCTAGCCCAACCGATCGGGTCTCTCGTTCGCGAAGATAGACCCGATTTGGAGAGAAGACCGAACGTTCTTCTGCTTGCTCCGGCCACCTCCGGCGATTGGTGGCGACACGCAAGGCAACGAACAACTTCTAGTGGCGAGGCGATTCTTCGGTGTAACTCCTGCCTTCTCACTCGCCGGCGATGAAGAGATCGAGGTTGAGGTGGACCGAAGCTTCCGTCGGCGATTCCGGTCAAACGGCGGGCCGTATTGGTGTATGACCACCAGAAATGGAGTCCCCACACCGTGAGCTTCGTTCCGGTAGTGGTGTCATCTCCGGTGTGGAGCTCCAGCGAGTCTCCGGTGACTGACGAAATTCCAGACCAAAATGACTGAAAAAAAAGCTATAAGTTCTCTCTCTCTCTATAGTTTTACATTCAATCTCGCCTCAAATAATAAGTTCTTAGAGTTTCAAATGCAATTTTCTGTCAATAAGAACTGTTTAATTTGATTTCTTTAATTTCTATTTTTAATCTTGTCTTTTACTTTAGATTGAGTAACTAATTTGTGCTGTGAGCAACTGATATAAGAATTAGCTTTTTGTTTATGCTACTGGTATAAAAATTACAGTGTGATAATTGGATTTTCGTTTATGCTATAGCCAACATGATGATTGTTTAGTGCTGAATTTTGAAGAGTATAAGTTTCTGAATTGGTGGCTTCTGATGATCTGAGAAGGTTTCCAAACAATTCCAGCAGGTAAAGATAATATTGGAATCTGGAATTTTTCATTTTTTTTTCACTTCCTTTCTTTGGTTTTTAGCTCAGCTCTCTACTTTTACGCAATTGCAACCTTCATTGATTGCCTTTCTTTGTTGTTTATTTATTTGTCCATGTTATTAGCCAATGCTGAATTTGGTCAAGTTAATTGCTTGCATACAAAAATTGGTTAAGTTAGATTTAATTGCTGCTGGTTACGGGTTGGGTTTTAAGTTTGGGAAGACTCGAAATTTGGCTTTGGGTGGCGCTGCTGCTGTGGGGCTGCTGGTGGTGCTGTGGTCTATGCCATGAATTCATGTGTTCCTGATGTCACGGCTGCTAATTTGCATAATTATGAGGCTGGGTTTGATGACCCTAAAGCCGTTAAAAAGGAGGATATTGAACAGATTGCCAAATGGTCAGTCTTTTTTATGAAACCTAATTGATAGTAATGGGAGATAATTTAGATGTTTATCTTGCATTTTTAACGCATTTACCTGAGTTCCTTAGCTGATTTCGCATTTTTGCTCCCTGTAATTTGAGAATGTGTAGTTCTTCTTATTCCTTCGGTTTAATTGCTTTAATTTTATTTTTTGTTGGTTATATTCTAAGTTCCCTTTTCCAATCTCTGATATGTTAGATATGGTGTGAGCAAGCAGAACGAAACATTCAATGCAGAACTTTGTGATTTACACTGTCGGTGAGTTGAAATTCACTCTAGAAGTGTTAAAACTATTTTTTTTTTGGTAATTTCCTTTTTGATAATTATATTTCCAACAATTTTCGTTACTTATTTCATAAAAAGATTATTTTTTTTCTTATTTAAATCCCGATTTTTGTGCAGGTTTGTGTGATCTATCCTACCTCCGAAAATTGTCTCCTATGGTTTTGCTATTATTAATTTTTGGAGATTAATTCATTTGGATTTGCTACTGCTATTATTAATTTTTGGAGATTAATTCATTTGGATTTGCTACGTAATTTACATATATTATTGTTTTACTTATTTTTATTTATTTTTTATTTTAGGGCTCTAGTTGAAACACAAAATCAGTCCGGGACCAATAAAACTACGAAGTCATAAGCAACATCTAATGTAATTTATGTATATTTATTTTAATGTAATTTTGCTTATTAGGAACATAATATGAAAATTTATGTATTTTATTTTTTTATTTATTTTAAATTATTTTATTTTGTTGAATATAAGGTCGATATTCGATATATTCGGTTCTGTTTAAAATCGAACCGAACCGATCATTTATATTCTTAATTGTACACTTTAATTTATTTTTATAATATTATATTTTTAAATTAATAGTATTATTAATAATATTGCATAATTATTATTCATATAAATTAAATTTTTGATATAATAATAATAATAATAATAATAATAATAATAATAATAATAATAATAATAATAAAATCAATTGAATTGAATTTATTTTAAAAAAATTTAATAATGTTAGCGACGGAATTTTTTGTCGCTAATATTTTTTAATACTACTATCTTAATATTATTTAGGGACGGATTATTTCGTTTTTAGCGACTGAATTTTCTGTCGCTATTTTTAGCGACTGTTTTAAGTTTTGGTCGCAAATTTCTTGCGACGGCCGGATTAGCGACCGTTAGTCGTTTTGTTACTAAAAGTAATTAGCGACGTAAATTGCCGTCGCTAATTCCCTGTTTTTTTGTAGTGAAATATCTAAGTCAGTTCCAAATAAAATCAGTGGTATAATTCGGTTCGCTTTTAGTTAAAAACTCAACGGTACAATTCGATTTTGAATATTTTTCTTCGGTACTTCAGTTCGGTATAAAAAAATTCAGATCCGTGTACACCTCTACTTATAACCATATATCTATCGAACTAAAAGGCAAAAAATTTGTTTTTTCTTTGATTATAAAACCCCAAACATGCAATTTAAACATTATTAAAGCATGTTCCATCCATAAAAGCCAAATTAATTGCATGATTTTGTCCAAACAAGAAGACATCCATGATTTGTAAAAAGACATTTCACTTCAAAGAATAGAACAATATCTTTAAAGTCCTTTGTTAAAAAAAAAATCTCTTTTTTCAAAACCAAATTGAGTCAGCAACTTGTTCCAATCTTCCAAATTTCTTTTGGGATAGAAAACAACTTGTTGTTGATCTACCTTATGAAAATGATTTTCATGAAAGCCAAATTCCAAGTAAAGTCTATCCAATTCAAATGAATAAAGATCTTGGGCTTCACTGTAAAAAAGAGATTTCTGATTTGCTTTCTAAAAAAATAATTTCTCCTTTTAGGTCTCTATTGAGTTGTGTAACCTTTTATGTAAATGAATCTTTTGAGATTGAAAGAGGTGTCCTTAGACTTGTTATCAATTTCTAGTTCAAATAATGCCTAATGATGATCATTTTTATCATGAGAAAAGAAGTCCAAATGAACTGGTTACAATTGGATCCACCAAAGATTTTAATGGATGAAAATAATTTAGAAAACTAAGGTTTTTATAGTCCACGGCCATGAATTATCATTTTAAGATTGTGAACTATGTGTTCATAATAAAAATACAACCACAAAGCATCAATTCACACCCATGAAGTATTCACAGTCGTGAACCAAGCCTTCATCATTATCGAACGTGAAATAAGCTTTCGTCATGAGAAAAGAAGTCCTAATGATGATACCAAAGTTGGAGGCACATGCAAATACTAAGATTTGGAGCTCCTTAGTTCAAATAATACCTAATGATGATCATTCTCATCATGAGAAAAGAAGTCCAAAGGAGCGGGGAATAATTAGATCCAGGTTTTAATGAATGAAAATAAATTAAAAAAACTAAGACCTTTATAGTACACAATCATGAATTATCATTTTCCTACCGTGAACTATGTGTTCACAACAAAAACGTACTATAATGCATTAATTCACACCCATGAAACAGTTCACTGTGGTGAATAAACTTTTCATGGGAATGAACTGAGCTTTCATCATTTATGGACATGAAACAAGCTTTCACAGCCATGAGTGGTGAAATTCTAGAAACATGCATTTATAATCTGTTTTCAACTTGGCTTTAATTAACTTAATTAATTAGGCTTAGAAACTAGGACTTTTACCAGTTAAGAGATGGATAGGAAGTTAGAAGAATTTACAAAAGAAATTATGCCAATGATCAATACTGCTTTATTCTGTCTCACTCCAACTATTAGTGCTCCACCCACTGCTTTACCTATTGCACCTCCATTTTTTGAAACAAAAGATACTTCTAGAGGAGGAAAAGGGAAAGCAAAAGCAGTTGATCATTTCAACCTAAAATTTGATCGAAGATGACGTAGAAAAGGGTGAGTCTCATTAACAAGAACAAACTAGCAAGAAAACTTATGCACTCAAATATGATGACCCTACTATGAAAAAGTTCGAAGAAAAGCTAGCAGCAATGGCTAAGGTTATTTCTATGGGCAAAGGAATAGACTTCGAGGATATGGTGCTAGAATTTGAGGAATCATTACCAATTATATTCAAGATGTCGAATATGACAAAGTTTGACAATACCACGGTCACAAAAGCCCACATCAAGCAATATTCCACTATTGTGAGAGGAATTGGTTTTCCCATGAAATAAAAGGATGAATACTTCTGCCAAACCCTTGCTGACCGAGCTATCGATTGGTAATATAGACTTGACAGGAAAGTCAAGGAAGATTAGAGTTAAATCACGGAAGAATTCATTAACCAATATAATTACAATACACATATATATGGAAATCTCCTTAAAAGATCTTGAGTTGTTAAAACAAAAACATAATGAAAACTTTCTAGAATACTTAACTAGATGGAGAATCAATGTTCTTAAAATGAAAAGAAAAAATGAAAGATACTACAGACCAGATTCGGATGTTCATTAGGAATGCAAGTCCATATCTAAAGGATGGATTAAAGGCTAAGGGTATCAAAGATTGGGAATCCCTTAAAGATGTTGCTATTGACTTGGAAGAAGAGCATGCTAAGGCCAAAAACAACAATAATAGAAATAAAAATAATAATAGAAAGAGTTTTGGTTCGATTTTAATAAGAATTAGAATAATAACAGTAATGGTAGAAGTGGGAATATAGTTGAGCTCTTCGCTACTCAGAGGCACTATTCCAATATGGGAAACTTTATCATGGTGTTTGAAGAAATTCCAAAAGGAAGATAAGCTACAGTCCTTACTGGCCTAACTAGCTAGAGGACAACACCTACTTAGTAATGGAAGAGAACGGTATTGCGAATACCACCAACATAAGAGTCACGAGACTGATTATTGCAAAGCACTCATAGATAAAATTCAAAACCTTATTGATGAAGGGGAAATCAATAACCCAAAAAAGAGGTAGCCAAAGTGATCCAAATGGGAAATCATGCATTAGCTTTTAGGTTGTTTTTTGTTAGTTTAACTTCATGGAACTCTTTTAAGGAAACATAAGGAGTATTTTTTTTATACCTTTAAGACACTATGAAAAAATTTTGAGAGTTATGAAGAAAGTTTCAAGCTTATATTAGTCATAATTTGAGACGTGTCTTGAACTCCATGAGGTCCCATTATTCTCTAAGGCTCTGTTTGGATGGGAGGTAGGGAGGGGTAATTAATGGAAGGTTAGGGAAGAGCAGAGACAAGAAAGGAAGGGGAAAGAAGGAGAAGAGTATGTGACTACCTTTCTCTTATTTGAAAAAAAATAAAAATGAAAAAATAAAAGAAGGGTACCCTTCTCTACACCCCAAATCGGGGTGTAGTTAAAATAAGAAAAATGAAAGGAAGATGAGGGTAAGAACTATCATTCTAATGACTTCTATTTTTCCAAATAAGGATAACTCTTTACTCTTCCTTACTATTTTATTAATTACCCGTTCCTACCCTCTATCCGCCTAATAGTTTAGTGGTAGAGTGGTGGACTCTTAATTGGTTGGGTGTAGGTTGGAACCCTTGGATAAAACGTATCAAAATTTTTAAAATTAAAAAGAAAAATATATTAAAGTTGGGGACCGAAAATGGTTTTTGCTAAATAAGAATCTCCTGCCCGTACTATCTTCTTCGGCCCCTCACTTCCCCTTGTTGTTGTTGATTCTTCTTAACTCACCACCATTAGCACCGCTGCCACAGCCGCCGCCGCTTTAACTCTTCTCCTCCTTCATTGTTATCTCTATTGCTACCTTCCGAATCTGGTCACCGCTTCTCTGACGGCTGCTGTTATGTATTTTTTCTGTTTATGTAAGAATTTTTAGGTCATATATATTTTTGGCATTTTTCACTTCAATTGAAGACATTTGATTCTTAAATTAGGAATATAATATAATTCTTACGGTTTTTAATACTTTGTATTTCAAATTTGCAGATATGTTGCTAAATTGTAATCTGCTAGTTTCATGAAGTTGTTGGAGTACTGAAAAGATGGAAATAGTTGAATCTCTAGTTGATTTACCAGTTCAAAATCCCCCAGAAGAGGAGTTCTCTTCTGCCGATTTGAACTGGACCAAGTTTGGCACAGCTGATCGCCATGATGATGTAGCACTCATTCCTTATGAAAGAGTTGATTCTTTTATAATTGGAGAATGCTCTAATGTAGAATGCCCTACTCGTTTCCATATCGAAAGGGGAAGAAAACGATCGAGGGGCAGCCTCAAAGAATACAAGAATGACGAATATTTGGAATACAAGCTGTAAGTTTCTGGTGTACTAGAAATACCTTGCAATGTGATGTTATTTTTATTGCATAATTACATTTTTGGGGCTGCTTATAAAGATTTGTTTTGTTTCTGATTGGATTGGTATTGAAAGCAGAATTAATTTAAAACAATTTCTCTATAAAAAAAAATGGTGATAAAAAAGAATTAAAACGGTGCATACCATTCTCTTCCTTTAAATTGGCATTTCAGCTGGGTTACACCTGCTTGATAAACTTATGTAGCATTTTGTAAGGAGCTACTTACTTCCCATGCCATGCTATAATGTTTGTATAGACGTTTCCAACGTCAGATTTTTAGTTGGTCTTTTAACATGTTATTACAAAGAGTTGAATGGTTTTGCAGCTCCATTGCACCCAAATTTCTTTGAGATTTCTTGCTCAAACTGAAAATTATTGGTTTCTTATGTTGAATATCATTCAATTGATCAGATACTGGTGTTCTTTTGGTCCTGAAAATTATGGGGAAGGTGGAGGCATATTGCCTAGTCGAAGATACAGACTTAACACGCGGAATCGTGCTGCTAGGCCGCAATCCATGCGTGGATGTACATGTCATTTTGTAGTGAAACGCCTCTATGCCCATCCTTCACTTGCACTTATAATATATAATGATAGGCGTCATGTAAACAAATCTGGCTTTGTTTGCCATGGTCCACTTGACAGAGATGCCATTGGCCCTGGAGCCAAGAAGATTCCATATATTTGTAACGAAATTCAGCAGCAAACAATGTCTATGATCTATCTTGGAATTCCTGAGGAGAATGTGCTGGAAAAACACATTGAGGGGATTCAAAGATACTGTGGTTCAAATGCAAAGGTCAATAGTCTTGCTTCACAATATGTTCAAAAACTTGGGATGATCATCAAAAGATCTACCCATGAACTGGATTTAGATGATCAAGCCAGCATCAGAATGTGGGTTGAACGCAATAAGAAATGTATATTCTTTTATCAAGATACATCAGAAGCTGATCCTTTTATTCTGGGGATTCAAACGGAATGGCAGTTGCAACAGATGATCCGTTTTGGACATCGCAGTCTTCTTGCAGCTGATTCAACATTTGGCATTAAGAGACTCAAGGTAGTATAGGTGTTAATATCTGTATTACCTTTTAAATACTTAGAATAGTTGATTAATATATGTTTGAATGGCAGTATCCGTTGTGTACACTTCTTGTGTTCGATTCTAGACAACATGCACTCCCTGTTGCATGGGTCATTACACGTAGCTTTGCAAAGCCAGATGTTGCTAAGTGGATGAAGGCATTACTGGATCGAGCTTCAGCTGTAGAGCCTGGATGGAATATTAGTGGATTTTTGATAGATGATGCTGCAGCAGAGATTGATCCTATAAGGCAAGATACTTTTGCTCTAAAGGTTAGGTTAATGCTATTTTCCTGCAAAATCAATAAATATGGTACTCTTACACTTTTTTGCATTTACTGGATTTTCAGGGAGACATTTGATTGCCCTGTATTATTTTCTCTCTGGCGTGTCCGAAGATCATGGCTGAGGAATATCGTTAAAAAGTGTGGTAACATAAAGGTTCAGTGTGAAATTTTCAAACGTCTAGGAAAGTTAGTGTATGGCATTTGGGATGGAGTTGATACTTTGGCTGCCTTGGAAGAATTAACTAATGATTTTGTTGACCAAACTTCATTCATACAGTATTTCAAGGCCTCTTGGGTGCCTAAGATTGGTTAGATATCTCTCTCTCTCTCTCTTTTCACACACACATATGGAATTCTATTGACACACTTGGATTGCTCTGTATTTTTCATGTCTCATATTTTTATTGTTGACTCCACATATTGAACAGAAATGTGGCTTTCAGCAATGAGAGATCTCCCTCTTGCAAGCCAAGAGGCATCTGGTGCCATAGAAGCTTATCATGTAAAACTAAAAGCTAAATTGTTTGATGATTCACATCTTGGTGCACTTCAGAGAGTTGATTGGTTAGTGCACAAGCTGACAACCGAGTTACATTCAAGCTACTGGCTAGATCGGTATGCAGATGAAAGCGATTCATTCCAAAGTGTTAAGGAGGAATATGTCGCTTCTACATCATGGCATAGAGCCCTGCAAATCCCTAATTCTGTTGTTACCTTGGATAATGAGAATCATCTCTTTGCTAAGGTGGCAAGTCTGAAAGACAGCAATGTAACACATACAGTATGGAATCCTGGGTCAGAATTTGCTTTTTGTGATTGTTCATGGTCATTGCGGGGGAACCTATGCAAGCACGTCATCAAAGTCAATATGTTCTGTGAAAATCAAAAAGGATACCAGTCTTCAATGTCTTTCCAGTCCTTAAAAAGCATCTTGACAAGTATCTGGAATAAACCTATGGATGATTCAATTGCCTTAGATTTGTCAATGGCTTGGACGCAGCAGATGCTTGCCCAAATTAAACAACTTGTTGAACTGAATAGTTCAAATGACATCAGCACTGTGATAAATAACATGCCATTGAAATGGGTTTGTAAGAAAGGCAGAACATCTGTGGGCATACCATCATCACTTCAGGCTCTTCCCTCTAGTTCCATTACAAAACATGTTGCTGCACGACAAAAGAGCCGAAAACGTAAAAGGTTGTCAAGATTAAGATGGTAACATATGCTGGTTGATGTGATTACTTCATGGATAATTTTGACAGATTTGAAAATTGATTTTCTGCTCATAATCTGAGTTTGTTTTGGTGAAATGAGAGTTAGCATACTCCTTACTGCGACCTTAGCGTCATTTTCTTTCATGAATTTCAAGAGGAAATCACAGTTATGCATGAACCCTCATGTTCTTGAATCTGCATTCGGAATCTCAAAGAAGGTAACTGCCATATCACCTTCAAACTTCTCAAGGCAGTGTGTGACAAAATTGTCATATATTCATTTTGTTTTAATTTCTTGTGCAGTGTATATATCCCTTTCCCAGATAAGGAAGGCAGGGGCTAGTAGCAATTTTTTATACAGGAAACATATATATATATATATATATATATATATATATATATATATATATATATTGTGAAAATCCTTTATTGAATTTATATACAGTGTTATAATTTACACTAGAGGAAATGTATGTATAAGAATTGTGACCTGAGAATTCAATTTCCTTAACGAAAATTTCTGAAGTGAGTTTTAAACTTTTTGATTGTACCTTTGGGACAGCAGCTATGATTGAGATATAATCAGAGATTAATTATTATTTTGAGTTGTGAGGGTTCACAACCCTAACAATTATTTGATGTTGATAGTTCTGATGTCATAAAAGATTTGGAATTCAAGGGAAAGTAAACCATGGGAGTGCAGTTCAAATTTTGGCTCATTCCTTCCTCCACTAGAAGTGGATAGAACTGTTGATGAGCTGAGATTAGATGGGAAAAAAGTTTTAAAAAGTCACGTAAAGTAAAATCACGTAAAACCATAAAAAATGCAGCTCAAGTTAAATGAAAGCCTAGTTCATGAAGAGGTTTAGAAGTTGATAATTGAGTGGAAATTAGAGAAAAAGATAAATGGATTATAATGGTAAGAAAAGTGCCATTGTCACTTCTTTTGCAGGAGCTCTCCTTTGAGATTGTAACGGTAATTTCATGGTGGTTTTAACAGGTGATATTGGTTCTTGTTTGTCTTAAATGCAGAATCATGGTTTATTGGTGGCTTGAGATATGGGTCAAACTAGCAATATTTGATAATGATGGGTGACTAGTGGCTTGGGAGATGGGTTTTAAACTAGCAATATTCGGAGCAGCGATCAGTCAAGATCCGTGTAAAATCTGCAAATTGAGCGAGTATGGTCCTTATTTTGAGAAGCTTAGGCATGACTAATATTTGTTAATGGATAGCGACCTTCTTGCTTTCTGCACACAAGTATTATTATTCTCTTCTTTTTTTTTTTGGTTCTTGCTCAAAAGTATTATTTAATAGTTAGTTAATGAAAAGAACATTTTAACTACTACCTTTTTTATAATTTTTTTTTTTTTAAAAGTCCCCAATAGTGAGAGTTTGAATTTAAAATCTCCCATTAAATTAGGAATAGCATTTATTATTTCATTTAGTCATAGAGATGAACATTTTAACTACTTTCTCTTTCTCTTTGTTCTTTTTTTTTAGAGCAGTTGTTTTTTTTTTCCTCTTTTTATAGAGCAGTGGCAGCTCGAATTTGATCTCTCAATAAATTGAGAATATCATTTACAATTTGAATGTCTCATTGCCAATGGGACATCGGGGACAAAATATAACTACTTGCAATTATTATGTTTTTATTTTGGAAAAATTTATTATGTTTTTATAGGGGTAAACTAATTTAAAGGATGAGATTTCTAAATAAATAATATTTTATTTTCAGATTATATTAACTTATTTCCTTTATTTATTAGTTAATTATTTTTGTAGAGAAAAAACCGCATTAATTTTTTGTATTATTTTTTCAGGACAGTTAAACCTACTCTAAACAAAAGTTCCATAAACCACTCTAATAGTAAATTACTATCTATGCATGTATTTATTGTTGATTTGATTCATAAAATTTGCTTTGATTTTATTTAAATAAGAATGACTCTTTATTTTATTATATTTATTATGCATTTGAAAGATCCATCAATTTTTTTAAAAATTCATAATACCGAGATTAACATGAAAATTGACAGGATAATTTTATAAATAATATATCTTGTAAAAGTAATTGAAAAAATAGTGGTCAAGGTCAAATCTGCAATAATTGATTGTGGAATCTAAGATTAGATGTGGATTTCGAGACTTGCTGCTAGGTGCAGGAACAACTTGAATTAAAAACGGACTATTTTGAAATCAGAGGGTTGCAGATTCAGTCATTTTATTCCATTGCGTGTTAGTATACATAATTATACCAACGTTCTAAATTTTCACTTGGCATACTTTAGTTTAGTGGCAAGATTGTTTTAATCTATGCCAAATTATCGTGTTCAAATTCCAACATTCACACATTACTTCCTTTTTGAAGGGAAAATTAATAAAGGTAACATATATAATACGGTACCAACTTATTGTAACCTATAATTATTGCAGATGCGATTATAAAGATTATCTTTTAGTTACTGGCCTGATTTTTACCACTTACAGGATAACAGTAGATTTTCACGGTCTAAAAGTCATTTATAGATTTTATTTTGAGTGTTCACTTTTCTTATACGTAATGTTGTCCTAGTTATATGTTATTAATCTCTTGTCAACCTGACTTCTCATTAACTATTTAAACTATCGTAAAACTAAAGACCAATCTCCAGTATAACTAAAACTATTTCTGAGATAGTATTAGATAAATCTTATCATATTAAGACACTTAAATTTTATTTGAATATGGAACTCTATCCATATCAAAATCATTGGCGTATTCAAACTCTATTATCTCTTACTAGTACATGATGTAATGATTTCCAGTCATAATTTCCAATAATAAAGGCAGTAGATCGTGTGACCAGTATACCTCGAGAGTACCAGTGCTATACACTAGTTAAATATATATAGCATCTCGAAAAATATGATGCTCTTATCCATCTATGCTTAATCCCATATGGTTTTTTCACATTTATTGTTTTAACTTATAATCTCATAAAATAACTTTCTTGTTTATTATTGTATCTCTACACATAAAAACTATAATAGAAATGCTAGTGAATTACGAACCAATTGAATGTGATCAAAAGGTCATCTTTCCCTCTTATTATATGCCATTCATTATAATTTAACTTGTTTTTTTAGATAATGTTTCCATAATCTCTTGGACCCTAACTAAACTAGTTATACTGAACCATACTTTACGAATAAGTTAAGGGTTTTAAGAGTTGAAATTCAAATAGGGTCTCACACTAAAAAAAGTTGAGATCAATAATATTAAATTTTTATCCCTTGGTCATTTAAGCACATACAGTATAAAAACATATGTTATGGCGTTTTTTCCTTCACTTAAAGGAGCAAACGTCTCACAATTTTATAAGATATATATATATATATATATATATATATATATATATATATATATATATATATATATAACATCATACAGAAGCGTAAAGTTGCGATGCATCGAATCATCCAACTTTAGTCCACTTATTTAAAAACTACTTCTGGCTTTTGGACAGAACATAGTAGTTACATTTCATTTACCATAAGATACACTCAATCCTTATTTTGATCTTAATCCAAATCATACAACCTTATATATATCTTTATCTCATACCTTAACAACACTAATTTTGTAATTTCTGAAAGACGATAATTTTATTTTGAACAGATTCTTAAGCATTATCATATTTTAAAATTCATCTCATCTTAGTATTTGTCAACTTATTGACAAAATTAAAGTAAACATTCTTATGAGTGGGTTACTTTTCTGTCCAACATGCTCGGTTTCTTATAAATAATACTAAATGTTCACACATTAAACATTCATACGCATGTATTACCAATAATGAACTTGATTATTATTCATAAAAAATGATGTTAAGGGATTATATAAAATAAAACAATACTAATCAAATCCTATGCAAGCCTTGAGATCGAATATGCCTCTCAAACACACCTCTCATTATAAGTTTAGTCAATAAATCTGCAATCATATCATGCGTAAAAATGTATTGTAAGTTCACCTTTCCTCATGTAACTATATTTTTGGCGTATTAATACTTAACGTCAATATACTTAGTCTTACTACGAAATTTCAAATCTTTAATATAAGCTATCGATGACTGATTATCACTACAAATTGTCACTAGTTCCTCTAAGGCAGTTACTTTTAAATGGCTCATAAACTGTTTTAATCAAACTGTCTCTTATATTGTAACTGAGGAAGCAACAAATTTAGATTTTATTATTGATAGAGGTACACGGATTTATTTCTTGCTGCTCCATGAGATGGCACCCTTGCCAAGCAAAAATATGAAACCCGAAGTGAATTTCCTCTCATTCATATCTCTTACTCAATCAGCATCAGCATATCCTCTCAATTGCAGATCATTGCCTTGATAACACAGGGAATAGTTTATTGTACCTTTAAGGTATCTAAGTATACTTTTGACTGTTTTACAATGTGCTTCGCCTGGGTTATTGATATCTATTTACTATGCCCGTTGCATAGCATATATCAAGTCTTGTACACAACATTGCATATATAAAACTACCCACGGTACTAGCATATGGAACGTTCCTCATATGGTTCATTTCTCCTCGCATCTTAAGACACATACTTTTGCCAAGAAACTAATTCTTGGCAATGGGGTTATCTATGCGTTTGCAATTTTGCATATTAGATCATTCAAAGACTTTGTTGATATATGTCTCTTGAGAAAGAGACAACAATCTTCTCGAACAATCTCTTGAAATCTTAACTCGAAAGATATAATTTGCTTGACCCATATCTTTCATCTCAAAATTGGATGATAACTAATATTTGATTTTATTTACGTACTCTCTATCATTTTCAGCTATAAGTATGTTGTCATAAATGTCAAAATGACAAATTTAGTTTCAGAACTTTTATTATTAACACAATGGTCTTCATCAATCTTGTTAGACCTATTCGACATGATTGTATAATAGAATCTTAAATACCATTATCTTAAAAACTGTTTAACGCTATAGATTAATCTCATTAATTGGCAAACCTTATGTTCATTGCCTTTTTCGATGAAACCTATAGGTTGTTCCATACAGATTTTTCATCCAATTCTTTATTGAGAAAAGCAGTTTTCACATGCATTTGATGTAGCTCTAAGTTCAAACTTGCCACTATATCCAGAATCAACCTTATAGATGTAAATCTTATAGCAGATAATAAAGTCTCCTCATAGTCAATCCTTTCTTATTGTGTGAACCCCTTAGCAACTAACCAAACCTTGTATCTTTTGATACTTCTATCAGCTTTTCGTTTCACTTTGAAAATCATTTTATTCCTAATTGGTTTGCATCCTTCCGGTGGATTAACCAGTTTCCAAATATGGTTTGATCTTATGGATGCCATTTCTTCTTTCGTCACTTTAATCTATTTTTCTTTAGCTAGGCTTTGTTCAAGCCTTCAATTTCAAACCATTGGCGTAGAACACTTATCCTTTTAGATTTTCACAGTTTTAAATTTTGATAAACATATCTCATATATTCGTCATAATTTGGAATGCTCTCACTGAAAGTATGTTCTATACTCCCACTGGAGTCAGGAATACTCTCATTAAAAATAGGATTTGAACATCCAGATCGTTTGGTGGATAAAAGTCTTGACCTTTTTCCTCTAGTTTCCTCTCGCTCGGATAGAGTGATCCTGATGGTTTCTCTTCTTGAGTTTCGTAAGTGAAATCTTAATTCACTTTGCCTAAATTTGGAAATTCATTTTCTAAGAATGTGACATCTTATGATTCAAATTTTATCACTATGCCATTTTATTGCTCATCCACGAAAACGTATTATTTTGATACTTTAGAACATCTCACAAAGAGACTTGGCTTATAATCCTAGTTTCATTAGCCTCCTGATGTTATATCTTTTATAAGCTACATAATACATCGATCATTTTTTATAAATTCAGTACTTTATTTTATATAAAATAGCATGTCTTTAGTGCTTAATTTGTTTCTATTTTCACTTCCTGCAATTTAGTCTTTTTATTTATAGGGAATATTGCTATCCCTAGTGCTGCTTGAGTTGACAATAGAATAATTACCATGTTTGAGTATATAAAACAAATGCAATTTTTGTTCCAAATTATATAGTTCAAGCAATTTGAACTTTGTTTACAAGAAATGCTTTGTCGATATTTAAATGTGCTACTTTTGACTTGTTGCGATTTGTTCAATTTTTTTATAGGTTCATCTGCAATTTTGTCAATCTTTTTTACAGGTTCATTTTTATTATCATATGCAAAATAAAATACAACAAAATTCACTCATTACTACAGAATATGGTATCAAAACATTTCATCCATTCAATTTATCATAACATATCATTCAATCCATTACCGATAACATTGACACTAATAACTCCTATAACAACAAAATCAGAAAAACTACAAATCAAGTAATACATAATAATATTAAGTAAACTCTAATCTTTCACTTCATGTTCTTATTGTCTCTTTTAATAGCCATTTCATTGTTCCTTATACTGTGCATTTGTCTCTATGTTTCAGACAATTGAAGATCATAATCTCCACTCATATTGCGCATTCTTATAAGATACCTATTCTCCCTCTTCAACTCATTTATTACATCAACTACTCTTGGAGGCATTTTACAATCTTCCCATCAAAAGAATTTGTAATCCATATCCTATGCAAAAATAAAAAAAATAAAAAAAACAAAGAAAACAAAAAAATACCATTAATCAAATTAGCACAGGTTATGTAACACCCTATATTCAGTCCGATAAATGAGCCAAATAAGAATGTTACAATCTATCTTAAGATTTGTATTATATAATAATAAAATTTCTTTTCAATTTTATAAAATACTTCAAATAGTACTATTCAATCCATAGAAATTTTGACAAAATTTCCTCTATAATATTACCTATCCCCCTGCAAAGAAAAATTGTCTTTACACTAAAATCACACATTCATTCCCAATACTCAAACTCCAACATAGGTCTTTCCCATCCTTCATTATATCAAACATAATTCCAAGTAATCCACATATCCATCAGCATTGGATATTTATTTCAAGTCTATAAATTATATAGGTCATACTATATACTAAATTTAATTAAATAAATAATTCAGTCCTGATAAACTCTTCGCACTAGTATTTAATTATCTATTTGTCTCTTTTTAGTTTTAATACATTCACAGCTCCTTTCTCTTTTAGAATTTTCATTTTATACACTAATCTCTTCATTTTAGACCATTTCATACCCCAATTTACTCATTCTTCCCTTTTGGTTAGCTTAATAAAATAAAGTGGACAAGGCTGTTCACTTGGAAACAAAACAGATAAATTCAGTTGCCATATAAATCCTTATAAATTCTTATTATTTAGAATCTACTAAGTTAAAGGAACAAAAGCTACATTTCTTATCTAAGTGACAACATATGCCATATAAAGAGAAGACAAACTTCTCATCCAATCAATTCACCGTTCAACTAAGCTTAAATATTAGTACATAGCATGTGAAATTAAATTTAAAAGTAATTTATTCCCCCTAATTTCACATTATGCTATGACTTTTCTCTTATCCTAATAGAACTCTTTCTCATGAAATATATACTATAGACATGTTCAAAACAACCTTTCAAAATAATACTTATATAAGTATAAATCAAGGTAACATCCATTTCATATTAAATAATTCAATTTAAAAATATTCTTCACAGTCCATCTACTACTTATTACTTATCTATGATTTATCTGCATTAACTTCGTAATACACCTACCTCATGAAATAAAAAGGTAACATTTCATGCAATACGGTTAGAAATCATATACAAACCAATGAAACTTCATAAAACATATATAATCAAGTTTCCAAATTAATAAGCAAAATGTCATTAAATTGATCATGCATAAAACATTATTTCATGTATAACTATGTTAACTCCGTAGAATTCATAAGCAGATTAATGTGAATATATTATAGCATCCAATTTCTCATTTGAACATCACGAATCATTTTATCTCATACCTTATACTATAGTTAACTACTAACCTATAAGTATATACATCAAACACCACAAGATTTAAACATACATTATCATAATCTTGCACAAAGGACATTGATTTCTCCTCATAGCACACGTACAACATATAATAAAGTAACATTTCATATTTATTACATATTTTACAACTTACTTAAATTTGCCATTTGCCTTCAAATTATTATTTTCTTATAGGTTAAACTAAAGTTAGAATAAACACGCTATTTAACCATGATAACTTACATCCACCAAAAAAACTGGGCATTGATGAAATCGTCTTTTTAGATTCCTAACACTCCAAGATTCAAGCAAAATTGCCCTTTTTCCACATCTGCACAAGTATTGTTGATCGCCCCCATCCACTAATCGACTTCTTTGATTTATACTTTCTTAAGCTGAATTTATAGATGCCATGTCTAGGCCAAAACAGAAATGCACAGATCGCACTTGGAATCTCCAGCTTTCTTTTTCAGCAAATTAAGAAGGTTGAAAACCAGATTGTGTGAAATATATTGAAGTTGTCTGCCACGTTATCTTCGTTAAAATTCAATTTAACTGTAGCTTAATGGATGGGCATTTTAGTACTGATTTGGTATATGTAAGGGCATTTTTGTTCTAAAAAAAACATAAGGGACATTTTACCCCATTTGAGATAACTTAAAGGGCATTTTAGTATATTTTTTCAAAATCTTTTTTTCATTTGTTGGTAATTATTTTTAAGTAACTTTTTCCTTAAAATCTAAAAATGACTTCTTAGTTTATGAAATCTCATAAATCTTAAGTCAACAGAATTAAAATGAAATATTATGAAGTTAAAAATGTTAACATTTTACATTTTATATGTCCTCCATGTCATCTTCGTTAAAACTTAATTTGACTGTAGGTTAACGGATGGACATTTTAGTACCAAATCAATGGTATTTTTGTTCTGAAAAAAATATAAGGGGCATTTTAACCCCTTTGAAATAACTTAAAAGAGCATTCAATATCTTTTTCCAAATTTTTTTCATTTGTTGGCAATTATTTTTAAGTAACTTTTTTCCTTAAAATTAAAAAATGACTTAGTTTATGAAATCTTAAGTTAAAAGAATTAAAATGAAATATTAAAAGGTTAGAAATGTTAACATTAGTTAATAGAGGTGGCAAATGGGTGGGTTGGCTGGGTTTGGGTTGGGTCATAATTGGTAGGTCATAAATGGGTCAAAAATATATGGGTCAATACCCAAATGGATTGGGTGGGTTTGGGTCGATCCATTTGATTTTTTTTAATGAAAAATAATTATCGATATAATAACGGGATACTAAAAAAATTATTATAAAAATGTTGGCCCAAATGGGTCGGTGGAGATCCAAACGGATCGTAATATCGGTTGACTTATAACTGTCCAATTTACTATTCATTTGGTAAAAATTTTGGCAATATAACGGTTATATATATAACATACCCTTCCTGCAATTCAAATAATCCACAGTCACACACAATGGCACAACAATACAATAATTCATAAACCAAGTGGCATTTTTTTTCATTTTTAAGCCAATTATGTAATTCTAAATTATTTCACTCACTTTCTAAACTCAATTTCTCCCAAAATTAATTTTATAATTCTTAAAATATATAAATTAGTCCCCCTGCAAAATTTCAACACAAATATAGTCCGTTTCTCGATCTGGTACATTTAAATCAGTCCATTTTGACAATTTTCAGTGTTACCAAAAAATTAATTTTTCGCTGTAAAAATATTTTAAATATTAATCTAAGTTTATATATACTATTAAAATAATTTTTAGAGGTTATTTGCTATTTTTAGAGGTCTAGTCAAACTTTGGTCAAATCGGGTAACCTTTAAAACAAGTCGGATTTTTTTTTAATTTTTGACTTTTGGAGATTTATTTGAGCTAATTTTTTCTCCAAATTTTACTTTCGGACTCCTTGTGACTAGTATTTTCCGATAGTCAAATAAAATATTTTTTATCTCCGAGTGTAATTTTTGTACTCAGTGCACTATTTACCGTCGAAAAATACTATTCACGACTAACCCGATAACTCGACCATTATAAATCTAACCAACAAAATACGCATACACATTATACAATAATAATATAGCGGGACAGTTTAAGTAAAATATCTTGTTTATTAAAGTAAAAATTTTTAATATTCAAGAAATAATGAAAAAAAAAAGAAAGAAATGAACAAACACCCATTGGGTCTAGGAAGAATGACCCAAATGTGTTGTATTTTATGTGGGTAGATTTTGGGTGAGTTTAAATGGGTCAATTTTTTAGTTGGGTTGGGTTTGGGTCAATTTTTTTTGGGTGGGTTTGGATGAATTGTTGGGTTTGGGTTAATTTTGATACCTCTATTTGTTAAGTTAAATTAATGGTAACATTAGGATATATTTTAATTTGAAAAAAAATTAAAATATATAATAACTTTTTATTAGTTTTTTGCCTAAAATCGTAACAGATTATTGTTTTGGCTTCAATATCATTATCAAGCCTGAAGCTGTAATAGTCTGTTGCCATTTTAACCATGATAATAAACCTAAAGCCGCAATAGTTTATTGTAATTTTAGTACAAATTTTCAAATATTTTTATAAACACACAATTTTCAATTTTTTAAAAAATATTATTTATAAAATTGTCCAAAAATACTCTATTTTAAAAAAAAGATTTAAACTTAAATTATTTTATGTGGAATTAGAGAGCTACTTAAAATGGTTAGAAAATAATTTTAAAATTCATGAATAACACTATAATTCAGTTTAGAATATTTTTTTTAATATATAACATATTTGTTTTGATTGATATAAAAAGTTTGATAGATGTATTTTAGAGTAATTTTATAAATTTTAAAAATAATTTAAAAGGAAAGTAAATTTTGGAAAAAGATAATTTGAAATAAGGTAAAATATATAATTAAAAAAATTAAGAGAACATGAAAAAATATTTTACTGCCTAAAATTAAATATCAAGAGCAAATCAGGTTTAAAATAAATATTAAGCGAAAAACAACTCTTCTAACAAAATATTAAAAAAGTCAGAACATTTTTCCAACTAGTATTAATTTAAGATATAATAAGATATTAAAGTGTTTTTTTTTTAAAAAAAAAAAAGATGAGAAAATGAAAAAGAATAAGAAAAAGAAAGAGGTGAAGATAGCATAGCGTGGCCTCAACAACAAGCAAATCAAGAAAAAGAAAATTTAAAAAACGTTTTAAAAATAGAAAAGTAGAGATAGAAAGAGAGAGACCCGTATAATATGGGCCTCTGTCTGTCATACATTGGTCCTTTCGTAGCCGCAAATATATTTATTTATATTTATAAATATATATGTATTTTTTCATTTCATATTTCAGAATTGCAAAAAATAAATAAACGGAGAAAAGCTTGTGAGTGGTGAGAGAAACAGAGAAAATAGAGGAACAATTTCAACTTTTAGGATTTTTTTTTTTTTGATTGGAAAAGGTGAAGATTCCATCCAGTCCACTGCCTTTTTTTTTTTTAAATTATTTTCCTCCTGAATTGGCCTTTGAATCAGATTCAAACTGTTGGAATGGTGTTTACTTTTACTCTTCATAATTTCAGATTCAGAATTTGCTGTTGTTGTTTCTCAATTTTCGCTTTTGTTCTTTGGAGTTAGGTTCAGATTGGTGTGGTTGAGTTTAATTGGCACAACTTCAGATTTGGAATTTTGGGAGGAATCTTCACTGGTAATTATAATTGACAGATTTAGTAACATTTTGACAATTTATTACATAAATTTTATGTTTTGGCAGTGATTTCATGAAAATTCGTCCTAGTAATTAAGTTTTTGCTTTTGTTTTTGGTTTCCGGATGTAGTAATTGAGAATTTTCTGGGAAAATATGATTATTCAATTTGATTCATTTTGCAATTTGCAGATTTCTGTGTCCCCTCTCTTCTGGTTTGTAGAAGAGAGTGGGATAAAATGGAGTATGAGACGAACAGCAGCTGGATGTGGGATGGAGTGTATCATTATCCGCATGTCTTTGGGGGTTTAATGCTGACAGCTGCCTTGCTGGGATTGTCCACCAGCTATTTTGGTGGAATTGGATTTTCTTCTTTCCCCTATATGTGCAGGGATCTTGGTGTTTTATATAAGAAGAGATATGATAAGAAGAAGCGGATTCGTGTTTATATGGATGGTTGCTTTGATCTTATGCATTATGGCCATGCCAATGCTTTAAGACAAGCCAAGGCTTTAGGTGATGAATTGGTCGTTGGTGTTGTCAGTGATGAGGAGATTATTGCCAATAAGGGTCCCCCTGTTTTGCCCATGGAAGAGAGGTATCTCTTGCATCTTTGTTTCTGTTTGCTGATTTCTCATTTTGATGATAAGAATTCCTCTTATTTTCCTCCCCTCTTTTTTCTTGTTCTGTACACAATTTTGGAGGTTGTTTGTGTTCTCCTTGCAGTTTTGGAGTTTCTAAATTTTATTGATTGTTTTGTACAGTAATTGGAAGTGTTTTTAGCCTAACTTAAGTTTCATTCAGGCTGGCTCTTGTGAGTGGATTGAAGTGGGTGGATGAAGTTATAGCCAATGCTCCTTATGCCATTACAGAGCAATTCATGAAGACTCTCTTCAACGAGCATAAGATTGATTATATCATACATGGTGATGATCCATGCTTGCTTCCTGATGGGACTGATGCTTATGCCTTGGCCAAGAGAGCTGGACGTTACAAGCAGATTAAACGCACTGAAGGTGTCTCCAGCACTGATATTGTAGGTACTATTTTTTATCTTGAGCAATCTTGAAGTCGTATGAATATTGTATACTGGTTTATTATCAAAGGCTTAATTGTTTTTTAACATGACATAATGACTCTTTCGAATTTGTCATTGAAATAAACTCAAAAATTCATTTGAGTACGAGGGCATGCCATGTGTAAAATGTTTGATATAGAAAGTACTCTATTTCTGCTTTATATGTTTTTGGTCATTGCCATTTTAATTGGCATGAAGACCTCTGGCTTGCTTGGATTGATCTAAATGAATTGTTTTATTGCATTTCTTATTTCCTAACACACTAGTAGAGGTGGCAATCAGGTTTCATGAGGTAAGCTTGAGTTGGTTTTTTGTTGGGTTTGGTTTTTTTGGATACTGCTCTTTTCGGAGTGGGTTTGAGTTTGGGTGACTCTGGTTTTGGTTAGGGAGTCCGATTTAGGGGGAATTCATACCAAGTCATTGTGATCTTTTAGGGAATTTGTGTGATCATTTTTTTTTGTTAACTTTAATGTTATTTATGCTTTTTCCCCTTGTTTTTTCAATTTTTCTGATTTCTTTATTCATAATGGACTGTATCCTGATATCTTAGTTTACTTGAGCTCTTAAAATTTTTATTCATTTTTGGTTTAGTGCAGTTCATATTGCTTTTGATGGTGTTTATCTAGTGTTGGATTGGGTGAAAATTTGTAAATGTTATTTTATTTTCATGATTAGTAAGTGACTGCATAGTTAACCGAATGTAGGAAGGATACTTTCTGCAAATGATGCCAAGGTATCTGAAGACCGTAATGATAAGTTGTCTCCACCTGGAGATGCTGGTAGAGGAAACAAATCCAACGGTGCTCATATATCTCAATTTTTACCAACATCCAGGCGAATTGTGCAATTTTCCAATGGCAAGGTATTACTAATGTCATTGCGTGAAGATAGTTATGCATTTGGACATACCAATTGAAAATGATAACAATCATGTCATTGCTTGAAGACATGATTTCTGATTTTTTTTTTGTGAGAATGGAAAAAGAAGAATAGTTATTCATACGTTATGTGATATGATAAACAAACTGAATCATGCCAAAATATCCCTATGAAAAAGAAAATCACTGTTTGACTGGAGTTTTGTTTGGGGGGGGGGGGGGGGGGGGGGGGGTGTGGGGGTTGTATTGAGGATGTAACTATATTTGGGTAATGAAGGCCACATGCATTAAAAGGTCTAACTTTATGTTAGTATGTATTCATGAGCTACAATTGAATGAATATTCTGGGACATGAAGAAAGGCACAGCAGGAATCCATTAGGTGTTGAAGATATATTGAATACACCTATATGATGGACCATAAACAGTTAATGATTGGCTTTGTGTCTTCTTCTTCATTTTACTAATTTTTGGGCCGTGCATATCGAAAAATCTGATTGTTCTAATTCCTTTACTTTGCTACTGATCATCCTATCTCATCCACTTGTATTCTTCTTCCTTTTTTTTTCCTCCTTGATTGTGCTGAATTTTTAATTTGTTGTTTCTTATTTAGTCTGTTGCATATGCACGAGAATTTATTGAATGCTACTTCCTCATTATTTGACTCTTTTATACTTAACTATGTGATATATTATACCAAATGATTTTAACACCTTATGTCAAGCAACAAGAATTGTATCCAGTACTAATAAGATGAAATTTCACAAATGCGTCAAGAGGAGATTTGGTGTTGATCCTTTCCAGTTTTACAGAAAATATATTGCTTACATGCCTATAGAACATTATTTCAACTATATAAACTTTCATATCGAATATTCAGGACCCTGGAGGTCTGAATGTTGTAGCAGCAGCTCAACTTTGTGGCATATACAGCTACATTGTGAAAGTGACTAATTTAGTTTGTTCACATACATATAACTTTTTTTTCTGTTTGATTTGGTGTCCAGTGGTTCACTAATATATTACGATCTTTGGTTAGGTCCAATGGAACGGAGGCCAACATAGCTAGTTTCCTTTCCATTTGCTTTTCATCATTATACGTGTATGTAATTTGTCAAAACAACAGCTGATATGTTTTCTAAACTCAGGGACCTGGACCAAATGCTCGTGTTGTATACATTGATGGGGCATTTGATCTCTTCCACGCTGGACATGTTGAGGTATCGTAACTATTAGAATTTACTGCCAACGTATCATTTTCTTTTTTTTCTTTATGGTCGATGGCTCTGGTAATTCACATGCATGGTACATAAGTTGTGATTTGGTATCCCTATTGCAGACTAAATTTTGTGGTTTCTACATCACTGCTTGTGTTCTTCTCTTTGTTTTTAATTTTAAGTTATAATATTTTCGTGGAGCATGGGCCCTTTTTGTAGCTCCACTGGCATTGAATTAAGCACCTTCTAAAGATTTTGTGAAGTACATTATATGTTTGGGATTGATTATCACGTAGTATAAATGTTGTAAAATGGTTTTTGGGTATCAATTAACAAATTTGAGGAGTTTTTAAAGTGATGGGTGACAAAGGGAAGCTCTGCGTTAATTAATATGGTTGTTGTCCAAAAGAAAGACTATTGAGGAAGATCACCCGAATGACCTGATGCGGACCTCTTAGATTCTATTCTCTCATTTATTGATAAGACATCAACATATAATTAATTTTTGATAATATATTTGATAAATTATCTTCTTTCTCAGTTGTTGGGAGGTGACTTGAAATCTAGTGCTAATTCTGTTTTGCTACTCAGATTCTCAGGTCTGCGAGGCAGCTTGGAGATTTTTTGCTGGTTGGGATTCACACTGACCAGATTGTGAGGTATGTTTATGTGTCTTGGGGGTAGCTTTACTTGTGATTCATTTATAGTCTTAAACCTGGCATGTTATCACGTGCATAAATAGAGTGAAAACGATGGATTAGAGAATAATAAATGAATTTTATGTGCAGTGAACACAGAGGAAAGAACTACCCAATTATGCATCTGCATGAACGGAGTCTTAGTGTGCTGGCATGCCGTTATGTTGATGAAGTCATCATTGGTGCACCTTGGGAGGTTTCCAAAGACATGGTGTGTTAATTTCTCATTGCTAAATTTAATTAGTGTTTCAGCATTATCATCAAAATGCTTGTTTGCTACGTGTGATAATTTGAATATCACAATTTATCAATGGTCAGACTGTTATTTTCTTTTTTCGAAGTGTGTTATTGTTGATTAGTAGAAAATTGGGTTCAAGGTAACCAGTTTTAAATTGCTGATGGTTCAAGTTTTAGTTTTGTCAACTGCTAATATTCTTCTTTTTCTTCTTGTAATTTAAAGAATTGATATTGATCTATATAGTGCTGCTTCTCTCTCTCTCCTAACGTGATGCCCATGCTTCGGGTGGATTTCTGATATTAGGATTACTATATCTTTAATCTGTTTTAATATTCTCTTGCAAAGGGAATCATATTAAGATATAACTAATCCAATAAAGATTTGTATGTAGATTTACAATCTAAGTTCTCTCATTCATTCAGTGATCAACTTTTCAGTTTACTATTGATTAATGGCTGCAATAATGATCTTCTGGTAAATAGCAAGTGTCTGGACTCCACCATGTTTCAAGTTTGCATTTCAGTCAAAATAAGTGACAACTTGTTTGATGTTATTGTGATCTTAAATTACTTTGTGACACATGAACGTTTGTTCTAAGGCTTGAGAGTGCAATAGGATTCTGGTATATTACGGTATACAGTATGAGATTCAGTGGGGTTTATTGCCATAATCTGAACAATGGAATTACATTTGGTTTTAGAGATCTCACAATTTAACAGCACTTATAACCAGTTACAGCTTTGGCCAAATTTTGAATGTAAAGTGTGCTTGGAGCAGATGTATTGCTGTGCACCCATGCATAACCTTTCAAGTTTGAGTCTCCCTTTCCTCAAATGCAAACCTATAAGGGAAATGAATAAAAGAAAAAAAGGAAAGAGAGAGATAGAGTGAACATTATCAATGTGTAATCATATTAACTTTCATCCAAGAATTAGTGCTAGTTTTGTGTTTTTGAAGAGGTCTTTGGATGTGTTTATTAACCCATTGGTCTTGCTAAGTTGAGCATTCTTAAAATAGACTGGACCATTTTTTTGTCAATGATCATGATTATTGTTATCAATATTGCTGATGCCTGCATGCTAAGAGTAATAGTAAATAAATTAATTACCTTGATGTCTTTTCTTTCCCTATCAGATTATGACTTTCAACATCTCTTTGGTTGTGCATGGGACAATTGCTGAATGCAACTCCTTGTTGGCTGTAAGTTTGATTTTTCAATTCATAAAGATTGAATCATAAACTATGTCGCACCACATATGTTTCATTAAACATTTGAGAAGCCAAAACACAATCTTTTTCTTTGTGCAGGATGTATCTGATCCCTATGCAGTTCCAAAGAGCATGGGAATATTCCGTGTTCTTGAAAGTCTTAAAAATATAACTACTACTTCGGTGGCCCAAAGGATAGTTGCCAATCATCAGGCATACACGGTACTTGCTGGTTCTTGCCCTTTCCCCTAGTTGCTTGAGCTCAATATTTTTGTTCTTTAAATTTGTTGTAATGATATTTTTCATATCATGCCAATGAATTGTTAATTTGTGCCCTCCAACTTAGAAATATTCCACTGCGTGCTTGATGATTGGTGACAACTTGCTGGAAAACTACTATATTTCTGTCTCAACAATTTCAGTATTAGCAGCAATAAAAGCAACCCTTCTAATCCTTTTTGATACAATCTTCTGAATCGGTTGCCTACTAAACCAGCTCATCTCCGTTCTCCACCTATATTTGGGGCTGGCTTACATAACTGGAAGAGATTATTGGATCACTACTTTTAACTTGAAGGCTGGGAAATTCTGCAGTGACTAATATAATTACCTCATTTGAGTTAATCAATAGTCAAATCAAAGAGCTTATTTTCCACTTATGCTTTATGTTCTCTATTCCTATATTCATCAGGAGTTAGAGAATTTACAGCCTTGGGATCTCTTCAATTCTATAAACACTTAAGCTTTGGTGTCAAGTTTATATCTATAAAAGTGATAACATTTTTTTTCTTTGCCCCTTTAAATTGTGTGATGCAATTCTGACCCCACCATGTTGCGTTCTGTGGTGATGATGGGTGTCATGCCTATGAAATTCTTGGTCTGATGCCTGGAATGTTTATTCTATGAGGAAGAGATCTGATTTGTTGGACCCTTTTTTCATGAAGTTCTTCCTAGCTTCTAACAATGTGGAATAGAAAGGTTGCTTACCTGTGACCTCAAAGGTCATGTGTACAAACTATGAATATAACCTGCTAATGTGAAGGTTATGTTCATCTATCACTAACTTGGAAACTTAGAAAGTTCTTTGCAGCAGAGGACTTGTTCATGAAAATCAGCATTTGTTCTAAGAATCAAAACCTTTTGCAAACCCTCACAAAATAGATTCCAGTTCATCTTTTAGTGTCATGGTATAGAAGCTGTCCTAGTTCGTTGTCTTCTTTTATCCTTGTATTTGCTTTTGCTTGCTTGCCGCATGGATAAAATTCATTTCTGTGAGGCTACTTGTGTGATAGTTGATTTTTACGTATCATTTGTAAGCTTCTATTACCAATTGATCTTCGATGCAGAAACGCAATGCAAAAAAGGCAGAGAGCGAGAAAAAGTACTACTCGGAGAAGGTTTATGTATCAGGAGATTAGTGGAGATACGGTTTAAGTGGACACTAATTTGGCAGCTATTTACACAACCTTAGCACACCATAGAGATGTATGTTTGCAGTTTGTTCAAAGATACAAAACAGTTTCAGATTTTTTCTTCTACAAGACAGAGTGAAGCAGAGATGAAAATATGGCATCAAAGAACCTCTTCATTTTATCTTTTAATTTTGATGTAACATGTATTTCAGTATAGGCAAATCCATTTCAACGTTGTCTGGCGTTTAGCTTTTCATTGCTATCAACGCCATCGAGTTACCCTTTTTGAGCAGCTTAATTAATTTATTGATTTTTTTTTTTTAACTTCATTTTCAAGTATTAACCGATCCCAAGCCAGTTAGCATTGATTTAGAAAATGCTCTACTAGAGGAGTGTTTATTTGGTTTAGTGGCCTTTCAAATTCAGGGGCATCCCGGATCTGCTTGGCAAAGCTAAATTCTAGGTATTTGAGTACAACAAATGTTTGGGATGATGGACGTCCTGGAAAGAAATTAAAGAAAAATTTTACTTCTAATGTTTTATTTCGTGTAATATTATTTTTATATTTTAAAATTAAAGAATTGTTTTTTTAACAGTTTTATTAGAGGTGGCAAATGGGTGGGTTAGATGGGTTTGGGTTGGGTCATAAATGGGTCAAAAATATATGGGTCATAAATTGGTCAATATCCAAATGGGTTGGGTGGGTTTGGGTCGATTCATTTGATTTTTTTTAATGAAAAATAATTATCGATATAATAACGGGATACTAAAAAGATTATTATAAAAATATTGACCTAAATGGGTCGGTAGAAATCCAAATGGATCAGGATATAGGTTGACTTATAGCTGTCCAATTTACTGTTCATTTGGTAAAAAATTTGACAGTATAACGGCTATATATATAACATACACTTCCTACAATTCAAACAATCTACAGTTACATACAAGAGCACAATAACACAATAATTCATAAGCCAAGTGGCTATTTTTCCATTTTTAAGCCAATTATGTAATTCTAAATTATTTCACTCACTTTCTAACCTCAATTTCTCCCAAAATTAATTTTATAATTCTTAAAATATATAAATTAGTTTTTCTGCAAAATTTCAGCTCAAACAGAGTCCGTTTCTCGATCTGGTACGTTTCTCGAGCTCAAACAGAGTCCGTTTCTCGATCTCGATAAATTGGTCAATATCCAAATGGGTTGGGTGGGTTTGGGTCGATTCATTTGATATTTTTTTAATAAAAAATAATTATCGATATAATAACGGGATACTAAAAAGATTATTATAAAAATATTGACCTAAATGGGTCGGTAGAAATCCAAATGTATCGGGATATAGGTTGACTTATAGCTGTCAAATTTACTATTCATTTGGTAAAAAATTTGGCAGTATAACGGCTATATATATAACATACACTTCCTGCAATTCAAACAATCTACAGTTACATACAAGAGCACAATAACACAATAATTCATAAGCCAAGTGGCTATTTTTCCTTTTTTAAGCCAATTATGTAATTCTAAATTATTTCACTCACTTTCTAACCTCAATTTCTCCCAAAATTAATTTTATAATTCTTAAAATATATAAATTAATTTTTCTGCAAAATTTCAGCTCAAACAGAGTTCGTTTCTCGATCTGGTACATTTAAATCAGTCCGTTTTGACAATTTTCAGTGTTACCAAAAAATTAATTTTTCGCTGTCAAAAATTTCTAAATATTAATATAAGTGTATATATACCATTAAAATAATTTTTAGAGATCATTTGCTATTTTTAGAGGTTTAGTCAAATTTTGATCAAACCGGGTAACCCGTAAAACAAGCCGAGCTTTTTTTTTTTATTTTTAACTTTTGGAAATCTATTTGAGTTCATTTTTTCTCCACATTTTACCCTTAGACTCCTTGTGAATAGTATTTTTCGATGGTCAAATAAAATATTTTTTACCTCCGGATGTAATTTTTGTTCCCAGTGCACTATTTACCGTCGAAAAATACTATTAACGACTAACCCGATAACTCAGCCATTACAAATCTAACCAACAAAATACGCATACACATTACACAATAATAATATAGCGGAACAGTTTAAGCAAATAATCTTGTTCATTAAGACAAAAATTTTTAATATTAAAAAAATAATGAAAAAAAAAAGAACAAACACCCATTGGGTATAGGAAGAATGACCCAAATGGATTGTATTTTATATGGGTAGATTTTGGATGGGTGTAAATGGGTCAATTTTTTAGTTGGATTGGATTTGGGTCAATTTTTTTGGGTGGATTTAAATAAATTGTTGGATTTGGATTAATTTTGACACCTATAATTTTATATTTTAAAATTAAAAGAATAATATTTTTTTAATAATTTTTTATTACGTAGTATTCGAATAAAAAGACATGTATTGACGCAGATGGTGAACCTTGCATGCTTGATGATTGAACTTGTGCCTCAGGCACCTCAGCTATCTTATCCTATTACCCTGTTGAGAACAAAATAACCAGCCAATAAAGTGATTCACCAAATTTACTCTAAAAATTATATCAAAAGTTAATGAATAATATGCAAAATATAACACTTACGTAATATTAAAATATTCGAAATATTAAAAGTAAATTTGATTTTTTTATCGGTTAGGGGCAAATTTGTACTTTAATTGAAAACTTTCCAAATATTAGCCTCTTTTTCATTTGCTTGGTGTTATAAAATTTCTCATTAAAATTATGCATGCATTTTAAATTTTGAATCAAATATATTATTTTTTAAAAATCTAAATGAAGAGAGACAATTATTTCCTTATTCAACAAAATCTTTTCGTGGTACTTATGTAAGGATTGAAAATTGGTAGAAATCCAAAATACATATGCCGTTTTTCGTCAGAACGGCCCATCCATGCGTCTAAAATTAACACTCGAAACCCAAAAAATAGTAATTTAGAGTGTGTTCGATAAAATTGTAGGTTTTTTGTTTTTAAAATCTAAAAACTTTTTTTAGTTTTTGTTATTTATTTTTTAGAAAACTATTTTATATATTTAAAAATTTTATCATATTTTTTTTAATTATTCATGTATATTTTTTAATTATTCATGTATATTATAATAATGACTTCGGTGGTAGTAGTGACAGCAACGATAGTGTCGTTGTGGTGGTAGCGGCAGCGACATTGTAGTGGTAGCGGCAGCAACATGGTGGTAGCGGAGGTGGAATTGGCATGGTGGTGGAGGAGGCGGCGGTAGCGTGGTGGTGGCAGAGGTGACAGCGACGTAGTGGTGGGAGCGACGACAGCGTGGAGGCGGCGGCGGCTGCGACATCGTGGTGGTGGCGGAGGCGGTGGCAGTGTAGTGGTGGTGGAGGCAGCGGTGGCGTGGTAGTGGCGGTGGTGGTGGAGGCAGCGATAGCGTGGTGGTGGTGGAGGCAGCAGCGGTGTGATGGTGGTGGTGGTGATAGAGGCGGTGGCAGTGGTGTGGTGGTAGAGATGGCAGCAGTGTGGTGATAGAGGCGACAACAGTGTAGTGATCATCGCTGTGGTGGTGGAGATAGCAGCGATGTGGTGGTGGAGGTGGCAGCGGTGTGGGGGTGGCGTGGTAGTGGTGGAGGAGGCGGCGTGGTGGTGGCGGTGGTAGTGGAGGCAGTGGTGGCGGTAGTGGAGGCGGCGGCAGCGCATGCGGCAATGTGGAGGTGGCAATATGACAGTGTGGTGGTAGTGGTGGCGGTGTGGTGGTAATAAAAATAAAATAGCAAAATCCTAAAAACTTCATTTTGAAGATTTTTATTTTTTGTTTTAGATGTGAAAATCAATTTTTTAAATTTTTGTAAAAGCCGAAACGGAAATGAATTTACCGAACATGTTTTGATTTTATTTTTAAAAAAATAAACAAAAAATCAAAAACAAAAATCTCTCCGAACGCACCCTTACATTGTCGTTTTCAATACAAAAATTTAATAAAGTGGATGGGTTCCAATGTTCCATGATGATACAAAACAGCAAAAGAGTTTCCATTTTTTGATACATCAAATTTCTAATTATTTTTACTGTAATACCAAAAATCTAATTATTTCTTAAATTAACACCAAATATAAAAAAAAAAAAACCTACTATTCAATGCGAAATACAACGAAACAAAAATAAAAATGTAACATGTGATTCATGAAAAATAAGAATTATATTTGAAAAATAGATAATCTTTTTATAAGAAAAATGGAGAAAATAGAAAGTTGATTTTAAGTAGCATAGTTTTAAAAAGTGTTATATTTTAAAATGGAATTTTTGTAATAAAAAATTTTGGATTGTAAGTTTTTTTAAGGTTAAGGTATATTTTTTTACCTCCAACTATTCAAAATAGAGTGATTTTATTTTTAATTTTTTTTTATCCATTATGCCTTTAAGTCAGTTTTGATAGTGTGATTTTATCCTTATATTGGTCTAAAAGTATACATCATAAATGGCACTAATGGTGCCAATGAGATTGCAACACGTAAGTACACACGTGGCAACCAATCAATAACAGGGCAAAAATTAAAAAAAAAACAAAAAACAAAAAACCCACTCTCTCCAACTCTTTTTTTTCCGGTGAGTCCGGGCTGAAACTTGGACTAGATTTTCCATGTCTATGAAAATTGCATCTCCCTTTAGAAGTGAAATATTTGATTTTTGTGAAGAAATTAAAGAGACAATATAAAGAATAGAATTGAATGTTTGGTTGTTGGATTTTGATTTTAGATCTAAAACTTTAATCACTTTGATTTGATCATTTTTTATACAAATAAATGACATATTGGCTGCTTGTAACACCTCAATATCCCTAGGGACAATACAAGAAAGCCAACAATTATTGACGGAAATTTAACGACGAAAAATTTTTCGTAGCTAAATAGCGACGGAAAAAAGATATCCGTTGCTAATTATCGATGGAAAATAATTTTATCGGGAATTAGCGACGAAAAAATAGAACCGTCGCTAAATTTGGCGCATAAAAATCGCGGCATAAATTGCTACAAAAATTAGCGACGAAAATTACTCTCTGTTGCTAAAAATTAACGACGAAAATTAATTTCCATAGCAAAATGGTGACGGAAATAAACTTCCGTTGCTAAAAAGTATTAATTAAAATTTTTAATATTTTTTAGCGACAGAATACCTATGCTGTCGCTAAATAATAGTGACGAAATTTTATTTCCGTAGCTAATTAGCGACAGAATTAACTTCCGGAACTAAAAATATTAATTAAAATTTTTAACAATATTTACCGACGGAATTGAACATCCGTTGCCAAAAAAATAAATAAATATTTTTAATATTTTTTAATTAATTTCCGTAGCTAAAAATTTTAATTTTAGCGACGGAAATGAATCATCGTCGCTAAAAAGTAAAATATATATTAAAAAAAAAATATGTCTTTTTTTTTTTTCACTCTCCTCCTCTCCCTCTTTCTCTCTCCCTCCCTCCGCAAATTTGCTCCCTTGCCGCCGCTCTCTCCCTCTCTTTCCCCCCCCCCCCCCCCTGCAGATCTAGTTCCCTCAGCCCCCCCACCGCACGCCGGCCCGCTTCTCGGCGTCGCCCGTCCCCCCCAGGCGTAGATCCACCCGCCGCTACTCCCTCGCCGGCGCTGCTCCCCCCACCCCACCCTGCTCGGTCAGTTTTATATGGATATATGATTTATATTTATATGTATAATATTTGTATATTTTATTTTATATTTATATGTATAAAAGATTTTTTTTTTTTCTGCATGTTAACATACCATTGAAATCTGAGTATGGTTTTGGCTTGATTTTAGCCTTAGATTGTGTGTGTGCGCGCTCCCACCAAGTTCTTAAAAAAAATTGCTAGATTTTGGGAAAAAGACAAAAAGAGTAAATAGGCTTGCTTTTTAGTTATAGTTGGTGTACCAAAACTAGGTTAGCCATAGCTAAGCACTTCATTTTCTTAATTTCAAATTAATATATAACAATAAACAGAAATATTAATAAAAATGATTTTGTTGTAATTAATTGGATGACTATTTCATAGTAATTATTACTTAGCTTGAATATAGTAAGATCCAATTTTATTTTTCTAATTTTTATATTAGTGGATAATGGCAGTGGAAGGTCTTTTAGAAGTATTTTGAAAGTATATGGATATATTGATTAATTAATTGAATTGCAAAATGTGTCAAACGTGCTTCTTGTGTATGCCATTGAGTTTAGGTAAGTTTTATGCACTTTTTTACTTCAATTTCATATTTTACTTCCTCTGTTAATTTCTTCGAATCAAGGTTCCCCTTGTCAAAGGGCATGTGGGTTTTCGTTGTGATGAATATCTGCTGCTAAAGTTTTGGTTTTTCTATTGTCTATTTGTTTATTGGTTTGTTCCAGCATTGGTGTAGAATTTTAGTTTTTTGTGGTTAACTTTCTCTTGGGAAGTTTGGGTTTTAATTATTGGAAGAATCGGTTGCTTTTGTTTAAGTTCCTGCTGAAGCTGAAAGCTCATGGCGAGTCGGGGAAATGGAAATTTATGATCATAGAAGGACAGAACTGATTATGTTGTAATTTGATTTGTAATTTAGTTATATTGAGTTTATTGATTTTTTAATATAAATTGTTGTGTACCATTGATGTTATCAGGTGGAACTTGAGTCTGTGAAAATGGAATATACAAATGCAAAACTTGAGTGTAATGCCGATGATGAACGATCTAAATATTGGCTTCGGAGGTTATTGGTTTGGAAGAGCAGGTAGTGATTTTTCTTGGTATGCTTGGTTTTTCTCCATTTTATAGGTAACTGTTCCATTTTTCATTTTTCTGTAACTTTTTGTGGATTTTTTAGATTCTGAGGTTTATAGTTTAATTACATAATAATGGGTGAATTGATATGATTGTTTAGTAAGTTAAGTTGCATAGTCTCATTAATGTGCTACTTTTATTATATTATATAATTTCCATATACTAAAACAACTTTTCTTGCAAACTGTTGTTAATAAAGGCATGTGAGGTAAAGAAATTTAAAAATGGAATTGCTCAACTTTTGCAAGGCTTATGGCCACAGGAGCATGCTAAAACATCCGAATGAGTGCTTTGGACAGAAAAAGTTGAACTAGCTGCCATAACTTATACAAATCTTTGTTTTTTGTTTTTTTCTAATTGTACAAGCTTGGTGTTCCTGAAATGTTCAAGAACTTTTGAAAACATTGAAGTTTATCTATCTTCTCCTTCAACTTTTACAAACGTTTTGTATTATACCAAATTATTGTTTTGAATTGAAAAGGAAGTTTAAAAAAAAAGTAGATACGAATTGAAACTTCCTTTTTGATTTATTGCTTTCAATTCATTTGTATTCTCCTTAGTCCAATATTATGTTTTAATTCCTTTTGATTTTTGACAATGGTGCCACAAGTTTTGGGACATTTAACTGACAAAAACTGCTATTTTGAATTTTGCTGAAAAAAAATGTCCAGTCTTGAGAAAGATAGTCAAGATTTGCAATCAACAATTGATGCTCTTCAAGAAGGTATTGTTTGATGGGGTTAGTTCTTAGCTTATATTAGAACTATGAACCAGACTATAGTATGCATGCATGTCATGTGTATGCACATGTTGATAAAGCCTTGATAAAGTTGAAGGGAGTTGTGGATCATGGATTATTTTCAAGTTATTGATATATTTTAGGACAACATGTATATTGTTTAATTTCATACATTGTATTATTTTAGATATAGAATAAAAACACATTTGTAAATATTATTTTTTTCTATTAATCTGTATATTTACATTAAATTTTCTATAAATAAAAATTTATTGTTTGTATTTTTTTTAATTAATATATTTCAATTGTTGTTACGTTTTTCATTTTAATGAATACATTTTTAATTATATTATTTTGATCAATTATAATTTTTATACTACTGATAATTTTATCATTTAAAAATTAAAAAAATTAAAATAAATAAATAAAATTTTATAAATTTAGCGACAGAATACAAACTTTCGTCACTAAAAATAGCGATGAAATAGAACTTTCCGTCGTTATTTTTAGTTACGGAAGAATTTAGTCCGTCGCTGAATTTAGCTACGGAAACCCGAATTCCGTCGCTAAATTTAGCTATAGAAACTTGAAAATTGCCGATGGAAATTTTTTCTGTCGGGAAAATTGCCTACACATAAATTACCGATGAAATTCACTTTCGTCGGCAATTAAATTTTTTTTCGACGGAAAATCTTTACTTTCCGTCGGGAATTTCTATCAGTAAAAACTGATTTTCTTGTAGTGGGAGGAAATCGGGGTCGCTATGCACACACATACGCATTCATATACTATAACGGAATAACTAATAAGCGGAAGAAAAATATCATGAGTACAGAACATGCTTCTCATATATATATATATAACTTAAAATATACATGTTACATAATATCAAGGTTCTACTATTACATGATCATACTTTTAACATTATACATTATAAAAAGAATCATATACAAAAGCACTACTCCACTTCTCAACTCCTAGTGGCCAGCAGATGAACAACTCTAATAACCGAACCGAACCGAACCTGCATACTTACACGGAAAAAATACTAATGCTAAGCGATAACGTTTAGTGAGAATATACAGAGACAAAGGACTTCCGACGAATTCACAAACTAAACAAAATAATTGCGTAACAATAATCATGCAAAACACAATTAACAAACCATAATATATAACCTTATCATACATATAACTTACATCTGAAACATTAACATATACGATATTTGACATCTTATTCCAGTACACTCATATAGTCACATAATACCACATGCCTTTATCATAATCATTCATTCATTTCTACATTTACATATTCTCTAACTTTAACATCGGTCATATACGCGAAATGGTAACACATCGCAACATCTCACATATAGTCATATACATGTACATTCATATACGTATAACAGATCATAGCTCTTCTTGATCATACACAAACATATAATAACTATAGCCTGAATCCCATTAATAGTGGATATGGGTGCTCTTGATACTGATTAGCAGTACCAAATATCTAGAGACCGAAGTCTCAAATTTTTAATTACCCGAAGCTATGCAACTCTAGACCTAAATGGACTCAACTCTAGCAGCTGCAAACTCTAACCTTTTATGAGTATACTTATCTATCCACTACTATGAATCCCTCAAGTTGAACATATAAACTTTATTCACTATATCATAATTTACAATTATTCAAGTATCCAAATAACTTATTACACATCAATTCAATTCATGTAATAACTAAATAAACCATCAACATATGATTCATATATTCAAATATTCTATTACAATTAAACTTTACTATGTATGGTCATACATATACCAATGCAATATCAAACATGAATAAGAACAAAAGACTTGCATTCAAACTCTGCATAATGTCGCGCTCGCGACTCTTGTCGTGCTCGTGATAGAATCCACTACACACTATTGTCGCGCTCACGGGTAATGTCGCACTCTCGACATAATGCCAAAATAGCTTATGTCGTGCTCGCAACGAGGCTTGGCAAGGCAAAACTCACCCAAGGAGTGTTTTGTCACGCTCGCGACAGAATCGAACTTAACGTTCTAACTCCCATAACATGCTATAATCACTTGCATAACTTCCATACCAACCAAACCATACCATAAACATTACAAGACTCTAATCTCATCTATAGTCTCATCAAATACTAATACCAACCAAAATGATCTTCAAACATTATGGTCATAAACAAGTACTTTACATGCACAATACAAGACATACTCATAATTTTCACATATTCAAACATGCAACAAAAGCAAAGTTAACTTTAACAACTAAAAGAGTTATAGAATCAATTCAAAGCTCACCTAATTTCATATACTAAAACATGCATTTAATTTCAGAAATTCAAATAACAATATCCTAAACTATCAGCACATGCATTTGATCAAAACTAATACATAAACCTAAACATGCATCTTAGCATCAAATAACAGTAACAATCCCAAACCTCAAAAAATGCAGCTTGAAAACTCTTTTTCAAGATAAAACCTTTTCCTTGCCTTATCTTTCCTCTTATCCAAAACTTCTTACACAATTCCAATAACACACACTTAATCCAGAATTTACACAACTCAAAACACATACTAGTTACCAAATAAGAAAGAGTAGAAGAATATCACACTAAATCCAACTTACACTTACCCTTTCAATCTCTTGTTAAACCTTTTCAAACTAATATATTTTATAGAAATTAATCACAACTTGAAGAACAAAAACCAAAAATAAAGAAAGAATGAAGGGAAGAGAAACTGAGAGAGAGAGAAAGAGAGAGTGAGAGAGTGAGAGAGTGAGATAAGTGAGAAATCTGATTGCCTGTGGTAAATGGGATAGATTTTTCCACTAAGTCCCCTTTTATTGCATGTGGCTACCTAGGTGGCAAGCCCACAGCAATCCACATGTCAAACCACAAGCCATTTGTCCCACTCAAAACATAAATCCCACTTGGTCCTTGGCAATTCCGCTTTAAGTCCCTCAAATAAATTCTTTCTTCTAATTACTTTTAATTCCTTTCAATTTCATCATCTTTTACTCATGATCTCACACTTTTTCCATTTATTATAGTACCCTTACACTACAATTAAACTTACAATGCTACTAGGATACACTTTGGGCCATTACACTGCTTATTTTCTGCAATTTTAGATTAGATCGAAAAAGGAAGAGGAGGATGAGAAGGTGAAGGAGAGAGGAGAGAATGTATGCTTTTTTTTTTTTACTATTTTAATTTTTGTCATATCATTGAATTGGCTGACACGTGTATGCTCATGTGTTGCAATGTCATTGAGCACTACTAGTACAGTTTGCTTCGTATACTTTTCAACCAACATAAGAGTAAAGTCATGCTATTAAATTGATTTTAAAAACATAATTGACTAAAAAAATTACGAATAAAATCATCCTATTTTTAGTAGTTCACAAGTAAAAATACATCCATTTTTGTAAAGATTATCACTTTTTATATAAAGGTGTGCATCAACAGGTTCCGCTCCAACCTAACTCAACCCAAGCCCCGAATTATGCATAAAATTTCAACCCGAACCAACCCTATGTAATATTAGAGGCCTGAACCAATGAACCCAAAAATACCAAAGTCCGACCCGAAAAACCCGAACAACCCGAAATTCTTTTTTTTTAATTAAATATATTTTTCTATTTAAGAAATAAACATGCAACATGCAAATTCAATTCATAGGAAAAATTGAGAAACTATCTCTGTTATTTCTTGATTAAATCATGAACTGATCAAACCACTTGGTTTTCTAATATCTATTTATCTTGAATTTCTTCTTCTTTTTTTTTTCTTAGCTTATTAAATTTTCTTCTCTTAAATTTACACAAAAAACCAAAAATCAATAAAAGAAAAAAAAATAGAGAAACAATCACAAAGAAAACACAATCACAGATCTGAGATCTCAACACTAAATGAAAAAAAAAAACAAATAACTTAAATTTACACAGTAAACCAAAAATCAAGAAATAATCACAGATATGAGATCTCAACATTAAATGAAAGGAAAAAAATAAAAGAAAAAGAAGATATTCCATCACAAATCCCAGATCTCATGCCAGAAAAAAAAAGAACAACCCAAATTTTGCTGGGTCTGATTTTTTTATTTTTTTATTTTTTTTGCGATCTTCCCTTTGTCCTTCTCTCTCTGTTTCTCACTAGGACAATGGCAAGCGATCGACCAGCGGTAACAACGGGCAAATGGCAGTGACAATCTTAGGAGAAGGAAAAAGGAGAAAGGAGAGAGATAGATCAAAGACCAAAAAGAAAAAATTATATAGTATTTCGGTCGAGTCGAGTCGGGTCGGGTGGGGTGGGAAAGGATTTTAATACTACATAACCCAAACCTGAAATCATCTTAATTTCTGAATCTGACCTGATACGTATACTCTGAATAATCTTATCCAAATGTAAATTTCGGATTTCGAATTTTGCACACCCCTACTTTTTAATGGTATTTGTATGAAAATCTCATAAATTTATAGTATAAGTCAATAATGTATAAGATGACTTTAATATTGAGGACCAAAAGCCCATTTAACATTTCACTGATCCAACTCGAAGCCCATAAAAACTCAAAAACTTTGAGATTTAGATTGAATTGAATGGGAGAGGCTCAAAGCCCATTTAACATTTTACTCATTAATGAGAAAATTACACAAATTACCCCTTAATTTAAGAATTAATTTTGATTTGTAGTTTTAAAAATATTCCTTTTCTTAAAAAAAAAAATCAAAACTTACTATTGCCTTAAAAAACAAACAAACAAACAAACAAACTAAACCTATGCAAGACGCTATTTGTGATTTATCAAAATCCAATTTACAGCAAATTTCTCCTACACACTTCAAACAAAATTGAAACTTCAATCCGTCGAATAGCAAGGAGTATCAAAAACAACAAAACAAAAGAAATGCAAGTAAAATCTCAAAGGGTAGAAAAGCAAGAAAGACATTTGTGTCAACCAAATCTCAAAATCTAGGTGAGTTTTTTCTTCATGCAAGGATTCAATTATTTTGTATACCAACGTATAACACTAGTATATCAAGATTGTTGAAATTCATACTATTCGCTTCAATATACCAAAAAACTGCAGTCCACTTCAACATACCAAACTGTATCCTAAAAGCTGCAGGAAGAGAGGCAATTTTAGAAAGATTTCCACCTTTTAGAGCATTTTTGTGTATATTCCACAAATCTAAATCATCCACACAAAAGCAAATATATTGGGATTCTAATATTTTGCCACCTGTGGACTAAACAAGCACCCAAGGCAACTAAAGCTTGAAGAAGAGAAACGCCCTTATACCATTAAGCTGAATGCGTTTTCACATACAACAGACACCATATTCTAAATCCAAATCTTCAATCCAATCAACTGTCGATTCGTAAACCCGTTTATCATCAAAATTCTACATTAATCCATTGCCACAATTAAGTTTCATATCAAAGTCTGGATGGATTAAAAGAAAAAAATGAATTGCGTTAAAAGCTACTACAAGCAACTTAAAAGAGCAAATAGCCAACATCTTTCACCATTGAAACTTTAACCACTGTACAGAGTGAAGCTACAGACAACAAAATGCTTTCAAGAGCAAAAACAATTTCACATAAATCCCATTTTACTAGCCTTCCACTTGGTCTTTCTCCAAAACCCAACATGTTTCTCCAATTCCAGCCATGGAGACTGAGACTTGAAAGCCCACAAAATGCATCCTCTTGGCAATTTCTCCCTCAGCCATTGTTACTAGCATTCTCTCCTCTATTTACTAGCTACATCTAACAAACCAGAACATTAAAACCCAAAAAATGCAGATTTCTTCTCAATGTCTCCCACCAATTTACCTACACCGTAACTACTACGTGTTAATGGGACCACGAGATGGGAGTGGAAGTGTTGAAGGGTAGCTGTGGTATCAAGCAGTGTTGTTGCTGCCATTGGGGCAATCCCTCATTCGTCCTTGTTCCATCAAATACATTCTCATGCCCTTGCTGTAATGTCTCGGTGGTGTCACCTTCAATTTCCATTGCTGATTCACCAACTTGGTCAGAATCCATTAGCTCTGCAGCCTCTCCTTGAGATAAATCTGTGCTTTGTGAAAGTGGAAACTGACTAGGAACCCAAGGAACAACAGCCATGCTATTATTAGCCGCTGCTCCTCCTTCCTCATCTTGTTTCATGCTACCACGACGGCTAGACCAAAGATATTGATCTGCAGGCAAAGGAATTGCTGGTTTAGCTACTCTCCACAATTTCAATCAAAATGCAAGATGCCACAACCCCATAAATTTCAACGAGGATCATATGAACGTTGTTGCACATATAACACAAGATTTATCCAAGGAAATTCATGTAACATCCAAATCACAGTCTGAGTTATATAAATATCTTTCTACACTTGATAACTAATGCCACTCACAGGATTGAGGATCCCAAATATAGGATAGAAAGCAAATAACTTCTAAATGTTCCTGATAACAACAAAAGTCTTTAAGACAGTGCCAAAACTACCCATCAGCATTCCTACCTATACATTAGATGAAAAATTCTGAGTTTCACAATCGGAACAAAATCATAACAAACCCTGAATCAATTCTTTATTTTGACAGCATGACACCTATATCTACCTATCATACTAAATTTCAAAATGCAACCAAATGAAAATATAATTTGCGATTAAATTGCAAGCAACAATATAAAATCCCACTTCTGCTACCAAGTTAATAGCAAATCGTTTGCAGACCAGTTAACAGATGATGCCGTATGAGTCCAGAGCCTTAAACTTTATCTATTTCTTACCATATTAAACATACCTCAACATGCATTGAGCATATTATAGCAGATTTTACTAAAACCCCCGTCATGCTATTCATCCATCTTTTTTTTCTAAAGCAAAAAATTCACATTCCTTTGGAGATCAGAAAATAGAACACGGAAAAGAAAAATGCAGTAAAAACCAAAATTCTTACTCTTAAATCCAGAAATAAAGTCAGAATCCACAGAGACGGTGAAATTGGAAGGAGAATGTTGTAGAAGAGGGTGCGTATTAACATGCTTAAAGACAACAAGCGCCCTCTCTGGGTTTTCGTTCAATTCTGAACTGATCATCGGCGGCTCCTCCTCAATACCACCAGCCACCGACGGCTGATCAACCGCTGGAGAAATTTCTGGTTCTTCTTCCTCCATAATCGGCGGCAACTCCATGTCCTGGGATTTTTTTTTCAAAGAAAAAAGTCTTATGAAAGCTTGAAAGAAGAATAAGAACAAAGCAGAAAGAGCAAATCAACGTTGATAAAAATACCAATCGACGAATTTTTCTGGCAGGAGAAGACAAAGAGAAATCGGAGAAATCATCATTGACGTCGTCAAGGTCTTTCCGCTTCATCTTCATCGAGGAGAAGTATCCATCCGCCATTGTTAAGCTTAGAAAAATTTGCAATGATCGAAGAGAAATTACAGAGACGAATAGAGAATCAGAGGATGAAGTATAAATTGTGAAAAAGCAGGAAACTTGGAAGAAGAGGACAGATTTCTCTCTTATTTTCTGGAGAAGTCCAGAAACCCAACCGACCCACTCAGCTACAGTATTACTTAATTATTTGTTATTTTGTCCGTTTCTCTTTTCTTCTCTTTTCTTTCTTTTTCATCCATTTTCCAATTTATTTATTTTTTAGAATAGCGGTATGGTTAAAATATTTTGGAAAAATACATTATTAACTCCATAAAAATTTTATGGATTTTCAATTTTTTAAAATTAAAACAAAATTTGTTCCGGTAGATTTTGGTTTTATTATTATGCATCTAAAATGCTTTAAGGCTAAAATTTGGTAAATACCGAAAATCACAATTTGTGGTTTTCAAGATTTTAATATGTTATTATATGTAAAAAATGCAAGTTATTAAATGTGGTTAGCTAATTTTATTATTATTTATTGGAATTAATATAATTAATGGTCCAATAATATTACTCATAAGTCATAATTAATTATTTATAAATAACATAATAATAATAATATGACATACATTTCTTTTTCCTTTTATTTATTAATAAAATAAAATTAAAGTGGTAGAAAGTTTGAAATAAAATATAATAACTAAAAATTATTGAAATTAAATAATATAATTAAAATAGATATAATATTACATCATAATAACAAATAATAAACTATTAACTAATATAAAAATTAATATATTAATATAAATAAAGAACTATTGCAATACTATATTTTTTAAATTTGGTTCTATTTTTGAAATTATAGATAATGAAACTATTTTTGAAAAAAAAAATACCTATTGATTTTTAAAGAAAAAATTTATTAAATTAAAAATAAATATATTATAGCATGCACACTTAGAAATTTCCATATTTCAAGTTATATACATGAGGCTATGTGGAGTGTATTTTATGTATTTGTTTGATGGTTTTAAAAGAACTAAAAATATGTTTTCAAAGATTTTGTAAGAAAAAAAAACTAAAAATAGATTTTGTTTTCAAAAATTAAAATAAAAAAAACATATAAAAATATCTAACGCCCCCTATTCATTGGGTTTCTGTACTTTGATTTTATTTTTTATTGGGTACCTGCAAAACACCAAAAGAAAGATGGAAACAACTAAGAATGATTATAATGCAAACACTTTTGGATTCTATATGCAAATATTAAATGAAAAATGAATGTTGTCTATTATTAAAATGGTATAAATTCCAGATTATGCATGATAATTGTATAGATGTGTTAAATAATATTGAGCATGATATGAATGCTATTTTTATGACAATAAGCATGATAAAAATGTGGTTACTATAACATTGGACATGATATGAATGCCATTTATATAAGATTAAAATTATGAACATAATTAATTAGTGAAGTAACTAAGAGTATATCTAGCTAGAAAATTAGTGAATACTGCTAAAATAACTGGGTATGATACATTGACCATCAATGTGATGGATCTATGGGTGTAGATACCGGATTCTGAGATAACCCAGATCAGAGTTAACCAATAATGATAATATGCCTACTCACAGGCAAAAAAGTTAAAAGTGATGATTTTCTGGTTAAATTTGCATTTTAGAGGAAAAAATAAAAAAATATTTTGAAAATTAGATTTGAAAAATGGGGTTTAGAAATTGTAGTATTTTTAGTTAAATTTAAAAAAAAAATTATTTTTGCGAGTGTCGGTGCGGCAGCGCGCTGGAGCGCGGAGCCGCGCATACACGCATCTGCGTGCTGCTCCGCGCCTAGCGCACGAGACCGAAGCCCGTCGCGCGCGCAGACGGGAGTCAGTCGCCCCTGTTCCGTCGAAAAACGCCAATTTCGCCCAAAAACTGATTTTTTCCATTTTTTTTCACAAAAATCTGATTTTCTATCCCATTTTTTAGGGTTTTTAAGGATTTTTTCCATTTTTAAAATTCAAAATAAATAATATCTGATTTAATTGATTTTTTTTTCATTAATTAGTTAAGTTTTCATTTTTTCTTCATATAAATAGAAAATGATGAAAAACTAAAGAAAGGGGGGATTCATTTTTTAGGGTTTTTTCTAAAGTTTCTCTTCTTTTTCTTCAACAATTCTCTCTAGGTTTCCCCCTCAAATAAAATAAAAATTTCAGTTCTTCTACTTCTTCTTTTTTAATGGAATTTCTTCTAAAACATATTTTTAGAAGGATTTTTGTTGATAGAAATTAATTTTGAGACAAATAAAATAATTATTAGCTCTCAAAATTCAATTTTTTAACTTATTCTTTGTTTTCAATTAAATTTTGTTCAAAGAATTTTTATTGAAACTCTTTTTTGATGAAAAAATGGATTTTGAGGCAAACAAAATAATTGTTTGTTCTTAAAATCAAAATTTCATTTGATTTTCTAAAAAACAAGTTTTTTCATATTTTTTTTTCTTGAGAAAGAGGAATGATTCTTTGCTCTTGAAATTTTTACCTTTTTTTTTATCAATTATTTTCTTGTGACAAAGAAATTTATTCTTTGTTTTTAAGAATTTTTATTTCATTTCATTTTTTTGCAATTTATTTCTTGGAATAAAATTTCAATTTTTATCATATTCAACTCTAATCTTGCAAATCAAAAATAAGAAAATCAATTATCATTTTTACCTTTATCGAATCCGAACTTTGAGGATAAACATTCTGGGTTTGATTCTTTCTTTTTATTTTTTTATTTATTTTTTTCATATTTAATTGATTAATATGTAAATATTTTATTGTTTTCATTTATTTATTTATTTTATTGTTTGTATATTTATTTTATTTAATATTTTTATATATTATTGTTATTATTATCATTATTAATATGGTTATTGTTATTATCATCATATCATCCTTTTTCATTATTATTATTATTATTATTATTATTATTATTATTATTATTATTATTATTATTATTATTATTATTATTGTCATGTTCATATTTTTATTTATTAATTCATTAACATGTTTTATTTATTTCAATCACATCATTTAATCCTTTTGTCATTCATAATGCATTTTTTCATTTATTTTGATTGATTAACATTTTAATTCTTTTATCATTCTTTTGATGTCACCTCATTTTATTTATTTTAATTTGTTATTTATTATTTTATGCGTTTAATTGATCTTATTGATTTAATTACTAAAATTATTTTATTTATGTTTATTTTTATTTCAAAACTTATTTTCTTTACTTGGGCATTTCCGCAAGCACACGGAGGATCCAGGAGGCTCGTTTGGCATGGTATTTTCCTTAATTTTTGATTGTTTGTATTGTTTTCCTTATTCGGATTGTTCATTTATTTTACTATGTAATCTTTAATAAAATTATTTATGCATGTTTAAAAAGAAAATCACAAAAATATTTATAGTAATTAATTTGGTTTTTCTTCTAAATAAAAAATGGGACCAATGTCCTAGTTTTTTCCATACCCAAATAAACCATCACCTTTAACACCCTTTTTTAAAGTATGCATGCGAGAACCAATGTTCTCATCCTTCATAAATAACCCGCTTTATGTATGATGTGTATTTTATTTACAATGGAGGTTGTATTCCGCCTCTAATTTTGTTTTAATTTATTTTCATATGCTTCATTTTAATTATACTTTTATTTATCGCTTTCATTGAATGACCAACCATGCGCTTTAATTAAATTGCACTGAATTGAATGAGAAATGGGATGAAACGCTAAACTCAAAACTCAATTATAAACTTAACCAATGTATAAATAAATGGGAAGTACCAAACCTTCTCTGGCCTTTCATGATGCCCAACATGCATTCACATATGCTTGAACTTTGTATATATTTTGCATATGCAATTCTTTGTGCACATTCCATGTACATAATCTTTGCATACATGTAATGCATAATTCTTTATACATGTTTAGCATGCATATCATAAGCATATCACGTGCATTTAATCCTTTTACACGTGTAATTGCGCACACATAATTTTTGTACATTAATTTTTTGCGTGTGTTTCCTGTATATATTTTTGTATGTAAATTTCACACACATTGATTCCATACGCACACACAAGTTGTTGCGTACATGACTCAGGGGGAAAGGTCTAAATAAACCTCATGCGCGAAGATGATCCAAGAGATGAGTTCAGCTCAACATCGTCGGACACTATATTCGGCATAAAATCATATGCGTCTGTATGGAAGGGGAACACCCAGAAAAATAAGCCTATTCATGCACACCATGCCGGGGACAATCAGGTAAGTTTCTCTATCATAAGATGTATGCTCACACACATCACACAATAAGTGTACAAAATCCAACTTCAAATGTACAAATTCTCAAACAAAAACAACAAAAACAAACAAAACAAAAAAAAAAACAAAACGAAAACAAAAAGAAGAAGATATTTTCAAGGCCTTGAAAATCCAACATATTGTAAAAATTCAAATACATCCAAAATTAATGCGAAAATTCCAAAAATTTACGAAAATCATATTAAGAGACACCAAAGACATTAAAATTTATCCGCCTATAGGTAAGCAACAAAACCTCCAATCTAATTTCCTCTGAGGGGTCTCAAATCCAATTTCCTCTCTAGGGACTCCAATCTAATTTTCCTCTGAGGAGGCTCAAACCTATTTGCCTCTCTAGAGGCTCGACATCAAAGTATCTCACCCTTTCAAGAGGCATGCAGGTCTTTTCAACAAGGAGGCTCCGATTGGAGATGATAGAGGGATCGATATCTAGTATATCACAGTTAATAAGGGATCTCTAAGAGGATGATGTCCGAACTTTGCAAGAAGATGATATCCGCACCTTATGAAGCCTGGAAAATAACTCGAGGCGATCAAGGGGAGGATGTTCATATTTCACAAATCCTTCTCTAGGGGAATAACCAGCCGTCTTTCAGGGGGCACCCGTCTGACATCGACTCCAACAGGTATGTGCTGCCACAGGTAAGCATCTCTTTTATATACCCTACACATTTGCTTTTCCCTTTTTTGTAGAAAAAAAAGGTTCAAGATAAGCGCCAGTAAAGACAACAACGAGCGAGTCACCATGCCGACCTAAGGATGGTCAATAATCAGTTATTATACTGACTGGATGGTGGTTAGCAGATCAGATATTGTACTAGCAGGATGGTGGTTAGCATATCAAATATTGTATTGACTAGATGGTGGTTAGCAGATCAGATATTGTACTAACCGGATGGTGGTTAGCAGATCAGATATTGTACTGATCGGATGGTGGTTAGCAGATCAGATATTGTACTAACTGGATGGTGTTTAGCAGATATTACACTGACCGGATAATGGTTAGCAGATAAGATATTACACAAATCGGTTAGAGGTTACCAAGGTTATGCTGTGCAAGTCCAGAAGCGGCTAGCAAGACAGAATGTTCAATCACATGTGATAGAACAGATCGCAACAGGATTGCAGTTAGAGAACACTGCATCTCACAGATACTGCACGAGCTGAGACGAGGCCAGTAGAGCACATGCGGTAGAACAGATCGCAATGGGATTATAGTTAGAGAACACTACATCTCACAGACACTGTACGAGCCGAGACGAGGCCAGCAGAGCACATGCGGTAGAACAGATCGCAACGGGATTGTGGTTAGAGAACACAACATCTCACAGACACTGCGCGCCGAGATGAGGCCAGTGGGACACCAATGATAGAACAGATCGCAACGGAATGGTAGTTAGAGAACACTGCATCTCATAGACACTGTGCAAGCCGAAATGAGGCCAGCAGGACACCAGTGATAGAATAGATCGCAACGAGATTGTGGTTAGATAACACTGTATCTCACAGATACCGTGCAAGCCGAGATAAGGCTAGCAGGACACCAACGATAGAACAGATCGTAATGGGATTGTGGTTAGATAACACTGCATCTTACAGACACCATGCAAGCCGAGATGAGGCCATCGAGACACATGCGGTAGAATAAATTGCAACGTGATTGTGGTTAGATAACACTGCATCTCACAGATACCGTGCAAGCCGAGATGAGGCCAGCGGACACCTGCGTAGAATAAATCACAACGGGATTGTGGTTAGATAACACTGCATCTCATTGACACCATGCAAGTCGGGATGAGGCCAGCGGGACACCAGCGATAGCACAGATCGCAACAGAGGTTGTAGTTAGAGAACACTGCATCTCATAGACACCGTGCAAGCCGAGATGAGGCCAGCGGGACACCAGCGATAGAACAGATTGCAACGGGATTGTGATTAGATAACACTGCATCTCACAGATACCGTGCAAGCCGGGATGAGGCCAGCGGGACACCAGCGTTAGAATAGATCGCAATAGAGGTTGTAGTTAGATAACACTGTATCTCACAGACACCGTGTAAGCAGGGATGAGGACAACGGGACACCTGCGATAGAACAAATCGCAAGCGGGTTGTAGTTAGAGAACACTACCTCTCGCATCACTCAGACGCCGTGCAAGCCGAGACGAGGCTAGCGGTACACATGCAATAGAACAAATTGCAATTGGGTTGCAGTTAGATAACACTGCCTCTCACGACAGTCAGGAATCGTACGGGCCGAGGCGAGGCCAGCAGGATGAAAGTGATTGAATGAATCGTCAAAGGGTTACGGTAAAATACACTATAACTCGGCAGCGAGCGGTCACCAGCTCGAACACCTCGCGGAAGGCAAAGGGCAGCCTCAGGTATGCATCTCTTTTCTTCTTTTCTGAATTTTGGCTCATCTAGGCACTAGTGCACTAGTTTCCCCAAAATTGGGGGCAACTCTAGACACCGGGTCCTGAGGTAGTCCAGATAAGAGTTATTCAATGATGATAAGATGCCTACTCACAGACAAAAAGGTTAAAAGTGATGATTTCCTAGTCAAATTTGCATTTTAGAGGAAAAAATAAAAAATAATAAAAAAATATTTTGAAAATTAGATTTGAAAAATGGGGTTTAGAAATTGTAGTATTTTTAGTTAAACTAAAAAATAAATTTATTTTTGTGAGTGTCGGCGCGGCAACGCACCTTCGGCAGCGGGCGTCGCCCGCGCTGCTCTGCACCCAGCTCACATGACCGACGGGCGTCGATCGCCCCTGTTCCGCCGAAAAAAGCCAATTTCGCCCAAAACTGATTTTTTTCCCTTTTTTCACAAAAATATGATTTTCTATCCCATTTTTTAGGGTTTTTAAGGGTTTTTTCCATTTTTAAAATTCAAAATAAATAATATCTGATTTAATTGATTTTTTTTCATTAATTAGTTAGGTTTTCGTGTTTTCTTCATATAAATAGAAAATGATGAAAAACTAAAGAAAGGGGGGATTCATTTTTTAGGGTTTTTTCTAAAGTTTCTCTTCTTTTTCTTCAACAATTCTCTCTAGGTTTCCCCCTCAAATAAAATAAAAATTTCAGTTCTTCTACTTCTTCTTTTTTAATGGAATTTCTTCTAAAACATATTTTTAGAAGGATTTTTGTTGATAGAAATTAATTTTGAGACAAATAAAATAATTATTGGCTCTCAAAATTCAAATTTTTAACTTATTCTTTGTTTTCAATTAAATTTTGTTCAAAGAATTTTTATTGAAACTCTTTTTTGATGAAAAAATGGATTTTGAGGCAAACAAAATAATTGTTTGTTCTTAAAATCAAAATTTCATTTGATTTTCTAAAAAACAAGTTTTTTCATTTTTTTTTCTTGAGAAAGAGGAATGATTCTTTGCTCTTGAAATTTTTACCTTTTTTTTTATCAATTATTTTCTTGAGACAAAGAAATTCATTCTTTGTTCTTAAGAATTTTTATTTCATTTCATTTTTTTGCAATTTATTTCTTGGAATAAAATTTCAATTTTTATCATATTCAACTCTAATCTTGCAAATCAAAAATAAGAAAATCAATTATCATTTTTACCTTTATCGAATCTGAACTTTGAGGATAAACATTCTGGGTTTGATTCTTTCTTTTTATTTTTTTATTTATTTTTTTCATATTTAATTGATTAATATGTAAATATTTTATTATTTTCATTTATTTATTTATTTTATTTTTTGTATAGTTATTTTATTTAATATGTTTATATATTATTGTTATTATTATCATTATTAATATGGTTATTGTTATTATCATCATATCATCCTTTTTCATTATTATTATTATTATTATTATTATTATTATTATTATTATTTTTATCATTCTTTATTATTATTATTATTGTCATGTTCATATTTTTATGTATTAATTCATTAACATGTTTTATTTATTTCAATCACATCATTTAATCCTTTTGTCATTCATAATGCATTTTTTCATTTATTTTGATTGATTAACATTTTAATTCCTTTATCATTCTTTTGATATCATCTCATTTTATTTATTTTAATTTGTTATTTGTTATTTTATGCGTTTAATTAATCTTATTGATTTAATTACTAACATTATTTTATTTATTTTTATTTTTATTTCGAAACTTATTTTCTTTGTTTGGGTATTTCCGCGAGCACACGGGGGATCCAGGAGGCTCGTTTGGCGTGGTCTTTTCCTTAATTTTTGATTGTTTGTATTGTTTTCCTTATTCAGATTGTTCATTTATTTTACTATGTAATTTTAATAAAATTATTTATGCACGTTTAAAAAGAAAATCACAAAAATATTTATATTAATTAATTTGATTTTTCTTTTAAATAAAAATGGGACCAATGTCCTAGTTTTTTTCATACCCAAATAAACCATCACCTTTAACACCCTTTTTTAAAGTATGCATGCGAGGACCAATGTCCTCATCCTTAATAAATAACCCGCTTTGTGTATGATGTGTATTTTATTTACAATGGGGGTTGTATTCCGCCCCTAGTTTTATTATAATTTATTTTCATACACTTCATTTTAATTATGCCTTTATTTATCGCTTTCCTTAAATGACCAACCATGCGCTTTAATTAAATTGCACTGAATTGAATGAGAAATGGGATGAAACGCTAAATTTAAAACTCAATTATAAACTTAACAAAGGTATAAATAAATGGAAAGTCCTGAACCTTCTCTAGTCTTTGGGCTCAACGAGGCGAGAGGGCCTCCTCAATATTCTATTGGGGTGGGGCCTCCAAGACACCTCTTGTGTCCCGAAAAAGGCCCAACTTGCATAGTCCTAGGCTCCACGAGGCGAGAGAGCCATCCTAATATTTTATTAGGGTGGAGCCTCCAAGACACCTCTGGCTTGCCCAAGTGCGGGGCGAGAGGGCCATCCTAATGTTCTATTAGGGTGGGACTTCTAAAACACCTCCGGCTTGTCCAAAATGGATATAGCAGCGCTGTTTTAGGCTCATTGAGGCTAGACAACTTTTCCCAATGTTCTATTGGGTGGCGACTCCAAGAAACCTTCTTATTGTTCAAAATGGACGCACTTGTAATTTCTTACAAGTTTTAACGAACTTCTCTCGAAAGCCCTAAAAGCGGACTTTCAGGGCACCCCGGGGTTCGGCGCGCATTATAATGGGCAAGATTCTTACTCAACTTTATTGAATAACATGTGATGAATATTTGCATAATGAGGATATAAATAACAGGTTATATTAATAATTACATATATGAGTGAACTTGATATGATTTGAGTTTCTTTTTAGATATTATGAATTTAGGGTTTTATACATGAATAAAGGATAAAGAAATGTTTATAGTTCATGAGAGATAATGCTATGTGTATAGACTATATTTGATACATGCTTGTGTTTTTTTGTACTAGTTAACGATAATATTTCATTATTTGTCTAGGATGTGTTTAATAAGAATATATATGTATATGATATGAATAAAATAACATGGAAGAAATATGTATATGAATGTGGTTATTATATAAGTATTGAATATCAATAAACGTTATAACATAAATATGTGACTTGAAATATTGAATACTTAAAATGTTACACAGTAATCACATACTATGAGTTTGTAAATGTATATGATCATAATGAATGTTTGTGAATATGATGTATATGCCATTGATACAAGTATCATAAATATGAAAATAAATTTGTCAAGCACCTGCTTTTACCGGGTAGTAGATAGATAGGCATGCCTATTGGCACCTATGAGTGCTGCAGCCTATGTTATGTTCTACCGGCTCTGTTTTGGTTGTGATCAGGCCTCGTTTGGGTCATTATACTAGATCTCGTTTAGGTCACCCTCTGTAATGTGATATTGATATTATATGAAATGTGATATATGAATGTACCTTTGGGTACTCCCATTATCCACCACCTTTAGAAAGTGTGGCCAAATTATTAAAGAAAGAATATTAAAAGATTAATACGGAAAATATGACTCTTTAATGACTATGAAGACATATGTATATATGTGTGTAGGTATGGATGTGTATTTAATATATATGTATTATATTAATATTGATTTGTTATAATTACATATATTTATATGAGTATATTGTACATATGTGGCTTCAACAATGGTTTAGGATGATGTCAATAGTAAAATGAGCATTTGACATGTTAGAATTAATTTCTGAATGAAATCATATTTTGTAACATTACATGAGACCAAAAAATGATTACAAAATAATTTTATATGCTAGCAAGATAACTACTTCAAAATGTTAATTATGGTTATGTATTTAAACTCATGTATTGAATATGAAGTTGTTATTATTGCACATAGCATGAATAGGCTAGTATAAATAATCTTGTTTGAATATGTATGATGAATGATTAATTTTGTATGATTATTGAAGGAAATGTACTTTGAATGAAAAATCGTAAATGTTAAATATGTATGAATATGCTTTTATAAGTGTACAACTAAATGCACAAATTATTGACGACATACGAAATAAGAAATAAACCCTAATTCATGAATGGAAAACTAGCTGTAAATCAAGTATGCCATGTGGAATAGGTACTTTGGATTATAAACAATTAAAGAGATAAGATTAATATAGAACTTGACATTAAAAGAATACATGTATGAATATGAATTCTAAATGCATGTTATTATAATTGTTTATTTGATCTCAATTAATTAATTAATTATGTACATGAACTGATCAATGTATATAATATTACTATATGTATGTCTCATTTGCATGTGCTTATGCATTGACGATCACTATGAGTAACCGTCCATGCCATGTTTGTTCCCTACTAAGTCTTTGTGCTTAGTACGAGTGTTTCATCCGTGTAGGTATCGAAGATAGATATGTCTCCAAGGACAATCTACATCTGTCAAGGCCAACAAGTCCATAGGAGTTATTTATATAGGCTTTGTATTATGTGTATTAATGTATTGTAAGCTTAAATTGTATATGTACTAGACCGAAATCCACCCTAAAAGTATTGAGCATGGTTAGGGTAATTAAGTGAGTTTAATTTAGGGTTTATAGTTCTGGATTAAATTATAATAGAGAATTAAGGACTTAATTGAATAAATTAAAATAGTTTAGTGATTAAAGTGTAATTTTGCATGATTAGTGTTAAGTGAGGATTAATCAAGGCTAATAAAGTTGGATTAAGATTAATTAAGCTTTAGTGGAATACATGTGGCAAGTAATAGGTTAGACACTTGGCTTTAGCATGCATATAAATATAGTTTGAAGAGGCAAAGTTTGTCATTTTTGTCTCTTTAAGTGGCCCGTCATCTCTCTTTGAGTGAGAGGTAAGTTTGGCTTTTTTCTTCTTATCCTTTATTATTGAGTTGAATTCATCTATGGTAGGTTGCTTTGTTTTCTTTCTTCTTTATTCTTCATCTCATTCAAGGGTTTTGTTGGTTGAAGTTAGAAAATCAAGTAAGAAAGTAAAGGGGAAAGAGAAGGTTACTTGATTTGTTAAAGATTGAAGGAGATAGCTTCATAAATGTTTGGGATTTTACTTTTAATTGATGCATGTTTGTTTGTCGGGCAAAAATTATGGTTTATGAAGGGTTCAATAGCTCTTCTAATTGTTGGAAGGTATTTGGGGTTGCATGTTAAGTTGATGAAGTTCTATTGATAATTGGAGTATGCTATGTTGATAGTATGCATGATGTTATGCAAGTGCAAAGTTATGATTATTGATGCATTAATTGTATGCTTTATGTTGAGGCATGTATGTATTGGCTAGTCATATTATGTGTGGATGGTGTGATTTGTATTGGTGATTAGCTAAGAAGACATATAATTGGTTTGTGAGAAAAAGGGTTTGGAGGAGATAGGTGGAATGAGAACTTTGAGTCATTGGGTGATGTTCTATCGCGAGCGCGACAACCATTACAGGTGCGATAGGAGGCGCCATAGCTTGAGTAATGCCAGTTTGTGTTCTGTCTCGAGCGCGACAATGGTGGCGAGCACGACATAAGTGATTTGCATGTTCTGTTGCGAGCACGGGCATTCCTGCAAGGGCGACAGAAGGTATCATTGGGCTCTGTCACAAGAGCGATAATGCTCAGAGGACAAGTACTTATTGATTTATTTTATTTTGTGAGAATTATAGTATTAGGCCTATGAATGACTATGCATATGGTAATAATAATTGTATTTATCTACATGAACATTAAGAGAATTAGTTTATAGCCTGTAATCGAGTCGTGGATAAATAAGTATTCTTATAAGGGTTAGTGTTCGCAGCTGCCAGTGTCGATACCTATTTGGTATCCAGTGATTTGAGATTTGCATATCTCTAGTGTTAATATTGTTCTCTTCTATGATTTAGTGATTGATACTCGAGTGGTATCCAGTGGTCCTGCTATCCACTGCTGTATGATTCAGGCTATACTAAGATTGTTATTACATTGACTAATTATAGTATTGAGTTACATGTTATAATTGCAATGATATAGTAGTATTTCTGGTAAAATTATATATTAGTGATTTATTGTTGTAAAGCATGGAATATTGAACTTTTGGCATATCATTTAATTATAATTTGTGTTGCTATTATATATTAATGCTTGATTATTCTGTGGTAGTCCATTGTATGTTTATATCCCTATTGAGCCATAGCCCAGCACGGGTGTTTATCTCCCGTGTAAGTTATAACTTGGAGCCCGAGTTTTGAGTGGAACATCTGCTAGCCACTAGAAGAAGTATGCAAGTCTTCTAGTTAGGTTTAAACTTTTGTAATGTAAAGATAATGTTCCAATTTTTGTATAATTAGAATATGTAAATGTTTAATATTAATTTTGTACTTTTTAAAGATGTAAACTTTAACTAATTATTGTTAATGATAAACTTTGGTTATGTGTTATTTAAATTCACTTAATATTAGCTTAGATAATTATTGCTACTAATTATGATAGAGTTAGTGTCCGTAGTGTTGTGTAGCGCTCCCTTATGTCCTTCAAAGGGATATTGGGGCATTACAGTATATGTATAACTTAATGATGTATTATAACTGTTATGTAAGAGAAATGATTTCTGAAGGTGTAAAGTTGTTTACGAGAAGTGTTTATATGTAAAGTGAAATTGTGAACTTTGCTAAAAGTGTTATGTGAAAGTTGTTTAAAATGAAAGAAATTTTTATAATTCTGGTTTTTATACGAGGCACATAAATAAGATAACAATGTAATTCGGAATCAATTGGATTGCATAATTTGATAGCTAAAAGTTGCTCTGTGACACCCTTCACCTGTTAATGTAACCTACCATGCAAATGTATGGCTTACTACATACAGGTAAGGGATGTTATAATTATATAGCTCATTTTGAATCTTTAAAAGTATTTTGGAGGATGAATTATAAATTTTTGGACTTCCCTCAATTTCTCATATTCATTAAAGTATCGGAAACTTGCAACGAAACCCAAAGGCTTTCTGTTTTTGAGAAAATAATTTTCAAACTCGCTCTGCCTTAAAGCCAACTCTTCTAAAAATTTCTAAAAAACTTTCCACATAAATTTTAAAATTTTGAAAATATTCGCTTAGAGAATTAATGTGATCTACAATAGTATTTAACAATCCTTTTATCCGATCTTTATCTATTTCGTGATTTATATGGAAACAATCAAAGAATTGACAATTCTGAATATCAAAAATTATTTTGTACTATCAATTCATCTAAGAATCTGATAATAATATTAAACAAAACTATAGTTCGCATATGTTTTTTGTGATCATAATATTCATTATAATAGCTACATATATTTCAACAATTTCTCTACCACTTAATATTAATTCTCTTTTAAAATACAATACCTGATTTCTATTAGTAAAATTTATTAAATATAACCTTTCTACAACACTTTCAATATTAGAAGACATATAATTGAAAAATGAAATATATACCTTACTTGTGAATTGAGGTCCACCAAGCTTCTGCAATGGCTTCATATTTTCTCCCCTCTTGTCACTGGAAACACCCCAAAGGTTTGGAAGGTTCCTATATACTATGACTGCCCTTTTTCATTTCTGTATAGGACTTACTGTAACATTCCTTCCTCACAGACCATTTTGGAGATTATTAAGTTATGGTAACATAACGTTTTTAAGATGTGGAGCTTGTATAAGGAAATTCATATTTTATTTTTGCTTCCCTCAAAATTGAGTATTAAAAGGTATTTATAGATATAAAGCCGGTGCCTCGAATACTATTTTCCAGCTCAAGAACAAAGTAATAATTAAAAAAGATATACTAATGGCTAGTGTTTTTGGTCCCATTATCCAATGGTAAATAATAATTCATAAGATTCCTTATTTTATAGATAAGATAAGATAAAAAGAAATATTACAACCTTATACAATATGGACACATGGCAAAATAGATACCACCTTATCTTTTGCCCCAATTATTCTTGCTGAAACTGACATCATGAGTGAGGTATCACTTCATTATTGTTGGCCACCTTGTCCTAAGTCTTGAAGGTTTTAGACTTGAAGTCCAAGCTACGACTCTTTTCCTTTAGCCCCATGAGTGATTTCTCTAATTTTTGTTTGCCTCGAACCAATGCTTGAATTTTTTTTTTTTGCACGAAAGATCTTTATACTAGATAGTAACAAAAGTTCTACGATATCTAAGGATACATTGCTCTGGACAAGGAATAACTCCTTCTAGCACAAACTTAAGAAACTTAGTCCGAAGCACTTCGTTAATAATTTTGGTTTCTTTATACTTTTCCAATCTAACTTTAAAGCCTGACTATTAATCTTTTGGGGTTTCACAAGTCCTCGTGCTGAAACAGGATGCAAAGCCCATAGTTGATAATGATAATGAACTTTACCATCCTCTTTATACTCTATGATTGTACTAAAAATTTGGAATGAGACAACCTTTGTTACATTTTGTTTATCACGTTTAAAGCAACTTGTACAATTCTTGGATGTAATGAACAAGCAAAAATATCTTTTAAGTCAATCTCGATTATTTCTGCCAGTCCCGCTTCAATAAAACGGATACTTTCTGCACTCAACCTTAATGTTGGTTTTCCATATAAATGCCAATACAGATACGGGTGTAACATAAAACACTTTTAAAGCGAGCGATCTATATAATCAACCATCTTTTTTATGGTATACTTGATATCTCTAGGAAGTAGTTGAGTTAGTTTCTCAAGAAGCCTCCTCTTTTAAAAAAAATGTTGAAGGAATTCTTCTTTTTTTTTTGCTAGGCAGAAACCAAACTGCTCCTCTAGCTTTATGATGTAGGATACAACTTCATCTACAAAATGTTCAAATTATTGAAAATCTCTTTTTATAATTCCTCCTAGCAACCCTGCAAATAAAATAGATCTACTTTTTGAAAGACTAAGATCTTTAATACTTAATGAAAAATACCAAGTCTTTTTTTCAATAATTTGATCAATAGGTTTGTCGAATTCTTATTCATAATTTTCATTACTAGATTCATTTTGAGAATCTATGGATTGGTCTCAAGATGGTGGAATCGATTGTTGAGCCTATTCTGGTGCCAAATACTTTACTTTGAATTCATATTTACTAGATGGTTCTCCTAATGCATCTTCTGGACCATTTTTGAAAGGATTATCTATAGAATAATCATTAAGAAAATCTTCTCTAGAGTTATCTTCAAACTCTTCCCCTTCAAAGGTTTAGTTTGTAATCCTTTGGGATTTACTAGAACTTCCACTAGCTTCATGACTTAAATTGTCACATTTTGAAAATTTAGAGCTTAATATGCTCTCCTTTCTATGAAAAAGTTAGGCTTTCAAGACTTTCCACACCACTGTTTTCATTTTCATTTTTGGCACGCAACGCATCCCTCAATTGTAGGACTTTTTATTTTGTTACTCTATGTATTAAAGCAACTTTGTCATAAAAGTTTGGTGCCTTATCTTCATTTCGGACTCAAGATTTCTCCTATGAAGGTTTAGAGTTTCACTTTTAGCTATCCCTTTCTTAGCCTTACTATATTCCCTTGTTGACCAGTTCTTTCGAGGGCATTCTAAAGCAAAATGTCCAAGTCACTTACATAACTAACATATATCATCTCTTGATACATCTATTTTTTTCTTTGTCTCTACAGGACCAAGGCCTTTGTCCTTATTCTCTTATTTGTTTTAAGTGGACGTTCTTTTTCAGGATGCCACTTCCTCTTGCATATTAAGTATATCTTGTTTATGGCAGTAGGATCCATCTACAAGATTAGAAAGTTCACATGAAAGAGAGTCAGCTAGCACATTTCTATCAAAAGGAATATATTCAATATCAAACCTATAATAGCTAAACCATTCTTGCAACCTTAAAAGTCTAGTTTTCCTAGCCTCTTTAAAGTCTATATTTATGAACCTTTTTACATAGGTTGAATCTGTCCTAAGAGTGAACTTCTTGGGTACAAGAAAATGTAAAAAGCTTTAATACCATTTTTTATAGCTAAGATTTCTTTTTCATGGATTGGATAATTTAGTTCTGCACCTTTGAAACTTTCAGACCAATAATTACAAATAGGTTCTGGCTTTCTTTGATTTATTTTTAAAACTATAACCCCACTACTATCTAAAGAATTTGTCTCCAAAACTAACTCATCTATATCATATTGTAAATTCAAACAAAGTAAATTTCTAATTCTTTCTTTTACCTGAATTACAACTTGAATGTCTTCATTATCCGAATACAAATGATTTTTATTAGATGTTTTCTTAGCTATTAGTCCTTAGTATTTGGATAAATCTTTCAAGAATTGTTTGGCATAGTTAGTAAGTCCACAAAATCTCTATACTTATTTTTTATCCTCTAATTCATTTGGGAACTGAGTATTTTTTTTTATTTTTAGAAATATGACTTTGTAGCCAAATCTTATCTTTTGTAATTTCAAACCCTAAAAACTGAACCTTTCCTTTAAACCATTATATCTTTCTTTTAGATAGAATCATGCTTTCCTTTCGAAATACATCAATTACTTGTTCAAGGTGACTCATGTGCTTTTTTTAAATGTTATTGAAAACTAGCACATTATTTATATAGACCATACAAAACTTCTTTAATGCCTTAAATGCATTATCCATTTTGCATTGAAATATTCATGGGGCATTTTTCAGTCCGAATGGCATAACCTGCCATTCATACATTCCATGAGGAGTATTGAATGTTGTTAAGGGTATTGAGCTCTCCTCTATTTTTACCTACCAATAACCACTTTTTAAGTTAAATTTCGAAAAAAATGGAAGGTTGTTTGAGACTTACTCGATCCATGACATCTTCTACAGTAGGAATCTTATAAACATTATGTAAGGATCCAAAATATAACCTAGATAGATTGGTACATTGTGACGCGTGTCGAACCAAAAAAGCCCTCTTAAAGTCCGCTTTTGGGGCTCGAGAGATTGGTTCGCGTTATTTGATCTTGGATAACATGAGACATTTTGGAATCTCCACCCAATAAAATATTAGCGAAGTTCATCTAGTATCATGAAACTTTTAGGCACTTTTGAGATATTTTGGAGTTGGTACCCAATTTACAAGAAATTGGGAAAGGTCATCTAACCTCTATGGTCTAAACCAGAGAAAGTGTTCACAACTTCATTCTTATTTATGTCTTGATTAATTATAAGTGAGTTTTTAGGTTATAGAATTCTATCTCTCTTCTCACGCAATTAATGCAATTTATTAAAAACGCATTTCAAGCATCAAAAAAGCGATAAATGAAAGCTATAAAGAAAATGGTAAACACGCCAAGCACACAATTACAAAATCAAAATTGGGACAAAATACAATCCCCAAATGAAAATGAAAGCTAAATAAAATAGCCCCAAAATAATTAATCATAAGGGCCCACAAAATATATAAACATAAAATTAGACAAACAAACAAAGTCAATCATAAGGAGAGACATGCATAAATCGGGACATTTATTCGGTTTAGAAACATTAGTTTTTTCATGCTCACTTAAAAAGGGATCGAAGAATTATTTTGGCCACTGGCTTGAAAACCGGGATGAGTGATCCCATTTTTAAAAAAAATATTTTTTCATTTTAATTCATGACATTTTGCATTTCTTGGCTAAAATCGAGGACATTGGTCATAATTTATTAATAAAAATCCCAATTTAGTCATAAAAATATTTTTGTGACTTTTTATCTTACACGCGTATAAATAAAATTATTTTATTTATAAATAAACACAATCATGCAAATAAAGTGTTGGTAAGGTCTCACCCAAGTAGTGTAGCCTATTACGTGTGGTGACCTTTCCGTTTTGTCACAGCGATACTCAAGCAGGTGACACCACATTTTATCCAAGCGCAAAAAAATAACAATAAAAATATTAGCAATAATTCTAAAATTAACCACACAAAAATGAAGACAAGAAAAATATAGAACATGGTTATCATGCATATGAAAAATAAAATGGGCCAATTCGAGTACCTTAATTTAATACATAAACCACCCACATGCAAAGGGAATTAAAAAGTGAGTCACGCAAAAATATAATAATAAAAATAACAATGATAAAAATAATAATAACAATAATAATAGCAATAACAATAATATTAATAATAATAGTAAGAATAATAATAATGATAATAGTAATACTAATAATAATAACACTAATGATAATAATAGTAATGATAGTAACAACAATAACAATAATAATAATAACGGTAAAAAAATAATAATAAGAACAACAATGATAACAATAATAACAACAAAGACAACAACAACAATAATAATAATAATAATAATAATAATAATAATAATAATAATAATAATAATAATAATAATAATAAAAAACCAATGAAATTAAATAAATGAAAATGGGGAATGTAAATAAACATGTAATAAAAAATAATAATATTTAGACATAACATAAAAAAATAAAATAAAAAAAATAAAATAGAAAAAAGAAATATATCCAAAAATATTTACCCTCAGATTTGATGATTTGGAAGCAAGATATCTCAATTTATTTTTCCTTGTCAAAGATTCAAAAATAAACTAAAAAATATTCAAAAATCTTAGATTTTTATCTCAAAAAATTTTAAGAACACAAGAACTCAAAAAATTGATTTTTTGATATTTGATGAGAAAACACAAGTTAAGGAAATTAATTTTCCTTCCTCAAATGAATGCAATCTCACCAAGCATTTTTAGATCTAAGAAAAAATCAAGAAAGATAAAGAAAAGAGATTTTTTTTTTCTCTCAAAAATGGGATTTTTCTCTCAAGAAAATCCTCTCCAAATTCTCCCCAAATATCCTCCTTTTCTCTTTCCCAAATATTCTATTTATACCCATTATCAAGAGAAAACCCTAATTTAATTGGAAAAATAGTTTAAAAATAAAAAACACTTAAAAAATGGGTTAAAACCCAAAAAATGGCCAAAAAATTATTTTCGGCGAAAAATGGGATGCTGATAGGCGCTGGGGGCTCGCACACTGCGCACATCCGCGAGTCATCGAAAATATTTTTTTTTCTTTTTTTAACCCCTTTTTTCGACAAAAAACTATCACTTCTAACCTTACTTTTTTATTTTTAATTTTCAAAATATATATTTTTATTTATTTTCTAAAAAAGACAATCTTGACAAGAAAATGATCAATACTCACTTTCTTACTGATGAATCAATCTTTATTTTTATCATTGGATAATACTGATCTTGGACTGTTTCGGGATCCGGTGTCTACAGTTGTCCACAATTTTGAAAAAATTAGCACGCAGGTGCTTAGATGAGCCAAAATTCAGAAAAGAGGAAAGAAGCGCATACCTGAGGCGACGGCCTTCTTGCTGTATTGTTGCCTATGATTACGGTGTGATTAGTTTTCGCCAGCTTATCGGCGCATGAAACTGCAGTCAAGTTGTGTGATTGATGAATGTCATCTTATTGACGTGTGAAACCACTGTTGAGTTATGTAATTGATAAATGTCAGCTTATCAATGTATGAAGTCACAGTTGGACGATTGATAAACACCAGCTAGTAGGTGTGTGAAACCGCCAGACTCTGAAGAACGTGATTGATAAACGCCAATTTTTAGGCATGTGAAATCACGGCTGAACAATTGATAAACACCAGCTAGTAGGTGCGTGAAATCGCCAGACTCTGAAGAACATGATTGATAAATGCCAATTTGTAGGCATGTAAAATCATGGATGAACGATTAATAGATACTAGTTAGTAGGTGTGTAAAACTGCCAGACTCTGAAGAACGTGATTGATAAACACCAATTTGTAGGCATGTGAAATCACGGCTGAACGATTAATGAATACTAGCTAGTAGGTGTGCGAAACCGCCAGACTTTGAAGAATGTGATTGATAAACACTAATTTATAGGCATGTAAAATCACGGCTGAACGATTGATAAACACCAATTTGTAGGCATGTGAAATGTAACGCCCTAAAATAATGGATCCGAAAAGTGAGGGTAATGAATTCGCTATTTTAAGCAAATAAATTAAATAATTTGTTAAGGGAGTGGGTGTAAAATATTAAAAATTTAAGGGATTTATTTTTGGTAATTCAATTTAATTTAAAAAAAAAAAAGAGGGAAAACTCAAAACTACGTCGTTTTGAGTCTCCCCCCTTCCTCTTCTTTCTTTTCTTTCTTTTCTTCTCTTCTTTCCCTCTCTGCCCAATCCCGATCTAGCCGCCTCCCCTTCCCCGTCTGCCCCTTCCTCCTCCCCGTTGCTCCTCGCCGTCCAGCCGCCTCCTTCCCTGCTGTCAGCCGCCGGCATCACTCTTCCTTCTTTCGCGCGCGACGACAGCCTTCTTTTTGCGCGTTGGAGTCGAATTTCAGCCCCACTCGATGCCGCCGCTACCGGCCACCATTTGTGCCATCAACCCCCTCCTATAGTGAGTAATTTTAGCTTGTAATTTTTGGAGTTTGAGGAGAATAATTAAGGGCAAATTTTTAGGAGTTAGGGATTTGAAATTCTGAGTTTAGAAATTTGACGATCTAAGCTTAAAATAAGTTAAATTTTTTATTTTTAAGTGATATAATCAAGTTAATTTGCATTATTAATGGAATTTATTGAGTTTATGGTTGAATTGTTGTGTGTATATGTGAAGAGGAAGGAGAAAACGTGAAGAGTAAGGGAAAAGAAAAACAAGTGGAGATCTAAGTTCATTTTTGTGAAGTTGATTGAAGCCATTGAAGTTGTTTTGTCGAATATCAAGGTTTGCGACCACTAAAATTCACATTTTCTTACTTAATTTGTATGTTTTCGATTATATTTTAAGTAAATAAGTGTTGACTTGAAAAGATTTTGTTAGAAATAATTTTTGGAACTTGTGAAATTTAATTTATAAGTTAGCCTAATGAGTAAATGTGATAGAAAATTAAGTAGAATAATAATATTATTAAGAGAGGTAGCTTATGAAGGTTTTTATTTGAAAATAAAGATGAACCATTAAAATTTATGACTTGGCTTGTTATGTTTTGATGAGTTAATACGAAAAAAATAATAAATAACAATTATGTGATTTTGAATACGATATGAGACTCTGTGAAATAAAAAATGGAATATGTGCCTTTACTTGATTTGTTAAAAGGGACTGATTCGGATTGTTAAAGGAGAGAGTTAGTATTAATATGATGTTGGTGTATTGGTTTGGAAGGAAGATGAAACATATTCAATTTGTTTAGTTGAATGTTTCCTCTTAAATGTGATTATAAGCATGTAAAATACTATAACTATTATAATTGAGATTAAAGAAAGGAGAATAAATGAGAGATTTTTATGTCCTTAGTAAACGATAGAAAACATGGTAGGATACAATTGGCCGGCCATAGGGATGTATTTTGTTTGGAGTGTAGGTTGGATATCGAATGTTACGTGGAGTATCGGTTAGAAATTTAGTATTTATGTGGAATGCCGAATAGATATTTGAATGCTTTTATTTGGAGTGTAGGATGGAATTTTTTTTTGGATTTGTGAAGTGTTGAAAATTAATATTGTCGATTGGTATTGTAGGTTATTGAGAACCTACAAGCTAGGATTGAAGTGCAGAGCCCGGTATTGGCCACTTCAATCCATAGTCCCGTGTATCTACTTGGATGTATTCCATTGAGTTACTATGGGCATTTTGATTTATTTTATTAAATTGGTTTCTAATATTGAGGAAATTGACTAATTTAGTGTAACTTGTTAATTTAGTTTCATGATTAAGATAACCGTTATGTAATATATGTATAGTTACACTAGCATGTTTATTTATGTATGTCAATAAAAAGTGTATTGTTAAATTGTATATATACTAATTATATTTTTCTGGCATATAATTTTTTTTTTAATTTAAAGCTTGTGGTATGAGATATTTTGGAAAGTAATTTTAGTGGTTGCCACTAAGCAAACTTGCTTAGCGCGTGGAATTTTATTTCTGCGCATAGGTACGGATGTCAAACTGAAATGCTAGCTGGAAATTTATCAGAAAGTCAGGAGAAGTCCTTAACTTCAAAATAGATACTTGGGCTTATATATATATTTATTTTGTTATTTTGAAGCATCAACGTTGGATTTTGGAATGGCTTTATAGAAAGTGCTAGTTTAGAATTTTGCAAAGTAATTTATTTTGTTGATGGTTATTACTATTTGAAAGATATTATAATTGTATACATGTAGAAGTTAATGGATGCCTTGGTTCTCAATTTTGGTATGTGTAGAAACTGAGTTATGTAATTATTCTGGTGTAGTGTTATATTTGAGGAGGTTGGGATATTTTGATGGATGATTTGGTTTTGGTTGGAGTTGTGAAATTGTGAATGATGATATAAAAGTGAAATTTTTGACTGTCTAACAGGGGGATAGTGACCCGTATAAGGGAAATTATGTCTGATTTTCTGTAAAATCTGAAATGATTGGATTTATACGAGTTTGATATTAAATTCTAGATAGCAATATCTAGATTATCGATTAGTATATCAGTTTGGGTAACATTTGGTATCCGACTTCCAATGGGTCGGGTATCGGGTGTTACATTTAGTGGTATCAGAGCCCGGTTTAGGCGGTCCTAGGACTGGATTGGAAGAGGAAAATAATGGAGAAGGGTGATATGCTCTATATGCCTGTCAAGTAACCTTTAATGTATGGGCAGTTTTCTTTGCATGAGCATGTGGGTGGGATAAATTGCATAATCACATTTTTTATGCATACATGGTTGCATAAATTGCATATATAAAGCACTAAGCATATATTTCCTCATTTATACATAAACATTCATTACATGCTTATTAGAAAAAGAGATGTCCTGCATATGAGGGACTTGACAGGTTATGTATTGAGCATGTCATGAATTATGGAATTTGGTATTGTGTGAAGTAAATGAATGTGTACGAATTGATGTTATGCGAATAAATAGAGTATGGAGATTAGAGATGTACCTTATGAAATTCGTCTTTTGTATTACTTACAGATTTGTTATGGAGTCGGGATCTAGAGAGGCCGGTCAGGAAGATAGGGAAAGTTGAGGTTCTGCTACAGTTGAGGGTACTGATAGAGTACAATCTTCAATGGAGACCCCTCCTGTACCACCTATTCCTCCCGCCCAGATGGAATTTTTCCAAGTTATGACTGAAGCTATGAGAAGAATGACGGAGGCTATGCCTCCTTACCAGCCTCAGCCGCCACCTCCTCCACAGGAGGCAATTATGAAAGAATGAAGAAATTGGGTGCCACAGATTTCTATGGTGATGCATCTATCACCCCACAAAAAGCAGAGGAATGGCTACAAAAAGTAAAAAGGATTTTTGATCATATGAAAATTTCACCAAAAGAAAAGCTAGACTGAGCAGCTTTCTTACTTCAAGGACAAGCTCACGAATGGTGGTTGGCCATCTCCAGAGATGTATTAGAACCTGGTCCTACTTGGGATTTCTTTCTAGATCAATTTGAGAAGAGGTACATTGGAGCTCAATACAAGAGGGCTATGGAGAGGGCATTTCTTTACCTTAAACAGGGAACCAAGACGGTGACAGAATATTTGAGAGAGTTTGACAGACTGAGACATTATGCACCAGGTCTTGTAGCAACTAGAGAAATGAAGCTGCAGAGATTCAAGGATGGGTTGCATACTGAGATTAGGCGAGGACTTGTGGGGCATAAATTTACAGATCTTGGGGAATTGGTAGAAGCAGCCCTTGAGGTTAAAGAGTTAGAAGTTGAGGAGAAAAATAGAAAGATTAAAAGTCAGCAGAAAAGAAGTCAAGGACAATCTGGTTCGACCACTCCTTCTATTAAGAGACAGAAAGGGTCCCAGTCGGTAGCTCAGTCACAAACTCATTCTCAGGGACAGTCTAAAGGTAATAGAAGCACAACCAGTTCAGGGAGACAACCCACATCTACAGCTAGCACACCTGGGGGTGCGAGTAGGGCAACTCCTTTATGCGAGCATTGCGGAAAACAACATACAGGTGAATGTTGGAGATTGACAGGAGCCTGCTACAGGTGTGGCTCCAAAGGTCATTTTGCTAGAGATTGTCCTGGATCACAGACTCCGACAGCTCCACAGTCTAGAGGATCTACATCTACTCAGAGAGGTGGAGGTAGAGGCAGAGGTAGAGGTGATGTTTCAAGAGTTGCTACTCAGAGGGATTTTGTACAGACAGCTGTGGGATTAGATGCTAGGGCCACAGCATGCGCCTATGCCATTAGAGCTCTTGAGGAGCGGGATGCACCATACGTCATTGTTGGTAAATTTTCTCTTTTCAATCATGATGTTTATGCATTGGTGGATCCTGGCTCCACACATTCATATATATGCACTACTGTAGCTCATGGAAAGGGTTAGAATGTTGAGAAATTAGATCATGAAATCCTAGTAACTAATCCTTTAGGGCATAGTGTGCTGGTAGATAGAGTATATAAGAATTGCCCAGTCCAGGTACAGAACCATACTTTTCCCGCTAATTTAATTGAATTACCATTCCATGAGTTTGACATGATCCTTGGAATGGATTGGTTATATGCACATCAAGTAATGGTAGATTGCTGTCTTAAACGGGTTACCCTTAAAACTATTAATGATGAAGAACTCACTGTGGTGGGTGAGAGGTTGGATTTTCTTTCCAATGTGATATCTGCCACCAGGGCCAGGAGGTTGGTAAGAAAGGGGTGTGAAGCCTACTTAGCATGTGTTCTTGAAGCTAAGAAGGAAGAACCCAAAATTCAAAATTTTCCTACGGTGTGTGAATTTTCAAGATGTATTTCCAGATGAATTACCAGGGTTACCACCGGAAAGAGAGATTGACTTTTCCATTAATGTGATGCCTGGTACAGCACCCATATCTATTGCACCCTATAGAATGGCTCCTACTGAACTCAAGGAATTGAAGATACAGTTACAAGAGCTTCTTGAGAAGGGTTTTATTCGCCCCAGTGTGTCTCTATGGGTTTTGTCAAGAAGAAGTATGGGACACTGAGACTGTGTATTGATTACAGACAATTAAACAAAGTCACAGTGAAGAATAAATACCCTTTGCCTAGAATCAATGATCTTTTTGATCAGCTTAAGGGTGCTGGTGTATTTTCCAAAATTGATTTGAGGTCCGACTATCATCAATTGAGAGTGAAGGAGTCAGATGTGCCTAAGACAGCTTTCAGAACTAGATATGGGCATTATGAGTTCTTGGTGATGCCTTTTGGGCTCATAAATGCTCTAGCAGCGTTTATGGACCTCATGAATCACATTTTTCACTCCCACTTAGATCAGTTTGTTGTAGTTTTTATTGATGATATTTTGGTCCATTTAAGGAGCAGGGAGGAATATGATCAACATCTTAGAACTATTCTACAGACCTTGAGAGAAAAATAACTTTATGCTAAATTCAGCAAATGTGAATTTTGGCTAAGTGAGATACCCTTCCTTGGTCACATTGTGTCATCTGATGGGATTAGAGTGGATCCCAAAAAGATTAAAGCTATCCTTGAATGGAAGCCGCCGAGAAATGTCACGGAGATTAGAAACTTTTTGGGCTTAGCCGGTTATTACAGAAGGTTCGTTAAGGGATTTTCCTTAATTGCAGCCCCTTTGACCAAGCTACTCCAGAAGAATGCTAAATTTGTATGGAGTGAGAAATGTCAAGAACATTTTAAAAAACTTAAGGCAATGTTAACAGAGGTGCCTATTTTGACTCAATCAATAGCAGGAAAGGACTTTGTGATCTATAGTGATACATCGTATAATGGGTTAGGATGTGTTTTAATGCAAGAAGGGAAAGTGATTGCTTATGCATCTAGGCAACTTAAACCCCATGAAAAGAATTATCCAACCCATGATTTGGAGCTAGCAGCTATTGTCTTTGCTCTTAAAGTTTGGAGGCACTACTTGTATGGGGAAAAATGCTACATTTATACTGACCATAAAAGCCTTAAATACCTGCCTACTCAGAAGGAGTTAAATTTAAGATAAAGAAGGTGGATAGAGTTAATCAAAGATTATGATTGTATCATTGATTATCATCCGGGAAAGGCGAATGTTGTGGCAGATGCACTTAGCAGAAAATCCATGGTAGCTTTGAGAGCTATGAATGTCAGACTAGCATTAGCTGATGATGGAGCTATTATGGCTAAACTGAGGCTTAGGCCAACATTGTTACATCAAGTTAAGGAGGCACAAAAGTATGATGAAAAGCTCACTGCTATTTTTAAGCAAGTCTAAGAGGGGAAGGATAGTGGGTTCATGATTAAGGAATATGACTGCTTGCACTATAAAGACAGAATTTGCGTTCCTGCTGATGAAGGATTGAAGAAACAGATTTTGAAAGAGGCACATAACAGTTTTTATGCTATGGACCCGGGCAGCACTAAAATGCATCAAGATTTAAAAACTCATTATTGGTGGCCTGGAATGAAGAGGGACGTAACAGATTTTGTCACAAGATGTCTGACTTATCAGCAAGTAAAAGCTGAGCATCAAGTTCCATCGGGTTTGTCAAATGGGATCGAATCACCATGGATTTTGTTGTTGGATTACCCCTGACTAGGAAAAGGCATGATTCGGTGTAGGTCATAGTTGACAGGTTAACAAAGGTAGCTCACTTTTTACCAGTCAGAACTGACTATCCATTGATTAATCTGGCAGAAGTGTACATTAATGAGATAGTACGGTTGCATGGGATTCCTTCTTCTATTGTATCTGACAGAGATCCAAGGTTTACATCGAGATTTTGGAAAAAGCTTCATGAAACTTTAGGCACAAGGCTAAATTTCAGCACTGCCTTTCATCCTCAAACGGACGGACAGTCCGAAAGAGTGATTCAGGTAGTTGTTAATGATTAAATTAAGAATATTTAAGTTTATGAATTTTTGATAGATGTATGATTATATTGTAATAGGTTCTAGAGGACATGCTTAGAAGCTGTGTGATAGATTTTGAAGGTAGTTGGGACAAATATCTTCCATTGGTTGAATTTGCCTACAATAACAGTTATCAGGTAAGTATTCAAATGGCTCCTTATGAAGCACTATACGGAAGAAAATGTAGAACTCCGTTATGTTGGACCGAGCTTAAGGAGAAGAAGATAGTTGGTCCAGAATTGATAAGAGAGACAGAAGAAAAAGTGAAGATTATTAAGGAAAGGTTGAAAGCCGCATCAGATCGTCAGAAGTCCTACGCCGATTTAAAAAGGAAAGACATAGAGTATGAAGTTGGTGATAAGGTCTTCTTAAAAGTATCACCATGGAAAAAGGTGTTGAGATTTGGTAAAAGAGGCAAGTTGAGTCCTAGGTTTATTGGACCATACGAAATTTTAGAACGTGTGGGTCCAGTGGCCTATAGATTAGACTTACCTTGGGAATTGGACAAAATTCATAATGTCTTCCATGTCTCAATGCTAAGAAGGTATCGATCGGATCCATCTCATATTATTAAACCTGGGATGGTAAAGGTTCAACCAGATTTGAAATATGAAGAAGAACCTATCCAAATCTTGGCACGGGAAACAAAGCAACTAAGAAACAAAACAGTTCCACTGGTGAAAGTGCTATGGAGAAATCACAATACAGAAGAAGCCACTTAGGAACCCGAGGAGACAATGAGAAAGACGTATCCGCAACTATTTAAGCCAGGTAAATTTCGAGGACGAAATTTTCTTTTTAGAGGGGAAGAAATGTAACGGCCTAAAATAATGGACCCGAATAGTGAGGGTAATGAATCCGATATTTTAAGCAAATAAATTAAATAATTTATTAAGGGAGTGGGTGTAAAATATTAAAAATTTAAGGGATTTATTTTTGGTAATTCAATTTAATTTAATTTAATTTAAAAAAAAGAGGGAAAACCCAAAACTACGTCGTTTTGAGTCTCCCCCCTTCCTCTTCTTTTTTTTTCTTTCTTTTCTTCTCTTCTTTCCCTCTCTGCCCAATCCCGATCCAGCCGCCTCCCCTTCCCCATCTGCCCCTTCCTCCTCCCCGTCGTCCAGCCGCCTCTTTCCCCGCTGTCAGCCGCCGGCGTCACTCTTCCTTCTTTCCCCTCTTTTGCGCGCGACGACAGCCTTCTTCTCGCTCGTTTGGAGTCGGGTTTCAGCCCCACTCAACGCCGCCGCCGCCTCCTCGTCGCCGGCCACCATTTGCGCCATCAACCCCCTCCTATAGTGAGTAATTTTAGCTTGTAATTTTGGGATTTTGAGGAGAATAATTAGGGGCACATTTTTAGGAGTTAGGAATTTGAAATTCTGAGTTTAGGAATTTGATGATCTAAGCTTAGAATAAGTTAAATTTTTTATTTTTAAGTGATATAATCAAGTTAATTTACATTATTAATGGGATTTATTGAGTTTATGGTTGAATTGTTGTGTTTATATGTGAAGAGGAAGGAGAAAACGTGAAGAGTAAGGGAAAAGAAAAACAAGTGAGGATCTAAGTTCATTTTTGTGAAGTTAATTGAAGCCATTGAAGTTATTTTACCGAATATCAAGGTTTGCGACCACTAAAATTCACATTTTCTTACTTAATTTGTATGTTTTCGATTATATTTTAAGTAAATAAGTGTTGACTTGAAAAGATTTTATTAGAAATAATTTTTGGAACTTGTGAAATTTAATTTATAGGTTAGCCTAATGAGTAAATGTGATAGAAAATTAAGTAGAATAATAATATTATTAAGAGAGTTAGCTTATGAAGGTTTTTATTTGAAAATAAAGATGAACCATTAAAATTTATGACTTGACTTATTATGTTTTGATGAGTTAATACGAAAAAAATAATAAATAACAATTATGTGATTTTGATTATGATATGAGACTCTGTGAAATAAAAAATGGAACATGTGCCTTTGCTTGATTTGTTAAAAGGGACTGATTCGGATTGTTAAAGGAGAGAGTTAGTATGAATATAATGTTGGTGTATTGGTTTGGAAGGAAGATGAAACATATTCAATTTGTTTAGTTGAATGTTTCCTCTTAAATGTGATTATAAGCGTGTAAAATACTATAACTATTATAATTGAGATTAAAGAAAGGAGAATAAATGAGAGATTTTTATGCCCTTAGTAAACGATAGAAAACATGGGTAGGATATAATTGGCCGGCCATAGTGATGTATTTTGTTTGGAGTGTAGGTTAGATATCGAATGTTATGTGGAGTGTCGATTGGAAATTTAGTATTTATGTGGAATACCGAATAGATTTTTGAATGCTTTTATTTGGAGCGTAGGATGGAATTTTTTTGGATTTGTGAAATGTTGAAAATGAATATTATCGATTGGTATTGTAGGTTATTGAGAACCTACAAGCTAGAATTGAAGTGCAGAGCCCGATATTGGCCACTTCAATCCATAGTCCTGTTTATCTACTTGGATGTATTCCATCGAGTTACTATGGGCATTTTAATTTATTTTATTAAATTGGTTTATAATATTAAGGAAATTGACTAATTTAGTATAACTTGTTAATTTAGTTCCATGATTAAGATAACCGTTATGTAATATATGTATAGTTACACTAGCATGTTTATTTATGTATGTCAATAAAAAGTGTATTGTTAAATTATATATCTACTATTTATATTTTTCTGGCATATAATTTTTTTTTTAATTTAAAGCTTGTGGTATGAGATAGTTTGGAAAAGTAATTTTAGTGGTTGTCACTAAGCAAATTTGCTTAACGCGTGGAATTTTATTTCTGCGCGTAGGTACGGATGTCAGACTAAAATGCTAGCTGGGAATCTATCAGAAAGTCAGGAGAAGTCCTTAACTTCAAAATAAATACTTGGGCTTATATATATATATTTATTTTGTTATTTTGAAGCATCGAAGTTGGATTTTGGAATGACTTTATAGAAAGTGCTAGTTTAGAATTATGCAAAGTAATTTATTTTGTTGATGGTTATTACTATTTGAAAGATGTTGTATTTATATACATGTAGAAGTTAATGGATCCCTTGTTTCTCAATTTTAGTATGTGTAGAAACTGAGTTATGTAATTATTCTGGTGTAGTGTTATATTTGAGGAGGTTGGGATATTTTGATGGATGATTTGGTTTTGGTTGGAGTTGTGAAATTGTGAATGATGATATAGAAGTGAAATTTTTGACTGTCTAATAGGGGGATAGTGACTCGTATAGGGGAAATTTTGTCCGATTTGCTTTAAAATCTGAAATGATTGGATTTATATGAGTTTGATATTAAATTCTAGATAGCGATATCTAGATTATCGATTAGTATATCAGTTTGGGTAACATTTGGTATCTGACTTCCAATGGGTCGGGTATCGGGTGTTACATGAAATCACGGCTGAATAATTGATAAATACCAGCTAGTAGGTGTGTGAAACTGCCAGACTCTTAAGAACGTGATTGATAAACACCAATTTGTAGGCATGTGAAATCATGGCTAAACGATTGAAAACACCAGCTAGTAGGTGTGTGAAACCATCAGATTTTGGAGAACGTGATTGATAAACACTAATTTGTAGGCATGTGAAATCACGGCTGAACAATTGACAAACATCAGCTAGTAGGTGTGTGAAACCGTCAAACTTTAGAGAACGTGATTGATAAACATCAATTTGTAGGCATGTGAAATCACTATTGAGATTTTGTGTCTGAATTGGCAACCTTTCTGCTCCTATGAGAAAGGAAACGTCTCTTCTGGTCACCATTTAGATTGTGGAGGGATTGTCATCCTTCTGAGTTGCACCGTGCCTTTTCAAGACTTAATAAGTGCGAGTACCACCCTCGAATGGCAATGTGTCGAGTCTGCTCTAGACTTCCAAAGCACGGGGTTGTTCTCCTGAACTGCACGGAGTCTACTCCAAACTTAACAAGTGCGGGTGCCATCCTCAAATGGCGATGCACCGAGTCTGCTCCAAAATATAGACATCCTCTTGGATTGAAAGGATTTGGAATATTTTGGAAAAAACTTAATGCTCTGAAAAGACTAAGAATGCCTTGGAAAAAGGACTTAATGATAATGATCCAAAAAGGCTGAGAATGCCTTGGAAAAGGACTTAAAGATAATACTCCGAAGAGGCTGAGGAAGCCTTAGAAAAGTGACTTAACGATAATGCTCCGAAGAGGCTAAGAATGCCTTAGAAAAACAACTTAAAGATAATGCTCCAAAGAGACTGAGAATGCCTTGGAAAAAGGACTTAAACATAATGCTCCGAAGAGATTAAGAATGCCTTGGAAAAAGGACTTAACTATAATGCTCTGAAAAGGCTGAGAATGCCTTGGAAAAAGGATTTAAAGATAATGCTCCAAAGAGACTGAGAATACCTTGAAAAAAGTACTTAACGATAATACTCTGAAGAGGCTGAGAATGCCTTGGAAAAAAGACTTAAAGATAATACTCCGAAGAGACTGAGAATGTCTTGAAAAAGGGACTTAACGATAATGCTCCGAAGAGGCTGATAATGCCTTGGAAAAATGACTTAAAGATAATGCTCCGAAAAGATTGAGAATGCCTTGGAAAAAGGACTTAAAGATAATGCTCCGAAGAGATTGAGAATGCCTTGAAAAAAGGACTTAACGATAATGCTCTGAAAAGGCTGAGAATGCTTTGGAAAAAGAACTTAAAGATAATGCTCTGAAAAGACTGAGAATACCTTGAAAAAAGTACTAAGAGGCTGAGAATGACTTGGAAAGAGTACTTAAAGATAATGCTCCGAAGAGACTGAGAATATTTTGGAAAAAGGACTTAACAATAATGCTCTGAAGAGGCTGAGAATGCCTTGGAAAATGACTTAAAGATAATGTTCCGAAGAGACTAAAAATGCCTTGGAAAAGGGACGTAACGATAATGCTCCGAAGACGTTGAGAATGCCTTGGAAAAAGAACTTAAAGATAATGCTCCGAAGAAATCGAGAATGCCTTGAAAAAAGGATTTAACGATAATGCTCCGAAAAGGCTGAGAATGACTTGGAAAAAAGACTTAAAGATAATGCTCCGAAAAGATCGAGAATGACTTGGAAAAAGGACCTAATGATAATACTCCGAAGAGGCTGAGAATGCCTTGAAAAAAGGACTTAAAGATAATGTGCACAAAATGTATGTGCAAAGCTATACACACAAATCATGCTAAGGATTAATGTGGAAAAATTATGTGTATACAACTATACATTTAAAGAATTAAATGCATGTGATATGTGCTTGTGATATGCATGCTAAACATGTGCAATGAATTATGTGTAGCAAGTATGCAGAGATTATGTACACGAAATGTGCATGAAGGATTGCATATGCAAGATATATACAAAGTTCATGCATGTGTGAATGCATGTTGGGCATCATCAAATGCCATGCACGTGTAAGGTTATGCAAAGAGATATGTGAAAGATTGCACATGTGGAATGCACGTGAGATGCAAAAATAGATAGACCACATTCTAGGCAGTTAAGGGATTCATTGAGGGTGCTGCTCATGCTGTCTGATGCCCCCAATGATCTAGAAGAGTGTCATCCTAGCTTAGAAACCCTGACCCATAATCATTTCAGAGAGAACCGTCCGGTGTGCATCTTTGCCCCCCGGTCAATGAGCATGTGCCCTTTTACTATGAGCTGTACAGCATCTTGCCCCCATGATTCTAACTCATGCTCTACATCATGCACGATCTACCTAAAGGGGGGTCATCCGAAGTGATACCGCCTTATCGCTCCAGGCATCAAAAGTCATTGATTAAAGGTAATGTGTCCCTTGTGGATTTTCACACTAGTTTTTTTTTTACGAGAGATGTATCCCTTTTGGGGATTTTCATATAACCCTGTGCCTTATTTTTGCCTGGAATGGACCCAACCAATCCAGCGGCATTTATTCATTTTATTTTTTGTATGACAGACTGCCTATTTTCAAGTTTTCACCACGCTGTTTTACCTAACTTTTGCTTAGAGAGCCAATCACATTTTTCACCTTTAACCCCCCTTTTTTTGAAGGGTAGGAGGAGGAGCATTTGTAAAATGAAGTTTTATCATTACAACCTTGAATGAAGCTTGTCCCAGCATATGTCCTTATGTATACAACGGGTTTCTCTTGACCATTTAATCGCAAGTTTATGCCTAGCTTATACATGTTTTCCTATTTATATGCACCATATAGCAACAATAATAATCATGTCTAGACATGTGATGCAAAAACACAAGTTTTATTCAATCTCAGGAATAACCCCTTGGACGCATTCGACTCCTGTTATCAATCAGCACTCTCGAGTTTTCTTGATCAAATATTTTCTCTCAGCCCTTAATTTTTGCCCAGGATGCCCCCTCTCTCTTTTTCTTTTTTTTAGCCATGTGTGACGCGCTCCGAACCCCATTGGCGCCCCGAACACCCGCCTTTAGGGCTTTCGAGATGAGGTTCATAAAACTTGTAAGGAATTACAAGTGCATCCATTTTTGGCAACAAGGATGTTTCTTGGAGTCACCACCCAATAGAATATTGGAAAAGGTCGTCTAGCCTCAGTGAGCCTGAAACAGCGCTGCTATGTCCATTTTGGGCAAGCTAGAGGTGTCTTGGAGACCCCACCCTAATAAAATATTAGGATGGTCCTCTCGCCTCGTGGAGCCTAGGACTATGCAAGTTGGGCCTTTTTCGAGACACAAGAGGTGTCTTGGAGGTCCCACCCCAATAGAATATTGAGATGGCCCTCTCGCCTCGTTGAGCCCAAGACCAGAGATGGTTTGGGACTTCTTATTTATTCATATCTTGGTTAAGTTTATGATTGAGTTTTGAATTTATTATTTCATCCCATTTCTCATTGAATTCAATGCAATTTATTTAAAGCGCACGTCAATCATATAAAGAAAGCGATAAATAAAAATGAAATTAAAATAAAGCACATGAACATAAATTACAACAAAACTAAGGGCGGAATACAACCCCCATTGAAAATAAAAAATAAATCATACATAAAACGGGCTATTTGTTAAAGATGAGGACATTAGTCCTCACATGCGTATTTAAAGAAAATAATTTAAGGTGACAATTTATTTTGGATGAAAGAAACTAGGACATTGGTCCCATTTTTATTAGAAAAATTCAAGTTTAATTAATAGAAATATTTTTGTGATTTTTTAATTAACGAGCATAAAAATAGATCTACTTATTACATATTACATATTACATAAAAACAAAATAATGAAAGCAAAGTAATGAAAATAATAAAAAATTAACAAGTCAACTCCCAAATGGATCTTTAAATCTTCATGGGCTCTCACTTGGTATTAAAAAAACTCACACATGAAAAATAAATATTAAAAACATAAATAAAAGTGATGTTAGTAATCAAAAATTAATTAAACATATAACATATGAAAATGAATCAAAATGAATAAAATATATCATGTATGACGAATTAATTAAATGACATAATAAAATAACAATTCAACATGCATAAAAAAAACATAAAATAATAACAATAGAACTTAACATGCATAAAAAGGCATAAAATAATAGCAATAAAATTCAACATGCATAAAAACATGTAAAACAATAACAATAAAATTTAACATGCATAAAAAACATAACTACAATAATAAAAATTCAACAAATCATGGCAATAAACAAGGATAACAAAAGAAATAATACTAGTGATGGTAGTAATAATAGATAATAACAATAATAATAATAATAATAATAGACATAAAGTAATAACAATTACAATTATAATAATAATAACAATAATAACAAACAATAATAATAGAAAGACGAACAATCAAATGAACATGCAAAAATAATAAGAAATTGTAAAATAATAAAACATGTTAAAACATGTTAACAATGATAATACTAACAATAATAATAGTGATAATCAAAATAATCAAACAATTAAATAAGCACACAAGAATAAAAATAATAATAGATCTAAGAGAATTTACATGTTAGCTAATTAATTGTAAACAAAAAATTAAATTAAAAAACTAAATCAAGAATTGAGTTAAGAATGCTTACCCTCAAAATTTAGCTTGATGAAATGAAGGTAAGATCCAATTTCTTGTCTTGATTGTAAGAATATATTGGAAAAAATAAAATATTAAAACTGAATTTTTACTCAAAAACAAATAATTGATTTATTTGTCTCAAAGTAAAAAATTGTTAAATGAAAATAAGAAAATAAGAAAATTCCCAAGAACAAAAATTATTCTTTTTGCCTTAAGAATTAACTTGGAAATATCCTTTAGAAATTGAGAGAATTTGTTTTTGAGAGAAGAAAGAAGAAGAAAATAATTTTTCTAAAAAAAATCCCTCCTAATTCTCTATCTAAAAATCATTTTATACCTCTCCAAAAAATTCAGATTTTAATTGAAGAAATTAAATTAATTTAATTTCAATAAACACTAAAAACTGAAGAATTTGAAGGGTTGGAAAATAAAATGTTTTAGGATTGAATTCTATGAAAAAAAATGAAGAAAAAGCATTAAAAGTAAAGAAAAAAGACAAAAAATTGAAAAAAAAAGCAAAAACGGGCGAAGAGGGTGTAATACCCCAAAGTGTACCCTAGTTGGATTATAGTGTCAATTGCATGTTAGGGTGTTAATGAGATTGGATTAAGTGAGTAATTAATGGGCCAAGGGTGTAATTGAAAAAGGAAAAGTTACCATTAAAGGACAGAATATATGAGAGGGACTGAATGGTTATTTGCCAAAGATCATTTGCTGGATTTGGTAAGGCTGAGGAGTGGAATCCACGTATGGCTTCTCCCATGAGACATCCAACCCCTTTTTGCATGCAAATTATGTTTAATTATGAGGCTGAATTGGTAGTGGAATTTGACAGCATTTCCCATTCTTTGCTTTCCTCAAAATTCTGTATTCCTTCATCTCTTGAGTTTGAGTTTCTTTTTCTTCTCAATTGAATCTGGAATTTGATTGCATGTGGATTGGTTTGAAGAGTTAAACTAAAAAGGTAAGTAAGCTGATGTTTATATGAGTATCCTTTCTTCTACTCCCTTCCTTTGAGTTGGATTTGGATTGAATCTTGAGTATGGACTAAGAAAGAGATTATGTTTGTATTTTGTGTAAGATTTGGACAAGAGGAAAGCTAAGGGAAAGGAGAAGGTGTAGCTGGAGATTGAGAGTGTCCAGCAACCCATTTTGAGGTTTGGGATATATGTGTTCTTATGTGTTCTTATGTTAATTTTATTTGAGTATATGTGATGGATAGATGATTTTGATGTGTAATTGATGCATGATTATGTGTTAATTGATAGAGGTATACTTGAAGTGTACACATGATGTGTGATGAGTATTGAACAAAATCCATGAGCATACTAAGTGAATAAGCATGAAAAGTATGAACCCCAGTGTTAGGAAAAATTCTGCTTATAGCTTATCAGACCTCCGTATAGTAATTCGGGCATAACTGGAGTTAAAGAACTCCAAATTGAGATTTTGTTGCTTAATCAGAACCATGACTTCTATACCTATAAATTGGGCAGAAATGACTTTGAGCTAATTCTGGCTCTAAGACCCCTAAAAATAGCACAAACAGACGTGTCTCTACCTTGTAGGGTTCACTGGAACAGTCTATATTGTTTAATTTATATCTGATCTTTTACAAATCCAAATGACCTAAAAATTGTCTCATTTAAAATATAAGACATAGAGGAAGAAATGTTATGAAGGAACCTTTGCCTAAAATTGAGTGTAAGACTTCGGTTTGGGCTGTACAAAATTGTGGTGCGAAGCAGTCCTGAAGTTTAGCTTCTGTTTTGCTTATTTTGGTATGTCACGGTCACAATGAAATTCATTGCCACCGTGACATATGTTTTTAGCAGGCAGAATGTCTATTTATGGACCTCACGGTCACAACCAATTCATTGCCACCGTGACCACTCTCTGTTTTGTCTTTTTAGGGTGTTTTTCTTCCCAAAATGCACCCGAACTTCACCACGAGGTCCCATGACTTGTCCGATACATATTTATCATTATAAAATGAGTATCCTAAGTATGATAAATTATACATACTAATATATATATGAGCTATAAGTGTTCTAAGTGTGATGAATTAAGTATGTGAATGCGAATATATATAGTCTTGAATATGAATGCGTACAACAAGAATGTGAAGGCGAATAAGTGTAAATGTGAATGCGTATATCCATGTGTAAATTGAGTATGATAAATCATGAATGATGATGCGTATTAACAAGCGTATATTTAAAATATCTTGAGCATGGTGAACCATGTATGCAGTGATATGCATATAGAGTTACATGTGAATGAGTTTAGAATGACATGTATGTATGTATAGTAAGATATGAAGTAGATTACATGACTAGCATGGGTTTAAGTAAATGTATATGAATGACCATACATGTTTTGATATGGGATAATGGTTATAAGCCTTAGATGCTCATACAAGTGGATAGATAGGCATGCCTATAAAGGGTTAGATGATTTGCAGCTGCTAGATGTTGGCACTGACGGGTGTCTATATGTTTGGCATCGACGGATGTCTAGATGTTGATACTTAAAGTATCTAGATGTTTGGGACTACGGTCTCTAGATGGCTTGAGACTATGGTCTCTAGATGTTTTGGTACCATTACTTGGTATCTATATGTACTCGTATCCACTTATGTTATGACAATGGGCTAAATGTAAAATGTAAAAGTATATGAATTGATGTTAAATGTGCAAGAGATGATACTGTTATATGTATAAGAAATGATGTCTATATGTACAAGAGATGTATAAATGCTAAAGAGCTATAGTACATGGCTGGAGAAGTATATGACTATCGTATATCTGAAACGCTTATATGAGCTTACATGTATATGAGAAGTTACTATTTGTACAAGATATGCTATAAGTATGCTTTTATGCTTATATGTAAATAAATGGACATGATATGCAATGACATGATATTATATGTTACATGAGCTGATAATTAGAGTTAGAAGTACATGAACATGATATAGGTTACATGAGATTAGTAGATATGTTATATAGCAGAATGACTATATGTTTGGTATGTTACAAGTATGATAAATGCTTATATCCTTACATGCTCATAGATGATTGGCATATCGTCTAATGATATGCTTGATGATTATGCATGTGACTTCGTTAGAAGTCTTTTATATGTGATATCCCCACTAAGCGTTACCGCTTAGCACGGGTGTTTTCCCGTGTAGGTTTACAGGTTCGGAGGGTTGCACATCTGCAAGGTCATGGCCACTAGGAGTATATATTGAAGTCTTTTTGTATACATGTTCTAGAGTTTTTGGAATAGCTTGGCATATGTAAAAGTAAAGCGACTTTTGTATAGGACATGTATATGGCAAAGTAAAGTGTATTTTGTATACAGTATATAAATGTAAAGTAAATGTTATAATGTAAAAGAATAGTTTCATTTTGAATATATAAACGAATATTTGAGTTTGTTTTTTTTTTTGCATGTTTTTGTTATGTTAAAGACCATTATTCCGCTACATGTGATTGTATGATTTTATCTTCGCTTTCGCATGAGTGTTCTGTATGTGCATGCGTTGTGGCGACCTAATATCCTCCCAAGGGGTATTTGGGCGTTACAGAGGGGGCGTCAGGGGGCGAGTGACACCCGTCGGCCGCATCGCCCCCGCGCAGCAGCGTAGTGCGCTGCGCACGCGGGTGACAGTCAGCGCATCGCTCGCGCAGCAGCGCGCGCTGGGCGCCACGTGGCACCTAGCGCGCAGGCGAGCATGCCCAACGCACTGCCGCAGCCCGACATTCGCCGATTTTTTTTTTAAATTTTTCTAAAAAAATATAATTTCAAAACATACCCTTTTGTCTCAAAATAATTTTTTAAAATATTTTTTAAAATTTTATTTCTAATAAATCCATCCGACAAGGAAATCGTCACTTACAACTTTCATTTTTGCCTATAAACAGGCACACTTAATTTCATCATTGGGTAATCCTGATCTAGGCTGCTCGGGATCCAGTGTCTACAGTTGCCTCCAATTTTGGGGAGGCTAGTGTGCGGGTGCCTAGGTGAGCCAAAATTCAGGAAAGGGAAAGAAGCGCGTACCCGAGGCTGCCTCCTTCCAGCTACTCCCTCGGGAACAGTGTTGTGATTTGAACTGTGAGTATCCTCTTGGATTGCACTGAGTCGCTAACAAGACTACAAAGCGCTAGGGACTATCCTCAGACGGTGATGCGCCAGGTCTGCTACAGACTTACAACACGCAAGAAATGTCCTCTTCAGACGACTGTACCGAGTCTGCTACAGACTGCTAAAAGTGCAGGTGCCATCTGCAGATAGCGATGCGTCGAGTCGCTGACAAGACTACAAAACGCAGGAAATGTCCTTCTCAGGGGACTGCACCGAGTCTGCTACAGACTACTAAAAGTGCAGGTCCCATCCGCAGATAGCGATGCACTGAGTCGCTGACAAGACTACAAAACGTAGGAGATGTCCTCCTCAGAGGACTGCACCGAGTCTGCTATAGACTACTAAAAGTGCAGGTGATAGCGATGCATCGAGTCGCTGACAAGACTACAAAATGCAGTAGATGTCCCCCTCCGAGGACTGCACCGAGTCTGCTACAGACTACTAAAAATGTAGGTGCCATCCGCAGATAGCGATGCTTTGAGTCGCTGACAAGACTACAAAACGCAGGAAATGTCCTCCTCAGAGGACTACACTGAGTCTGCTACAGGCTACTAAAAGTACAGAGGTTGCTCTCTTGAGCTGCACTGAGTCTACTACAGACTACTAGAAGTGCAAATGATGTCCTCCTAAGAGGACCGCATCGAGTCTGCTACAGACTACTAAAAGTGCAGGTGAAAGAGATTTGTCTCTTAAGAGACCTAGGAGATTGCCTCTTAAGAGGTCCTGGAGATTGCCTCTTAAGAGGCCCTGGAGATTTGCCTCTTAAGAGGTCTCTGAGATCTGCCTCTTAAAAGGTCCCGGAGATTGCCTCTTAAGAGGTCTTTGAGATTTTACTTGAGTAGCCGTCATCTTGACTTCATCGTCTTGCTCGAATGAATGTTAATGTTGAGCTAAAGCTGTCCTTGACCAGCTTTCGTACGTGTGGTCATTACTTGGGCTTTCCCTGCAAAGTTGTGTACACAGGAATATATACAATAGATAGTGCATGCATGTGCAAAAGGTCATATGCAGGTGTTTGCTAAAGAATTGTATGAAATGCATGCAAAAAAGGATAGACCATGTCCTAGGTGATTAAGGGTCCGTTGAGGATATGACTTGGCTGCTCGATCATGCCTCCAAGGATCTAGTATCGTCATCTTGGCTTAGGGACTCTGACCCGAAACTTTTCTGAAAGAACCGTCAGGTGCACATCTTTACCCCCGGTCAATGATCATATGCCCAGGATTCTGACTCATGTCCTGAATTATGCATCATACACTATCCGCCTGAAGGGATATAATCTGAAGTAATGCCGCCTTATTGCTCCGGGCATTGGAAGTTATTGTTTTAAAGGTAGTGCATCCCTTGTGGATTTTCACACTAGCTTTTCTTTATGGGAAATGCGTCCCTTTAGAGATTTTCACATAACCTCATGCCTAACTTTTGCCTGGAATGGACCCAACCCAATCCAGCGGCTTTTATTTTTTCATTTTTTTGTAGGGCAGACTGCCTATTTCCAGGTTTTCACCCTGCCTTTTGGCCTAACTTTTGCTTAGAGAGCTAGTTACGATTTTCATCTCTAACGGCCTCTTTTTTTTTGTGAGCTCATGTCTTTTGCGCATGACTAAAACCCTCTTCCCGAAGTGTAAACTCATCCTTATCAAGGTAATTTTTGATAACCCAAAGAATTGTTAAAACGTACATCCATTCTTTCTAGAGCGGCCATTCTTCTAAGGTGAGGCAAAAATCGTTTTAGGCGAAAGGTAGTTTTAACATGTATAACAACAAAATCTGTACGCATTTAGCATACCGGCATAAAGGCTCAACGGGCTAGCAAGCGATTGCGAAATAAAGGTCGAAAACAGTCATTTAGAGAGCTATACAAAGAAGGGCTGCCTAAATCATTTTCTAGGTTCCGTCTTATCCAGGGATCGCTTTGACGGGTAATCAGAAAGGTTCTAGTGCTGTTAGTGAGTTTTCATCCAATCCCCTAATTGCATCTAGTTTTTTTCTTTCACTACTTTCTCTTTTTATTTTTAGCTCTTAGAATGTTCCTCTCTTTAGGAGTTATATCAGATGCTACAGGATCTCGAGATTAAATGAGGGAGTATTCATTATGTTAATATCAAATGTAAATGACTTGTAGTTGTGATCATGCATAATGAAATCATGAGAACATAAACAAAAAGCCATTAATATAATTAATGTAAACAGTACTGTATACATTAAGACTGAAAAAAAGTTCAAATATGAAAAGCATATCTACTAGAAGGTTTCCTCCCCTATTTCTTGCAGTGCTCTGGATCAGTAATCTGTTTGTTATCAATGAGATCCTGAATATAGTTCCTCAGAGTTCGACATTCATCAGTGTCATGTCCTGTATGCTGATGGTAAGCACAGTACAGATCTGCTTGATGATCGAGATGTCCTTGACTTCTAGCGAGCTTAGCAGGCATTGGTTGTAGCTTGCCTTCCTTCATCAACCTTTTAAGTACCCAAGACAGTGACTTGCCTAGGTTGGAGAAATGTCTTTGGTCTGCTTTGTTAGCCGCTACATCTACGGTGTTTTCAGATCGATTCCCATCACCGGACCCTGCTGACTTTCCTGCCCCCTGATTACCGTAATTTCTCGGGGCATAATTATCATTGTTGGCCTTCCTTGCCAAGTACTCTCCTTCAGCTTCTATGGCTATGTCTTTCAAGGACTCCCAGTTCTTTATACCCTTCATTTTTAACCCATCTTTTAGATATGGGCTGGCATTCTTGATAAACAGCCTTATCTGGTCTGGAGTGTCCGGCTTCCTCTTCATCTCTATTACCCGACTTTTCCATCGGGTTAGGTATTCATGAAATGACTCCCCTGACTTCTGCTGTAGCAGTTCTAGATCTTTCAGGGTTACCTCCATCCTCTTGCTGCAATCATACTACATTAGGAACTCTTCTATCAATAGATCCCAGTCCTCTTTAGTCCTTCTGCCGAGTCTATGATACCAGTCCACCACTGAATCCATCAAGCTCAAGCAGAAATATTCTATCTTCAGCCTTTTTGTTAGCGTTGTACCCTTCATCACTAATGAGTACTGCTGGGTCGGAGGTGCCATCAAACTTTGGCATGTCAGGCATCTTAAAATTCTGGGGAACTAGATCTTCACCCTCCAGCTCCTTGTACTCAGGGTTCATGCCTCTTCCCACTGTCAACAAGCGAGTCATAGCTTTGAACCTCTCCTCCATCTTTCTCCACATGGCTTCCTCTGACTTGGGGGCTTGGCCTCTTATCATGATTGGCTCCTCCTGCTCTTCCTCACCTAAATCACTCTCAAGTCTAGGAGCTTCTCTATGCTCTACATGTGCTGGCACTATGGGCTCAACTATAGGTGGGTCAACTGCCGCGGGGAGATCCTCTCTAATAGGCCCTTATTCATCTTGCCCCCCAGCTGGAGCAATAGGTTATTGCCCAGCAAGTGGCGCTAAAGTGGCAGCCAAATTTCCCATCATCGCCATCATCCTGGCCTCAAATTCTTCCATTCTCTTTCCCACCTCCTCGGCGATCATTGTACGGGTTGCACTAGACTCACCTGACGGGTTAGCCATACCTGTCTCAACTGATGATCCGGAAGACAATATCACACTACCTTCTGAAAGAGAATCTAAACTCTGATTTGACACTAGTCCCGGTAATCTAAAGAGTGGAATCCTTCTTAGCCGACCGTCGGGACCTCTAAACCACCTGGACGAATCTATGATGGCTGTAGAATACACCTTTGTTAGGATGATGCATGATTAAAATGCAATGCGTGGTCGTGCTGATGCAGCATAGACAAACACATGCAAGCAGATAGATTCTTCCAACCTTATCTCTCCCACACACGAAGTAGTGTAGTCTCTTTCCTAGGTGGGCTTTATCTAAGGGTTACCAGGGAACCCATTGGACACCTATGGTGCACAGTGGAAAACCGGCAGCATAACATCTCTTGCCTAATGTAAATACATATGGATTTTTGACCATTATGTATTTAAACACCTCAATTAAATCAAGATGGACCCATCGGGTGTAGACACCGGGTCCCGAGTAGCCTTGATCAGGATTACCCAATAATAAAATTAAGTGTGCCGATTTATAGGCAAAAAGAATGAAAGTTGGAAGTGATAATTTTCTTGTCGTTTTGATTTGTTACGAATAAATAAAAATATTTTAAAAAAATTATTTTGGGGTAAAAAAAGTGAGTTTTTAATTTTTTGTGTTTTATAGAAAAAAAAAATTCGCGCGAATGTCGGGCTGCGGCAGCGCTGGGCGCGTGCTCACCCGTGCACTGGGCACCGCGTGAGCGACGCCCAGGGCGTCTTGCAGGGTGCTGCTGCTCGCGGGAGACTTCCAAAATAATTCTTAAGGTAAAAAGAATAATTTTTGTTCTTGGGAATTTTCTTCTTTTCATTTAACAATTTTTTTATTTTGAGACAAATAAATCAATTATTTGTTCTTGAGTAAAAATTCATTTTCAATATTTTATTTTTCTAATATATTCTTACAATTAAGACAATAAATTGGATCATTTACCTTCATTTCTTCAAGATAAATTTTGAGGGTAAACATTCTTTTAGTTCTATCATTTTCTTCTTATTTTCTTATTCTTTTGTTTTTATTTAATTAGTTAACATGTGAATTCTTTTAGATCTATTTTTTTTTCTTTTTATTTCTTATTTAATTGTTCATATATTATTATTATTATTATTATTATTATTATTATTATTATTATTATTATTATTATTATTATTATTATTATTATTATTATTATTATTATGTGATTGTCCATATTATTATTGGTATTATTATTATCATGCCTTAAACATGCCATGTTAATTTTATTTCCTATTGTTCTTGCATGTTTATATGATTATTCATATCCTTGGTTGTTATTGTGCTTTGTTATTATTATTATCACCATTGTTATTTTTATTAGTTTTGCTATAATTTGTTACTAGTATCATTATTGTTAGCATTATTATTTATGTTTTATGCATGCTGAATTTTATGTATATTATACTTTTTATGCATGATTGGATGTTATTGTTGTTATTTTGTGTTTTTATGCATGTTAAATTCTATCATCATTATTTTATGCTTGTTTATGCATGTTGAGTTTTATTATTATTATGTTATTTTTTATGCATGCTAAATTGTTAATTAGTTAAGTTGCATATTTTATTATGTAATTTTAATTGATTTGTCACACATGATGCATTTTTATTTGCTCTATTTTTATAGTATATTTTTAAGTTCATTTTTCTTACTAACATTACTTTTATTTTTTTTTTCAATGCTTATTTTTCATGCGTGAGTTTTTTCCAATGGCAAGTGGGAGCCCATGGAGATTTGAAGATCCATTTGGGATTTGACTTGTTATTTTTATCATTTCCATTATTTTGCTTTTATTCATTTTATCATGTAATTTGTAATAATTTATTTTTATGCACGTTAATTAAAAATTACAAAAATATTTCTATCAATTAAACTTGGATTATTTTTCTAAATAAAAAGGGGACCAATGTCCTAACTTTTTCATCCAAAATAAATTGTCACTTTAAAGTTGTTTTCTTTAATTATACATGAGAGGACCAATGTCCTCGTTTTTAATAAATAGCCCGATTTATGTATGATTTGGATTTTATTTACAAATAGGGGTTGTATTTCTCCTCTAGTTTTGTTGTAATTTATTTTTATGCACTTTATTTTAATTATACTCTTATTTACCGCTTCCTTTATGTGATTGACATGCGCTCTAATTAAATTACATTAAAATTGAATGAGAAATAGGTGCATGCGCATGCGCTAAGGGAAGCCAGGCCACCCGTAGCCCCCTAGGTGCTGTTTTCGGCAAAAATCCATTTTTTGTCGATTTTTTCCAAAAATTTTGAAGGTTACATCAGTTTTTTTCCGTTTTAATGGGAATTTAATTGATTTAATGGCTTCCTAAAAGCTATTTTTGGGTATATAAAAATGGATGATTTTAGAGAAAGAAAAAGAAAGAGAACTTGAGAATTGATTTTTCTTAGAATTTTTGAGAGATAAAAAAAATGATATTTCTTCTTGATTTTTATTCTGGAAATTTTTTGTTTATGATCAAAGAACAATAATTGAGATAGACAAATCAATTCTCTTTTCTTAAGATTGTAAAATTTTCTTCTTTTATTCAAAATTTTCTTGAATTTTTTTAGAGAGAGAAACTAGTGTTCTTATTATTTTTATTCTGATTACTTGTGAATTTTGACAAGGCAAATAAATCGCAATTCAATTCCTCCAGATCAACAATTCTGAGGGTTAATTTCTAGGTTAAATTTAAATTGTATTATTTTATTATTTTTTCTTTATTTTTCACTATTGTTGCATGTTATTTAAACTTGCAATTTTATGTGATCAATCCATTAATTTATTATTTTTTGTTCTTGATTTGAGTTTTTTTAAGGGTTTTTTGTATTAATTTGACATGAAATCATGTAAAAACACATAAAATTACATGAAATAATGTTGTTTTGGTGAATATTTGACAAAATTTGGAAAAGATAGCTATTGTTCTTCATATTCTTACCTACAAGGGGCAGGAAGGAGATGAGGGGCGGCTTGTCGGCCCCTTATGGCCAGGCCGTCCCTCAAGCCCTATTCCGTCCTTTAATGTATTTTGCTCCGTTTTGTCCCGTTTTCGATCCGTTTTCACGTGATATGAGTTTTTTTTGCATGATTTTAATATTTTTGCCAATGTAATATTTATTTTTTTTATGTGATAATATTTATTTTATTTGATTTAATTGATTTTTTTTGATTTTTTTGTTAATGTTAATTTTATTTTGTGTACAAATCTTATTTTTATTCTTGCATAAACATTTTCACTAGCAAATGGGGGATCCATAGAGATTCGGAGGCATCTTTTGGTTTGATTTGTCATTTTTTATTATTTTTGTTATTTTTCGTTATTTTTTCTTTTATTTTATTATTTAGTCTAATTTGTAATAAATTTATTTATTTTATGCACGTTAAAAAGAAAATCATCAAAAATATTTTTTATCAATAAATTGAATTTTTTCTAATAAAATGGGACCAATGTCCTAGTTTTAAACATAAAAATTCACTTTTAAAAGAAGAGTTAATTTTCTCAAACTGAAATCATTCATCCCTATTTTCTCAATATTCGCTCAAAAATAACTCTTCAATTTTCTAAGTGAAAATGAAGGAATCAATGTTCTTATTCTAAATAAATATCCCGATTTATGAATGTTATTCATTTAATTGATTTTATTTATTTAATTTCCTATTTATGGGGATTATATTTTTTTCTAATTTATTTATTTATTTATTTATTTTAATTTTATATTTTGGGGAATTGTATTTTTTGTCCCAATTTTATTTTGTAATTTATTTTGTAATTTATTTGTTTTATCGATTTTCTTTACCTGCTTTCCTACGATGCTTGAATTTATGCTTTATATTAAATACATGGCCGTGTGAGATGAGAGATAAAAATTTAATAATTAAAATCTTATTTATAATTAACTTAAATATTAATAAAAGTGAAGTTCCAAACTACTCTCTGGTTTAGACCCCCGATATTAGATAAAGTTTCCCAATTTCTTGTAAATTGGGTAGCGACTCTAAAATACTTCAAAAGTGCCTAAAGACTTCATGTGATTAGATAAATTTCCCAATGTTTTATTGGGTAGGGATTCCAAAATATCTCATATTGTCCAAGACCAAGACACGAACCCTCTCGGGAACTAAAAGTGGGTTTTCGAGAAATGATTGAGTTCGGCGCGCATCACAATGGCGACTTTACTGGAAACTTTGAGACTTTGCTTCGAAACTGTCTTGGTCAATAATATATTTGAGTTTTTACAAATTAAAATTCTATCTCTTTTTTAAAAAAAATGTATTGCATCCATACTAGAGCCTTAGATTTATGTTAGATAATCCCTTATTTTACCTCAGTGCATTCCTAAAGCGCGACCCCACGTTCACTCAATATAGGGAAGTGTTAAGAATAATCACTAGCGCAAGTCTCGTACTATCATGGTATATTGAATGGAAACACGATTGGTCGTTATGCTCGTGATGAGCTATACCCATTGGCAGGGACCATGCTTGGGTAGCCCTAAAGTATCATCATTGACTAAAGCTCATATAATGGCAATAGATACTTTCCTTAGGTGAAATGTACTGTAATACTATGCTTGCTATGTGGATCATTATATATTTAACAAAATCAACCAAATTAAATGGTCTTTTATCAAAGGCTTTCTTGCCCCGGTGAGCCCATTTTAATTTGGTTGAAATGTTTAAATACATAAAGGTCAAAATTCGTATGTATGCACATTAGATAAGAGATATTATGCTGTCAATTTTTTCACCATGCACCATACACATCCTTTAGGTTCCCCGTTAACCCATGGATCAAGCCCACCTAAAAAAGAGACTGCATTATCTCATGTGTGGGAGTGATAAGATTGAAAGGATCTACTTGCTTATATGTGATTGTGAATATTTCATAACACACGATCATGCATCATGTATGTCATTCATGCATCATTCTAACAATTTAAGTTTTACAGCGATCATAGATTCATTTAAGTGGACTAGGGGTCCCGACAATCGACTGGTAAGGACAAACCTGCTCTTTGAGTTGCCAAAATTAGTGTTTGATTGGCATTTTGAGTCACTCTCAATAGCCAGTGAATCATTTTTAGAATCATCAATGGTAGAAGAAATCGGGACTTTGACCACTCAAGACCTAGCAAGGAAACTAGAAAACTTTGAGTGAAGGATGTTGGAGATAATATGCACCATGGCCGAAAGCATTGCACATCCTCCCGCTGCATAACCACCTATTGCTCCACAAGCATCGATGGTCCCTCCTCAAGGGCAAGTTAAACCACTTGCTGGCGGAAAGGCTCCTCTCGTAAGTAATGTTGATGCCCATTGAACCAAGAAGAGAAAGAATCCCTGATCTTGAGGTGGATTCTGTGATTAAAGATAGAGATAAAGAGCCAATAGCACCTCAACCCGTGAGAAGTAGAGCACCTAGAGTGAAATATGAGGCAATGAGAGGAATGAGATAATAGATTGAGGTGATCACCCGCTTGTTATCAGAGAGGATCAACCCCGAGGATCGAGATTTAAGGGATGAAAAGTTATTGCCCCAAAAGTTCGAGATGCCTGAGCTACAGAAGTTCGATGGTACTTCGAACCCATCTACACACATTAAGCAGTACACCCAGATGATAAAGGGCACAGGGTTACTAAAAAGCAGAAGGTGGAATATTTCTGCCTTAGCTTAGTGGGTTCAGTAGTAGACTGGTATCAAAGGTTGGATAGAAGGTCCAAGGATGATTGGAATCTTTTGTCTGGTGAGTTCTTAAAGTAGTATGACTAGAGCATGAGAGTAGAGGTCACCTTAAAGGACATCGAGCTCTTACAGCAAAGGAGTGGCAAGTCATTCCATGATTACCTCACCCAATAGAGAAATAGGGTCATGGAGATGAAGCAAAAGCCTGATATCGCTGACCAGATCAAGTTGTTCATCGAAAACTCTTGCCCCTTCTTGAGGGATTTACTTAGCTTCAAAGGACTCAAAGACTGGGAGTCACTCAAAGACATTCTATAGAGGCTGAGGTGGCTTACCTAGCAAAGAAAGCAAGCCAAAATAACTTTGCTGGGAAAAATTATGGGAACCAATCAAGGTATAAGTTAGGTGGTACTGGAAGTAGTAATAACAAAAATAATACAGAGGTTTCAGCTATTAAAGTTGGACAAGGCCAAAGGCACTTTTCTAATTTAGGCCGATCTCTGTCTTAGGTGTTGGAGAGATTAATGAAGGAAGGCAAGCTACAAGTATTGTCACCTAGGCTAGCTATGAATCAGGGACAGCCAAGACACAGAGGTGATTAGTATTGTGCCTACCATCAGCACACTGGGCATCTAACAGATTATTACCAAACTTTAAGGAATAAGATCCAAGATCTTATCGACTCCCAACAGATCATGAATCCTGAAATGAGAGAGAAAAAGAAGAAATTTAGCTATAATACAGTTCCCTCACTTGTGTATATGATCGGGTCTAGTCTACCCGAGTGGTATGTTTTGTGAGATTTATTCGGAGATGAGCACGTCGCTCTCACCCATCCAGAGTCAGTGAAAAAGGAATTCCCGTGGCAACGGTAGATTGTTGATCCATTAGTGAGAGTGGAAAAGAAGATAATGTTTCTTTTTTTTCAGATATTTTGTGTTTTATCATTCTAAGAACTTCTGTTTATGTTAATGTTTAAAATGTTAGTTATTTCCATAAGATGAACAATTGGTCTTATTTGTATGATGTTTTTGATGATTTCATTTCACATGATCATAATGTATTTATTTTTGACATTAATTCAACTAATGTAACTGCATGTAATCTCGGACTTTGGAAAATCCAAAGAAAATCTTAATATAACTCCTAAAGAGTGGAAAATTCTGAGAGATAATAATAAAAAAAAAAAAGAAAAAAAGAAAAAAAAAAGGGCCTTTGCTTAAACCTGGAATGACATGCTGAAAATGACAAAGGCATTGATAGGGCAACCTGCTTCAATTTGCCAACCTAATAGCAATCGAGGTTTCAAAAGCCATTCCTTTACTTCTTCAGCATCTAGGACTCATGCAATGTAGCCAACCGAAATCAAGCTCCGATCATTAAGGGTATCAAATTCAAGGCGAACGAAACTTTGGGCCTTAAAGAAAATACAGGTTTGTCTTAAAACCATCTGCAGCTAACTTGTAACCCAGTCTCAACCATTAAAGGGTACTTCTCACCAAAGCCAACAAAAGGAAAGTACGGTGCTTTCACAGTCGAGTTCCAAATGGAGAACTCACATTCTTAGCCAGTTTACACAAGCGATAAGATAAAGCCTTTGGTTCTAAAAAAACAAAGAGGCACTGTCAGAAGAAGCAGCTTTCACAGCTAACGAGAATAAAAATGAAAGACGCTGACAGACTGAAGGAGGTCCCATGGCAAAGGCTAAAAACAGAAAAGAAAGAAAAAAAGAGAGAATAAATGCCCTGTGGGTTGAAAACCAATAAAAGGCGACCTCGCCAAAATTGGGCGTCCTGTTAGGGTAAAAATCAAAAAAAGATATCCTAGGCAAAAATTAAAGGCTGAGATAAAATCTTTAATCATGAAAACCCAAAAGGGCTTATTGATAACATGAGTTTTATGCTCACATGATCTATCTTAAGATTAGATGAGGTCTTGGGTTTTTTCGAGTTAATGCCAAATAAGGATCATGTGTGATGAAGTCAAACTAAAACATATGCATTTATACAATAATATGTTGATATGATCGGAACGGTTCATTTTACATGATCAAAGTTGTCTAGTTTTTGCCCTCTGCTTCTCTCGCTACTCAGGTGCGTTAGCTGATTCATCCTATTATCAATTATAAAGCCAATGCCACAGCACTTCATGAGGAGAATCAAGCTCATACAACCACGGTTTAGGATGTAAGTACATGTTGATCACCTTCGGAGGATCTCTAATAATAGCATCAGCCTTTCTTATAATTTGCAAAAAAAAAAAGCAAAAAGTAAAAAAAAAGTTGTTAGAGATGAAAACCGTAACCGGGTCTCTAAGCAAAAGTTAGGCAAAAGGATAGGGTAAAAATCTAAAAATAAGCAATCTATTATTAAAAAAAAAGCCACTGGATTGGGTTGGGTCCATTCCTGGAAAAAATAAGGTACAACGTTATGCGAAAATCCGAAAAAGATGCATTTTTCGCTAAGAAAAGTTAGTGTGAAAATCCACAAGGGATGCACTACCTTAAAAAAATGACTACAGGTATCAGATGAGAACCTCGCAACCCTAAAAACATGAAATCCAAAAGGCATCGATCCTACCGCAGATTGCGACTAGTCCGGCTATCGCTGTCAAACTCACTTAGATGAATTATTGTCTTGTATTTCTGCATAACCCATGCATTTCACATCCATGCTCACTATTTTTCCTACATATTTGGCTTTTTAGTCTTGCAGTAAGAGAGATCTGATGTGGACACTAACAAAAGTCGAGTGGTGACATCAGTCCAAAATGAAAGGTTAGCACGATCACGATGTTACCACTTAAATAAGGATTTACATGCTAGTGGTAAATACCACCTCAACAAGGGTTGACATGATCACAGTAACTCGCTGCAATAAAAGTTAACTCGTCGACAAGCTGGTGATAACTACCGCAACAACTTCATTCAGCTCAAAAAGATAGCTGCCTCAAGTACGTGTCTCTTTCTTTTTTTCTTTGAGTTTTGGCTCACCTAGGCATCCATGCACTAGTTTTTCCAAAATTAAGGGCAAATATAGACACCGAGTCCCGAGGCAACATAGAACAGGGTAACCCAGTGATGAAATTAGCGTCTGTTCACAGTTAAAGAGGTTGGAAGTAATAGTTTCCTTGTCAATTTATTTTTTAGAAATAAATAATAATAATAATAATAATAATAATAATAATAATAATAATAATAATAATAAATATATTTTAAAAATAAAAAATAAAAAAGATTGGAAGTAATTTTATTTTTTGTCAAAATGCTTTAAAAAAATGTTTTTCGAGGCTTGAGGCCACTGGCCCGCTGGTGTTGAGCGCAGCGTGCGGGAGCGCCTGGCCCTCGCCAAGGGTAGGTTCGCTATGGGGCAGCCAGGCCGCCCCTTGCCGCCAGTGGCCCCCTGGGCATTATTTTCGGTCGAAATCCATTTTTTCATAGATTTATTTTATGTTTTCAATTTTTTTCGGGAATTTGGAAGGTTACATGAGTTTTTTTTCTGTTTCAATGGGAATTTAATTGATTTAGTGGCTTCCTAAAAGCTATTTTTAGGGATATAAAAATGGATGATTTTAGAGAGAAAAAAAGGAGGAGAACTTGAGATTTATTTTTTTCATTGGCATTTTGTTCTTCAAGTTGACCGACCACCTCTCTTCAATTGAAAGTTGGAGAATCAAGTAAAAGATCAAAGGGTAAAGAGAAGATTACTTGATTTTTGGAGTTGAAAGAGTTAGCTTCTAAAGGTTTGGGATTTTAACTCTTTACTAGATGCATAATTGATTGGATTCGGTGAATTATTGGTTTTGTAGGGTTCAATAACTGTTCTAATTGTTAAATTGTACTTAGGATAGTAATATTGAGTTGATGATGTTTTGTTGATAATTTGAAGTTATATTATGTTTTGATTGTTTGCATGTTGATTATATTTTAGTTGTAATTTGTGTCATTAGAGAGTTAACATGTTGGTGATCATTTAGTTAGAAGGCCATGTTGGCTAAAAATTGATGTTAGGTTGGTTTTTGGAAGTCATATGTATGGATAATAAAAATGCTTGAAAAGGAGGTGACTGATGGGAGTTTGAACACATAGTTCAAGCTTTGTTACGAGTGCGATAGAGGACTCCGTAGGGCAGAGTTTACTAGATCGCATTCTGTAGCAAGTGTGAGGTTGAGTGCGAGCACGATAGAAGGATTTGTTGAGGTATGTCGCAAGTGCGACAAATGACATGAACGCGACAGAGTTCAAGTTATAAACACTTGCTAATTGTCCTATTTTGTATGAGTTATGGCATTTGGCCTATGAATGACTATGAATATGGTAATGATAAATGTGTTTATCCATGTGAACATATATAATAAAGTATGGGCTTGATTGATAAGCCATACGTGTTTGCAAGATATCAAATGATATGTTATTGCTTAAGGTGGATATGTAGGCATGCATATAAGGGTTATTGTTCGTAGCTGCCAGTGTTAATGCCATTTGGTATATAGTGTTGATGCCATTTGGTATCTAATGATTCGAGATTTGCATATCTCTAGTGTTGATACTATTTTCCCCAGTATCTAGTGATTGATACTCGAGTGGTATCCAGTATTCCCGTTACCCATTGTTATATTGATTCAGGCTATACTAAGATTGTATTTCATTGACTGATTATAGTATGGTGTTATATGTGATATTCGCCATAATTTAGTAACATTTCAGGGATCAATGTATCATTTATATGTTAGAGATATTAATAATGTAAAAATGTATTATTGAATATTTGACTTATTATTTATCTAAAGTATGTTTTGCTATTATATGTTTAATTCATGATTTTCCTGTAGTAGACCATTTGTTTTGTTTGTATCCCCACTAAGCTATAGCTCAGCACAGGCGTTTATCTTCCATGTAGGTTCTTAGCTTGGAAGCTCAAGTTTTGATGTTGACATTTGCTGGCCACTAGGAGAAGTTTTTAAGTCTTCTAATTAGGTTCAATCTTTTGTATTTTACAGTTATAGTACCATTTTTGAATATCAAGGATATATAACTGTATATTGTAAAGTTAGGTACTTGTGAAATGTAAATTTTGATAAAGTATAGTTAATGATAACCTTGGATATATATTGTTTTCTTTTATATTGTTTTTTTTTTTTAAGATCACCTCTTATTAGCATATGTTAATTAGAAGAAGAAGTTTTCGTAGCACTCCCTTATCCTCCTAGGGGGTAATGGGGTGTTATAAGGATGGCATGTAAGACTCTAATAGGAATGTCTCCATATTTGCTAGTCTATAGAAAAGCTGCCATTTGCCAGTGAAATTGGAACATCTGGGTAATGAGGATGTTGAATTTTGATGAGGTAGCTGCAGGTAAAAAGAGATTGTTACAACTCAATGAAATAGAAGAGTTAGGCCTTCAAGCTCATAAAAATGCCAAAATTTATAGGAACGGACCAAGAAATGGCATGACAAACATATTGTAAGACGAGATTTTAATATTGGATAAAAGGTTTTATTATTTAACTCTCATCTAAAACTTTTTCTAGTTAAGCTTCGATCTCGTTGGTTTGGTCTATTCAAAATTGCAAGGATTTGTTCACATGGAGTGATTGAGGTTCAAAGAGAGGATTGAACTTTTAAACTCCATAGGCACTGATTGAAAATTTATTTTGAGGGTGATATACTACAAGAAAATCAGGCTTTCCCGATGAAATTTATTGATGGAAAAGCCTGAATTTCCATTGATAAATGCTTTTCCCGATGAAATTTGCTAACGGAAAATTCCATCGAGAAAATCGATGCCGGCAATTTTTGCCCAAAAAATTTTAATTTTTGTCATTAAAAATACCGATGAAAAACATCATATTGACGGAAATTAAATTTTTATCGGTAACATTCGCGGTGGATATTCTTTTTTATTGCTAATATTACCGAAGGAAATTTAATTTTCGTTAGTAAAGTTGCGAAATTTTTTATTCTTTCATTTTTTTTATTTTTACCGATGAAAAATTTCATCGGTATTCCATCCATAATTTAAAAATGTTGATAAAAAAAATTAAATAAAGCATTAAAATAGCTTAATTAAATGGAAAATATTAGGTACTAAAAGACTACAATTAATATTATTACATAATGCAAATAATGGTTAATTTTTAATATATAAAAAAGATAAATAAAAAAGTAATGAACTGCTAACCAGTCACTAAAATTTCAATACTTTATATGTACTGCTACTATATCTAGTTGGGAACCAAGTTTCTCCTCTACAGCCTTCTCAGCCTTCACCCTGAGTTTGTTCAATTACTTCTTCCTCTCATATGCTACTTGAGACCTTTCCTCTCTCTTCTTTTCCAACTCCTATGGGAAATACAACATTAAAGGAAAAGTTCAAAAGGATCAACATTGTCTGATAAATATTCTCAAACACAAAATACAAATAAATTTATTTAACATGCTTTGTACAAACACACAAAGCCTTACTAGCAAGCAAATTAAAATAAGCACCACCAATCAAATCAAGTTTTAGTTCAATAAAACTAATTATCACCATAACTCAAACCAAATTAAAATAAACACCACCAATCAAATCAATTTTTAGTTCAATAAAACTAATTATCACCACAACTAAAACCAAATTAAAAAGAAGAAACGTTCCAAAAGAATAAAAACGTTATCTACTTTATTAGGGAACAATACAAGCAAAGACCAACCTCTTAGTAGTATAAACAATTAGTAGTACAAACACTAAGGTGTTATTTGATGGATAGTAAAAGAACCTATTAATTCCAATTCACAACCATGAGATGTTTGAAAGAAAATATACCTGAAATCTATGTGCACGAGGGCTTGTTCCCATCTCTAGGGCATAGCATACCCCACGCTACTCCTGTTGAGAACAGCCACAGAAAAATTGAAAACTTTACCAATCATTATAGGAAAAATGAATGCCATTTTAAGAAAATGGTAACAATATGGAATATTCTAGAAAGCTAATATTTGCACAATTATAAACATGTTGCATTAAATAGAACTTTTTTAAATTATTCAATTAGCAAAAGCCATGTATTCAGAAAGTTACGCTTGAGCCTACACAGAAAAGAAAAGACTTCATAGCAAAGTTTAAAAATGACACAATGGTCCGACATGAAACAAAAAAAAAAAGATGAAAAGGACTGCAAAGGGGTTTTAGGCAGTGAGTAATCTAGTAAAAAAAATAAAGTACTATAGTAAAAAAAATTTAACTCCCAGTCACAAACGCTGCCTTGGTCACATTGTGACATATAACAAGTTGTAAAAATTTTGATTTTGGCTAGCATTATCATCTAATAATATTAGAATGCAACAATAAAATATAACAGTTTAACTGAGATCTCAAATGTGAAGGCTATAAACAAAATTTCAATTATATGGTGAGGCACACTGGCATTTACACCAGATGGTTCATTTGAAATTTAGATCTCCAACTATAAAAGGAAAAGGCTAGTATGCAACAAAAGTAGATAGAGATGAAATAGAGGTACTAACTAAGTATTCTTTCAATCAACACCCTCAAAATGTTGTTCGACTACAGAGCATAGACAAATATAAACAAACACCAAGGTGTTATTGGATGGATAGTATAAAGCATAAGCAAGTAGACGAAAACAGTAACCTGAAAACAATATTTAACCATATCAAGCAATTGCTACAAGACAAAAAGACCAAGCTAGGAAAAAAAAAGAGTATATAATATACAAAAAATTAATTGAAAAAACATACAGACAAATATAAATAAATATATACAGCAAATAAAAAAATAAATGCAAAAAATAAATGAAAAAAAATGTAACTAACTACAAGAGGGAGAGCGACGGCGGCGAGATTTTAGGGTGGGGACGACAGCGCACCAGATCTGCAGATCGAGAGGGAGAGAAAGGGGGGGAAGGAGAGAGAGGAAGAGAGAGAAAAATGGGAGGGTGAGTGGCAGTAGGGAGAGCAAAGGCGGTGGCGAGTAGCGTGAGAAGCCAGTAGAGCAGGGTTGAGCAGCGGTGAAAGAGAGATCACTGGTAGGGTCAATAGCTGCCGTGGGGGCGTCTGATCGGTGGGTTGGGGGTCACAACCGACCAGATCTGCAAGTGTGTGTGTGTGTGTGTGTGTGTGTGTGAGAAAGAGAGGGATAGAGGAGAGGGGGAGGGAGAGGGAGAGATAGGAAAAAGGAAAGGTTTTTTTATTATATATATATGTGGGAAATTTAGTGACTGAAATACTTTTTCCGTTGGTAAATTTAACTTTTGCCGATGGACAAAAAATTTTGTTGCTAAATTTAGCGATGGAATTTACTAATCTGTCGCTAATTAATATTTTTAGTAACAGAAAACACATTCCGTCACTAATTACCCAAATTAGCAATGAATTGTGCTTTCCGTTGCTAAAATTTAGCGACAGAAAGCGTATTCCGTCTCTAAATTTTGTAGAAATCTCTAGCACGAATAGTTGGAGCCACATTTAGTGACGGTTTAAGATTTCTGTCACTAAATTCTGTCTGTATAAACTAGCGAGAATATTTTTAGCGACGGTAATTTTCTTCGGTAAAACACGATTTTCTTGTAGTGATAGCATCTCATTAATTGCAGTCCTCTGACTCAAATATAGGAAGTAACTCTATATAGCTATAGAAGTTAACTAAAGCGCTAATTGGGAGACAACCCAACGATTTAATTAAATCGATTTGTTTATTTATTTAGGTTTTAGGAGAATTTTTATTTTAATTTTTTCTTAGGCTTAATATATTTGTTTTTAAATTAGTTGGTTTTATGTTCTTTCTTTTGCAAGAAAAAAACAAAACAAAACGCCATTAAAAAGGAAGAAAGCACAAATTGGACAAAAAAAATGTGATAAGTTAGTAGTGGGTTTCATGGACTCATGCCGTGAAATGGAAGTTTAGCAAAAGATGAGAAAGTTTTCCACTTTAAATTGGAAATTAGACAGTGGATGCCTCCACTTCTAGTCGTGAAATGGGAATTGTTTTAAAAAAAAAGCTTTTGGAATTTCATAATTTCTTACCGTGAGTTGGAATTTAGAATGGAAATAGGCTTTCCTTCTTGTGAATTTCACACCATATTGATCATACTGCTCTTTTTCTTCTTCTTCTTCTTCTTCTTCTTCTTCTTCTTCTTTTTTCTCTAAGCACTTTTTTATTTGAAATTTAAAAACCCTACTTTTTCTTGGGGATTTTAGAAATTAAAGCAATCCATGGCTAGATAACGTGTGAAAAGGAAGATTATAGCCATCTCTATTGCATAGGGCAAAAAAGTGACTGAGAAGCAGCAAAAGCAAAGACAAGTGTTTAAGACAAAATTCGCACCACCATAGGCCATCATTAAAGAACAAGAAGAAATGGAACTCCCAAGACTAAGCTAGCCCAATTTTCAATTTGGTACACCATTTCAACAAACCAGCTATGAACTTATTCTCAGTGGATCTCTTGGTGCCATGAAATTTTTCGATAAGAATATGCAGGAAATCTTAGGTTTATTTGATGTTTTTTATGTTTTAATGAAAGGAATTGGATAGGTGTAACGCCCCAAAAATTTTGATGTTGTTAATAGTAACTTAGTAGGCCAAAAATTTATTAAAGGTCAACTTTTGACTCGAAAGACCCAGAATTTTCTTCGAAATTTATATAAATAAATATACAAATAATTATAATCAAATAATAAATAAATATATGTATGTGTGTGTGTGTGTATATAAGTAAATTATAAATAAAAATATCCTAAGTCTAGATTTATCTAGACAAATAAAGAAGAAGAAAGAAAAGGGAAAACGAGAAAAAATACATAAAACATGATTTAAAAAAATAGAAGAAATGGAAATAGGAAACGAGAGGTAAAGGAAAATAGTGAGGAGAGAGGAAAACGGGCAAAAATTGAAAACAGGGGAAGAGGGGCAGAGAGCGTCAGTGACACCCTCGCTAACATTGGCAACGACCTTCATCAACGCCGGCCTCATTACCACCTCTATTTTGCTCCATCCTCCCCGTTGTCTTTTTTCATCAAGTGATTTTTTTAATTTTTTTCTCTTCTACGCAAAATCTTCATCTCCATATTTCGATCAGTTTCGGTGTCGGATGGAGGCACGAACTATACTAATGAGTTCTTGAAGGTGAGATGAACCTCCCTATACTTGCTGATCCTTATCACTCGCCGGTAATAAGCAAATTAGAGAGGGGTGTGCCGCGACCTTTTGATGCCGATTTCGACATGTGACCACTAGCAACTAATGATAAGAGCTCTAAGCTTCATTTCGACAGTAGCAGTGCCATTTTTGGCAAAGTTTCGGTGAGGCTCCGGCCACCAGTGACGGTCGAAGGGAACCTAAACGGCAGAATTGAGCTGAAATTTAGGAAATTTTGACTCCAACTGCTATGTGCACTGCCAAAATTATTTTTCCATTTGGTTTTTAAATAAGCTAATGGAATTTAATTAACTGTTAAATGTTACAACTAATGGTTTAGGAGTTGTTAGGGTTTAATTCCTATAAGTTTAAGGAGCTCTAATACATTTGTTATTATTATTATTAATGAATGATAAGTTTATGGGTGGTTGATGCTAAATGAAGTTTTGGTTGACTGTGAGGATATTGCTGGTTAGGCAGAATTTCACAATTTGCTAGCTAAGTTAACTCATTTCTTTCATGTTTTATTTGCATTAAGTTTTGTTATGTTGTTAATTTGTCTATTGGTTTAATGGATTAAATCTTTCATTTAATTGGTAATATTGTCTAATAATTAGAGGAACAAGAATAGAGATTGTTACCTATTCTTTGGTAGTATCTAGCATAAATGTTCAAGTTGCTTGTATGGAATTGGATTCTACCTTGTTGTTGTGTTTTTCCTTAGATAGCAGTGTTTCACTTTTCTAGTTATATATGAGTTCTAATTGGTAAAGTAGTGGAATATTGGATAATGTTGTTAACTTCAAAAGAAAGAGTTGTTAATCTGTCTATTCTATGTGGGCTGAATGGTTGGAATTAAAATGAGGATAAATGGATTTGGTTTAAGTTATAACTTCTGTTTTAGATTAAGTATAGGGTATCTAAACTGTATAAAATTTATTCTTAGTGATGATCATACGTCATGCTGTATTATCCTTTCATTTAAATTGCTCTATGTGTTTTATATTAACTCATTGTTTAAAACTTGAAATAAATCTTTGGGCTGCTATTATTGACCACGGAATGAAAAGCTTTTATGCCTAAAACTAAATAGGAAAATAAGTAAGTGAACTAATGGACCATAAAAGGGTAATCTTAACATGCATTTTTTGGAGTAGTATGTACTATAACAGTTATATGTCAAGGTAAATGTATAGAATGTGAACTTGTTTGATTGGCTATAATTGTATTGTGAATGTGTAGCAGTCATTGAAATTAAGCTTACAAATGGGGTGTATAATATTTGTCAATGAATAATAGTAGATAAGAGCTTAATGTGATTAAGTGACGACTTGAACAAATGTAAGATTATTTCAAATACTAGCCAATTATGGGTTTCATTGAATTGGTATGTTAAATGATTTTATTACTAAATTCTCTTGCTATTTATAATAAATGATATTTGGGACATTGTTTGGCATTTTTGGATGAAATTTCGCTGAGTGAGCTTAAATGCATTACTAGCATTATGAACTTGATTATTGAATTTGGTAACATTATTTAGAATGCAAGAAAGAAATATGCTTTTATGTTGTGTGTTTGGAAACCATGAGTTAAAGAACGCCACGCATTGATTAATACACTATTTAGTGCTAAGGATCTAAGCATAGCTTATTGAATAACAACATAAGAATTATAATAAGTTAAATGGTGTAAAAGAATATGAAATTAGTATAAAGTATATGAACAAGATGGCATAATGGCATGTTCTGAATATTAATGAAAATGAGTTAGGAAAAAAAAGAAAAAGTTTGAATATATTATGTGGGATTTTAACAAATAAATGAATGTAATATGCATATGGCATGTATTGGTCGTATTCTTTGTAGGTGATAAAAATTATGAATGTTAAATAACTTCGATGGAATCACAATTATATGCATAAGAAGTGCATTATGAGAACTATGATATATATATATATATATATATATATTACTATGATGAAAATGAGAATGTAATGCGGCTAAAAATAGAAACAATGAATTATTTTGCCCTTAGTAACTAGTAGAGAAACTAGGAGTATAGGATGTATATGGCTAGCCATAGGGACACCGTTTAGCAAGCATGGAACCTCACACCATAGTGGAACCAATGGCGGTTTCCACACTGTAATGGGTCCAATGATGGTTCCCATATCGTAATATGAAAAAAATTGAATAATGTAGTAATTTCACAAACTTGGATCCAGGGAGGTCCTAGTCTCGCACATTTAATCCAGTGGTATGGTTTTTTCTTGAATTACTCGGGGCAAAATGCTAAATTGAAAAAATCATAAACATAAAAAGGATAAAGTTGTGATTTGGAAATAAATTTAATGTTGCAAAGACAAAATAATAACTTTAATAATAAAAATCTTAATTGAATATACAATAATAGTAAATGATACTACAAATTAATGATATGAAGAGAATGATTTAGTGTATACACATGAACTAAATATTCACAAGTATGTATTGTAACACCCCTAATACCCTTTGGGAGGAACATTGGGATGCAAAACACGCAAGCACATACAAATACTAAAGCAAAAGCAATAATTAGTACTACATCAACTGAAGCGGAAGCAACTAAAATGGAACATAAACTTACATTGCTAAACTATAATGTATACATATACAAAATCATAACATTATCCTAATTTAGAATTACATGCCTTTCTTTACATATACAGAACACTGTATAAGAGTCTAATACAAAAAGAAATACTAATCAATACAAAAATAAATATTTCAAACTCAGAATCCTAGTGGCTAGCAGATGGGGACTCTCACTCAAAACAGAACCTGCAAACCTACACGGAAAGAAAACATCCGTGCTAAGCGATAACGCTTAGTGGGGATGAACAGAAGCAAAGGACTTCCAATGAAGTCACAACAAATATAATAATCATGCATATAAAACATGGGCACTTGCATCAAAAATTCAAAAGCTTATCACATATATGGCAAAAGCATAACACTATCTTGCTCACAATCTTTACAAATACAGAAGCAATATTAACCGCTAGAAAATCAGGAGTATACAAGCATTTATATCATATATAAGCTATACTTACTAAATCACATTCATACGAAGCAATAGCCTGAGTTCGCAACGATGGTGGATACGGGTGTTCAAAATACTAACTAGCAGTATTAGAAGACCGAAGCCTAAAACTTTTAGAAGACTGAAGCCTAACATTTTCAGAAGACTGAAGCCTTAATTTTTAGATATTCAAAATTACAAAAATAGAACCCTTAATAAGCCTGCTTATCTATCCACTACCTTAACCGTTCAGGCTTAAGATACGAACAATACATAATAACTCAGCACTCTAATATCCATCACACAATCACATGCCAAATCGAATTATGAATAATTAAATAACCATCTTGTGTATAATTCATACATATGTAAATATCATATATATAATCTTCATTAAACATGTATAAATAAACACCAATGCAATGCCACAAAAAGGATGAGCACAAAAGATTCAAAGTCACAAAACTACACAATGTCGTGCTCGTGACCCTTGTCACGTCCACGACAGAATAGAAACCATACAGCTATCACGCATGCGGACCTCATCGCTCTCGTGACAAAATGCCAGAGTGGCTTCTATCGCGTTCGCAATGATGTTCGTGCTCGCGACCGGGCTCGGTATCGCACTACCATACGTGAGAGAGCTCGGCAAGGCTGGCAACGCTCGGCAGGCAACGCTTGGCAAACACATTTTATCGCGCTCACGACAGAACAGAACTATGTGTTCCAAAATTCACATATTACAATTTTTCACAAGCAAACACACTCACCATCAAATAACACTTACAAGCATACTTTCTAAAACTTAACATACAATATGCCAATAACACTTCAGGACTTTAAATCAATAATTAACTCGTAATCATATAGTAAAATCCAACAAAGAACATGAATAACCAAAGCATGAACATATGCTTCTCCGATACACTACTAAACATACTTACTATCAACATACTCTAAAACAGGGTCTAAATTATCAATAACCAAACTAATAACACATGCATAATCTTAGTTCTACTCAAAACATAGCATGTATCAAATACTCTTAAATCAAAAACACATGCACAACTCAAAGGGCACACGATCCTAACCTCTAGAAGCAGTTGAACCTCCACCAAACTTAGACTTTGTCCTTGACTTTGTCCTTTCTTCTAGCCTCAGCTTCTTGCAATATCCAAATCAAGAACAAACTCTTAATCCATACTCAACCAATCCAAATGCAAAGAAATGAGTAAAAGAAGAAACTCAATCCAAATACACTTACCTTCTTGGCTTAATCTTTATCAATATACTCTACAATAAATCCCATTCAAAGAGTAGAAATTAACCACAAACCAAATAACTCATAGAGAGGATAAAGGAGAGAAGGAAACTGAGAGAAAGAGAGGGAAAGAAGAGAAGAAAGCTGCATGCAATTCAATAAGGACAGAAAATCCCACTAACCAATACTTATATTGCATGCCAAGACCAAGTGTCAAGCTCTCATTTTGCCACTTGTCCAAACCCAAACACTTGTCCCACTAACTTACAAATTCCCCTTTTGTCTATGACAAATACTTCCTTAAGTCCCTCAAGTCCCTTTCTTCCTTCAATCAACTTATAATTCCATTCAATTAAGTCCTTATTTCCAATTAAACTCATATACATCAGTTAGCACTACTAATTCTTCTAGGGTGTAGTTTGGGTTGTTACATGTATGGTATATATGCATATATATTGATAATTTAATCATAAAATATGGAATGACATGGAATTATTCATAATGTGCAAATGAAAATTTTAATGCCATGATATATTGACATTCCTGAAATTAACATAGATATATATGATAAGTGTGTTGTATGCATGTTCAATTAATACAAGTAAACGTGGTAAGTAAAGAAGTATGCATAATAATATTTAATGAGATTTTAATTATTTATTTGGAAACTGATTATATACATTTATTGAAGGTCCACTAACACATGCCACAACCCACTCCCCCTACCTACTCCGCATCAGATCACCGCCAACCTACTCTGACACCAGAGTAGACCTCTTAAGTGGGTTTTTACATCACTATGTACTCAGGTAACATGCACTCTTGATACTCTCTCTCTACACTCTCTGTAAAAGGCTTTACTAACTTAAGCTTTAGACTTAAGTCTGATCCGACCAGGCATTCCTTATTATAGGAACAAGTGCTATTGATCCAATCGGCTCACACACCAACCGCCACACGACCTCATCCAGGTTCTAACATTTCGGACCTTATCATTTAGTGCTTTTATTAAGAGACCATGGCAGATTCAAGATACACTAGACGCTCCATATTAGAGAGGAATAATCAAACTAGAAATAATCAAGGTGGATTAACATCCACTAGTGGAGTGGATGAACCTCAAAGATCCCTCTCCCATGATCATCTAATTCCCACACTCAGCGAGTTTATGGCATAGCCAGATGACACTCCATCACTATGGAAGACCTGAGAACAATCCTCGATGACTTCAGCAAAATCATCATATGAACAATCTAAAAGGGTAAACAAACTTCGACCTTAAAGAGGAACTTTGAGTTTAATGGTGAAAAAGAGGAGAAAAATAAAGAAACAAAGGGATCATGATAACATATTTAGAGGACAGAGGTCATGATAAATCCAGCACTTATGTTGACATCCATAAGATGGGTAGAAAGAACAAAAGAAAAGAAGAAAATGTTCCCAAGGAGCAAAGACCCCACTTTATGCACATATGATCCCTCATACATTCCAAAGTAGTTGTAAACATTCTTATAAGAGATGACTTATAATGTGTGCATGCCTTAGCTATAAGGTCCTTGTTTGGTGGCAAAGCCGTGTCCCCCTTTTGTCGGTAGATTAGAGAAGTTGAGCTACCTATCAGATTCAGAAAAATAAGACTACCTAAATACACGGGCAAGTTTGATCTAAAGAGCCATGTCTCAGAGTACCTATCACAAATGTAGATGTACCCCTACGATGATCGAATCTTCTGCAGATTTTTTCCTAAAACCTTGGTGGATGATGCTCTAGATTAATTCCACAATCTTTCTCGAGAATCAATCTCCTCCTTCGAGCAAAGTTGCGATCTCTTCATTACGAGATTCGCTCAAATTCAAATGCCAAATATGGTTAATGGCCTATGCAACTTGACTTAAAGGTCTAATGAAAGTCTATAAAACTACATTGACAGGTTCCAAGTAATGGCATCAGAATTCAGGAATTTAAATCCTGAAGCAACGATGGATGCCCTATGCAAAAGCGTTAGGAGCTTGCCCCTATCTAAATCCATATGAATCGAGACATTAACTAACCTCATTGCCCTAATAGAAAGAGCTGAGTGGTTCATCCCACTCAACGAAGTCATCAGGGCCGATAGGTTAAGGTCAGGCATGGCTGGGAGGTTGTAGTACCCACCAAGCATGGCTGATCGATTGCAACACCCATTGAGAATGGCTGATCTTCTGAAGTTTCTATCCAATATGGCCAACAGGCTACAATACTTGGTTAGATGGATGAAGAAGAAATTTAAAGCCTTTGAAAAAAGGCTACACCTAAAAGTTTGAGTAAAAGGAAGGAATCTATACAGAGGAGGTTTAAGCACTATGATAATCCAGTTAGAACCTATGCCCCGCTTAACTCCAACCCTCTAGCAACTTAGAATGGATCAAGGAAAAGCACAGCAAGATGAATTGGCCAAAAAAAATGTCTGACCAAACATTAGCTTTCAGGGACAAGCAAATACTGTAAGTTCCACAAAGATGTCAGTCACATTACTGATGAATGCAACTCGCTGAAGGAGGAAATAAAGAGGCTACTATAGGCCAGGTTCCTAAAGAGATTTGTGCCCTCAATATGGAAAAATCCCTATGAGTCCTTTATCGAATAGTATTTAGTACATTAGTTACAACTGGGTCTACAAAGAAGTGAATCAAATTCTTGTTTCAAGTTTAGACATTGTACTATAATTCTTATGATGGTACGAAGCCCCATTTTGTATTTAGCGTAGGTAGAATTTCTCTTGAAGTCAAGGTATTAAATCTGTCCGTTATTGTTTAAAGACTTTAAAACAGTATCTAAAGATTTGGGGATATCTTTCATTCTAGGAATCTGATCTAAGCGATTCAAAATTCTAGGTAAAATAGACAAATAAGGGAATACTTTTGATGAGAATACTATGCCAAAATCTAGTTATATGAATTTTTAAATATTTCTTGAAGTTAGAGTAATCAATCTGCTTGCCCAACATAGGAATGCAGAAAATAGCTCATACAGATTTGATCATTGTTTTCATTCCAGAAATCAAAATCAAGTGATTCAAGTTTTGCATAAAGTATAAGGATAAAGGAACAATTTTGATGAGGGGAAGTAAGCAAAATTCTGGCTCTAAGAAGCTTGAGTCGTAGCATGAAACTAGAGTAGCAAAAATGTTCCTATTTTGGAACCTAGGACCAGTTTGCGATAATATAGCTATAACTCATTCCATATGCCTTGAAATTCAATACTTCCTAATTCATTAGAAAGTTAAGAAACAAATGAATAAATTTTATCGAGACCAAGTGGCTTAAATTTAACTTATTTCAAGTCAAAAATAGAGTCCAAGTCAGAACAATAGAGCCGTTTAGACTATTAATCAAGTTTGAAATGCATTTATTGGGTAGCTTAGCCATGTGTGTTCAATTTATGATGTTATGATTTTTTTTAAAAAAATTATTGGAATATTATAAAAGAGTGTGCCTATCTCATGTTTCAACATTAAAATCTATAATAGTTCATACACTAAACTCATATTTTATGGTTGAATTTCATTTCCTAAGTGGTGATTATAAACATGGTCTATGTGAATTTATGTATAACAGCGACATGATTTAATATTTTGCTAAGTTCATATATAAGTTATACAAATGTTATTTCCATTACTTGTCATTGAATTTAAATGTAAGCATGATATCCATTAGCAAAAATGTTTAATATTAAATGAAGAGAAAGTGTAATGGCCTGCATCATAGCCTAGAAGTATTCAGTATTTTTTGTAGTGTCTGTTGTTAGTTTCGTGGCATGAAATTATGTTATGGTGGTTTAAATTCAGAAAAGTTTAAAAATTAAACGTGCCTGAGTCATAGCAATTATGGGATGGGTGACCTACTAGAAAGGTTATAGCTACAGTAAGTCAAAAAAATATTATTGCATAGAAATAATCTGTAGAGTGAAAGGAGTCGGGTGGTGTAGTTTGGCGCAAAAACGAGATCATATAGGCCCCCAAATTTCCATCTGAAGTTCGGTTCGGTTGAACCGAATTTTGACCGAAATTTGACCAAATTTTTAGAAAATGCTAGAGTGGATAAAAAGTATCAGTGTGGGAAGTGTACAAGCTCATAATGATTTTTAGAATTTTTTGACAGCTTTAGATTTGAGTTTTACGTCAGAAACCGACTGAATCGAATCGGACCAATTTAAGTGAACCGAGCCCCAAATAGACTCCGATTGAGCTAAAATTTTGTGTGGAGGCTATTTTTGATATTATAAACATGATGGAATTAATTGGGAGTGAAAACGAGGTTAGGAACATTTAAATTACCGAAAACAGTGCAAAATGACCCGAAAACTGAAAATTAAACCAAACCTGTCCGACCACTCCGGTTGGACCCGGTTTGGTTCAACTCCACTCATATAAATAGACCCACAAGGCTGGATAAATCCAGATTTCTCCATTTGAAACCACCTCTCCTCTCTCCCTCTTAGCCGAATGCATCTTTCTCTCTTCTCCTTCATTTTTCTTCCAGCTTTTCTCCATCTCACCCCAAAATCAAGCCTCCTCATCATAGTTCAGCTCCCCTAGATTCTATTGGTGCCATTAGAAGTCAATTTGGTGGTTGGAAAGTGGGTAAAGCCTAGACTTGAAAGTTTAGGTGTAAAATTGAGGTAAGTGATTTTGATATTTTTAATTTGGTTTCAAGGTTCTTAAGGGTACTTTAGGATGTGAATAAGATGTTTATGAAGTTTATTTGTGAAAAGGAAGCTTGGTTTTGACTAGATCTACATTTTTATGTATGAATCCTATTATATCCACTAGGTGAAGGGACATCTAGCCAACCTAAAGGCAAGGAAATGACTCCTTGAGGAGTGTATAGTAAGGATTTGAGGTTAGTGATTGCAAATTCCATCTATTTCCATGGTTTATGTATGAATTTTAGGTTATGTTTAAGTGTGGGTATAAGATAATGATGTGTTTAATTGAATCTAATTTGATATTCATGTTTAGTAGGCTTGAAATAGTGTATAAACATGATTAAATGAAATTAAATCAAAGTGGTATGAAAAACTTAATTGTGGCCGAATTGAATATTAAGGAATTAATTGAATTCTAAGATGATTTATGGCATGTAAATGATGCTTAAGATATGTTTAACATGTGTATAGCATGGTGGAATGACTAAAAGGTTGAAAAGAATTCATGATGAAATCTTAGTGTTAAGGACGAATGGTATACATGGGATTTTCATGTGTTTTAATGATGATTGATGCATGTTTAAGATGAATTTATGGTGTTTGGCATGTAAATTGATGAATGGTATGTGTTAGACCATGTGAAGGATGTGTTATGTATGTTGTATTCATGTGGCCGAATGGTATATATGGGTAAAGGCATGATTTTGATGGGTTTTTATGGAAATAAATGGTATAATGATGTTATACAACATGTAATTGGCCTAAATGAATGATAAAGTTGATTAAAAGGATTAATGAAGAAAAGTTGGAATGTAGGCCGAATGCATGCATGTATGTGTGCATGTGTATCATGATGAATTCATGAGCTTACATGACATGTGATGGTTTAAGAATGATAATCACATGTATAATGATGAAATGACATGAAAAAGAATGAGATAATATGATGTTATGCCATTAAAAGTTTGTATAACACATTAATAATGTGGAAAATAAAATAATGTTGCCCTATGTGATGAGCCAGTAGTCGAGTCTAGTCTCAGGATATGTCGGCTAGCCATACGGACATAAGATCGCGGGAGTGAGCATGGCGTCTCACTATTTTTATAGGTTATTGATGGACCTACTATGTATTTTTAAAAGTATCTGTTTAGAAAGACTGGAGTAATCTTTCGGGGTTCCTTCAGGTTTAGAAAGACTGGAGTGATCAGTCAGAGGTCTCTCCAGGTTATTGTGAGCCCTTAGGGGTTCATTTTCCGTTTATCCTGTACATAGAATCTGCCAGCATTATACCGGGGAAAAAAGGATAATAATGAGCTTTAAATGGTTAAAATGTGATTAATTTGATGTTATGTGTGAAAAGGACATAATTGGAATTATGTAAAAAGTTTGAGGGCAAAACGGTAATTTTATAAAAAGTTGGTAAAAGTGAGAAAGTTAGGTAAAAAGTGTAAGTATAAGGGTAAATTAGTAATTTTTACCAAATATGAGGTTAAAAGGGTAAATTAGTGAAAAAGTGATATAACAAGGACCTAATTGTAATTTGGTGGAATTATAAGGTTAAAAGTGGTATTTAAGCGTAAAAAGGTGATTAAAACAGTTAAAATATAATTAAAATAATATTTTTATGTAAAAAGGGACATAAATGGAATTATATGAAAAGTTGCGGGTAATATGGTAATTTTGTGCTTATATGTGTGAATGATGACAAATAAGGGCAAAAATGTCATTATATGATAACATATGAAAATTTATGATTTTCTAGGAGTAAAAATGTAATTTTGCATGAAAATTTTGATTGGGGGGTAAAATAGTAATTTTGCATGCTAAATAATGTAAAATGGTTAAATGGAATATAATTGAGGGCATTTTTGTAATTATGAGTAAAGGAAAATGAGATAATGGCATAATTGTAATATTGGTGTGAAATAATTGAACTAATGGCATAAGTGTAAATTTGGTGAACTAAAATGAACTAAGGGTATTTTTGTCATTTTTGAAAAGTTTAAGGGTAAAATTGAAAAGTTGTTATAAGTTAAGAATAAAATGGTAATTAAGGTAATTGATGTGTAGTAATTGTATAAATGGCCCTAATTAATTGATTTATTAATAATTATGTGGATTATGGCGTGCATAATTAATAAATTAAGTAAATTAATTGTTTATTAGTAATATTTATTTATAAGTATAATTTGAATATTGTTTATGCATGTGAACCTTAGTTTAGTGGAAATTTTTGGAATTGCAATCACCACTGGGCATTTTTAATGCTTAGCATGTAATTTTGTTTGACTGCGTGTAGGTTCCCCTTAGGACTTGGAGCAAGGCACCTCACATATTTTGGGAGCGAGCAAGAGTTTACATTTTGAGTACTAAGTATGTAAGAAGTGTGGCATGTATATGTCGTATATTTAGTTTTGGGTACTGGTATTTGTATTGGACTGTATAACTGGTAAAAGTATAGTATGTGTGTGATGAATGTTATTTATGACTGAATGTATGTGTATGTATGTTGGCATGCCAAATATTGTGATAGAAAATTTAGTAAATGAAATTGGTAATGGTAAATATATGTTTGCATGTAACAGGAAAATTGACCAAATAAAAAGTAACTTAGGACAGTTACAGGTCAATCGGAAAATTGATATTAAGATAAAGATATGGTTAGCTAATTATAAGTTAATTGAATTCGTTTAATCAGTTTAGCTAACAATTGTATTATTGTCCATGGAAAAAATAATAATAATACTGGTTTGAATTAATTGGCTATTTAATAACCTGATTAGTTTAATTAGGTTAACAGAATTTGAAAGAACAGTTAATTAATGGTACGTAAGGCTTAAGGGTGTTACAGAAAGTAAAAGTGAATTGTATTGTGAATTGAACAAACATGGAATAAAGATTAATCTTGATTTGGCATGAAAGAGATTGCAGATGTATTATTGGTATTTATAATTAAGTTTCTTAATAAATATATGTATTTATGTGTATATCTTTTGAAGTGTCCAGGTAAAAGTTATGATGTGCTATTGGATGTGAAACGGTACAAATGTGGTAGTGATCTGAAAGGTGAATACTATACTTGAGTAGCATGTTGAACCCTTGAAAATGTTTATACACTACAATAGATTATTTGTGAAGTAATGAGTTCTAGTTGAACTCTAATTGTGTTATTTGTGAAGTGATAAGCTCTTATTGAGTTCTACACAGATTGAATTTCAAAGATATTATGCAACATCCCTATAAGGCTACATATGCAGCTGCCTATAGTATGATAGCTATGGTGTTTTATTTGAGATTTTATGTCTTCTATAGTCTTGTATCTTCAGGTACTTATAATATAATGTACTTTCAGGTACTTACATGATTTGTATCTATGGGGTACCTATAGTTATGTCCCTTCCTGTACATACAATTCTTCCACTATCCACTACCTTAGAGGTGCAAGCGAACTACAAAAAAAAAAAAAAATTACATGATGTATGAACTATATGATATAAAAAAAATGCGATATGTATTACTTGATTATCATTCATACTATATGATGAAATATGTAAATATACATGTAATAGCAAATAAATGGAAAGTATTATATGAATATGACATAGAAATACATGGACATAGACATATACATATAAATATATGAATGTGATTGGTCATCCAAAATTAAGTAGTCCATACTAAGTTGTACGCTTAGCATGGGTGTTAATCTGTATAGGTTCAGGTGTTGAGGTCACTCCCAGGGACACACTGCAAAGGTCAAGGCCAACACAAAAATAGAGCAAAGAATTAGTGTAGGTTCTTTTTGTATCATTTTATGTAAATGTAATATCCATTTTGTAAAATGAAACCATATGTAAATATTAAATTTCGGTTTGTATTATTTAAAATATATGTAAATATGTAAATGAAATCTAGCATGTAACTTCATTTTGGTTATGAAATATATATAAAATGTAAATGGAAAATATTTTGTAATAAGCATATGAACATCATTAGTCGTTTCTGTTATAATTTAATTGATATGAATATGTATACGTTTATATGGTTGTATGACACCTTCCATGTCTAGTGGACTTGAAATATGTGTAGTAAGGTTATATAGTTATGGTATGAGGGTGTTATAATTATTGTTTTGTGTGCTGGACGGATGACTGTTGTGAGTGATTGTCCAAAATTAAGTGTTTTTCCACTAAACTCGAAAGCTTAGCACGGGTGTTTATTTGTGTAGGTCCAGGTAGCAGGTTTTCAAATCAGGGACATAACTGCAGTGATCAAGGCCAACAGAAGTGAATTTTGTTCTTGTAAGTTTTAATATTTCTAAATATGCTTGGCTTATATATATAGAATAGGATTTTGAAATGTAAGCAAGTTTGTAAAACTTAATTGGTTATGTAATTATATTATCCTAAACCTACTATTTTCATATAAAAGCATAGTAAAATTTATATAATATTATAGTGGCATTGTTTATAGTTAATGATGCAATAAGAATATGTATGCCTAAACATTATTGTCATGCCTAAATTGGTGATTATAAATGGAGGTCAATTACGTTTTTATCTATGTGGAAATTTGGGAACTGACTGTATGCTTTATGTATGGGGTTTTATAGGTATAGATAAGGGACATTATACCTTTACCATGCTTTCACGTAGTTGCCTCTTGATTCAGATGAAAATGAAGATGAATTTCTTACTAGAAGCATTCATGTAGCTGATGGTGAGAAATTTAGTAATGGTAACACAAAAGGAAAGTGAGCTACTGATGATTATATTCCTTATTCTAATAGAGAAAAGAAAGAATCACAATATGAAAAATGGATGCATGTTTGGAAATGTGGACATCTTTTTAACTGTTAAAAAAAAAAAAGATAAAGCAAAGGTCGAGATATACTAATCACATAACAATAAAGCTACAAATGTTTAAAATGATCATTATTCTTTAGAATCGTGTATTGGGATATTGAAAGAAATGGGAGGTCTTTCTGATGATGCATAAAGGAAAGCACTTGAAAGGATTATGAACATAGATTAGAAGAGGGCGTTTGTTGTGGTTAGTGAAAACAGAATAAGAGCTTGGTATGAAAATTTGAAATGATTGATTTTCTGTTATTATGATTATAATCGTTATTATTTTTTGGATTATGAAATATTTTAATTGTGAACTGCTTATATTTAAAACTATTTCTTATATGAATTGAATGTGTTAATTAGTAGTCTACTTTTAACTTCATGTAATAGAATATCTTATTATAAAAAATGACTATTTGTTATACTTATTCTTTTTTTCTTAATTACTTTCATGTAGGATATATGAAACAACACTTTTTTTTTATAGTTCAAGTAGTCATGATGATGATATGTTTGATTTATTTATGGCTAGATATATATTTGATAGCTCATAGTGTATATTTTATAAACAGGATACCTTGTAGAACTTCAATACTTAGTGGAAAGGAATACATTTTTAAAGTTCTATTAGAGAATCCGATTAGATGTTATGAAGGATTTTGCATGGCAACACACGTTTTTATAATTTTGTGTGAAAGGCTAAAATTATGGATTTATTAAGAGAAGTGAGAGATGTTAGTGTAGGAAAAGGAGTGGGAATGGGATTAACAGTTTTATGCCACAATTTACGTCAAAGGCTTATAGCTAAAATATATCAACATTCAACTGCTACAGTGCATAAACGGTGTGAGATGGTATTTAAGGCATTGGCTACATTAGGTACTGACTTAATCAAATATGTTAATAGAGACTTGTGCAATTAGAAATTTAAAGAAACCAAAGATGACATACATATTTTGAGGTAAGATAACTTATTTTTAAAATATCTTAATTAATTTTTTCATTTGCACACATTTATCCTCATTTCTAAACTAAATAGTTTATTATGTGTTAAAGAAATGTATAAGTGCAATAAAAAGGTACTCATGTTACAGTTTGATCTCTAATATGTAAACAAAAAATATTTTATGGTAGAAAGGGTGTCACACCCCAATAACCCTTAGGAGGGTATCGGAGCGCAATGTACACACATACATATAAAAGCGGAAGCAATCATTCACAACATATGATAAATATTAATCAAATAATAAAACCATTAAAAAAAAAAATTTACAGAAATTATCAGTTAAAAAAAGTTACAAAAACTAGATCAAGAAATCTCTACTAACATATACAGGACTATACAAAATATAATAAAGGATAAAAGCTACAACAGGAACTCCTAGTGGCCGACTTGCAGATGCCCAACTCCAAACCGAACCTACAACCTACATAGAAAAATACCCGTGCTGAGCAAAAGCTCAGTACATAATAACATTCACTCAAAATACATATAAAGAGCATGCGAAAATTCATATGCATCAACATACTTTAATCACTCCAATAATAACGCAAGTAACGTCACAAACACATTCACTAAATCGAAACGATTAGTAGAGCTAACGAACAAAGGCAAAACACTATTATATGCAATTCTCATATACATAAACACATCTCAGAATGTAATCCCAGTAATAATCTCAATACACTAGCCTGAATTTACATGGGTGGTGGATACGGGTACACTGGATACTGCAAGCAGTATCAAACACTAAAGACCGAAGTCTCAAAACATTTTTAATATCTTTTGGATCCCCAAACGTATCAAACACAAGACCCAAACCGGCCAACACTAGACCTAAACGGGGTCAAACACTACCAGCTGCAATCACTAGCTCTTTATAAGCATGCTTATCCATCTACTACGATGACCATTCAGGCTTACGCATTAACACTCAATCATAACACTCAGACTTTACAATAACCAATAATCTCACCACTTAACATAATTATATAACGATATAAGCATATTTAAAACATAAAACCTTAGCACATAATAATAAAAGTCATGAACCAAACATGAGTGAGAAACCATGCAAAGTACAATAAATAAAACATTTTTGAAACACAGCGGAGGGTTGTGCTCGCGATGACCCGTCGTGCCACCACAGAGGCGAAATTCGCCCTAAGTCATACCCGCGACAAGCTCTACACTCACGAGAGAAAGTTAGCAGGTGTCTATTGCACTCGCGACTGAATTCAAGCTCGCGACAGAGAGCAGCAGGTCGCCCTCGCGCTCGTGCACATAGGCACGCTCGCGAGGAAGCCTGGCCTAGCAGGAGCTCGGCTATAGAGCTCTATGTCATACTCGCAACAGAGCGCATCCCAGCTGGAGCACGGCAATCATGCCCTCTGTCGCGTTCGCAACGTAGGTCACACTCACAACAGAGTCGTGATTCCTCACTCTACCATGAATTTTAGCAGCCCCTCTCACAACCCAACTTGTCCAAACTCAAAATATCAAGTATACAACTCAATCCAATCATCAATTTCATTACAAAACATGCTTGTAATCATGCCATTAACATCAAATAACCATAATAAGCAATTAATTAACAAAATAAGCAAACAAATCAACTAACGTCAATCATACTCAAATGAACTCTAAACACATAGAACTAAACATACATACAAACACTAATATCACTACCTTCAATACATATAATATACACAAAAGCCCAACCAAATACGCACATAAACAAGCTTTACATATCAAATTTCTAGAAATTAACACTCAAAAATCAAGATATAACCATAGGGCAAAACTCCCAAATCTCTAAGATGCTTCAAAAAATTGGCCCCCTCTTCACTCAAATCTTCTCCTTCCCTTTGTCCTTCCTCTTGTCCGAAACTTCTTGCAATCAAGCCACCCACAAAACACTTAATCAACCCAGCAATTGAAGACCAAAAATACTGAATTTAAGAAGAGCAAACAGAGCACTAAATATCCATCACATACCTTTACAAGTCCAGCTAAAACATCCCAGGAGGACTACTCTAAGAAGGACTAGCCGACAGCAAGAAATGAAGAAATAAAGGAGAAGAAGGAGAGGAGGAAGAGAAAGCGAAAACTTACGTGAGAAGAAAGCCAAAATCTGCTTTCTTTCTTCTCTCTTTCCTCTTCTTCATTAATTGCTCCCTACTATAACACCCTGATACCCCCATTAGAAGGATACCGGAGCACTACACACATAAAACACTACACACAACGATACATATAGATACATACACATACACTAACATATACATACATATAAGCGGAAGCATATAAAGATAAAAGAATAATCTTAATACATTAATATGATAAAAATATATATACATCATTCGAAATTTCATAATTACATAACCAAAAAGATATACAAAATACAGAATATAGGAGCTGAGTATAAAAAGAAACTCTAACTCTTAGTGGCAGACCTTGCAGATGCGCGACGGGAACCGAACCACAACCCGCCACCTACACGGGAAAAATACCCGTGCTAAGCGATAACGCTTAGTGGGGAGGAATAAAGACAAAAGAGAATAAGTACACTATACGGGAATACAATAAAGTCATGCAAATATAAATATATATACATATCAACTTACCGAATTCAATAGCATCCAAACACACAGAAATTCTTACCATGGCAGATCACAAGATATCATATGCATAATCACTAATTCAAGATGATCAATAAAAAAGCATTAATCATAATACCAATAAACACTAACAAAGTCACTTATAAAATATAACACTTCACCGAACATCAAAGCACACCACTCATACAATAGCCTGAATTTCACTAGCGGTGGATACGGGTACACTACAGGGGATACTGCAAACAGTATCAAACACTACACTAGAGACCGAAGTCTCAAAATACTTTTCAATAAGACCATAACGGAGGTCGCCGTAAGACCCAAACGGGGCCAACATAGGTAGCTACACTCTGTATCCCTTTATAAGCATGCTTATCTATCCACTACTATGACACTTCAGGCTTAACTCACTCACTCAAAACATAACACTTGACAATACCAAAATCACAAGTCAAAATACTATCACATCATTAATCACTTACATAAATATAGAACATTAATATAAGCAAAAGCATGAACTATACAATAATGAGAAACCATGCAAAGTGGAACAAGAAGAATCAATTCAGAAAATAGAGCAGGCAGAAAGGGGTTTTTATCGCGATCGCGATGTGCGTCGCGCTCGCAATAGAGCGCAGGGTACCCCGTCGTACGCTCGCACGAAGGCGCGCTCGCGATGAAGCATAGGCCGACAGACACTCACTACCGAGCTCTGTCGTGCTCATGACGAAGGTCGCGCTCGCGACAGAGACCGGGCACTTTCCCTTCGCATTCATGCTCGGAGGCACGCTCGCGTAGGAGCTCAGCTCGACACAACTCGGCCTACTGAGCTCTCTGTCACGCTCACGACATATAGCGCGCTCGTGACAGAGGGCTCCTTATCAACTCAATGGCCTTCCTACACTCTATCGAGCTTGCGATAGGGTTTGTTCTCGCGACAGAGACGGGAATTGCCCAGGTTCTGCACTTCTCTGCCGATCTCTCAAACCCAACCATACCCAAAACCATTCAATCATGTAATAACACTTACCTCATCACTCAAATGCCTTCTACAACATGCTCATAATCATATTAACTGAATAAACCAATCAATAATGCACCAAAATATGGCATAACTAAGGATTAAACCATCAATTACAATTCAGAATTTATACACAATTCTCATACTCAGTCACTTCAAATTCAACAAGCAAACCATCGCAACACTAGCATTTGGAACTATATTCACTACCCTACTAATCACATACAATCACACATACATAACACTCAAAAATTCCAGCACAATCAAAACTCAAACATCAATCGGAGCAAGAAAGGGCAGACAACTCCCAAACCTCTTTGAAGCTCAACCCAGCTTTCCTTCAAGCTTGAACCTTCTCTTTCCCTTTGTCCTTCTTCTTACCACCAAATTCTTGTACAAACAACCCATAAACTCTCTTAACCAAAACCCACAAAACCATAATCTCAAGCAAAATGAGAAGGAAAAGGAGACCATAACACAAGCAACCAAAACTAAACACTTACCTCTTCAATACAGCTCTCAAACTCTACCAAAAACACCCACAATCTTGCAAAAACACCAGGCAAGAAGAACAGGGAGGTAAAGCAAAAAATGAATAAGAAAAGAAGAAGAGAAGCCGAGAGAGAGAGGGAAAATGGGACGGGGCAAAAGGGCAGAAATCTATCCCCTTTCTCTCTCCTTTTTCCCTTTTCTTCTTTTCTCATTTAATGCCCTCACCAACCAGTCCACATGTCATAATCCTATTGGCCCAATAATAAAAATCTTTCCAAATATCACACTGGGTCCTTGACTTTTCTCTTATTGGTCCTTGATAATTACACATCACTCACTAAAACAATTATTTCTTTACTTAACTTTAATCCCTTTTCAATTTAATCCTCAAAATAACTCTAATTCTCATATGTCCAATTATGATAATGCCCTTAATATATCCAATTAGCATGCAATTCCAATTAGGCCCGTTTTGGGATATTACACCTACCACCTTGCTTAGGTGTCAAAATCCTATAGGCTCAACTTATAAAATGTAACAACCCAAATTAGGCCTGGTCGGATTATGTATGGTAAGTAAGGAAATTATGGGCGAGTTGGTAATTTTGGTATGTAAATTAATTAATAAAGTTTGAGTAAAGGAAATAATCAAGTGGATTGTGTGTGTGGTGCCTTAGATGAAAAAGTGTTATATAAGAAATTATATTGTATGAGTCAAGTTTGGTGCCATGGTTTGTTAGTCAAAAGATGAGATTAAGAGGTCCAATAGTAAAGTGACATGTGTGTGAGTTGTTGGGAGCATTAAATGTGATTTGAGGGAGTAGAGAGAGGGAAGAGAGGAAGTGAAACTTCCCGTGGAAGCCACTACAAGCTGCTCTCTCCCTTCTCACTTCCTCTCTCTTTTCTTCTCATCATTTTTTTTCTTCTCTCTCAAGTCTTGCATGTGGGTGTTCTTCAATCTTTGGACTAGGGTTTGAGCTTTGAAGGATTCTAAGAGGTAAGTGGCTGTATTTGCTTTGCGTTTTCTTCTTCTTCTCCTTTTACGGGATTGATTGGGTTTTTAAAGGTCATGTTCATGGGTTAATAGAATTATTATTTTGATTGGTTGCAAGAATCTGAAGAAAAGAAGAAGGATAAAGGGAAAGGAAAGGTTGTGGCTTGAAGGAAGTGAAGTTTGAGCTCCATTCCAGGTTTGGGAGCTTACTTGGTTATATGTTTGAGAGTTTATTTGAAGTGTTGGCTCATCTCTTGTGGATCCGTTTTTGGAGTTAAGTGTAAATGTTATTTGTCTATTTATGATATATGAAAATGCATGAGTAAAGTAGATTTTGTGTACATATGATTGTAGTGGTGAAATGATGAAGATATGCATGTTAAATGTGAGTTAGGAACATGGACATGTGAGATTAAATTCCTGGGTTTTTGAATCTCTGTAAATGTTATTTTTGATGGTGATAATGTCATGTCCTTTGATTGTGTTAAATGACGTGTGATTTGTGTTAGTAAAGTTGTAAATGAGTTTTGGAGACCAGGAAGGTAAGCTTTTACATGTTTTAACATGAAAAATGGATTTGGGTAAAGTTGGGTTTTAATTTTTCCTTCAGTTCCCGTTTTCTGCATTCCTGAGGTTGAGGAAGACCGTCTCTGTCGCGAGTGCGACTGCCTTTTCTTCCCACTCGCGTGGATTCCGGTTTATGCCTTGAGGGACACGACTCGGATGGCCGAGCACGAGTCAGACAAGTGAACACGCCTCGGCCGTATGAGCGTGCCCCTGGCGTTCTGGCAGCCTATCTCGGATGAGGGAGCACGATTCGTGCTCCCCTGGAGAGGGAGAACACGAGTCGGAGGGAGGCATCCGACTTGTGTCCTCTAAATTTTTTGCGGAACACGAGTCGGAGGGAATCCTCCGACCCGTGTCCTGAAGAGCCCAGCCGAGCACGAGTCATGTTATTGCGTTTGACTCGTGCTGGGCCTCTCTTCTGCGCAGCTCCCTCAGCCACTGTCGCGACCGCGATTCCTTATCTTGAGCGCGACAGTAGCCCCGCCTGGTTGAGGCCTCGGTCTCCGGTATACTTTCGAGTATACATGGTCATAAATGTTTTGAGACCCATGTCTCCATATGCTTGGGATACTGTGTCCTATCAGTATCATTAGTACCCGTATCCACTAGTTAGCGAGTAATCAGGCTATTACTTGAGTTTAGTACATGCGATGGTTATATGAAGCTAGTAGTTATATGAAATGTATATATGTTACGTGTGTATGTATATATAATGTGACATGTTAAAATGTAATACTTGCATTCGGATATGAATGGTTACTTTCCGATATATGTGTATGATGAACACTTGTTATAAGCATGAGTAATATGTGTTTATATACCTTTGTTATTACATATATGTGTTTGTTTCATCTATATGTACATATATGTGTTGTTACTCCCCACTAAGCGTTATCGCTTAGCACAGGTTCTTTTCCCGTGTAGGTGGCGGGTTCTTCGTGGAGTCGGACATTTGCAAGTCAGCCACTAGAAGTCTTTATTTGGGATGGAGTATTTTGTGTCTTCCGCTGTATTTTTGTATGTGGGAGCTGATTTTGGGAAAAATGTAACTTTTTGTAAAGGATTATCTTGTATATGTATTTATTTGCAAATTCCTTTTGTAAAATGATATGACAAATGATTATATGTATATGGATATGTTATCTTTTGATTAAATGTACTTGTTTTCTTAACTTATTGTGTGTATTTGTATGCGTTTAAGTGAGTTGTGCGCGTAACGCTCCGGCATCCCTCTATCGGGGGGTAACGGGGTGTTACATAAAATCCTTGGCTTTTATCTCTTAAGTCCTTAGTTAATTCTCTTTGGTCCTTGTTTAATATCCTTTTAATCACTAAAACAATTATTTCCTTCCTTAACTTTATTTTTTCTCTTCAATTTAGTCCTTAATTAACTTAATCCATCTTTGTACAATTACAAATATACCCTTAATTACCCAATTAACCATGTAATTACTTCTAGGCCCTTTTTTGGGTTGTTACAAAGGGATCACTTCTCACACAAATTGTCATAGTTGTATGTTCCGATAATATGTTATGTACGTTTGTATATTCTAGATGGGATGAAAGAATAAATGATTCATGAGTATTTTTTGATGCAATCACAAGACATGAAATAAATTTTCACTCCCAAATACTGGTCAGAATTGCATATCAATTTCTTGCTTAAAATTAACTGTGTTATTAGTGTTGGATTAACTTTTATATACGAGTATTATTTTATAAATCATTATTACGTGATGGATGCTGGTTATCCCAATATTCCAAATTTTTTGGCACTATATTGTAGTGAGAGATATCATTTAAATGATTTTCATGGACGAGAGTGAATTACAAGGAAATATAAATTATTTAATCAAAGATATTCATCTAGAAAGGGTTTTGGTGTCTTGAAGGCTAGATTTTCAATTTTAAAGTCAATACCATATTATCCTTTGTGTCGACAAAAGTTAATTCATATTACATGCTACACATTTCATAATTTCATTAGGATGGAAAACAGATCGAGCTGATCAATTATTCACTTAATATGGTAAAAAAGATTTGACATAATCAAAAGAAAAAGGTCTTGGAGTACAATAAGCGCGTAATTTGTAACCCAACAAATACAAATGGGAATAGTTAGAGATACTAGCTGAACACTTGCAGAATGATTATAACAATAATAGAAATTAGAAATTGATTGTCAACATATTATACTTGATTAAGGATTTTATATATATTGAGATTTTTTTCATTTTCTCTATAAATATTTAAATAAAGTGAAATATCTTTTACATATATATGTGTTAGATTTTAAAAATGTAGAAATAATTTGTTGTCCAATAAATAAATAGAGAATTATTTTTCAAGTAAATGCATTTTTTAATTTTCTAAAATAAAAAGGGTTTTCATTTTCTACAAATAAACACATTTTTCAGTTTTCTAAAATAGATTTTTTTTTCATTATTAATGATTGAATGCATTCTCTAAATTTTCTATGAAAAATAAATACTCTAGTTTTTTAAAAAATTAGAATACAAAATATAAGATACTCTTTTCTGTAAGTAAATATGCCCAAAATGTAATGTGAAGCCAAGAAAATCCACCAATTTTTACTGATTGAAAAAGAAGAAAAAGGAGAAAAAACTTACCTTTTAAGCTTAAGAACACACTTGAATTCACTTGTTGGCTAAAAGAACATGAGCATAATTTTAATGGAGGTTAGATGAGCTTAAAGGGACAAAAAGATCGCTGAAATGGGAGAGAAGGGAGGCTGGATTCTTGGCTCCCAAATGCACTGACTTCATGGCTATTAAAGCCATTTATATCCCTTCCCAAGCTCATCCAATCCCACTCAACCAAATGGCACACTTAGATTGGCCCACAAGTCAAACTTCTTAATAGTCCTTTAACCCATCAAAACTCATACATAAGTCCCTCAAAGCAATCTAATTCAATTATGGTCCAACTACAAAACTTAATTAATGCAATCTAACCCAAAAAGGTCAAATTACGAAACTACATCTAACAAAATAATTAATGCCTGTTATGTACCAACATGCAAAAACTCAACCAAAAAGCACAAACTCGACCTCTCTTGTACCCTGAGTGTATCCAATACGACTAGGATACAAGTCGGGGCCTTACAATAAGTTTTCATTTTCTACAAATAAACACATTTTCAGTTTTCTAAAATAGATTTTTTTTTCATTATTAATAAGTGAATGCATTCTCTAAATTTTCTATGAAAAATAAATACTCTAATTTTTTAAAAAATCATAATAATAATACTTTTTTTTGTATATTAATATGCTCGAAATGTAATGTGAAACCAAGAAAATCCACCATTTTTTACTAATTGAAACAAATTAACATTGACCTTATAGTTACACGCCTACTTTACACGTAACTACATTTTCATATTATAGCCTAACATTTAGGTACATGGTTTTCAATTTCTTTTTCATTGAAATGTTGCTTCTCTTTTCCAAATTCAGTTAAGAGCTCACCTTTTGCACCTACTTCTTTATATCAGCATATTCCAATTCATTGTCAACATATCCAAGTTACACACCCTACTCAAGTGTGGTTATTCTCATTCTTTAACTCATTTATCGCTTCAGTAACCTTTGGAGACATTTACTCATCATACTACCTATAGTACTTGCATTGATTGTTCTTAAAAAAATTGTTTTAAATAATTTCACATTGTCAAAAGAGAACAAATTGTAGAGCTATAAGTTTAGAGACAAAACAACTCAAACATGTAGAGCTTACTTACTCGAAACTTAGCAAAAGCAAAGAACCTTTTTCCTTGGGTTTTCATCGATCCATGAAGTCCACCATAATGCCTTGCTTCGAAGTAGCGCTACCGTCTAATGAGTTCATGTTAATATCGTTTCATGATTATTTAGTAGATTTTGAGTTTTACACATTGACATAGCTTTATTTAAATGTCACATCATTAATCAACATTCATCAAGCATTGATTGTTCTACAAAAGAAAAAAAAACCACCACAATAATAATAATAATAATAATTATTTTAAATAATTTCACATTGTCAAAAGAGAACAAATTGTAGAGTTATAAGTTTAGAGACAAAACAACTTAAACATGTAGAGTTTACTTACTCGAAACTTAGCAAAAGTAAAGAATCTTTTTGTTTGGTTTTCATCTGTCCCTGATATCCTTCATAAAGCCTTGTTTCGAAGTAGTGCTACCATATGATGAGTTCATGTTAATATCGTTTCATGATTATTTAGTAGATTTTGAGTTCTACAGACTGATATAGCTTTATTTAAATGTCACGTCATTAATCGACAGTCATTAAGCATTGATTATTCTACAAAAGAAAAAAAATCACCACAATAACAACAATAAAAATTGTGTTAAATAATTTCACATTGTCAAAAGAGAACAAATTGTAGAGCTCACAAGTTTAGAGACAAAACAACTTAAACATGTAGAGTTTACTTACTCAAACCTTAGCAAAAGCAAATAACCTTTTTCTTTGGTTTTCATCCATCCCGAATTCCATCATAAAGGCTTGTTTCGAAATAACAGTAATGTATGATAAGTTTATATTAATATTCGTTTCATGATAATTTAGTAGTTTTTAAATTCTACATAACATAGCTTCATTTAAATGTCGCATTATTAATCGATATTCATTAAGTGTTAAAGAAACAATATGTTTTAATCTTCTTTTTATTAACTATGGGGACAAATTTGTAACGAAATAAATTTAGAAGCAAATCAACCTCCTTGAATAGATAGGGGCAAATCATATTTTTCCCATTTCAATTTATGGTTTTGGTAGAATCCTAATAATTAGGGGTATGCATCGGTCGGATTCGGGTCAACACGAACCGAACCCGACCAATTCGAAAATCGAAATATACCCTATATCCCAAATCGAATCGATCCTATATATTAGTAGGGTCCCAATCGATTAACTCGATAATTTTCGGGCCCCGAACTCATTAACCCGATTGAACCGATCTCTCCCTCTCCCTCTACTCTTTTCGCAGCTCTCTCTCCATCTTTTGTGATTTTTCACCATTTTTCAACAAAATAAACACACAAATCAAATACAAACACAAATCCATCAAAATCAAACACAAATAAACACACAAAGTTAGATCTGAGAAGAAAATTGAAGAACCAGCAATCCAAACACACAAATCAGATATGAGGAAATAGATTTACTGAAGAATAAGACGAAAAAGAGAGAGAAAAGATCGATCGAAGTCGAAGAAGAAGAAGATCGATCGATCGATCGAAGATGAAGAACTAGGAGAGAGAGAGAGAGAGACAAAGGGAACCCGGAATCGGCGGTGGTGACGGAGGAGGAGCCGGATCGTCAGCGACGGAAGAGAGAGGGGCAGAGGAAGAGATCGTGGGAGGGGGGAAGAGAGAGGAGGGGGGGGGGGCAACTGGAGGAAAAAAGGAGTTCATATGCCCTCTTTAAACGAGTACGGGTTTTGAAGGTTTTAACCCGACCCACCTAAGTTTTGAAGAACCGACCCACCTAAGTTTTGAAGACCCGACCCTAATGTTGCAAACAACTATATCCGAATAGGTAGTTCGGGTCAGTTTGTTCGGGTTTATCGGGTCAGGTCAGTTTTTGCACAACCCTACTAATAATATTAATTCGGGAATAAAATAATAATAAAAAAAATTGTGGAGTTGATTGCATGCTTGCACTCGCGTATGGAATGAAATCAACACCGCGGAAACCCTAAGCTTTACTTTTGGGAATTAAAAATTAATTGTCTTTTTTTCTCTCTGGTCTGGCTCGTTGAGAGCTTTCTTCATTTTCCCTGCTTCTACTGGAACTCCGGTGTTATTTGGTAGCAGTGATTCACTCATTAAACCTCTATTAACGTACGTAGCTTTATCATTCCATTTCATTAATGGGGAAGAAGAAGAAGAATGCCGACGAAAGTGGCCACGATCAATCCCAAAACAAGCACAGTCCTAATACTGTCTTCGTCTCTAACTTGCCTCACTCTTTGACTAACTCTCAGGTACCTACTTCTTTTTTTATCTTCTATTTGTTTCCTGCGAAAACCTTACAAAACAGAATTAAGCTGCTCCCACTTCCCAATCATTCACTTCTCTCACTCAAAATTAGATTTGTGAGCTTACTCAAATCCCAAAGTTTACTTATATATAATGAATTTTTGTGTTTTTTGGTTTTAATTATAGCTTGAGGAGACATTGAGCGATGTCGGACCAATCAGGCGCTGCTTCATAGTTACGCAGAAAGGTTAGTTTTTCCTATTTGAATTGAAAATTTTCTGAATATGCATTTCTTTAGTTGAGTTAGATTGTCTATTTTGTAAGCATATTAATAATTTTTTTTTTTCTTTTTCATCTTTACAGGATCAGCTGAACACCGTGGTTTTGGTTTTGTTCAATTGTAAGTTTTAGTCGCGGTTTTCATTTTTCTTGCTTGGGATTGTATAATAGTTTTATTTTTACATTCTTTTTACTGGTATTTAAGAAAATCCTTGTTAATCTTTCTGGATGTTCATGTCTTGTTGGGTTACTTTCATGCACTTCCAGTGCTATTAAGGATGATGCCAACCGCGCAATTGAGCTAAAAAATGGTTCATCTGTTGGGGGCCAAAGAATTGCTGTTAAGCATGCTATGAGTCGTGCTCCCCTAGAGCAGCGTCGAGCAAAGGCAGCTCAAGGTTTTTAACTCTCCATAAGGATTTGGTCTTGCTGAGTTTTTATTTATTAATTCCTTCAATGTTTTTAGAAATTCCAATAATTGCTCTAATCTGCTTAGATATTCCTATAACAAAACGGTTCATCAATATGCTATATGCGATCTCTTATATCTTTTCATTTTTTTTTTGGTCTCCTGTTAGGAGTTGACTTGGATAGCGCTATAAAAACAGAGAGTGCGCCTAGTTCCACTGTAGATAAGGATGCTTCAAACTTACCAAAATCAGGTTAAAAGCTACTGCATATTTTGTTTTTCATGTTTCAAATTTGGTGTTTGTAACTGAATTTTATAATTGGAGCAAAATTCAGGGAAGCGTTTGAAACCAAGAAAAGCAATGAAACCTTTAAGTGAACTACCTGATAAAGAGAGTTGCTCCGAAAAGCAGAGGTATCATATTTTTTCCATGATCTAATTGGCTTTTTCCTGAGTCAATTCAATGATTCAAACTTGACAGTCAAGACCTTGACTTCAAGTGTGAAAAAAATCATTAATTTATTTTCTTTACTTGCTTGTTATAAGGCCACAGTACTAGCTTGGAAAATTTCTTTGATTTGTTGGTTATTTGCAGTGCTTAGTTTGCCATATCTCTTTTTAAAATCTGCACTGCATAAATATCTAGATCTATCTTGTGTTGCAAAACTGAGAATTTTCAAATTATTATCTTTTTAGAATATAAATGTTGGTGTGTCATTGGATATTGAGGTGACTCTTGGGCCGGTTCTATGCTCTTTCTTGACTAGACTGGAGTCATATAATAGGGCATTAATGCTTAACAGTATTTTCAATGCTTAAAATATTTTTAGCATCAGATTCTATTGAAACTTATCCTATATTTGATATAATGGTAAAATAAAAAATATCTAGCTGACTTCAAAATGCTGGGATGCAAATTAGATCGTTGGATATTGACTTCTGATTGTGAAATGGTAGCAAATAATTTAAATTTTCAAGAATCTTGACCACCTATGTTTTCTTTCTAAATTATATTATTTTTTTCATGCTATGCATTCTATTTTACATGATACTTTCTGTGTCATTCTTCAAAAGCATATGATTTCCGTTTCTTTTTTGAATATCATAAAGGGTTGCTCGGACTGTAATATTTGGTGGCCTTCTTGATGATGCTATGGCTGAGGAGGTTCATTGTTCTGCTAGAGAGGTTGGGACTGTATGTTCTGTAACTTATCCTCTTCCTAAGGAGGAGATCGAGCAACATGGTAAGGCCATTTGTTGCAATGGAGAGTTTGTTTTTGTTGTTTATTTTACTTTTCCCCCTGGGAGTGAGACCAGTTATGGAGGGCGTGATACTGGGATACTTGGATATGTATGTAGTTGCCATTAATCATTTGATTCATTAAGCTGGTGGAGTGCTGAAAGATTCACTTTGGTTCTCTAAATTCACTTTCTGGACTTTCTGATGTTAAATTTTTTATCTTATTAACTGCTGGAGATAATTACAATGTCAACCATTTGGTTGTCTGGCAATTCTAGCAGTCTTCTTCAATATCTTTGAAATTTGAATGAAGTTTCCTAAAATCCTAGTGTATTTGGAGGAAGGGTTGTCTTTGTAGTTTTCTCTGCTGCTGCTATTAGTTTGCTAGAGGTTTTATCAAGATGCAACATGGTTTTGAATTGAACATTAATGCTCTTTAATTTAGACATTCACAAATAATTTAGCAGGTATTATTTAAACATCAACCTGAAGCTTTTCCCATATGAATACATTAAACAAACTAGAAGCAGTGATTCACTTACTTGAAGGTTCAGCATTTGTTCAGTTCTGAATTTCTGATGCTATGGAGAAACTTCCATAATTTGTCAGGTCTTGCTCAAGACGGATGCAAATTGAATGCGTCAGCTGTACTGTATACAAGTGTTAAAGAAGCACGGTCTGCAGTAGCAGTCTTACACCAAACAGAAATAAGTGGAGGGATTGTTTGGGCACGCCAGCTAGGTGGAGAGGTAAATGAAAAGTAGCCTTGTAGCTGTATTATACTGCTGTGATTGAAACTATTACAAAAGACTTTATAAAGATTTGGTCTACTATGTCTAGTAACAGTCAATAACAATTTCTTCATGTTTGGGGTCTATCTTGTGGATTTATTCCTTGTACAAAAGTTTTCTCTCTTTTTTACTATTTTGTGTTAAATTGTATAAGATGATTATAGGTGTTGTAAATTCTTCAACTGTACCAGAAGAGAGAATATTGATCCCCCTAATTTGTTTTCCTGTTTTATTTATGGACCAGGGTTCCAAGACTCAGAAATGGAAACTTATTGTCAGGAACCTTCCTTTCAAGGTCTTCTACACTATTATTTGTCAATTTCACCAGTGTTTATTTTGGAGGTGCCTGATTTATAAACTAGCTATTGGACATAATTGCAGGCTAAAGCAAGTGAAATAAAAGAGGTGTTTTCGTCAGCAGGTTTTGTCTGGGATGTGCATATCCCACATAATTCTGAGACAGGGTATGTGAGGATGCTATCTAGAATAATCCTCGTTTGAAACAAAATGTAGTTTTTTTTTTTTTTTTTTTATATATTGACATTTTAAGTTTTTCTTTCTGAAGGTTATCTAAAGGATTTGCATTTGTCAAATTCACATGCAAACATGATGCAGAAAATGTATGGCTTATCTCTATTATTTACTTTTTAAGAAAAAAGTAGTTTTGAATTCTGTAGAACTTCCTAATATTTATGTGTTTTACTTCTTCTTCTTCTTCTTCGTCTTTTTTTATTTTTATTGTTTATTTATTTTTTACTTACAGGCCGTTAAAAAGTTTAACTTGCAAATGTATGGAAAAAGACCCATGGCTGTTGACTGGGCTGTTTCAAAGAAAATTTATAGCACTGCTAGGTTCTCTGCTGCCTCAGAAGATGGTAATGGTGGCTGTTTACTAAAATCAATGCGGTCATTGCTTTGGTTTAATTTCCTTATAAAATTTCACTTGACTTGAATGGATCTGTAATTTACACAATAGAAGATTTATTTTCTTCATATTAGGAAAAAAGACAAGACTTTTTTTTTTATGGATTAGCTAAAATTGGCTTACCTGGTTAACTGGTGCTTCTTATGTGATTACTAGAAGCTGGGAATGTAGGTGGGATACTGTCACTTATTATGCAAGCCATGCTCTAATTAAGACATATGCACATTAGAACGCGTTTGTTTTATCACTAGATTATGTTTTTGAGAATCTTGAAAGCAATGCACAAAGGATATTCTCAAAGCCGGAAAAGCAATAGTTTTTTTGCTTAGATTTTTGTTGCTCATTTCAGTTGTTTATAGTGTCCAATTTGATGGACATGTAACACTTTTCTATTGTGAAAGATTCAAGTAGCAATTTTGAAGAAATAAATTAAAATTTATAGACTTAACAGGGTTGCATGACAAATTTAGTCACTACTTGTGAAATGACCCCCATAAAAAAGGGTGTATGATTTACCATTTAGGGTGTCTGACCTTTTACTTATTAAAAACCTTATGCATTTTTTTTTCCTGTCTCTATCTTCTTAAAAGTTTACTATTGGAAACTTGGCATTGAAAGGCCTTTATGTTTGAGTGTTGTGGAAATGATGAACTTGAATAATGAAAAGCTTAGCTCCTCAAAATTAAACTGATCAAGCTTTATGAGATTTGTTGCCAATAAGACCCATCTTTTCCTGTTTAGCGCTACTTCAGTTATTATTTTCTGTAGCTCCTTTTTGGTTCCTGTATTTTCTGTATTAACAGAACTTAACATCTTAGAATTATGCCAGAGAATGATAGTGAAAGAGAATTGAACACTGCTCTTTCTTTTACAGGACAGCATAGTGAAAGAGATAGCAGTAGTGACAGTGATGACCTAGAGGAAGAAGAGGATAATGATGATGGAGAGAACCAACAACCTGACAGAGCAGATTTGAATGACTCGGATTCATCTGAGAAAGAAAATGAGCCTACAAATTTCGATTTTGATGCAGAGGCAGACATTGCAAAAAAAGTTCTCAAGAATCTGATCATGCCTTCATCCAGAGGTTCTGCTCCTACTGATGTGGATGATTCCATACTGCCCATGGGAAATAATGAGCCAAATTCAGACAAAGCTGTTACTTTGTTAAATAACAAATCCAGTGAGCAAGGGAAATTTCCTGGTGATACTCTGTCTGGAAACTCTCGTAAAAGCAATTTGGCTGATACAAAGAAGACTGAGGGAGAAGATGATTTACAGAGAACAGTTTTTATAAGCAATCTTCCATTTGATGTTGACAATGGAGATGTGAAACAACAGTTCTCAGTTTTTGGGGAAGTGAAATCCTTTGTCCCAGTCCTTCACCAGATTACCAAGTACGGTTACTTGCGCATCTGCACATGCATCTGTATTTACTTTCTTGAACTAAGATATAGATGATACTATGTTGATGGCAGGAGACCGAGGGGTACTGGTTTTCTCAAATTTAAAACACAAGATGCAGCTGATGCTGCAATTGCTGCAGCTAATGCTGCACCTGGTTTGGGGATTTTGCTAAGAGGTAGGCCACTGAAAGTCTTGAAGGCTTTAGATAAGAAATCAGCCCATGATAAGGAGATGGAGAAGGCCAAGCGTGAGGATCAAGATCACCGTAATCTTTACCTTGCAAAGGTTGTTTTCATCAATCCCCATCCTTAGCGCCTTTGTTACCATTTGGTTACAGCTTATTCATAATAGAAATTCTATGTTGGTTGTCTTGTGACACCATCTTCCTGAATTCTTAATAGGAAGGTGTCATACTTGAGGGGACTCCAGCTGCTGAAGGTGTTTCAATTAGTGATATGGCTAAAAGGAAAATGTAAGTTCCCCCTTCCCCCCTGCAATTGTTTGAGTTGAGAACACAAGACGAGAAGCAATCCCTTTGATGGCACACAATGGTGTGAATGCAGGCAATTTTTTTTTTTAAAAATTTAATTTCTATTTCTTTTTGGCTTCTCTGTTCAAAGGGTTTAAACCATATATATTTCTATTTCTTTTTGGCTTCTCCGGTTCATAGGGTTTAAACTGGGGTCAAATTGGGAACATTGCAGGGTACAGGCTCTCTATACGACTGAAGGTGTCTAGTTGTCTTAGTTGAATCGTGAGTTTCACACGAGCGCACACACACGCACACATTTCCTACTGTTCAGAAAATTGGGCCGACAGAATCTTGAAAGAACTCTTGAGCTATGTTGACAAAGCTCTCTGTTTCTCTTTTAGCATACCCGTGTAACATGCTAAGATTAATGTTAATGTTTCTTGGAAATATCTTGTGAGTCAAAAAATTGAAATTGTGCTTTGAGCTGTTGAGTTATTGTAGTTAGTAAAGCCCCAGCTCAGGTATGAGGCGCCTCATTATGCAATATGCAAAAAAGGCTTACATCATTGCTAGTGTGGATTGTCCAGCTGTAATTATTAGTTTTTCTTTTTATTTAAAGTTTCAACGAATCTCTACCGTTGATGAGTAATTGAAAAAGAGAAAAAGAAGAAAGGCTCATATGCTTCCCACAATACCACATCCTACCAAAAACATAAAAGGCATAAACCAATGAAAAGGAGGCAAGACCAGCCTTCTCTCTAATAGATTTTGTGACCTGAACCTTAATGCTCTCTTTTTCTGAAAGATACTGCCTCATCTATCTATTTTCTTTTTTCCCCACCTTTCTTCTGTTGTTTCATTCTCTTCATCTTTCTTGCTTCTTGACACAACAGCTCCCGTTCTCATGGAATGTTTTTGTTTTGACCTTTTTTACCTTCTTCCCTTTATTCATCTTTTCAAACACGGTTGGACGTATCTGTAAATTTTTTCTCTTAAAAAACTGGATGCTTTTAATTCCAAGCTGCTTTTTTCTTTAAATTTTAAATTTTTTATTCAGATGCTTTTCTGTTCTTGTTTCTTCTCTATCCATTTGTCTTTAAAATTAATCATAAGTTCAATGAGTTAGTCTTTAGTAACTATAGAACTGGCATTTTGTTTTGCAATCAGAAAAAAAATTGGTTGCTTTGTTTATTTTTATAGTGGCCGCATTATTTGGAAATTGGAATGATTGAATTGAATATGTGAATAGGCTTTTTGATTAGATTTTGTAAGAATGGAAGAAAGTTTTAGTTCCTAGGAAACATGAAAGGCATCTTCTCATTTAAGGGTCAATACTCCTCTAGCTCTTAGAGATGAAGAAGATTTTGATTTACCGGAAGAGCATGAAGAAGATGAAGGGGAAGGGAATGCAGTGATGAACATGAATGTGACAATGATGATGAAGATCATGTGGAGCTTAATGGATGTTTTAGGGGTTGGGATTAAAGGGGATCGATATTTGAACTTTTATTGATCTTTGATATTTACATTTAACTTTTATTTTAGGATTGGCTAATGCTGATGTAGATTTATGCATGTTTTCTGTTATGAATGTTGATGTTCTCATCTTATGAGCTTGTTTTTCTTAAATGACAAAAATTCTGTCTTAATTTTATTTTTTGTAGTACCTTACCTTAATTAAGTGTGTTCCTTCACCTACACTTTGCATCTTGATGCACATTTTTGCCTTCAGTTGCATCTTCATGCATGTTTTTGCCTCTGATAACTATGTGAATTATGATACCTGCCACCAAAATTTGATGGCATTTTCAATATTCTGTTGATATTGATGTTGCTTTTGTAAAAATTTATCCTCTTTTTTCATGCTGCAGATTGCATGAAAAGAAGATGACTAAGCTTCGATCTCCAAATTTCCATGTTTCGAGGACCAGACTTGTTATATACAACTTACCTCACTCAATGAATGAGAAGAAACTGAAAAAGCTTTGTATTGTTGCAGTTGTCTCTCGAGCTACAAAACAAAAACCTGTGATTCGACAGGTTCGTTAAACTGTTAGCTAGTAATTATATCCGGGTGGGTTTTTTTATTTATTTATTTTTTTTAAATGAAGTATCGTATTAAGATGACTTTATGTCACTTTGATATTGTTGATGCAGATAAAGTTCATGAAAAGTACCAAGACTGGAAAGGTTGCGAAGAACCACTCACGTGGGGTGGCTTTTGTTGAGTTTACAGAGCACCAACATGCACTCGTTGCCCTGAGGGTTCTTAATAATAATCCAGGTAATGTGTTTTATTTTCATTTTGTGGCTGTTATTGTCCAATGATTGTAATGATATGCAGTGAAATTGTTTCTAACTTAAATGCAACATTCGGCTGTTTGTAGAAACGTTTGGTCCTGAATTTCGTCCAATTGTGGAGTTTGCAATTGACAATGTTCAAAAGTTAAAGGCCCGTAAGGGTAAGTTACAGGCTCAGCAACAGGAAAGCCTTAATAATGGTTTGAAAAATGCACAGAATGATAATGTGTTGGAAGCACCGAATGATATACCGAGCAAAGGAAATTCCAGAAAGCGGAAGTCACGAGGTGAGAATAGATCATTGGAGGACCTAGCCCCAAATAAAAATGAGAAGGAAAATATGGTTAATGAGGCAGCTAAGGAACAAATATATCAAAAGAAAAGCAAGAGCAATGCCGTTAATGGAAAAACAAAATCTCCTGGGAAAGATGAATTCATTGACACAAAACAAAGGGCAAAAAGCTCTGAAGACAAGCAAGAAGATCATCTTGTCAAGAAGCCTGGTGTTAATAGCCAAGTCAAAGGTGATAGGACAGCTGAAAATGCCCAGAAACAAAAAATTTCAGAGGAAGCAGAATTGAGGCTGAGAAAGAGGAAGCTTTCAGATCAGACAGAACAACACGGATTGAAAAAAAGGCAAAGGCGAAAGAAGAACAAAGATCCTGTAGGGCGGGATGTAGTCGACAAGCTTGACTTGCTTATAGAACAATACAAATCCAAGTTCTCGACGCGTGGTTCTTCCGAGAAAGTTACTGGTGAAAAGCAAGCTATGAAACCACTTAAGAGATGGTTTGAATCATAGTTCCTCTTTTGGTGGATTGTGTTGTATAAAGTTGATTAGGCACCTGACACGACTGGAATTCATTAATTTCAGGCAGTGTTAGATCCTACAAAATTTTGGGAACTTAACCATATCTTGCATTATTGAGATTTTTGACATGGGGTAAGGGTGATTTTTGCCTCGAAATATTGAAAATTGGCTGAAAAAACTTTTTAAATTTTCTTTTTTTTTAGTGTTTTATACCCCTGAACTCGTTTGAATAAGCACTAATGGCAATCATCAGAATATCGACACATAAATGGCTAGATGGCAATGTCTCTCCTAGTCGTCACTTAAATAAAAACAAAAGATATTAAAATTATGAGGCAAAAATTCATAAATTAATCTTAAATTTCCTAAATTCCAGATGTAGCTGCTTTGAGTGTGACAAACAGATTTCAATATGGAGAGAAATATTAGAGTGCAGTTAAAAATATACTTAGTACTTTAGAAGTACCGATGATGTATTCTTGTTATTTGAAAATTGTAATTTACATGTAAATAGTTATACTAATATCAGCTTTCAGTCAGACAATAATGATTGTAAATCACAGTATGATGTATTCTTGGCATATGAAAATTGTAATTTACATGTAAACAGTTATATTAATGTAAGCTTTCAGTCAGACGATGGTAAATTGCAGTCGGATTTTGTGTTCATAATATAATGGAGAATAGTCAATTAGAAGAGTTTCAAACAAGAGACGACTATTGATTAAACAATAAAAGCTAAGTATATTACTGTTTCAGAGGCGGTTAAAGAGATATAATGGATTAAGAAGTTCATTACTGAACTAAGAGTGGTCCCTAGTATTGTGGATCTGATATTTTTGTATTGTGAATCTGATATCCTTGTAATAATGAAGCCATTGTGTAAGCAAAAGAACTATAATCCATTAACAATTTAAGCATGTTATCAGACGCTAACATTTCATTTGGAAGATCATAGCAAAAAATAATTTTAGGATAGAAAAAGTTTTCACATATAACAATGTGGCATATCCTCTGGGCATGTTCGATCACATATAACCATATAACACTTTTTCCGAACAAGTTCGATCACCATATACACTGGGCATGAAAAACATTAATTATTGGCTCTAGTGTAAGTGAAAGATTATTAGGAGTTTGTCCTATAGCCCATGGGGAGCATGTAAATGTAACGTTAAGATTGATAATAGATATTTTATAATTTTTACAATTAGTCTTAGAATAAAACTGGCTTGTGAGGAGTTCAATTTCAAGAAAACCTTTCAACTTTTCCCTTTTCCCTTTTTTGTGATGAAGAGAGCTTCAAACCTAATTGACAATACATTAATATTGTGAAATACAGAGATTTTCAATCTTCTGTGAAATCCTTTAACCTATTAAACTGACAGTGTTTCATAAATCAAAAGAGTGCTAAGCAAGCAGACTGGATTATTTGTACCACCCAACAAGCAAGAAAGATGATTCCATCAATTTCCTTGGTCATAAGAAGTGGCAATAGAGTATAATATTCCATTTTCAGCATTATTAGTAAATGTAGAATCCATGTTTGCAAGTCCTCTACTAAAATTTGCAAAGATACAGAACCTCAACTCAACCTTAATTCCATGTTCGAAATTTGATCCCTTAAAGGGGTGAGCAATTTCTGTTCAAACCGAAAAATCAAACCAAATCGATTGTTTTTTTAATTTGGTTCGATTTCGATTTCAAAAATGCACCAAGTTCAGTTATTTCGGTTCAATTTTGAAAGGCAAAAATCGAACCGACCGAATAATTATTAATATATGTTATATTTTTCAATTTTTACAAAAATAAACTTTATTTTTATATTTTTTAATTCAATTTAAAGGTCTTGAACTCAAATTAAATATATGTACATTTTTTAATTTGAATTTTTTATTTGAATTTTATAATTTATAATTTTGTATAATTTTTAAATAATTTTTTTAATTATAATTTTAAAATTTCGATTTTATCAATTGACTGAACATAAAATATCGATTCAATATGAATTTGGTTATTATATGATTTCAGTTCAGTTCGGTTTATCCAAATTCTAATAAATTGGTTTCTAATTATTTCGGTTCGATCCGATTATTGAACTGAATCTACCATTGCACACCCCCTAATCCCTTATACAAGTGCAGGTACAACTTTAATCATTTAAAATTTATTCTGCCATCAGACTGGTAAATTTTTGGCTATGCTGCTATGGCAACAGAGTTGATTTAGTTATACCTTAAAACATTAACTGAGGGTCTGAGATACCGTCACAGATTTTCCACAATTTTTTCCTATACTAGTACTTGAGTGAAATATTCTTCGAGAGAGCACCTTCCTAAAGCCTCTTCACTATTTCTTCATTAACTCGATCATAGTAAGTCATACTCCGAATACATGTAATAGCTTCTTCAAAAATTCTGGCTTTGAAAAGCATTTGCAAATGAGTTAGACCAATGTTGCAATTTTTCTCTCATCTCTACAACCAAAAGCCAATGAATATCAATAGAAGTGAAGAAATAAAAGAATATCATAGAAGTCTGCTAGCAAAAGTAATCATTGCGTGTGTGTATTTGATTATATGGCTTCGGTTCCTTGATGCTCAAGTTCAACAATCCACTCTCACAGCATTCAACCGAAAAAAAAAAGAAAAAAAAAATTTAAGTCATACCCGAGATTGAATATCAATTAAAGCCTGTTAGTCAGGTGTCTCTTCAACTGATTCCCTAATTTCCATAATCTACATAAACAGGAAGTAAGAAAATAAAGATCATAATTCCCTTTTTTATTCCTTCTTAAAAGGGAAGAAAAGAAATAAAATAACTCAAATCTTCAGCCTATGAGGTCTGATACAAATCTATGCAAGTTCGGGAATGTATTTGAAAAGCAAATTGCTAAACCAAAAATAAATATAATAGATCTATTCAATCCCTAAAACAAGTAAAAATATAAATATGAAGCATTTTCTACAGAAATAATAAAGATATCACTAGTGAAAAGGCCATCATCACGATGCTAAAGCATCCCAAACACTCCATTTTCAGTGACAAAAGGTACTCTGAATAGTCCTAAAAGATATACTTGACTTCTGATAAATTCCTATTCAAAATAGACTTGAAAGTTATCATATTAGCAAAAGATTATATCCAACAGTCTCCTGGATATGCATGAATTCCAACCAATGATTATTAATAAAAGACTTCACCGGTACAATATTTCTTATGAAATATGTAATGAGGAATGAACTAAATCAGGATGCAATTTTTTCTGCCAATCTTTGTTCTTCCGCTCAAGGTTCTCGTCCTTTATATCATAATTCTTTTCCCTATCGAATTTCAAAAAGAAAATACTATTCATCCAAAGCTCAAATAATCAAATAATGGAAAAATAATAATTAAAGAATAATCATTACAGTCCAAATATCTGGAAGTAATCAAAAGACTGATCAACGGGCTGGACCGCTCCACACGATTCACAAACCAGAAAGAGGTAGAGCATTACAGTTCCAGCCACTAGAATTTACATCTTTAGAAGATTCAGGGCTGAAGCCCTTCCTGAAAGACCTGGTAGCATTACCAAGAAAGTAAATTTTATTGGCTCCGGAGGAAAATCTAAAGTTTCCGGCAGCGACGGAGGAGTTGATATATTATTTTATTTGAAGTCATATATTAATTTGAAGAAAATCAGACTCATATATTAATTTATTATGCAAGTTTACTTTTCAATCAAAAATATTACCAAGGTATTCAATAATTAAAATTACCAATTTTTGTTTTATAAACAATTAGTGATAAATCCAAAAATGTCTTTATCTGTAGGAGAGAGGACGATCCGATCGGATAAGAGAAACCTGCAATAAGAGGAGCCCGGTCGGACCAGGCTTGAGCACTCCGAAGCTTAAGTTAGTAGCTTAGAGAGAGAATGTGCTTTAGAGAGATAATGGTGTGAATTCAATACCTGGTGCCATCGTTGGCTGGACTATTTATATGAGATGGTTGAGGGGCACTTGAGTGCCTGGGGAGTGATTACTGGCTGTCAGAGTAGGTATTCGGCGACATGGCAAGGAGCAGGTGATGGGCGTGAGTGCTACCTTGTGTCAGGCGGCTGATGGGACTGGCGGTCACATCAGCCGATCGGTCATGATCGCTGCCTAGGAGCTCGTGTCTGATACCTTTAGCTGATGGGCTTTGGGCCCTGCCAGTTAAATGGGCCGGCTGAATGGGCCTTAAGGCAAATGATATTTGCTGTGTTATCACTTGTCCCCCCTCAACAGGTCCGATCGGGCACAAAATTGCCTTTGTTGATCCGTTCGGATGGAATCAGTTATGGAGATTCCCGATCCGAAGACGCGTACTGGCGCGCTTTTGAATTTGAGATGCGCTTTTTCTGAAGCGACGCGCCTGCTAAGACAGCTGTTCTCCGTTAATGCTGGGAGCGTACCGAGGGCGACGCTTCGTTCTTCGCAGAGATATAATGTCCTTTGACACGTGGCGCTTTCTAAATGGCGCGTTGTTTGGCGTGTTCCAGGAGCTTTTGGCTTATAAATAGGGAGCTTTGCAGAGTACTTCCTCTTTATTTTCGAAATCCCTAGCGAAGCTCTGTCAAAATTCCTTCTTGAATATCAGATTTCTGCAAACATCTTCTTGTTTCTTCGAATTCCTTGAGCTCTTTCTATCAAGTAAGTAATTTTTCCTCTTTCCTTTTTGCTTTCTTTCTGCCTGCATCCACTCCATTTAAAAACTAGAAACTTGTATCTGTCCGCCCTTCTTCTGTTAAAAATGGCCTCTAGTAGTGGTGATAGGCTCGATAGCAGCTTTTTGGATGGCTATCAAAACAGACCAGCCGTTGAATTCCACTCTCGATTGACCGCTGAGGAGGTGGCTGAGATTCCCTCCAAATATGGCCTTCCTGAAGAGGTATCGGTAATGGCCTGTCCAGAATCGATGGCGGTGACCGAAGGGCCTTTTGGCCGAAATAACAACGAGTGGTTTATTTGCCATCTCTAGAGCCTGGATGCTGGCATGAGGCTCCCACTCGGCGCCTTTGAAATGGCGATCTTGAGAGGGTATGGGATCGCCCCCAACCAGCTGCATCCGAACGGGTGGAGGTCAGTGGCATGCTTCAAAATCTTGTGCCAAATAGAGGCGGTCGCTCCGACCCTTGAGCTTTTCACGCACTTCTTCTACATATCGGCTCGAAGCGATGAGACAGAGTATTTTTTCACCAGCCGACCGAAGAAGAAATTGATGTTTATCCCGACCTCGATGAAAGGGTACAAGGAGAGGTACTTCTTAGTCGGGATGAAGGGTGGATTTGGCGTGCGCCTCACCCGATCGAACAGGGCCGAGATCTTGAAGGATCTTGCAGCGGGTCAGCCCATGTATGAGGGCGATATAAAGAAGCTAATGGACGCTGTAAGTAGGCATGGAGAGCCCTATCAATCCAGCTTTCTTTTGACTACGCTGTTTGGGTCTTCCAGCTCTGAAGCCGCTGAGGATGCAGAACGTGAGCATTAGGATTGGGAAGAAAATATTGTCATTATGCACTATCATGCATATCATACACTGCATTTTATTTATGCTTTGTGATAGATTTTTGTATGAAAACTTATCTTGTTTGTTGCCTGATTGCAGCTGAGATGGCTGGTGGTAATGGCGCGTCAAAACAGCTTGGCGATCGGATCAGGCAAAAACGCGAGGCAGAAAAGAAAGCACAGGAGCAAAGAAAGAGGAGAAGGTTGGTTCTTTCTGCCGATCTTCAAGCCCCTAGGGGAGCGACCGATGCTTCAACAACGGCTTCTGCCATTGCGGCCGTTCCGATCTCCTCGGCGCTTCCCGTGGTTATTCCTGTACCTACTTCTACCGCTGCTGGTCAGAAAACTGCGCCTCGGACTGAGACTTCTCCGCAGCTGGTGCGTAGTCGGCCTCCACACCTTCGTGATGAACCGGACGAGGATAATGTGCCGATCAGTGCTGCTTTCCGAGAGGTGGAAGAGGCCGCTCAGAAGAGAGCTGCAGAGGCCGCTGTGGAGTCGGACAGTCGGGTGGCTGTTAGGGGCAAAGCCATCCAGCAGGGGGAAATGCTCAGGAGATCGGGGGATCGCCGACCGACGCTCTTCAAAGACTTCCTGAGGGAGAACTTTGGCAGCGATTGGTCCCTAGGCCAAGTGGCTGGGCCTATTTGCCGCGGTCTCCTTCGGGAAGACGATCATAGGGAGATCGGCGAGACTGGCCAGATCCAGAAAGATTTTCATGCGATTGGCATTCAGCTTCTTGATGTATGAAGTCTTTTTTTTTTTTTTTTTGGTTCATTTTCCTTTCTTTTTCTGGGGCAGGTGGCCAGAAGGGCTCAGCGTCTTCAGCTCGCTGCGTCTACTTGGAAAGGAAGGGCGGAGGATGGCTCTAAGGCTAAGGCTGACGCTGATATTGCTCGGAAGGAGGCCTCCGCTCTTCGTGCCGATCTGGCAAGAGAAAAGCAGCGATCTTCATCTTCTCATTCAGAGACAGTGACCTTGCGGAAGGAAGTCCACCAGAAGACCCAGGACCTGAAGGCAAGGCAAGGGGAGGTTGATAAGCTGAAGGGGGAGGTTGCTCGCCTCTCTGCCGAAAATGCACAAACTAGGCGGTTCGAAGCGGACGCAACCCGACTGGATGCCGAGTGCAAAGAGTTGGCCGCGGAGAATGCCAGATTAAAAGCAGTGGGCGAGCAGCATCGAAAGGGAGAGGAGTCCCTGAAGGCGTCTCTGGAGGGGAAAGAGGCTTCTTTCACTACGATCCTTGAAGAGGAGCTTGCAAACCAGAAGGAGCGCCTTCTTGACGAGCTAGCAGGGGCTCAGGTAGAGTTGCTGTCTCGGCTAATTCATGAAGCTGGGAGGCGCTTTCCTGGCGCCGATCTGTCTTGGATGGATGATCCGGCTTCACTACCTGCGCCTCCTACCAGTGATGACGAAGGGGACGCTCCTGATGGGGAGGCGACTCAGAGAGCTTCGGAAGGAGATGTTTCGATTCCTGAGGCCGATCGGGAGACTCCAGCAGAAACCGATCCTACAATGCCTCCAGCGCCTGAGGTTGAGATAGTGGTGCAACCTTCAGCGGGGCCTGTCTCTGAAGGGGGAGCTGGGTCCGTGCCGCCATCTGCCGATCCCTCTCAAGCCACTGCCGAGCTGAACGCTGAGCGAGTCGTTGATCCCCCTGGCGAGGTGGATATTGTAAACATAGATAGTTAGCTTATAATAGCTTTATTTTTATATTTTCTATCTTTGTAACGATTCTTTACGAATTGTATAGTGGAGGCATTCTCAATAAAATTGCATATTTCTGCAAATCAACATATACATAAGTTTGTACTAAAATTTGCAATATGATCGAGCTAATTAAAACTCGTAATTAAAATTTGCATTAAATTTCACAATTACTTCCTGAATTCAAATGACGTAGAAGCTTAGTGACCGATCGGGTCAGTCTGGCTTTTCAGATCGCATATAATTTGCATTATTTTGCTAAGTGAAGCTCATGAAGCTGCATAAGGATTGCATAGCTGAGCTAGGTGATACTCATAAAGCTGCATGAGGATTGCAAGGCTGAGCTAGGCGATACTCATAAAGCTGCATAAGGATTGCAAGGCTGAGCTAGGCGATACTCGTAGAATCGCATAGTTATTGCGAAATCGAGTTGCATGATACTCGTAGCACTGCGTGAGGATTGCATAGCCGAGAGTACTCGTAAATTTGCATAAAAATTGCATATTCGAGCTAGGGAGGTGAGATCCTCCGCAAAGCGAACACTTTAAACTAATGCATAAGTTGCATATGATGCTTCAAAGAAAGAACTTCTTTATTAATCGGGCAATCGCCAGGTTCTAATACATTATCATAACAGTTTGTGGGAACGAAGTCCGTTCGGCAATTTGGCGCTTCTCCTGTAAAGCTTTGCTTGTATGCTGCGCTTCTAGGGTCGTCTCGGGGCGTTGCCCTCTTACCCATTATTATCCTAATCTATCTCTCCGACGTACGGCCTGCTTGGTCCTGCAACCCTTGGATTTCTTCGTTCGCCGTCATCCGTGCCGGAGTCATCTTTATCGGCGTCTGGCTGTCTACAGGGACTTTCCCCTCTAGCCAATCCTACAAAGTTTTTGAGGGACCCCCTTTGTATAAGCCGCTCTATTTCCTTTTGCAGCGAATAGCACTCGTTGGTCGTGTGACCGACGTCTTGGTGGAATTCGCAGTAACTGCTTTGGTCCCTCTCCAACCTGTGCCGATCGGACAATTTCTTGGGCCAGTGCACTTTCCGGTGCTTCTTTTTAATCCACATCAGCACCTTTGCTGGGCTGGCATTGAGTGGAGTGAAGGCTTGGGGAGATCGGTCATTAAGACGTTCGGATCGTCCCTGTCCGAATTCCCTTTGTGTGCCCGGGTGTTTTGAAGTCTCTGATCTGTCCGGGCTCCGTCCTAGCCGCTCAAAAGCTGGCGCCCTGCTAAACGAGCGTCCGTCGGGGTATTGTAATTTGTTCATGACGTTTGTTTTTCTTCCCCTGTTCGCCCTTAGGGCGTCATCCAGCTGAACGTGCTGCCTGATTCTCTCCATGAGATCGGCAAAATTGACCGGGGGTTTTGTGGCGAGTGATTCAAACAAAGGACGATCGGTGATGCCCCCGGCCAAGGCTGTTGCCGCCATTTCCACGCTTACATTCCTTACCTCGGACATGGTGGCTTGGAATCTGTCGACGTAATCTCTGAGACTTTCATCGGCTCTTTGATAGAGATTACACAAGTCACTCACCGACTTCGGGGCTCTTGTCTGCACAACGAAGCGCGTGGTGAACAGCTCCTTAAGCTGCCTGAAGGAAGTGATCGACTCCTGTGGCAGGTCGTGGAACCAATTGAGGGCGTCTCCTCCCAAAGTGGTGGGGAAGACTCGACAGGCGATCCGCTCATCGTAGGTGTAAACCTGCACCTTAGTTAAATATTCAGACAAGTGAGTAGCGGGATCGGTTTTACCTGTGTATTTGTCCATCACGATGTTCCTCCATCTGGGAGGCAGCTCTGAGTCATCGATCTCTTTACAGAAAGGAGAAGCGGTGTTCCCGCACGTGTTCCCGCCAAAGGCGCCTTTCTTTGGCGCGAGGAAACCAAGCCGCTGGAGCTTCTGCTTGAGCCGCAGGTCTCCCTTGCTCAAGATCATGGCGGTAGAGTCACCTTTGCGTCCTCTCGCGCGACTGTGATTTGGGGTGCAAGCATGTGTTAAGTCATCTCCTATGGGGGGAGTGACTGACCTATTGCAGTAAGGGGAGCATCTGCTGGCGGACACCTTTTGCTTACCCTTGCTGTGCCTTCCCGGGGTTCCAGCCGTGGATCTTGAATGATCTTGAGCTCGCGACTCGTCGATGATTATCCCCTTGTTCCTGCTCTCTCTGAAGTCTTCGCTCAAGAGGAGTCGCTCTTGAGCTCTTTCGGAGGTGGCGAGTATCTTGTCCTTATTTATGGTCTGGGCGATGCTCTTGACAAAATCATCCATGAGAGAGCGCAAGTTCCCCACGGTGATGGGGGTGTCTTCAGGTTGCCCCAAAATGGCATCATCGATTTCAAGGAGGGAATTGGTCCTTGTTGAGGACCCGGCGAGTCCTTCCCTCCTTCGCGAGGTCCCTGGCCTAGCACGGACGTTAGTCTCCTGATCCATATCCATGGGGGTTGAATTCTCGTTGGATCTTGAGTTCGTCATCTCTCAACGAAAGCACCAAATGATAAATCCAAAAATGTCTTTATCTGTAGGAGAGAGGACGATCCGATCGGATAAGAGAAACCTGCAATAAGAGGAGCCCGGTCGGACCAGGCGTGAGCACTCCGAAGCTTAAGTTAGTAGCTTAGAGAGAGAATGTGCTTTAGAGAGATAATGGTGTGAATTCAATACCTGGTGCCATCGTTGGCTGGACTACTTATATGAGATGGTTGAGGGGCACTTGAGTGCCTGGGGAGTGATTACTGGCTGTCAGAGTAGGTATTCGGCGACATGACAAGGAGCAGGTGATGGGCATGAGTGCTACCTTGTGTCAGGCGGCTGATGGGACTGGCGGTCACATCAGCCGATCGGTCATGATCGCTGCCTAGGAGCTCGTGTCTGATACCTTTAGCTGATAGGCTTTGGGCCCTGCCAGTTAAATGGGCCGGCTGAATGGGCCTTAAGGCAAATGATATTTGCTGTGTTATCAATTAGTATATATTAATTAATTATTTATTATAATATACAAATTCATATTTATTATTATTATTATTATTATTATTATTATTATTATTATTATTATTATTATTAAAAGTACGCATTTATGAATTATTTGTAGTCTTTGTACTCTTGAGTGCTTCATGATTGAATGATATGGTACAAACACACTGTAAATAAATACACCAACCAAATCAATAGCAAAAACCAGCAGGTTTATAAATATTTATTTACCATCAAGTTCTGTTTAGAAAGATGCACAATCTGGTGGATTTCGTTTCTTTTAAAGGAGAAAAAGAACAAATAAAGAACTAAGTTAAGAACTTGCGTTTACTTCTTATGGCAAACTTTTGTTGCAATACACGCTGAGCTAGATCATGTTTACCTTCTCTGTTTAATCCATAAAAAACAGTTCTGAAATTAATAGTACTTGGAACAATCCCGTTATTCAGCATTTCATATATAAGCTGCAGCGATTCTTCAGACTTACCTGCCTTACAAAGGCAGCTAATGAACATTGAGTAAGTCTTAAAGTCAGGGGCAGGTCCTTTCAGTTTCATATCTCTAAAGACATTCCAAGCATCACTAGCTCTCCCCATGTTCATGTATCCACGTATCAATGTTGAATAAGTAACAACTGTCGGTTCGTAACCCTCGTGCTGCATTTTCTCCAATATCCCCATAGCTTTTCCTATCTGCTTCTCCTTAAAGAAATGAACCATCAAGGAAGTATATACGTGGACATTTGGATTTATACCTGCCTGTTTCATGGAATTCACCTTTGCTAATGCCTCTTCTTCTCGCCCCTTTCGCAGTAATCCATGAACAATAGAAGCATAAGTATATAGATCCAGTGCAGATCGCTCGGCCCCAACCTCATCCAGCAATGACAAAGCTTCCTCCAACCTTCCTGCTCGGCAAAGAGCCCGAATGTGCAGGGTATAACTAAGAGGAACCGTGTAACCAATTTTACAGAGAGAATTTACACTCTTTCTAGCTTCTGACAGTTTACCAGTTTCACATAAACAACAAAGATAAGCTTCAACCATTTCCCTGTCCGGGATGTGTCCTGCACGAATCATCTCATGGAATAGTTTCATGGCTTCATCAACCTTCCTACCTTTTCTCCCACAAAGATTGATGATCAGAGACTTGTAGATACTTTCGGTTGGTTTATATTGTTTATCTTTCATGTCATTGAATATCTTCAGTGCAATCTCTGTTAGTCCTGTTCGGCCATATTGCATTATCATGATTGCCCATGTGTCTGGTGTTACCAACAAGCCTTTACTTTTCATCTCATAGAAAAGGCTTCTCATGTGCTTGAAATCTTTTCCACGTCCTGAAATTTTCATTGCCATGTTGTATGTTTCTGTGGTGTGCCTATAGGCACTCTGCATTCCTACCCATGAAAAGAAGTGCAATGAAGCATTTCCATGTATGCTGCAATTACTCAAAACCTCTAGAACAAGTTCTGGTGTGAACTGAACCTTACATTTACCTAAAGCTTCTTGTATGATGCCCCAATCTTCTGGTGATGATAATATCTGACAAATTTCTTGCAAATCCTCTTCACTATAACCCTTTGAAAGTGGCCTCACCAGCTGACAATCGATCCTTCCTTGTTCCGATTGGCAATGATTCTTCTCCAGTTGAAGTCCCGGTTGTCTCAATACCTCGTCTCGTACTGGATAAAAACCAGAAATTTTTTGCATCTGCTTCACCTTTTGAACATTGTCCGTCTCCCCACTCTTCTCCATGCAAGCTATAACCCACTGGAATATCTTGTCACCAATGACTACCTTGGAAGCTCGCATTTTCTCCAAAACCTTCAAAATTTCATCTGTTCTTAAAATTTTGCAAAGCTCCTTAATGAATATAGAATAAGATTTCCAAGTAGGTTTGATTCCCTTATCCTCCATGGCATTCAACACTTCCCATGCTTCAGACATATGGTTTTGACGAAGGTGACCAGCAACAACTGCCATAACTGCCACATTATCTGCCTCAATTCCTCTTTCCAGCATCTCATTGTATAGCTGAATGCCTTTTTGATACTGATCCAAATTGAACAGGTGTTGCATTAACTCTGTGTACGTGGAAGTAGTTGGTTGATATCCTGCTTCTTTCATGCTTTGAAACAGCTCTAGTGCCTTAGAAAGTTCTTTTCTCCTCAAGTACCCATTGATGATGATCCCATAAACTTTTGCATCAGCAAAATTTCCTCTCTTCATAATTTGAACAAGCTCTACAGCATCTGCAATCCTATCAGCTCTGCACAATCCTTTCACTAAGGTCTCAAAATATTCATGGTCAAGTGGTATATCTTTGTTCTTCAACTCACGAATCAATTCCAAAGCTTCTTTAATTCTTCCAGCTACACAAAAACTCCTCAGCTTACTAACATAAACATTACGCTCTGGAAGCTCAGAAAGCCTAATCATGTCATCTGCAACCGAGTTAACAGTACCAATATCGCCAGACTTTGCCATTGTACCGAGCAAGATCTTATATAAACTTAAATCCAATCTCAAGTCCCTTTGAGCCATCTCCTTGTATAGTTCCATTGCAATCTCGCCTTTTCCAGCAATGCAAAGAGAATGCAGCATAGTTCTGTAAATCTTTTCATCAGGTTCAAATCCAGATTTTTTCATCTTCTCAAAGAAAAACAAGGCTTTCCCCATCAACTTTGCCTTTCCAAACAGTGAGATAAGAATGGTCCAAGTCTTAATATCCTTCTCACACGAGTTCTTTTCCATTTCCTCTACCAAATCATCCACTGCCTTAAGTTCTTTTGCTTGCCCAGCTATACATAGCATGGAATTATAAGTGCTAGTGTTATGACAAAACCCATCTTTCATCTTCACCCAATTGAAAAACCTATAAGCCAAATGTGGCACTTTAAAGCATCGTTTCAATACTTTGTCAACAACCTCTGTATCATACTGAAATCCTACACTCTCTAACCGCTCTTCCATTGAAACTGCGCCATTTTCTGAACGAATAATTCCTGTAATTTCATGAACTATAGAGCTAATATCATTTTCGTGAGAATCTCTCATCTGGGTCTTCTTCTCTTGCAACCTGTTGCTCAACTCAGTATTTCGACAAGCAACCTGTTTGCAAATCTTCAATTCTTCATTTAACAAAGCATTTGCCCAGTTATTTCCTTTAGAAATTAAAATCCCAGATGGGATTTTATCGCGGACTATCCCATCACTTCCAAAAATCTGAGTGATCTCATTGAAGAGGGAATTAATAGCAGTAGTTTCAGGTTGGACTTCTTGTTGGGAGCTTTGGGCTTTCTTATGGGAAGATTTAGAGGATTTAGAGATAGCTGAAAAGCAAAAAATATGATGAGTAGAAAGCTTGTAGCTTGAGTTTGATCGCAAGAACTGGTGCCCGATTATGTGCCTCATTTTCTACAGAAATAATAAGGAGATCACCAGTAAAAAGGCCATCTTTAACACTACTTTGATCTGAAGAGACATCATCACAATGCTAAAGCATCCCAAACACTCCATTTTCAGTTACATATGGTACTCTGAATAGTCCTAAACGATATACTTGACTTCTGATAAATGCCTATTCAAAATAGACTTGAAAGTTATCATATTCACAAAAGACTATATCCAACAGTCTCCTAGATATGCATGAATTCCAACCAATGCTTATGAAAAAAAAGACTTCACCAGTACAATTTCTTCTGAAATATGTAATGAGGAGTTGAAGAGGTGTTTATTTCCAAGAACAGCTAAAAATCATTTATCTACAAATATTATTTGGATGTAGACCACAATTAACTCCTGTAACTTACCTCAGCTAGCAACTATAGTTCTGAAATTGTTTCTTCTCCATCAACATCTACTCCTTCAAGCTTTAGCTGTAATAGACAAAAAAAATTATGTTAAAAATGAAGAAAAAACTAATACAAGGAGACAGCTGAATTGAGCAAAAAGAAAAGCAGCCAGTAATCAAATTGCATAGTCAATAATATTAAACCAAAAATGCCTAGAAGAGAAGTCCATAACATGGAGCATCAAGGAATGCCTGGAAGGGAAAGTTCAAATGATAGTGCAAACTAATGCCTAGCTACCTCAAAAATTAAGGTTACAATATCCATTTATTTGCGGTGTGCATTCTAATATTTCTTGACCATCTGCACCTTAACAGGCCTGCTTCTTTATACCATCTACATAATAGTTTATGCCAAAATAAATATCTGTCTACGGAGCCGGTCATCCTTTAACCAAGAGATTCATTACATTAAATGCAACATTAGCCAGTGTCGCAGTTATTCTATGTAATGCAAAAATCATACAATCAATTGATCGATATCAAACAGTGTAAAAAAAAAATAAAGCTTTTCATATTGATAATGTCCAAATGTAAATCAGGCTGAAAATCGGCATTTCAACAAGCCAAGATGTGCAATTTTGTAAACAAAACAATGTTAAAATTATGAAGCATTCTACAAAAATAATATCCAAATATATAAACAGAGTAAGAGTATATGCTTTACAATACATATAGCCCGTAACTGCGGATTGCCAAGAGTTCTGTAAGCATCAACAATTCGAGCAGACTGTTCAGCTGCAAACTCTCTCTCTTTCTAAAGCAAAAGGAGAAAAAAAAATAAACCTGTCGATAACTTAAGAAAGAAAAAGAAAGAATTCATTTTTATCCAACATAGAATATTATTGAACCTCAGATTTCGAATGAACTAAATCAGGATGCAATTCTTTCTGCAAATCTTTGTACTTCCGCTCAAGATTCTTGTCCTCTATATCATAATTCTTTTCCCTATCGAGTTTCAAAAAGAAAATACTATTCATCCAAAGCTCAAATAATCAAATAATGGAAAATTAATAATTAAAGAATAATAATTACAGCCCAAATATCTGGAAGTAATCAACAGACTGATCAACGGGCTGGACCGCTCCACACGATTCACAAATCAACAAGAGCGATCATTGAGGTCGTGCATTGCAGTTCCAGCAACTAGAATTTACATTTTTAGAAGATTCGGAGCTGCAGCTCTTCCTGAAAGACGTGGGAGCATTACCAAGAAATTAAATTTTATTGGCTCCGAAGGAAAACCTAAAATTTCCGGCAGCGACGGAGGAGTTGTAACACCCAATACCCGATACTCGAACCACTGAGGGACGGATATCAAATGTTACACAACTTAATATTCTTGGACAAAATACGAAATTCAAATTCTATTTTTCTTTTTTACACTTTAATTTATATAAATGTATACCACTCATATTTTTACAGAAAATCGTACTCCTCTCCGTGGATCTCTATCATCCTGTTAAACAAATGCAAACACGGTTCTATACTATAAGTCAACCGTATACATATCTCTGTTCCTCAACCAAGTAATTCTCAACAAATTTTTACCCATCAACCTCAATTTCACAAAATATCCACGTATATATAGACATCGTGTTCTAAAACAGTTCAAATCAAAATTACTTAATAATAAAATTAAAACGTTTATTCACAGATTAAGAGATTTGAAATGATTTTTTTTTTTGTTAAATTTACTTCTTAAAAATAAAATAATAAAAAAATTATAAAAAAGTAAAAAATGATGGTATTCTTATTAAAATTACTTTTTAAAAAAAAAAATTGAACGTTTGTAGCTTTCAGCGCACGAAGGTGGGCCTTCCTCGCGTGCCAGGCAAGCGCGGGCTGGAGTTGGGGCGGCCCGAGCGCGTGCGCCCCTTCCCAGCACGCAGGTAGCCTGTTCCTCACCCTAAGCTGCAGAAAACGTGTGTGACGCGCGCCGAACCCGAATACAACCCAGCAAGGGCCCTCACTTTGAATCCGCTTTAGGATTCGAGGTATGAAAGGTTCGCGTCTCTTGATCATTGGCGCCATGAGACATCATCGGTGTATCCCTCCCAATAGAACATTGGGGAGAATAACCTAGCCTATTGACGCCTAAAGGCACCTTTGAGGTATTTTGGAGTCGCCACCCAAATTGGGAAAAGGTTTCTCACCTCTATTGGTCTAAACCAGAGATATGGTGTCCGGAACTTCCCTCTTATTTATGCTTTGGTTAATTATAAATGGATTTTTAACTTCTTAAGATTATATCTCTCATCTCACGCGATTGATGCATTTAAATTAGATAGCGCATTGAAAGCACGTAAAGAAAATAAATAAAAGCGATAAGCAAAGTAAATAAAGAAAGCGGTAAACACCCAAGCACTCAATTACAAGAGAAATAGGGGCGGAATACAACCCCAATAAAAGGAAATTAAGAATACAAATGGGGGCGGAATACAACCCCAAAAATAAATAAAGTTGCCCCAAAATTAATTACAAGGGCCCAAAAAGAAATGAACTTGAATTTAAAACACTCACACAAGGTTAAAATAAAATACATACATAAATCGGGGCATTATTTTAGGAACATTGGTTCCTTCGCACTTGTTCGGAATTGGTTCCTTCGTATTAATTTGAAGAGGGTTCGAAGAGTCATTTTTGATTGCTTGAATTGAAAAACCGGGATGAGTGATCCCATTTTATTGAAAATTGACTCCTCGTTTTTTAGTCGTGATGTTTTTATAGTTGGGCTAAAATAGGAGACATTGGTCCCAATTTTATTAGCAAAAATTGTAATTTAATTATAAAAGTATTTTTGTGACTTTTTATCGCACGCGCGCATAAATAAAATAAATATTTACAAATAAACACAATCAAAAGATAGAGAGTTAGAGAGATCTCACCGAACCGATGTGACCCTCCGCGCGTCGCGACCCATCCGGGGAGCCGCGGGGATACTCACATAACCCGACTCAAGTTAAATCTCAGACAGAAAATAATATCAAAAATAATATTAGCAAATATTTTAAGCAAATTAATCAAGCAAGTGCAAAATATAACAATAATAATAAAAGATAAATAATGATAACGACAATAACATTATGATAACAAATAATAATATTATATGGCACATAAACATTAGCATGACAATAAGTAGGTGATGATAATGTTAACAATCACAATAACATAACATCAATAAATATACAATGAATATATAATAATGGTAATAATAATAATAATAATAATAATAATAATAGTAATAATAGTAATGATAATAGTAATAGTAGTGCAAGGCTTAATGGAAGAATGATGACAACAATATATGAAAATAGGGGAAACGACACCACTTAACAGTATTTAGACTAACCAACTAATAATAATAATAATGGAGGATGAGCATAAAAAATCTAAAGCATTGCAACTAAATAATGCATTAATAGTGCTATTTACACATTAAATTACTAGAAACGAGTAATAAGAATAATAATAGCAAAAATGATGTTGGCAAACAATAAATACTATACAATAAACGAATGAGAACGGGTCCAAAAATGTTTACCCTCAGAATTTTTGAGATTGGAAATAGGATGTCTCGATCCGTTCCCTTGTCGATTTTTTTGACGATAATAATATTCAAAGAGAAATATGAGTTCTAAATAAATTTTTGAAGAATATATTTTGAAGTGAATATTTTTGAAGGAAGATTTGAGCAGAGAAAATTGATTTTTCTAGCTCAAAATAAATCCCAAAAGGAGGTATCTTCCCTGAAGGAACACCTAGAAATTAAAGTTTTAGAAGACCAAAACTTAAAGGATTTTTGAAGAATTTTTAAGAAATAAAACAAACCTCCTGGACAGTAGAAAGGCTAGAGAGAAAAAAACTAAGGAAATCTTGAATTAATTCCTCCGTCCTTCAAAAATGAGGGCAAATTCCTCATTTAATTCTGTCTTGGCCAAAAATGGCAAGGGACAAAAAAAAACTTTCCTTTTTAGTTAATCTAAAATAACATAAAATGGTGAAACACTGAAAACTGAAAAAAATCAGAAAATCAGACTGAAACAGCGAAAAAAACGGACAGGCAAAACAGGTCGCGCGGAGGAGCCAAGGGCGCGCGGAGCGCTGCGCGTGGTGCCTTGGCACCGCGCGCGGCAGGCTGCTGCGCGCAGCCTGCCTCGCGCAGGCAGGTCGCGCGAGGCAGCTGCCTCGCGCGCAGGGGGGTCGCGCGAGGCAGCAGGCCTCGCGCGCAGGGGGGGCGTGCGGAGCGCCCCGCCTCGCGCGCAGGGGGGTCGCGCGGAGCGCCCGCCCCCGCGCGCAGGGGGGTCTCGCGGAGCGCCCGCTCCTGCGCGCAGGGGGGGGGTCGCGCGGAGCGCCCCGCCTCGCGCGCAGGGGGGCGCGCGAGGCGCCAGCTTCGCGCGCAGGCGCCCCTGCGCGCTGGGGCGGCCTGCCTCGCAGGCGCCCCTGCGCGCTGGGGCAGCCTGCCGCGCAGGCGGCCCCGCGCTGCCGCAGTGGCACTCGCGATAAAAAATTAATTTTTTTTTTTTTTTTTTTTTTAATTTTGACACAATATTAATATATTTTTTTACTCCCACTTTAATTTTAATTTCCCCAAAAATATATTTTTTTAATTATTTTCCGAGAAAACACACATTTGACAAGGGAACGATCGATTCTCACATTTCTTGCCGAAAATCGGTCTTCTATTTCATCATCGGGTAATCCTGATCTTGGACCGCCTCGGGACCCGGTGTCTACAGTTGCCCCCAATTTTGGGGAACTTAGAACGCAGGCGCCTAAGTGAGCCAAAATTCAGAAAAGAGAGGGAGAGATGCGTACCTGAGGCGGTCGCTGTCCGGAACTTGGTCTTGCCAGCTTGTCGGCATCATAGGACTACTCCGGTCACATGATTGAGGAACGTCAGCTTGTCGACGTGAAACCAGGGCTGAGCGACTGATAAACACCAGCTTGTCGGTGTGTGAAGGCGCCAGACTTTGAAGAACGTGATTGATAGAACACCAGCTTGTCGGTGTGTGAAACCACGGCTGAGCGACTGATAAACACCGGCTTGTCGGTGTGTGAAGACGTCAGACTTTGGAGAACGTGATTGATAGAACACCAGCTTGTCGGTGTGTGAAACCACGGCTGAACGACTGATAAACACCAGCTTGTCGGTGTGTGAAGGCGCCAGACTTTGAAGAACGTGATTGATAGAACACCAGCTTGTCGGTGTGTGAAACCACGGCTGAACGACTGATAAACACCAGCTTGTCGGTGTGTGAAGGCGCCAGACTTTGAAGAACGTGATTGATAGAACACCAGCTTGTCGGTGTGTGAAACCACGGCTGAACGACTGATAAACACCAGCTTGTCGGTGTGTGAAGGCGCCAGACTTTGAAGAACGTGATTGATAGAACACCAGCTTGTCGGTGTGTGAAACCACGGCTGAACGACTTATAAACACCAGCTTGTCGGTGTGTGAAGGCGCCAGACTTTGAAGAACGTGATTGATAGAACACCAGCTTGTCGGTGTGTGAAACCACGGCTGAACGACTGATAAACACCAGCTTGTCGGTGTGTGAAGGCGCCAGACTTTGAAGAACGTGATTGATAGAACACCAGCTTGTCGGTGTGTGAAACCACGGCTGAGCGACTGATAAACACCAGCTTGTCGGTGTGTGAAGGCGCCTGACTTTCCTGCGAGACCAAAAGAAACTTGTATGCAAGGGTAAGTTATGCATGTGCATGTGCATATGTTATGCAGAATGCAGGTAACACCATTCATCTGAGTGGTCTAGGGGTCGAGGTGCAATAACTTTTGCCGAAGCGACTCATGGCTCCGTGTGGTCGCTTATGCCCCCAAGCGTCTGTAAGCGATGTCCTGTTTCATGGACTGTGACTCATAATTCTTCAGGGAGGATTGCCCGATGTGTGTCTTTGCTTGAAAGGGGTTGCCCAAGGTAATGCTGCCTTATCACTCCAAGCGTCATTGTTTTAAAGGTAGTGCGTCCCTCGTGGATTTTCACACTAGCTTTTCTTAGCGGGAGATGCGTCCTTGTCGGATTTTCACATAACCCTGTGCCTTATTTTTTGCCTGGAACGGACCCAACCCAATCCAGCGGCTTTTATTTATTTCATTTTTTGTAGGGCAGACTGCCTGTTGCCAGGTTTTCACCCTGCCCTTTGGCCTAACTTTTGCTTAGAGCGCCAGTCACGGTTTTCATCTCCAACGGCCTTTTTTTTTTTTTTTTTTTTTTACGGAATCTTTTCAATCTGTCGACGTTGACCGGCTTCCTGAATTCATTCCCATCACTATCTGTCAGGATCGCAGCCCCTTTAGATAAAAGCTTCTTCAGAATAAAGGGTCCTTCCCAAGTGGGCCTAAACTCGCCTCGAAAGTCCGGAACCTCTGGCCTCATCTGTTTGAAGACTAGGTCTCCTTCCTTCAATGGGTGCCTTCTTACTTTCTTCCCAAATGAGCGGGCTAGTCTTTTCTGGTAGATCTGGTTGTGGTAGTATGCCCGCATCCTATCTTCGTCCAATAGGTTCAACTGTAGTAGCCGCTGCTGAGCCCATTCGGCTTCTGGTAGCTGAGTTTCTGTCACCACCCTCAATGACCGGAGTTCTATTTCTACCGGTAGAACTGCTTCCGTCCCGTAAACCAGGGAGAAAGGGGTAACCCCTGTAGACGTTCTGGCAGTGGTCCTGTAGCCCCAAAGTGCAAATGGCAATTTCTCTGCCCAGTCTCTATAGGTTTGCACCATCTTAGCCAATATTTTCTTGACGTTCTTACTAGCGGCCTAGACTGTTCATATGGGCCCCACAGACCCCTGCATGGGTTTCTTCCATAACCTTTTTGGCTTCTTTACCACCTAAACATCTGAGTTGTATGCCATCAGCTTGTCTCTTGTACAACACCCCGTCTACACTGATGAACTGAGTGGACAACTTGCGAATCATCCTCTGGTCTTTTTCAGTGGCTTCTTCTGGGAATACCACCCTTTCCAAATAATTCTGGACATCATAGTACCATGGCTTTTCGTCCGTAGTCTCAACATCCCCAACTCATTCAGTCTCAAAGTATGGCTTGTCTCCTCTAGAAATGTGCATAGGAATCGTGGCTATTCCTTTGGGGTTATCCGACATGGATATCAGGGTGGCTAAGGCATCTGCCAATTGGTTCTCATCTCGGGGCACGTAGTTAAAAGTGCAGACTCCAAACTGGCCACTTAGTTCTTTTAAACACCTCACATATCCGCTCTTCCTTAACGGTCCATTCACCCCTGACTTGGTGGATTACTAAGGACGAGTCCGCAAAGACCTCTACTACTTTTGCCCCCATGGCTGAGGGTGCTTCTAACCCAAAGATGCAGGCTTCGTACTCAGCTTCGTTATTTGTGGCTTTGTATCTCAGTTTCTTAGCTAAGGGGAGCTTCTCGCCATCTGGGGTTGCTAGAATTACTCCTGTCCCGGCCCCTTCGTTATTTACTGCCCCATCAAAATACATCTGCCACTTCTGTACGGTGATGGCCACCACATGTTTGTCGGGGAATTCATATTCTAGCCGGTCTGCTTCAATTGGATGGTCGGCAAGAAACTCCGCAACTGCCCGACCTTTGATGGTCTTTCTTGCGACATACTCCACATCAAATTCCTGCAGCAGTATTAGCCATCTTCCCATTTTCCCTAACAACGAGGACATTGCTAGATTCAGTGAGATATCAGATGCAATCGTCGACGGATTTTTCGGGTGTGTTCTACTATGCGGGCTTTGTCAAGCTACTTTCTGTATCATTGCCCGGCGTGCTCGTCAGCTCGAGATGACCCAGGACCCAGCTAGGGACCCATTATCGTTACGGGGAGGAATCTTTTCTGCAAACTTTTACCTCTTGCTATCAAGATCTCTGGAGCCAACCGCCGGTGAAAACTGTCATACCCCTTTCGGTACCCATTCTGTAACTTCTACTGGTGAGTGCAAAAGATGGATACTCAGTCCGGCACCTGACAATGGGACACGACAACTTAGGCATCCGGCTGGCGAGAGCAGGAGTAGAGTAGCCATTTAGGTTTTACTTTTTATAAAAGAACTAGGAAATGATGAGTTAAACTGCTCTTGCTTTATGTATTTGCAAAAAACTGTGTGCATTTCAGCACGATTTCTCTATACATAATCACCATTTAACATGGATTCAGAATGCAAGAATTACATCTAATCTCGGATTGGATCTTGTAAGCATCAGACTACTGTTTCCAATCAGCCCTCGCGGGTTTTCTTGATTGAATATTTTCTCTCTTTTTTTTTTTTTTTTTTTTAAGCCTCCGCCATGGACCCTCCTTCAGTTTGTCAGCATTGGTTGAATTCGCTGTCATCTTCATCTACCAGGGGGATTGCTGCTTCTGAGAGTGGCTCCCCTTGGTATCAAAGTCTTGGTCTTAGCCCTTATGCAGACTGGTCGAGGTGATGGGTTCCTTATTTGGGGTTTGAATATGAAGTTTCGCGTTTGGCCTTTATTGGCTTTGGTGGGTCAACCCTCGAATGGCCTTTCAATGGCTGAAATAGGGTGATAAGTTGGGCCTGGATGACCTGGGGTACTTTTATCGGTTTTGGTGGTTCGAACTTTCGAAATGGTTTTCGACGGCTGGGATTGGGTGGATGGTTTGTGGGTTAGCCTTTTAGATCCTTTTCAGTAGCTAAGAAGAATGACAATGTGCAGGCATGTGTAGATCCACAGGATTTGAGCGAAGCTTTTCTTCAAATAGTATTCCCTTGCCCCCTGATCAATTCTCTCTTTTCTTCTCTCATTTTTTTTTTCAATTTTTTAAATTTTTATTTTTATTTTTTTTGTTTTATTTTTTTTTTTAATAATTTTTTTTTTAATAATAATTTTAATTTAATTTTTTTTTTTTTTTTTTTTTTTTGCAACCCAATTTTTTTTTTTTTTTTTTTACAAGCTTTGCTCAAGTCCCCAATTTTACACATACGTGCATTTTTTTATCTTAACCACTGGGACCATGTTGCTCAATCTAGTCGGGCATATAGTTTTAGCAAGAATTTTGGCTATAAGGGTTCTGGATGGTTAAGAGTCGATCATAATTGTTTTTGGGGTACACATCTCAAATGGTTGAGAGGAAAGGGTTCATGTTGCTTGGTTTTGATGAGTTGTATTCTGGTGAGTTATGTTTTCTTCGTGAAGGTCTTGAGTCTCATTCACCTAACTCCTGATGCAGCTTTCGAAGCTTGATCTTATTTGGTGGCACCATATGCATCCCAGATGTCGTGGATGCGAAGAAGTGCCTTTCAAAATTTGGTTCGTCGTCATGTTGGCAATGGAAGGTAGTCTGGTCTTCTGAACGTCCTTGTTAATCTTCGACATGTCATACCAGGTCCAGGCAAAGGCTCTCTTTTTTTTTATTATTATTATTATTTTTTTTTATCTCTCAAATTTTATCTCGCTTCAGGAGTCATAACAGATGCTATCAAGATTTTCTTTGGGTTCTCCCAAAGTTCCGAGATTGAATGGAATGGCATTAGTTGAACCAACGTCAAATGTAAATGTGCCATGATTATGCATAATGAAATCATAAGAAACATCACACAAGATAGCAAAACCATCCACTTCATTCAAGAAAACTATAATTAAAACTGTCATCATTAAGTAGTTCAGAAATAAAAAAAAAAGAACATCTAAATAGCTACTTCCTTCTTCTCCCGCCACTGTGATGCTGCAGTCGGCGGTCTACTATCGCTTTCGGGAACCCCTCAGCTCCTCATTCCTCTCATTTCTTCGTCCATGAGACGGTGCACTTGTTTCTTCAAAGCCCGGCATTCCTCAGTGTCATGCCCAGTCTGCTGATGATAAGTACAATACTTGTCCTTTTGGCGATGAGGGTGCCCTTGGTTCCTGGTAAGTTTGATTGTCTTTGACTGCAACTTCCCTTGCTTAATGAAATGAGCGAACTGTTCAGATAAAGGTCTTCCTGAAATAGGATAGCCACTTTGGGTTACACTTCCAAGTGCAATCTTTATGCCTTGAAAACTTGTTTTGCTACCCTCTTCATGGCTTACGCTCTCGCCGACCATCACTTCAGGAGGCATGGGTGGTTCAAGACTCCAAACTTGCTTCCTCGGGACTCGCCAGTCATCGAATAGGTTTGTGGCATACCGATGTGGATCCATTACCTCAAAACCCATAGTCGGCTTAGTTGACCGTGTCGGAGGGAATGACTCGCCTACACCAAATGAATATTTTTGGGCCACTCTGACCACCGGATCTTTCTTGATACCCTGAATACCGATAGAACTGTCCCCTCTGCATAGATCAATTTCTGGATTTGAGCCCGTGGCACCAAAGGCAAACTTCTTGTAGGCATCTTGGGTAGTAGCTCTTTTGGACCGCTGAATTGCCTCCTCGAGGACGTCTATTCTTCTCTTGGAGCCACTCAACATCGACAACCCGAATTCCTCTCTACCAGCGCATTCTACGCCTTTTTGCTTCAGCTGCGGAACATAAGGCATTTTTCCTCTTAATCCATATCCTGACATGCGTGATGTCGTAGCTGAGCTACGCTTACTCTGTGACACAGCAAGGCTAGCGTATTGCGCCTTGGTAGTTGGTGCAGTCGCGGCGGCGATATCCTCCTTCATAGTCTCTATCCTGACCTCAAACTCTTTCAACTTTTTCTCCAAGTCCTGCGCTTTCCTCTCCATTTGGTCGATAAGGAATGCAGGGGTTGCACCCAATCTGCCCGACGGATTAGCCATCTCTATTGACAATTCTGGAACCAGGGATTCTGGGCTATCTGATAGAGATTCTGAACTCGAAGCTCGCTCCGCTGACTCAAAGAAAGACCTTCTCCTTACCAACCGGCCACCTAAACCCCTAGACCACGGATTCGTACTTATGATGGCTGAAAAGTCAAACTTATTAGCATGATGCATGACATTACGAATGCATGATCGTGTCAATGCAACATAGACAACCACATACAAGCACATAGCACATTCCAACCTTGTTACTCCCACACACGAGGTAGTGCAGTCACTTTCCTAGGCGGGCTTCATCCAAGGGTTAACAGGGAACCCATTGGACACGTATGGTGCACGGTGAAAAAACCGGCAGCATAACAGTCTTAATCTAATGCGCATTCGTATGGGTTTTGGCCATTACGTATTCGGACAATTCAATCAAGTTAAGGTGGGCTCACCGGGGCATGAAAGCCTTTGATAAAAGACCACTTGACTTGCTTGATTTTGTTTAATACGCGATGGCCCATGTCACAAGCATCATATTAAGGAGCATACCGCCTAGGGGAAGTTTCTATTCGCCATTATATGGGCTTTGGTCAGGGTGATTTTTTTAGGCTACCCAAGCATGGTTTGCGCCGACGGGTCTAACTCATCACGAGCATAACGACCGATCGGGTCTCCATTTTTATATACCAAAAGGTACAAGGCTTGGGCTGGTGATTATCCTTAACACTTCCCTACAATTAGTGAAAGTAGGGTCGTGCTTCGGGAACGCACCGGGGCAAGATAGGGACCAACTAGCGTAAGTCTAAGGCTCTAAAATGATATGATGCAATTTTCGAAAAGAGATAGAATTTTAAGTTTCAAAAACCAAGTTATAAATTTTAACCAAAGCACTTTCGGAGTGAAGTCTCAAACACAAAGTCCCCAGCGGAGTCGCCACTGTGACGCGCGCCGAACCCGAATACAACCCAGCAAGGGCCCTCACTTTGAATCCGCTTTAGGATTCGAGGTATGAAAGGTTCGCGTCTCTTGATCATTGGCGCCATGAGACATCATCGGTGTATCCCTCCCAATAGAACATTGGGGAGAATAACCTAGCCTATTGACGCCTAAAGGCACCTTTGAGGTATTTTGGAGTCGCCACCCAAATTGGGAAAAGGTTTCTCACCTCTATTGGTCTAAACCAGAGATATGGTGTCCGGAACTTCCCTCTTATTTATGCTTTGGTTAATTATAAATGGATTTTTAACTTCTTAAGATTATATCTCTCATCTCACGCGATTGATGCATTTAAATTAGATAGCGCATTGAAAGCACGTAAAGAAAATAAATAAAAGCGATAAGCAAAGTAAATAAAGAAAGCGGTAAACACCCAAGCACTCAATTACAAGAGAAATAGGGGCGGAATACAACCCCAATAAAAGGAAATTAAGAATACAAATGGGGGCGGAATACAACCCCAAAAATAAATAAAGTTGCCCCAAAATTAATTACAAGGGCCCAAAAAGAAATGAACTTGAATTTAAAATACTCACACAAGGTTAAAATAAAATACATACATAAATCGGGGCATTATTTTAGGAACATTGGTTCCTTCGCACTTGTTCGGAATTGGTTCCTTCGTATTAATTTGAAGAGGGTTCGAAGAGTCATTTTTGATTGCTTGAATTGAAAAACCGGGATGAGTGATCCCATTTTATTGAAAATTGACTCCTCGTTTTTTAGTAGTGATGTTTTTATAGTTGGGCTAAAATAGGGGACATTGGTCCCAATTTTATTAGCAAAAATTGTAATTTAATTATAAAAGTATTTTTGTGACTTTTTATCGCACGCGCGCATAAATAAAATAAATATTTACAAATAAACACAATCAAAAGATAGAGAGTTAGAGAGATCTCACCGAACCGATGTGACCCTCCGCGCGTCGCGACCCATCCGGGGAGCCGCGGGGATACTCACATAACCCGACTCAAGTTAAATCTCAGACAGAAAATAATATCAAAAATAATATTAGCAAATATTTTAAGCAAATTAATCAAGCAAGTGCAAAATATAACAATAATAATAAAAGATAAATAATGATAACGACAATAACATTATGATAACAAATAATAATATTATATGGCACATAAACATTAGCATGACAATAAGTAGGTGATGATAATGTTAACAATCACAATAACATAACATCAATAAATATACAATGAATATATAATAATGGTAATAATAATAATAATAATAATAATAGTAATAATAGTAATGATAATAGTAATAGTAGTGCAAGGCTTAATGGAAGAATGATGACAACAATATATGAAAATAGGGGAAACGACACCACTTAACAGTATTTAGACTAACCAACTAATAATAATAATAATGGAGGATGAGCATAAAAAATCTAAAGCATTGCAACTAAATAATGCATTAATAGTGCTATTTACACATTAAATTACTAGAAACGAGTAATAAGAATAATAATAGCAAAAATGATGTTGGCAAACAATAAATACTATACAATAAACGAATGAGAACGGGTCCAAAAATGTTTACCCTCAGAATTTTTGAGATTGAAAATAGGATGTCTCGATCCGTTCCCTTGTCGATTTTTTTGACGATAATAATATTCAAAGAGAAATATGAGTTCTAAATAAATTTTTGAAGAATATATTTTGAAGTGAATATTTTTGAAGGAAGATTTGAGCAGAGAAAATTGATTTTTCTAGCTCAAAATAAATCCCAAAAGGAGGTATCTTCCCTGAAGGAACACCTAGAAATTAAAGTTTTAGAAGACCAAAACTTAAAGGATTTTTGAAGAATTTTTAAGAAATAAAACAAACCTCCTGGACAGTAGAAAGGCTAGAGAGAAAAAAACTAAGGAAATCTTGAATTAATTCCTCCGTCCTTCAAAAATGAGGGCAAATTCCTCATTTAATTCTGTCTTGGCCAAAAATGGCAAGGGACAAAAAAAAACTTTCCTTTTTAGTTAATCTAAAATAACATAAAATGGTGAAACACTGAAAACTGAAAAAAATCAGAAAATCAGACTGAAACAGCGAAAAAAACGGACAGGCAAAACAGGTCGCGCGGAGGAGCCAAGGGCGCGCGGAGCGCTGCGCGTGGTGCCTTGGCACCGCGCGCATCAGGCTGCTGCGCGCAGCCTGCCTCGCGCAGGCAGGTCGCGCGAGGCAGCAGGCCTCGCGCGCAGGGGGGGCGCGCGGAGCGCCCGCCCCTGCGCGCAGGGGGGGGGCGCGCGGAGCGCCCCGCCTCGCGCGCAGGGGGGTCGCGCGGAGCGCCCGCTCCTGCGCGCAGGGGGGGCGCGTGGAGCGCCCCGCCTCGCGCGCAGGGGGGTCGCGCGGAGCGCCCGCCCCCGCGCGCAGGGGGGTCGCGCGGAGCGCCCGCTCCTGCGCGCAGGGGGGGGTCGCGCGGAGCGCCCCGCCTCGCGCGCAGGGGGGTCGCGCGGAGCGCCCGCCCCCGCGCGCAGGGGGGTCGCGCGGAGCGCCCGCTCCTGCGCGCAGGGGGGGTCGCGCGGAGCGCCCCGCCTCGCGCGCAGGGGGGCGCGCGAGGCGCCAGCTTCGCGCGCAGGCGCCCCTGCGCGCTGGGGCGGCCTGCCTCGCAGGCGCCCCTGCGCGCTGGGGCAGCCTGCCGCGCAGGCGGCCCCGCGCTGCCGCAGTGGCACTCGCGATAAAAAATTAATTTTTTTTTTTTTTTTTTTTAATTTTGACACAATATTAATATATTTTTTTACTCCCACTTTAATTTTAATTTCCCCAAAAATATATTTTTTTAATTATTTTCCGAGAAAACACACATTTGACAAGGGAACGATCGATTCTCACATTTCTTGCCGAAAATCGGTCTTCTATTTCATCATCGGGTAATCCTGATCTTGGACCGCCTCGGGACCCGGTGTCTACAACGTGTTTTTCACCTCAAAAACGAGATTTTTGGATAAAATTTGATTTTTAATCATTTTTTCCGAGATTTCAAGAATTTTTCTATTCTTTACATCTAAATAAAGTAGAATTTGATTTAAATATAATTTATTTTTCTAAATTCACTAGATTTTATCCTAAATTCATATAAATAGGAAAACTTAAGAATAAAAAAGGAGAGACATTTTTTAGGTTAAAAAAATTTTCTTTTATTCTTAGAGAGAGATTTTTGAGAGGCAAAGAAAAATTCTGATTTTTTTTTAATTCTTCTTCTTTTTCTTAAATAAAATTTTTTCTAAAAATTTAGATTGAATTTTCTTGATGAAAATTTGATTTAAAGACAACAAAAAAATAATTATTTGCTCTTGAAATTCAATTTTTTCATTTGTTATTTTTTAAAATAAGTTTTTTTTGTAATTATTTCTCTAGAGAGAAAATTTAGATTTTTTATATTTTTGATTTAATTCTTACGGATTTTGATAAGAAAATCATCCATTTTTTTCCCTTCATCGAATCCGAATTCTGAGGGTAAATATTTTAGACTCAATTTTATATTTTTTATTATTTTTTTTTATTTATAGTCAATTAATTACAATGCAAATCTTTGGATCCATTAATTATTTATTTATTTTATGTAATTTTTGGTCATAGATTTAACATTTTTTTTACTTTATTTTTTTATTTTATTTATTTACTTGATTGTTCATCATTTATTTTTTCATTTATGATGATGATGATGATGATTATTATTATTATTATTATTATTATTATTATTATTCTTATTTATGAATATTGATTTATTTGTTTCATTATGTCATTTAATTTATTTGTCATTTATAATGTATCTTATTTTATTTTATTTTATTTTATTTTAATTCATATTTTATCAAGTTATGTGTTTAATTGATTTTTTTGATTTAATTATTAATATTAATTTTATTTGTATTTATTTTTTATTTCAATATTTAGTTTTTCCTTATTTGAGCACACTCGCAATCGAATGAGAAATCCAGGAGATTTATTATTTTCATTGTTTTCATCATTTTTCTTTATTTTGCTTTTTATTTATTTTGTCATCTAATTTGCAATAAGTCTATTTTATTTTATGCATGTTAAAAAAAAATTATAAAAATATTTTTTATTAATAAATTAAATTTTTTCTAATAAAATAGGAACAATATCATAATTTTAGCCAATAAAATCTTACTTTAAAAAGAAGATTTAATTTTATTAAAATGAAATCGCTAATCCCGATTTTCTTAATAACACTCAAAAATAACTTTTCAATTTTTTTTAAGTGAACATGAAAGAACCAATATTTCTATTCTAAATAAATACACCGTTTTATGTATGTTATTTATTTATTTATTTGTTTATTTTAATTTTATATTTTGAAGAATTGTATTTTTTGTCCCAATTTCATTTTGTAATTATTTTATATTTTAGTTATTTTATTTATCATTTTTTTTACCGTTTTCCTACGATACTTGACGTGCACTTTAAATTTTAATGCATGACTGTGTGAGAGAGATGAAAATTTAATATTAAAAACTCATTTATAATTAACTAAAATATTAATAAAAGTGAAATTCCGAACTATTATCTGGTTTAGACCCCTGAGTTTAGACCAATTTTCTCAATTTTTGTAAATTGGATGGCGACTTCAAAATATTTCAAAAGTACCTAAAGATTTCATGGGATTAGATAAACTTTCCCAATATTATATTGGGTAGCGATTCCAAAATATCTCATGTTACCCAAAATGTAGATGCGAACTCTCTCGTACCCTAAAAGCGGGCTCTCCAAAAAACACAAGCGGGTTCCAGTACGCGTCGCGTCACAACATGGATATAAGTTAATAACAATTCCAAAAAAAAATGACAAAAAAGTTAAATTCTAACCCTAAGTATCGATCACGAATTTAAGAGTTTCCATCTCACTTCTCGATAGATCCTCGGCTTATATTTTCGTTCAATCGTCTTGTGTATCTACCTGCAAAAATAAACTCTATGCTCTATGCAAAAAACTTTGTGGAAACTGCTAAAATTACTTTTCCAAAATAATTCATATGATAGGTTTAATAAGAATTTATGAGCAGTAAATGGCAAAAATAAAATCAAACATTACCCAATACACTATCATCAAAAATTAAGCAAGTCTATAAAACATGTGTGTATATCTATATGTTTTTCTTCATTATATCAATAAAACATAATTAATCTTATCATTTCTCAATATTTAAAATCATTTCAAAATAATAAAGAAAACCTCGTTTTGTTGCCCAAAGGAATCCAATGGAATTCATCAAGAGGATATACAAGACTGAGGCCTTTTAAGCCTATTAATTTGAAGTGGCCAATACCAGGCATTTCACTTCAAATTCTTTTACACATATTCCCATTATGTTACCATATTAACCAGCATCCACCCAACATATCATCCCCCCAATACACCAACCAACCAACACACCAATTAAATTTCCATCTCTATGGTCAACCAGTTACTTCCTACCCATATTTCCTATTGTCTACTAAAGGGCACTAACGATCTTCTTTTCTTTTTTTTTTTTATTTCAAACTTTGATAATATTTTTAGCTCCTAAAGTTCAGCATAACAATTAAGTTAAAGCGATTGCCACTGAAACTTATCAAGAGGTTGCTATCTTGAGCTCTACTTTTTTTTTTCTTTTTTTCTCTCTTTTCTTTTTCATTGCTTTTTCTCCTATCTTTTTTTTTTTGCAATTTTCTCCTATCTTTTTCTTCTTTTTTTTTTCTTTCTTTTTCATCTTTCTTTTTCATCTTTTTTTTTTCTTTCTTTTTCATCTTTTTTTTTTCTATCTTTTTAATTTTTTTTTTGAGCTTATGTCTTTTGCGCATGACTAAAACCCTCTTCCTGAAGTGTAAACTCATCCTTATCAGGACAATTTTTTTTATAACCCAAAGAGTTGTCAAAATGTACATCCATCCCTTTTAGAGCAACCATTCTTCTAAGGGGAGGCAAAGATCATTTTAGTTGAAGGGATAGTTTTAATATGTGTAACAAAAAAATGGCACACATTTAGCATACCCATATAAAGGCTCAACAGGTTAGCAACCGATTGCGGAATAAGGGTAAAAAATAGTCATTTAGAGAACTATACAAAGAAAGGCTGCCTAAATCATTTTCTGGATTATGTCTTATCCAGGGATCGCTTTGACAGGTAATCAGAAAAGTTATAGTGCTCTTAGTGAGTTTTTATCTAATCCCCTAATTGCAACTAGTTTTTTCTTTCACTACTTTCTATTTTCTTTTCAGCTCTCAGAATTTTCCTCTCTTCAAGAGTTATATCAGATGCTATCAACATTTTCTTTGGGTTTTCCAAAGTTCCGAGATTAAATGTAATCGTATTATTTAAATTAATATCAAAAAATGAATGCATCGTGATCATGAGAAATGAAATCATAGAGACACTATACAAATACGTAAGATTGTTCATCTTATTGAAATTATAAATACTGCAAATATTGTCATGAAAAGTGTTCTTGGAACAAAAAGCAAGAAAATATAATCTTCTCCTCTGAAAAGCAACTAAAAACATATTCTTCTCCTCTGATCACATTCATGGTGGGAAAACTGCATTATAGCCTGCCCTCTTCTTCTTGTCTCTTTTCTCAGAGTCAATGATCTCCTAGAAATCAATAAGATCCTGAATTTTGTTCCTCAGAGTCCGGCAATAATCTGTTAGATGCCCGATGTGCTGATGGTAAGCACAATATTGATCCTCTCTATGCCCCGGCTTTCCTTGATTCATGGCTGGCCTGGGTAGCAATGGTCTCAGCTTGCCTTCCTTTGTCAATTTCTCCAATACCCAAAACAGAGAGCGACCCAAATTAGAGTAACCTTTGACCCTGTCCAACCTCAGTGGCTGAAATCTCGGCCGTCTTACCACTTCTATTCTTACTGCTTCCTGCACTGCTTGACTTGTACCCTGATTGGTTGCCATAGCATTTCCAAGCAAAGTTATTTTGTCTTGCTTTCTTTGCTAGGTAAGCCCCCTCAGCTTCTACAACGATGTCCTTAAGGGACTCCCAGTCTCTGAGCCCTTTGAAACTGAGCAAGTCCCTGAAGTAAGGGCAAGAGTTCCTGATAAATAGCCTGATTTAGTCGGCAGTGTCAGGTTTTTTCTTCATCTCCATGACCCTATTTCTCCATCTTGTAAGGTACTCATGGAACGACTCATTATTCTTCTCGAGGTCCTTTAAGGTGACCTCCATTCTGGTGCTGCAGTTATACTACTTCATGAACTCTTCGGTCAAAAGTTTCCAATTTTCTTGGACCTCCTATCTAACCCATGGTACCAGTCCATAGTCGGACCCACCAGACTAAGGCAGAAATATTCCACTTTCTGTTCTTGGTCAACCCTGTGCCTTTTATCACCAGGGTATACTGCTTGATATGTGCGGATAGCTCCAAAGTACCATCAAACTTCGGCAGCTCAGGCATTTTAAACCTTAGGGGCAATAGCTTTTCGTCCCCTAAATCTCTATCTTCAGGGTTGATTCCCTTTTCGGCTGATAGCATGTGGGTGATTGCTTCAATCTGTTGCCTCATCCCTCTCATCGCCTCTTCCTCTGCCCTGGGTGGCCTGGCCCCCATAAATTGAGGTGCTACTGCCTCTTTATCTCCCTCCTCCATCACAAAATCTTCCTCAGAATTAGGGATCATTGCCCTTCTTGGCTCAGCAAGCACAATAACCATATATTCATTAATAAGCTGGCGAGCAGCATTAACTATAACGGGGGCTTCTCTGCCAGCAGGTGGTTCAACTTTCTCCCTAGCATAACCCATTAGGGGTTGTGGAGCAACTGGTGGATGTGGAGCAACTGGCGGTTATGGACCAAGAGGATGAGCAATCCTATCGGCCATAGTGCCCATCGTTTCTAACATTCTTCGCTCAAAATCCTCTAGTCTCCTAGCAAGGTCTTGAGTTATCAAAACTCCGGTCTCCTCTACCATTGGTGATTCTATGGATGATTCTCGGGTCATTGAGGGTGGCTCAGAATTCCAATCAGACACTAATTCTGTCAATCCAAGAGGCAGATCTATCCTCACCAGTCGGCCGTCAGAACCTCTAGTCCACTTTGGTGAATCTATGATAGCTGAAAGATTGAACTGTTAGGATGATGCATGAATGATGTATACAATGCATGATCGTGTTGATGCAACATGGACAATCACATACAAACAGATAGATCCTTCCAACCTTATCACTCCCACACACGAGGTAGTGTATTCTCTTTCCTAGGTGGGCTTGGTCTATGGCTCATCAAGGAACCCGATGAACGCGTATGGTGTGCGGTGAAAAATCGGCAGCGTAACATCTCTTGCCTATTGTACATACGTATGGATTTTGGCCTTTATGTATTCAAACATTTCAACCATATTAAGATGGGCTCACTGGGGCATGAAAGCCTTTGATAAAAGACCATTTAATTTGGTTGATTTTGTTCAATATACAATGGCCCACATTGCAAGCATTGTATTAAGGATCATATCACCTAGGGGAAGTATATATTGTCATTACATGAGCTTTGGTCAAGGGTGATGATACTTTAGGGCAACCCAAGCATGGTTCCTGCCAACGGGTCTAGCTCATCACGAGCATAATGACCGATTGGGTCTCCATTTGATATACCATAAGGTACGAGACTTGGACTGGTGATTATCCCTAACACTTCCCCACATTGAGTGAACGTAGGGTCGTGCTTTGGGAATGCACCGGGGTTAAGAAAGGGACCAAACTAGCATAATTCTAAGGCTCTAGCATGGATGTAATGCAATTTCGAAAAGGGATAAAATTTTTAAATTAAAGCTCAATTATATGTTTTAACCAAGGTACTTTCGAATCGAAGTCTCTTATGTCCCTAGCAAAGTCGCCACTGTGGCGCACGCCGAACCCCGTGTCGCCCCGAAGACCCGCTTTTAGGGCTTTCTAGAGAGGTTCACTGAAACTTGCAAGTGAGATTGCAAGGGTGTATATTTTGGGCAACAAGGAGGTTTCATGGAGTCGCCACCCAATAAAATATTGGAAAAATTCGTCTAGTCTCAGTGAGCCTAAGACAGCACAGCTATGTCCATCATAGGCAAGCCGGAGATGTCTTGGAGGCCCTACCCTAATAATAGGATAGCCCTTTCGGCCTCGCGCTTGGGCAAATCAGAGGTGTCTTGGAGGTCCCACCCTAATAGAACATTAGGATGGCCCTCTCGCCTCGTGACGCTTAGGACTGTGCAAGTTTTGAGCCTTTTTACGGGATACAAGAGGTGTCTTGGAGGCCCCATCCAAATAGAACGTTGAGATAGCCCTCTCGCCTTGTTGATCCCAAAGACCAGAGATGGTTCGGAACTTTTCATTTATTCATACCTTGGTTAAATTACAATTGAATTTTGAATTTAAGATTTCATCCCTTTTCTCACACGATCATGCAATAAATTCAAAGTGCATTTCAAGCATTTTTGGAAAATGATAAATAAAGCGATAAAGAAAGCAATAAATAAATTACAAATAAAAAATGGGACAGAACAATCCCACAAAATAAAAAAAGTATAAAAGAATAAAATTTGCCCCAAAATTAATTACAAGGGCCCAAAATGAATACATAAATACATAAAAATAATTAAAGTGCATCATACATAAATCGGGAGATTTATTAAATTTTAGGAACATTGGTTCCTTCATGTTCACTTTAGAAAATCGAAGAGTCATTTTTGACATACCTAGGAAAGAAAATCGAAGAGTCATTTTTGACATACTTAGGAAAATAGGGATGAGTGATCCCACTTTGAGAAAATTCAACTCTTCCTTTTAAAAGTAAATTTTTGGTTTGAAATTAGAACATTGGTCCCATTTTATTAACAAAAACCTAATTTATTAATAGAAACTTTTGTGATTTTTTTAACTAACGTGCATAAAAAAATAAATTTATTACGAATTACATATTAAAAACCAAATAAAGGCAAAATAATACTAAACATACTAAAAATATAAACTCCACCAAAATGGTGTCTCCAAACCTCCATGAGCTCCCATTTGCCATTGAAAAACTCACACATGAAAAATAAGCATTGAAATAAAAATACAAATGAAAGTGATGTTAGTAATAAAAAATAAATTAAATATGTAACATATGAAAATGAATTAAAATAAATAAAATACATCATGCATGACAAATCAATTAGATGACATAATAAAAAATATAACTTACACATGAACAATTCAACATGCACAAAAAGCATAAATGATAAAAATAACAATAAGAATAAAATTTAACATGCATGAAAACATAAAAATAATAAAAATAATAATGATAATGATAACAATAACAAATTATAATAATAAACAAGACTAATAAAAATAATGATAATAATAATAATAATAATAATAATAATAATAATAATAATAATAATAATAACAACAGCAACAACAACATAATAACATCAAATAAGATGAACAATCAAATTAAGTATGCAGGAATAAAATAAGCCAATCATGCTAACACATATTAAATGATAATACTAATAATAATATATGAACAAAAGTAATGATAATAATAATAATATGAACAATTAAATAAACAATAAGAATAAGAAATAATAATATGAACAATTAAATAAAAAAATAAGAATAAGAAATAATAATATGAACAATTAAATAAACATGCAAGAAATAAAAAGTAAAATAAATAATAGATCTAAGAGAATTTACATGATAGCTAACTAATTGTAAATAAAAATTAAATTAAAAGTTGAGCCAAGAATTAGGGGTGAGCAAAAAAACCGATGGACTCGGTTAACCGAAAAAAAAATCCGAAACCGAACCGATGGATTGGTTAACCGATTGTAATGGACTGGTTAATGGTTAGTGTTTTGAAAAAACCGATATTAATGGACTGGTTAATGGTTTTTGACTCATGTGACTGGTTAACCGAACCGAAACCGAATTTTTAGTTAATTTATTAATTTTTTAATAATTTATAACAATTTATCCTAATTAAAGGTGATAATGTACTTTTTTTTTCATTATACTAATTATTTTAAAATTTTTAAGTTTTTTTAATTGGCTATTAGTAAGTATAACAATTTATCTAATTAAAAGTAATTATGCACCGATTAATATATTTACTTATTAAATATTAATTTTTTAAAACAAATTTGCTTATATTCACCAAATATTTTTATTTTAACAACAATAATGTTATATTATAGTGAAAAAATTTTAATTTTTAAGTGTCTTGAACATTTTAATTTTATTTATGAATATATTTATAATTATAATGGTTAACCGAAAAATATTGGGTAACCGAACCGAAAATCCGAAACCGATGGACTGGTTAACCGATGGTAATGGACTGGTTAATGGACTGGAATTTCAAAAAACCGATATTAATGGACTGGTTAATGGACTGAGGCTAATGGACCGGTTAACCGACCATGCTCACCCCTACCAAGAATGCTTACCCTCAAAATTTGATGTGATGAATGAAATTGGATGATATATTTCCTTGCTTTGATTTTAAAAAATAAAATATAATGAAATTTTATCCCAAGAACAAATAATTGATTTATTTATCTTAATGAAAAAATTATGAAAAATAAGAAGTAAATTCCCAAAAATAAATAAATAAATTATTTGTTTTAAGAATTAACTTAATAAAATCAAATTAGAATACTTGGAGAATTTTTCTTGAAAAAGAGGAAAAAAATAAGAAGAAGAAGAAGAGAGAAAACAATATTTTTCTTAAGAAAAATCCCCCCTCAAAATTCTCCCTAAAAAATTCAGATTTTTAATGAAAAAATTAAAATAATTTAATTCCCATTAACATAAAAAAACTGAAGAATTTGAAGAGTATAGAAGATAAAAGGTTTAAAAAATTAAAATCTACAAAAAAAAATGAGTTAAAACCCCTAAAAAATGAGCAAAAAGGGCAAAAAACGGATTGGGGGCTGTTCGAGCACGCGCGGGCGTGCACAGGGGCGAGCGACGCTTGTCGGCGCACCCGACAAGCGTCGCCCGCGCGCAGCCACGCGCGCGACACCCAGCACGAGGGCAAGCTCGCCCCGCCCAGCGCTGGGCGTTGCCGCGCGTGCGCGCGCTCAGTGCACTGCCGCAGCCCGACACTCGCGATTTTTATTTTTATTTTTTTAAATTTTTTCTAAAACACAATAATTTCAAAACATACCCTTTTTGTCTCAAAATAATTTTTAAAACATTTAAAATATTTTTTTAATACATTTTTATTTATTCCTAATAAATCAAACCGACAAGGAAATCGTCACTTCCAACTTTCATTTTTGCCTATAAACAGGCACACTTAATTTTATCATTGGGTAATCCTGATTTAAGCTGTCTCGAGACCCGATGTCTACAGTGTATTTAATGTTACCAGTGAAGAGAGGAAAGCTTGCATCGTTAACTTCAGAGGAAGCAAGGCATGTTCTAAGATCGCGATCTCTTCTTTCTTTGAGGGGTTTTTTGCCTTTTTTCTTTTAGCTTTTTTTATTTAGTGTTTTTGGGGGTGAAATCACTGGAGAAACACACAAATAGAGAGAGAGAGAGAGAGCAAGAGGCAGAGAGAATGAATGGCAAAGGAAGAGGAGGAGGAGCAGGAGTAAGAGGTAGCAATAATGGCAAGGGTAACATAAGAATTATAATTTCTTTCATGTGTCTCTCGAGTTCATTGGGATTGAACCCCAATAATTTTGGGTTCTTTAATTCGGGCCCTTACTAATACTTAGGGTCGATTCAAATTAGGATTTTAGAGATTTTCAGGTGTCGAGTTATTTGGATTCAAGTTGGATTGACCCGAACCCCTCCGATTCACACCCATATATATAGTATATACACAAAGGGTATATAGTGTATACAAATACAATGTATATATAAGGTATACATAAAGGTATATAGTGTACATACAAAGGGTATACAGTTATTGTGCATCTAACCTGACAGTTATTATAAGTATATTAGTGTAACACATCAATAGCAAAAAAAAGTTCAGAAATATGTACAAAAAATATTAAAACATCATATCATAAAGGATAAAATATAGAAATACATCAAATAGAAATATTATTCAAAATTATGTAAAAAGAAAAAATTACATAATTATTGTATATATTTAAATTTGCCAGAGCTAATGAACTTTTATTTTCTTCTAAGCCTTCTTCTTATTTAATTATCTTTTCTCTCCTTTCTTTCTTTCTTTTTTGGGATAAGGAGTGCAAAATACTATTGAAAATGGAGTGAAAATGCTCCTAAACTCTTTTTTTTTGTCAGATTTTACCCTGTCATCGCGATGGACGAAAAGTCTAGCTGGCTAATGAGATTAATGACACCCAATCACGCGTTGACACGTGTCAACTTGATTCAGAGGTAAAAACCAACCGAAACAAAGTTTAAGGGCATTTTCACACCATTTTTCATAGTTTGAGGGCAAAAAATCTCTTATAAAGTCCAAATTACCAATCTGACTAGGAAATGGAGTTGACACGTGTCAACACGTGATTGGGTGTCTTTAATCCCGTTTGGCAGTTGGATTTTCCGTTTATCGTGAAGGCATTTTCACTCCATTAAGCCGAATTCAGGGGCAAAATCCGACCAAAAAACATTTGAGTGCATTTTCGCTCCATTTTCAATAATACGAGGGCAAAAAAAAACCTTTTATCCTTTTTTCCATTATTTTTCTCAATATCACTTTCAATTTTTTCATTTTGCTTATTCTTTCCATAATAATATAGTAATATAGCTAATCTACTTCTATGATTCTCAACATTAAATTTCATCGGAATTGGCTTTGAAAAAACTAATATATTTATACTTGATCCTTAATCTTCTTCTTGTTCAATAGCCTTCTTCTACTTGCTCATAAATCCTCATCTTCTTATATCACGGAGAAGTGAAATTTGCTGAACTAAAATACACTTTCCTCAATCAAAATACCACAATCAAGTCTCTCTCCCATGTTTTCTTCTTCTTTGGTTAGATGTGTAAAATCAATCGAATAGTTAATAAAGCCAAAAAAAAAACATACAGAAGAAAATATCATATAAATTTTCAAGCGATAATGATATACAATGCTTTGATTGTAGATTAATTTATATTAATTCGGACAACAGGAATGAATTTAAACCAATATAATTTATCAAGACAAAACCAAATATGACACTGTTGAATTTCTCCAAGTCATTGATGGAAATCAAGGTCAAACAAGTCTACTGCACATCAAGATCAAAAGCGTACAACAAACCTTATTAAAGACATGTAAATTGACACATAAAAGCTATTACTCTTCTTGTTTCCCCAATTTCTAATTCCCAACTTAAATAATGAAAATTATCCATTCTTCAATTCATAGCAATTAAAATTGAATACAAATGGAAGAAACCATATATATATATATATATATATATATATATATATATATATGTATGTATGTATGTATGTATGTATAATTAAAAAAATATTGAAGGAAAGAAAAAAGCAAGCTAAAACACCACTTCTTATTTGAAAATAAAAAATCTCTCCTTTCTTTCTTTTTTGGGATAAGGGGTTTTTTTGCACCTGTACTATTGAAAATGGAGTGAAACTTCTCTTAAACTTTTTTTTGGTCGAATTTTACCCCTGAACTTGGTTTAAAGGAGTAAAAATGTCATCGTGATGGACGGAAAGTCTAGATTGCTAACGGGATTAACGGCACCCAATCACGCATTGACACATGTCAACTTGATTTAGGGGTAAAAACCAACCAAAATAAAGTTCAAGGGCATTTTCACACCATTTTCCATAGTTTGAGGGCAAAAAATATCTTACAGAGTCCAAATCAGCAATCTAAATAAGAAATAGAGTTGACACGTGTCAACACATGATTAGATGCCGTTAATCCCATTTGCCAGTTGGATTTTCCGTTTATCGCGAAACACGTGTTAATGTGTGATTGGGCGTCGTTAAATCCGTTAGCCATCTAGACTTTCCGTCCATCACGATGACATTTTCACTCCATTAAACCAAGTTTAAGGATAAAATCCGACCAAAATAAAGTTCAAGGGCATTTTCACACCATTTTCCATAGTTTGAGGGCAAAAAATATCTTATAGAGTCCAAATCATCAATCTGACTAGAAAAGAGAGTTGACACGTATCAACACGTGATTGGGTGCCGTTAATCTCGTTTGCCATTTGGATTTTTGGTTTATCACGAAGTCATTTTCACTCCATTAAACCAAATTCAGGGGCAAAATCAGACCAAAAAACATTTGAGTGCATTTTCGCTCGATTTCCAATAGTACGAGGGCAAAAAAAACCTTTTATCCTTTTTTTCTCCATTATTTTTCTCAATATCACTTTCAATTTTTTCATTTTGCTTATTCCTTCCATTATAATATAGCAATATAGCTAATCTCCTTCTATGATTCTCAGCATTAAATTTCATCGGAATTGGCTTTGAAAAAACTAATATATTTATACTTCATCCTTAATCTTCTTCTTGTTCAATAGCCTTCTTCTACTTGCTTATAAATCCTCATCTTCTTATATCACTGAGAGGTGAAATTCGCTGAACTGAAATACACTTTCCTCAATCAAAATACCACAATCAAGTTTCTCTCCCATGATTTCTTCTTCTTTTGTTAGATGTGTAAAATCAATCGAACAGTTAATAAAGCCAAAAAAAAAAATTACAGAAGAAAATATCATTTAGATTTTCAAGCGATAATGATATATAATGCTTTGATTATAGATTAATTTATATTAATTCAGACAACAGGAATGAATTTAAACCAATCTAATTTATCAAGACAAAACCGTATATGACACTGTTGAATTTCTCCAAGTCATTGATGGAAACCAAGGTCAAACAAGTCAACTGCACATCAAAATCAAAAGCGTACAACAAAACTTATTAAATACATGTAAATTGACACATAAAAGCTATTGCTTCTCTTGTTTCGCCAACTTAAATAATGAAAAATATCCATTCTTCAATTCATAGCAATTAAAATTGTATACAAATTGAAGAAACCATATATATATATGTATAATTAAAAAAAATTGAAGGAAAGATAAAAGCAAGCCAAAACATCACTTTTTATTTGAAAATAAAAAAAAAAATCTCTCTTTTCTTTCTTTTTTGGGAGAAGGGGTTTTTTTGCATTCGTACTATTGAAAATAGAGTGAAAATGCTCTTAAACTTTTTTTTTTTGCCGAATTTTACCATTGAACTTGGTTTAATGGAGTGAAAATGTCATCATGATGGACGGAAAGTCTAAATTGCTAACGGGATTAACAGCAGCCAATCACGCATTGACACGTGTTAACTTGATTAAAGGGTAAAAACTAACCGAAACAAAGTTAAAGGGTATTTTCACACCATTTTCCATAGTTTGAGGGCAAAAAATATTTTATAGAGTCCAAATCAGCAATTTTACTAGGAAATAGAGTTAACACATGTCAATACGTGATTGGGTGCCGTTAATCCCATTTGCTAGTTGGATTTTTCGTTTATCACGAGACACGTGTTAATGCGTGATTGGGTGCCGTTAATTCTATTAGCCATCTAGACTTTACGTCCATCACGATGACATTTTCACTCCATTAAACCAAGTTCAAGGGTAAAATCCGACAAAAAAAAAAGTTCAAGGGTATTTTCACACCATTTTCCATAGGTCAAGGGCAAAAAATATCTTATAGAGTCCAAATCAGCAATCTGAGTAGGAAATAGAGTTGACACGTATCTACACGTGATTGGGTGCCGTTAATCCCATTGCCAGTTGGATTTTTCGTTTATCGCAAAGGCATTTTCACTCCATTAAATCGAATTCAGGGGCAAAATTCGACCAAGAACATTTGAGTGCATTTTCGCTCCATTTCCAATAGTATGAGGGCAAAAAAAACCTTTTATCCTTTTTTTTTTCCATTATTTTTCTCAATATCACTTTTTATTTTTTCATTTTGCTTATTCCATCCATAATAATATAGCAATATAGCTAATCTACTTCTATGATTCTCAGCATTAAATTTCATAGGAATTGGCTTTGAAAAAATTAATATACTAATACTTGATCCTTAATCTTCTTCTTGTTCAATAGCCTTCTTCTACTTGCTCATAAATCCTCATCTTCTTATATCACTGAAAAGTGCAATTTGCTGAACTGAAATACACTTTCCTCTATCAAAATACCACAATCAAGTCTCTCTCCCATATCTTCTTCTTCTTTGGTTAGATGTATAAAATCAATCGAACAGTTAATAAAGCCAAAAAAAAAAACTTACAGAAGAAAATATCATTTAAATTTTCAAGCGATAATGATATACAATGCTTTGATTGTAGATTAATTTATATTAATTCGGACAACAGAAATGAATTTAAACCAATCTAATTCATCAAGACAAAGCCGTATATGACACTATTGAATTTCTCCAAGTTATTGATGGAAACCAAGGTCAAATAAGTCTACTGCACGTCAAGATCAAAAGCGTACCACAAAACTTATTAAAGACATGTAAATTGACTCATAAAAGCTATTGCTCCTCTTGTTTCCTAATTTCTAATTCCCAACTTAAATAATGAAAAATATCCATTCTTTAATTCATAGCAATTAAAATTGAATACAAATTGAAGAAATATATATATATATATATATATAATTAAAAAAATTGAAGAAAAGATAAAAGCAAGCCAAAACATCACTTCTTATTTGAAAATAAAAAATCTATTTACCCTCTGTAATATTAACTGTAATCAATTGTAATGCTTAAAGCTACTAAGAAAAAATTAAAATTGCCACTTTAATGGCGTGTTGGTGATATACTGAACTCTCCATATCAATAAATCCAACTCAAGAAAGTCAAACTCTACAACGAACATTAGCCTCATGCTGTTTCCTTTTCTCATTTGTCATTTTCGTTGAATTTGATAAGAAGAATAAGTAACTGAATTCCACATACAAGTTTATCGTTTCCAATTCTATAACTCTGCTGCTCTGCATCAGATTCTTATCACAGTTTGGGATAAATTTTTAATACTAAGTTAGACGCAGAAAGAGCAATAGAAGTTCGAATGAAAGGAATAGACCTTGGAACCTCCATGTTTGTATCTCCGAGCTCAAGCACTTGATGGACTGGCGCTTCACTTCCATCGCCTATAACTTCTTGCCAGACATCTCCAGCACGCTTAAGCAATTGGCCAAGAGTTGGCGAAGTGAAAAAATTTCCGTGCGGCACAGAGAGGAAAACCAGGATTTGCTAAAAAAAAATGGCATTTTTGAAATAACATCAGCTTAAAATGTATTTATTATATAAGAAAATACATTGATGAAATTTTGTAAAGACAGTATGGCATTTTTGAAACAAAAAATTAAAAAGAGGGGAATTCATGTAATTTTCTCTAAATTAAATTAAATGAAATGCTTTTAAGCAACATTGGATTTCTGCTCAACCTAATGAAAAGAACAATAAGCCGCCCAAATACATTTCACCAAACTAATATTAAAATAAAAGTTAATTTTGTTAATTTTTATAAAAAATCATATTAAATAAACTAAAATACTCTCTTTTAATTTGGACTATCAAGTAAATTGTATATACAAAGAAAATATTAATTAAGTTATAAAATATTTTGACATTATTTAATGTATAAAATTAATAAGTGTAAATTAAATGTTAGGTAATTCAGTTGTAATAACAAATTCAGTTGTAATAACTTCCATACGGTAAGATGATGGTAAGATTGATCTAGGATCTGGTATGAAACAATTTGGCATCATTCTTTCACATTCCAGGTAATATATAGATGTAAATTTACTAAAAGCAGTCCCTCCCCCCATTTTCCATCTTTCTATACAAAGGCAATTGGTACAAGCCTTTGATCAAAAAACAAAAAGGAAATGGTATGAGAACAAAAACAATTTTCAGACACCAAAAAGGATATTGGGGGTAGGCTGGCAAATGGTATGTGCACTAATTATATTCCGAGATACTGCTGTACATTCGATATGTAGGTGTTTATGTTCTTCACCTTGCTTGCTTCTTCGCTGGTTGATGATCAAACGTATCAGAAACCGGGGCCTGAAAGAATGTACCGAGTTGCAATTCCGTGCCATCATCTGCACCAGCCCATGCCAGGGGTAATATTGCTACAATAACAATTAGATTTTAGTTTACTTGTATTGAATCAACTCAATCAGTTGCATCATAGCAATAGTATACACATCAGAATCCATCAGAAATCCTATGCAATCATTTTTCCTACATATTGCCTTTCTTTTCTACTAATCAGAGCAAAGTATTTTCAGCATATCCACAATTAAATTATTCTTGTTTTCTGTGAAAAACTTCAGTCTCAATAGCCAAGTTCTTGAATCAATCACAGAGTGGGATTTCTTAATTGATTCTCTTAGGGCCTTTTTTTTTCAAAAATTTTAAGTAGTCATGCCACATGTGAAAATTGATGCAATGCAACGATGTAAATATACTCAAGTCAGAACAACATACCTTCACCCTCAAGAGCACTCGTATTGTCACTTGAAGTTCTTGGAGGGACATGACGCTTTCTCACATAGTTTTCCTGTAAAGGCCTTGGGGTTTGGAATGAAAATTGTGAGAGAGTAACACCATCTTTTCCATGCTCAGGATGTTCTGTTAAGTACCTGCAATGTCAGAGTTTTCAACATCTAAAAATATCATCCCAGAGATTATGTAGCACTACGTGTGAGAACAAACAAAATGCAATGAAAGTACACACTATGTGTAGCAATAGACATACTTTTGTATCTCTACCATGGACCGAAGTCTCTTGCCTGATGGTGCTTGATAATACCTACAAGTATTTAGAACAGGAAAAGAAATTTTCATGATGATCAAATTTAATAAATTTCTAAACTAACTTAGACCAGATGAACAAATAATGAACATCATACATAAAACTGCAAAAGTTTAAACATATAGGAAAAGAGACATACACATCGGCAAATTTGGTACTTCCTTCACCTCTAATTCGTAACAGCCGTTGCCACCCATGCGGAGGCTGCGCAATATTAGGTTTATCAATTGCCCAGAGCCTGCTTCCATCTTGATAAATGTCAGCCGGAACACTGCATGATATATCAGACCGCCACTCACGAGCTGTTTCACAATAAAATGGCTGCTCTAGAATATGTTCACGTATTGCTTCATATTTTTCTTTTGTTGGAATGAGCCTCCATTTAAAACAGTTGGCACACTGGACTGTGAAAGCCCCTACAGAAGGCAAGACTCTTGAAGGGATATTAAAACCTGGGCGTCTTGAAAAAGGATGAGGCCTGTACTGAATCGGTTGAACAGCAGGTTCAATATCACCGATCCCATTAGCCACGGGATCATAAAGTACCAACTGCTTCGTGGCATTTTCAACAGACTGATGATCTGTATCCTCTGTTTCATGAGAGTCATCTTCAGATGAAGAAGAAACTTTTATAGGCCTCTGAAGACTGCTATCTAGATGACCAGCAAAACTTGAACTGGCATCATCATTTGCTTCCTTCTTCACCAATAGGGAAAAATTAATAGACTCTGTCTGCATCTGGATAGACCTCAACCACCTAACCAATGCAAATATTGAAAAGCAATCACATATCAAGATGCTCATAAACTTGTCTGCCAGCCAAGAAACAACGTCCAAAATATACTGACCACAAAAAAAAAAAAAAAAAAAAAAGCTCATGCAAAAGTAGAATTTCAAATATCTAGGCATAGATCAAAGGTGAAAAGTAGAAATAATGAAGACTTTAACAAGGAATAAATCCCCACAGATTTGTAACATAATTTACAAGGAGTTCCAGGAATAATAAAAACGCAAAGTAATATGAAAGACAAGAAATAGAAAATAAAAACAGCATCAATAAGCAATTCAAACCAATCTCCCACTGCCTATCTGGACAGAATTATCAGACAGAAAACGTCTACGTAGAGGAAAAATGACCAGATCAATTTTCCAGCAATCGGCTACTTCAGATTGTGTGATGCCTAAGGACTTCAAGTGCTGTGCTCGGAACCTCCTTCTATTTTCTACCATGAAACAGCCCCTTATATTTGTTCCTTTTCTACTATTTAGTGCCTAGATACCTTAGTTACAAGATTTATAAGGATTTATCTAATTTTTCGCTCATTTGCTATCATATAAGCCTAAAAAATACATGCCCCACAAGCTACACTTTGTCAATTACACAATTCAAGAGGCAAAAAATTGCAGGAACTGCTACGACTGCAAACGAAATAATAGAACATAACACACACGATTATGTATAAATACAATGCATTGGACTTTCAGAACTAGTGTAGATCCTGTTAACAATTTGGACTGCCAAAGAACGGTCAGAAAAAGGATTACACCGTGCACTCTTTGCTGTTTCACATATTTAAACTCATCTTTTTGGAAAACATAAAGGGAACTAATGCATTCTAGCAGCTCACTTCCTCCAACCTGGTTTTTCACAGTTTTGTTAAGCTTAAAAACAATCAAATAATGCAGAGTTTCCTATTCTTATCCTTTTGATTTAACTGTTTACCTGCACGCAATATAGAAGGTGGAATAATCCAAAATCGAGCTCAAACTGAAGCAAATTCTAATATCATTACATTCAACGAGATCATTGGGATATGCAATAAAGGCTAACCTTTTTTTATTATAAAAGCAAAACAGAGCTATCCCTTTAGTCAGAATCGTATTCTTTTGATAACTGCCATTTTAGATTGAGTCTACAAACTCATAGATGTACCCATAACCTGTACAATAAGCAGAAGCAACAGAAATATTCATAAAAGAATCTTTCAAGAATAAATTACAAGATTCTTTTTCCATAAACGTAAAAGATCTAAGATCTGCATATAATATAAGAAACAACAAATCTTTAAGATAAATATTGTCAAAAGCATTGAGCAAAATTAATTAAAAACAACTTTCTTTGTAGTACAAAAGCGAAAAAAGAAACTAAGACAAATCATGCAATAAAATAAAACTAACTGTTAACAAATAGCTCAAATTTCAACATTTTTGTTTCTCCGTCCTTTTCCCAGCGACCAAACAAGTTTTGAAACCAATCAAGAAAAAATTATGATAGGAAACGCGAGAACTGATCTGGCTAAAAGAATAAGGATCAAAATTTCTTGAAAAGAAAAGAGATGTTACAGAGATAAAGAGAATGGAAACAGAAGCGTTAGACAGGTGAGAGTTGTTTAAATGTCTGTTGCAGGTTCTTATGTCTTCTTGATCTATGGGCTGTCCTCGGTAGGAGAAAAAGGTAATGTTAGAGACGCCCAATAACTTTTATTTTTTTTGAAACAAAGACGCCCAATAACTAATCCCATTGTTTTTTATTTTTTATTTTTTTTATTCTATTCTATTTGTACAATTAGTTTAGTTCATGCACAATAAAATTAATAAAAAATTTTAAATTTGTTATAAATAAAAATAAAATTAAAAAAGAAATAGACTGTGAAAAATAATATTTTCTGATAATTTTTATTGTATTCCTTTAATAACTTACAACTAGCATATTTATATGTACAAAAACAAAGTAATAGATTTTGATTATGAATATAATACTGGTAAACTTAGATTCTAATAAGAATTAAGGGTAATTATCTAATAGGAATATTCCAATATTTTACAACACTTTTCCTTAGATTACTATACACTATGAATATAATTCGTTAAAATCTTGCTAAGAAAAAATCAGCAGGGTAAAAATTTAACGAAAAAAAAAGTACAATATTCATAGGTACTTTTTCTCAAAAATGAATGAATCATACTAAATCTTTCAATTGGCGCATTCCAATATTGTGCACATGATTCTTGAAAATTGAATTTGATAGGGTTTTTGTGAACAAATCTACTGGATTGTCACTTGAATGAACTTTGCAAATATCAATTTGTCTTTTCCTCATAAGTTCATGAGTGTAAAAGAATTTTGGTGAGATATATTTGGTTCTATTTCCTTTGATACAACCACCTTTAAGTTGTGAGATACATGCTGTATTATCCTTATATAATTTTATTGGCTTGTTCTCCACCATTAATCCACTTGCTCATTTAATGTGTTGAGTCATGAATCTCAACAACACACATTCACGACTTGTTTCATGAATGACTAATATTTCTGAATGATTTGAGAAAATAGCAGCGATTGTTTGCTTTACAGATCGCCAATAAATAGCAATGTCACTATATGTGAACCCATAAACTGTTTGTGACCGAGTTTTATGAGAATCTGATAGGTACCCGACATCAGCATACCCTGCCAATTTTGACTTTGCTCTTTTAGAAAAAATAAACCCATATTAAAAGAGTCACGAAAATAACGTAGAACATGTTTTACACCATTCTAATGTCTTCGAGTTGGTGCATAACTAAATCTTGCTAGTAAATTAATTGCAAAACCTATATCTGGTCTAGTGCTATTTGCAAGATATAAAAGTGCACCTATTGTAGTGAGATATGGTACTCCAGGACCAAGAACCTCTTCGTTATCTTTCTTGTGGACAAAAATTATCTTTCTTGACATCAAGAGAGCGAACAACCATTGGAATGGTTAATGAATAGGATTTATCCATATAAATTGTTTTAAGATTTTCTCAATATAGGTTGCTTGATGCACAAAAATTTCCTTTGTCAAATATTCTGCAGTAATAGAAATCTCTTCTGGAGTCCCCACTATATTTAAGTCATCAACATAAACTGCAACTATAGTAAATCCAGAATTTATCTTCTTGATAAAAACGTATGGACAAATAGAATTCTTATCGTATCCATTTTTCACTAAAATATTTGTCACGCTTTAGGCGGACTTTAGATTCATTAACAATATTGTAAAATGTCTTGTATGGATAATTACTGTTTACCTTTTCCTTTTGATAAGCCATGCTATCAATTTTAAGGGGTTATAGACATTCATAATCATGAGATTCGTAGTGCATACTTCCCCTTAAATGTCTATTAATACATACTGTGCCTTATTAAAAATCCTACTAGAAAAAATCCTATGGGATAAAAATCTAGTGAAGGGAAAAAGAGTATACAATATCTTTAATATACATCATAAGTTGTCTCATTAAAAACCTTAACAGGAAAACCCAATGGGAGAAAACTTTAGTTAAAAAAAATGAGTACAATGTATATTTTTCTTTCCCTTATAACAATATCAGTACACAACTTTAAACTTGTGCATAAAGAGTTCTGATATGTCATATTATAAGATTTTTTGTCTAAAAATGAGCCACATATGTTTTGAATATGATAGCCATATATCTTCTAGATATATTATGCATTAACTGAAAAATAACAACTAAAATTTATTTTTCAAAATTACATGTTGTACCTTCACAAGCATGTACAATTTCATCTCCATGTCTTTCATTTCTTTAAGATGGAGAAAAAATTAATAATATGATCATATGTACAATAGGTACGTGACAAATATATTTTTATATCATATAATGAATAAGTTATCCATTCTCAAATGATTTTCTTAACTATTTTTATTTTTCTCTTTTAATTATCAGCCACTTCTGGTGGTGAAAATGAGTAATATAATAATAATAATTTTTATTTCTTGAAAATACCATTTTTATGGCTATAATTTTATGTTGCTTCATTCACTTAAAGAAATGAAATAAATGCAATAAAATAATTTTTATGACACGTATACAATATAATCATATAATAACTATTATAAAAGAATGCATTGAATAATTTAATTCAAATATTTCTAAAGCAATACTTAAAAATAAATGAAAATGATTGAATTTCTCAAATAAAAATATATGATTATATGGAAAACAATATGTAATTTTAAGTAATAATTTGACAATTACCTTATAATACAGGATTACATAATGCATCAATAGTAATAATATATGATCAAGAAATATGTTGTTTCTAGTGACTCTACAACCATTGAGGTATTCAATGAAAAATAATTTATAAACATGTAATTAATTTATTAAAAATTATATTTTCAATCAAATAGTATTCGATCTTCAGGTCGATACAAAATTTTAATTTTAAATATTTGTTAAAATATTTCAAACTCTTTAAGAGTTTCAATAATAATTAAAATCATAAATAAATCAATAAAATAAGCAACATTATAATACTTCAAAATCATACACATAAAATTTAATACATATTTGTATTAAACAAAATTTTTCAAAAATATCTATATATGCTTTAGGCATGATAAATCTTTAAAGAATTTTTATGTAATAATTTCATTATCAAATAGGCAAATAGTATCAATTATTTACATATTAACATATTGCCAGATTGATAAATACTTTTAAATTATTCCATCCGTATCTATTATAAGAAAATATATTTTTTCATAATAAATGCCAATTTATTACAATAAATGTCATAAAATAAATCATATTTTATGACTTTATTGTACATTGCATTAATATCATTTGTACTCATTGGCATCATATTTTTCAATATTTGAACTACATGTTCAAAAATTCATATTATAGAATTAAATGCAATTAGCGTCTGTATTTTTCAACAAATTTAATTTCAAGATTCTCATTATGTTGAAAATATCAACATCAGAAATATTGTCGACAACTTTTTTTTTTCGGTTCCTTTCAATGACATAACATATTGAGATCTCTTATTTAATTTCAAGTACTTGAACCACTTCTGTGGTTTTGAAATTAGTTATGTCATATGTCTCTTCAGGAGCACATGCCACCATAATATGACCATATTGATTTATTCGCTCCTTGTTATTCAAAGATTTTATTTTTATTTGGAACCGAATAATTTACCCTACAAGGCAAATTGTCCTATTGCTTCAAGCCATAATATCCTTATATAAAAATACGAGTATTGTTGTTCTTTTAAAAATATCTAGCAATTAATCAGAGACATAAACATTTTGCTAGACCTTTGAGACAGGCTTATAACAATCATTTACCTGCGACATTTTATTACTAGTATTATCAAGAAAAATGTCTTGATCGCATAATCTAAAAGTTGTGCACTTAATTTGAATAATCTCACAAACTACAAGTTGTGAGTTGATAATAAATGCACATATTACCATTTTATCGATGCATCTCTCAAAAATCATAAAACATTTGAGCGGTTAACATGGTAGATAGTGAGCCCACATATATTATCTTTATTCATTCCAGAATGAAGGGAATTCAGTCCCTTTATTAGCTAGCAATACTTTACCAATATTTCTTGAGAACAAGTAGTTAATGAGAAGTTCTTAAATTGAATTAAAGAAACTTCTGATTCTCTAATATATATGAATTCTCAATAATTTATACATTATAATTGATCCAGAATTGTCAAACCGGCCATGCCAAGTAATCAATTGTCATTCAATTAGTAAACTTCAGGTTCATTATTTTTATTATATCAAATATTTATATGAATTGATAAACATCAAGTTTCTTAATCAGTAAATTTCGAGTTTACTAATATTTGTATTTTTCGATAAACTCTGAGTTTACTGATATTAGTATCAATTAATTAATAAACTTCAGGTTACTAATATTTCTATTTATTAGTACAAACAAATAATTTTCAAGAATATTTTTTCGATACAAATATTGTCATATATATATTTCAATATTCTAATCTCAATCTCATAGTGATATTCATTTCAGCAAAAATTTTTTAAAAATTAATAAATTTTTTTGAGAAATATTGAAAAATAATATATTTCATAACAAATTGTATATGGGTAATGGTATTTATGCTTTTCAGAAGTTTTCAAATAATTGTATTAATCATAACAAAAAAAATTATATAATTCATTATGCCATAACTCAATCTATAATCAATTTCATTGATTCACGAAAATTCAAAATTTACGGATTAAATTTACGTATCGTTTAATTTTTGAAAATTAACATTTTGATTTTTTCGAGCCGGGTTGTAGTAAACCACCAGCTTTCAATTATCAAAATTTATTATAAAAACTTGATTATACTGATAACGTCTTATAAATAAGCCGGGTTGTAGTAAACTACCAGCTTCCAATTATCAAAATTTATTATAGAAACTTAATTGTGCTGATAACGTGTTATAAATAAAAGTAAAATCAAAGCAGAAATAGAGAGTGAGAAATATATATTCTCTGATAATTTGTATTGTGTTTTTTTAATAGCTCACAATTAGCATATTTATAGGTACAAAAACTAAGTAATAGAATTTGATTATGAATAAGGACTAATGGTAGTCATCTAATAGCAATATTCCAATATTTCACACCAAAAGTTGATTTTTTTTTCTTATTAAAAAAAATATTAGTTTAATTTATATTCACTAACAGGCAATATTGAAACAAAGAATAGCAACGGGGCGGCATATCCTTGGAAATGCCCATATAAATTATATATTCCTTAATATTTAATAAAAAATGCAATATTATCTTTAATATTTTAAAGTTAATAGAATATTGACTCTTTTCTAAGAGTCTCTTGACACGTTACACTTACAATAGAGGCTGGTAGTAAATAATTACATTTTAATTACTTAAAATAAGTGTCTAATTTCATACCTACAATTTTAGATTAATTTTTCAAATATATAATTTTAAAGGAGACAGGTATCTATAAGTATCCATTACTTAAATAAATAAATGAATTTGGACAGCAAGTTCTCCTATATATTAAAATATGTATTCGATCGAAATTCTTGACGGATTCGATTTAAATCAAAAGCAAAATAGAGACGGAAAATAGAGACGGAATTCCGTCTCTAATCAAAAATAGAGACGAAAATAGAGACAGAAATTTTCCGTCTCTATTTCGGCGGTCTCTAAAATTTAGAGACCGAAATACTCCGTTTCTAAAAATAGAGACAAAATTTTTTCTTTTTCGTCTTTATTTTAGAGACGGAAAAGAAATTTCCGTCTCTAAAAATAGAGACGGAGTCATTTTTCCGTCTCTAATTAGAGACGGAATAGTCTTTCCGTCTCTATTTTTAGAGACGGAAAATAGATTTCCGTCTCTAAAAATAGAGACGGAATCGTATTTTAGAGACGAAAATCTATTTTCCGTCTCTATTTTTAGAGACGGAAAAAAAATTTCCGTCTCTATTTTTAAAGACGGAAAATAAATTTTCGTCTCTATTTTTTTAAAAAAATATATATAAAATAATAAATAATATTAATTTTAAAATTACTTTAATTAATTTATATAATGAAACAAATATTAAATGAACTAAAAATAAATTTTAAAAAATGTATTTTATAATGTATTAATATTCTCCAACTTTTTATTCAATTAATTAATATAGATTAATTAGAATAAAAATACAAAATAAATATAAAAAATTAACCAACAAATTAAAATAAACAAAATACATAAATTTAAAACATAAATAAAATACAACATTAAAATAATAAAAAATAAAAAATGCATAAAATACAAAATAAATATATAACATTAACCAAAATATTAAAATAAACAAAATACATAAATATAAAACATAAATTAAATACTACATTAAAATAATAAAAAAAATACAGAAAATACAAAATAAATATAAAACATTAACCAACAAATTAAAATAAATAAAATACATAAATATAAAACATAAATAAAAAAACTACATTAAAATAATAAAAAATAACAAAATACAAAATAAATATAAAATATTAACCAACAAATTAAAATAAACAAAATACATAATTATAAAACATAAATAAAATACTACATTAAAATAATAAAAAATAAAAAAAAATGATCTAAATAAAGTACATGTGCAGCAAATCTGGCCGAAGAAGAAGATCCGCCGGCGGTGGTGAAGGGGGAGAGTGACGGCTTCGGTCGGCGCGGGGGAGAGCGGTGCTATATGGTGCAGATTTGCCACAGAGAGAGGCGAGAGAAGGGGAAAAAGAAGAAAGGGAGAGAAGGAAAAAGAAAAGAAAAGGGATATAAATATCCTGAAAAATAGAGACGAAAATTGCTTTCCCTCTCTATTTAGAGACGAAAATAAAAATTCCGTCTCTAAATAGAGACGGAATCTAATTTCCGTCTCTGTTTAGAGACGGAAATAAAAATTCCGTCTCTAAATAGGCGGGATTAATTCCCGCCTATTTAGAGACCGTAAACTTTTTCCGTCTCTATTTAGAGACGGAATGACTTTCCGTCTCTAAATAGAGACGGATATTAAATTTCGTCTCTAAATAGGCGGGAATATTTTTCGCCTATTTAGAGACCGCAAATAGAGACCGTAAGGCATTTCGGTCTCTATTTAGATACTGAAAGGCAATTCGGTCTCTAAATAGAGAAAGTAAAAAGGGAGAAAAGTGGGAATTAATTCCCGAAAATTAGAGACCGAAACATATTTCGGTCTCTATTTAGAGACCGAAAGGCAATTCGGTCTCTATTTAGAGACCGAAATGCAATTCGGTCTATAAATAGAGAAAGTAAAAAGGGAGAGAAGTGGGAATTAATTCCAGAAAATTAGAGACTGAATTTAATTCGGTCTCTAATTAGAGACTGAATAAAAATTCGGTCTCTAATTAGAGACCGAAACATATTTCGGTCTCTATTTAGAGACCGAAAGGCAATTCGGTCTCTAAAAATTGAGACGGAATACTTTTTCGGTCTCTATTTAGAGATGGAAAAATAATTCCGTCTCTAAATATGGTCTCAAATTATGGAGGGAAACAATCCCGCCATATTTAGTGACCAAATTTAGAGACGGAAAATTTTTCGTCTCTAAATAGAGACGGAATTCATGTTCCGTCTCTAAATAGAGACGAAAATCGAATTTCGTCTCTATTTAGAGACGGAAATTTTTCGATCTCTAAATTTCCGTCTCTATTTTGCTGTTTTCTTGTAGTTTAGTATCCAAATCCATTTACAATTAAGTATACCAGTAAACAAGACGAAATGAGTCAGCCTATTGGCATCTCTAATTGAAAACCAACTAGAAAAAAGTAACTAAAATATCTTACCCAAAGAAAATTAAATAAATAAGTAAAATGGACATATATTAGACCTATCAAACAGAATGATTTGGATCAGATCGAATTCTTAAATTAATTCACATTTTTCTTTCTTGTGCAACATCAAATTAATTTGTTAATTTTTAAATTATTAAATTAACTTTTAATCTCATTTATTATTATATTAGGCAGTTTCCTGCGCTACACACAAATGCATTTAATGTATGAAATTAAATAATATATAATACTTATTATGTACAATTACTAAAAGAAAATTGTAAAATTATGTAATTTATTTTTAAATTAATTAAAAATTTTAATATATTTCTATCTTTAATTACAAATATAAATATATAATTAATGGAAATAGCAAATTTACATTTGTATGGTAAAATATTGAAAAACATATTATCAAACTCTTCGGTTCCTAAAATATGATTTTACCTTTTTTTTATTCTTAATTTTCCTTCGCATATAAAAAATTATTTCTTTTCATTTCACAAATTATAAGGTTTTGCTTGCTCAATATTCTAGCATAAATTTCAAATTGAAATCAAAATAATCACTATGAGGGAATTCTAAAACAAAATATAAAAATATACATTTCATACTTTTGAGTACTCATCTTCTAAATTTCTTTATAATTTCCTTAGTTATACACTTATAAGAATCTATTTCCAAATAAGTAGAAATAAGTAGCAAAAAGCAAATAGAAAAAGGAAGGAGTGAATAATGTTAGTCACTTCAATACAAGACATGAGTATGTGGAAGAATATAAAAGGGAGATGAGGAACATAGACTTATTTTGTTGGCATATTGGTTAAGCTATTAATTCTAATCAAATTCTTAAGCTCTAGAAGAAATTTTCATTTACAAATAACATATGGAATTAAGAGGAAAGCTAGTGTTAAGGAGTTAAATAAAAAAATGAAAAATTATGAAATTGTTGGAATTTTAAATGGGCCATTAAAACCACTTTGTACCATGGGTATATATATAGTGATTAAAATGACTTTGTACAATGGATAATTTTTCATTTCCATAGGCATCAAGTACAATGGTTATATGTAGTCACTAAAATGACTCTTGAAATTTTAAGTACATAACTAATGCTTCGTAAATGATCTATATAAGTACATAACTAATGCTTCGTAAATGATCTATATAGAAAAACTCAAAAGTCATACACATTAACTCATCTCTTCAAAATATATAACCACTCGAAAACTTAAAAGAATCAATGAATCTAAATACTTGGAAATTGTAATTTATTATCTTCAGGTGGATCTTTCACTTTTTTTTCTATATATAAAACTAAGAGTGTTTAAAAATTTTATCATGTTACCCATTCAGTTAAAAAATTGTATCACTTGAAATGTTACTTACCACATGAGCTTTCAAAAGTGTTTTTTTATTCAAATTTATTATAAATATAGATAAAGAGTATGTACACTATATGGAATAAAAAATAAAAATATAAAATTATTTTCATCCTCAAATAGTGCATATGTTTGCGAATAATATAAAAATGAATAATGAGCCATTACAAACAAAATACTATTTATTATTTATTATAACTCTTAAAAATGCACACTATTTTTTATTTTTGGAATAATACATAAAGAGCCCCCTTGAACTTGACACCAAAAATCAATTAAATACTTGAACTTTAAGTTTAACCAGATAAATACCTAAAATTGACAAATGTGCATGTAATAAACACAAAATGTGAGATGGTAAAATGCGTGAAACACATGTAAACAAACGTGAGTTAAGCCAATTTTGTCTAAATGGGTCTTCTTGAAACAAGTCTTCTTCTTCTCTTCTCCCATTGTATGCTTTGAAATCAAGAGGAAGGTCTGAATTTTATCAAATTTGTAGGTGAGAAGAGAAGGTATTTGGGCTCAGCTTTCCTTACATTAGAAAGCCATTTTCCTTTTCTCCCCATCTTCTTCTTATAATTCCCTAGCACTCAAATCTTTGCAACAAATAAATCAAATCCGGAACTTCAATTGCAGTTCATAGACATATAAGCAAAATTAACAAGCATTAATCTCAATTAAAACTACTAGATTAATACATTGACGAAAAGTTATGGCACAAGCAAGACTATATTTCCAAGAAATCTAGGAAAAAATTAAAAAAAAATTAAGAAACATAATTTAGAAGGAAAGAGAAGCTGAAATTAAGAATTATTGTAGGACAAACCAAAAAAGGAAAAGCAATCTAGCTATCTTAGCTCAGTTTTAATTTTCCTCAATTCTTTTGGCCATTATCCAAGCACAGTATGAATTGACGAATTTTCCATTTCTACAATTTTTCCTGCACTTTCCCAGCAAACAAACACGGAATTCCAAAGAAAAAAAAGCCACCACCGACAAACGGCTAATTCCCAGCAATGTTGAACTAAGCGAGACCATTTTGAACGAGACCATTAACACCCAAAAAGAAAAGGAAACAAGTAACTTAATTACACAAAAAACATAAAAAGCTAATCTTAAAATTGGGTCCATAGACCTAAAGAAGAAAAGAAGAAAGTACCAGCCACAGGTAGATCTCAAAGAGCTAACTAAAAGACGAGCCTCTATGTATCCTCTTCTTTCTCCACAAAAGCAAAAAAAGAAGATAAAAGTGAAGCTAAAAAGAAGATAAAAGTGAAGCTAAAGAATAAGCTAAAAATTTTCTAACTGAAACGATTTTAGGGTTCCAGTTGTTTTCCCATTTCAGATTGTCAAAATTAATGAGATGGTCAAAATTAATGACAAGTGTAACAACTCGATTTATACCCTAGGAGGATTTGCTGTGTTAATTAAATAGATAAGGATATAAAAGTAATTTGTATAGTAGGATTTCGGGTTAATTAAGGGTGTAATTGAGAAGAAGATTAAGTAAGTAAGAGTAATAATTTGTTTAAGTGAGTAAAAGAGGATTTGCCAAGGATCTATTGGAGTTTTGCCAAGGATTAATTTAACTTTGGCCAATGAGTGAGTGACACCTAAGGGAGGGATAGTTGGAAGCATTAAATGAAGAAAAGAAAGAAAGGAAGAGAGAGAGAAGAACAAAATCAGATTTTTGGTCTTTCTTCCTCCTCTTCTTGCGTACGTTTCTTCTTCTTTCTTCTTTCTCATTTCGTTGCTTCTTCTTCTTCTTCTCTTTGTGCTGGATTTAAAGTGGTTTTGTGCATATTAAAGAGGTAAGTTTAGTTGGAATGATTTCTTCTTCTTCCATATTTTGCTTTGGTTTTAAGTTAATGGAATTGAGTTAAGTGAGTTTCTTTGGTTTGATTTTGCAAGAATCCGTGGATAAGAGGAAGGATAAGGGTAAAGAGAAGGTGTGATCAAGAGAGAGTGATTCAAGCTTCCTTGAGGTTTGGGATTTATATGTAATCGTATAATTGTGTCTTTGATTTATTGATTTGAATTTCTGGAAACTTTGAGGTTTGAGCATGTTTATTTGCATGATTGAGTTGGGTTTTGTTATAGTTTGAGTAGATTTTGAATATGGTTTCGTGTATGTAAGTTGGCTTAATTTTATGGGATTTTATTGGCATTAAAGACTTGAAAACTGGTTTTGGGTAATTGTTTAGGTATGTTTATTGGTTGCTTATAATGATTGAATCATGTTATTAGTTTTATTAGAAGTATGTTTTGGAAGCATGTGTTGAGTGAATTGGCATTTCATGTTGAATTGTATGAGTTGTGGATGGGTGTAGTTTAAGGAAAAGAGTTCAGATTGGCAGCAGGGGAGAAGAGCTCGTCTTTATCGCGAGCGCGACAGAGCTCGGTCATCCGACCTCCTACCTTTATGACCTCTATCGCGAGCGCGACTTCGGTCGCGAGCACAACAGAGAGCTCAATAGCCGAGTTTCTGCCGGGCTATTCTTGTCGCGAGCACGAGTATGTGCACAAATGCGACATGAGCCTACCCGCCCTTTGTCGTAAGCCCGATTTATGCCACGAGCACGACATAAGTTAGCCTACTTTCCCTCGCGAGCGCAGCGGATTGTCGCGAGTGCGTCCCTGCGTGTAGTCAGCCTCTGTCGCTAGCGCGACACTCCCCTGTTCTTCAGCTATTTATTATTCGTTGATCTTTGCATGGCTTTTCACTTTTGAGTTATGTTTTATTTAATATGTGGACCTTATACATGATGAGTTATTTAGTGAATATATGAAGTGAGTTGATGAGTATTAATTGTTTTGATTCTTGAGTATTTATATAGTTTTTATATTTAAGCCTGAATGGTCAAGGTAGTGGACAGATAAGCATGCTTATAAAGGGTTAGTGATTGCAGCTACTAGTGTTGACCCCGTTTGGGTCTAGTATTTGATACCTTTGGGTGTCCAAAAGATCGTTGTTAAAAGTTTTGAGACTTCGATCTCCCGTGTTCGATACTGCTAGTCAGTATCCAATGCACCCATATCCACCATCATTGTAATTCAGGCTATTGTTATGTTATATTATTTGTGTATATGAGAGCATTGATCCCGAGATGCATTCGATAGTACATGTTTGTGATTATGTGTTATGTAGTGATATTTTGTCACTTACTTGATATGATTATTGCTAAAGTCCAGTGGTATGCATGAAATGATTTATGCATGTGAAATTAACGGGTTATTCTTACTCTCATTTGATTAAGTTCATGAATGCTATTGGTTTGTATATTGTATTGCTTATATTTTGTGACTTCGATAGAAGTCTTTTGCACATGTTTATCCCCACTAAGCGTTATCGCTTAGCATGGGTGTTTTTCCCATGTAGGATGCAGGTTTGGTTTGGAGTTGGCATCTGCAGGTCATGGCCACTAGGAGTTTGGAGCCTTTAGAATTCTTTTGTTTTTTCTTTCTTTTTTGATATGAATAGTTTTGTAATAATGGTAACATGTTTATGTATATAGTATATGTTATGTATTAGTCAATGTAAGTTGTTTAAGAATGCTCTTATAATATGTGAATTACATTATTATATGATATATGATATGGATATTATTATTATTATTATTATTATTATTATTATTATTATTATTATTATTATTAACAATTTTTTTATTGCTCATTTCAATTCCGCTATTGTATGAATGTGTATGTCCTCGTGTGTGTGTGTGGCGCTCCGATATCCTCCCAAGGGGTATTAGGGTGTTATAATTTTTTTTGGTATCAGACATAGGTTTAGGCGGTTCAGGACTATAGGACGATAGAGTATAGAGTATATGTATGTAAGTGTCTAAAGTTGTGACCTAATGCAAAAACTGTCTTGTGTAGAGTTAGATGGAGTTTGATCCGAGTGAAGAGATAGGTGAGATGATGGGTAGTGTTAATCCAGCGAGAGTTGATCAGCCTGCACCTGAGCATCCTCCAACTGAAGGTCTCGGTCCTGTTCATGAGAATCCAGCGCTAGTGTAAGGGTTTCTACAATTGGTCGATAGATTGACTACTCTTAAGGCTCCTACGGACCTTATGAGGAAGAGAGGAGCCAAAGAGTTCAGTGGTACCTCCATGGACCAATCTAATATGGCGGAGTTCTGGTTAGAGAGGACTGAAGGGATATTACAAGAGATTAGTTATCCCCAGAACCAGAGAGTGACTTGCGAGTGTCATTGCTGCAAAGGGCGGCGTATGATTGTTGGAAGCTGATGCTTCTCAATCCGTTGAGACCAGTTGAGTTGTCATGGGCATATTTTTTTCCAAGAGTTTGAGAAGAAGTATGTTACAAAAGCGTATAGAGAAACGAAGTGGAAGGAGTTTATAAGTTTAAAGCAGAGGAATATGTCGATTAGTGAGTATGAGAAAGAGTTCAGTAGATTGAGCAAGTATGTACCGGATGCCTTGCTAACTGAGGACTTTAAGTGCCGACAGTTCGAGGATGGGTTAAGAGAGGTAATAAGAGGGCCTTTATTGGCAATGGCGGATATGCATCAAGTAGGCTATTATTAGTTGGTTTCGGCGGCCATGAAGTTAGAAGAGTTTGAGCTTCTGAAATAGTAAAGAGAATAGAAGAGGAAAACTCCGAAAAGTGGTGTGGTTAGTGGCAAGAAGGCTAGGGATGTCACGAGTGGGCAAGTGATTCGAGGGTTGATTCCAGTGCCTTCAGTGGTGGGAAGTGTAGCACCGCCCTCTAGTAAAGTAAGTTTGGCACTTGAGTGTAAGCATTATCGAAAATACCACTAGAGTACGTATTGAAAGCTCACCAGAGCGTGTTTTAAGTGTGGCAGCATGGAGCACATGCTTGCTAATTGTCCGGAATTAAATGCGAGTAGGGATCAGTAAGGAAATAGACCTAGTGGAAATAGATCTAGAGCAGCAAGAAGTGGTAGAGGAAGAGATAGGGCCTCTCAGGCGCCATCAGAGGCAGTTAAGAAGTTAGCTGTTGGTGGTGGTCTTGCTCGAGTTTATGCCATGATTTGAGAGGATGTGAATGAGCAAGTGGGTCCCTCTGGTAAGTTCACTATTGCTTAAGTTATCTAGTATAAGTTTTTGGTAGTATGATCGTATGTTTGCTAGCGAGGAAATTTTGAGGACGGAATTTCTTAAAGGGGGAAGAATTGTAACAACCTGATTTATACCCTAGGAGGATTTACTGTGTTAATTAAATAGAGAAGGGTATAAAAGTAATTTGTATAATAGGATTTCGGGTTAATTAAGGGTGTAATTGAGAAGAAGATTAAGTAAGTAAGAGTAATATTTTTTTTAAGTGAGTAAAAGAGGATTTGCCAAGGATCTATTGGAGTTTTGCCAGGGATTAATTTAACTTTGGCCAATAAGTGAGTGACACCTAAGGGAGGGGTAGTTGGAAGCATTAAATGAAGAAAAGAAAGAAAGGAAGAGAGGGGGAAGAACAAAATCAGATTTTTTGTCTTTATTCCTCCTCTTGCCGCATACGTTTCTTCTTATTCTTCTTCTTCTTCTTCTTCTTCTTCTTTGGTTGATCTCTTGGAGTTTTGAGTTGGATTTAAAGTGGTTTTGTGCATATTAAAGAGGTAAGTTTAGTTGGAATAATTTTTTCTTCTTCCCCATTTTGCTCTGGTTTCAAGTTAATGGAATTGGGTTAACTGAGTTTGTTTGGTTTGATTTTACAAGAATCCGTAGACAAGAGGAAGGATAAGGGTAAATAGAAGGTGTGATTAAGAAGAGAGTGGTTCAAGCTTCCTTGAGGTTTGGGATTTATGTGTAATCATATAATTGTGTCTTTGATTTATTAATTTGAATTTCTGGAAACTTTGAGGTTTGAGTATGTTTATTTGCATGATTGAGTTGGGTTTTGTTATAGTTTGAGTAGAATTTGAATATGGTTTCGTGTATGAAAGTTGGTTTAATGTTATGGGATTTTATTGGCATTATAGATTTGAAAACTGGTTTTGGGTAATTGTTTAGGTATGTTTATTGGTTGCTTATAATGATTGAATCATGTTATTAGTTTGATTAGAAGTATGTTTTGGAAGCATGTGTTGAGTGAATTGGCATTTGATGTTGAATTGTATGAGTTGTGGATGGTTGTGGTTTGAGGAGAAGAGTTCAAATCGGCAGCAGGGGCGAAGAGCTCGTCTCTGTCGCGAGCGTGACAGAGCTAGGTCATCCGAGCTCCTACCTTAGTGCCTTCTATCACGAGCGTGACTTCGGTCGCGAGCGCGACAGAGAGCTCAGTAGCCGAGCTTTTGCCAGGCAGTTTCTATCGTGAGCGCGAGTTCGTGCGTGAACGCGACAGGAGTATACCCGCCCTTTGTCACGAGCGCGACAGAGGCTAGCCTTTTTTCCCTCGCGAGCACGGCGGATTGTCACGAGCGTAACCCCACATGTAGTCAGTCTCTGTCGCGAGCGCGACACTCCCCTGTTCTTCAGTTGTTTATTATTCATTGCTCTTTACATGGCTTCTTACTTTTGAGTTATGTTTTATTTAATATGTGGACCTTATACATGATGAGTTATTTAGTGAATACGTGAAGTGAGTTGATGAGTATTAATTATTTTGATTCTTGAGTATTTATATAGTTTTTGTGTTTAAGCCTAAATGGTCAAGGTAGTACATAGATAAGCATGCTTATAATGACCCGTTTGGGTCTAGTGTTTGTTACTTTTGGGTATCCAAAAGATTGTTTTTAAAAGTTTTGAGACTTCGGTCTCCCGTATTCGATACTGCTAGTCTGTATCCAGTGCACCCATATCCACCATCATTGTAATTCAGGCTATTCTTATGTTATATTGTTTGTGTATATGAGAGCATTGATCCCGAGATGTATTCGATAGTACATGTATATGGTTATGTGTTATGTAGTGATATTTTGTCACTTACCTGATATGATTATTGCTAAATTCCAGTGGTATGCATAAAATGATTTATGCATGTGAAATGAACAAGTTATTCTTACTCTCATATGATTAAGTTCATGAATGCTATTGGTTTGTATATTGCATTGCTTATGTTTTGTGACTTCAATGGAAGTCTTTTACACCTGTTTATCCCCACTAAGCGTTATCGCTTAGCACGGGTGTTTTTTCCGTGTAGGTATGCAGGTTTGGTTTGGAGTTGGCATCTGTAGGTCTTGGCCACTAGGAGTTTGGAGCCTTTAGAATTCTTTTGTTTTTTTTTTTCTTTTTTGATATGAATAGTTTTGTAATAACGGTAACATGTATATGTATATGGTATATGTTATGTATTAGTCAATGTAAGTTGTTTAAGAATGCTCTTGTAATATGTGAATTACATTATTATATGATATATGATGTGGATATTATTATTATTATTTCTTTATTTTATTGCTCATTTCAATTCCGCTATTGTATGAATGTGTATGTCCTCGTGTGTGTGTGTGTGGCGCTCCGATATCCTCCTAAAGGGTATTGAGGTGTTACAAGACGTGTCAGTCATTCATATGGTCAAAATTCATGTAAGCGCGTCTGCTACTCACACACGTTTATTATCCAAATAATCACATTTTTTTTTTGTGTTTATTACATGCACATTTGCCAACTCTAAGTGTCTATCTGGTTTTCTTTCAAAAAAAAAATAGTGTCTAGATGGTCAAACTTAAAGTTCAGATGTTCAATAATTTTTGGTGTTAAGTTTAAGGGGCTCCTTATGTATTATCCGTTAATTTTTTTTTTTATTTTTTTTCCCACTCGTTTTTTGCATACATATACCTTGAATTCACATGCAATTGACACATCACCATTTTACTCATAAATTTACTCTCTTAAAACTTATCACATCATTTTGTAAAAACTCTTTTGATTCGTACTTATTATAGTTATAGATTTTTAGATGGATTCGGATCAAAATTAGGGGACAAAGATAGTTTTGGTGTTTTTGGCAAATTTATTTCTGGTTTTGGTGTGGGTTTTAAAATAATTCCGGGTTTGAAGTGTGTCAGAAACCGCAGGTGGGACCTGCGGTTGCTGACATTTTATTTATTTATTTTTTTTAAATGGGAGCTGCCGGAGAGGCAGCCTCAAAAGGCAAAGGCAAAAAGCCTTTGCCTTTTGCCTTTGCCTGTCATTAATATTTTTTTTTAGGGTAGTATAGCTGCAGACCTGCAGCTAAAAAGCTACAGGTCTGTAGCCTTAAGATTTTTAATAAAATATTATTTTATTTTTTAAAAAATAGTAAATAATAATTAATAAATAATAATAATTAATAAATAATTATTATTTTTATAAATGTTAAATTTAATAATTAATACAATTATGAAAATTTTATTTTTTGACAAATCAAATTAATAAAAAAGTATTATATATATAATTTAATTTGCAGGTGTTATATTTTTAACGTGTTATTATAATTAATTTGTAAATATATTTATTTATTATAGAACAAATATATTTATTAATTTGTAAATAAATATTAGTGCAGCTAGATCTCCGGTTACTTGCAGTGTCAAATGTCAATACTATTCAATGTCCACGGAGATAAAGATTTTTCGGGCACAGTGATTGTTCGTCTTGAAAATTATAGCACCCATTATATTGATTTCAAGTCAAAATGATTGTTAACAAAATTTAAATATATTCATCAGTTATTAAAAATAATAATCAAGTAAGGAACGGAAATTCCGACCTTATACTGTTTTTCACCGAATTTTTGCTATTTTTCTCCTAAAAAGCAAGTATAGGATGCGAGTATTTGTTTTTCGTAAAAAAGTTAGGGCTCTATTGTACTGAAAAATGTCAATCGCCGGAATAGTAAAAATAGAAAGAAGAAGAACATAGATCAGAGAGTAGGGAGAGGGACAGACTCTTGCTGTGAAACGTGAAGACTAAGGAAGCGAAAAAAGTATTATACATATAAATTATGAAAATTTTATTTTATGACAAATCAAATTAATAAAAAATTATTATATGTATAAATTAATTTACATGTATTACATTTTTAATGTGTTATTATAATTAGTTTGCAGATATATTTATTTATTATATAATAAATATATTTATTAATTTGTAAATTAATTTATATAAATAAAATTTCCATTTTTTTGGCTTTATTAGTTTTAACATTTGAATAGTAAAAATAGAAAAAATAGATAATGTGATTGAATTAATGGGTGCTATAATTTTCAAGACGAACAATCACTGTATCCAAATTTTTTTTTTCCGTGAACATTGAATAGTATTGACACTACAAGTAACCAGAGATCTAGCTGCACTAATATTTATTTACAAATTAATAAATATATTTGTTGTATAATAAATAAATATATTTACAAATTAATTATAATAACACGTTAAAAATATAACACCTGCAAATTAAATTATATATATAATAATTTTTATTAATTTGATTTGTCAAAAAATTAAATTTTCATAATTGTATTAATTATTAAATTTAATATTTATAAAAATAATTATTATTTATTATTTATTAATTATTATTTACTATTTTTTAAAAAATAAAATAATATTTTATTAAAAATCTTAAGTCTGCAGACCTGCAGCTATACTACCCGAAAAAAAAATATAATAATAATAATTATTAATGACAGGCAAAGGCAAAAGGCAAAGGCGAGGAGCTGCCGGAGAGGAGAGGCAGCCGGCAGCTCCTATTTAAAAATAATAATAATAATAAAATGTCAGAAACCGCAGGTGGGATCTGCGGTTTCTGACGTCAGAAACCGTAGGTCCCACCTGCGGTTTCTGACACACTCTAATTCCAGAATTATTTTAAAACTCACACCAAAATCAGAAATAAATTTGCCAAAAACACCAAAATTATCTTTGTCCCCAAAATTAGCAGGTTTATATATATATATATATATTATTAGGTTTCTTTACTTGTACATTTGAAACCAGTAGCCACCACTTTCTTTTTCACTCTATCAGTTAGGTGCCCGTGCTCTACAATGATAAATTATTTTTAATAAATATTATAATTATGTAAATCAAATTAAAAAAATTGCAATAATTAGGTTAAATTGCAAATATAAAATATTCCGTAGTTCCTACATTTAAAACTATGAGGAACATATAAAATAAAAAAGAATATTTGAGGCATCGAATATTATTAAAAATATTAAATATTAGTATAAATGTAAAAGAAATATAAAAGAAATAAATGATTAAAAATTTGGATTACTATTATTGATGTATGTGTTTATCAAGCTAATTAAGACAATTTCTAAAGTGAGTTGAATTCAATTGATGGTAGGAATAATCCTTAATATTCTTCATTTTCATGTATATTATTTTATTTTAAACAAAACAATCTATGAAATTGCTTGGTTTTAGCCCAAAATCACTAAATGATTCTAAATTAAGTTATGCAGATCAATAAATGATTTATTACCCATTAAATTTTTTAATAGGTAAAGTTGTGCCTACTACCATTTTCAGTTTTGAGACTGATGCTTTTGGATCAAATTCTATACGAAAATTTAAAAATATTAATATAAATGAAAAAAAAAAGATCAATGATTAAAAATTTGAATTTCTATTATTAATATGTATGTATTTATATAGCTAATTAGTACAATTTCTAAAGTGCATTAGATTCGGTTGATGGTAGGAAATCATCGAATCTACTAAAATAAGTTTTGTTTTCTAATTTAATACATTTATCATTGGTTTTTAAAATTCTTATTAATATATAAGCCCATGTTTATCAATCTAAATAAAACAAGGGTTGATTAGATTAAAATTGAAAAATTGTTTCTTTTATCAAAATACATTTTTTAAATCATAATTAAGGAATTGAAACTAATATTATATTGGTTAAGTAAAATTATTCTTGGATGGCATATTCAATTATCCTTTGTATATAATGTAAGAAGTTTCATAATAATATATAAGTTTTAATAATAGGTATTAATAGTATTTAATCTTTAATAAAACTCTTACTAATGTGACGTAACATCCCTCCACAAGTTGCGAACTGATTTTTCAAAGGAGATGAATCATCCCTCCTCAAATATTTTCCTTTTCTTTTGCAAAGGAGATGAACCATCCCTCCTCAAATCATGGAAAACCCTTTCAAAGGAGGAATGAACTATTTCTATTAAGCACACTCCACGGATGGTATATAATTGGAGAAAATGTTAAAGAAAAACACAAATATTGCCTCCATCCGTTCAGAAAAAGCTGACGAAATTGGAGAAAAGCAAAACGGGATCTCACTTCTTCTTCTCATTCCAAGTAAAGATGAATTATTGGATGCTCCATGCCACTATCTAGCTGCCAAGGGGAAACTTTGAGCACACCGAAGGGGTTGGTCACACTCGCTGTAAGAAGAAATGGCAAAAGAAGAACTAAGGCCAAATTGTAGCATCAATATGAATAGGGATACCACCACACTAAGCAGACTCGACAATCCCACAGTTTTAGCAATATGATCAAAAGAAAACCCTCGATAATGCCATCTCATCTGCCTACTTAGAAGAAAAAAAGCTGATAGAGCAAAAGGAGAAATAGAAGGGAAATTTGCTTCTCGACTTACATAGAGCTTATTGAGCTTCTAATCATAAGCCAATACATGGGCTCCATAAATATTCCTTGATTAGAAAAAACACTAGAGAAGGCCATAAAAGTCGTTGTCCTTTCCATTTACTCAGAACCAACTGAAAGAAATGAAAAAGTGCTTCATGGGGAGCCTACTCCCGTTAATCCTTCAAGGATCAAGGATGCGCTTGGCCTAGGAAGGTTGGTAGAACTCTTTCTCATTCCAAGCTAAGATGAATTAACCCACGCTCATTCTAAGTTAAGATGACATGACCCGTGCTCTATGTTAACGATGACCTGTTCAAATGAAAACCCCGGGCAAACCAAGGGATCAATCACGCTCACAACAGAAGTGATCTATGAATAGGAAAAGCCAAAAAAAAGCATCAGTATGAAGCTAAAATTGAATACCACCACACTGATTGGACTTGGCATTGCCATCATTTCAGTGATAGGTTTGGTAGAATTTTTTGCAAAGATTAACGCTAGAAAAAGCGGCCCATAAGAAGAAGAAAAATGCCTAAAGGGAGAAAAGCCCTAAGCGGATCAAACATGATAACTTGGAGAGCTATCAAAGGAACAAGAAAACAAAAAATATAAGACATCAACCTTAAGCTCCCCAGACACACAGATCTCAAAGATGAGTTAAAAAACTCCAACAACAAATGTGGAGCCGAGAAAATGCAAGCTCGATAAAAGACATTCGCTTTTTAGAGTCAAAAATTCCTGAAAACTAGAGCTAACCCAAAAACAACCTCGGACAATTCAAATGATCCAACATCATGGGAATATCAATGAATCTAAAAAGGTACTTAATGTAATATTGTATTATGATTTAAACAAATTATTAAATATATGAGTTATAGGTTTTTTATAAGATAAAGAGAAGTGAATTTGACCTAATTACTTATGAACTATACCCAAAATAGCTAGTGAAGTCATAATGTGACTATCCGCTCTACTTGACGTACGTGTCCATTAGGAAAATCAACTTTAGAAAGGTTGATAGACTGAAGAAAGTTGGGCAATCCACTTCGGAAAAGTCAGTAGACTCCTAAAAGATGGAATTAACCTAAGAGTTGAAAATATCGTGAAAGCTTACTAAAGAAAACCTTGAGAATTTCCAAGTTCCTATATGAAAAATCTAAATGCAAATTGTATTCCAATCGAAATAATTACTAAATATACAAGTTGCTAATCATCCCAAAGAGTTTGCGAAATGAATTCGAACTGATGATTCTCACCTCTTGATGATTGTTATCCTAAGATAAAATCACAAAGTCATAACCACATAACTATTTGCCATATCTAATGAGTATTCCCGAATGGCAAAACATTCCGCTTTAGAGAAGTCAACAGACTCTTGAAAGATGGAACCATCCGAAAAATGGATTAACCTAAACACCTGAGGAGGGAAATCCATACCCACTTATTAAAATACTTATGAAAACATCACATTTCAATCGAAATGATCATAAAATATATGAAACAAAAATCTTCACAAAATCTTTCCCAAAATGTTGCGAAAAAAACTCAATTTGATCGCTCACAACTTTTGACGAATCTTTGCACGATCAGCTCGATATACTTATTTGCTAAGACAAACTTGATAATATCCCAAGATTAAGTCGCAAAAGTAACACTTGATTGAATCATTATTTGCCCACAATCTGAATGGACGAAGTTATACTAGAACATGACTATTCTTTTCGACTAATGACAACTCCCGATTGGAAGAAGTTCACTTCAAAGGGTCTAATGACTCTTGAAAGATGGAACTATTTAAAAGAAGATTATCCTAACACCGATTAGTATAAATAATGCCAAAAATGATTGGTTCGAAAAGTGTTCGGAACTGGAAACCTATAGCTAAAGTTTAAAAATGTGCTTAAAGGTAATGCCATATTATGATCAGAATGATTATTAAACATACGAGTTACAAATCGCTTTCAATTTGTTGCAAAACAGTTCAAAATTACTTGCAACTCTTAATGAATATTCCTAAAGCTATTGCAAAATCCACCCGATTTTGCCTACTATGTTAAGTTACAAAAGTCACATCCGATCAGATTATCTGCATCACAGCTTTAATGTTCATTGCAATGTTATAGTTAATATTATTATTTGCATTGATTAATGTTCCCAAGATTAATTTGCATGCTGACTACGATTATCCAGTTAGGTTATTTGCTTATTAAACTTAATGTACCAGGGAAAATTTTCCAAGTCTTTTAAGGTATATTAAATGTTAAAACATTCATAATTGAAAAACTATCAGATTGTTGTTGCAATGCAATAAGAAAAAGGGAAGACTGAAAATGAAAAACTTTTCATTTCATTGACCTAAATCCAAGTACATGGAAAAGAAAATACCAATTACAAATAGAAAAGAGTAATCTATATTTTGTTTTTACATCTTCTTCAAGAAGCAATTTGATATCCTTCATCCAATCAGATCTAGTACTCTTGAGGTGGAAGATAGGCTTATGAAGTACACTCACTGTAATACTCCAAAATCAAAAATATCTAGCCCGCTCGCTTTTGCATCTATTTTGATTCCAACCTGTTCAGGAAATTTCTTACGGACAAGAAGAATCATTACAAGACTGCAATTCTCTTCCTCTTCAGTTCCAACTAGTTCAATAATTCCCTTGGGAGTTTGTGACGTGCGCCAAACCCTAGAGGCCTCGAACACCCGCTTTTAGGGAATTCGGGAGAGGTTCATAAAACTTATAAAAAATTACAAGGGCTTCTATTTTGGGCAACAAGTAGGTGTTTCGGAGTCGCAGCCCAATAAAATATTGGGAAAGTTCTTCTAGCCTCAGAGAGCTTAAGACGGGCGCATGCATCTATTTTGGGCAACAAAGAGTATTTTGGAATTCCCATCCCAATAGTATATCGAGATGGATCATCTAATCCCGTTGAGCCTAAGATGACATACATAGGTCTATCTTGGCCAGCAAGAGATATTTTGGAGTTTCTATCCCAAAAGAACATTGGGATGGTTCGTCTAATCTCATTGAGCCTAAGACCATAGAGGATTCGGGACTTTCCATTTATTCATACCTTGGTTAAAATTATAAATGAGTTTTACAATTAAGATTTCATTGCTTTTCTCATTCGTTTAAATGCAGTAATTAAAGTGCAGATCAATTATATAATGAAAGTGGTAAATAAAGTAAATTAAGCATAAAGTAAATAGAAGCACAATAATTTACAACAAAACTAGGGGCAACATACAACCCTCACTGTAAATGAAATGTAAATCATATATAAAATGGGGTATTTATTAAAGATGAGAACATTGGTTCTCGCATGCATACTTAAGAGAAAAAAATATTAAAGGTGACAGTTTATTTGGATGGAAAAACTAGGACATTGGTCATATTTCATTAGAAAAAAACTCAATTATTAATAAAAATATTTTTTATAATTTTCTTTTAAACGTGCATAAAATAAATAATTTTATTATAAATTACATTGATAAAATAAATGAAAAGCAAAAATAAATGAAAAGCAAAAATAAAGAATATGACATCAATAATAAAAGTAATAAGTTAAGCCAAATAAGTCTCCTGGATATCCCCATTTCCTCGCGAGAATGCCCAAATAGGGAAAATAAGTATTGAAATCAAAACAAACACCAATGAAATCATTGTTAGTAATTAGATCAATTATCAATTAAGACATAAAAAGATGAATAAAATACATCATAAATGACAAATAAATTAAATGACATGATAAAACAAATAAAACAACATATTAATAAATTAATACATAAAAACATAGAAAATGATAATAATAATAATAATAATAATAATAATAATAATAATAATAATAATAATAATAATAATAATAATAATAATAATAATAGCAATAGCAATAGCAATAATAATAAAAAAAGAAGAATGAACAATCAAGTAATAAAAAAAATAAAAAATATTAAATCTATAACTAAGATCACATGAAATAATTAAATAAATAATAATCTAAAGATCTACATGATGAGTAATTAAATATGAACAAAAATAAATAAATAAAAGAAAATAAAATTAAGGGATCGAACCCAGAATATTTACCCTCAGAATTTGGATTCGATAGAGAAAAAAAATGATTGATTTCCTTACTTTGATCCACAAAATTAGAATTAGAAATAATAAAAATTGGAGTTTTATTCCGAAAAAGAAGATTGCTTAAAAAGAAATAATGAAAGAAAAATAAAAATTCTCAAGAACAAATAATTAATTTCTTTGTCTCAAGGATGATTATTGATTAAAGAAAAATTTTCAAGAACAAAAAATTATTTTTTTTTGTCTCAAGAAAAATCATTCATTAATAAATTTTATTTGAAGAAGAAAACTCAAAAAAGAAATGTAGAGAGAATTCTATTGAAGAAGAAGAGAAGAGAAAATAAAAAATTTTTAACCTAAAAGAATTCCCTCCTTTTCTCTCTCTAAAATTTTCTATTTATATCATTTTTTGTGAAAACCTAATTAATTAAGGAAAAAAATTAATTTTTTATCAAATTCTCCTTTATTTTGGTTCAAAAAATCATATTTATCTTTAAAAATCCTGAAAAATGTGATAAAAAAATAAAAAAAAAGCCAAAACTACCGGAAAAAGGGTGAAAACAGCATTTTCGGCAGATTGGGGGCGACCAAAATGAGCATCACTCGCGTGCGCGGGTGAGCGACGGCCCCCGCACGTTGGCGCTCCCCTGGCGCTCGAGGGAGGCCATCCCTCGCGCGTTGGTTACCGCAAACACCCGAATTTTTTTTAAAAAACAATTTTGACTAAAACATTATAATTTTCAAAATAATTTCCAAACTCCTTTTTTTTTATTTTTTTTATTTTTTATATTTTTAATTTCTAAAAAGCAAATTTGACAAAAAAATCATCAATTCCAACTTTTTTTGCCTGTGAAAAGGCGTTAATTTCATCATTGGGTAACTCTGATCTGGATTATCTCAGGACCTGGTGTCTACAGAGTTGGATGGAACAAAAGGAGAAAAGTACAGACTTGAGGGCTATTCCCCATTGATCAGTGGGGATTGTGACACGCGCCGAACCGCGGGAGGCCTCGAAAATCCGCTTTTAGGGCATTCGGGAGAGGTTCCTAAAAACTTGTAAGAGATTAAAAAGGCGTCTATTTTGGGTAACAAGGAGGTGTTTTGGAGTCGCCACACAATAAAATATTGGAAAAGGTCATCTAATCTCACTGACTCTAAGACAGCGCATATGTGCCTATTTTGGGCAATCAGAGATATTTTGGATACTTTTTTTCAATAGAATATTGAAAGGATCGTCTAATCTCGTGAAACCTAAGACAATGTATATATGTCTATTTTGGGCAAGTCGAAAATATTTTGGACAGCTCTTTCCAATAAAATACTGGAAAGATCATCTAATCTCGTGGAGTTTAAGACAATACAAATTGGGCCTATTTTGGGCAACAAGAGATATTTTGGTGACCCCACCCCAATAGAACATTGAGATGGTCCTCTAAACTCGTTGAGCCTAAGACCAGATATGGTTCGGGACTTCCCATTTATTCATACCTTGATTAAAATTACAATTAAGTTTTAAAATTAAGATTTTATCCATTTTCTCATTCATTTAAATGCAATAATTAGAGTGCATATCAATCACATAATAAAAACGATAAATAAAAACAAGATAAAAAAAGGTAAATAAAAATACGATAAATTATAATAAAACTAGGAGCAGAATATAACCCCCAATGTAAATAAAATGTAAATCATACATAAAATGGGGTATTTATTAAGGATGAGAATATTGGTTCTCGCATGCATACTTAAAGAAAATAATTTTAAAGTGACAATTTATTTGGATGAAAAAACTAGGACATTTGTCCCATTTTATTAGAAAAACCTAATTTATTTATAAAAATATTTTTGTATGATTTTTAATTAAATGTGCATAAAATAAATAATTTTATTATTAATTACATGACAAATAAATTAAAAAGACAAATAAGAAAAAATAATAGAAATAACACAAAAATGGTAAATCAACCAAAATCCCTGGATCTCCTATTTCGCGTGCAAATATGCTGAAACATAACAAAAATAAGTATTGAAACAAAAATAAACATAAAAATTAAATCAAGAAAATCAATTAAATACATAAAATAATAAATAATAAATTAAAATAAATAAAAAATGAATTATGATGATGATAATAATAATAATAATAATAATAATAATAATAATAATAATAATAATAATAATAATAATAATAATAATAATAATAATAATAATAATAATAAAAATAATAAAAATAAAAACGATAATAATAATAATAATAATAATAATAATAATAATAATAATAATAAATAAATAAATAAATAAATAACAATAATAATGAAAAAAAATTATGATAAATAATAATGATAAATAAAAGAAAATAAATAATCAAATAAATAAAAAAGTAACAAAAAAAATATCAAAAAAGTTAAATCTATATATAAGATAACAAAAAATAAATAAATAAACAATAAATATAAAGATCTACATAATTACCAATTAAATATGAACAAAAATAAATAAAAGAAAAAATAAAATTAAGAAATCAAGTTTAAAATGTTTATCCTCGGATTTCGGATTCGACGGAATTGGTGAAAATGATTGATTTTCCTTCCTTTGATTCACAAAATAATAGATAAAAATAATCTAAAAACTTTTCTCTAAAAAAATATAAAAATCTTATTTTTACGAAATCAAAATAAAAAATTGGATTTTAAGAAAAAAAAATTATATTTTTTTGTCTCAAAATCAATTTTTCATCCAAAAAATCAATATAAGTTTTTAGAAGAAATTAATTGAAAAGACAAAAAAAATTAAAAAATAACAAATGAGAAAATTAGGTTTTTAAGAACAAAATATTATTTTCTTTGTCTCAAAATCAAAATATTTTTCAACAAAATTCAATCTAAAATGTTTAGAAGAAATTTTATTGAAATAAAAAGAAGAAAAATAATTGAAGAAGAAGAAGAAAAATGCAAAAACAAAAGAAGAGAGAAGAAAAAATGCCTCAAAAGAATTCTCCCATTTTTCCTTCCCATAATTTTCTATTTATATCAACAAAAATGGAAAACCTAATTAATTAAGGAAGAAAATTGAATTTTTATGAAATTTTCCTAAATTTGGGTTCAAAAAAGAGAATTATCATTAAAAATCCAGGAAAAAATGGTGAAAAGTAAAAAAAAATCAAGAAAAAACGGAAAAGGGCAAAAAAATTGCGATTTCGGCAGATCAGGGGCGACCGACGCTTGTTGGCGTGCGAGATGGGTGTCGGGCACAAGCGTGCCCAGCACGCAGTAGCGCGGAGCGCAGCCCTACTCGCCGCTCTCTCGCGGGCGACGCTTCGCGCTTCACTCTGCGCTACGCCCGCGCGCCTGCGAGCTTCAGCAGCGCCCCGACGCGGCTGACGTCCGAATTTTTTTTTTAAATTTCAAATTTAACTAAAAACACTATAATTTTTAAACTCCATTTTTCAAATTTAATTTTTAATACATTTTGTATTATTTTTTTTATTTTTATTATAAAATACAAAATTGACAAGCAAATAATCACTTTCAACCTTTTTGCCTGTGAACAGGCATCTAATCATCATTGGATAATTTTGATCTGGGCTGACTCAGGATCCGGTGTCTACAGGGACATAATTTATTCATCTTCCTAAAATAGCAAGAGACTTAAGAAGAGAAAAGGCCAAAAAGTTCGAAATGCTTGAATAATTATGTGTCAAAGTCGTTAGAAAATAGAGGAGAAGAAAAGATGAAGGCTCTAAATTTGAAGAAAATGGAAATTAAGCGAAGTTACCTATTTATAAGAGAATAAAACTTCATCTTCAAGCCAAATTATGGCAACCCACGATTGGAGAACCCAAAAGACAAAACGTTATTAGCGCGAGGAATGGAGTGTCGCCATAATAAGCGTAGAAATCGAAGCACGGCTATTAATGCACCGACTAACCTTCAACTCGAAAGCCGAAATGACATCATTAATATGCGCAATGGATTAAATGTCTAGGTTCAATGAATCGACTTGGACATTTGAGAAAATAGATTGGCGAAATCGAAGGTCTAAAATCTATGAAATTATCTAATCGAACTACTAAAGGCTTTCATTGAGATCTACCTCCCTTGATCTGATTGGATCCTTCCGGGGGGGACAAATGATAATACCTAACATAACTTGGGCCTGAGCCCAAAGCCCAACGAAGGCGAGAGCCTAGCTAACTGGGAAGCCATGTGCCTCTGAGCCCTATACATGGCAAATGGAAGCGCACAGAAGCGCACAAAACCAGATAAGATAAGGTATGCTGGCTATCCCATCAGACTGACAAGGCATGTCCCCTGTTAGCCCAATAACACACGCTACAACCAATTCTCCTGCCTTTTCCTTGTAACGTCGCTGCCCACCTACCCTGACACCGAAGTAGACTACTTGAGTAGGTTTTCACACCCTCTATAAATATTCTAGGTCAATGTGCGCAGGTAATTCACTTGAATTCTAAGCGCATCTCTCATAAAATTCTCTCTCTAATATTACTGATTTAAATTTTGGAGTGTTCATGCCCGGTTCGACCGGGCAAGATTTCTTTCAAGAATAGAGTACTGTTGATCTGATCTGCTCAATCTTAACTACCATTCGATCTCATCTACTTCTGATTTCTCAGAGTTTATCATTAATTATCTATTGTTCTCTTTTTCTAAAAGATATTTTACATACACATACACTTTTTAATACACCTTTTAATCATCAATTTATATAGTATTTTTGTTTTCTAGATTATGAATTAATGAATTTTAACTCAATGTTTTAAAAATCAGACTGAACATTAAATTGTACCATATGTCGTACATGGTTGGACCGGTTTAATCAGATTTTTTCAAATACAATTATTTATAAAAAATGTGAACTAAATCATTTAAAAAAACTATTCATTATTAGACAATAATTTAGGGGTTAATTTTATCCATTATCACTGAATTTATACTTAAATAACACTAATATAATGAAAGAATTTTTGTTTTCTTAAAAATCATTGAACTTAGAATATATATATAAAAAAGTTACTTTGATTATTATCCGATGAAGGAATCGCCGAAAAGTCCGGTTGGCCCGTACACTTAGCATCCCTGCACACGTAGCTTGACATGTGACATGCCACGTGGAAAAAATGACATGTAATCAAGCCACATGGGAACACTGGACATGTCATCATAACACGTGGCATCTACCATGTGAGCATGCCAAGGTTGCAATGATAGTAAACGTGGCACCAACTAAGTTGCGACACTTGTTTTTTTTTTTTAAAAAAAAATTTAAAAATCATAACCCTAACCATCTTTACCTAGACCCCATTCTCTCTATTTTCTTTTCTCTCTTCATCACAATCACTCCCAAACCCTTTCTTCTTGTAAACACTCGGGATGGATTTGGAAACTGGAATTGAAGTTTCCTATTAAAATTAGGATAATCTAAATTACATGAAACTAAAACCTGTAAGTTAAAAGTACCACATTGATTGATTTTAATTTTTATTAAAAGACTTGATTGATTTTTCTGATGATGTTTGTTCTGCTAAACACCATTTATGCTTCTCAGTCCAATAAATTAGACACAAAATGAAATAACACTTAAAAATAATTAGACACAGAAATTAACCATCAATAAGAAAGAGAGAAATTGATGGAGTAAACTAAAATTTATGGAGTATCACCAAGTCGCAGTGGAGCAGCTTGACAGAGTTTGAGAGTGATGGTGACGGCGAGAGAAAAGAAATGGAAAGAGTGGGGTTTGGGTACAGATGGTTAGGGTTAGGATTTTGAATTTAGTTTTTTTTTTTAAATTAACACTTGTCGCAATTTGGTTGGTGCCACATTTACTGTTAATTAATGCCACCTTAGCATGCTTATGTGGCAGATGCCACGTGTCATGATGACATGTCCATTTTTTCACGTGACTTGATTACATGTCATTTTTTTCACTTGTCAAGCCACGTATGTAGGAATGCTGAGTGTACGCACTAACTGGATTTTTTGGAGATTCATTCGCCGAAAAATGGTCAAAATGACTTTTTTGTATGCATGTTCTAAGTTCAGTAATTTTTAAGAGAACAAATTTTTTCATTATATTAGTGTTATTTGAGTATAAGTTCAGTGAACATGGGCGAAATTAAACAAAAATTTAGAGATATTAATTTTTAAGTCATTTATCATCAATAACAAAATTTTCACATAACATAAAAACTAAACTTTTAAAATATAAAAGGATAAGTTATAAATTCAAATGTAAATTGCAAAAAATTAAATAAATTCATTCAAAATGATGAATGGGCGGCCTTAGGAAAAATATTAACGAGAAAAATTAATTAAAGAAAGGAAGAAATTTACATCTAAGGCTCCGCTTAAAATAAATGAATTCTATATGAAATTCATTTATAAATGAATTCGTATACTTGAAATAAAATTACTAAAATATAAAATTAAAAATGAATTTCTTATTTTTATGTTTGGAATAAATGAATAAAGGAATTCATTTCTATTTTATTTCCTAAAATATCCTCAAGGACAATTTTGATGCCTTCTTCTAATTACTCATAATAAAAAAAAATTAACAACCATTAATCAACATTTTAAAATTTTTGACAAATACTAAATCAATGATTACATAATTTTTTTAAAAAAGTTATATATATATATATATATATATATATATATATATATATATATATATATATATATTCATTGAAATAATTAAATTGAACAGCTTTTGAACAACGATATCTAAGAGAGAAAATCGATGTCATTATTCCATCTTACTTCTCAAAATTAATAATTCGATCTTCAATTGAATATGATGGTTAGAGGCTATAAGCAACATTGATGATTAATTTTTCTCTAAAAATCTACTATTAAAATTTAAATAGAGTAATTAACTACATTTTATAAAGGCTGATATGTCTACTTCTTCAGTCATAATTTAGTAAAAATAGAAAATAAAACAAAAAAAAAAGCAATACATACAAACAACCAATGAAGCTGGTTGGTGAAAGTCCAACGAAAGCGAGTCAAAATCCGATAATGGTGGCTTTGAGTAAGAGAAGAATAGTGATAGAAGATAGAGAAGAACAGTGGTGGGTGATGAAAAAGAACATACTACATTAGTTAGATAAGGGTAATTTATTTTTAACAAATGATTAAGAGGGTATTATAGTTTTTTCAAATTTAGCTCTTAAAAATATGGAATTTATTAACAAATTTCACCTATTTTGGTGGAATTCGGTGAAAATATGGTGAATTCCAATTCCTTTTTTTTTTTTTTGCATTTCAAGCATGAAAAATAAGAATTACAAATGAATTCCATAAAATCTTATGGAATTCGTTTATTTCAAGCACTACCTAAATATTCTTGTATACTCTGTATGCTACAAGTTCAAGACATATGCTACAAGTTCAAGACATTTACACATAGCGATAAAATTAATCCTAATATTCCACTTTCCTTTTTTCATATAATAATAATAATAATAAATTGTAAATCTAAATACCTTTAATTTATTTAGACTAAAAAAATTTTTGCAGTTAGATTTTTAGATTTCTAGTTGAAATTGTAAGGACAAAAATAATAAAAATTAAAATGTGCACTGAGAAAGGAAAAGTAAAACAAAAATATTGTTAAGAGTGGCACGTCCTTTGTCAATTGAAACCAACTTGTCATCTCCAATAACTTTTACGACATTTTCTTGAAAGATTTCCGGTTCATTTACAATTTTTTTATTCCATCATACCAGACCAGTTATTGGTTCATGGGTAAACCTAGTTTTAAAAACATTGGCTGATGTAGACCTGGCAATCGGATTAGGTTGAGCAGATTCGAATAGATTCTTTTCGATTTTAGAGTTTCGAATCGTCATTTTTCGGATCATTTTTGGATCGGATTATACTTCTCCTTTTGTGCGGCTTACGGTCAGGTCTCTAGTCACAATTAAGTTTAAAAATTAGATTAAAAATTGAACCGGACTGTATTAGTCAGAATGAAAAACAATTTGATATATTTGGTTCTGTTTTGAAATACAAATTAGGTTATATTGATTTGGTTTTCAATATCCGAAAATCTTTAAAATCGAACAGAGCAAACTATTAATAAAAGTACAAAATTTTGATATTTTGATGCTAGAGCTAGAAAGCTAACAGTAAGGGAGATAAATGAGACAAAAGAGGGCAGCAGATGAGGAAGATGAGCAACAGATAAGAGAAGAACAAGTCAAGAGGTTAGGGATTTAAGTTTTTTTTGACTATATATATATATATATATATATATATATATATATATATATGTATATATATATATATATATGTATATATATGTATATATATACATATATATATATGTATATATACATATATATATATATGTATATATACATATATATATATATATATGTATATATACATATACTAACCAAAATGACATTGTTATATTAAATTTCAATCGATTTTTGTTTCAATTTTTTTTTTCTTTTGGCTTTATCTTTTACTTACTGCTTAAAATTTAAACAATTGGACCTTTATCTTTTCTTTCAATTAAATTTGGGATGCAAATATCAATAAAATGATATAGTGTTAATATATATATATATATATATATATATATATATATATATATATATATATATATATATATATATATATATATATATATATATATATATATATATATATATATATATATATATATATATATATATATATATATAATATTAAGCTATAATTTATAAATAAGTATGCCATAAAATAAAATTGAGTTGAAAAAATCAGGTTACGGGTTCAGATCAGGTGTTTTCGGATAGATTTTTAGGTTTTAGATTGGAATTGAGTTCTATCCTAAATTTGTTTTTGGGTCATTCGGAATATTTTTAGTTTTGAATTCGAATCACTATTTTTGAGCTGTTCAGATCGATTTTTTGGATCAAGTCAAAAATTGCCAGGTCTAGCTATAAATATATATATGTACAATTGTCAAATACTTGTCAAGTCCCGCAACAAGTAAGAAATTATGCTACATGTGAAAGAAGTGCAATTGACTACTTGTACGCCACTTGGGACTGATTGGGGGAGAGAAGCTGCAAATAAGAAATTATAATAAAGGACGACAACAGCATGTGGAAGACATGTATGTAAGAAGTACAACAATAAAAAAAAAGGGATAAGACGTTTTTTTCCCCTTAAACTATTGTAAATAAGTGAAAATGCTCTCAAACATTTTTTTGTCGTTTTTTACTCCTGAAGTCACGACAATCGGTGGAATATACCTTCATTTTGGACGAAAAGTTCAATTGGCAGATGGTGTAAATGGCAGCCAACACCGAGATGACACATTAACACCTACGTGTCAAATCTCTCTCCTAGTTAACTTTTTTTAAAAAAAGAGCCAAGGTGTTTTTTTTGCCCCTTAACTATTGAAAATGAGGTGATTTTATCCTTTAACTTTTTTAAGACCCCATTCTCCCCCTAAAGTCAATTTTTTAGTGCGTTTTTGCCCTTCAACTAGAGGAAATGCCCATGTGTCTAACGAAATTAACGACACCCAATGAGAACTCGACACATCAATAACCATGTACATACATATATGTGTATGCATGTATAATACATAATGCACTTTAATTCCTTAATTTGAAATCTTAAAATTAGTGAAAATAAATTTAATTTGTAAAACATAGTTTTAACATGTACTTATTTTATGCATGTTAAATGATATGATATTTTGGAATGTTTAGATATCTTTTTAACCAAGCCTTCCTACCAAAACAAATATGGAGAATCCTTAAAAATCCTAGCCTCTCAAACTAAGTGATTAAAGGCAAGTGCCATCCATTCTCTACCATTACAGAATCTAACCACAGAGGCCCATTAGCATAGTCTCAAATGGAAATGTGAAGCTTTTAAATTAGGTTTGAGATGGATGTCAATAAAAGGGAATCTGTTAAAATCTTGGATGAAGCATGGATCCCAAGTCTACCTAATAATAGTATCCCTTATATAACCCTCAATAGTAATGAGCCCTATTATATAGCAAATCTTATTGGTCCAAACACTGAAAAATGGTAATGAGCCATATTTTATAGTAAACCTTACTGATCCAAACACCTAAAATAATGTAATACCACCCTTTTCGGTCCTTATGTTTGTAGTGCTATACAAGATATCCCTTTTGTGATAATAGGGGTGAGGATTCTTTGCTTTGGCATTTGATAAGTTTGACATGTTGTCTGTTAAGTCCTATTACAAAGTTCTTACTAGGTCTAAAGCAACTATTGATAATTTGGGCATAAGCCTTAACACTTTTCTGCCTTTGGATTACCGAAAATCTATGTGGAATATACCTATTCTCCAAAAATCAAAAACTTTTTTTTAGAGAGCCATTAGGAATAACCTTAGTATAGGTGATAATCTTCATAAGAGAAGGATGACCCATATAAGCCTAATTTGCTAATTTTGTAAAATAAATAGGAAAATCGTAAATAATACTCTCTTATAGTGTGACTTTACCAAAAGAGTATGGTTTGCATCCTTCCTAAATATCATACCAGTAAGCCATAACCCTACATCATTTAATGCTTGGTGGAAATCTCTTTTTTCATCCATCATTGTTGATAGGGATAAGATTATGTTAAGAATTAGCTTTATGTGTTGGGAGATATGGAAAGCTAGAAATAGCCTAGGCTTCACAGGTGTTACTAGTGACCTTGGTAGAACAACTGAGCAAGCTAATAATCTCTAGTTTGAATTCTGGAACTTGTAACAGTAACTCCTTATAATTTTCCATCCCTTCAACCAATAAGTTATGGGCCTGCCCCCCTCATGATGTTATCAAGATAATCACTAATGGGTCTTTTGATTAAAGGAATGACGTTCGTGGATAGGTTAATGTTGCTAGGAACCACTAAGGTGTTATCCAAACTATTGAAGCCGGATTGAAACCAATTGCATATGCACTCATTAGAGAAATTTTAGCTCCTAAGTTTGCATTGAAAATGGCTTCTTTAAAGGGCTTTTTTGAAATCATTCTGGAGAGTGATTCCTCTATCTTGCTCAGTGTTGTTGCAAAGATCTGCTCCCCCATTTGGAAGATTATGAATATTTGTTGATAACCGGACACTTTATTCATGAGTCTGATAACCGAGCTCATCTGAATATTCTCCACATCAACAACTCGGTTTATCTTAACAACTCAAAATGGGCATGATATTTGAAAAGTTATCATTATTTGCCGAGATCTTCAAAATCTTCATAAGATTCTAATCTCATTATAACAAAAGTTATTTGGAGCTACCTAATCAGTTCCTTATAAATCAGGAATTAATCACAAATCAGGAATTCAAAAGAGTTCTCTCCTATTTAGAATTTGTTTCCTATTCTAATATGGATGGTAAAATATATAAAAGGAGGAATCAAGGTATGTTGACGCTATCTAGAATTTTTCTCAAGATCATGATACTTTTCCCATTCTTGTCAATTTTCTGACTTGATTCGGAGTCTCCCTTGTTGAAAACCCGTCAGATTTTGTGTTTTCAAGTGACTTGCTCTGGTTGACAACTCGAAAATTTGGACTGTCATAATTTGGTGCGATGAGCGTGGAACTTGAGATTTTCTAGTGACTATGGATCTCATCCCCGATTTACCTATTTTTACTGCCCCACCAGTGAATTAGCCTGAACTTATCCCCAACCCTTAACCCATCTTTTTGGCTAGACATTCCATCACCCAGTACCAGCTCAACCAGGATGAATCTCACCACTACCAATACGATAACTTTTCCCGCAAACACATACCCATACACTCGTAACACCCCTAACTATCACTATCCCAGCAATCCCCGGTCTGACTCCTCAAATAGCCCAAACTCTCCTGACAGCCCTATCAGCTATGGCTCTCAGTCACCAAATGCAGCCCCTACACCTATTCCTCCGGCACCCCCCATAATCCAAACACCTGCCACTGCTCAAATCCTTGTACAAGCACCACCAGCCTTACAAAAAACACTAGCCTTCGAAATAACTGTAACCTTGACAGCTGAGAAGTTTGAGAGGCTCTTTATAGAGCGAATACAAAAATATCAGAATCATAGCACCTTATAATATCAAGGTAGTTTCAGGTCGCCCCTATCTAGTAAAATTTTGGCTTCTCATTTTCCTCAAATACGGTTACCGAAGTTGCTAAAATACAATGTCAGTACTGACCCTCGAGCTCATTTGGATGAATTCCATCATACCATGTTGGTACACACAACTAAAGATGTAGCCTTATGCAAAATCTTCCCCCAAACTCTCACAGAGTCTACACAAATTTGGTTCCGTAATCTACCCAAGCATTCTATTCATAGCTTTAAGCAGTTCAGTGATATGTTAATTACTAAGTTCGTTGTAGCTATTTGGCCCACAAAGGTATCAGCTGACCTTAACTTAGTTCAATAGGAGAAAGGCGAGTTATTGAGAGCCTATGTGGAGCAGTTCAATGTTGTGGCTATGGATATTTATAATCTAAATTTGGAAGTGGCCATTAATGCCCTCATTCAAAATACTAGGTGCCAAGATTTTAGTGACTCTTTGAGTAAAAAACCATCAAGCGACCTTACTGAGCTCATGTCCTGGGCGCATAAGTATATCAGGATGGATGAAGCTTACGGGCTCAGATACAGCTCTCAGTTTAGAGAGTCAGAGAAAAAATTAGAGGCCAACCAGAGAAAGAAGTAATGGAGGTCAGGATGATTCTAAAAACAAAAGGTCAGGTGGCTTGAACCAAACTTATGTAGTCACTAAACCGTGCTCTGGTGATCAGCATAAAGAGAGGTTAACACCTTTAACAGCCTCAAGGTCCCAAATCTTGGCATGGATAAAATAGAATGAGTGGGTCAACTGGCCACGTCCCATTAGGGAGGATCCTAATAGAGATCAAAGCCATTACTGTTCCTTTCACAGGGATAAGGGACATGAGATGAACGATTGCTGATAGGGGCTTAATTAATGTATAATTAAGTATATGTTTAGTATGAGTTTAATTAATTAATTATATAATTAAGTGAATATTTGATGTTATATGTGTTAGTTTATGTATATTAGTATTAGTCTGTTAGTTTTTATGTTTACTGGTATGTTCAGGTGAAAAATGAAGAAAAGAGCAGATGAAGAAGTAAATAGAATGTGATGATCGTGAGAGAAGAACTGATCACGCCGTGACTATGAGTCACGTGACGTGACTTGCTGGGAAGAAAGACGAGGAAGGAGGAAAAGAAGAGGAAGGAGCTGCGAGAGAGACGAGTCACGCCGTGACCAGGGATCACGTGACGTGACTGAAGAAGAGAAGCCAGCAAAGAAAGGAAAGAAAGGAAAGAGAAGAAGAAGGAAGAAGAATCACGGCGTGAGCATAGGCCACGCGACGTGACGCCACAGAGAGGCCAGGAAAGGAAGAGAAAAGGAGAGAAGAGAAAGAAGAGAAAGGAGAGGAGAAGAGGCGAGATGTGAGCGCCAGTCACGCCACACGCGAAGAAGGCACGCCATGATGGGAAGTCACGCGACGTGACTGGCTAGTGAGGGAAGCGAAAACCGAAGAGAGGAAAGAAGGAAAAAATGGGCAAGCGCGTTCTGTCGCGAGCGCGACACCGTTGCGAGCGCGACAGAGGCGACCGTTGGATGGTTTTGGGCCAAAAATCACTTCAAAAGTCACATATTTTCACCAAAGTTTGCAACCATTCTCAAGGGTCATTTCAAGAGACACAAGCTTTCAATTATTTTCTATAAATATGTAGTTTTACTGTAGTTTTAAGAGACAATAATATAGGATGGAAATTTTTATTAAGTAATTTTCTGTATTTTAGTTAAACAATATTCTTTAGTTTTATTATTTAGTTTTTATGGTTTGAAGAAGAAGATCAAGGAGAAGGGAAATTTATTTCAAGAGATTTAGAAAAGGGTTGAAGAACTTCTATCTTATTCTCTTATTTTTAATTCTTCTCCACTATTTTTATGAATATTATTTTAATGAACTTGTATATTATAATTCTTTCTATTTCTATCTACTTTCATAATCTTTCATTGTAGATTCTCTATTAATATCTTTTGCATGATCTTTACAAGTTAAAGTAATTCGAGAGTTTGCTTTATCCGACATTTAATAGAGATTCATTATCAAGGTATATTTGAGAGATTGGTATATTGAGATAATTGCTATAGGTTAGTGATTATTCTTAAAATATGTAATTAGAAACCTCTAATTCATTAATGAAAATTGTGAGTTAGAATTTTAATTGTATGTTTTAGGCATTTTAATTCATGTCGAGAGAGTGAGTTAAAAATTTATTCTAACTTGGCTTGCATGAAAGATGAAAGATGTTAATCTAAATGATGGAATCAAGTTCATTGTTTTTAATTCTTCATGATTTATTTTATCTTCTTTTGACTATCATTAACTAGGTTTAATTAGTTTATATGTTAGATTAGATTAAAACCAACTCTACCATTAATTAATCATTGTAAACAAGATTAAAATCAATTAGTAATAGTGTGTAACACGTTCCCTGTGGGATCGATATCTAAAGTACTATTGCGGTACACCGTATACTTGCGGTATGTTGCATCATTAGAAAATGCACAACAAGTTTTTGGCAAAAACTTGTTGTGCAATTTTTTTAATGATGCAACATACCGCAAGTATACGGTGTACCGCAATAGTACTTTAGATATCGATCCCACAGGGAACGTGTTACAAACTATTACTAATTGATTTTAATCTTGTTTACAATGATTAATTAATGGTAGAGTTGGTTTTAATCTAATCTAACATATAAACTAATTAAACCTAGTTAATGATAGTCAAAAGAAGATAAAATAAATCATGAAGAATTAAAAACAATGAACTTGATTCCATCATTTAGATTAACATCTTTCATCTTTCATGCAAGCCAAGTTAGAATAAATTTTTAACTCACTCTCTCGACATGAATTAAAATGCCTAAAACATACAATTAAAATTCTAACTCACAATTTTCATTAATGAATTAGAGGTTTCTAATTACATATTTTAAGAATAATCACTAACCTATAGCAATTATCTCAATATACCAATCTCTCAAATATACCTTGATAATGAATCTCTATTAAATGTCGGATAAAGCAAACTCTCGAATTACTTTAACTTGTAAAGATCATGCAAAAGATATTAATAGAGAATCTACAATGAAAGATTATGAAAGTAGATAGAAATAGAAAGAATTATAATATACAAGTTCATTAAAATAATATTCATAAAAATAGTGGAGAAGAATTAAAAATAAGAGAATAAGATAGAAGTTCTTCAACCCTTTTCTAAATCTCTTGAAATAAATTTCCCTTCTCCTTGATCTTCTTCTTCAAACCATAAAAACTAAATAATAAAACTAAAGAATATTGTTTAACTAAAATACAGAAAATTACTTAATAAAAATTTCCATCCTATATTATTGTCTCTTAAAACTACAGTTAAACTACATATTTATAGAAAATAATTGAAAGCTTGTGTCTCTTGAAATGACCCTTGAGAATGGTTGCAAACTTTGGTGAAAATATGTGACTTTTGAAGTGATTTTTGGCCCAAAACCATCCAACGGTCGCCTCTGTCGCGCTCGCAACGGTGTCGCGCTCGCGACAGAACGCGCTTGCCCATTTCTTCCTTCTTTCCTCTCTTTGGTTTTCGCTTCCCTCACTAGCCAGTCACGTCGCGTGACTTCCCATCACGGCGTGCCTTCTTCGCGTGTGGCGTGACTGGCGCTCACGTCTCGCCTCTTCTCCTCTCCTTTCTCTTCTTTCTCTTCTCTCCTTTTCTCTTCCTTTCCTGGCCTCTCTGTGGCGTCACGTCGCGTGGCCTATGCTCACGCCGTGATTCTTCTTCCTTCTTCTTCTCTTTCCTTTCTTTCCTTTCTTTGCTGGCTTCTCTTCTTCAGTCACGTCACGTGATCCCTGGTCACGGCGTGACTCGTCTCTCTCGCAGCTCCTTCCTCTTCTTTTCCTCCTTCCTCGTCTTTCTTCCCAGCAAGTCACGTCACGTGACTCATAGTCACGGCATGATCAGTTCTTCTCTCACGATCATCACATTCTATTTACTTCTTCATCTGCTCTTTTCTTCATTTTTCACCTGAACATACCAGTAAACATAAAAACTAACAGACTAATACTAATATACATAAACTAACACATATAACATCAAATATTCACTTAATTATATAATTAATTAATTAAACTCATACTAAACATATACTTAATTATACATTAATTAAGCCCCTATCAAATTCCCCCACACTAAACCCTTGCTTGTCCTCAAGCAAGATCAAAGAAATAAGAAAATTTAATAACCAGTAAAAATTACTACAAAACACTGTTATTTAGCACAGGTAATAGAATTGAAAAGAACCAAAATATCTCATACACTCATAATAAAATCAAATCAGTAAGTCAAAATTTAAGAGCATGCATCCCAAATTCAACAAATTATTTAACTTTACTAATGCCAACATAAAGAGTATGAAGTCTCAAAAACTAAACATGAACTAAAGAAAGAAAATTAATCATAAAGTTAAAATTCTCAAGCTACTAGCTGCACTTAGGACATTTTGAGCTCACTTACCCTTAATCCAATCTCATGGCATTTTTAGACTTTACTTTTTCTTTTTCTTTGATTTTTCTTTTTTTTTTTTATTTCTAGCAAGAGAAAGTTATATGGGTGCGTTTTACGCTCCATCCCATATTTTTGCAATTTTTGATATATATCTTGCTTTTCTTTTTTTTTTTTTATTTTTTTTATGACTTTAGTGGGTGCATTTTATGCTCCATCCCACTTTTAACTTTTCTTTTTAAATTTTTAGTCCTCATCCATTATTGAAAAGATAAAAGGTAAGTATTATGGCTATAGTTTCCTTAAACAACTAGAAATTGAAAATTATAAACTAAATGAGTAAATTCTAACTTTAAAAACACGGTTAGTTAGAAAGACTAAATAATCTATAATGTTGAAATAAGTAAAACAAAATAATTTGAAAAACTTAAAACACATCCCAAAAAATTTTGAAAAACGGATAAAAATGAGCATAAAAAATAAATGACTTAACAACCTATACAATATACCAAATAAATAATGCTTTATAATAAACTTTACTTAAAAGCTTAATTGAAATATAAAAACACACAAACAAAAATAATCATGCAATTGACATACATAATACCTACACAAACTCACAAACACAATCACAACACACAACAAAATCACTCCCCCACACTTAGAACCAACATTGTCCTCAATGTGTAGGAATGACACACAAAAACAAGTAAAACGAAATAAATGAAATGAAAAGAAAGAAAACTCCCCTATTATGGTGAAGGTGGAGGTGAAGGAACCCGAAACCCAACTTGTGTTATGAAGTTGTCAAATTTGTACTCCAACCTTCTTTGTCTTCTAGCTAAAATGGTTTGTTGATCTTGTATATGGTGCAAGTTGCTAAGAATTTGATCAAACATTTCTGGCATATTTTGGCTAGATGAGCCAACTTCAGGTGCAGTAGCTACACCAGGTGGAATATCTGCCATCTCCTCATTTTCACTTGCCTCCTCCTCACCTTCTTCTTCTTCCTCAACTTGTGGTGCAGCATTTCCAGCAATATCCCTCCAACATGATCGAGCACGTGCCGGAATTTCCTGAAAATTATTGCCAACAACCTCTCCACGCACTAACATAGTCTTATTAAAATACTGGCAAGGAAAAACTCTATAATAGGCATCAAGATCAGCATTTAAATTAGTTGCAATACTAGAAATAACATGCCCATGTGTTAAAGGCGAATCATATTTATGTACACATTGCAACAATTGATTTACTATCCAAAAAGGCCAACATATGTCCTTGCGTTTATGTACACACCACATCAAAAACAATTCATTAAATGAAACTCTATTGAATTCGGACCTATTAAAAACTAAAGAAGCTAAAATCCTATGCAAAATCCAATATCTTAAATCTTTAATAAACATGGATTTAGCATCCCTAGCCCTATAACGTGTTTGTAAATCAGTCAAAAATGTCCAAAATTCATGTGGCTTAAACGATTTAGGTGGCTCAGTCAAACCAGCTTGAGAAAATCTAAATATCCTATTCATCATAAAATAAGTTAAAGTATAAGGTATACCAGCCATCCTAAAGTCTAACCAATTCTCATTATCATCATTCTTTTTTAATGTGGTATAAAATTCTAAAACTAAATCAGGACGCACATTTTCACGCATAGAAGCAAATTTAAACAATCCACATACTCTTAACATGTCATTAACTACTTCTAGCATACCAATTTGATTAAGTAAAGAGTCAGGAAAAAACTTACAGCGCATCAAATACCTATTACGAAGTAGTAAATACTTGCTACCTTCATCTACAGAGAAAATAGGAAACAAGGCACCATAGTGAGAAGCAATGTTCACCACTTCAACTTCCTGCTCCTCTTGCTCAGTATGAGAAACCGTAGGATTCTTTGTTCTTACCATTCTTGCTGGTGTTGGGAAATAAGAATGAAAAATATAGAGAAGTAAACTGAACACAAATGAAAGAAATTAACAAAAACAAACACACTAAAGGAAAACAGAAAAGAATAAATGAAAACAGAGAATAACTACAATCACGTGAATATGAAAACAGAGAATTAAGTTATTGGTAGATGCAACCGAAATCAAGTGCATTTGGGTAAAGAAGAAAAGAAAAATGAAATGAAACAAAGAAGAATGAAAAGAAATTAACAAACCTGAATATAGAGTGAGAATCCCGAAATCCCTAAAATGAGTGAAGAAAAGGGAAGAAAAGAAAATAGAAATGGAGTGCTGGTATGTAATAGATAGAAGAGAGACAAATAGAGAATGATGGAATTTTAAAACTAGAAAAACGAAAAGAAACAGAAGAGGAAAGGTTGAAGAAGAAACGAAATAGGAAAAGTGGCGTGACCTGTGTTAGAGAAAGAAAAATAACAGTGAAATGAAGTAGAAGAGGAAAGGTCACGACTTTAGGGTTTTAAAAATTAGAGTTCCCGCTTTTAAAATTTTTATTCTTTTCGTGTGTTTAAAAGCTTAAATGTTTAATTAAAGTAATGTAAATCAGAAAAGAAATGAAAATAAAACCAAATAATAAGTAGAATCAGAAAATAAAAGAGAAGAAAAGAAAGAATTTAAAGCTTACCTGATATACCCCTGAATGGCAAAACACCATCACGACGTGAACCAACGTCACGTCGCGTGACGCTTCCTACTTACCTGCCCGAAGTGGGCGAAGTCCACTCCATCACCAGATCGTCACGTCACGTGAAGATGAATCACGCCGTGCTCCCTGCAGAAATGGCTTGCTTTTTGCTTCATCGCCTTCTGTCGCGATCGCGATACTTGCCGCGATCGCGACATAAGCCAACGTCTTCATAAAATTTTTATTTTCTTAATTTTTTTCTTCTTTGCTTTTTTTTTTTTTTTATTTATTAATATATTTATTAAACAAATCTAGTCTTACTAAATTAGCTGTGAAATAAAACAAAAATATTAGTAACATGAAAATCTAGAATACAAAAATAAACTATATAAACAAATTTAAAAACAAAGTACAAAACATAAATAAAAACAATATAATTAAGTAACCTAAATAAAAGAACTAGATCTATCATGGCTTAATATGCTCCCTAGGATTCTCCTCAGTATTACTTGGAAGACATCCTAAATTTCTAGAAGGTAAACAATTAGCAATTTGGCCTATTTGAACCTCAAGATTATGAATAGAGGCTGCATGATTTTTAGTGATTTGATCAATTTTTGCCTCAAGTTTCTTTTGGCTTTCATCTTGTGAATGCATCTTATAATTAATTTCTTCAATAAACTTATCAATTTTACCTTCAAAGGCCCCAAACCTATCTTGAGGTTGTTGGTATCCTATACCTCTATTTTGATTGTTAACATGATTATTTCCCCATGAAAGGTTAGGATGGTTTCTCCAACCAGAGTTATAGGTGTTAGAATAAGGATTTTCATGTCCTTGACTTTGAACAAAATTAACTTGCTCTTTATTAGCTATGCCTAAAGTGCAATTACCACTATCATGCCCATTTTGACCACACACATTGCAAGCATTTGATACATTACCTCCCATGCCTAGGTTATTAACTCTATGAGTTAAAGCCTCAACTTGAGCTTGTAATGCAACCATAGAATCTACTGAATGTATCCCCCTAACATTAGAATTATTATATTCTCTTACTCTTTCAGGAGGCCACATACAGTTGTTCATTGCCATTTCTTCCAAAAGCTCATATGCTGCATCAATTGTTTTCCTCATTAAAGATCCTCCAGCAGCAGCATCAATAGTACCTCTTGTGGTTGGATTTACACCATTATAGAATGTTTGCATCAACAACTCTCTTGGCAAGTTATGATGTGGACACATTCTTTGCAATTCTTTGAATCTTTCCCAAGCCTCATATAATGACTCATTTTCATTTTGAACAAATGTAGTAATATCCTTTATGATTTTTGCGGTTTTGGCCAAGGGAAAATATTTTGATAAAAATGCTTGGGCCAATTGGTCCCAAGTAGTTATAGAACCCCTAGTCAATGAATTTAACCAAGCCTTTGCTTTATCCTTCAAGGTGAATGGAAAAAGCCTAAGCTTGATTGCATCATTTGAAACCCCATTAATCTTAAAGGTATCACAAATTTCAAGGAAATTTGCCAAATGAGCATTTCGATCCTCATTTGCCAAACCATAAAATTGTATACTATTTTGAATCATTTGTAACAATGAAGGCTTAATTTCAAATTGATTGGCATTTACCGTTGGTCTTACCACTCCTTGTTGAGCACCACTCAATGCAGGTGTGGCAAAGTCCATCAATCTTGGTGGATTTTCATCAGCCATGACAATTGATCTCCTATTTTTGTTCTTCTTTTTATTTGATTTCCGATTACTTAATAAAAACCTCTCAATTTCAGGATTTAAAGGCTCAAGCTCTTCTAAAGAACTCCTTGTACTAGGCATGAACTTCTCAAATCCTGTAAAAACAAAACACAAAATTAATTTAACATACACACAAATTAAAACAAAACAAAATATTGTAAACCAAAATCATAAATCAATTTTTATAATGGCAAACAACCGTTCCCCGGCAACGGCGCCAAAAACTTGTTGTATCATTAAAAAAATGCACAACAATTGCCAGTAGCTCAGGTGGGAGATCAAATTTTTAGGTCGAAAGGGAAAGCTTACCCAATTTGTAAAGGGCAGAGATAAGAATGGCAGGAATCGGTCCCCATCACCTCAGAGACAAGACAACAGAGCCAATATAAGTAAGAAAGCTCCAGTTGGAGTTATTCATATCATCACGGGGGGCAAACATTATGATGTTTTTGATGACTCTAGGAAATGAAAAGCCAAAGAAGCATTCTCCATGGGAGCTGGTGGTTATGAAGTAAAATTCTCTGATGTTGATGGTGCTCATGTTCGGATACCGCACACTGACTCTTTAGTGGTTGAAACTCTGATTCAAGACTACTTGGTTTAGAGGATTTTGGTAGATACAGGCAACGCAGTCAATCTTATCACCCTTCAAGCATACAGGGCACTGGGAATTTCTACTAACACTTTAGAAACCATATCGGCCCCACTTATTAGGATATCCGAATAGCCAATCAAAGTAGAAGGGTCGGTTATGTTGACTCTTTAGCTCGGCGATAATGAAATTATTTGCAATTGTAAGAGTTATTTCATGCTAGTAGATATACCCCTCGCTTACAATGTAATCTTTGAGGAGGTGTTGCAGTACTTCGAGGAAACCAAAAAGTAGCACGGGAAATGTATGTTACAATGCTAAAGGAAGCAGATCAAGCATTGCCATTTGATGGGCTGGATATTCCAACAGATACAGCTCAAAAAGCCGAGCCATTGGATTTATTGCAAGAAGTTGAGCTCGCACTAGGGAAAGTTGTCAAAGTTGATTCCAGTAAGATGGGAACAGAAAAAGAGGCACTCATAGCAGTACTTACAAAATTTGTTGATGTGTTTGCCTGGCAGCCCTTAGATATCAAAGGCATATCTTCCGAGGTAATGTGCCATTCACTTAATATTCGACCTAACTATAAGCTCGTTAAACAAAAAAAAATGGAATTATGCTCCCGAGTGGCAGCTGGCAATGGTAGAAGAGATAGATACCTTATTGAAAAATGGATTTATACGAGAGGTTCTATACCCGGACTGGTTGTCGAATGTGGTTTTAGTAATGAAGTTTAATGGGAAGTGGAGGATGTCTGTGGATTTTACGGATCTAAACAAGGCTTGCCCCAAGGATAGCTACCCGTTACCTAACATAGACCTCTTAGTCGATTCCACTACCGAATTTAAAGAATATGCTTTTTTAGACACTTCTGCTGGTTATCACCAGATACCCAAAGATCCGACTGACGAAGAGAAAACTGTATTCATCACTCAACGCGCAACTTACTATTATCGAGTTATGCCGTTTAGGCTAAAAAATATAGGTGCTACTTATTAGAGGCTAATGAATAGGTTGTTCCCTAACCAACTCGAAAGAAACGTGGAGATTTATATAGATGACATGATAGTCAAAAGCAAGGCATCTGAAGAATTACCAACTGAACTTGCAGAAACTTTCATGACTCTTAAAAAGTTTGGTCTCAAGCTTAATCTAGAAAAGTATGCTTTCAGGGTACAGTCCGGTAAATTCCTAGGGTTCATGATCTCAAAAGGAGGAATAGAGTGCAATCTAGCGAAGATCCAAGCCATTTTAGAGATGGAACCACCAAAGTTAATTAGGTAGATGCTGAAACTTAATGGAGAGGTAACAACCCTTGGCAGATTTATCTCTTATTAGGCTAAACTTTGTCTCTCATTTTATAGTGCTCACAAAAAGGTGAAGATATTTAAGTGGACTCCGGATTGTCAAAAAGCATTTGAAGAATTGAAGCAGTTCCTTAGCACACTGCCATTGCTAAGTAGACCTCAGTTGGGGGAATATTTGTACATGTATTTGGCGGTTTTATCCGGAGCCATCGGTTTAGTTTTGGTTAGAGAAAAAGCTAGCCAGCAGTTCCTAATTTATTATACCAATAAGGTGAGGAAGGGTGCCGAGCTAAAATACCCCATATTGGAACAGCTAGCCTTTGCACTGGTTACATCAGCCATTAAACTTTGGCCTTATTTTCACGCAAATACTGTAGTGGCGCGGATGAACTCCAATCTCAAAAAAGTACTCCAGAGGCGAAAAGTATCCAGAAGGATTACAGAATGGGCAACTCGTTTGGGCAAATTCAATGTTGGATATGAGGCTTACCCTTCGATAAAAGCTCAAGTTCTGGCTAACTTTGTAGCCAAATTGTATGCCCCACCACCAGAGCCGATTACTTATTCCTTGAATTTGTTTGTTGATAGAGCATCTTTGTCTGAAGGTGTTGGAGTCGGAGTGATCCTCATCGGGCCAAGAAAGATAACAATCAGAAGAATGGCTAATAAAACATTTCCTGCCTTTAATAACATCATAGAGTATGGAGCTCTTAGTTTTGAAGTATAGCTCGCCATTGAGGTAAAACTAGATTCATTGGCTATCTTTTCTAACTCACAACTAGTTATCAGGCAGTTGCTTGGGAAATTTGAGACCAAAGAATAGACAATGGTCCGATACAAAGAGCTGGTTGTTGCTTTTCTTTCTCAATTAGAGAAATTGGGGTGCACATGGTCTATCTAGAAGATACCTTGTGAAGAGAATGATGGAGTAGATACCCTAGCTAAGTAAGCTTGCCTTCAGAACAGAATATCCACGGTAGACATCGTCTGGTTAGTTTTGTCGGCACTAACTTACGAGACTTATAAAGTTCAATTGCAAGAACCAATGAATGGCTGGTGATTACCAATTTACCAGTATTTGAGCACAGGAGTTCTTCTTAAAGACCAGGTTCAAGCCCAGAAGGCTGTTCGGCGATCCAGTCGCTATGCCATTTTGGATGACAAGCTGTATAGGCGATCTTTTTTCGCTCCTTGGACACAATGTTTGAGCATAGAGGAGGGTGATTATATACTTAGAGAAATCCATGAAGGCATTTATAGAGCACATGAAGGCGCAAATAGTTCGGAAAGCTTTGTTATAAGGATATTATTGGCCTAGTATGGAGAAAGATGCCAAGGAACACGTTCAAAAGTGCGAAAAATGCCAACGGTTTGGTAATATAATGCATCAGAAGTCAACCTATCAGGTTCCTATTCATAGTCCTTGGCCATCTGCTTAGTTGAGGTATTGATATTCTAGGCCCTTTCCCTTAGCTATCAGACAGCGGAAGTTCTTGGTTGTTACGGTTGACCATTTCACCAAGTGGGTTAAAATAGAGCCTTTAGCCACAATTACTCCCACAAATATAATCAAGTTCCTCTAGAAGTTTATAATCACGAGGTTCGAAATTCCACACACCATCATCACTAATAATGGTAAATAGTTTAATTATTCAGTATTTAAGAGCTATCGTGCGGAATTAAAAATCCAACTTTGCTTTACTTCGGTATACCATCCGCAATCAAATGGTATGACTGAGGTAACCAATCAAACCTTATTGGCGGGACTGAAGAAGATACTTGATTTTGCAAAGGGCCTTTAGGTCAATGAGCTGAATAACATGTTGTGGGCATACCAGACTTCTTCCCGAGTGGCGACTGGCATCACTCTTTTTTCCCTCACTTATGGGGCTGAAGTTGTTATTCCATGTGAGATCGGTATTCTAAACATCTGAACTTCAAGGTATAATGCTGAGGAAAATGAAGCAAGCCTACTGTATCAGTTAGATTGGCTAAAAGAACTAAGGGAGTTCGGCCAAATGCAGTCTGTAGCATATAAACAATGTATGTCATCTTATTATGATTGAAATCTAAAGCAAAGGTTGTTCAGAATCGGATAGCTTGTTCTTAAGAAGGCGGTTGCAACATAAATGACTGCAGGAGTGGGAAAACTTCACCCAAACTGGGAATGTCCGCACCTGATACATGAAGTCAAAGGTGGAGCTTACAAATTGAAGGACTTTTCAGGAAAACTACTTCCCCATTTATGGAACATTTCTAACTTAAAATTGTATTATCAGTAGTCTATTGCTCAAGCTCGGCAGTTTCGCTAAGCACTCTATTTTATGTCAATCGCTCATTCGACAGTATCGCTATTTGAGCATTTTCGCTTTAATTGTTTATCGCTTAGCTTGGCTACATTGCCATTCAAGCGATTGTACTATCAATAATATCAATAAAAGAAGTCACTTCACTCAAAAGTTATTATTTATTGCACTGTTCGGTTGTAATGCCATTTATATTATTTTTTATTGCTCAGATAAGCAGTTTCTCTACGCATTTTTGCAACCACGATTAAATTCTTCTCCTTAAAGTATGCTGGAATTTAGAAAACCAACAAGTACTTGTCAAATTTTTATCATCAGCATATTATTATTAAGTGTTAAGAAGGCGTGGTTATTCGAAATAAACATATATTAAATTCAAGAAATGTTGATTTTATTAGGCTGTAAACCATTACAGAGTCAAAATAGAAGAAGCAATACAAGGAGTCCCACTCATTCATATGGATAAACGTTATCCAACTATGACCAGTCCATATCTAGGTGACGCTCTTTCACAACAGTAGAAAGTTTGGTGCTAAAAGCAAGGCATTTTTCGACAGCCAAGTTCAAGGACTTATACTCCAATTCAAAACATTTCTCCTTCAGGTCAGCTTTCTCCTTCTTCGCCTCTTCTAGTTTGGCTTTGTGCCTTTCTAGCTTGGCCTCGGCTTCAACTCTTCTCCTCTCAGTAGCTGCACTTTTTCTTCGGCTTCAATAACCTTATTCAGTGCATTAGTTTCCTTGGTCTCAGCTTCCAGAGCTCTTTTCTTAGACTTAGATAATTTGCTCTCGGCAGCATTAGCTTAGTGATGCTGCCCAGCCATATGCTGTAATTCTCTCTTCCAAGCCATAATCAGTCTATTCATTTTGGTGATAATGGCTCCGTCCACAATAGATCCCTATAATTGAATAGATAAGGACTTAAAATATGGATAATATTTGATAAAATAGCGGGGAAAGAGATTTACCTCTATCTGGCACCTATTGATGGCAAGACTCAGTTGCTTGGCGTTCGGCTGCATCAGCGAAGCAACTTCCCATGATTCATAGGCTAATTGATGAATGAAGTCATTAAAAGTAGGGTTATCCCTCGAGTAAGCATCCCCCTGGTCCTCCCAAAATTTTGAGAGTTCGCCAGTGAGAGCTGGTATATGTTTCATCTTGGAAAATTTAGAAGCGAATGTTCCTGCCTCTATCGTATCCTCATGTGGAAGAGGTGCAGAAGTGGGTATATGCTTGGTTGTCTGATTATTAAGATATTGGGTTTGAGGCAGAGTGTCATTTTCCACCCCAATTGGAATAGAGCTTGGGGCTGGAGGCACCGGAATCTGAGAAGATACTGCAAGATTGGCTTCTTACGGAGTTGTTGCAGGTGCTTTACTCGTGTAAGTTTTTTGCCTGTTAGCTTTCATCATCTGAGCCATACTAGGTTGGTTAGTTCTCTTCATCAATGTAAGAAAGCAAACAATGAGAAAGTATTAGAATAGATGAAGATTAAAAGAATTTACCTTTTTTATTTTGTCGAGATAATTCTTTTGGAGTTATCCCGAGCTGAAGCTGTTCTTTGATGTCTATTTTATTTTGAGTTAGCTACTTCCACCAAGCTAGCATTTCCTTTTCTTCATCAGAAAGATATAAGGGGCTGTCAATTTTGTTCACAAATCGGCCCCACTTTGTTTGGAAATCGAATGCCTCGTCACTTTCTACAATAAAGAAGCAATTTTTCCTGTTCTTCAAGGACGCTGGGTTCTTTGAAAAACTCCCATAGCTAGCTCGGGCTTGGATATAGTTATGATCCTCTATCCGAAGTCCCACCACATGAGTAGCCTGGAAGAGATGAAGGGTTAGATCGAGGTTGTGTTTGGCTGCCCATATCTGTAGTGCTGAAATAGTTCGCCATGCGTTGGGATGAACTTGGCTAATGGTCAATCCATAGCGGTTCAAAAAATTGATCTCAAGCCTAGTGGGGGGAAGGCTCATTCCGGCTTCAAAATCTACCTCGTAAACAACTATAGTCTTTTTGTCGGAGAATTTGGCATTAGCTCGAACGTTAGCTCTGGGAGCCCAAATCCTATAATTATGAGGAATGCCGAAACGGTCATGTAGTTCGACCATCTCGCTACTCTTTACAACCGAACTAATACTTTCTACCTAAGGAAGTCCACTGGGTTCTCTCCTTCCCCCCTGCTCTGGCTGGCTGGTGCTAGGAGACCTGGGAGGGCTGTCGTTGAGAAGTCATTCCTCTATCCTCACTCTCTGTAAGGATCCAATTTATACCCTAGTGGTTTTGAGTATTTTATGGTTTGACTCTGGGTTAAAGTTATATTCGGCTTTAGGACTAACTTGCATGTTTTAATAATTTTAGAAGGGTATATTTGTGTTTTATCCTTTAATTATGTGGTTTGTTTGTGTGTTGAAAAGAAAAGAGGGATTAGAAGTTAAGTTTGCCAAATCCACCATAAGATCATGACATGTGGATGGTGGAGATGAGGGAAGAGAAAGTGGGGATAGGGATGACTTTTAGTAAGGTAGAGAACGTGAAAGAGGGAGCAATCTTCTCTCTTCCTTTTCTCGTTTTCCTCTCTCGTTCCAGCCCTCTCTTCTCTTCTTCCTTGCTCATCTTTTTCATCCCAAGTTACTGCAATTGTGAGTTGGTTTGGAAAATTTTCGAAAATTTTCAAATATGTGAATAGTGCTTCTTTTTCTTCTTCTTCTTATTTGGTTGTTGGGCGTGTGTGTAACACCCCCAACTCCCACACGTAGCATATCGAAAGATGAAGAGCTACAGTGAGTGGAGGGTGCTACCAGACAAAGACACACATGGCAATACAAAAATCAGAGTAATAAAATTTCTAACATCTAGAACCTCAACCACATACACATCCTAAACTTATCTCACACACACCATCATTCACACTAAAGATTATTACATCTCATTACAAATGCTAAATAAATAAACTTAATTACAAACCAACAATCAATAAAAACATTCTATAACTTCTACCGGCTCGTTGGCCAAAGTCATAAAGAACCGCTGCGCTACTCTGATCTCCTAACCTGCACGGACAAACAACCGTGCTAAGCGATAACGCTTAGTCGGGCGAAACAAATAATGGACAGCCACTCACAGTGGTTGCCGAGGCAAACACGTATAAATCAATATATATATATACATAAACATAAAGTACACCGGTTAAAGCTATCATAAATTTATATTCTTTTTCTCATACGAAACTTAAACAATTTCCTATATACATTCGTTTACATACCATAGCCAGAATTTACATTATTACCTTAGTAATTTACAATGACATTATGCATACTTATTGTTTGCTTAATTCATTTAATTAACTATGTGAATAGTTATACCTCCTAAGTTACCAAAGATACATTTGCTAGCGGGGCAAATTAAGTCATATCGATTCCCATTATTACTAACATTTCCAAAATCATGCAGATTACAGTATTAGTACTTACGTTAGAACATTTCATTTGTTCAAACCATTTATTGTTCAAAGCTAAACAAAACATTTAGATTTTCAGATTTGGTTCGAACTTGAAATAAATATTCCAAGCTTCCTACGTATCCCTATGGTAAGGAATCAGAACCATGTAGTTCTACAAAAACCTTTATACTTAAATAATCCAAGAATTAATCTTAAGTCATTTTCCTAAATTCAGTTATCTACCTCATGCATAACGCTTATTATCTATCTTACTTACCAATCAATACATCATTCACCGTATTCATTAAAACCACAAAAAAATACATATGAATTTCTTACCAATATACTTACTGAAATTGCACAGGCTAAAGTTCCGTAGGTAAACAGCACATAACATACCTGTGTTCTCATTTAAACATATAACAAATATATATATATATATATACACACACACACACACACACACACATACAAAGTTTATTTACTGAATATTCAACCATAAGAAATATGTATATCAAATATTTCAATAATTCTTTACATAAACTTCATATAGACAAACATGCTCGTAACTTTTGAACAATTTCATAACATGCCTTATTCACATGCAATTTCTTAAACAGTTAATATTCATTTATACACATTCGTTAGAGCAAAAGTTGATTACTTTATCACTTTCCATTTCACAGATATCGGTTGATTATACAAAACACATAGGTATTCGGAGATACCGCACATTTCCACATAGGTGTCCATAAAGGATCCAGAACAAAGAAGTGCGTAGAGCACAAGTCAAATGGCATTTATCACAAATGTATCAAATGCTTATTCACATAATCATTTGTAAATCATCACAGAGCTTATCAATTAATTCACATTATTTCACTCTTTTAATTGCCTGCTAAGTCAAAGGGGTGGATAAGCGAGTGAACATATGGCAGTACCCGTGGGTACGATTCGAAAAGCAACATCATATTTTTCTCATTTAAAATATATTCACATTGGAGATCTTAAACAAGGCCCATACACGAGTTTCGCGAGGAACTAAATGGGGACCTGATCAGGGTCCAAACAGAATAGAGAGCTGCAGCTAATAGAACTCTATAGGCATGCCTATCTATCCACGGCTCGACGTTCTCATATACATATACACTTTTCATTAACTATATTGTAACACTCTTTTATGATTACATAGCCACATGCATTCATATATTTGCATATCATACGTGCTAATTACATTTATCATATTCAAAGCTAATCATATATTATCTCATGGATAAAATATTCATGTGAACATATTGAACATGACTATATTATTGACATCATGCACTCATTTAGACTTAACAAATAAATTACATTACGTTTGCACATACAGCCATTAAATAATAATGGTAGTCAAAAGTCTCATAATTTAATTATTAATATGCATAGAAGTATTTGAATAATTCATATTTTAATCCATAGATTAAAGTACTCATATAAACATATTAAACATAATCATGTCATTAATCATCATGCCTTCATTTAAACTTAACAGATGAGTTTACACTTCATTACACGTATACATTTACAACACAATAATGGTAGATCAAATTCTTACATTTCAATAATTACTATGCATGGGGAATACATTAAATAATTCACATTTTAAATCACAGATGGATAACATAATTGAGAGTCCATGCAAAGAAGAAGACCTTTCAAACGCTTTGAGGTAGAGGGGTCTGTCGTGCTTGCGACAGACGAGGCCCAGGAGGCGATCACGAGTCGTGCTCTCTGTCGCGACTCGTGAAGGCATGACATCAAAGCAAAATAGAAGGACAACGTGAAAAGAGGTAAAGGGCCAGAACTTGCACGACTCGTGCAAGTTTGCACATCTCGTGCAAGTGTGCACGTCTCGTGCTGGCTTGCACGACTCATGCTCGCTAGCATGACTCGTGCTCCCTTGCACGATTCGTGCAATCCTCCAAACAGCGCGCGCGAGATTCCAAATTTTTCAGCTCTGTCATGATCGTGACAAGCGTCATGCTCGCGATAGAGTCGCGTTCTGCAGATCTCTAGCGACACACGAAAAATCCAATTTTTCCAAAGTTCATCCAAACCTCCAAAATCAATCAAATTTCAACACCACTCAGTTTACACATTCAAATCATTAAAAACAACACAAAACCCAACTTTTATATCATTTATTACAATTAAAACATCTAATTAAAATAATCAAAAATCAGAATTCTTCAAACCCAAAAATTTTACCCTAAATTCATACAAATTCAATTTTGATCCAATAATTGACAAAATTCCTAACCTCAACTCCTTTGCTCTTAATAGCTTCTTTAAATGATCTCTCTAGCTCCCAAGCTCATCCAAAATTCTCATCAAAACACACACAAATACACAAAACATAAATCTAGGGTTTTAAAGCTAATCAAAAGAAATTAAGGAAAACTTAAACTTACCTCTTAACAACATCTTCACTTAACTCTCTTGAGCTAAACAACTTCATCCATTAAATCTTGGTATTTCATTTGAGGGAAAACAATTAACGTGGAACAAGAAGGAAAAGAGGAAGAGGAAGGGAAGAGGAACGGGAGAACGAGAGGGGAGAACAGAAATTTCTACCCTTTCTCTCCTTCTCTCTCTTCTTATATACCCCCCTTCTCACCTCTTGCCACATGGTCACATTCCCATTGGCCTAAATTAGATTTTTATGTCAAATTCTCCTTTTTGATCCTCCAACTTCTCATAACCTCATACATTGATATTCTTAACTCAATAATTCCTCACATTGAACCACTTAACTAATTTTATTCATTAAATCAAGTCCTACTTCCATATTTTACAATTTTACCATTTGCCGCACTTGCCGAAACTTTTACTTAAATCCTTAATTTATCCATTTGGCAATACCTAACCCGTCAAATAACATAATTTTTATCACTACTCATCCACAATATGCCCAAATCCTTCTAGGGTACATTTCGAGGTGTGACAGTGTGTGTGCTAGGTGTTGCTGTGTTTGAGTGCGTATATTGTTTGGTTGATTTTGTTCAGAGATCCATCAAGAGAGGCAAAAGGGAAGGAGAGGGTTGGTGGAAGTTCTGTTAATTGATTTTTGAGGAGCTTAGGAGGAGAGGTTTGGGATTTATGTATTTATGTAATTGTGGTTTTGATCTATTGATTTGAATTTCTGGAAATTTGAGAAATTAAGCATGTTTGTATGCATGATTGAGTTGGGTTTTGGCAAAATTGAGTAGAATTTGGAAGTGGAATTGTGTATGAGAAGTTGGAAGAATTTTATTAGATTTTATTGATTTTACAGGTTTGAAATCTGGTTGTGTTTAATTGTTCAATTTTATTTATTTATTGCTTCTAATGAATGAATAATATTATTGGCATGATTAGAAGTATGTTTTAGATGCATGTGTTGGGTGGATTGACTTTTAGTGTTGGATTCTATGAGTTTAGAGTTGTTGAGCTCAGCAATAGAGTGTGAAACACGACTCTATCGCGAGTGCGACAGAGTGTACGTAACCGAACTCCAGCTCAGGCGCCCTCTGTCGCAAGCGCGATGTAGAGCTCGATAAAAAATTAAAGAATAAATATAGAACTAACTGAAATAAAATAATATGAATATTAGGGTAAATGTTAATCCAAAATAAAATGAAAAGAAAGTAATGGACATAACCATAAATATAGTGAAGGTTATGTATAAGTAAAAGACTTAGTATTATTGATGATTCAAAGTATAGGTTAAGTGAAAATATGGAATGAAATAAAGTCCACCTGTTATAAATATTATATGCTTGTGTATGCATGAATGATAATGTTAATGGAATACTTGGGATATTTATCTACCACTGGGCATTTTAATACTCAGCGCGTAGTGTTGTTACTGCGCGCAGGTTACGAAAGATAGGAAGACTTAAGAAGCTAATGGTGACGGGCACAGTGAAGGACATAGAAGTTAGGGAAGTGGACGTGGATGTATATGTTCAGGACAAAGGTAATAGGTTATATATGTAGACAGTTAGATGTTTTGTGTGTGTATAGGTAATGTTTTACACAAAGTTATATATGGACTATTACTGTATTGTTGAATGTTAGATAAGTGAATGTTAGATATGTTCGTTAATGATTTAATTTTTTTTTTCCATATTGCTAATGTTATGTAACTTGCAATTACTGTATGCTATATTATCTGTGACAATCGATAACTGTACGTGTAGTATAGAATGTCATAAGCGTATTATACTATAAATCAGGACTTAATCACAAATCAAGAATTCAAAAGAGTTCTCTCCTATTTGGAATTTAATTCCTATTCTAATATGGATGATAAACTCTATAAAAGGAGCAATCAAGGTATGTCGACGCTCTCTAGAATTTTTCTCAAGATCACAATACTTTCCCTATTCTTGTCAATTTTCTGACTTGACCGTTAGAGTCTCCCTTGTTGGAAACCTGCCGGATTTTGTGTTTTCAGGTGACTTGCTTCGGTTGATAACTCGAAAATTTGGACTATCATCATTTGTAATGACATTTTTGTGTTAGCATAACTATTTTATTCCATTGTTTTTGGTCATGTGCCCGATCTGCTAATTGTGCAGCAAATTTTGTTAAAGTTTTTAACTCTCCTATAGCTTGCTTGCCTATTAACTCTAATGCTTTTGATGTAATCATGGCAAGGGATACCACCCCAGCCTTTGATTTGGAATGAGCTACCTCTTTGCCAAAATAAAAAAGTATAATTTTCTTCTTTTGAACATAACAATGATTTTGGTATTTAGGTATCACATTCATGCTTGTGTATTTTTTTTTAAAGCAAAAATGAATGTGACACTAATCTAATAAAAAAAACACTAATCTAATAAAAAAAAAATCCTAAAATAATAATAAAACTCTTAATTAGTATAACAAATTAAAAATGTAAACTTAGTAATCAGGTTGGGTTGAGTCAGATGGGTTCAGATTTGGGTCACTTCAAGTTAGTCTTTTCGATTTTGATTTTTTTTTTTAGATTGGATGACCTCTTTTTTATGGCAGGTCTCGGATCAAAGTTAGGATAGAGAAAATTGGGCCGAAGTTTAAAATAGAATCGTAAGCAATTCAATATATTTGGTTTGGCTTAATCACTAAAACTGAACCAACCGAATCATTAGTAAAATTACACCATTTTGCACCCTTTAATATATTTATTTATATATAAAATGTAACACCCCAACACCCCTCGAGAGGAATACCGGGATGCTACACCCACAAGTAAGACAAACACACGCAAATACATAAACTCATGTTCTCATGCAAAACAATCTAAGAGGAAGCGGAAGCAATACAGATTCGAAACATGTACTTACATTGCTGAACTTATATAGCTACATGAACAAAATCTTTACATGATAACTATCAAAATTACATGCTTTAAAAAACATTTACAAAACGTACAGAGCAAAAGCGTGTCTATACAAACATATCCCTATACTAGTATAAAAAGAAGACTTCGACTCCTAGTGGCTAGCAGATGCGCGACTCCAAAACTGAACCAACCCTGCAAACCTACATGGAAACAAACATCCGTGCTAAGCGATAACGCTTAGTGGGGATGAACCAAAATAAAGGACTACTCAAGCAAGCATAACAGTTATCAAAACCAATCATGCTCATAGCAACAATTACATTCTCACTTTACATGTCACATATCTAAATCATAACATTATTATGTCCACTTGATAAACATGGCCTGAGTCATAAGCATTAACATGAATTGCTCAAAACAATTTTTCAATCACTAAAGCATAAGCTTAAATATCACAAAACCAAACAAAAAGCCTGAACTCTCAAAATTGTGGATATGGGTACTGAAGATACTAGTAAAACTCAGTATCTAAATATACTGAAGACATAAGTCTCAAAACATTCAATTACCCGAAGGTAACAAAAGAGACTAAAGTCTCTAGACAAAAGACCATAATGGTCTACTGAGCAACTGCGCAAAACCCTTTATAAGCATGCTTATCTATCCACTACCTTGACTATTCAGGCTTGCATACCACTCTAATCTCTATAACAAATATTCATGTATCCAGTCACAATCACATTTCACTCCATTAATGTACATGCTAAACAATCCAATAATTATATATATAATTCATACTAGCAAATAATACCTATGATTTATAATATGCATGTTCAAACATATTCATATAGTTCACCATACAAGTACACATACCATTATGATTCAATCATATGTCATCAACATTGCATGCCATATCATGTTCAATAATTAAAAAGCATGTATACATTTAATTCCTTTATTAAAGTACTATGCTATAGCATCATTTGCGTATAATTTCTATTGACAAACATTCATATACTCATCTCATAATGTTAGACATGAGTTGGACAAGCTATAGAACTTGTAGAAAAGTTCGGGTGCATTTCGGGAAGGATAAACACACAAAACTACACAAACTAGAGGGGGTAAAGGTGGGAAATGATTCATGCTAACCAAGTGATCAAAATATGAAGAAAAATCCCTCATTAAACTTGTTCTGTCGCGCTCGCGACAGTAGCTTCCATCAGGTGCCCTACGAGACTGCTTTTCACCTTAAACTTGTACTGCATAAACCAACATCTAAACCTCACTTTTAGGCAAAATTTCCTTCTTAACAATTGTTCACTAAGATGTTAAGTTTCAAATGGAACAAGTTTCAGGTCATTTTAACTTATGCAACAACAGATATAAACTAAACTATCTATACTATTCCAACAAACCCACTAAAATAGAGACACTTATGTTTTGGCCACTTTTGGGAAACTGAGCCAGAATTCATTCATGGTCATTTCTGGGACTTATATAGGTAGGAAAGTCATGGTTTTAATAGCACAACAATCACTTAATTTAGAGTTCTCAAACTCCACTTATCACTAAAAAATCACACGGAGGTCTGATACAATATGAGCAAAGTTTTCCCCTACAACTAAGGTTCATACCTAATCACTATACTATACTCATGGCAATTCAACTAACACTTCAACACACATCCATTTTACTTTTTAATTATATCAAATACTAATTAACACATACAATTTCTCCAAACTAAACAAACATATTAAGCATGCATCAATTGACACTACATCACGATTCACTACACATGCAAAAATCAAAGGGGCACACGATCCCAACCTCTAGAAGTGCAGCCGAGACACCCCAAATTTAGATCTTGTCCTTGCCCTTCTCAATCCTTCTATCCCGAACTTCATACACAACTAAGAACACCAACACAAAATCTCTTAGCCCATTACACAACCAGCTCAAACCAAAATAGAAATGGAGTAGAAGAAGACCCAACACAAAGCTAAATCACACTTACCTTCTTAATCCTTTAATAACCTCTTCAAACCATCCAATGCAGAAATTAACCAAAGGAAAACAAAAATCAAAGGAGAAAGGGAAAGTGAAACCGAGAAAAAGAGTGGAACCAAATGCATGTCCAAGGACATATTTTCCCACTAAGATCACTTATATTGCATGCAAAAGTCCACTTGGCACTTTCTCCTCAAGCCACATGTCTACCTTAAGACATGTGTCTCACAAACCCTTCCTAACTCTTTCTAAGCTGCTACTTGTCCAAACCCAACTCTAAAATCCAATTTAATCCCGCCATAATTAGATTTCCCACAAGAGTGTTCTGTCGCGCTCGCGACAGAATCCTCACTGGAAATCTCTAATTCCTTAACTTGACCAATCCTCCACATAATTTCTTCACTCACCCTAGCACTCATTCCAATGTGTCCTTTCTTACTAATACACATCCATAAACTTACCAAAACACCGCAAATCCTACTAGGGTGTAATCCGGGTTGTTACATAAAATCTTAACCCTATTCTTTTTCTTTTTTTTTTTTTTTTTTATTTCTGCTTGTGCACCATATCTTCCTCTCAAACTGTAGAAAATAATAAGGAATTAAACTAAATTTTAGAATGGTAATTATAATATAAAGTTATTCAAGAGAACTGAGGGAGACTTGTCTCTTTCAGATTTGAGATGTAGTGATTTGATGAGAGTAAAATTGGAAAAATACTGTTGAGCATCATTGATGATGTAAGATGGGGAATGAGTTGTGAGCAATAAAACAACGGCGAATTAAGGCATGGAGCGAAGAAAGATTGAGAAATGGATATTATGACGCCCCAATACCCCCTAGAGGATATGGGAGCGCTACACACACATAAACTATGCAATTTCAATCACTTAGACGAATAATAACTAATAATATTATTAAAAATAGGTCATACATGCTTATACAAACTTTAGTCAATTATATTACAAACTATCATTCATATAGTACATGAGCATTCTCTTAAACATTTTCACTAATATACAAAAATATTCTTTATATAATCACCATGTTGATCATTACAAAAAGAATAATGACAACAACAAGAAACTTCTAGCCTCTATCCTAGTGGCCTGCAGATGCACAACTCTTTATACCGAACCTGCATACCTACAAGGGAAAACATCTGTGTTGAACGAAGGCTTAGTGGGGATATACAAAAAAGAAAATTGACTTCTAACGAAGTTGCAAACTTCAAGCAACATGTATAACAATATCCAGCACGCTAGTCACATAAAAGAATTCATTAAAGAGCACTTTAAAATAAACATGTTATCAACATGTCAATATCATTTACTTTAACCACCACATGCACATATGCTCTAGTTTTTTTTTTACAAACATCATATACAATAAGTGATAACATGTCACTACATCTAATTCATATTCAAATAAATTCAAACATATCATTGCATTTCTTATACAGTCATAAAACATACAATAGCCTGAAGTCACATCAATGGTGGATACGGGTACTTTGGATACTGACAAGCAGTATCAAACATCTAGAGACCGAGGTCTCAAACATCTGGAGACAGAAGTCTCAAATCTCTAGATACTGAAAGGTACCAAACTCTAGACACCAGTCGGTGCTACTCTAGCAGCTGCAAAACTCTAAATCTTTATAGGCATGCCTATCTATCCACTACTATGAATCAATCAGGCTTAACATATAAACTTTCACTAAACCATATACTTTATATTTATTTGATTATCTTATCAAACCACTGCACATCCAACTCAAACCATATATTAACTATTCAAACCATGAACATACATACATGATTGTTTATTTGACATGCCAAAGCAATATCTATTTGACATTTTCATAGTCATTCAATATATTCGCAAAGTATACACAAATATCTTGTTACTCACTAAGCATACCAAAACTTACCAAGCATATCATTCATATACTCACTTATGTTAACACATCTAAACTTCCATACGTATAGTCATTCATAATCCACTGCAATATTACACACAAATTGGGACAACTAACTTGCATTCATGACTTTTTACTATGTTGCGCTCGCGATAGAGCCCAAATATCCTTTTGTCGCGCTCGCGGCAGATGTCGTACTTACAATAAAACACCAAAACATCTTTTGTCGTGCTCGCATTAATTCTCGCGCTCGCGACAGAACATAGTCTAGTAAACTTTGCCCTACGGAGCCCTCTGTCGGGCTCACGACAGAGCCTGAACTTTGTGTTCAAACTCCCAACTCCACATACCTCTATCAAACACTTTCCTATATTCACATGCATGACTTCTAAATCATCAACCAAACACCAAATCCACCCAAAATGGCCTTCTAAGAAGTAATCACATACAAGTAACTTCCTCTTACACAATTTGTAACATATACAATATCAACATGCAAACAATCAAAACTTAATACAACTTCAAGTTGTCAATAGAACATCATCAACTCAACAATTTATCCCATGCATAATTAACAACTAGAAGAGCTATTGAACTCCTCAATACCTATAATTTTCCCAATTTAATCAAACATACATCTAATTAAAAATTACGAATTTAATCCCAAACCTTAAAAAGAAGCTTGATCAACTCCTCTTCTAGCCCTTGTCTCTTTTCTTATCCACAGCTTCTTGCACAAAATCCATCAAAACACACACTTCATCCGTGAAGCAAACTAACTCAAAATCATAACAAGAACAAGTAGAAGAAAGAGATACGTTAACTTCTAAACCCACACTTACCTTCTAACTTATCACTTAACCTCTTCAAACCAATCCAAAGCTCTTGAATTTCGAATGAAGAAGAAGAGGAAGCAAGAAGGAAGATGAAGGAGGAATGAAGAACAAGAGAAAGAACACAAATTGGAACTAGGGAGAATGGCCGGTCAACAATGCAAAGAATGAGACAAATTTTGCCTCCACCAAACCCCTTATATTTGCATGTGGCTGCTTAGGTGGCACTTCCACCTCATGCCACATGTCAAGTCTTTAGCAAATAACCCACATAGTCTTTAGCCAACTCCCATTTAATCCCTCAATTAAATTCTTTCTTTCAACAACTTTAATTTCTTTTCAATTACTTCCTCATTTCCCATGAATCTATACTTACACAATTACTTTTGTACCCTCACAATGCAATTGACACTACAAATCCTTTTAGGGTACACTTTGGGTCATTACATATATAAAAAATTTAATTGAAAAGAAAAGGTCACGGATTTGGGGTTAGATCAATTTTCAAGTATTTTTGGATTTTGGGTTCGGTTCAGGTCAGGTTCAACCTTAAAATTTTTGAATTATTCTTTCGAGTTCAAATCAATATTTTTGGATGGGTCAGATGAAGTTTTCGAATCTAATAAAAATTTGTCAAAAGCTGTTAAGATGCATGTTATATATTATATAAACTAGGCATATTGCCGTGCTTTTAGTGGTATTGTTAGTAGATGTATTCAACAAAACATTAAATATTAGGTTAAGTTATAATTTACTAGAGTTTATTTTGTTATATAGATTTCTGAGAGTATATAATTTGCCAAAGAAAAAAATAAGATAAGGAATCCAACTGAAAACATGATAAGCATAAGATTAAAAAATATAAAATAATTTTGTTTAGCACCACTATATATGAATAAATGTACAACATGAATATTCTAAAAATAACTTACCACTTTTTTTAATAAATTAATTACCCCAATAGATCTTCTAACTTTTTATCAACAGAAAATTGTAAAGAAAGAAGCAAATGTTGCTATTAATTTGGCTAATTAGTTGCTATTAATTTGGCTATCTAAAATTTGGCAAGTTTATAGTGTTTATAGTGTTATCTTGCCATTTTTCTCGAGTTATGTGGATCAATTTAGAATATGCTTTGAAATTCTACCTCGTGATTTAGAATTTAGTTCTCATATGTTTGAACCCTATTTGTCTTGGATATAACTTTTAAAGTTGTAGTTCTCGACTTGGGATAATTCTAGATTTTTTAGTGGTCACGGTCGTGAGCTTTTTACTAGCCACAACCGAGAGTCTTTTAAAACACACATTATTGATTTTTTAAAAGCAAAATGCACCCTTTCATCCTTTTTCTTTCTTTCCGTCATTGTGGATTTTAATAAGAAAATTAAACCATTTTTATTAATAAAACACCACGTGTGTGTTTGTCTTCTCTTTTGAGATGGTGTTATTATGTTCTTTTTCAGTGCTTAGTCTTGGAGTGGGTGGTACATTCATAGTTAGTTAGCATGGCTTCATCTTTAGATAAGGGTAAGGAAGTAGCGGATCTTTATGCTTGTTTAAATTTAGTGGATAAAGAGGAGGAAGGTTTGGTGCTAGGAGATAAACATATCAATAATTTCAAAGGTAAGGGTCATTATTTCGTAGTAGGTTGCTTTTTAATGTGAAGCCGGTACCCTTTGATTCGATGAGGAATACTTTGGCTTCCATTTGAAGACCAGTGAAAGGGGTAATGGTGTGATCATAAGTGGATTGCACTAGTCGGTATTTGTCCCAATTTTATCATGAATTAGATATAGAGTGAGTGCTTAATGATGGTCCATGGTCCTTTAACCAAAATGTTCTAATAATTAAGCATTTAGAATAATCTAATCAGGTGTCACAAACTGAGCTATATTCTCTTCTCATTTGGGTTCAAATTTCAAATCTTTCGATTGGCTTCCAAATGTAGGAAAAATGTAAAGTTATCTATTGGTCAACATATGGAAACTAATCCTACAAATTTTACGGGCACTCTTCGGAGTTATATGAGGATTAAGGTTGCCATAGATGTCCAAAAACCACTCAAAAGAGGTCATAAAATTCGAATGAGTGGAGAAGAATGGATATGGGTTAGTCTTGGATATGAAAGATTACAATATTTCTATTTTTTCTGTGGCATAATTGGCCACTCGAATAAATTCTGTAGTTTACTGTTTAACCAAGTAGAGCATCCATCAGAACACGAATCTTCCTTCAGGCAGTAATAATCGACCAAACACCCAGATCGAAAAAGCATGGCTTCATGACCCAGTGGTAGTGGATAGTGGTGCACACGGGGAACGATTGATGGCAAATATGGAAATTAAGGATTATAGAAGAAAAACCAGCGATTTCAGGAGGGATGAGCAAGAGCATGCATTACTTGAAACCAAAAAGGTGGTTTTCATGCATGATAGTGGCTGTTAGGGGTGTACACGGTTCTAGATCTTCCTGTACCGAACCGAAATACTGAAGAAAAAGATTCAGAACCGAATTGTACCGTTAACTTTTTTTACTAGAACTGAACCGAATTGTACTGTTGACTTTTTTATTAGAACCGAACCGAATTGTACTGGAACCGAATCGAGAACCGTATTGAACCGTACCGAACTGTTCTGTACTGAATTGGACCGAAATAACCGATATTTATTAATTATTATATATAATATTAGTAATTTATATATAAATATTATTTATAATTTCTATTATATCGTTATTATATAAATTTAACTTCATAATTATTTGTATTTTTTTGAAACTTTTATAATTATTTGTATTAAATATTTTAATGTATGAAATTAATATAATAAATAGTTAATAAATTAAAATAAATATTTTGATTATTAATAAGATAAATTTAATTATCATATATATAAATGTGCAATTAAAATAACTTGTATTTAATTTAATTTACGTTTAGTATTACTCAAGTATTACATAATTTTTCATTTTGTACAAACATTTATATACACACACAAATATAATTATTATATCAATGAAATTTTACTAATTAATGTAATTATATGAGTTTATAATCATCTTACTAATTAATCTCATTTACTTTTAATATCACTCAACTGGTATTTATCTATTGTTAGTTAATAATTTAATTAGATATAATTAAATTTTACTAATTAATATAACTATATAAGTATATAATCACCTTAATAATTAATTTCATTTATTTTTAGTATCACTCAACTAGTACTCATATATATTTTTTGTACAATACCTATATGAATAATTGAGCATATAAATTAATAATATAATTATTATATATAATGAAATTTACCAATTCAATTCATGTAATTATATAAATATATAATCACCTTACCAATTAATTTCATTTGTTTTTAGTATTACTCAACTAATACTTATCTATTTTGGCACAATACATATATGAGTAATTGAGTTGTAACTTAATAATTTAATTATATATAATTAAATTTTACTAATTCGTATTTAATTTAATTTAACTTTAATGTCACTCAACTACTACTTTTTTTGTACAAATATTTATATACACAATCACTTTACCAATTAATTTTATTTACTTTTAATGCTACTTTTACAATCACCCTTATAATTAATAACTATAATATTAATTAATAATCGTTTAACTATTAAACCAAATTTAGTGAAATTGAGTATAATAACCGAGCCAAAATAATATATATGGATGGATCATAACCATATAATCAGCCGATGCTGTATATATAATTAACTTATCAATTAATTTCTTTTAATGCTACTTTTACATTCACCCTTATAATTATTAACTATAATATTAATTAATAATCGTTTAACTATTAAGCCAAATTTAGTGAAATTGAGTATAATAACTGAGCTAAGATAATATATATGGATGGATCATAACCATATAATCAGCCGATGCTATATATAATATTAACTTATCAATTAATTTCATTTATATTTAATATCACTCAATTAGTAATTATTTATTTTGACACAATATATATTTGAATAATTGATTTATTTTAATAATGTAATTATATATAACTGAATAATTTATTATATAATCATTTTATAAATTAATTTCATTTGCTTTTAGTGTCACTCGACTAATACTCATTTATTTATATCACAATACTTATATGAATATGTAAATTAAAAATAAAATTATATATAATTATTTATAATAAAATTTTAATTTTTTTTTTATTTTTAGCGTTACTTAACTAATACTCATCTGTATTTAGCACAATATTTATCTGAGTAATTGAAAATATATCTTAATAATATAATTATATATAATTATTATATTAATCAAATTTATTAATTAATATATAATATAATTATATAAGTATATAATTATCTTATTAATTAATTTTTTTAGAATAAAATTTGAAAAATTTTAGTAGAAATATTTTTTATTTCAAGTTTTGGAGGGAATTAAAATATTTGGAGGGAATTGAAATATTTGGAGGGAATCTAATGTGGACGAGTCGGGTTTTCAGTATTTGGAGCGAGTTAAATGGGTTAATCGTTATTAATTATTGTTTTTGTTATAACTTTTGCTACAGGTGTTCGTTTGCTTATTATTATATGTTTCCGGAAAACTAATTTCAAGCCGGTCGATTTTTGTAAAACTTAGTCTCATGTACAACCCATTTTGTGCCTCAAAAATAACGTTTGATATCAATTTTTCAATTTGAAGTTTTAGGGGTATTATTGTAATTTTTTTATTCTTTTCATATAAATTGTTTGTTACCTTAGTTTGGAGGGAACTTATCAACTTTGAATAAATTTTTTTCATTTTGAGGTATTTTTGTTGCGTCAGAATCTGACCGGTTTTATATTTTATTATATATATACACACACACACACACACACACACACACACACACATATATAAGAAAATAAATTTAAAAAAAAAACTTAAATTGTACTTGCATTTTATTTTTTTCGTCGCTACCACTATCATTTCTGCGGCTACATCTAAAAGTAAGAATAAGTCACACACAACTTTTGATTTTTGTAATATTCGTTAATAGTACGTCATTAGTTAGTTAAAAATTTAATCAATAGGCTTGTACATAAGTTTTAATTAAGATGATTATTAGAGATGAATTACCAATTAATTTTATTAAATATTAGAATTTTAGGAAATTTATTGAAGTAATTTATCTAGAATTTAAAATTTAATTTAAAGCGACTATTGTTAAAATATGTTTTTCTTTTTTCATAAAGGAGAGGGATAAATTGAAATATTTTCTTAAAATTGAATGAAAAATTGTATGTAGTTGTTGAGATATTTTAATTATATTTGTATTTATTATTGTGTATATTTATATTGTAAATTTTTAAAAATATTGAATTATCCGAAATACTGTATTGTATTGTCTTGTTTTGTTTTGTACCGAAAGAACCGAATAACCGAACTGAACTGTACTGAAAATTATAAGAACCGTACTGAACTATACCGAAATTAATAAGAACCGAACTATACCGAAATTTATAAGAACCGAAATTCCAATACAATACGGAGATTTGTAGATAACCGAATTGGACCGAACTGTGTACACCCCTAGTGGCTGTAATAAGGGAGTGAGTTAGGAAGGATAGCTGGAAACAATGAAGGTGTGATCTTGGACCTTAAGAGGCCATGTACAGAGGTGGACTTTGAGCAGATGGGCCATGAAGAAATCTCAAAAAACTATATTGTGGCAGGACCTGGGACCCAGGCCTACTAGGGCCCATGAGTTTAACTAGCTGGAAATGCCATAGGCTGGGCAACCCACGAACATTAAATGTTCTTAAAGATGTCATTTATATTCATAGGCCCATCATTGTTTTTCTTATGGAAATAACGATTAAAAAAGATAGAGTTGAAAGAACATGTAAGCATATAGGTTTTGAAATGTGTTAGGCGGTGGATGGGGTGGGCCATGGGGTGGGATTGCTATGTTATAGAAAAATGAGTTTATGGTTCAAATTCTTTCCTCCTCTGTTAACTTCATCAATGCTAAAGTCTCCTTACAGAACTCGATTTCTTTGAGGTTAATAGGTTTTATGGGTATCTAGAAAGAAGTCGAATAAGATAATCATGGGACCTATTGCATTCACTGTCATATGGGTTTAGTGAGTCGTGGTGTTGTGTGGGCGATTTCAACAACATCTTAAGAGGTTATGAGAAGAAAGGTGGGAATAAGCAACCCAATTGGCTTATTCAAGGTTTCAAGGAGGTGGTGTTTGATTGTGGGTTTCCAGATCTAGAGATGGTGGGTTATCCTTTCACGTAGGAGTCAGGTAGAGGCACGCACAAATGGGTTGAAGAGGAGGTTGGATAGAGTGTTAGTAAATTCTTCTTGGCTTTCCTCTTTTACTGACTCAGTGGTGCACAATGTTACAACTACTAGCTTGAATCACTCGACAATATTGCTAGAAATGAAGTTTTTGATGAAAACACTTATGTTTAGGCATTTTCGTTTTGAAAATGTGTGGCTTCGGGAGACAAGTTGTTCAAAATTTATGCAGTAGCTTGGACGAAGTCCGGACTTTTATCTATCTAGAAAAAAATTATTTCCTATCAAGGGACTCTTCAGACATGGAGTTTATTTCTTGAGGGTAATTTTAAGAAGTCAATAAAGATTTAGAGGAAAGAGAGATCGGTATTTAATGGAGCAGTTCTATAAAGCGGAAAGAGAGTATGCCAAAGTTCTCAAACAATAAGAAGATTTTTGAAAGCAGAGAGCTAAATTATTTTGGTTGCTGGAAGGGGACAGGCATTTTCATTCTTATGCTTTTGCTCGACAGAATGTGAATAATATGTTGCAGCTAAAGGATATTTTAGGTAGATGGTGTGGATGGGGCTCAGGGTTAGAGAAATTAATCATTGATTATTTTCAAGACATTTTCAAAAGCAATAGGCGTAGAGGTAAACATATTTTTTCAAAGGTTCAGAAAAGAGTTTCTGAGGACCAAAATGCAGAGCTTATATCGGAGTTCAGTGAAGCAGAGGTAAAAGAGGCTTGTTTCGCTATGCATTCTGATAAGAGCCTGAAACCAGATGGTTTAAACCCAGCGTTTTATCAGAAATTTTGGAACATAGTTGGGTCAGATGTAAGTAAAGCTTGCTTGTCAATTCTTAGTTGTTGTGAACTGCCTCGTAACTTGAATAACACTTTTATCGTTTTAATTCCAAAATGAGAAAATGCAGAGCTAATAACAGATATGAAACCAGTATCCTTGTGTAATGTTTTGCTTAAAATTGTGTCAAATATGTTGGCTAACATGTTGAAAAAATTATTGCCATTTATTATCTTTGATTCGCAAAGTGCGTTCATTCTTGGATGTCTTATTACAGATAATATTATTATGGCATATGAAGTTCATAATTTGAAGTGTCAAAAGCAAGGGAGAAGAGGTGTGGCAGCGCTAAAATTGGATATGAGCAAGGCTTATGATCACGTAGAATGGCCTTTTTTAAAGTAGATGCTAACCTGTTTGGGGTTTAGTACAATTTGAATTAAATGGATAAGATTATGTGTGGAGTTAGTTTCTTACAGGATATGTATGGTGGAAGGAAGTTAGGCCCTATTACTCCCCAAAGGGAAGGGGTGTGCAAAACCCAATCCAATTCTCTAAACTCGAATAACTCGACCTAAAGTTTGCATTCGGGTAGGGTTGATCGGGTTATATGGATCGGGTCGGTTAGAAATTTTGAGGATTTTGAGTCGAGTTAGTTAAAACCCTTCTTGACCTGACCTGACCGAACTAATATATAAACTGTATTTTTTTCACTCTATACCCACCTAGTCCCAACCCCTCACTCTTTCTCTGTCTCTCCATCATCTTTGCTTCCACATCCCCTCATTTTTATCTCTCTCCATTGTCTCTACTTCTATATCCCTTTCTCTCTCTCTCTCCGTCATCTGCACTTCAATCTCTCTTTCTCTAGGCTACCATATTCTTTATTTCCCCCTCTTTCTCTCTCTTTCCTTCTATGTGCCATCTCTTTACTACCAAGATGGTGAATAACATAAGGTTTTTATATCCATGAGGAGTAATTTTGTGTTTGCTACAAGCTTTTGGTGATTATCGAGCAATGAGAACCACAAAGAAAAAGAAAAAATCCAGATCCAGCGAGGAGAAAGCATAGATTTGGATTTTTGTTAGCCTAAGATTTGGATTTTTTGTAGGTTGAATTGAAGCTTTTTTTGTCATTTTAATTTTCTTGGTTTTTGATATGGGATTTTAAAGGATGTATTTGAGGCCTGAGATATGGGATTTTCAATTGAAGGATGTGTTTGAGGTCTGAGATATGGGATTTTGAGTTGAGATTTTTGTAGATCATTGAATTTTTTGGTTCATCGGGTCGAGGTCCGAAAATGTTTGAGTTCTATAGGTTGGGGTCCTACTAATACTTAGGGTCGGTTCGAATAAGGGTTTTGGCCATATTACGGGTGTCGGGTTGACCCGAGCCTAACCAATGCACACCCTTACCAGAGAGGGTTGCAACAAGGCAATCATTTATCACCATACCTATTTATAATTTATGTAGAAGGTCTTTATGCTCTTTTGCATGACAAGGAACAACAAGGGAGGCTGCATGCGTGTCGTGATGCTTCTTTAGCCTTTATTATTTCTCACCTTTTTTTCGCAAATGATAGTTATCTTTTTTTAGAGCTAATCCTGAGGAAGAAACTTGTGTTTAACAGTGTTTGAACCGTTATGAATTGGCATCAAGTCAGTGTGTCAACTATCAAAAATCTATAATTTTTTTCAACTTTAACACATGTAAAAGTACAATTGCGGCAGTAAACGATTTACTTTGTGTCAAAAAGGTTGATGATCTGTGTTTTTATTTGGGAGCCCTAATTGCTATAAGGAGGAGTAAAAATCATGCTTTTGATTTTCTGATGGATCGGATATGGCGTAGGATAAATGATTGGAAGGAAAACTTTTATTTTTGGCGGGTAAAAGATCCTGATTAAGTTTGTCTTACAGTCAATATTGACTTACATCATGGAAATTTTTAAATGCTGATCCAATTCTGGAAGGATGTTAACAGGATTTTTAACAAATTTTGGTGGCGTTCAAATACAAGTGGTTACTCAGGTATTTGTTGGCAGAATTGGGAAAGGCTGTGTAAACCAAAGAGGATTAGTGGATTCAGGAGCCTGCATGAATTCAATCTAGCGCTATTAGTGAAGCAAAGATGGTGCATCCTTCAATATCCTGGATCGCTTGTCGCTTCTCTTCTTATGGCCGGGTATTTTCGCAATTCTAATTTTTTAAATGTTAGGGTGGGTCATAATCCATCTTATGTTTGGAGAAACATCCTTCACTACAAAAAAAAATTTGGGAATTAGCGACGCCACGACTGACTGTCATAAATAGCTCAATCGCAAGGAGTTTTGCGACTAAAACATAAAATAGTCGCTAAAAATAGCAACGGCAAAACTGTCACTACAAATAAAAATTCTATCGCTAAAAAACCCATGAAATTTGTCACCGTAAATATTAAAAAATTATTAGCGACAGAAATTCCGTCGCTGTTATATCGCTAAAAATATTAGATTTTATTATTATTATTATTATTATTATTATTACATTCAAATTTTAATTTATGTAAATAATAATTATGCAATATTATTAACAATACTATTAATTTGAAAAATATTTAACACATATTTAGCGACGAAAATTGTTGTCTCTTAGCCGTCGCTAAATGTTATATTTTATTTATATTTTATTTATTTATGCATTTATTTACATAACATTGAACAATGAATAATTTCATTGTTTACACAACATTGAACAATGAACATGCATATGTATATAAATGCAAATCATAATCTAATTTATAAATTTATATTCTAAAACATAATGTCATTACATATAGTATATATAATTAAAATTACTTGAAATACTTAATGAGTTTATCATCCAAACAAAATATCATCCTAAATAATAAACCATACTAATAATAATATAATCCAAAATAACATTAGTAATAAAGTTTAAATAAAACACTAATGGAGTAGTGGTGATGTCACTTCGAGGTAGAATCGCCATTACCAAATAGAAAATCAGCATGTAGATGAAGACCTTGTGCAGCTGAAGGGGAAACATCATCATTATGTGCTGGTGCTTTAGGATGAGAAATGGCGAATTTCACAAAGGTTTCTATTCCATATATGAATGAGGAATTAGTCCTTCCTCTTCCATCCCACTGATTATACATCCAACTATGATTTGAGGAGTCCATTTAGACTACATTTTTTATATTTAACAAAGTGAGAAAAAAAACCAAAAGTTTGATAGAGATATAAAGTATTGATACTTGAATACACCATAAGATGACAATGCATGTAAATATAAGGGAAATTTAAGGCAAACGTGACATGCTTATTAAATAGGTATATGCCTATTTATTAATGAGAAAATAAGCTAAATCAAAATAAAATAATTTCATTTAAAGTTGTTTCTTAAATAGCCCCTAGAAATTTTAATACCAACTAAAAAGGCTCTATTTATTTGATTTATAAATTATATCATATATTTTTGGTTATTTATGGAACTGAACAGAATTGATGTCCTAAATTTGTTTGTAATGGCAAGAGAGTTAGAAAAAAAAAACAACTTCACAAATATCACATTAAATAAAAATGGCAAAACTTTGTAAGGAAGCTACAAAAATGCACTGCAATCACCAAAATTCTATATATAAAACTAACTCCTGACCTAAATCCCTCTTGAGTTCCACACTTGAAACTACAAGATTTTAGTAATATACCTACAACAAACATAAAATGCAGGTATGGCAGTAGCAACAAAGAGAAAAAAAATGTAAATTTAGCACTAGAAAAATAGAAATGCAGAATCATAAATTTTTGAACTAATGATGCACTATGTTTGTAACTAACTTGATTAATGGATAACCTATTAATTGCCACATAATATCTAACAACTGAGAAATTAACTAAACATAAACCATAAACCAAGCAGAACTATCACTATTTAAGTTCCAGGTATGTCATTTACAGAACTGAAGAAGAGAACAAAAGAAGATAATAATAGACCTTTTTTTCCAGTTTTAATTTTGGATAGAAAAAATTAAGTTATATCAAACCTAGTAATAATAGAGGTATATACAAAAGAAGGTAATAGACATTTGATTTAATTTGGCTGAGACATTAGAGTGCAGGGACTGACAGAAAAAGAAAAAGGTTAAAAATAAAAAGCTTTATTTTTAAAGAAAAGTCATACTATACTTCTACATGGCTTTATTTATTCATTTTTTAATATCAAACCTTAATTTGGCTTAAATGTTTCTTCGACGGGTAGCAACTCTATGCAACTAAATGATTTATTTTAAAAAAAAGCTTAATATGCTAATTGCCCCCTTCAAGTTGTAATCAATTGCCAAGCCGCTACTCTAACTTATATGTTTACCAATTGAACACCTGAAATTGAATTTATAAGACATAATAAACACTCTTGTGCTGACATGGCATTATTAAATCTGATTAGGATTGGAAAGTGAATTATACATGCCATTAAGAGAGTGAATCAACTATACAATCAATATTTTCTCTCTTCTTTGAATAAATTGTCTTTTTCTTCTTCTTCTTCTACAAATTAAAAAAAAACAAAAAAACAGAAGTCTAGAAAAAATGTTCCTTGATAAGTTTGATATCATCCAAACTAAAAATCTTACAAATAAATGCCCAATCTCTCCAAAATGCTTACATATTTTCAAACAAATTTGATATTTTCAGATTCCCAATCGCAAATAGGAAAGGCCAGCAAATAAGAAATGGATATTAGTATAGCTTGATTTAATTGCAAACTTTTAAACAATGAAAGACCCAAATTATAACGAATGAAGTTGCAGATTTTTGTGTTCTTATTTGGAAAAAAAATTGCAAATCTTGGTGAAGCAGCAACATAATTGAAAATAAATTGACCATTAAACAATAAACCTTCAAAATTGAAAATGGAAAATTAACAAATCTTTTTCTTCCTTCTCTTTCTGCAAGAATATAGCAAACTAATCTAACTGCAATAAAATTTTTACATGAACACAACAAAAACACAACAATTCTTTTACACTTGTCTCGCTTATGACTCATCCATGGCAACTCGGTCCACTCATCCTGAGTCATGTCATATGCCCATGTCAAACTCAATGCGTTCTTATTCTCATCATGTCTGCCAGCAATTAGAACTCGACCATTTAGCTCACCTAAAGCGAAGAAAGAACGATTACCGACAATATTCTTGGCCCTTCTCCACCTTCGGTCTTGCAAACTCAATTCTCACGGGGTTTCCTCAAAGCACCATCCCTTGTAGACCGTCCTTCACTGTCGCCAGAGAGAGAGAGGGGAGAGAACAGAGAGAGAGGACGGATGGATGGGGAAAATGGCTGTTGGTGTGTGGTGGCTGGTGGGTGCAGAACTACCACTGGAGAGAGATAGGGAAGAGCGAAAGCAAAATCAAGAGAGAGGGGGAAGAAAGAAACCAGGAGAGAGAGAGAGAGAGAAAAGAGAAACTAGAAGAGAGAGAGGGGAAAGAGAGAGAAGGGATTAAGTGATTATTTTTTAATACACGTGTCTGTTTTTAATTGGTCTAAAATGATGTGTCATCTATCTCAGGCGATTGTCCATCACAAGCTTTCTCCCCATTCCATTTTGTGTTTAAAAGTTATTTAATAATCAACTTAAGGTGTTTAAATGGTAAACATATAAATTAGAGGGGCGATTTGGCAATTGGTTACAAGTTGACGGGGCAATTAGCATAATGAGCCAAAAAAAATCAACATTAAATATTTTAATAGAATTTTTTAATAAGTATAATGCCCCCATCATTTTCCTGTTACTACAATATCTTCACAGGCAGAGGCAGTATATCATAATCTCTCTTCAAGATAAAAGTAAAAATTAAAAAATAAAATATATAATTAATAATGGAAGCCAATCAGAATCCAGAAAACTTCCATTACACAAAAATATATTGAGTTTTACCAAAAACCATAGAGCACATTTAAATGAAAGCATGTTTAGTAACCATAGTTGAACACATTAATTACATGTTTGAAACAATGACAAACATAGTATATATTATATGAAAATTACATTGTTAACTTCCTTTCATTGCACATCCATTTCATGATTCAACTAAATTTTTCTTGTTACTAATTAGCTCTCCAATTGGGCATCTAATGTTTTTAATTCTTCATGTGTTCACCATCCATCTCAATAATTCATCTTGTAATATAGTTAAAAATTTAAATAGTTAAAAAGATTCATCTTGTAATTTGGAGCACCATTCCTCATACTATATATTTTGGGTTACTACCTATGCATTTCTACGAGAATTCATAAGAGAATACTATTTGAGTTTGACATTAAATGGATTTGTGGGACTCCTATGATATATTAAGCAGTACACTCACTTGAACTGTGCCCATATGCTAAGAGAAAGTCGGGAAATAAAAAAAGCTCCAATTTTTAATTCATTTTGGCATTACAGTATGTTCAGAAAACGTCTACAACAAGACTGGAGCCGTTAAGCAGGAAATCAATGAGCTCTATAAAGAAAATAAAAATTGAATAGTAATATGTTACTATATCAACAAATCTATTTATTTTTAGACGGACCCTAAGTTTGTGTGGACAAAAACGACAAGTAAACTTACATCTCATGCACCAAAGGCCACCAAAAATGGTTTTACCGATGAGGCCGCTGAAATCTTCCTCGACAGTCTCAATTTTCCCCCTCTTTGATCTCCTTTTTTTTCAGCATTTGGGGATCGTTGATTGACATCGGAATGTTTGCCTAGTCGACTGGAATTCAGTGGTGGTGTCCCTTCCGCTAACCGATACGGGAGTTGTCCAAAATTTGCAAAAGATGCCTTGGTTCCTCTCTCAAACTCGGGTCTGCCATCATGAATGGGGGGAAGAAAGGTGGGCTGGACGATACTGCGAGAATCGCCGGTAGTTTTGTCGCCGTCTCCGGTTTGCCCCTCCGCCGCTCTCTCTCTCTCTCTCTCTCTTTTTCAAGATTTTGGCTTAATTTGAGAACACTAAGAGAGAGAGAGAAATAAATTTTTAAGTAGGCATAGTTAGGAATTTTTTTTTTTTTTTTCAAATAACGACTACATTAGCAGCTAAAATACCACTATCGCTAAATTTAATAAAATAATTGTTACACCTTTAGCGACAACAAAATTAGTTGCTAAAACAGTTGCAAATAAAGGTGCCAAAAATTGTATCCAAATCTAGCGACCAATATTGCCGTCGCTAAATTTAAACATCAATTAACTACTATTGTATAGTGGCAAAATTATTTTTGGAAATAGAAAAATTGAATAGTTTTTAGCGACAAACTATATCTTCACTAATTTAGTCGCAAAAAAAGGCGCTATCAATTGCCGCCAAAATTTAGCAACTGTTTCTTTTTTTTCCATTGCTATTCTGTAACTAAAGTTGCCACCAGATTGGAAAAATGGATTTTCACGACTAACTCTGAAAACAGTCGCTAATTAGTGATGAAAATATATCTGTCGCTAATTTTCGTTGCTAATTTGGGATTTTTTTTTTATAGTGCTTGTTGGTTATGATATTCTTAAAAAAGGGTTGATTTGGAAGGTTAGGGATCAAAAATCTATTGATATTTTGGATAGCCCTTGGCTTCTAAATCGTGAAAACCTAAAGGTCACTAGTACTACAACTGGCCATAATTTACTTTATGGTAATTGGAATAACGCTTTGATTGAGACTGGTTTTAATAAAAGAGATAAAAATCATATTTTTCTATTCTTTGAAGAAGCTACTGGACCAGTGATAGTTGGCAGTGGTTCTTAGACAAGAAAGGTATTTTTTTTTTGTTAAAACGGCTCTTTTACAGCTATGGGTTTCCAAATGTTTAGACCACGTCCTCAACCATCAGTTCTGTGGGGCAAGCTTTAGTCTATTAAGGTCCCTCCCAAAGTGAAAAATTGTATATGGAGGGCTCTATATTCTTGTCTCCCAACTTTGAGTAACTTAGTTCAAAGAAGGGTCCAAGTCCATCATGATTGCCCGATTTGCCTGTTGTAGGAGGAAGATGAATCCCATGTTTTTGTTAGTTGACACTTTACGCAACTGTTTTGATACTCATTTTTTAGGACTTTTGGATGGGGATAGTTACAAACATTTTTGAGTGGCTAACTTCTTTGTTAGCTTCTCTTTAGGAAGATTTACTTGTTGATATCTTCTTCATAATATGAAGTCTTTGGTCAAACTAAAACAGAGTTGTTTGGCATAATAGAAGAGAACCTCTAGATTGGGTTATAACATCCCTTCCCCATACGTAGCACACCGCATGATAATATAGACAGTGTGCAATGATGGGTGGAGGATGCTACCAAATAGAGACACAGATAAAATAATAATAAGAACAGAATAATAAAATTCCTTCACATCAAATCAATTTTTGACACTTATCGCATACATATACATCTCTTGCATAACACAATTCGTTTTAATCATATTACAACTTATCATTTATTACAGAATAATACTTAATTACATTACAAATATTAACAGTAACATTATATAACAAAACCTACAGACTCGTTGGCCAAAAACACTGCGAAAGCCCGGACGATACTTCTATCTCCTTAACCTGCACGGACAAACACTCGTGCTAAGTACAAAGGCTTAGTGGGAAAACCATATGATGAACAGCAACTCACAGTGGTCGTTAATGCATATTACATACACATGCAGCATATGTTCAAGATATCATGATTCATAAAATACCAAAAAATGAAGTATAAGCTACCATAAATTCATATCACAGTTTCTGTAACAACTTTCCAAAATGGACGCATTTCCCACTAAGAAAAGCTAGTGTGAAAATCACAAGGGACGCACTACCTTTAAAACAATGACTTTTGGCGCCTGGAGCGATAAGGCGGTATTACTCCGAATGACTTCCCTTTAGGCAGAACTTAATTCAGAGTCCTGGGGGCAAAATGTTTATTGACGGGGGGGGGGGGGGGGGGGGGGGGGGGGCAAAGATGCGCACGAGCCAGTTCTCCTTGAAAAGATTCTGGGTCAGAGTCCGCAAAGCCAAGACAACGCTTTTCTATATCCTTGGGAGCATCAGACAATGTGAGCAGCCGAGCAACACCCTCAATGAATCCCTTAACCACCTGGGATGTGGTTTATTCATTTTTACATATCACATGCATGTCACGTGCATTCAGTCTTTTACACATTTATATATGCACACACAATTCTTGTACATTAATCCCTTGCATGTGTTTTCTGTATATAGTTTTGTATGTATATTTCACACACATAATTCCATACGCACACACAATCTTTTGTATATGTTATTGTGTACATGACTTAGAGGGAAGGGTCCGAATAGACCTCATGAGTAAGGGTGATCCAAGAGATAGGTTCAGCTCAACATTACCGACCACTGTATCCGGCATAAAATCAGGTGAATATGTACAGAGGTGGAACCCCCAGAAAAATAAGCCTATCCAGGCACACCATGCTGAGGGCAATCCGGAATCACACAAATCTATAGAAAACAAGATCCTTTGAGAAGTCAGACTACCCACACATACTTCAATTGGAGGCAATCAGATGCAAAAGTGGACGGGGTACAGTTTCAGCTCTACATCGGCACTCATCCATGCCGAACAATCAGATCAAGATGAAGTCCTCACGAGAATGGAATCTCATGGACCTGCTCCCAAAAAGACATTTAAAATAATAAGCCTATTTATGCGCGCTATATCGAGGGTAATCAGGTAAGTTTCTCTATCCTAAGAGGCATGCACACACACCACACAGAGTGTACAAAATCCAAATTCAAATGTACAAAGAGTACAAACTCTCAAACCAAAATAACAAAAACAAACTCTCAATCTGAAAACAACACAAAAAATGCAAATTCTCAAACAAATAAAACAAAGCAAAAAGAAAAAGATATTTTCAAGGCCTTGAAAATCCAAAATACTGTAAAATTCAAATACATTCAAAATGTAAAGATCAAAAACAAAACAACCAAAAAACAGAAACAAAAACGAAAATAAAATAGAAAAATCATCCGCCTGCAGGCAAGCAACAAAACCTCCAATTTAATTTTCCTTTGAGAAAGCTCAAATCTTTTTTCCACCCCGGAGGCTCAATATCAAATTCTCTCACCCTCTTGAGAAGTATGCAGATCTTTTCAACAAGGAGGCTGCATTAGAGATGATAGAGGAATCGATATCTGGCATATCACAGTCAGTGCAATCAAGAAAATGGGGAACAACCAACCGTCCTTCGGGGGCACACTCTGACGTTGGCCCCAACAGGTATGTACTGCCACAGGTATGCATCTCTTTTATATGCCCTGTACATATGCTTTTTCCTTATTGTAGTAAAAAAGGAAGAGGTCCAGGATAAGCTCCAGTAAAGAAAGCGATAATTGGTTCACCATACTAACCTAAGGATGGTCGACAGTCGGATAATGTACTAGCCGAATGGGGGTTAGCAGATCAGACATTATACTAGCCGAATGGGGGTTAGCAGATCAGACATTATACTAGCCGAATGGGGGTTAGCAAATCAGACATTAAACTCGCCGGATGGGGGTTAGCAGATCAGACATTGCACTAGCCGGATAGGGGTTAGCAGATCAGATAATGTACTAGCCAGATGAGGGTTAGCAGATCAAAAATTGTACTAGCCAGATGGTAGTTAGAGAACACTACATCTCACAGACACTGTACAGGCCGGGACGAGGCTAGCGGATCACTAGCGATAGAAGAGATCGCAAATAGAGGTTGTAGTCAGAGAGTACTGCATCTCACGGACACCGTATAGGCCGGGACGAGGCTAGCGGATCACCAGCGATAAAAGAGATTGCAAACAGAGGTTGTAGGCAGAGAATACTGCATCTTACAGCCGCCGTGCAGACCGAGATGAGGTTAGCGGGGGACAGCGATAGAACATATCGCAACAGAGGATGGAGTTAGAGACAGTACACCTCACACCGCGCAGGCCGAGATGAGGCTAGCAGGATAGACCTGCCACCGTGCAGACCGAGACAAGGTTAGCGGGGCACCAGCGATAGAACAGATCGCAATAGAGGATGGAGTTAGAGAAATTACACCTCACACTGCACAGGCCGAGATAAGGCTAGCGGAACAGACCAGTCACCGTGCAGACCGAGACGAGGTTAGCGGGGCACCAGCGATAGAACAGATCGCAACAGAGGATGGAGTTAGAGACACTGCACCTCACACTGCGCAGGCCGAGATGAGGCTAGCGGGACAGACCAACCACCGTGCAGACCGAGACAAGGTTAGCGGGGCACCAGCGATAGAACAGATCGCAACAGATGATGGAGTTAGAGACACTACACCTCACACCGCGCAGGTCGAGATGGGGCTAGTGGGACAGACCAGCCACCATGCAGACCGAGACGAGATTAGCGGGGCACCAGCGATAGAACAAATCGCAATAGAGGACAGAGGATGGAGTTAGAGACACTACACCTCACACCGTGCAGGCCGAGATGAGGCTAGCGGGACAGACCAGCCACCGTGCAGATTGAGACGAGGTTAGCAGGGCACCAGCGATAGAACAGATCTCAAACAGAGGATGGAGTTAGAGACACTTCACCTCACTCCGTGCAGGTCGAGACGAGACCGGTAAGGGCACCTACATTCGTTTATCAACGAGCAGATCGAGTCGAGACCTGCCAGATGAACACCCCGAAGGTAAGGATTGCTCCAGGTACGCTTTTCTTTCCTTCTTCTCTGAATTTTGGCTCACCTAGGCACTTGTGCACTAGCCTCCCCAAAATTGGGGGCAACTGTAAGCACCGTGTCCCGAGGCGGTCCAGATCAGAGATTATCCAATAAAGAAATCAATGCCTGGTTCCGAATAGATGGATAAAATTCAGAGATTTCGGTTCTTTGAGTTCACGAGAATTAATGGTTTTTATTTGCGGTAGAAAGAAGCAGAAAATCGGGAGAATTTAGACTTAAATTTTCAGTTTTCTTCCACAGACAGTCAGACTGTCGGTCGCGGGGTATCCGTCGGTCATAGCGGCAGCCCGTCTCACTCGCCACGAGGGACGGGCCGTCTGTGAGTTTACCGACGGCCACGTGTCCGAACTAACGAACACGTGTCCGTTGGCATGTGCCCGTCGGTAGGTCAGGCGCCCGTCGGTTAAATCCTATTTTTTGGTAGAAATGGGATTTAACCGATGCCCGTCGGTCAGACTCCGACGCCCGTCGATCGTGTCTTTCTATAAAAAGGGAAATTTCACACTTTTTTTTAGGTTGGAAAAATTCTCATTTTACCCTTATAAAGAAGAATCCAATTTTCACTCCAAAAGGTTCAATAAATCTCTTTCGTTGGTTTTGTTTTCTTCTCGTGAAACGTGTGGGACCAAATCCAACCAAATTTTTATCCAAAAAGGTAAAATCTGAGGGTAAATATTCTGGACACGCGTTCTGTTTAGTTTATTTTAGTTATTTTCATATTTTTATTAACCTTACTTGATTTTATTTTTTATTTTCATAACTTTATCTTGATTTTTGGTTAATTTTGGATTTTTTTCGATACTAACATATTTATTATTTTTTGTCAAATGCCATTTTCTTGTTTTTTTTTGGCGAGTTTGAACTTGAGACAACGGTCGCCGTTCACACACTAGGAGAACTCCTTTTGGTTTAATTCTGTAACTTTATTATTTCGTTTGTTTATTTATTTATTTGTTTATTCTTAGTCTTCATTGTATACAAATTATTTTATCTCGCGCAAATAAAAATAAACAAACGTTTTATAGTAATTAATTGGGATTTTTAACGAAGCCAAGGACCAATATCCTATTTTTCTTATCCAATGAATTCATCAACGAAAATTATTTTTATAATAATCAAAGTCAAGGACCAATGTCCTCATGATTAATTTCCCGATTTTATGTATGGTTTGCACTTCTAAAATGGGAGTTGTATTCCGCTCCTAGTGTTGTTGTATTCCGCTCCTAGTGTTGTTGTATTTCAATTTAAATGTCTTTCTTTATTTCATTTATTTATCGCTTTCACCATGGATAATTGTGCCTTAATTAAATTGCATCGTGTGGAGAGAGAGTGAATTAATAAATTCAAAACTTAATTGTAAAGTTAATCAAGGTAGAAATAGATGAGAAGTCCCGAACCCGTCTCTGGTATTTGGACTCAACGAGGCGAGAGGTCTATCCGATCACTCATTGGAATATAGACCTCCAAGACTCCTCTTGCGTCCCGCCAAATGACTCAGTAAATCCTAGGCTCCAAGGGAGAGAGGTTCATCCTCCAAGACTCCTTTTGGTTGGCCCAAAATGGATACATGCGCTGTCTTAGGCTCTCCGAGGCGAGAGGAACTTTCCCAATGTTTTATTGGGTGGCGACTCCATGAAACCTCTTTGTTGCCCAAAATAGACGCACTTGCAATTCGTTGCAAGTTGTCAACGAACCTCACTTACCCGATCGCCCTCAAGCGGGCGGTCAAGGGGCGCCCCCGGGGTTCGGCCCGCGTCACACCAATCATTTTGTAAATCCAAATGTCTATTTCATGTCTGGCACACTTTTACTTAAGTTATTGTTCGATGTTCACCTAACATATTCACTTAGAGATAAGAATACAACGTTCATATATTTTTGATGCATAAAGGTTTCTTACATAACCTATTTATACAAGTTAACAAAGTCTGGATCCTAACGGTCAGATATGCATATCATGTCATACATTCAAAGTTCACACATACAAATGCCTTTAATATATGTAAATAAAGGCATTCATATAAATCACTTACTGGTTATTTGATTATAGCAATTACACATATTAAACACTTTTAATAATTCTCTATATTGACCTTATACAAGTAACCAATACTTACAACTTTAAAATAGATCAAAATATACATTTCTCACATACCTTTCCTTGGACAGTCAAAAATCTTTCCTGCATACTTATTAAAATTGTAACAGCCCGAAATTGATCCTAGTAGTATCGAGCGTAATTAGCGTTAGTAAGTGAGTGTAAATTAGGGTTTTTTATTTTGGATCAAATTGAAAATGGGAATTAGGGACTCAATTGTAAGAAAATAAAGTAGTGTAGTGACTAAAAGGTAATATTGCATGATTAGTGTAAGTGGAAGATTAATTAGGTTAATTAAGATTAATTAACCTTAATTGAGCCATAGTGGAAACCAAGTGTTGTCTTGAGGAAGTGCCACCTAGCTTTGGGATAGTTTGTGGAGTGACACCTCATATTTCCATGCATATTTAAGTGTGGGAAGTGGCAAAATCTGTCACTTTGTTCTTCTTTTGAGTCCGACCACTTTTCTCTCTCTCTCTCACTTCAATTTCTGCAATTTCTTCTTCTTGCTTCTCTTCGTGCATGTTCATGGGTGGTGAGTAAAGTGGTTAGGGAGAGAGATCCAGTGATAACTTAAAGGTAAGCTTATGTGTTTGTCTTCTTCATCTTCTTCTCTTTTTCCTTTGGAAATTATGTTCAAATGTTAATTGTGGTTTGAACGTATGCATGTGTATGTTGCTGGAAGTTGGTGAACCAAGTAAGAGAATTAAGGGTAAAGAGAAGGTCACCTAATTGTATGTGAATAGTTGTGTTTTGAAGTGTTTGAGATATTTGTTTATTATGTGTTAAATTGCTAAATGTCATGAATTGGATAGTAAGTTAGTGCAAAATTGACCATTTAAGTGGAAATTGTGATATTGATATGTAGTGAATAGTAGAAATTATCGTTATGTTAAAGTTTAGTGTAAGTGTGATTTTGATACTTTTGAATGATTGAATATGCTAGTTATATTTGTGAATCTAGAAGTGATATATAAAGGTTTGTTTATGTTGATTATAGCATGAGAATTAAGGAGGTAAATCATGCATGAGTAGTGAATAAGTGTGCCATGAGTTAGTGTGTGTGATTTGGGTTTGGAGTTAAGATTGGCTTCTATCATGAGCATGATAGAATGCTAGATGATTGCCATAGCGGGTACTGTCGTGAGCATGACAGTAGTGAATGCATATTCTGTCGCGTGTGCGAGCTATGCCGCAAGCGTGACAGAAGAAATGCCACATTCTGTCGCGAGCGCGACAATATGGGAGTTTGCAAATGTGAATTTATTACTTTATGAACTTTATCATGTGACTAATAGATATTTTGTATATGAGATTAAGAAGGGCATATATGTATACCATGTGAATTATTATTGAAATGCACAAAGAAATTGTAAGTATGTTATACATGAGGACATTGATGTGGTATGAATGATTAATGTTATGCGAATAAATATTACCATGTGAATGAACGTAAAATGAGTAAATAAACTTTTAAGCCTGTAATCAAGTCGTGGATAAATAAGAATACTTATGAAGGGCTAGTGATTCGTAGCTGCTAGTGTGGCACCGACGGGTGTCTAGTGATTGATACTGACGGGTATCCAGTGATATAGTGTTTGGGACTTCGGTCTCTAGTGTTTAATAACTATTATACTCGTATCCACTTCTGTACAATACAGGTTAGCTATAAATAACATGTTATATTATGTTTGTTGATAATGTTGTGTACCTGTGTATATATAAGATTGTAATATTATGATCAGTGTAGTGTTGGCTGTGCCATAGTGTAGTGATATCGTTATTGTATTATATGCTATTATGGTATGTTATCGAAGCCTTCCATTACCAGTGAATATTAGTGTTTGTTATTGTATAATATGAACTATCGAATATGGCTATTGTGTGGCATGGAACATTGAATCGTGGACATATTATTGCACTAGTGTATGAGTGCTTATTGTTTGATTGAAACATGTTATTGTTAAATAATTGTATGTGAATGCTTGTATTAGTATTGTTTTGTTTACATCCCCACTAAGCATTATCACTTAGCACGAGTGTTTGTCTCCCGTGTAGGTTGTAGCCTGGAGTCATTTTTAGAAGGAAGTGATATGCAGGCCACCATTAGAGCTTGAAGTTGTCTTCCTGGGTTAATAGTTTTGTAATGATATTGTATAGTTAGAGCTCTAATTTTGCTGTAAAAGATAAGTATGTAACTTGTATTGTAATATGTAAGCTACAATGAACTAGTGATAGTGAATGGCATAGTGAAGATTAGCATATGTCAATGGCTAGTGATCATATAGTATAGTAATGAGATGATTATTGTCACCTAAAGATAGTAATATTGATTAAGTATGTTAGTACATTTGGCGATAGCATGTTTGTCACGTAGCGCTTCCTTGTCCTCCTAAGGGACATTGGGGTGTTACAAAAATAAGCATTTATCATAAAAGACCCCCTTACAGTTGATACACATACCTATTTTCACTTATGTACTCATAATGTAATATGCATTATTTGTTACACAATCTTTTATTTAACTGATATCAGAATTGGGATACATTAACACATAGATACCCGAAGGTACTTCGCATATTACGTATGGAAATCCGAAGCATATAAGCACATGGTGTGCATATGTAGAAAAGTTGTGACATGTCGTATCACTAGGCTCATATAACATTCATCAATTATTTCATATTCTTTTCATTTCATTACTTGCCTACACTATCAAGGTAGTGGACAACAGGTGAATACATAGGTACCTGAAGGTACAAAAACATTTTTCTTTTCTTTTCTTTTAAAACACATAAGGATCTTCAGCAAGATCCAAATACATAGGAATCGTGAGGACCCAAACGCATAGGGACCTGATCAGGGTCCAAGAAAAACATAGGCTGTAGCAAATAAAACTCTATAGGCATTCCTATCTATCCACAATCGACTGATGCAGGCTATACACATAATTATTCTCATTTATGATACCCATATCACTCTTACGTATTTTTATAGGTACATACTTTTACAGTAATCATATACTGGTTTTGCCTTTATTTATTCAAATACTGTTTATTTATGCCATGACTATCATATTCAGAAATAATGATCCTAACCATGTACTAGTTAGAAATTTGTACATCCATATACATGGGAGACTTACATATAGGGCATAACACTATTATGCTCAATATACAATCATATAACACAAACTTACACATATATGCACCACATGTATTTTCACATACTCATTGAATTTATAAATGCACATTCTTACCCTTGAATACCATAAAATGTCACATTTAATTACTCATGCTAATCATTAAGCTCATTTAATATTCATTATTGTAGTCATATACTGACATTGATTACTTACTGTGAATTATATTCCATACATTAATCAATGAATATACACCGATCATTTCATTTATATAGTAAAGCATGGAGCACTTAGAAATAAATGTAATTATTACCTTAAACTATTGATAATAATTACGCAATTCAACACAACTCATACAAAACTCTGTGATTTAAACCTCATACTATACACTTTAGTCATTTAATTGTATAATTAAAACAATACTTGATTCAAACAATTATTTTACAATTCAAATCTGGAAAACAGAGGTCACACGATGGTCATAAAATCCTGCCAGCCGTGTGAAACTTTGAAAACCAATTTTTATCAAACAGAAGACATTTACACGGCGGTATAAGAATCCTGACCGCCGTGTAAAACATTCCACATGTTGTGAAAGAAAACCTGACCACTGTGTAGCACGCATAAAATCCAGAAAATTACAAATAGCTTACATTTACACGGCAGTCAGGAAATGCTTACCCACTGTGTAGGCTTTCACACGATGGTAAGGAAAACCCTGACCATCGTGTGACCGAGGATGGTCACACTCGCGACTTAGACGCACTCGTGACAGAGACAAAATAAACATTCAACACGCAATCACACGGCGGTTAGGAATTTCTGACCGTTGTGAGACCCACCAGACAGGCAAAACAACACATTCAGAATGCGATCACATGGCGGTTAGGAATTTCTAACTGCCGTGTTATTCAGTAAAAACCCAGATTCACGCTTGGAAGCCTAGCTGTTTCCTTTCCCATTTTAATTCAACTCAAAACCACAACAATTATCACAACTCATGTATGCTCAAACCAACTCTATTAAGTTCAACATCAAAACATTAACATCCTAAACACTTAAATTCATCAATTTACACCAATTCATGAAATTTCATAAATAATGTCAACAACATGAATTTTTCCCAAACCTGAATTTTCTTTGCTCCTATTAATTCAATTGGCTGCACTTCCTTGCTCCTATACTCTTCCATAGTCACAATCATCCAATTCCCTCATCAAACACCACATATAACTCTAATTAGAAATTTTTAACTCTTTAAGAAGAAATCAAAGATATAAAAGACTTATCCCTTACCTTTTCATATCATTTTTACTTCCAAAATACTTAAAACTTGAAGAATCCATCATTCAAACTTATGGCTTGAACTTGGAGAAATAAAATGGCGTTGGAGAAAGAAGAAGAAGAAGAAGAAGAAGAAGAAGAAGAAGAAGAAGGCTTCCCATTTTTCTGCCCTTCAAACCGTCCCTCTCTCTTCTTTTATACCTCCTTCAATTCAATCTCATCCTCAATGCCAAGTGTCACATTATTATAGGTCCATAGGATATTTTTATGCTAAATTCCCCTTTTAATCCCTCATCCTTCTTCCTTTATTTCAATTGGCATTTAACTTTGTTATTTAAAACATTAGCCCACATAAATAATCAATTCTATCTATTTAGTCCAACATTAAGAAATTCCCAAATTACCCATAACCTTTCAATTAATACCAAACACGTCGTCAATTACACTTAGACATTTCAATAGATCAATTACACATTTCAAGTACTTAAGCACTCCGAACACATACGAATCCGACTAGGGTACATGTCGGGCCCTTACAAATCTCTTCTCCTTAAAGAATTTCATCCTCGAAATTCACTTATCTCAGAGAGTCCGTAAACTATACTCCAATTCTCTATCGTTCATATGGATTACTTTTATATCATCATATACATTCTACACTTATAACACATATATTTCATTCAATCTTGTACACTTCTTTCTTAAATGGAATACTTATCTATTTTTACTTACTTCAATTTACTATTGCCTCAAACAATTTCTTTCAATCAAAGTAACTATACAAGTCATAACATTTTCTTGTTCATAATCATACTCAAACTCATAGAACTGATTTAGTCAAATCCCATAAGTCTCCTCTCATTAATTTACGTCCAAATCAGTCATATTCATTAGAATAATCACTACCTTTATCACTATCTAGAAAGCAGAACATATACACTTCACATATAAACCTTTTTACTCATAGCATCTCACTGCACAATTCCTTAATACTTCAAACATACTAGATCCACATGTTACCTTCTTCACTCAAAATACTCATATCACAATCAAAATCTTACTACATTCACTTGCACAAAGTTCTTAAATATATTTTCTTCTTAACTTTGATTATTTACACTTTACACTTACCTTAACAAACACTACCCTCTCCATCAATACGCCTCTTCTTAACATCAAACACTCAATGTACACCCTATCAGCTTTCTCTCCAAAAGAAATGCATACACAAATGCATTTCATGTATGATCAAATAATGCAGATGAAATGAGGATGTGATAATTCATGTATGCAAGATGATGAAAAAATGCAATTTATGCTTTATCAATGCACTTTTCCCATCCCCATGTTTTAATATGCTCATGTTCAAATAATTTCAAGGAGATAGCTGACAGGCATACAGAGTATCTCCACATTCTCATCCAATCCAGACAACTCATCCTATCTTTAAATTCCATCATCAATTAATGTCTCCTCCCTTAGCTAGAGACGGTCATCCATTAACAAAAATTTAGGAATTCACACAGAATTTTCCTCCAAACATCCACTTATACTGAAAGGAATTCTTAACAAAATCTCTAATAACTCATCTAGCAAACACATTTATATTTTACATACACATAAAAGCCTAGGATAGGCAAATCATGATCTACCGAGCTAACAGTTTAACTGAATACCTTATCTTACCGAGAGACTCTAATGCTCAACATATATATGAAGAATGAGGACATCCACTTTAGCCAACACAAAACTCTACAGACACACTTCTAAACACCTAGTCGACTAAGACCGACTAAACCTATGCTATAATACCACTAATTGTAACATCCCTTCCCCATACGTAGCACACCGCATGATAATATAGACAGTGTGCAACGATGAGTGGAGGATGCTACCAAACAGAGACACAGACAAAATAATAAAAAGCACAGAATAATAAAATTCCTTCACATCAAATCAATGTTTGACACTTATCGCATACATATCCATTTCTTGCATAACACAATTCATTTTAATCATATTACAACTTATCATTTATTACAGAACAATACTTAATTACATTACAAATATTAACAATAACATCATATAACAAAACCTACAGACTCGTTGGCCAAAATAACTGTGAAAGTTCGGACGATACTTCTATCTCCTTAACCTTTATGGATAAACACCCGTGCTAAGCGCAAAGGCTTAATGGGAAAACCATATGATGAACAACCACTCACAGTGGTCGTTAATGCATATTACATACACATGTAGCATATGCACAAGATATCATGATTCATAAAATATCAAAAAATGAAGTACAACCTACCATAAATTCATATCACAGTTTCAACCTTCCAAAATATATGTTTCATTTAGTATATTTCATTTATCCCATTTCTTATTTATACATAACTTCAATGAGTCAGGTCAAACATATATTTTGAGAACATAAGTGAAACCTATGAATACATTTATTTAGGTACTAGACCTCACAATTCCTCTTATTAAATTAATCACCTGCTATAGACTTAATCAGTATACATGCTTATATTTGGTTCATTAGAGGCCCAAAGACATATTATGCCTTTACCATGTACCTTTTAAAGCATACTTTTATACACATATTTTCAGTTGTGACGTGTATAATTTACCTAATCATTCTATAAATTCAAATATCTATTTCTTGTCTGAAACGCTTTTCCTTAAGTTATTATTTGATATTCACCTAACATATTCACTTAGAGACGAGAATACAACGTTCATATATATTTGATGCATAAAGGTTTCTTACATAAGCTATTTATATAAGTTAATAAAGCCTGGATCTTGACGGTCAGATATGCATATCATGTCATACATTCAAAGTTCACACATACAAATGCCTTTAATACATATAAATAAAGGCATTCATACAAATCACTTACTGGTTATTTGATTATAGCAATTACACATATTAAACACTTTTAATAATTCTTTATATTGACCTTATACAAGTAACCAATACTTACAACCTTAAAACAGATTAAAATATACATTTCTCACATACCTTTCCTTGGGCAGTCAAAAATATTTCTTGCATACTTACTAAAATAAGCATTTATAATATAAAAAAACCCCTTACAGTTCATACACATACTTATTTTCAATTATGTACTTATAATGTAATATGCATTATTTATTACACAATCTTTTATTTAACTGATTCAGAATTGGGATAAAATAACACATAGATACCCAAAGGTACTTCGCATATTACACATGGAAATTTGAAGCATATAAGCACATGGTGTACATATGCAGAAAAGTTGTGACATGTCGTATCACCGGACTCATATAACATTCATCAATTATTTCATATTATTTTCATTTCATTACTTGCCTACGCTATCAAGATAGTGGATAACGGGTGAACACATAGGTACCTGAAGGTACAATAACATTTTTCTTTTCTTTTCTTTTAAAACACATAGGGATCTTAAGCAAGATCCAAACACATAGAGATCGCGAGGATCCAAACACATATGGACCAGATCAGGGTCCAAGAAACACATATGTTTCAGCAAACAGAACTCTATAAGCATGCTTATCTATCCACAACCGACTGACGCAGGCTATACACATAATTATTCTCCTTTATGATACCCATATCACTCTTACGTATTTTTATAGGTACATACTTTTATTGTAATCATATACTGATTTGGCCTTTATTTATTCACATACTATTTATTTATGCCATGACTATCATATTTAGAAATAATCATCCAAACCATGTACTATTTAGCAATTTGTACATCCATATACATGGGAGACTTACATATAGGGCATAACACTATTATGCTCAACATACGATCATATAACTCATACTTACACATATATGTACCGCATGTATTTTCACATGCTCGTTAAATTTATAAATGCACATTCTTACCCTTGATACCATAAAATGTCACATTTAATTACTCATGCTAATCATTAAGCTCATTTAATATTCATTATTATAGTCACATATTGACATTGATTACTTATTGTGAATTATATTCCATACATTAATCAATGAATATACACTGATCATTCTATTTATAGAGTAAAGCATGGAGCACTTAGAAATAACTGTAATTATTACCTTAAACTGTTGATAATAATTACACAATTCAACATAACTCATATAAAACTCTGTGATTTAAACCTCATACTATACACTTTAGTCATTTAATTGTATAATTAAAGCAATACTCAATTCAAACAAAGGCAATCATTTCACAATTCAAATCTGGAAAACAGAGGTCACACGGAGGTCAAAAAATCCTGCCCGCCGTGTGAAACTTTGAAAACTAACTTTTATCAAACAAAAGACATTTACACGACGGTATAAAAATCCTGACCACCATGTAAAACATTCCACATGGTGGTGAAGAAAACCCGACCACAGTGTAACACGCATAAAATCCAGAAAAATACAAACAGCTTATATTTACACGGCAGTCTGGAAACTCCTACCCACCGTGTAGGCTGTCACATAGTGGTAAGACCATCGTGTGACCGATGATGGTTGGATTCGTGACCTAGTTGCGCTCATGACAGAGACAAAATAAACATTCAACATGAGATCACACGACGGTTAGGAATTTCTGACCGTCGTGAGACCCATCGGACAGGCAAAACAACACATTCAAAATGCAATCACATGGCGATTAGGAATTTCTAACCTCCATGTGATTCCACAAAAACCCAGATTCATGCTTAGAAACCCAGCTGTTTCCTTTCCCATTTTAATTCAACTCAAAACCACAACAACTATCACAACTCATATATGCTCAAACCAACTCTATTAAGTTCAACATCAAAAAATTAACATCCTAAACAATTAAATTCATCAATTTACACAAATTCATGAAATTTCATAAATAATGTCAACAACATGAATTTTTCCCAAACCTGAATTTCCTTTGCTCCTATTAATTCAATTGGCTGCACTTCCTTGCTCTCATACTGTGACGCGCGCTAAACCCCGGTGGCCCCGAAGAGCCGCTTTTAGGTCGTTCGAGAGAGATTCATAAGACTTGCAAAAGATTTCAAGGGTGTCTATTTTAGGTAACAAGGAGGTGTTTTAGAGTCGCCAACAAATAAAACATTGGGAAAGATCGTCTAGCCTCACTCAGCCTAAGACTGTGCATGTGTGTCTATTTTGGGCAATCAGAGTATTTTGGATTCTTCCTTCTAATAAAACATTGGATAGATTCATCTAATCTTGTGAAACCTAAGACGATACATATACGTCTAGTTTGGGTAAGCCAGAGATATTTTGGAGTCCCCACCCCAATAAAATATTGGGATGGTTCGTCTAACCTCATGGAGCCTAAGACAATGCAACTTGGGCCTATTTTTGGCAGTAAAAGATATTTTGGAATTTGCGTTCTAATATAACATTTAAAAGGTTCATCTAATCTTATTGAGCCTAAGACCAAATATGGTTCGGGACTTTCCTTTTATTCATACCTTGATTAAATTATAATTGAGTTTTTAGAGTTAAAATTTTCATTCCATTTTCTCATTCGATTAAATGCAGTAATTAGAGCGCATATCGATCACGTAATAAAAGTGATAAATAAAAGTAAGATTAAAATAAAGTAAATGAAAATGCAATAAATTACAACAAAACTAAGGGAGGAATACAACCTCCAATATTAAATAAATGTGAATCATGCATAAAATGGGGTATTTATTAAAGATGAGGACATTGGTCCCTGCATGCATATTTAAACAAAAAAAAATAATGTTAAGATGTTTGTTTTGCTTGGATGAAAATCAGGACATTCGTCCTATTTTATTTAAGAAAAATTATGCTTATTTGTATAAATCTTTTGCCATTTTCACATCAGCGGGCACAAAATAATATATAACAAATAAGAATTGAAACTTAAAGTAAAAGGAAATAAGATGAGGAAAATAAACCCAATTGATGTCGCTGAATTGCCCTAAAAGGATCTCCTTTTTTGACACTCCGTATTCAAAAGAAACAATTAAACTCATAAAAGCAAGCAACATGTTAGTAAAACAATAAAATAAAATAAAATGACAGTTGAAAAGGATTAAAAAAAATAAATTTTCTGAGTTATAAAAATTTTACTTTGAAAGGAGGAAAAAATAAGATTAAAGAAAAGGAAAGAAAATGAAATAACCAAGGAAAGGGAAGAAAGAACCCAGGGACGGCCCAAATCGCATGAGCGACAGGTGTCTCTGGGCCGACCGACAGGAGGAAGAAAGCGTTCGCGATGGTTATCGGTGGATCTTCAAGCCATCGGTTGTCCCTGATTCGGAAAAAAAAATGTAAAATTCAACTAAAAATCGATTTTCTAGGCAATTAATCACAAGTAAATTGATGTAAAGAAATAAAATAAATTGGAGGTCAATCTAGAATATTTACCCTCGGAATATTACCTTTGGAAGGCGAAGGTTGTGTGATCTTTTCCCTTGAATTCTACAAGTATCAATCGACAATGTGCAATTTCGAGTAATTTTCTACTGCACAATTGTAATTTTCAAAATCAAATCAAGAAAAGAAAATTTATTTTTTTTCTTGAAATTTTTCGTACCAATTGTGAATACTAGAAAGGACAAATCAAGCAAAAACAAATTGATTTCATTTTCTCAGATTCACCTTATTTTTGGAAAGGATTTAATAAAATTTTTAATGAAAAATAATAAGAAAACTTTTGATAATTCTTTTGAGATTTTCTGAGAATTTTTCTGAATTTTTAGATCAATTTTTCCAACCCCTAAAAATGAATCTTAGCCCACTATTTATAGACTAAGGAAAAGGATTCAAATCTTTTTAAAATTTAAATTTGAATTTGAAAAAGATTCGCAAAATCAAATTAAAACCGCTAGATTTTAGAAGATATCCGGAAATCAAATCAAATATTTGGTGAATGTTTGGAAATATTTTGGAAATCAAATCAAATAGAATATTTGAAAAATCCTTTGAAATCCCCTAAAATCCATTGAAAATCCACTCAAAACCGCCACAAATCGCTGACCGACGGGCTTCGCTCGAAGTTCCGACGGGCGTCAGTCATAGGGATAGCCTCGGTCATTTTGAGCGATGGGCAGTCATACGAGAGACAAGCACAAAAGACGGACATCGCTCGCACGAGGGGTGGGCGTCCCAAGGGCGAGCTGTAACACCCTCTTATACCCTATATGTATACTATGCGATTACCATGCTCGTTTAAAGGTCAATCTAAATTTATTGCCAGTTATGGCTAAATTTTTTTTTCATCACTTAAAACTTTTATTCACTTGATCATTCAATTCACTTAACAAATTCGCTTAACAATTCCACTTGTTAACTTAGTTGCCGATTGACCTATAACTGTCTAAAGTTACTATTCATTTGGTCAAAATTTTGGCAGTATAACGGCTTATATTTCTCACTACCCAAACCTGCAAATTTCAAACTCCACAGCCCCGGCAAAGGCACAACAATATATCATTCACATCCATGCCATTCATAGTCTAAAACATCCATCCTTGAAGTCACATCATTTACATACATAAATACACATAAACCATCATATAATTAAATTCCATCTTTATATACATGCCAATACAAAATTCCCAAAACATACAAAATATAGCTTTCAATCCTTCTTCGGTGCTTGCTCCAACGGGGCTGAGGTATGTTGCTCTGACCTAACGCGTACCTACACGCAGTCAAAACAACTACGTGCTGAGTATTAATATGCCCAGTGGTAGTTACAAATCTATAAATTTCCATTACTACTACTTATTCAATTAACTATACTACTTTATTTTATTATTATTATTATTATTATTATTATTATTATTATTATTATTATTATTATTATTATTATTATTATTATTATTATTATTATCTTTATTATTTGATCAATTAATCCACTAAATTAACCACATAAATAAGCATTAAACCTCATTATCCACTAATTACATTTAAATCCTTTTATTAAATTTACTATTCCACTAACTTCACTTTTACCCTCAATTACTTTATAATTTAAATTATATTTTTATTTACTATTATTTCTTATTTATTATCTTTATCTTAATTACTCAATTAACTCATCAAACAATCACATAATTAAACATTAAAACGTATTACACACTAATTACGGTTTAATTCTTTCATTCTAACTCTTATTCCCTTAATTACATTTTTATCCTTAATATTTTTCTCATGGTTTCCAATTTAACCCTAATCTTTTTCATTAATTACATACATGTCCTCACTTTTCACTTAATACCATCCATGTCCCTTCCTTTAAACTAATTTCACTTATGTCCCTTCTTTTACGCTTATTCCATTTACACATAATTATTATTTTACCCTTAGTTATTCTTTTTTTATATTTTTAACCTCATTTAAACTTATTTTCCACTTTTACCCCTTAATAACTTCTTTAATTACCAAAATACCCTTTTTACTTCAAATTTCCAGTTTTAACCTTATAATTTCTTAAAATTATAATTAGGTCCCTACTTTATCACTATATCACCAAATTACCATTTTAACCTCATATTTTACTATAATTACCAAATTACCCTTACTTTACACTTTTTTCCTAACCTTTACACTTTTTACAAACTTTATATAAAATTATCATTTTACCCCTAAACTTTTTATTTATTCCATTTTAGTCCCTTTTTCATATATTTTCACATTTATTACTATGTTAACCAATTTTATCACTTTATTACCATAATGCCCCTATATTATTGTCAAATTACGATATTGCCCTTCTTTTCACTTTATTTAGAATTATGCCATTTACAAAATATAATTCCACAATTATTTACTTTTCATTTTATAATATAATAATTAATTCACTAATCAGTCATTTTCATTAGGGGTGTTCAAAAATGGTATAACCCATCCAAACCACTTGACCCAATCCGTCTAACCCATTTTTTTCATAATTTTAATGGATTATTATAACCCATATAACCCATTTTAAAATTTAAAAAATATTTATATGGGTTATGGGTTATTATATAACCCAGCCAACTAACCCATCTAAATATTGACTCCAATTATTATTTATATCAAAATATAATACAAATTTATATCAAAATATTTAACATATTTAAACTCGTATACTTATCCTATAATGTCACAAAATTTCAGTTTTCGTAAATAGTACTTTTCGGATCGTAAATAGTGATACCGTGGCGAATGATACCATCCGGTATTGAAAAATATTTTATTCGACCATTGAAAAGTACAATTCATGAAAAATTCGAGAGTCTAATTTGAGATGAATTTGAGTTTAAATAGGCTCTCAAAAGTCAAAAATAAAAATAAGACGCAGTTCGATTTAAATAGTAACTGCAGTTGACTAAATTTTGACCAGATTTGGAAAAAATGCTATAGACCTCCGAAAAATTAACTTGACATATGGACTCATTTCAAATAATGTAAGAAAATTTTTGGAAGTGAAAATTAATTTTTGGATCATATAGAAAAATAAATTATCAGACCGGTAAAAATTTGCTCGACCGAAAAATGACATCATTTTGATCCGAAAATTTTTGTGCACCCTAAAAAATATTTTTTGATATTTATGGATATATTTTTATTAGAAATAACAAAACAAAATAAGAGAAAAATGTTGGGCCTAATAAATATTAAGTATAAAGCCTGTTGGTATAACTAACTAATATTGATATAACTTTTTGACAAAATTTTCACTGATAGTCTTTCGAATCCTAGCATGGCAATCCATTAGTAGTTCTCCTTCCAAATATACCACGCTATTCTTCAGAATTAATTTTTTTAATTTTTTTTTAAATGAAATATGCATGTGTTATTTTAAAAAATATTTACAAGAATAAAATTAATGTTTTATACTTAAAAAATATAAATATAGATAATATAAAATTTATATGTTAGAAAATTAACGTAACCCAGGTAACCCAGTTCTAAACCAACCAACCCAATATAAAGGTTTAACTTATAATCCAGCTGAATTGGATTGGGTTTAACTCATTTAAAATTTTAGATGGGTTGGATGGAAAACCGATCGTAATCCATCCAACCCATTTTTGAACACCCCTAATTTTCATGGTAAATTACGTTTTAGCCCTTAACTTTTTATTTCCTTTAAATTAGTCCTTTCTTTACTCTTTATTTACTATATTTTACGAATAAATTTCTTTTTACTCAATTTCTTTCAACTTTTCCCCTAGTAACACCCAATAGTTATCACTAGACTACATATGCAAGACTGGGCTCCATAGCCTTAACCTACTGAAGTGGCTATTAGGAGGCCAAGTTACACTTCAGTAGTGTCGGAGTGGCACTAGGGTGCCAAATTACACTTCGATGACTCTATACATAAACTTTTCACTACACTGACATATAGACCGTCATTGGTCTAAATTTGTAAGTCGCCATGACTTGCCACCGCGGCTTACATTGACGTCTCTATGGCCTGCCATATATATTCTGAACTAGATTTCACTACCAGACAACTACTAAGGGCATTAAATCATCAAATTATACATAAATATCACATTATGTTCACATGCACAATTCGGCCAACATCTCGTATTCACTTGTAATTTTGCATACATTCTTATTTATCCACCATTAACCATATTATTCCATTATTTATCAATACTTGTCAAAACACACACTTTAAACTTCATATATACCATTCGGCCAAAGCATCCAATTTTTATACCATGCACTTTAATTCCATTTAACCACTCAATCATACTCTCTACATGTTAAACATACCATAAACACCATTTACATGCCATAATTCATTATATATCTCAATTAATCCCTTAGTTAACCATTCGAGCAAAGGATGAGATTTCCATTATGTTCACTTTAATTTCATTTATTCACCTAATCATCCTCTTTACATATTATACTTGTTATAAATACCAATTATAAGCCATATTACACAACATATCCATTAATTTCCTTAAAATTCCATTCGGCCAAGCTTACATAATTTAATTAAGTTTGTTTTTCAATCTTTTAACTATTCCATTATATATTACGCATGTTATATACATTATAACCATCATTTATATGCCATAAAACTCATATATACATTATGAATTTCTTAAATTACTATTTGGCCTACCTTAGGGATTTCATACCAAATAGTTTTAATTTAATCTAACCATATTTATACACTATTTTTAAGTCCGCTAATCATGAATATTAGGTTAGATTTAATTTATCATGCCTTAATCACATAGTCATACCTAAACATAACCTAATATTCAACTTAAAACAATGGAAATAAAGGGATTTTGTAACCACAAACCTCAAATTCTTTCTCTACGCTCCTTTAAACTTCCTTTTCCTTCACTTTGGCTTGAGAAAACTCCTCCTCACCTTGATAACCTACCATGGCCGAATATAAACAAGCTTATATCATAAAAACCATGCTTTCTTTTTGCAAACTAACATCATAAATGAACTCTACACGAGTGACGGGCATCATTCGCTCGAGGGATGGGTGTCTCTCGAGCGCGAGCAATAGGCGTCACTCGCACGAGGGATGGCCATCTCTCGGAGCGAGCGACGAGTATCGGTCAACCCTAAAACTAGCTTTTCAACTCAAAAACCTCTTTTCGATGTACAATAACCTCCCATTGCCAGAAATTCTTAATCCTTGTGAATTCAAAGGGCAATTGGTACCAATATCTTCATCGGGTAACTCTGATCTGGACTGCCTCAAGACCCAGTGTCTACAGTTTTTTCCAATTTTGGAAAAACTAGTGCACTAGTGTTTAGATGAGCTAAAATTCAGAGAAGAAGGAAGGAAATGTGTACCTGAGGCAGTCCTTACCTTTTTATTGTGTTGAAGATGATAATGGATTTGATTAATGCCCATTTGCTGACATGCTGAGCCACTCTCTTGGTGGTCGATTAACGTCGTCATGTTGGCACTTCAAATCCCTTTTAATTTGGTGTTGAATGGATGCCCCCTGAAGGGCTGGTTGTTCCCTGGAGAACTATTTGCAGAACACGAATATCATCATTGAGTCGCACCGAGTTATTATTTAGACTACAAAGTGCAGATACCATCCTCGTGGATTACACCGAGTCTTTTCTAGACTTCTAAAGTGTGGATATCATCCTCTTGGATTATTTTACTGATTGTGATATACCAGACACCGATCCCTCTATCATCTCCAAATGGAACCTCCTTGTTGAAAAAAACTTGTATGCCTCCTAAGAAGGGCTTTGTGCTCGCAGGGAGACTCTGAAAACTTATGCTCATTAAGAGGCTTAAATGCTCACTGAAAGACTTAGATTGCTCACTGAGAGACTTAGATTGCTCGCTGAGAGGCTTAGATGCTCACTGAGAGACTTAGATTGCTCGCTGAGAAGCTTTGATGCTCACTAAGAGACTTAGATTGCTCACTGAGAGGCGATGCTTACTGAGAGACTTTGATGCTTACTGAGAGACTTTAATTTTAAGCTTCCAGAGAGAAAATTAGGTTTGAGCCTCCTGAAAGGAAATTAGATTTGAGCCTCCGAAGAGAAAAATTATATTTGAGCCTCCAGAGAGGAAATGAGATTTGAGTTTCCAGAGAGGGAATTAGATTTGAGCCTCCGGAGAGGAAATTAGGTTTGAACCTCCTCAGAGAAAAAATTATATTTGAGCCTCCTTAGAGGAAATTAGATTTGATCCTTCTCAGAGGAAAAATTATATTTTAGACTCCTCAGAGGAAATTAGATTTGAACCTCTAGAGAGGAAATTAGATTTGAGCCTTCTCAAAGGAAAAATATATTTGAGCCTCCATAGAGGAAAATTACATTTGAGCCTCCTTAGAGGAAATTAGATTTGAGCCTCCTCAGAGGGAATTAGATTTGATGTTAGCTCGTAGGCGAATGGATTTTAATGTGTTTGGTGTCTCTTAAAATGATTTTTTTTTTATTTTTTGAAAATTTTTGGGATTTTCACATTTTGAATGTGTTTGAATTTTTACAGTATGTTGGATTTTTAATGCCTTGAAAATATCTTTTTCTTTTTATTTTGTTTTGTTTTGTTTTATTTGGTCTAGAATTTGTGTTCTTTATACATTTGAATTTGGATTTTTGTACACTTATTGTGTAGTGTGTGTATGAATACATTTTATGATACAGAAACTTACTTGATTGCCCCCGATATGGTGTGCATAAATAGGCTTGTTCTTTTGAATGTCCTCTTTAGTGCAGGTCCGCGAGATTCCTTTTTCGTGAGGACTTCATCTTGATCTGATTGTCCAGCATGGATGAGCATCGATATTGAGCTGAAATTGTACGTCGGCCCGCTTTTGTGTTTGATTGCTTGCAACTAAAATACGTGTGGGTAATCCAGCTTCCTAAAAGATCTTCTTTTCTCTAGATTTGTGTGATTCTGGATTGCCCTCAGCATGGTGTGCCTAAGTAGGCTTGTTTTTCTTGATGTTCCCCCTCTGTACAGGCCATATGATTTTATACTGAATGCCGTGACCGACAATATTGAGCTAAATCCATCTCTTGGATCACCTTTGTGCATGAGGTCTATTCGGACCTTTCCCTCAGAGTTATATACACAACAATATATACAAAATATTGTATATGTGTATGGAATTACGTGTGTAAAATATATATAAAAAGTTATATAAAGGAAACACATGCAAAGGATTAATGTACAAAAATTATGTGTACACAACTATATGTGTAAAGGATTAAATTCATGTGATATGTGCTTGTGATATACATGCTAAACATGTGCAAAGAATCATGTGTTACATGTATGCAGACACTACAAGAAAATCATAAAATAGCGATGGAATTTTAGCGACGGAGTTAATTTCGTCGCAAAATTGCGACGGAATTTCCATTCCGTCGCAATTTAGCGACGAAAAATAAATTTCGTCGCCAAAAATAGCGCCAAGAATTTCCGCCAAAATTACCGACCGAAATTAGTGACGATTTTTACAAACCGTCGCTGAAAATAGCGACGAAAAATATCTTATCACTAAAAAAATTAAAAAAAAATTTAATTTAATTTCGCGACGGAATTTAGTAACCGTCACTAAAATTAGCGACGAAAATTTTATATCCGTCGCTAGCGACGGAATCAAATTTCCGTCGCTAAATAAAAATTAATAAAAATGAATTATTCATTTAGCGACGGAATAAAAATCCGTCGCTAAAAATTGCGACGGAATACTTATACCGTCGTTAAAAAGTAAATTTTTTTAACTTTAGCGACGGACAGAACTTCCGTCGCTAAAAATACCGACGGTTTATTTTACTCCGTCGCGAATAAATTTTAATTTTCAAAATTAGCGACGGAATAAAAATCCGTCGCAAAAAGTAAATACCAATTAAATTCCTCACTCCTCTCTCCTCTCTCTCTCTCTCTCTCTCTCTCTTCCTCTCCCTCTCCTCTCTCTCTCCCCTCCCTCCCGTTTTCCATTTCTGCCCGCCCCCCACCTCCGGCGATGCTCCACCGGCCGGATCCGCGCCTCCCCCTTCCCTCCGGCGCCGATTCGGCCCCGCCTTCCCTCCTTCTCCTCCCTCTCTCTCTCTCTCTCTCCTCCCTCTCCCCTCCCTCCCGTTTTCCATTTCTGCCCGCCACCCACCTCCGACGACGCTCCACTGGCCGGATCCGCGCCTCCCCCTTCCCTCCGGCCCCGCCTCCCCTCCTCCTCCCTCTCCTCCTCCTCCTCCTCCCCTCCCTTCCCTCTTTCTCTCGCTAGCTGCTCTCGCCTCCCTCCTCCGTGCGGCGCCAATCTTCGTCCGGCGTTGGTTGCGGCTGCTCCGGCGCTGGGTGCGGCTGCTCTGGCGTTGGTCCCCACTCCTCCTCCTTCCTCCTCTCCTCCTCCGGCGGCGTGAGGTAAGTGGAATTCCTTTTTTTTTATAGTTTAATAATAAATATTGTTATTATTTATGTTAGTTAAAATTGTTAAATATTGTTTAATTAAAATATAAATATTTATGGTAAATATTTATGTCAGAGTTAATTGTTGTTGTTAGAATTAATTTTATTTGTTTATGTTAATTAAATATTTTATTATTGTTAAATAATAGTATGAATAATTTGTGTCAAATATGTTATTATTAGTGTTATTAGTTAGATTAGAATATTATTAAATAATGATATGAACAATTTATTATTATTAGTATTATTAGAAAATAATTAACTTAATAATTTATTTGAGAATTTTAGTAGTATTAATATTGTCGGTGAATAATAAAGTACAAATATTTGAAAAATTATGTTGTTTATTAATATTATTGTTTTTAATATGGAATGTTGTTATTGTTAGAATAATTTGTTATGATTTTATTTTAATTAATTTTTTCAAGTAGTTTATTATTAGTATTATTAGTCTTAGCAGGAATATTGTTAAATAATAAAATAATATGATTTATTGTTCTTAGTATTATTAGAAAATAATAAACTTCACACTTTATTTGTGGATTTTTTTTTGTATTTTATAGATATATTTCTTTATTTATGAGTTTATTAATTTAAATGTTATTATTAAATTTATTATTAGTAGTCTTCATATTATTAGTATTCAACATTTTGTTATTATTAAAATAAAGTAAGTAAAATTTGTACCTTAATTATTATTATTAATTTGTATTGTTGTTATTATTGTTTTATTTAATTTTTTTATGTGCTTTTTAAATTACCGACCCGACAGAATATAAAATTTCGTCGGGAAATTCTGAAATTTTTTATTTTTTTAAAAAAATTTCGTAGGGAAATTCTGAAATTTTTTTATTTTTTTTAAAATTACCGACAGAATATTATATTTCGTCGGGAAATTACCGACGGAATATTAAATTCTGTCGGTAATTTTTGCCGACGATCGCAATTTCGTCGGCAATTACATTTCCCGACGAAAATTCTTGGCTTTCCGTCGGGAATTTCCATCGGGAAAGCCTTAAATTCTTGTAGTGAGAAATCATGTACACGAAATGTGCGCGAAGAATTACATATGCCAGATATATGCAAAGTTCATGCATGTTGGGTATCGTGAAAGGCTATGCACGTGTAAGATTACGCGAAGAGACATGCAAAAGATTGTACACACGAGATGCAAATATGGATAGACCGCATTGTAACACCCCCTACCCATACGTAGGCGAACCCATTCGGATCGGAGTGAGATGCCGTAGGAGCAGGGGTGTCACACCAAATAGATCGATACAAGCATACATTCATACATCATAAACATACGGAAATACAACGAAAATTAAAACCTTTGATAAACATCATCATGATCATGCACTTATATAATAGCATTCATTACAATAATGTTCTGATCAATCGCCAATACGAAATAACTTCATATCCAAAATATACAAAGCCGAAGCTTTACAAAAATGTTGATACAATGAGAGTTTAATTACAAAAGAATATCAACAGACTATAAAAACAAGCCCTAACACTAAACCCTATGTGTTGGCTTGACTGGCGGCAACTCTCCCAAAGCAAAAACGCCTTTCGCACCGGTACGGATAAAACACCATGCTAAGCGATAACACTTAGTGGGGAAACACACAACAAAAGAGTGGACAATTATTCACAACGGTCGTCAAAGCATAACACAAACGATATGATATATGCGGATAATCATTTACGGTACCTTATGGGTACGAATCGAATAGTGATGGTACCTTACGGGTACGAATCGAAAATCATTTTATTTTATCACATTCAAAACATTTTACAGAAGGGGCCTTAAACAAGATCCAAAAATTTTTAGGGATTGCGAGGATCCAAACGGGAACCTGATCGGGGTCCAAATGGAACGGAGGGCTGAAGCTAAGAGACTCTATTAGGCATGCCTAACTATTCACTAGACTGACTCTTGCAGGTCATGTATAATCCAATTTATGCTCAAAGGGAAACATATAATTTATCATAAAGAAATCATAATAGTGCACATATATAAACATAATTATTCCCAGACAGTAGTAAAAACCCAACAAGAAGTGATACAAAAATTCATTTTGGAAGGAAAGGCAAAACCGAAAAAACAGGGAATAAAGAAGGTCACTATCGCGATCGCGACAGTGAGCGACCACAAAGGCTGTCGCGACCCCGTACAAGCGCGCGTGCTCGCGATGGGGAGTGCCCAACGGCTCGGCAGCTGAGCACTCTATCGCACTCGCGACATGTGTTGCAATAGCAACAGTGGGCTCTGCAGTGCCGTTTGGCAACCGAGCGCCCTGTCGCGCTCGTGACAGCGAGCTCTGCTGCGATCGGTTTGGCTGCCCACTTCCGCTTGGTCATGCGCAGGAGCTGGCTTCACCGAGCTCTGTCGCGACAGGGTCGTGATTTCCAGTTCTTACACGATTTCTGCAGAGATTTTCCAAAATCAAAGCACCCAAACCTTCAATTTCAACTACAACTCAACTCAAACATCAACTTACCTCAAATCCAGCAACCCAAACATCATTAACAACATAAAATGCAACATTTGTACCAAGAATTCTAATTAAATCATGCCAATAACAACATCAATTTACACAATTTAAATCTCAGCACTATTCATTCATCATCTCAATCAAATGCACAATTGGGTTCAATAACTCACATTCAAGGTTTCATGAATCATCTAAATCAAAACCCATAACATATAAACCATAACATCAAGAAACACCAGATTTTCCAGAAATTTAACCAAACATGCAAAACCCATAGAATGCTTTAAACACAATAACTCCGAAACCTAAAACTCCTATGCTCAAAATCACTTGGTGCAACTTCCTCCTGCCTTCTCCTTGCCTTTAGGATCGCGAGGAGGTTTAACTAGCAACCAAACCCACAAATGACACAAACCACAAACCCTAGATCAAACTCAAAACCAGAAATGGAAAAAGAAGAAGAAGAAGAAGAAGAAGAAGAAGAAAAAAAGATGGAAATAGAGCAACTTACCAAAATAGACCTTAGAGTAGACCAATTTCCACCAATCCAGCTAAGGAAAGAAATGGATCAAATTGAACTAGAGGAAGAAGAAGAAAAGAAGGAGGAGGAAGCAGTAGGGAGAGGGAAAACGGGAATGGCTAAAGATGGCTTTCCCTTTTCTCTCTCTCACTCTAATAATACAATCTTTCAATTTTCCTCTTGCCACATGTCAATTAGTGGTTGGTGAGAATTGGTCACTCACACCCTACAACATGCAAGAACACACATACAAAACTAACTCTCACTAATGCACACCCTACCAGCATGTGGGCATGCACACACTAATACATCCCAACACATACACACCTTAATACCATATGTGCACGTACACACAAATATAACCCCAAAACATGCATTTTCCCAAAATGCCCTTACCATACACCAAAACACACACAATACACATGCACAAACATGGCTCAAACTTTTAGGGGGCAAACGGGGTGTTACAACTCTTCCCTACTAACAAGAATTTCGACCTCGAAATTCTCACCTGAACTGAATAGCTGTGGATACTGAGCTCTCATTGACGCCTCTGGTTCCCAAGTCGCTTCTTCTACACCATGATGATTTCATATAACTTTGACCAAAGGGACTTGCTTATTCCTCAATTGTCTTACCTCCCGAGCTAAAATAGTCTTCATTTCTTCATCATATAAATAATCTGACTACACTTGCACATCTTGAACCGACAACACATGCAATGGATCTGATCTATACCGACGAAACATGGAGACATGAAATACATCGTGCAACTTTGCCAACTCCATCGGTAAAGCAACCTATAGGCTATCGGACCAACCTTAGCTAACACCTCATACAGTCCAATAAATCGAGGACTAAGTTTGCCTTTCTTACCAAATCGAAGCACTTTCCTCCAAGGTGAAACCTTGAGGAAAACTTTGTCCCCGACTTCAAACCGAACATCCTTCCTCTTCCGGTTAGCATAGGATTTCTGTTGATCCTTAGCTGCCTTCAGGTTCCGCTGCACAACTCTAATCTTCTCCTCAGTATCCCTAACAAACTCTGGCCTAATAACTGAACGCTCGGATAACTCTGTCCAATAAACCGGAGTCCTACACTGTCGACCATACAAAGCCTTATACGGTAACATACCGATACTCGACTGATAATTGTTGTTGTAGGCAAACTCTATAAGCTGCACATATCTGTCCCAACTACCCGAAAAATCCAATGAACAAGCCCGTAACATATCCTCCAGAATCTGTATGACCCGCTCTGACTGACCATCTGTTTGAGGATGAAACGCCGTACTGAAATTCAACTTGGTACCCAAAGCTCTCTGCAGTCCTTTCCAAAACTTGGATGTAAACCTTGGCTCCCGATCTGACACTATAGATAATGGCACTCCATGCAATCTGATCACTTCACTCACATAGATACTGGCCAACTTATCCATCGGATAATCCACTCTAACCGATAGAAAATGAGTTGACTTCGTGAGCCGATCCACTATCACCCAAACCGAGTCATGTTTCCTCTGAGTCAACGGCAAACCAGACACAAAATCCATGGCAATACCGTCCTATTTCCACTTAGGAACGGATAAAAGTGTGAGCAATCCCGTAGGGACTTGATGCTCAACCTTTACCTGCTGACAAATCAAGAACTTTGCCACATAATCCACAATATCTCTCTTCATACCAGACCACCAATAGAACTGTTTCATGTCCCGATACATTTTTTCACTACCGGATGCATGGTGAAAACCATAGTGTGCACCTCACTCAAAAGCTATTTCCTTAACTCATCATTCTCGGGCACACACAAGCAATTCCTATACATGAGTACCCCATCCAAAACCGAGAGTTCTGATTGCTTACTAGATTGAACCTCTTGTAAAACCCACTGTAACGTCTCATCATCCTTCTGAGCATCCACAATCGACTGTCTCAAAGTAGGCCTCACTCTCAAATGGGCAACCAAAGCCTCATCTGAATCAAATCTCCATCTAAACCGTTTCAAGAATAAAGCTAAAATCGACTTCTGACTCAAAGCATCTGCCACAACATTGGCCTTACCAGGATGATAGTCCCATATACAATCATAATCCTTGAACAACTCTAGCCATCGGCATTGTCTCATATTTAACTCCTTCTGCGTGAGGAGATACTTCAAGCTCTTATGATCCGTGAAGATCCTACACTTCTCCCCATGCAGATAGTGACGCCAAATCTTCAAAGCAAAGATCATAGCCGCCAATTCCAAATCATGCGTCCGGTAATTCCTCTTATGTGGCTTCAACTGACGAGAAGCATAAGCCACAACTTTCTCCTCCTGCATCAACACGCAACTAAGCCCGACATCCGAAGCTTCGCTATATATCACAAACTCTTTACCTGATATGGGTTGAGTAAGTACAGGAGCTTTAACTAACAATCCCTTCAACTGCTCAAAACATGCCCGACACTTATTCGACCACTCAAATCTGACTTCTTTCCTCAACAATCTAGTCATCAGAGCAGCAATCACTGAGAAACCTTTAACAAACCGACGGTAGTAGCCTGCTAACCCAAGAAAGCTTCTCACTTTCGAAACATTCCTAGGCGCTTTCCAATTAACAATTGCCTCAATCTTAGCCAGATCCACTTGAATACCCTTAGCCGATACAATATGGCCCAAGAAAGACACTTCCCAAAGCTAGAAGTCACACTTGCTAAGCTTCGCAAATAACTGATGCTCTCTCAACACTTGCAAAACTAACCGGACGTGCTCCTCATGCTCACTCTCATCCTTAGAATAGACCAAGATGTCATCTATGAACACCACCACAAATCGATCAAGATATGGCCTCATCAAGTCCATAAAAGTCGCTGGTGCATTGGTCAAACCAAATGGCATCACTAAAAACTCATAGTGGCCATACCGAGTCCGAAATGCAGTCTTAACCACATCCTCATCCTTAACTCACAACTGATAATACCCCGACCGAAAATCAATCTTCGAAAAGACTCCAACACCTCTAAACTGATCAAACAAATCCTCGACTCTAGGCAAAGGATACTTATTCTTCACTGTGACCTTATTAATTTGCCTATAGTCGATACACATCCTCAAGGAACCATCCTTCTTCTTAACAAACAGGACCGGAGCTCCCCATGGAGATATGCTGGGTTTGATAAACCCCTTATCCAATAGCTCTTGTAGCTGAGTTTTGAGCTCTCTCAACTCTACAGGAGCCATCCGATGAGGTGCTTTCGATACGGGAGTAGTACCCGGCACTGTCTCTATGGATAACTCCACCTCTCTCTCAGGAGGCAAACCCGGCAACTCACTCAGAAAAACATCTCCAAACTCTCGAACAACTGGGATGTCCTCAATTCTAACCTGATCCCGCTTAGAATCCAATACCACTGCCAGAAAAACCTCACAACCCTTCCTAATGAATCTCTTCACTTGTATAGCAGAGATTACATTAGTCAAAGAACTTGAACCCAAACCTTTAACAACCACAGGAGACTGATTTCCATCCCGAAGAACAACCGTCTTCCTATGATAGTCGACTACTGCCCGATGCTTACCCAACCAGTCCATACCCAAAATCAGATCAAACTCTCTGAACGGAAACTCAATCAAATCTGCTGGAAACTCAACTCCATCAACCAACAGGGGACAATTCCTATACACTCTACTCATATTGACACTATGCCCTAAAGGACTGGTCACACAAATCTCATAATCCAACTGATCTACAACATGTAACTTATCAAATAACTTATCTGTGCAGAAATATGAGTGTGTGGAACCAGGGTCAATTAGAGCATATAATTCAGTGTCATGGAGTAGGAACTTACCTGAAATCACATCTGGAGCATCCTGCTCCTCCCGAGCTCTCACTGCATAGGCTCTAGCTGGCACTACCAAGGGACGCTCAACTGACTCTGATGCAACTCCCCCTTTAGGTCGACCACCTCAACCCCTACCTCGACCTCTACCACGGTTGGCTTGCGAAGCATTTGAACCAACCCCACTGGACCCTCTCTAGTCACTAGGAACATCATTCCCTCTCGGACAATTGGCTAAGAAGTAATTGGTGCTCCCACAACGGAAACACCCACCTGTGAGCCACCTACACTCACCCCTGTGATGCTTGCTACAATGAGAACATTCCAGTAACATCTCAGTCCTTTCACCCGAATTACCTCTACTCGAACCAGATGCCATAGCTGAACCCTGTCTTCTACCTTTCGTAGCCGAGCCTGCAGATGACTCATCCTGCGGGTTCCTTGACCTCTTACCTGAGGATGAAGAAGACGAACCTCCACGAGAGGGATTCCTCCTCTGAGCCCTTTCTCTCAAAACTGATTCGGACCTCTCAGCCCACACTACAGTTTGCACAATTTGGTAGTGCCCAACTCCTGGAGTACTCATCAGAGAAATCAATATCGCCCTTAGCGACTCATTCAATCCGGTCTCAAAATGCCTACACCTGAACTCCTCTGTCAAAATACCTTCTGGTGCATACTTCGCCAAACGGTTAAACTCTTTCTCAAATTCAGATACTGTCATGGCTCGCTGCTTCAAACTCAAGAACTGCGCCCACTTCGCATCCCTATAGGTCTAAGTCACATACTTATTTGTGAATTCCCCTTCAAAGAACTCTCAAGAAATCGGGTCAGGCAATTGGGGATACCTACAGACCAACTCCCACCAATCAAAAGCAGACCCTTAAAGCAAAGCCACCGCGCACTCCACTCGCTGATCAGGAGGACACCGGACCTCCCTCAGAGTACGCTTTACCTTATCTAACCACTTCTCAACACATTCTGACTCATCCAAACCGGTCCCATAGAAATCTTCGGCCCCAGCTCTTCTGACACTCTCAACCGGAGCTCTAGGGGCAGTCACCCTCTCCAAGACTCGAGCCATGTCCTGGGAAATCTTGAGCATCACCTCAAAGGGCATGGCTACGGCCTCGGGCTGGACTCTAGGTTCTTGAGCCGACACAAAAATTGAAGGATCAACAGCTTAGGTATACACGCTTTCGGCTGATCCCTCAAGCGACTCTCGAACAGAATTGAAATCCATCTAAAAAAAATACAAAGACAACCACATCAGCCAACACAGTCCTAGACATATATACGCATCTATGCACAACATCACCCAGAGACACCTAAACCAGGCTCTGATACCAAAAACTGTAACACCCCCTACCCATACGTAGGCGAACCCATCCGGATCGGAGTGAGATGCCGTAGGAGCAGGGGTGTCACACCAAACAGATCGATACAACCATTCATTCATACATCATAAACATACGAAAATACAGCGAAAATTAAAACCTTTGAGAAACATCATCGTGATCATGCATTAATATAATAACATTCATTACAATAATGTTCTGATCAATCGCCAATATGAAATAACTTCATATCCAAAATATACAAAGCGGAAGCTTTACAAAAATGTTGATACAATGAGAGTTTAATTACAAAAGAATATCAATAGACTACACAAATAAGCCCTAACACTAAACCCTCTGTGTTGGCTTGACTGGCGGCAACTCTCCCAAAGCAAAAACGCCTTCCACACCTGCACGGATAAAACACCGTGCTAAGCGATAACGCTTAGTGGGGAAACACACAACAAAAGAGTGGACAGCCATTCACAACGGTCATCAAAGCATAACACATATGATATGATATATGCGGATAATCATTTACGGTATAAGTATGTTAGGTCACATATGCATATATATCATACTTGAGTCACATTCATAACATTCAGAAGCTCATAGTCACATTCGTATACATATAATCTGATGGTTCATACTTGTCATCATACTCATTCGGATATCTCATTCATATAATCATATCACAACAAACAAAGCAAAATATAACACCTGCTGACTCATGATAGTGGATAACGAGTAAACAGTGACCATACCTTATGGGTACGAATCGAACGGTGACAGTACCTTACGAGTACGAATCGAAAATCATTTTATTTTATCACATTTAAAACATTTTATAGAGGGGACCTTAAACAAGATCCAAAACTTTTTAGGGATCGCAAGGATCCAAATGGGGACCTGATCTGGGTTTAAACGGAACGGAGGGCTGCAGTTAAGAGACTCTATTAGGCATGCCTAACCATCCACTGACTGACTCTTGCAAGTCATGTATAATCCAATTTATGCTCAAAGGGAAACATATAATTTATCATAAAGAAATCATAATAGTGCACATATATAAACATAATTATTCCCATACAGTAGTAAAAACCCAACAAGAAGTGATACAAAAATTCATTTTGGAAGGAAAGGCAAAATCAGAAAAATAGGGCATGAAGAGGGTCATTGTCGCAATTGTGACGCCCGTCGCGCTCGCGATAGTGAGCGGCCACAAAGGCTGTCACGACCCCGCATAGGCACGCGTGCTCACGACGGGGAGTGCCCAACGGCTCGGCAGCTAAGCGTTCTGTCATGCTCGCAACATGTGTCGCGATCGCGACAGTGGGCTCTGCTACGCCGCTCGGCAAAACTGCACCCTAGATAGCCAAATTCGCTCGGCAGCCGAGCGCCCTGTCGCGATCGCGACAACGAGCTCTGCTGCGATCGGCTCGACTACCCACTTTCGATCGGTCACGCACAGGAGCTAGCTTCACCGAGCTCTATCGCGACAATGTCGTGATCGCGATAGCATTGGGATTTCCAGTTCTTACGCGATTTCTGCAGAGATTTTCCAAAATTAAAGCACCCAAACCTTCAATCTCAACTACAACTCAACCCAAACATCAACGTACCTCAAATCTAGCAACCCAAACATCATCAACAACATAAAATGCAACATTTTTGCCAAGAATTCCAATTAAATCATGCCAATAACAACATCAATTTACACAATTTAAATCTCAGCACTATTCATTCATCATCTCAATCAAATGCACAATTGGGTTCAATAACTCACATTCAAGGCTTCACAAATCATCTAAATCAAAACCCATAACATATAAACCATTATAAACATCAAGAAACACCAGATTTTCCAAAAATTCAACTAAACATGCAAAACCCATAGAATGCATTAAACACAATAACTCCCAAACCTGAAACTCCTATGCTCCAAATCACTTGGTGCCACTTCCTCCTGCCTTCTCCTTGCCTTTAGGATCGCGAGGAGGCTCAACTAGCAACAAAACCCACAAAACACACAAACCACAAACCCTAGATCAAACTCAAAACCAGAAATGGAAAAAGAACAAGAAGAAGAAGAAGAAGAAGAAGAAGAAAAAGATAGAAATATAGCAACTTACCAAAATAGACCTTAGAGTAGACCAATTTCCACCAATCCAGCTAAGGAAAGAAATGGATCAAATTGAACTAGAGGAAGAAGAAGAAAAGAAGGAGGAGGTAGCAGTAGGGAGAGGGAAAACGGGAATGGCTAAAGATGGCTTTCCCTTTTCTCTCTCTCAATCCAATAATACAATCCTTCAATTTTCCTCTTGCCATATGTCAATTAGGGGTTGGTGAGAATTGGTCACTCACACCCTACAAAATGCAAGAACACACATACAAAACTAACTCTCACTAATGCACACCCTACCAGCATGTGGGCATGCACACACTAATACATCCCAACACATACACACCCTAATACCATATGTGCACGTACACACAAATATAACCCCAAAACATGCATTTTCCCAAAATGCCCTTACCACACACCAAAACACACACAATGCACATGCACAAACATGGCTCAAACTTTTAGGGGGCAAACGGGGTGTTACACGCATCCTAAGTGGTTAAGGGATTCATTGAGGGTACTGCTCATACTGTCTGATGCCCCTAAGGATCTAAAAGACATCTTGGCTTAGGAACTCTGACCCATAATATTTTTAGAGAGAATTGTCCAGTGTGCATCTTTGCCGCCTGGTCAACGAGTGTACACCTTTTGCTATGAACTGTAGAGCATTTTGCCCCCAGTACTCTGATTCATGCCCTGAATTATACACTATCTGCCTAAAGGGAAGTTATTCAGACCGCCTGATCACTCTAGGCATCGAAAGTTATTATTTGAAGGTAGTGTGTCCCTTGTGGATTTTCACACTAGCTTTTCTTAGCGGGAAATGCGCTCTTTTCAGATTTTCACATAACCCTGTGCCTACTTTTTGCCTGGGATGGACCCAACCCACTCCAACGGCTCTTATTCATTTCATTTTTTTGTAGGACAGACTGCTTGTTTTTAGGTTTTTACCCTGCCCTTTGGCCTAACTTTTACTTAGAGAGCTAGTTACAATTTTCATCTCTAAAGGCCTTTTTCTTTTTTCTTTTTAAAAAAAATAAGCATGGTTGCAAGGAAAGTCAAAGTTACTATCAGAGCCCCTTTCTAGAGAGATCAGCAGTTATTCATTGAGGCACTTCCTTCCCAGACAGCGATTGTATTCCTTTGCCTCTCCTGACGAAAGTGTTGCTATATTGGACAAGGTGGCAGATGAGCATACCAGCTTCATGTACCCTTGACTCCCCTGTTCTTCTATGACTCTGGATGATTCTTTAGAATGTGTGCCATTGTGTGGGATTCATGAGGCTACCTTCTGCATTACTACCCACTGTGCTCGACAATTCGGAGGGATTTAAGATGTAGCGAGGCATCACCTATCCTTCCAAGGTGGCACCTTATCCTCGGCCTTCACCTCCAGGTACCATAGCCTCTAGACACAGCTGCCTGCAAAGACTATTATACTGCAGATCTGCACCTTTGCTTCCACAAGTGCATATAATAAGAGGGTGCTTAGTCCCGCAGTTGATAACAGGATCCATCGACTTAGGAATCTGGTCGGTGAGAGCAGTAGCAGAGTGTAGTCATTTAGATTTCATACATTCAATAATGAATAATGTTTCTCTTTGTATAAAAGAACTAGAAAATAATGAACACATGAGTTGAATTGCCTTTGTTTTATATCTTTCTGCAAAATTGTGTACATTTCAGTATGATTTCTCCATACATGATCATCATTCAACATTAACCCAAAATGCAAATATGCACTTAATCTCAAAATAGATCTTGAAAGCATCTAACTCCTGTTTCCAATCAGCCCTCTCGAGTTTTCTTGATTGGACATTTTCTCTTGAGCCTCTAATTTTTGTCCAGGGTGCCTTTTTTCGGTTTTCACCCTGAGGAGGCGCCCATTTTTAGCAAGGCCGCCTTTTTTCAGTTTTCAACCCGCGGGCCTTTTATTCTCTTCTTTTGATTTTTAGTCTTTAGCCATAGAACCTCTTGAGTCTATTGATGTTGAGTAGTTCTTTAAAGTCATTTTCGTCACTGTCTATTACTACTCCCTTGGATAACAACCTCTTAAGAATAAATGGACCTTCCTACGTCGGCCTAAATCTACCTCGTATGTCCGGAACACCTGGTCTCATTTGCTTGAAGACTGAATCTCCCTCTTTTAGTGGATGCTTTCTGACCTTCTTTCCAAATGATCGAGCAAGTCTTTTTTGATAGATCTGGTTGCGATAATAAGCTTGTAACCTGTTCTGGTCTAACATATTTAACTGCTGCAATCGTCACTGCACCCAATCAACTTTCGAAACCTGAGCTTCCATGACTACCCTTAAAGACTTGAGCTCCACTTTAACAGGAAACACTGCTTCCATCCCATACACCAAAGAATAAGGCGTGGCTTTTGTAGAAGTTCTGACAGTGGTTCTATAACCCCATAGTGCGAAAGGCAACTTCTCTGCCCAATCCCTGTAGTTCTGAACCATCTTGGACAGGATCTTCTTGACGTTGTTACTAGTCGCCTCAATCGCCCCATTAGGTTGAGGGTGATATAGAGAGGATTTATGACGCTTGATGCCATACTTCTGAAGCTACTTCCTAGTTTCAGCCATAAACTGCACGGAAGACCGTATTAAATTCTTCTCAATGAACTTGGCCATATCCACATATCAATTTTTTCCTTTCATTTTGGATTTGCTTTTTTTTTTTTGTGGACGAGCTTTGTTCAAATCCTAATAGTTTATACATACACGTACTCTTCTCGACTATTGGAACGATGCCAACCAACCAAGTCGGGTGTTGAACTTCGATAAGAAACTTGGCCTCAATCTGCTTGTGGATCTCTTCTTTAACCTTCCCTGCCTATTCTGGCTTGAGTCTTCTGAGCTTCTGCTTGACTGGTTTATGATTCGGGTATGATAGAATGGTGTGTTCGATGATTTCATAATCGTCTCCTGGCATGTCTTCGTAGGTTCAAGCAAAGACTATTTCATACTTTTTTTTCAAGATTCTCTCAAATTTTAATCTCTCTTCAGGAGTTACATTCTAAGATTAAATGAAGTAGCATCAATGGAATCAATGTCAAATATGAATGAATCATGATCATGATTATGCATAGTGAAATCATTAGAGACATCACACAGGTAAGCAAAATTGTTCATCTTATTAATGAAAGTAGAATTAAAACATCATTATTAAATAGTTCCAAAATAAAAAGAACATCTAAATAGCTAACATCTTACTCTCCCGCCAACACAGATGTCGTAGTCAATGGCTCATTGTCATCCTTAGGAACCGTCTTCACTTCCCACTTAGACACTTAATTTGTCTTACTCTTTCTCTTTCTCTTTTCTGGGTCAGCGATCTGTTTGGAATCAATCAGATCTTGAATGGCATGTCTTAAGGTCTTGCAATTGTATGTGGTATGCTCGGTGTGCTGGTGGAAAGCACAATACTGATCCGCCTTGTGATTGGGTTGTTCTTAGTTTATGGCGGGCCTAGCCGATAATAGTTGTAACATCCCCTCCTTAATTAGCCTCTTAAGGACCCAAGATAAGGATCTACTCAAGTTAGAATAGTGCATTTGATTCATTTTTGTGGTTGGCACTTCTGCTATCTTAGCATTGCCCTTATAGTTGTTGTGCATACTTGAGCTTTCATTTTTTAGAGTATGCGTCATCGCTGGGTCTCCACCCTCTTCAGGCACAATGTTATATTCTAGAGTAGGCCTCCTATTTCCTTCTTGCTCAACTGGTGAATTAAGTGGCACCTTGCTTCTAGTCTCGAAAGGAAATGGTGCGGCCATCGCTATATGAGCCTTCCTGACCATGGTCAGTTGAACTTGGTTAAGAGCAGTCGCCATAAGCTAGGATTGAAGAACGAGTGCCATGGCATCCATTCTTTCCTTAATCATGGCCAACAGCCTTTTTTCAAGCTCTTCAAACCTTCTGTCCATCTCTTGGGCAATTAGGGCATGAGTCTCATCAATCTGTCGTGAAATATCAGCCATTTCTAATACCTATGAATGTCTTGGTAATGATGCTAAATCTCTGTCCACCAACCCAACCTCTGATTTTCTATTTAGACAACTATTGGGACCCCTAAACCACCTAAGAAAATGGTCTACAGTAGCTGAAAAGGTCAAAGGGTTAGAATGATGCATGCGATGCATGGAAAAATTTATGCACAGGATGATATGTACATGTGAAAATTATGTGCCTAGATAGAATGTACACATATGGAGGAAATGTATATGTTTTTTTTCTTATTTTTTATATATTTTTTTAACATGCATGAATGACACGCAATTCATGAGCATGCTGTGCAACATCCACAAGCACATGTGAGCAAGTAGATCCTTTCAATCTTGTTACTCCCACATAGGAGGTCTTGCGGTCTCTTTCCTAGGTGGGCTTGACCCATGGGTTAACAGGAAATCCAATGGACGCATGTGGTGCATGGTAAAAAATTGACAGCATAACCTCTCTTAGCTAATATGCATATGTATGGGTTTTAACCATTTGAGTATTCAAGCTGTCTAAATAAATCGACATGGGCCCATCGGGGCATAGAAGCCCTTGATTAGGTGACCGATCAACTTATTTGGGTTTGACCAATACAAAATGATCCATACAGCAAGCATAGTATTATGGTTCATTCCACCTAGGGAAAATATCTATTTCCATTACATGAGCTTTGGTCAGGGTGATGATACTTTAGGTCTACCCAAGCATGGTCTCTACCAATGGGTCTAGCTCATCACGAGCATAACAACCAATCGGGTTTCCATTAAATATACCATGATGGTACGAGACTTGGGCTGGTAATTATTTTTAACACTTCCCTACATTAAGCGAATGTAGGGTCGTGCTTCAAAAATGCACCGGGATTAAAAGAGGGACCAAACTAGCATAGATCTATCACTCTAATAAAATATAATGCAATTTCGAAAAGGGGATGAAATTTTTAAACTAAAACTCAATTATACATTTTAACCAAGGTACTTTCAAAGCGAAGTCTCGTAGATCTAAATCCCCAGTGGAGTCGCCACTATAGCACGCGCCGAACCCCGGGGGCCCCGAAGACCCGCTTTTAGGGTGTTCGAGAGAGGTTCATAAGACCTGCAAAAGATTGCAAGGGTGTCTATTTTAGGCAACAAGGAGGTATTTTGGAGTCACCACCCAATCAAATATTGGAAAAGGTCGTCTAGCCTCACTGAGCCTAAGTCCGTGCATGTGCGTCTATTTTGGGCAATCAGAGATATATTGGAATCTTCCTTCCAATAGAATATTGAAAAGATTCATCTAATCTCGTGAAGTCTAAGACGGTGCATATATGTCTATTTTGGGTAAACTGGAGATATTTTGGAGTCCCCACCCCAATAGAATTTGGGATGGTTCGTCTAACCTCATAGAGCCTAAGACAATGCAACTTGGGCCTATTTTGGCCAGCAAGAGATATTTTGGAATTCTCTTTCCAATACAACATTGGAAATGTCCATCTAACCTCGTTGAGTCTAAGACTAGAAATGGTTCGAGACTTCCCATTTATTCATACCTTGATTAAATTATAATTGAGTTTTTAGAGTTAAAATTTTCATTCCATTTTCTCATTCGATTAAATGCAGTAATTAGAGCGCATATCGATCATGTAATAAAAGCAATAAATAAAAGTAAGATTAAAATAAAGTAAATGAAAATGCTATAAATTACAATAAAACTAGGGGTAGAATACAACCCCCAATATTAAATAAATGCAAATCATGCATAAAATGTGGTATTCATTAAAGACGAGGACATTGGTCCCGCATGCATATTTAAACAAAAAAATAATGTTAAGATGTTTGTTTTGCTTGGATAAAAATCAGGACATTGGTCCTATTTTATTTAAGAAAAATTTCACTTATTTGTATAAATCTTTTGCCATTTCCACATCAAAGGGCACAAAATAATATATAACAAATAAGAATTGAAACTTAAAGTAAAAAGAAATAAGATGAGGAAAATAAACCCGATTGATATCCCTGAATCACCTTAATGGAATCTCCTTTCTCGACACCCCGTATTCAAAAGAAACAATTAAACTCATAAAAGCAAGTAACATGTTAGTAAAATAATAAAAAAAAATGACAGTGGAAAAGGATTTAAAAAAATGAATATTCTGAATTATAAAAATTTTACTTTGAAAGGAGGAAAAAATAAGATTAAAGAAAAGGAAAGAATATGAAATAACCAAGGAAAGGGAAGAAAGAATCCAGGGACGGCCCAAATCGCATGAGCGACGGGCGTCCCTGGGCTGACCGACGGGTGGAAGAGAGCGTCTGCGATGGCCTGTTGCTCGCTTGAGCGACAGCCGTCGATGGAGTTTCGACCCGTCGGTTGCCTCTGATCCGGAAAAAAAAATATGTAAAATTTAACTAAAAATCAATTTTCTAGGCAATTAATCACAAGTAAATTGATGTAAAGCTATAAAATAAATTGGAGGTCAATCTAGAATATTTACCCTCGGAATATTAACTTCGGAAGGCGAAGGCTGTGTGATCTTTTCCCTTGAATTCTACAAGGATCAATCGACAATGTGCAATTTTGAGTAATTTTCTACCGCAAAATGGTAATTTTCAAAATCAAATCAACAAAAGAAAATTTATTTGTCTTTCTTGAAATTTTTCGTAGCAATTGTGAATGTTAGAAAGGACAAATCGAGCAAAAACGAATTGATTTCGCTTTCTCAGATTCACCTTATTTTTGGAAAGGATTTAATAAAATTTTTTATGAGCATGCCTCAAGCGCGAGCGACAGGCATCACTCGCAGTAGGGATGGCCATCACTCGGAGCGAGCGATGGGTATTGCTTGACCGACGGGATACTCGTCTGTCAACCCTAAAACCATCTTTTCAACTCAAAAACCTCTTTTCAATGCACAGCAACCTCCAGTCACCAGAAATCCTTAATCCTTATGAAATCAAAGGGCGAAAATGTCAACAATATCCCCTATATGTCCACGTCTATATCAAATTCAAATTTAAATAAAAGCTTTCACTCACTGCATCACTACATTACACTATATATATATATGCACACACACACACACACACACACACTATACACTTCATTTATTAGTTCACTATACATAACATACACTTAATATTCAATTTCTAACAATCACTACATTTAACATGGTAATGTAACTATGTTATAATCACACTTAATTGTTTCATCTCATTTTTAATTATTTTCGCCATACTTTTGGTCCTCTATAGGTTCTCTCTAGCTTAATTCATACTTTAGAAATGCATTTGGGTGCTCTAGAATGAAGAATGAGGCATAAAGAAGAAAGGAGAACCAAACTGGGACTGCACGACTTGTGACAATCGTTCTGACTCGTGACATATGCTCTCTATCACGAGTCGTTACCCTGGTGCCGAGTTAGAACCAACTTCCCACTTGTGCCGTGATTTTGACCTAGAAAATGACATTTTTAGCAAAAATGGTCTTTTAGACTTTTGTTTCTATATGTATTAGATTTCTACTAGTAAAATTTCAGATCATTTGGAGTTAAAACCATGGAGTAATATCTTTAGAAGTACGCACTGCTCAATTAACCCAGCCAGAATAGGAATACTTTTGTTTTGGACATTTTTAAGGCACTTAGAGGAAAAATTATCTCTAAAACATTTGTAGGTATGGAAGTCAAGGTTAAAATACCACTAGAATTACCTAATTTGGCGTCATTTGGACCAAGCTATGGCAAAACACAGAGATGGGGTCGAGTGAACTCTAAGACAGAATTTTGATACTCTAATACCTCATTTCAGTAATATTTATTTTTATGCAAAATACACACAAATCATCATTCTAGCAATTCTTCCATATACAAATCACACACAAAATCTATTCAGTTCATCATAAACACATATATAAGAATTTAAAGGTTCCCAAACCTACTTTGTGCTCAAACTCTTTCTATATGTCTCCTTTACTCTCACCACTTTTTTTCCTTTGCTTTGTCCAATTTTCTCAGTCATATACATCAAAAATCTCATATCAAAGCTTTACTCATATACATATTTTCAGTTTTTAACCAAAAGAAGAAAAGGTAGTCACAAGAAAAGTTTAAATCTTACCTTTTCTAGCTCAAGTTGCATTGAACTTTCACCTTAACTCTTAGAAATCCTTTTTCATAAATAAAGGTAGATTTTTGGGTGAGAATGATAGTGGAAATGGTTGCCTTCTTTTTCTCCTTCCAGCCGGCCAACAATGGCCCTTTTATATGGCCATTCAATTCATGGTTATCATGAATTCAACATTTCAAGCTTCCATTGGTTCTTGCTTGATTTTTATGACAATCTTTCAATTTGATCATTCAATTATTATGTCCTCATTAATGTAGCATTTAACTAATTCTTTCTTACACATTAGCATACAATTATTTTAAATAGATTTATTTAAATTCTTAAAGATCAATGCACCAAAGTACCCTCAATCTTTTTATTTAATGCCGAATACGTTTTTTACTACACGACCATTTCAATTATCTAATTACACATTTTTTACCGCTATTATGCCCTAAACATGTACAAATTTATTTAGGGTACATTCTAGGTCATTACAAGGAGTCGTCCGTCGCCTTGCATGTCACCACTAGTGTTCAATAATTATGTTGACCGCGAGATTTCAATAATTATTTTACTACATATTGAGTTCACGTAAGAAATCTCGCTGTTGAAAAAATAAAAAAATAAAAAGTTCACTCCAGAAATCAATAGTAAAAAAAAGGATAGTTTAGATATTCAATGCATGTGGAGACAATCACGTGGCGGAAAATAAATTCAACGTCCCAAAATAGTACACTTAATGAGGAAGCCAATGGGAATATGCATTAAAGTTGAGAGACGAGGAGGACGTTTTGTCCAAGCTTTTATGAAAACACATATGTTGACACGTGAATGGCATTATACAAATAAATGAAAGGAAAGAACGTCTTGTCGTTTTATAAGGGAGCTACTGCAGTTGTTAGCTTTAAATGAAATAGTGATTTCCCTAAATTCTCCTTTTTATTTTTTTTAATCAATTACATTTTAAAAAAGAGGGGATAATTAAATTTTGATGAATTATAAAACTAAATTCTTTTTAAATATTATGTTTTTAAATATTTTTTGCGGGTTGATATTCGGTGTGTTCTTATATGAATTTTCCATCAGATGGATGTATGCAATTGATGGTTTAGATTAGACTCATAATTTAGTATTTTTATTTATTACATGTGTGTAATTTTAAAGTTGTATTCTTTTATAGTTGGATCATTCGTATTAAATTCAGTTTAAATGAGCATTACGAAATTAAAATGCAGATTTTATTAATTTTGTATAAGATCGATTTAATATAATTGTAAAATTAATCAAAATATTAAAAAATAAAAAAATAAATTTATTATTTTTTGTATATCTGAAATAGTTATATATTTTTAAATTTTTTATATTTTAGTAAATTTTCATAGATGATCTCAACTGGATTAAAAGAATTTATATTTTAATTTTGTTAATTTTACATAAATTAAATTTAATATGGGTAATTTAAAAATTAAAGAAATTTAATATTATTTTTTGAAAATGCATAAATGCACACGAGAATGGCATTATACTCATGAATGCAAATAAATGCGAAGTCTTTTTCATATCCACTTCGACTTTCTCCTTGGACAATTAAGATTGAGATGAAGAAAGCAGAGAATTTCAATTCCTCAGCTGAAATAATTGGCAGCAATCAAGATCTTATCACCCAGATCCTCATTTTCTTATCTGTAAAACCTCTTCTTCGTTTCAAATCTGTATCCAAACAATGGCTCTTCCTCATTTCCACTCCTCAATTTTGCTCTCTCCATACTCGCCGCAACCCAAATTCTGCAGTTTCCGGCCTTCTCTTGCGCAATTCTCCTTCGAAATTCAGTTTCCTCTCTCTCAATCCTTCTTCTTCTTCGCTTCCTCTCCATTCTTTTAACACTAACAGCATCAAAGTTCTCCAGTCTTGTAATGGCCTTCTCCTCTGCTCTAGTTTGCCTAAACTTGGTATTAAAAGAGAATATTATATTTCTAATCCCACCACTAACCAATTCTACACCCTTCCTTCTGTTGCAGCTCCTTCTGTTACTATATATGGGCTCAATTTAGCTTTTGATCCCTACAAAAGCCCTCATTATAAAGTTATTTGTGTTCGTTCTACACCTGATTCAATCTACCATTACCAAATTGAGATATATGGGTCTCAAATTGGGGCTTGGAGGGTTTCTGGGTCGACTTTTGTTGCTCCATTTGACATGGTTTTTGATAATGGGGTGTTCTGGAATGGAGCTATTCATTGGATTAGTCCTACAGGGAAAGCTCTGTACTTTGATGTTGATAGAGAGTGTATTGCTTCCTTGCCTGTTCTTCCCTTCTCAGATGGATGGGGAAAGAGAAGATTTCGATACTTCGGTGAATCTCGAGCCCATTTGCATCTCATTGAAATCTATGGATCTCGTTCTGCTCAATTCGATGTTTTTGAGATGAAAAAGGATTATTCTAATTGGTGTATTAGGTACCATGTGGACTTGAATCATCTTCTAATTGAATATCCAGAGATGGTTAGGAGCTATCCTGATCCTCGAGATTCTAATTATTATGCCTTTGTTATTCTTAATTTTGTTGAAGAAGAGAATGAAGAAGAGTCATCACTGTTGCTTCATATTCCTGGTAAGATCATTTCTTATAATTTGAAGGGCAAAACCTTCAAGAAAGTCTGTGATTTAGGTCAAGTTAGCAGTAGAGCTAAAACTTCATTACAATTTGGATGGCTTGATGCTTACCAGTACATTGAAACTTTTTCTTGTGTATGATGATGGTTTGAGAAATCAAATCTTTGTTTCTATAATTATGTAAAAACTTGATCTTTCTTTTCTGATGATTCACGTTCATCAATCTTATTACTTAAATTTTTCAGTTGTATATTTGTTTGGATTTTGAATGAAATTGTACTAGCTTACCTGGTAGTTCACAGTCATTTATATGCTTCATATGATAGAGTTTAGAATTTTTTTTCAACTTGTCATGGTTGTTTAATTGTTTAGGTGTAGTTTCGTGGATCTCAATTCAGAAAGAATGATTGCAGTACACTTAAAATTTTTTGCTATTGCAAATGAAATTTTTAAAAATGTATAGACCCCTTCTGTTGATCCTTTTCCTGCTGGGCGCATACTGAAGCTGCTTAGATGTTAAGCATTTTCATTTCTTGGACTATGGAGATCCACTAAAGTAAGAAAACATTTGCTTTGAAGAGCCTTCAAATTAATTCTCTAATGGTCTGTAAAGAATGCTAGTTTGTGAGTTAAGATAGCTAATGCTAAGATTATAAAAGCATTTGCTTTGAGCTTTCAAAAGGTTAAAGCTTGTGAACCAAGATAACTAAGTTTAATACTAATGTTATAAAACCAAAACCTTCATTAATAAGTCTCCTGAAAAAAAGGAAAAGGAAAAAAACACTAATACTCATGTTTTCAACTCTGCAAACGTTCACAAGATCACATCCTAATCTGTCAATCTATACATGCAGGCTATTTTCAAGCTATGGCATTATTAACTTTATTTATGCCTCGTTTCTTTTATTTTGTCGTTTTAGTTATGATTTTCTTATATATAAAGTTTATTCATTTATATATAAAGGTTCATGTGGAAAAATCCATTGTGCTATGCTGTTAATTTATTTTGGATAATAAGAACAAAATTTATTTTCCGTACTTGTAAAGGAAACCCAGAAAATTGTGGATGGTAGAGTAAAAGTGTGGAAGCCATATAGGGAATGTGCAGAAATCTATTTCCCTTTTTTATCAGCCTGAGCTAAGAAAAGCCATCTATAAAAATAAATAAAATAGTTTGGAGTAATTAATTGTGAGTTCAACTCTTTCTGATGTTGCCTGAAATCAACTTGTGCAATTTTATTCATGCTTGGTTTTAGTTATCCTAGTCTGGGATGTTTGATCCACTCTAATATAATTTGAATTGTTTGTACCGATTATTTTGTAATGGGCCTCAGATTTGGTGGTTCAAATAAGCAACACATTTCAAGTGTTATATATATATAGAATAAATTATGCATTGGCAGGGAATTTAGTTATTCTGGCAAGTGTTTTGTTGTAATAGCATTTGCAGTATAATATTCCTGTTGGCACAACGAAACATAAATGTTTTATTTTCTCTGATGGTATTTTAAAAATGATCTCCACAAGAATAGTTTTATATCTATCTATCAAGCCGGAAAATAGTTTACTGCTTGACTGGCTGAGTCTCGAGGCCAAAACCAAATGGAAAGAGTGGATCATAATTAGGATCTCCAACATTCATTGGGAGCTGATCAACTCTCTTAAACCATGTTCGCGCCAACTTGCCAGTGAATCCATAGTCACCGAAAAGAACATCTGCAACACCTTGGCCTTCGCTACCAGGGAGCCAAGCAGCCACAAGAGCGTCCATCAGTGGGACATATTCTTCAGTCACAACAGGTCTTCCAGAGATGATAACCACAACACATTTCACAGCCTCACACACGTTCTTTATAATGGTTGGCCCTGGCTGAGGAATAGTAAGGTTCTGGCTATCGCCATAAAACTCTGTGTATGGGGGTTCCCCAACTACTACAATTGCATATGAGAAGCCTCCTGATTGGAGCAAGTTAGTATCTGGGTTCTCACTGAAGACTACTTGGGTTCCTTTGTCGATGGTGTCTTTTATGGCCTGTAGGATAGTGGTTCCTGTCCATAAGATAAGTAAGAGATGTGTGGTATTAGATATACTTGTATCATTAGAACCGTAACCTGTTTGTGATTTCTTGAGAAAATATAGGTATACCAGAAGTGACATTGTTGCCGCTGAGTCCTTGCCATTGGATTGTCCAGCCGCCGCATTGATAACCCAAATTGTCAGCATGTGTGCCAGCAACTAGAATCTTTGGAGCTTTCTTAGGAAGGGGCAACACATGCTCAGGTATTGTCTTTCCATTTTTCAGTAGCACAAGTGATTTTCTTACAGCTTCTCTAGCTATTTCTCTATGCTCCTATAGGGATTACAAGGGACAAAATTGAGTTAGAAATCATTTATGGGAATGAGAAAGAGTGACGGTCTTCTCATCATGGAATTAAATAATCTCACCTTGCATCCAACCTTGCTGGCCAAGCTGTAATCTGGCAAAGGGTTCTCAAAGAGACCCATAGAGAATTTGACTCGCAAAATTCTCTTGACAGCATCATCAATTCGGCTCATGGGAATCACATTTCTTGTAACCAGATTGGTTAACTCTTCAATAAACTCGGTATAATTATAAGGAACCATTACCTAATGAATCACATCAACATACCAAAATGTTGTCAATTCGGTTTTCATTTTCAGAAAACAAGCTGCACTATCTAAAAACAGCTCACACTGTGCCTTACCATGTCAACACCAGCTAGAATAGAAGCTTGAATAGAGTAAGAATAGTTAGAGTGTGGTGGATCAGTAATTCTGTCAATTCCTTGCCAGTCAGAGATGACAAACCCTTTGAATTTGAGTTTTTCTTTGAGAAATCCAGTTAATAAGCGACGATTAGAATGCATCTTAACCCCATTGATACTGGAATAGGAGACCATCACGGTTGAGACGCCCTTGATTATTGAATTATAGTAAGCGGGCATGTGTACTTCGAATAAATTTTCCATGCTAGTAATTGTGTTGTTTTCATCTATACCCTTAACTGTGCCTCCATCTCCAACAAAGTGCTTGGCACAGGCTGCCACTTTATCCCTATAGACATTCAACAATTATTTCATTTATATAAAGATTTTGAACCAAAAGAATAAAATTAATTGGGTACTCACTTGCCATTGACATAAGGATAACCATGTCTCCAATTGGGTGGAACATCTCCTTGTAATCCTGGGATTATATCAGTCATCATTTGGACTATTGAATGATCTTCGCTGTAGCTCTCATAGCATCTTCCCCATCTTGGATCTCTGCATACCTATAAAATTGGAAACGCTTAGATTTTGTTCCCCCCTTTCTTAATGCAAATACGATATATTAGTCTTTTAAATTAGCTAATAGCAGCAGAGCTAACCACAATCCTTTTTTTTCCTATTGGCCAAAGTGCAACTTTTTATAAATTGTGGTACCTTTCATATGCTCCGAAAAGTACTAACTAATGTAGGGTTATGTGATATGGAAAAATAAAAACTAGTAACTAAGCTTACAAGCTTATATTTGAATTTACAAGTTAATTTTCAACCTAACATACTTAATAATAATAATAATAATAATAGTTACAATAACATAGTTTACTCTCTTTCTTTTCGTTGGCCTAATGGCTGGAATGGTCCTCCCCTGAAATTGAGCACGACAAGAATCCCTTTAAGGAGGACGGTACACTCCATTTTTAACGATCATGTACTGTTAGTTTTTCCTCGGAGGACAATAGCTAAAACCTTAAAATGTATATAATTCAGTTTTCACAGTTTGGAAAAAGAAAACAAGAAAGATAATTACCGCAATACATGGAGCGAAAGCATAAGGAATGCCAGTAGCTCGAACTTCAAGAGCAGTTGCAGCACCAATTCTCTTTACCAGATTGGGATCCCTACAGTATCATTGTGTCAGCATAATACAAAAAATAATAATAAATAAGATTATTAATTTTTAAGAAGTGAAAAAATACAGGCACATACCTGGTGACTCCAAGGCCAATATTATGAGGGAAAATAGTAGCATTATAAACATTATTGTGGCCATGAACAGCATCAATTCCATATATTAAAGGAATTCCAAGACGAGTTGAAAGAGCTCCTTCTTGGAAATTCTTTATCATATCTACCCATTGTTGTGGACTTGCTTGAGGACCTGGCACACTCCCTCCTCCACTCAACATGCTCCCTGCAATTTTTCATTTTTAAAATATCTCTCTTTAATGACTTATTATAAACCTATCAACTTTAAATGTTAAACCCAGCATGGTTTTTTTTCCGCCCCCTAGAAAAGAGCATTATCCCAATTTCAATTGGGCGAAAATTCGGTGCTGCAAAATGATATTTACCAATGAAGTTGTTCTTGATAATATCAGAAGTGCAATTCTCCCTCTCAATTTGAGTCATTTGACCAATCTTTTCAGCAAGATTCATTCTCTTCATTAAATCTTTAATCCTAACTCCAATTGGTTGTTTTGGATCTTTGTATTTCATGACTTCAGCTCCACCTATTGTTGACCACCAAAATAGCATCATTAGCCCCAATAATTGCCCAATTCCTCTACTTCCCATCTTCCTTTTTTCCTTCTTTATTCTATCTTTTCTTCAAATCCTGCACAAGAAATTTCACATATAAATTAAAATTGCAACCAATGAATGGGTTTATAAACTAATGTGCAGTGCATCCATACATCTAGCTCTGTTCATGCCGATTGGATAATGTGTAACGCTCGGTGCATGGGATCGTCATTCTAATAAATCTATTTTCAGTGGAAAAATAATAATAGCTACTTACCTCTGCAATTAGCAAACGGATTTTAAGAGGATTAGTGATAAAATAATAATGAAAACCAGACGTAAAAGATGAGGAATATATATAAAGCTAAAAAATAATTAAAAGAAATGCTATTTTTAAAGAAATGCTCCGATTTCAGCGTTAACACTTACTCCTCACCGTTCAACGTGCCCCACTTCCACTCATTTTAAACGTTACTGGCAGCTTTTTAATGTTTTACCATACTAAAATGCCACATTTTATTTTGGCCCCTAAGCTTTTATTATGTCTTATATAGTCTCTAAACATCTATATTTTCACACATTGAATCCAATTTTGATAATTTAGTGTAAAATAATAATAATGTTGTTTTAGCATATATTAGATTCTTTGTAAATTTCATTTTTATTTTTCCATCGAGTCCCTATTCAGATTTAATGTTTAATAAAATATATGCCAAGGATGCAATAAAAACGTAAAATAAAAGTTGAGATATTACTTAGAAAAATAAAGTAAATATTCAGGGACTCCATAACAACTTTTGCCTAATTAATTTAAATCCATATGACTATGTCTATTTTATATTTTGGGAAATTTGTTAATCCCACAATTAAATTAAAGCTAATGAGGATAATAATTTCAACCAGTTTCATCCACGACTGATATTCTGTTGTTTTTCTTCTTATTTTATGTATTACACAAATATACGTTAAATAAATTCATAAATCCTTGAGTGAGTTGGCTAGGCTAAAAAAAGGGGAAAGCAAACTAACTATTATCCAAAACTATAACTATTATTATTATTATTATTTGCCATCTGTTTTGTGATCACAACAAATTTGACGTGTTAATGAATCATGTTGACGACATAATGAATCAGTCAATTGAAGGTTATGAATCTAACAAAATTAGTGCAAAGAAAAAATCATAAATTAGTGATAAACTTTATAATAGTTAATAATAACTATAAAAGCATTTAAATTAGGAAAAAAAAAATTCTACTTCAGTACCGTTTGCATGTCTTAAATAATTATATATTTTTTAATTTTTTTAAGTTTTGGTAAGTTCTACATTTTAAATTGACCTCACACAATATTAGCAAAACGTGACTTTCAATTTCGTTATTCTTATTTAAACTAAATTTAATGTGAATGATCTAAAAAATATAAAATTTTATTGTCAATTTTTAAAAGTATATGAATCTAATGCAGTAAAATGATAAAGTTCAAACATCAAAAGTGCATTTTACCTTTAAATTAGGATAGTTTTGGCAAATTATCATAGTTCACATCTATACATTCTAGTTTACACATAAGATTGTCATAGTTTACATTTAGGGTAAACTTATTTGGAGACACTCCAACTTATAAAAAAAGTTCAGATTGTCATTATTACATTTAGGGTAAATTTATTTGGAGACACTCCAACTTATCAAAAAAGTTCATTTCCTTCTGATCTCATAAGTCTTCAAAACACTCTTCTGCTCCTGAACTTCAGCTAGCAGCACCATAGTTTTTGGAGAAGGATCGAACTGTTTCTTGACATAACATTGCTTCAACTCAAACAAATTCTTCAACTCCGAGACTACTAATTAATCAGTTGCTTGAATCCTATCAACATTATAAAGAGACTGAGAGCACTGTAACTGAGCATATGCCGCTTTAACAAATGAAATGCTAGCAAACAGTTTAGAAAAAAGAGCTTCCACAGCCATACTCTCATCATACTCTGGTAATCTTGTACAAATTGGAAGGTATTTTCCCTCCAAGCTTCTTTGACATTATAGAGCATCTACCTGTACATTTAACACAGGAGGTGAAACTTGTTGGACCAGCTCAATATAGGTGGATGTATCCATTTGAGAGGTAATTATAAGTGTTATGTATATGGATAAAATTTTAGTTTATTGTGATAAGTTATTAATTTGAATCATATTTGCCATATAGGTTCTTAAATCACTTGAAAAAAAAATGTCCAAAATAAAGCAAGGGTGGAAGGTTCAATATGTAATGCGTATTTAGTTGAGGAAGCAAGTACATTTTGTTCGTATTATTTTGAGCCGCATGTGGAAACAAGGCAAAGAAAAGTTGCTCGCAATAATGACGGTGGTGATACAAGTGAAAATGATAAAAATTTATCTATTTTCACATATCCTAGCCGATTATATGGGCGCTCAACTAGAAGAATGCTAGAAGAATTCTAATAGAAGAAGAATCAGAGGCTGCCCATGCTTACATCTTACTGAATTGTCGAGAGGTTCAACCTTTTCTAAAGTAAGTATGACTTGTAAAAAATACATAATTACTAATTTTTTTTTACAAGTTGAAGTGGGGTATGAACTTATATCACTTTGATGGGGGTTCTTAGGATATATGAGGAATGGTTACGAGAGCTAATGCCTCAAATAACCCAAAATGACATCAATAAGGAAGTTGACAAGCACTTTCATAAATGGTTCAAGTCTTATGTAAGTTTTGCATCCAAATATAGTACATCATATATATAATACATGATATATACAATTTCATAATGAAATTTTAACTGACAATAGATTATCTGATCATGTAGGCCTCAGAAAACCCAATTGAAAATAGTTACATATCTGATCTAGCGAAAGGACCATTGAGAACTGTGAAATCATTTCCAGTGTATTTTATTAATGGATATAAATTTCATACACAATCTTATGGCCATAACAAGGCAACTGTAAACAGTGGGGTTTGCATTTTAGGAGAAATGATGGATTATTATGATAAAATCATTGAGATACTTGAAATTGAGTTCATTGCCAATAAAATGCTCAGTGATATTTAAGTCTGAATGGTTTGATCCTACACCCAACATCGGAACAAAAGTTCATAGCATGTACAATCTAGTTGAAATCAACCAGCGAAAAAGATTAAGGAACTTTGAACCATTTGTGCTAGCAATGCAAGCAGTTCAAGTGTATTATGTCCCTTTTCCTAGCATTAGACGGGATAATTTAGATTGGTTGGCTGTCTATAAAGTAAAACCCAGGGGCATTTTTGAAAAGAAAGCAACGCAACAAAATAAATGAATTGACATCAAAGCGTTTCAAGAAGAAGAAACGGAGGTTCATCAGATAAATGCAAGTCTGGGATATGATGATAATGAACCTTTAAATAACCTAGATAATGAATATGTTGACATTGCATCTGAAGATGATGATGAGTCTACCCAGGGTGATGGATCTGAAGATGAGCTGGAATTTAATTCGAATTCTTCCAAAAATGAAGATGATTGTGATTACGATTTACAGCTTACTGATGATAGTGACTAATTTAATAACATGTGAGAAAATTTATTACTGTGTGAACTATTAATATATATCGTGTGCTATATATTTTTTTCTTTGTTTGATTATAATTTTCTATGTGTTGCTAATCGATCTTATATGTTTCAGGTTAAAAATATGTCGAATAAGAGGAAGAGTTTGAATATGTTGCCTCCAAGGATGAGGTTTCAGTTGTCGGGATCTACTACTCCAAATCCAGCTGATGGATTACAGTCGCCTATAACTGCATCCGATCCAGGTACCTTCTCACAGGGTTCCCCATCATCTGCATCTACACCAAACACTACATCATCTACCATGCCATCTACCACCGCTGCTGGTTCATCAATGCAAGCTCTTGTGGAAGATATTGCTTCTTTCCCGTCACACATAGCAGGGGATGCAAGAGTGGAAGGTCCTAATACTAGAGAAGTCGGACTTGATGGAAGGATATACATTGTCATTCAAAATAAACTATGAGTGATTAACAAACCAAAAAATTCATATTAATATTTCAGTGTCTATTTTATGAAAAGATTATACAATTACTTGTTGTGACTTGCGCTGAACCTAGAAAAGGCCCTCTTTGAACCCGCTTTTAGGATTCGAGTGATTGGTTCGCGTCTTTTGATCTTGGGTGCCATGAGATATCTTGGATGCCTCCTTTTCAATAGAACATTGGGAAGGATCATCTAGTCTCATGACGCCTTTAGTCACCTTTGATGTATTTTGGAGTTGCCACCCAATTGACAAGAAATTAGAAAAGGTTTCTAACCTCTTATTGGTCTAGACTAGATATTGGTGTTCGGAACTTCACTCTTATTTATGTTTTGGTTAATTATAAATGAGTTTTTAACTTCCTAAAATTCTATCTCTTATCTCACACGATTTATGCATTTAATTAAAGCACACTATAAATACTCAAAAGCAATAAGGGAAAGCAATAAAGAAAGTGATAAATAAAACAATAAAGGAAAGCAGTAAACACATCAAGCACACAATTATAAGAAAAATTGGAGCGAAACACAAACCCAATAAAAGAAGATTAAAAATTTAAATAGGGACGGAATACAATCCCAAATGGAAATTAAATAATGTTGCCCCAACATTAATTACAAGAGTCCAAAGGGACATACATGAATATAAATTTAAAATAAACAAATGAAGTCAAACATGAGAAAAACATACATAAATCGGGACATTTGTTTAGTTTAGGAACATTGGTTCCTTCGCGCTTATTTAAAGAGGGCTCGAAGAGTTGTTTGATTACTAGTTTGAAAAAATCGAGATGAGTGATCCAATTTTTGGAGAAAATTAACTCTTCGTTTTATTGTGATATTTTACATTTTTTGGCTAAAATGAGGGACATTGGTCCCACTTTTATTAGTAAAAATTCAAATTTAATTATAAAAATATTTTTGTGATTTTTTATCTCACTCTTGCATAAATAAAATATTTATTTGCAAACAAATACAACACAAAGAGAGGGAATAGGGAAGATCTCACCAGACAACGCGGTCTCCTACGCGACATGACCCCCCCTCATGGTCACGGGAATGCTCACATAAGGAAATTCACATTTAAATCCCAACACGAAAAAAAAACGACAGTAAAAACGTTAGTGATAATTCTAACATTAAACACATACATATAAAGACAAGAGAAAAATAAAGAAAAATTAATCATATAAAAATATAATAATAATAACGAACATAACACTAGCAAAATAATAATAATAATAATAATAATAATAATAATAATAATGATAATGATAATAATAATGATAATAACAATAATAATAATGATGATGTTGATGATGATAATAATAATAATAACAATGATAATGATAACAGGACACCAATGATGATGATAATAATAATAATACAAACAAAATCATAATGACAAATAATGATAATATAAAATATACATAGAATAACAATACTAATAATATTAACACCATAATAATAATAATAATAATAATAATAATAATAATAATAATAATAATAATGGTGGCAGGGAAGTGATCTTAATAATAATAATAATAATAATAATAATAATAATAATAATAATATAAATGGCAAAACGTTGACAATAGCAAAAGGGGAAAAAACCAACAGTAAAATAATAATAATAATAATAATGGCAACCATATTGACAGCAAACATAAACATATTAATAATAATAGTCATGATGAGGAGAGTAACAGTAGAATGGCCAAACAAGCAAATATATTCAAAATAATAATAATAATAATAATAATAATAATAATAGTAATGGCAACGGAAATCACAAAAAATCAAATTAAAATCACAAATAGTATACCAACATTAATAATAATCACATTAGAAATTCTACAAAAAATAATAAACGTGATAATAATAACAAAAATAATAATATTGACAATAAATAAGTAAAAAATAAAATTAAATGAGAACGGATCTAAGAATATTTACCCTAAGAATTTATAGATCGAAAAACGGTATCTTAATCCGTCCCCTTGTCGATTTTTGCAGTGATAAACACACAAAAAGTTTTGTAAATCTAAGTTTTAAATAAATAAAAACTTGAGAAAATAATTTTGATGTAAAGATCAAGCAAAAAAAATTAATTTTCCTTACTCAAACTAAACTAAGAGTGAAAAGATTTTAGAGAGAAAAAGAAGAAAATAAAAATAAGTCTTGAAAACTTTTTGGAATTTTTTCCCAGAAACTCTCGGCGGCCTCCTTGCTTGAGAGAAGAAAACCCCCTTTTTTTTTTCTTTGAAAAAGTGCAGCTCCCCTAAAAATGAAAACCCAAAACCCTTTTAATTTTCTGTCTTGCAAAAATGGAAAAAATAAAATTAACTTTCTAATTTTTATTTTTTCAAAATAGCCAAAAACGTGAAAAAAAATTGATTTTTTACAGTCCCGATAATTAATTTTGCAGGCGAGAGAGCACGCGGTAAAGGGATGGCCGCGTGTGGAAAGGGTATGGAGGCCCGCATGTGGAGAGCCTCCACACACGGCCCCCTTATGTTGATTTCCATATAAGTGGGCGTGTGTGGAGAGCCTCCACACACGGCCACTTATGTGGAAATCCACATATGGGCACGTGTGGAGGCCCTCCACACACGCCCATATGCTCATATGGCCTTATGTGGAGGCCCTCCACACACGGCCACTAAATGCCAAAAACACCATCTTTTTTTTTTAATTTTTAATTTTTAATTTTGTAATTAATTATTATTTATTTATTTATTATTATTTTTTTAATATATTATTTTTTGTTATATATATATATATATATATATATATATATATATATATATATATATATCTGTTTATTTTTATTTAAAAATAATATCATTTTTGACACTTTTACTTGTGGCAAGTATTATTTTTATTATCGGATAATTCTGATCTTGGACCGTCTCGGGACATGGTGTTTACACTTGTCTATTAGATTGAGGCCATCTGCGTCGTGCTCTCGCTCGATGACTGGGACATTCAAAGAGAAAATAAATCATGAAGGTTATGTTTGGAAGAATATATCTCAAGAAACCAAAAATTTTTATTTTCAAGAGTTTCAAGTAAAGAAAATACATTATCTAATGATTATTATTTTATCTATCTTCTTATATCATTAATATTATTATCGTATTTTATAAATACTTGCAGTATTTTTATATTTTTCGTATTTTTTATCACATAAAACTTTTTATTGGGATTCACAATTTGATCACCTCATGTATGGTGCATGGGAAAGACAAGCTCGTGTACGCTATAAAAACTTTTTAAACCACTTACACACGAAGGGTGTACGGCCTCATTTTATAAAAGAAGGAATATGGGTGCACTGGCAACTGTATTAGACATCACTCGAACATATTGCCCTTTCCGAGCGAAATTCTAGTAATAGGTGCGCAGCAACAGATGGAGTTAATGCATCAGTGCATACTAGAGGAACGTTATCCCACAGTGAGCATGCAACTAGACTTGTAAGTTTTTCAATATCTTACTATTATGAATGATTGATGTACTTATTGCAATTGATGCGACATTTGATAATTATCAATTTTTTTTATTGATTGATTGATTGATTGATTGAATACATGAGACTTAAAAAAATATTGACTGGTGATGGCAAAATATATTGATTGAATATATTGCAGGAGGTTTGACAAAAATTAAGAGGAAATTCTACCAAAATTTTAGTAATAATCACTACAAAAAAACAGATGAATAGCGACTGCATTATTTAGTTGCTATTTTGCGACTATTTTGCGACAGAACGACAATTTAGTCGCGAAGAAGATCAGAAGGTCATTTTAGCGACTAAATAGCGACGGACTATGGAATTCAGTTGCTAAAAAAGGCGCCAAAAATTGGCGCCTTTTTAGTGACTAAATTTGCGACTGCATTTTAGTCGCAAATAATTAGCGACTGCTATTTAGTCGCTAAATGTGTAAAATTATTTTGCGACTAAATAGCGAGAAAATATTCCGTCGCAAGATTGTTAGTGTTTTTAGCGATAAAATTTGAGTCGCTATATCAGTATATCATTTTGTTATTTAGCGACTAAATTATTATGTCGCTATTCAGTCGCAATTTTTCGATTAAAACACAGAAATAAGAAATAAACCTAAACCCCCAAATCAGTAAACCTATCTGATTGAAAACCGAAGGAGCCCCGAAATCGCCCATCCCCCCAATTGCTATAGACAGCCGTGATCACCGGCGGCGTAAACGGCGACATCATCTCCGGTTTCTGCATTTCAGCGAGAGGTAAGTGTATTTCGACTAAATCAGTGTATTTTTTTTTAACGAATGGATAAACTGCTGTGTAAATTTGGCTAAAGTAAATTTGGTTTGATTTTGTTGAGTTTTCCGGCGAGATTGTAGTCGAGGAGGTGGAAGGAGAAGGGAGGTCAGAAGCACAAGCCAATCGAACGTGAGTTTGCACAGGACAGGTATGTTCCACTTCACCTCCTCTGTTCTGGGTGTTATTTGCTTCTGTTTGTGGTGTGATGAGACCCGAAAATTGTTTCTGTTTGTGAAGTTTCTGGGTATTGTTTAAAATTTTAAACAAGCTTCTTCGTTTTTTATAATTTCCTTTCTCTGCTAGATGGGTTTTGTTTTTTCTCTCAATGCACATGAACTGCAGTATCTAGTTTTTGGTATTTTGTTGTAATATTATTTAGAAGTGAAAATTGAAAAAGGTAGCAGTTTGGTCATCATCTTTTAATGCAAATTTCATCCACTTACCTGTCCAACATATAATCTTCAATCTCTAGTGCTCCACTTTACCCATTCTTTGATTATAAAATGCTATTTATTTGTTTATTCATATACTACTTATGCCTATCTAGCTAGGCAAATATTACAACAGTGCACGTGTATAACAGTACACACCGTCAAATTATAACAAAATATTTTTTTATTTTTTATTCAATTGATGGTGCATGTGTGTATATACCGTTAATGCACGTGTTTATCTAAATATATTTCATTAAATTAATGGCTGTAACATATAATCAGATGCCAAATTTGTGAAATTGCAAATGAAATAGCATGATAATCAACTACTAATATCAAAAGCTATATTTTTTTAGAAAAATATTAGAAATTCAATTGGTGAATTATTTGATATAAGCAAAATGAAAGAAGAATAAATATATTATTTGTATTTAATATTCAAAACAAAAACATACTGGAGGAACTTCTTTATAAATAATATTACAAGTACATTTGATTCCAAATCTCTACTAAAAAGGATGCAGTAACATTATTTCCTTCAAACCAACTAATAATAATAATAATTTAATTGAGATTTTAGTCAAGCATTATTTTGGCAATAAAAGTTTGGGCAATGGAGAAATAATAATATATTTCTGTCCCTACTGATTCGTATTTATTGGGTGGACATATATATAATTTGGTCTTAATGTAATGCTATTCAAATCTTCATTTTCAATTTCTTGCAAAGCTTACTGCGGTTAGGCTTAGTGTTTTATATATTAGTAATTCCATTATAGTTTATAAAATAAAATCGTAAATAATTTCCGAAGATGGCAAGATCGACTTGTTTTCAAAAGGAATTCTTATGGTTATATAATCAAAACTACAAACTTCATGTTTATGGTTATATATATATATGTATTATGTTGTTGCTTATGTAATAAATCTATATTTGACTTTCATATGAATGAACAACGTTATGAGTAAATAGAAAAGTATGTTTATAATGGAAAGACTTTTATTTATGTATAACCTTGAGACTAAAATTAGTTTTTTTCAACTTTTATTGAAATAAGGGAATACACGTAAGATGGATTTCATAGATCGTAGTTGGATGTATAATCGGCGGGCTGCAAGTGGAAGGACTAATGCCTCGTTCATTTATGGAGTAGAAAATTTCATAAAATTCTCCACTTCTCACCCCGAAGAGATGAGTGGCGATCATATTAGGTGTCCATGCAAACAATGTGTGAACCGCAAGTTCCATTCTGCGGATACAGTTATGAATCATCTCTTCCGTAAGCGATTTGTTAGGGATTATTTAGTTTGGAATTGCCATGGGGAGACACACATTACTCCAAACGAGTCTAATTAGAATCCATTAATGAATGAATCACTGGATGGTGGAGAGGTAAGAAATTCATATCAGCAAATGGTAGTAGATGCAGCTGGATACACTTTTAATCCTGAGAACACTTGGCAATAATATAATGCAGCAATCGCTAATAATGATGCTAATGAACAAGTATCTCTACCAAATCCTAACATCCCTGGACCCTCAAATTTTTATGCAAATGTTATGAATGAGGCACCGAACCCACAATGCCAACAATTTTATGATCTTCTTGAATCTGGGAATGCAAAACTGTATCCTGGTTGTGATAACCATTCCCAACTTTCTGTAGTTGCAAGGATGTTGCATGCTAAATCGGAATTCAATCTTTCAGAGAGGTTTTTTGATTCAAACATCCAATTGTTTAAAGAAGCATTGCCTGAAGGTAACATATTGCCAGATAAATTTTACCAAACAAAAAGTCTTGTAAGAAGCTTGGGATTACCAGTCCAAAAAATCGGTTGTTGCAAGGAGGGATGCATGTTGTATTGGCATGAGGATGAAAACTTAATCCAATGCAAATTTTGAAATCACCCAAGATTCAAATTGTGTGCCGGTTCCCGTAAGCAAAGGTTGAAAGCATATAAAAAGATGTATTACTTTCCTCTAACACTTCGGTTGCAACGGTTATATCAGTCAAAATCGACAGCAACTCATATGAGATGGCATCATGATCATGTCCAAAATGATGGGGTCATGCAACATCCTTCTGACTCTATAGCTTGGAATTATTTCAATGAAACTCATTCGTCATTTGCTGCTGAGATTAGAAATGTTAGGTTGGGTTTATGCACAGACGGTTTTCAACCCTTTGGGCAATATGGGAGGAAATACTCGTCATGGCCGGTAATTATCACGCTGTACAACCTACCCTTTGGATGTGTATGAAAGAGCCTTATATGTTCTTAACTACTATTGTGCCAGGGCCCAATAATCCAAAGCAAAAAATTGATGTATATCTACAACCCTTGATTTATGAGTTGAATGAATTGTGGAACATTGGTGTGTCAACATATGATGTGTCGACCAAGCAGAACTTTATGATGCGAGCTGCCCTTTTGTGGACAATCAATGACTTCCCAGCATATTCAATGTTGTCTGGTTGGAGTACATCTGGAAAATATGCCTGTCCCTATTGTATGGAATATACACAATCTTTCAGACTAGAAAGTGGTGGAAAGCAAACCTGGTTTGACAATCATAGAAAATTTCTTCCCCAAGATCACCCATTTAGGAGAAACAGGAGGAATTTTAGAGTCGGTCATGTTGAAACAATGCCACCGCCACCAATTAGAGATGGGGTAGAAATTCTACAAGAAATTGAGCAGTGGGGGCTAGTCAAAGCAACTGAGCTTGATGCTGACGAGATTAATGGGATTATATGTCACTCTTGTGGGTGGAGGAAACGAAGCATATTTTGGGATTTGCCTTATTGGAAAACAAACATTATAAGACATAATCTTGATGTAATGCATATTGAAAAAAATGTCTTCGACAATGTGATTAACACCGTTTTGAATGTTGAAGGCAAAACAAAAGACAATGCGAAGTCTCGTGCTAACTTAGAGAGATATTGTTTCCGTCCAGAGTTGTCAATGGATCCAATCAGTGGCAAATTTCCAAAAGCATGTTACACTTTGGATAAGGAAGAAAAAAAAGAACTATTTAATTGGCTGAAAGAACTAAAGTTTCCGGATGGATATGTTTCGAATTTAGGGCATTGTGTTGACATGGCGAAACTTAAATTATTTGGCATGAAAAGCCATGATTGCCACATATTTATGCAACGTTTAATTCCTGTTGCCTTCCGTGAGTTGCTTCCTGGTAATGTGTGGCAGGTTCTTACAGAGCTAAGCTTATTTTTTAGGGACTTGACATGCAGTACTATTCGAGCGTTGGACATGGAGGCATTGGAGTCCAACATTCCACAAATCATTTGCAAACTAGAAAAGATATTTCCTCCGTCTTTCTTTGATTCAATGGAGCACATAATGATTCACTTGCTACATGAAGCAAGGGTTGCTGGACCTGTACAATATCGTTGGATGTATCCATTTGAGAGGTAAGTACTTTATAAGTTGAACACTAAGGTAGTAAATATGTATGAATTATTTATCTACATGTGCCATACGCAGGTACCTTAGAACTCTTAAAAAGAAGATTGGTAATAAGTCATCAGTGGAGGCATCTATTTGCAATGCCTACTTACTCTCAGAATCCTCCAATTTTTTCTCGCATTATTTTGAACCTCATGTCAGTACCAGACACCGACGTCCTCCTCGTAATGATGATGGAGATTGTGAGGAAAATGAATGTGGTAATTTAAAAATTTTCACCTATCCGGGCCGAACAAGCTCAGAAATTGGTAACAGATCACTAACATCTGAGGAGTATAAAGCAGCTCATACTTATATTTTACTTAATTGCGAAGAGGTCTCTCCGTTCTTGAGGTACATAATAATCATATATATGATTTTGATGAATGGATATACTTGGATTTTTGCAACTTTAATTTGTTTGTAATTTTTTTGGTAATCAAGTATATATTGCGACAACTTACGTGAGAAGTATCCTCATCTTACACCAAGTCAAGTCGATGCAAATATTAACAACTACTTTGCGGATTGGTTCGAATTATATGTAAGGCCTTAAAAAATACATATTAATAACATATAAATGTCATACAAGATGGTAATGATGATAACTTAACTATGTTTTATTTGAGGAGCAGGTCCGTTACAATGGAATTGAAAATGAATATCTCACCATCTTGTCGTAGAAACCATTGCGGAGAGTGAAGTGTTACTCAATCTATTTTGTCAATGGATATAAATTTCACACCAGATGTCATGGTTCTGAGAGATATTCAATGAATAGTGGAGTCTGTGTAAAAGGAGCAAACTCAGTTGACAACCATGGTGATTACTATGGATGGATTTAAGAGATCATAGAGATAGAATACCCGTCATTACCAATAAAGCGAACTATATTATTCAAGTGCCATTGGTTTGATCCCACTTTAGACATTGGTCTTAAGACTCACGGGCAATATAGACTTGTTGATGTAAACCAACAACGTCGGTTCAACCAATATGAACCATTTATCCTAGCAATGCAAGCAACTCAAGTGTACTACGCAAGATATCCATCTTTAAGATTGGACAAAGCTAACTGGTTGGCTGTGTTTTCTGTTAAACCGAGGGACTACGTTATGACATCAGATGTAAGAGATGACAGTGCTGCTACAGAATGTAATGCATTCCAAGTTGATGAAGTTACTATGCAAGATATTACAATGGATGCTTGTAATGACGATGATATGAATTTGCGCGACCCTGCGGGAGGGGTACTTGAACTTGATAACATTGATGAAATTGATCAAGAACTTGAAGTGGATGACGAAGAGGAGGAATTTACAGATTACGATAGCAACGAGGACGACGAAGAGGAATTGCAAAATTCATCATATAGTGACTAATTGAATAACTGTAATGTTTATAATGCTCATGTGTTAAATTGTGAGATATTTTTTTTAATGCATATTTTTTAGTGGAATCACAAACAATGCTCATAGACTTACGAAATTACCAGTTATATTTGATAAACACACTTATGTATAGTTCACCATTGTGCAGGTATGGGTCGTGGTAGAGGTAGAACTCTTACAGGTACAGGACGTCGGGGAGGACGATGTGAAAGGGATTCAGCAACTCCACCATTTATAGATATGCCAGATATCCCAGGAGACCCCACATCCGTGACTGAACCATCACCTCCTGCGATATTTTTGCCACCACCATCAACCCCAAGTCCGCACACGGCACACAGCAGTACATCTACTACATGTGAAGTGTCCACCGAAAACATGAGTAGATTGTACATTATAGTAAATCAAAAGGGACTGTGAGTATTTACCCATATAAATTGCAAATAACTTATAGAAATATATCTAATACATTGCTTTTATTTTATATAATATTCAGGCTTCAACCATCCTCTCAGTGCTCTACAATTATAACTAGCAGTTTCCATCAGCGGACCGACCTTAATGGGGTTAGTTGGAAGGAGGTTGCTAGGGAGATTAAGGAGTTTTACTGGGGAGAATTCAAGGTACATGCACGTACTTACTCGAAATTAATATACATTTTATAACATACTTTATGATTCAATTTATATTAAATTAGTGATGATTATAAATACTAATGAACCAATTGAAATACAAATGTAGAAAAAGTGCCACTGGGATGCTAGTGTCAATGGTCTTGTCAGGGCGGGTTGGGAAACAAAGGCTGCTCAAAGATATAAAGATTATGTGCACAACATTAAGATCGCCAAGGAAAAGCCTAAAGATTTTTCGGAGGCTGCATGGAACCGATGGAATCAGATTTTTAATCTCCCTACTCGCATTCAAATCTCTAATCAGAAAAAGATCAATCGTCATGGAGGGTCTGATGATAAGGCTCCTGGATCATATACTGGTGGTACCATATCTATTGGTGAGCATGTCTCGCGCCTGGTAAGTACTTTAATTATAATATATTTAAATTATACTTTTATGTTATTGACTTGGAATCATTTACATCTTTTTGCTAACGGGTATGTTCATTTCATTTTACTCCAAACGGTTTGCCTTTTGAATTTGTAATATATAGAACCAATTAATTATTAAAACATATAGATATTTGAATTGATTGACAATACAATTATTGAATGATTGATTTATGTAGAGGAGGATGGAAAAATTGTGTTGGAGTATGTTGAGAATATTGGAAATAATTTGTGATTTATAGAAGTGTTAAATGGATTTTTCTTTACAGGAGGACAGCAATAATATGGGGAGGTTCAGCCAAAATTTTTATTGATTTTTCTTGTTGAGGAGACATGTATATTGTTTAATAGTATATATATATATATATATATATATAGAAAGGAGGATGGGAAAATTGTGTTTGGAGTTTGATGAACAGATTGGAATACTTTTGTGATTTTTAGAAGTGTCAAATGAATTTTTCTTTACAGGAGGATGGCAATAATATGGGGAGGTTCTGCTAAAATTTTTATAGATTTTTTTGGAAATTGTTCACTTTACATAATCAAGTAAAATAGGATAATAACGTAAAACAATGCAAGTGTATGTTTTAATTATGCATGAAAATATTTATCTTCAGAACTCGTAGTCATTTATTTTTTCGATAACTGCTTTATACTGCACATATTGTAGGAGAAGGAGTTGGGTCAACCTCCTACAATTCCTGAGGCTTATTTGCACACACACACCATAAATTACGATGGAAAAACATATGTGGCGGATCGTAGCAGGGAGGTGCATGTAAGTAGCAATTAATTTAATAGTTACTCATGTTTTAAGTTATTTAAATGTTAAATTGTTGTGAATTATGTTATGTTTTCATATTAATATTTATTTAATATTGTTGTCATTTTATAGGAGCGGTATGAACAACTCCGAGCAGAGAGATCGCAAGAAGAGTCATCTGTCGATGAGTCGGAGTTGTTTATGGAGGCGGCACGATGTAATAAAAGGAGAACAATATATGGTTTAGGCTCATATGCGCCTCCCGGTCTTTATCCATCCGGTCCATCACGTGATGCTGGTACGAGCGCTGCAAGTCATTCTGGTGGTCCATGCCTGACTAAGGAAGATGTTGAGGAGATTGTAGCACGAACTATTCGTTCGTTGCTTCCTCATATGGCCCCTCAGCTGCCAGCCACTCAGCCCGATACCACTACTGCATCGCCCGCAGCACGTGATGATGTTGGGCCTTCAGGTGCACACGATCCAGACCCGCATAATGATCCTCATTTTGGTAGGGGCGGCAGCACTTCCAGATGACTTTATATATCTTTGTTTTTTATGATATTTTTAGTACATTATAAAAATATGTGTGTTACGAAAAATTTATATAATTTTTCAGTACGTTTAATTATTTATGCAATATGAATTAATTAAAATTAACTATATATATGTGTTTTAAATTATATGTTTATAAATTTGATTATATTTCAATTTCTATTCATACGAATGATATTTTTTGATTTTGTCTATATAAATTTATTTTATTGTTAAATGAAAAAAAAAATTAATTAAAATTTTAGCGAAGGAATTGCGACAAAAATTCCGTCGCTGAAATCAGTAAATTTTCGTTAGCGACATAAGTTAATTTCGTCGCTAATTTTTAGCGACGGATAATCTTACGACTATACGTCGCTAATTTTCACTTAAACTAGCGACGAAAAATAGCGACAATATTTTTAGTCGCTAAATATTAGCGACAAAAATTTCTGACGAATATATCTGTCGCTATATTTCTACGACGACTAACTAAAATACTGATTTGCGACTAAAATTTGATGCTATTAGCGACTAAATTTTAGTCGCAAATTTTAGCGACTGTTTCTAAATTTAGTCGCTATTTTGCTTGCGACGGCCTGAATTGCGACAATTCGTCGTCTTGTCGCTATAACTAAATAGCGACGGAATTTGGGATATTAGCGACTGAATTTGCAGTCGCTATTCTCCCTTTTTTTTGTAGTGAATAATGTTTAACTCAAGAAAAGAATTTTGGGCAGGAATGTGATACATGATAATTATCAAAGTTACTGGTTGACTATTTGATTGAATATATGATACTCGAAAAAATATTGTGCGATAATGGAAAAAATGATTGATTGATTAATTGTTATACAGGAGGCTTGGTAAGAATAAAGGGGAAATTCTGCCGGATTTTTATTCTATTAATAATAATTAATGTTGATTGCAGGAAAAAACTTTGGGCAGGCCACTTACACCATATGAGGTGTTTGTACACACACATACACGAAAGAATAACGGAGTAACTTTCGTCAACAGCCGAGCAAGACAAGTCCATGTATATTAGATTTAAAATTTACTATTACTTTTCATATATTATATTATTAAAAAATTAGTACTATTAATATGAAGCATAAAATGTATGACAGGATCGAGTAAAGGAGACTCTACAACATAAGACAGCAGAATCTGAGAATATTGATCACACCTAGGCATTTCTTGAAGCTGCTGGAGGTAAAGACCGCCGTGGACAGAGTTTTGGCTTGGGATCTTTTGCCACCACGTGCTACTCGCAATCCTCTAGTTCCAGTACAGATGCATCCAATAGGCGAGCCTCATCCAGTACTAGTAATTGTGGTAATTGTGGTGAGCTTCAAAACCAATTGGATGCGCTCAAGAACCGAATGTCACAAATGAAAGAGCTCCTTCTACGAAATTTGAATTCCTCACAAGATCATCCTAATTCGCCTCATGATTCGCCTCATGCGTAGAGTTATTTATCGCTTTTAATTATTTGTAGTATGTTTCTTTTATTGTAGTACATTTCCTTTACTATTTGTAGTATGTTATCTTAATAATACATTATTGCCTTTTTTTAATTAAATATATTTTTGATTATATTAATTTCATATATTGCAATTTTTATAGTTATTTCATTTTAATATACATGTTGATATTTATTATAATTATAATTTAAATTTAATATATATAAAATAATTAAATAAATAAATAATTATAAAATATATTAAAAAATTTTCATTTAGCGACGGAACTCTGTTTCCGTATCTAAATATAGTGACGAAAAATTATATTCTGTCTCTATATTTAGCGACGAAAACGCTTAATCCGTCTCTAAAATTAGAGACGGAAACGCTTAATCCGTCGCTACATTTACCGACGGAAAAAAGAGTTTTAGCGACGGAAATTTTGTTGACTAACTTCAGTCGCTAAATCCGAATAGCGACGGATTTCGGTTGCTATTTTCCGTCGCTAAATCTAATTTTTCTTGTAGTGTATAACCAGAAGACGATACAATAAAATGGAAATTAATGACTATTGATGTCAAAAAAAATGGTAGATATCCATACAAAGATTTAAATCAAAATCTTCTAAATATAGACAAACAGCAAATTAGAACAACACACTAGGGAAAAATATAAAGTTTATTACAGTAGAACTTTCTTAACCAGGAATCCGAACCATGTTCAAGTTATTCTATGGTCCATGAGTTTCTTATTATTTTTATTATTATTATTATTATTTTTAAGGAAAGGAGTATATAGTTATAAGGGAAGTGTTATTAATCAAATAGGAAATCTTATATATGTAGTTTATATTCAAATAAGAATATGTTGTCTATTGGTTGTATAGTTATGTAATATTTTATTTCCTATTATGTTGTTCGTAATATTTGTTTATACAGCCGCCCATATCATTAATATTGTTGACTAAGGGTCACGTTTTTATCATGTTATCAACATTAATCATGTTTTGTTGTCATCATATATACTTTCTGCTTCAACACCAATAATAGTATTTTAACTTGTTTGTGGCAATTGCGTTAGTGTCCACGTTGCCTCTACTTTTATTGTGCCAATTATTTTAAAAACCAACCATAATTTTTCGGATTAATTATATTGGAGGTAATTTTGTCACAATTATAAAAAAATAACAAATTAATTTTTTTAACAAGAAAATAACTTTAACTATATAATATTTACAAGAAAAAAAACCGAAAAATATTTCGAAGTCTACTAGAAATCCAACATGTCACCCCACTTAAGTTCAAAACCTTTCAAAAAATATATATTTTCCTTAAACAAACTATTTATATGTTATTTAATCAAGGAAAAGAAACTTAAAAAAAAAACAATGAAAGCGATTTATTATCGTTTCGACTATATTACATGGGGTTTTACTGGTGTGTATTGTTTTATCTTCTAAAATATCTATAATTTAGGTAACATATGCTATATTAAATTTTTGATGGAGTTTTTCATATAAAGATTATAAAGTTCAAGTATTTATTTGTTATAATTTTTTTTTCTTTTGAGTTTATGATTTTAGGACATAAATCCATACACTTTGGGTGCTATTAACCCATAATTTCCTCCACACTAGAAGTATAAGGAATTTCTCAATCATAAGTGGTGCCTTCATCTCTGCCATGTAGATGTATTATAATAGTACCAATGAAATATATATAGCTGAAGAAGAAAGGAGATTTGTCGATTAACTAGCTGCATCGTAGCATTTAGACAAGATGATTTAGTTGCATTTGTTTCCAATGGTGATGGCTGATAATTTAATTGTGCTTTCTTAATTTGTCCAATTCGCGTGGAATTGTAAGGAAAGTACTATTGAATGGAAAATTTTATGTACACAATAGTTTATATTAAATAGGAATATGCTTTTTACTATTTTTATAGTTGGTGTAAAATTCTATTGAGTCAAAAGTCAAAAATTTTTTATCATATATTCCAACTACAAATGTCCCAATGAAATGAATCAAATTCAAAATTTCTTCTATTTTGGATTAAATGTTAGCCACCATATTCAATTCCAGTGGTTCATGATTTTTTTACGTTGAGGTGAGTAGTGGCATGGTATGGTGTGATAGAATATTATAATTATTGTTAAAATGTTTAGAAAGATTAAATAATATTATATGGTTTAATAAATTACTTATAAGAGGAAAAGTGAAAAATAAAATAAAATATAAAAATAATTTTGATAAGAAAAAAAAAATAAAATTATGATTATATTAAAGAGAGTTTTCAAAATTAAATAATGTTGGTAAAGGAAATAAAAATATAATCACCAATTTGGTGTTTTAAATATTTAAACAAAAGTAAACCATGAATTAACCATCCAATACCATGACTATAGATGAAAGATTGACCAATACAATATCATATCATACCATTTCAAGCAGTAATATAAAATATAAAATATATATATATATATATATATATATATATCTTTAAGAAAATGCTTAACAAATACAAAGAATGACATAATTCAAATATATCTCGCTTTCACTATATTTTATATATTCTTAATTTTTTAACTAATGCTAAAGTTGAAGTTGCCATCTTTCTTCTTTTCTTTTCCTTCTCAACCTTGTTGAAACTTGACATTCGATCTCTAGACAATCTATTAATTCACATACACAAGCTACTAATTATCACCCACTTCCATTGGAAGTACATGATGGCCAAGAAGCCAAATATTGAAAATGGAGAAGAATAAGAGTTCTGAAAGAATAAGAGTTCTTTGAAGAACTTCCAATATTTGCTATATTTGTAACCATGAACCAATTTCTATGCTTCAATAATTTGCTACGTGCTCATATTGTTGGATTCATGGTTAAAAATAGCTTGAACCAATCCTTCTAACCTTGTTATGCCTTCAAGTGTAACATAGTAAGCAAATGAGCTTGCGTTTTAAACAAGCAAGAAGGATGGTATATGTGATAGCTTCTTCTTGAATTGCCACGAACAACAACCTTTTTTTATAGGAAAAACCGTGGTATTTTTTTTTTTTTCCTTTTTCTATAAAACTTAGCCAACGTACCAAACATTTCTTAATGAGAGAAAATTTGCTTCTCGGTATGTACATATGGTTAATAAAATAAGGTTTATATAGGTTTAGAAATAATTATTATGCTTATTTTTTTTAACATAATTAAGGAGTTGTTGCAGATTTCAATAATTAATAATTTAGATTTTCCGGGATCTTCTCAATCTTGATATAGATTTTCTTCCATGTTAGTTAGATTGATTACTTGGTTTAGTTTATTCTTGTTAATTTCTTTCCAATTTGAATTTGCAAAAGGAATAAATGATTTTATGCAATAAGTTGATCGTCTTCTTGTGTTTTAATGTTTAGGTGGTATGTATTTGCAAATGGCTCATTTTCGAATTAATTTCATTTATAATCACTAAATGTTTACACTAACAATAATTCAATCATAAAATATATATATATATTTCATAAAAATATTTCAATTTTTGGAATATAATTGCTAAAGTTACCTTACCTGAAAAATTATTGATATGACAGCAGAGCATTAATATGATAAGTTACGCTAGTATAAACATTAACATGGCCTTTTTTGAAATATTTTAAGCCCATATCAGTACTTCTCAGCTGAATTTATAATTTTTTAGTTAAAATAACTTTAATGATAATATTTCAAATATTGAGATATTATTTTGAAATAAAAAATTCTTTTATTATCAAATCATTATTATTATATAATTTCAGTAACCATAACCCCCTTATACCCCTGTTATTCTTGTAAATATATAATTGCTTTGATGTTACGTTCTTTAATTTTTTTTTTTTTTTACATAAATATTCTACCAACATAGTGTGGAAAAAATATAAATAATATCTGTCTAGATCGGGTTTAGATAAACCTCATCGACCAAACCAATAGAAAATAGAGTGGTAGTTAACATACATAGTTGTAATATTTCAAAAGTTATGGTATTGTTTTGAAATAAAAAATTCTTTTATGACCAAATCGTTATTATGATGTAAGTTTTAGTAACTATAAATGAACTTCGCCCTTATTCCCTTGTTATTCTTGTAAATTGTTTTGATTATGCGTTCTTTAATTTCTTTTTTTATATATATTTTTCATAAATATTCTACCAATATTGTGGGAAAAAATTAGAAATAATGTCTATCTAGATCGGGTCTAGACAAATTTTATGTACCGAATCAATAGAAAATAGAGTGGTGGTTAATATATATAGTTGACAATTTACCAATAGTCTGGTACATAAAATTTGCCTAAATAGGATCTAGGCAAGAATTTTCCTAAACACTAACACTAAACTTCATTATAAATGGAAAAAAATAAATATTTTAAACCAAAATTTTAAACATATAATCTAATAAAAAAAATCAAGTTCTGCTATGTACTTTAAAAAAAATCATATTTAATTAAATTTAATGTATGTCTTGATCTAGTTTTAAATTTAAGTATTAAATTAAGTCATCTAAAATTGACATTGACACAATTTTTTTAAGTAAAATTTGAAAGATACTTTTATTATTTTAGAACTCGATTGAAAGCAACAAAAATTTATTTTATATAGTGATTTAAAATAATATTAGTCAATTATTTTATATTAATTCAATTATGTCCCTTTTAATTTTAACTAAAGATCTTATATCCTTTTCAAAATTGATGGAGACTAATAAGATAATTTTTAAAAAATATATATATGAGCAAAAATTGAATATAAAAAAACTCTTGAATTGGGGACATGGAGTCCCGTCACTTGAAAATAGAACTTATAGAGAAAGATAGGAAAGAAAAATTGAAGATATAGGTTTTGATCACGTGCACTTAATATTGTATGAGTGGAGAATGATTGTGATGGTCAAAGTATACATCTCCTTTTGCCGTTATATTGCCCTAAGTGCGTAAGTGGGTTGTTTCATGGCACTCTATCATGGAGCGCAAAAGGAGAACAAAACGACAAGGATGGAATAGAATATGACATGGATCATGGCATAATAAAAAAAAAATGACCATAATAATAATAATAATAAATTATTATTATTATTATTATTATTATTATTGAAATTCTAATATTTTCCAAATTTAAGCTAGAAAGAATTCACTTTAAATTTTGAAAATTACCAAATTTTAACTGCTTGAATGTATATTTTTTGCCTTTTTTCAATTAGTTCCAATATATATTGTTAATAATTTGTCCGGACAAATTCATATAAATGTAGATTTTAAGAAAGAGCATATCATTTTAAAAATATTTTAAGATATAGGTGGCAAATAAATTAGACTGAAATATGATGATCGTCCAATCGGATGAATGTGCGCAATTCGACGGTACAAATGCGTTTGCACTATATGCGCACACATTGGACTTTCACCTATGGATTTTATTATAAAAAAATTTAGTTATAAATGGTTTAGTTTTTATAGGTCATAAATGAATTGGGGTCTTAATGGGTTTTGACGTGCACGCTGCCTTTTTGGAGGGATCATCACGTCCCAGGATGGATATCGTGAATAGATTCCCCACCTTCACTAGGATAACCGGTCCCACTTTTAGGGTCCGATCAAGTTAAGGTTTTCCTGTCCAAAGGTGATCGCTTCACAATAATTACCACCTATATCATAGGGAGGTGTGGTAGCAGCGGTTCTAGGTTGTTATCTTTCCATGCTTATGTGTTATTATGTAGGTTGCAATAACTTAGTTGCCTACGTACTTTGTGGGATATGGGATCTGATACATCTTACATGTGTTGAGTATAATTTCAGTCGATGAAAATGTAACAATTGTTGCATTTATATATATATATATATATATGATTGGTACATGAAATGTTTAGTCACACAGTAAGAAATTTAGAAATTTTTTTCATTACATTTTAACTTGTGTTGATTCTTGTTTTAGTAATTTGACATTAAAATTCATATCTTTTAGTGAACTGATATTACTAAACTAACACTATATGCAATCAACAACAACAAATTAGAGACATTACCTTGTAACCTACATTTTTCTCGACCTAGTTCGCACTGCATGCCTTAGTCTGATTGATGCACATACGTCTCCTATTCATAATACATGCACTTGCGTAGTAAAGTTCACTTGTGATCAAATCCTTCAACATTACTTGCAGTATGTTAGATGTCTCTTTATCCATACCGTCTTCTATTAACTCAGAGGCATGAGGTATAATAACCTCACTCCTACCCAGATTGAGTAAGGTCTTATTACTGATATGTCCTAGAGCCCATATGTATAAAGGAAATTTTCCATGTATAACTAATCTTTATTATTAATAAAAGGTTTCTTCATTATTTAAATCATTTGTTTTTACATTTGTTTGTATGTATCTTAAACTATATAATGAAGTTCTTTGTATATAAACACAGTACAAAGGCAATTATGAAGAGTTCATGATATGAGATGTCTATTGTATGCAAATGTGTTAATACCTAAAATATTGCTAGTCATAGTATTAATAAGATTAAACATTGTTAATACGGATAAACTAACACATGTTGTACTTCTTGACTAATTCAAGCAGTAGTTCTCATAAGCTGTGATCATTAAGATGGTTAGAGTTAACATATGAATGCTTGTTAGAAGAGAAAGTACATTGGAGACCTATTATAAGAAACTTCACATGGATACTTGATTTATGTTAGTGAAGTATCTTAACATATTAGCAGTGCAAGTATCTTTGGACTTGAGATCACCAAAATATCTTAGGTGGCAAGTGATTTTCTTTGGCTCCATTAATTTTTCTCCTTTCAAAGGGTATACATAGCTTGAAAATTGGGAATAGCATGAACTACTTAAAGGTAGTTGAGTGGTTAACAAATGATTGACCACTTTAAATCTATATGGAGAGTTTATCTCACTTCTTATATATCCTTATTTAGGAAACTTTGGCCAAATTGAAATGCAAGGTGAATGAGATTCATAAGGGCATTTTGTGAATGGAGTAAAAAGTATAAGAATCATACATATGCATGAATTAATTGACATAATTCCATATTTAATTCATGAATGAGATAAAAGGATGGTGAAAGGACTAATTGCATGGTAATATAATTCGGAAGGGCAAAAGTAAACCACTAACTTTATATCACTTAGCTAGTCATGATACTTGAATAAAAACTCATGATTTGCACTTAAATGTATGTAAATATCAATTGAGAATTGATATAATGATTTAAAGAGCTTAAATCATGCAATCTTAGTCAAACTGGGATTTGTAGTTATATCCTATACTACCAAACTGTACAAAAAAGGGGTCACACACTTACAGTAAATGAAAAATGGTAAAACAAAGTTTATTATGCTATGAGATATCATAATATCCTATTTTAATTGAAGAGAATTGAATTTAGGCTAAAAAGCCCAAAGACTATGCTCAGAGAGATTCTCTCCCACTCTATGCGCATAGAAGATTGTGCATAAGCTTTAAGGGACTTGAATAGCCCCCTATTAGGCCCAATGGATATTAAGTATGGATTATAAGAGTTATAAAGGCCATATGAATGATTAATCAGCTGATTTGAAGAGACTGTGGAGTTGGAGAAAAATTAAAATGCATATAGGCCATTTAAGGGCCCATGTGCATTTTTGGTGTAAGCCCATCCATTTGGTCGTGGTTTAAAGCTTAAAGGATCAAATCCTAGTCCTATTCTAATTAGGATCAAGTAAAATTTTATACCTAACGTATGTTATTTAATTGTTGTACATGTATTTAATTAGGGTTATTTTTTTCTAAGTAATCACGAGGATGTATTAACTTAAAGGTTGTTACATCTTTAAGGTCCTGAAGGATTATGTAAATCTATTTGTAATAATTGTCTGAATCAAATCTTCAATTCAAGAGGATTATTCTTCATTGTTAGTTAGTAACATGCATTTAATTTACTGCAACACACGCATTTAAAGAATCATGAATCTCTACATCTTTATTGTGTGTAGTTTGGTAGAACCGGTCCATGAGACCAAAAACAATTAGTCCATTAATATCATTTTTTTTAAAACGCTAACCATTAACCAGTTCGTTACAATCAGTTAATCAGTCTATCGGTTCTAATTTTTCAGATTGGTTAACCAATATTTTTCGGTTAACCACTACAATTATAAAATGTATTTATAAAACAAATTAAAAAAAAATATAATATTTTTTTAGACCAAACCATTTCATAATTAATTTTAGACGCGGAGCCAACCTTTTGGACCAACCAAAAAGCTTGTCTTCAAATAAATAATAATATCAATAATAAAAAGGCCCAGCTCATTTCACAATTGATTTTAAAAGCAGGGCCCAACTTGTTTGGACGATAGACACTGATTTGCTATTCCTTACAATTACAACAATGAATATAGACCAAAAGGAAAAAATAAAGAAAAAATAAAAAATAAAGAAAATTCATATTAACTCATTCACAATCTCTCTCTCTCCCTTTCTCGCTCACTATGTTTCATCTCTCTCGTATGGCGATGTAATGTCGTTGCTGGATCTGCATCATCTTCAGTCGAGATAGCGTCGCTAGATAGGGAAGAAGGTTACTGGTAGAGTCACTGGTAGTGTGATGGATCCAATAGTATTTTTTTCTTTTTTGCCTAAAATTTTTGTTTCTTTTTTTTTTTTTGCCTATTCCATATCTGGTGTTCTCTCTATTCCAGATCTGGTTCTTCTACTTCTTTTTTTTTTCTCTTAGTTAGGTTTTGATTTGTTCAATTTTGATTTTTTTGTTCTAGATCTTGCTAGAAATGCATGGCTTTTAATTAATATTGTAATATTTTGGCTGTATGTGGTTTATGAATTGGGTTTTATTTTGTCTTATACACTTATGATTTTGTCTGTTTGGGTTTGGGTGAAGATGGTGGGGCGGAGAGGGAGGAAGGGGAGCGGAGAAGATGGGACTAGAGACGGTCTAGGGAAATTAGGGTTTTATATTTTTTATATTATATATATTTATTAAAAAATATAATTAAACATTTGAAACTAAATATCGAAACCGGAATACTTATAAAATACTAAGCCTGAACCGCAAAAAAATGTGTTCGATTCACTGAAAATACTGAAAATTCGGTTCGATTTCGGCATTGATTTTTTTATTCACCCCTGTAGTCTGGTAATAGAAAAAAAATTGTATACTAGTTCATTCACTTATAGGGTGAAGCTGGTAATATTTGAGAAAGCTAATAATAAAATTTAAAGAATTTTGAGATAGTGGCTATTGTAAAACCCCTTGCCCATACGTAGTAGATTTCACCGCAAAATAGTGAGTTACTACAACCGGTAAAGGATGCCATACGACTATCAAACAAACTTACTCACCTATGCTCAGAATTATAAAATTTCTAACATTCAATTAAAGTATGCATTCACATGCAATCATTCACATAAACATCCATATGCAATTACAAGGACATCCTTTAGATTAATACAACCTTTTATATTCTTATACTTATACTAAAGTTGCTTCATCCACACTACTTATTACAAATTTCTATACAGTCAAAAGGATTACAACACTATATTATATCAAAACATAAAGCCTATAAAGAACGCGCGCCTTATCATGTGTTGGCCGTTAGAAATGTGAGACAGTCCTTCAAAATCAACTATTTTCCAAACCTGCACGGATGAAACACCTGTGCTAAGGGCAAATGCTTAGTAGGAAAAAAATATGTATGGACAACCACTCATAGTAGTCGTCAATGCATATCATCATACACATGAAGCATACTTATAACAGAATAATAACATATACAATAAACATAACAAATAATCATTACATGAAATTCATTAAAATTCTTCACATTAAGTCATGTTCACTTAATCACATATCTCATATGGATCATTATGTTTTTTTTATAACAGAACTCATAGGGATCCACAACTGGAATCCAAATACAAAGGGAAATCTACAACCATAATCCAAGCGCATAGAGGGATCCACAACCGAAATCCCAACAAAAGGCTACAGCAATAAAGGACTCTATAGACATGCGCATCTATCCACGACCCGACTTTGTAGGATAATAAATCTATTAATCCAATTATTCACATTGTTACATTAAATAATATTAGCATAAATTACTTCACAGAATAATTTCATACACATATGGTTCATTAAATAAGCTTAATTAGCATTATCATGCTAAATAATAATCGCATTAATTATTTTACAAATTAATTCCATACATGTATAATCCATTTAATGAGCCAAATAATCATTATTAAATTCATATTTCACATTGCATAATATTTGAATGGGGTAAGCAAATCATTTAACAAAGAATGGTAATTTTTAACATTTATATAATTTTTTCACAAAATAATTTAATACATGTATAATCTATTTAATAAACCAAATAATCATCATTAAATTCATATTTCATATTGCATAATGTTTAAATGAGGTAAAAAAATAATTTAACAAAGAATAACAACTTAAAAAGGTGAGGGACGACCACATTTGGATGAGGGACGGCCGTCCCTCAAACTTGGTGGCCAAGGGACGGTCACCCACTCATCTATGGCTGTCCCTGAAATGGTCACACCTGAGGGACATATGTCTCTCATTAGGTGTGCCCGTCCCTCACCCAAAGGCCCATGAGGGACAGGACAATCCAAAATAAACCCTACAGCAACTCTGTTCTACCTAAAATAGTTTACAACTTCAAATCAATCCTCCAAAATCACATAAAAAACACCAATTTTAATCAAAATGGTATTCTAAAAAATTAAACCTTAAGATGTTAGCTTTCTAATGGTATAAATTTCAAGCCATTTGCAACTAAAACCAGGGATATATGCCAAAATTTTTCTACACTGCTCCAAAGACCCGCCTAGAAAATTTAGCTATTGGAATGAGAAATTGTGAGTCCCTTAGAGTCCAAAATAAATTATATCTATTTGTATAAAACTTTTAGCCAAAGAAGTATTGGTTCTAACCCAATTAAAATCATGAAATCTGAAGTTCTAAATCTCAACTTATGATTAAAACAATCATCAGAGGTCATTCTGCTCCTATGGGCAGAACTGCATTATGAAATTCAACAAGCCTGACACAACCAATCCACCAAATTCAATCCAAACCAACACAACACATATACAAACACCTCAAAATATTCAATTCATCAATAAATATTCATTAACACAAAAATTAACACAACAATTCCCAAACCTATTTTCTTTGCTCTTTTAAGCTTAATTGGCACTTTGCTCAACAATCTTCTCTTTCCCCTTTGAAGTTGTAGCTTTCTCCTCTATAACCAATTCCCAATTTCCAGAATTGGAATTAAAAATCAATTCCTAATTCAAGCTAAGAGAAGAAGAAAAAGAAAAAGAAAACCATGACAAAATTCTTACCTTTAGCTTGTAAAAACACTTAAAGAATAGAAACTAAATAAGGTATCCTTGAGCAATTTACCAAGTGAGGATTTGTGCAAATGAATTGTGAGATAAGGAAACAAGAATGCAAAAGTGAATCTCTTTAAATGGCCAACTAAGGATGAGGTGGGAAAAAGCCAAACTCCACCTCTTCCTTCACCTTAAATATGCATGTAAATGCATTAGGTGGAGTGACCAACACATCCACTTCCACAGACACACACACTTTTTTTTTTAACTTGATTAATCCAACTTAACCTTAATTAATTTCTCACTTAACATTTAATCACACAAATATCTCTTTGGTTACTTAACTTATTTTATTTAAGCAATTAGGTCATCTCGAACTTCTAATTTAATCTGATTAAATACCAAATACAAATACTTGACCAATTTTATAACTTAAACCACTTTCGTACCCTAAGAGTATATAATACGACTAGCGTACAAGTCGGGTCCTTACAGTTGTGGCCCTAAATATTGGATATTGTTCCAGCGTTTTGAATGGCTAAGATGATTTTAAATTAAAATTTCCATGTTAATTTATTTGACTTATTTATATGGATATTTTTTGTATTTCGACTAGGTGACAATGCGACTGTAACAAGTTTTATCACCTTTATTTTATCACCTTTATTCCACCTTTAATTCATTGATTTTATAAATGTCCAAGCTTGGTCAGACTTAAATTTGATATTCTTAATGCCATATGTGCTGATTAATTTTTTGTTTTGTTTTTTTTTTCTTACATCTAACACTATTCACGTTGAATGATAAATCTTTTATTAAGTTCTAAATGTGCATGAACAAGCAGCAATCATGTAACACATCACGACCACCCTATACACATACTCAACCAAGGATTCATAAGCATAGCAACAAATTATAATTATTCCCAAATCATTGCATAAGAAACAAGGAATTATTCATATAGTTCTTTGTATCTATCAAATTATTACGCCTTTTTAAACATTTACACACTTTATGTAATTATTCAAAATAACTTTCACACATTTATGCTTAATCTATGATTACACAACACACTTATAAGATTATGAAATTTCATTTTTACACACTCACATAGTACAACTATTTTTATACCTGTTTTGGTTCGGACTTGATATATTTAATCTCAAACTTTCTATGCATCCTAATTGAGGAAATTAGAACCACGAAGTTCTTAACTTATACTTCATTATAAAACTTATAATTATCACATTAATAAAATTCCACATCTTTTATCCTTTATATTTATATAACCCAAATTAATATATTACTTACAAAATTTCAATTCCATTCAAATTTTCAATTGACAATTATTATTTGAAAATAAATTAAACTCATATTATAATTTTCTAGGCAACTTCCATTCACAAGAGGAATTAAGTAATTCAAATGTCTACAATCAAATCTTCACCCTAATGCTTTAGATAATAGCTATTATTGAAGAAATTACTTTAGGAATCAATCTGATATTGAAAATACCATTTCTATGTGTCACACTGATACATAAGATATTATTTACGTTATCACACTAACACAAGAAACACCGTGTTAGGTATTGTACTGATACAAAAGATACCACTTCAGGTATCAAACATATACAGTAGATACCATATCGGGTATCAAATAGTTACATGAGATATCGTTTCCTATATCAAACAAATGTAGAAGATACCATTAACATATCAAATAGGGGATACTGGATATCTACTATCAAACAGGAGAGACAATAAAGTCTTCATCTTTATTATTATTTGAATAGAAGATAATATTGGCATCAATAAGAAACCACCCTTAATTAAATGTCAACAAAAGTAGTTGCAATATAATTTTTATAGGCATGCCTACTTATACACGACTATGAAATAGTTCAGGCACAATTTGGCTAATAACATTAATTGGCATTTCATATACTATCTCACAATATCACACACAGTTCCAAGAAAAAAATCCATAGTACATTATAATGATACAAACTAGATTCGCAATCATAAAAAATTATATTCATGTACCATTGAATCAAAAATAAAGCACCAAATAGGTTCCTAACCGAATCCATAATATTGTCGAAATAACCAGGAAATATGCTTAGTGCAATTAAATCAATACCAAAATATTAAGTAGCAAGTACCAAAATTGTCATTACAAACTTGCTCATAAATTGTATCATTTCTTTTACGAAATGTCATGCTTTATTCACATTATTCATATTCAAAACTCAACGTCATTTCCCATTAAGAATATGTGATTAACCATCAAATAATGAAAAGTTAAAAACCAAAAAGTTCCAAATCGAACTAATATACATCCACTTTAAGAAAACACAGTTAACAATAATGAATCACCATGCCTACTTATAGTAAATTCTTTCTCAATTTTAACAATTTTCAAGCACTCATACAAGTCACTTTTTAATATTAATAGAATTTAACTTAACATTCATTGATGCATGACTTCCTTTTTAATTGGCTTGTTCTACAACACATTTTGTAATTGGGAGTTTGAAGGTCATGGCCATAGAAGTCCTTAGCCCACGACCATGAAATTCATGTGTTTTAGAAATAGAACTTGGCTTATAACTTCCACGATTATGACTACTCAACCTATTCCTGTAAAATTCAAACAATCCAGAAACAGAATGCTAACTTAACATTTAACATTTTGGTCAATAAATAATTCCTATATTAAAAGTTGGGGCTCCATAAACCAATCACAAAATATTATACTAGACATGCTAATTATATTGAAAAATGAACCTATAGGCGAGAAATAAACGTAGCAAAAGTGGAAATCACACAAAAAAACCAAGGTATGCACAACCAAAAAAAATGAAAGAATTATCATAAAAACAAAAAATAGTTGGAATAGCTAATCAAATTAGTTTTCCTATGTATAAATATAGTATTGTAATACTTTTAATCATTTATTTCACAAATATAACCATAACAACCTAACATTATTCGTAACATAATCCAGCATTATGCTACTTATGTTCTGCTGGGGTAAGAAGGCCAATACATGAATCTAGGAAGGCAAAATATCAAGGTATTTTCCTACACATTGATCTAACATTGTGAATAAGCTAAATGAAAAGCAGCATAAAAACTTATCGAATGTTGTGAGACTCCTTTAGATCAAGGGCGAATGCTTTAAACCACGCCTATCTCTGGAACTAATGAGGTATGTCAGCACCAATGATAGAGTCCTTTAAGTTTACCAAATGTCCATTAGCATCACAAAAGTTATAGTTGCATCTATTATAGGGTTACCTAGTGGGAAAGAAGCAATTCCTTTTGATACTAATGAATTACCTAGTGAGCTAATCAGTCAGCTTTGAAGGAAAAATGGAAAGTATTACAAAGGTCAGGTCTAAATTTTCCTCAAGGAAATTTTGAGGGATGATAGCACAAATGGCATGTCTTTCATACAGATATTATACTATTTACCATAATGTTGGTACTATGCCTCAGGTATAGTTTTGATATGAATTTGAAGTACATTGTCGCAGTGATAGACATTAAGAAAATTAAGAGCTACAATTGGGCAATGTTGTGTACTGGCCATCTTATAAGTAGCATAAGAGTGTTAGAGGTGTCCAAGGCACGTGGGACATCAATTGGAGGATGCATCTTCGCACTATAGGTAATAAACAAATTAAAGTTTTCCTTTTCTTTATTCACCCAACACAAATATTCATCCCTTTATTATATCCATAAAAAAGGGCTAGTCCATATATATATGAAAACATTACTGGATACACTTTTGGTGAAATAGTTGATGCTAACCAAAGAAATCATTACTAATAACTTGAACGGGGCTAAACTATTAGAAGAGAACAAGCTCTGTAGAGAACATGAAAGCAAAGTTCTTATGTTAATAATAGACACTACATGGGCACACAAGCATTTGGTAAGTCAAAACCTACACGAATATATTTTAACAATGGTTGTTATTGATTACTAGTAAAGCATAATGACATCGTTAAATACACATTGAATCAATAGATGAACTTTAACTAATTTTCATAAACTATAGAAAAAAAATAAATGTTGCATTCTTGAAGACACATGAATTACACTTGATATCATCTCTGCAGCAACATTACTGCGTATGTCACATTGCCATTGAATTGACATAACATACATCTCATATATTTATATTATGAACTTTATTCACAGGGATTTATAGTCCAAACTTTTAAGCATGAAGCATAAGTTCACGTATTTCCCAAGGCATTAATTTAGAGAAGATGAAAAATATAGACATAATTATCAAGGAATTCAGGTAAAATGAAGAATGAGCTAGATAGTACTGTTGGGAATTGAGGTTAAAATAAATAAAGAAGTAGAGTTTATGAATGAACTGAACTTTATTGCTACACACTAAATCATAATAATGAGTGCCAATTTATAGGCTTACAGAGCAAACTAATTTGCTGATATATCTCAACCAACAAAGAGAAATTATTGGAATTACAGTAGACATGAACTACAATTTAGAAAATTAAGGAAAACATCTTGAAAAATAAACAACTGTCAAAGACCAAGTTAGGATTGAATCAACTCTCTACACTCCCCCTTGATTCAAACCTGCAAACACCAAGCCAAGACTTGAAATAATCATGTTTTCCACATGAAAGAGACTTTGTAAGGATGTCTCCCACCTACTTATTTGTATTGCAATACTTCAAAACTATCGATCCTTCTACCACAAGGTCTCGGATGAAATTAACTTGAATACTAATATGTTTGGTTTTGCTATGAAAAGTTGGGGTTTTAGTCATGACAATTGTAGATTTATTATCACAAAAGATCTTAATTGCTTCTTTCTTTTCTTAATTAAGTTCTCCAAGCACTCTTTGAAGCCACACAACTTGACACGTTGTTAAAGTAGTAGCTGTTAGTGGTTATGTCCTAGGCTAAATATTTAAACCTTGATGTAATGATTATATTTTCATTTATAGAATGGTTTTCTCCACATTATTATTATTGGCATGTTACATTATTATAATGTTTATGTATAACTATTTAATGTTATTCTTATTGTCCCTAATCATATATCACTAAAGGAAATAAAGATAAATTATGACTAGTATGGGTTTGATTGATAATCATGAGATGATTATATATGGTGATATAAATAAAACATGTAGGTACTTATTAGAGAATAAGGTATTGGATAGACCTGCCATGAGATCACTATATGAGTTAGTGTCATAAGTGATCTCATAATAATTATGTTATTGAATCATTGAACCTAATATCACAGTTTCCTACATAAAGAAGATTATGTCTTGACATAATCAAACGTTATCTTTAATCGGATAATTATAAAAGTTATGATTGGAAATGATGAGAATTATGCAAAGGATAGTGAATAATTAAGATGGAATTTGTCCTTCTCTTATGAGAGAGGTATCTATTAAGCTCCTCAATAAGTAGGACTGAGAAATGCATGGTTGTGCTCAAATAAATTGATAGTGTGATTAGTGCCATTTGAATTTATTACTCTACTCAGGGATTGAAAGATTATATGTTTGAACAATATGAGTGTGATATAGACTATGATTAATGTTCAAACAAGATATCGTCTGACAAAAGAATTACAACATGTTCTATTGGTTAGATTAAAATTGAATTATCGATATTCATATTATTTCGGTAGTCATAATGTCTTGCTAGAGGCCAATTATATTTTGTGAGCTTATTATGGGATTGAGCCCATTGCCAACATAATGTGAACTTATTGGGTCACACATCAAGAACGTAATAAATGAGTTAGGATTAATTTGGGGATTTCGAATTTTAAATATATCAAAAAATTCGAAATTATTTTAAATAAAGTGTGTGTGTGTGTGTGTGTGTGTGTGTATTTCTTATTATTTGAACAAGAAATACATATATATATATATATCTTATTTTTGAATAAGAAACGTTTTTCCCTAAAATATCTCTCTAGATATTAGGGTTGAGGTATAGATATATATGTGTGTGTTTATACATAACCCTAATATGTACTTAAGAGTGGCTGCCGTTTTAGAAAACTAAGAAAAAAAATGTTTTTCTTCTGCCACATTAGAGAGATATACAGAAAGGGAAAAACCCTAGCCGCTAAGATAAGCTAGCACTTCTGCAAACCCGTTCATCTGTTCGAGTGTGGATACCGGTGGAGGGTGTTCATTCATTGGATTAGCATCTTGAGTACTATTCGATTTGGAGAAGTCAAGTATTCATGCACAGAATTAAGGAGTTAATTTATCGTCAACAGGTCGGTAATCGTAAACTTTCTTTTGAATCAATTGGATTGTATGGATCCTGGAGGGGTTTAATTTATTTTTGCAGCGTTTTAATATTAAATTAATCCGATTAAACGCTACAACGACTGTATATTCAGCTTCTGAAGTTGACAGAACTATTGTTGCTTGCTTTTTTGAACTCTGAGAGATGGCACCTGAACCAAGATTAAAAGTATAACCTGTTGTGCTCTTCCGAACGCCCAAGCATCCAACCCAATTGCTATCAGTAAATCTAACTAGCTTGAAATTAGCAACATGGCTATACCATATGCCTAACTCGAGCATTTTAGCTGTGTAACAGAAGACTCTCTTTGCTACTCCAAGATGATGCTTTGAGAGAGAATGAATAAACTTTGAAATTGCTCCCTCTGAATAAGCTATGTCTAGTCGGGTGTGAGTTAAATATATTAGACCACCCACCAAGCTTTTGAAATATCTTACATCAGCTGGTTCGGTCCCATCTTCAAGCTACAATTTCTCATTTAAATTCATTAGTGTGGAAGCAACTTTACAATTGAACATGTTAAACCTCTTAAGAAGATCAATTGCATATTTTCTTTGATAAACAAACATCCCATCATAAGCTTGCTTCACTTCCAAACCAAGGAAATAATGCAACACACCCAAATTTGACATCTCAATTTTTTTCTCCAGACAAATTCTAAATTCTTCAATAAGAGAAGAAGAAGAAGAACGAACCCATATAGATAATATCATCTACATATAGGCAGATAATTAGAAGGTTATTACTACCAGTTTTATTCAAATAGAGTGTGGGCTCATTATTGCTTCTCTCAAAGCCACTCTTTTGAAAATAAGATTTGATCTTGTTGCACCATGCATGTGGGGCTTTCTTTAAGCCGTAGATAGCTTTTTTCAACCTATACACCTTTTCTTCTTGACCACGAACAACAAAGCCTTCCGGTTGGGTTACATAAACTTCTTCTTTCAACTCACCATTTAAAAAGGCAAACTTGACATCAAATTGGTAAACAGGCCAACTAAATTGAGCAGCCAAAGCGAAATGAGTTAGCACCATTTGAAAACATGCTATTGGAGAGAAAGTGTCATCATAATCGATACCTTGCTGCTACGAATACCTCTTGGCCATAAGTCATGATTTATATTTCTGAATTTCTCCATCAAAATTATACTTCGTTCTGAATACCTATTTGACTCTAATGGCATTTTTTCCTTCCCGTAGCTCTACCAATTCCCAGGTTTCATTTTTCTAAATTGCCTCCAATTCTTCCTTCATTGCCCTCTGTCATTCCTCTTTGTCTATAGCTTTTTCAAAGTTTGTGGGGTGAGATACAAATAAGGCTTATATGGCCTCATAAATATCTATTAGCAATCTAAATTTTATTGATGGAGTTTCATCAAAAGATTCATTAGGAAAGGAAGTGTTTTTTCCACTTAATAAGGATGGTGAGGAAAGTGGTGTTGAAGTTGATGAACCTATAGGAGTTTGAGACCCTATAGGAGCTGGAATTGGAGCTTCACTTGGTGACTTTTTTGTGAGAACATCAATTTATAGTGCTTGACTATTACCATTCCAATTCTAGCTTGCATCTTCATCAAATATAACATCTCTGCTTATCATAACTTTGCTACTAACCGGGTTATATACCCTATATGCTTTAGATTGATTACAATAACCAACAAAAAAACACTTTGTTTATTTATCATCAAGCTTACTATGATTGTGAAAATCAATTAAAGCATAGGTAATACAATCAAAAATATGTAAGTGGCTTATCGACAACCTTTTTCCTCTCCAAGATTTATAAAGGATCCGATTTGGGACTGCTCTTGTTAGAGATAAATTTAGAAGATAAACTATTTTTGCTATTACTGCTGCCCAAAAAACATTTGAGAGGCCTTTGGCTATCAATATGTTTCTTGCCATCTTTACAACCATGCAATTCTTGTGTTTAGCCACACCATTTTGTTGCAACGTGTAGGGTGCCATCAATTCCCTGTGAATACCATTTTCTTCACAAAATAAAGAAAAAGCACTAGATAAAAACTCGCCAACTCTGTCAGTTCAAAGTGCCTTAATCAGTATGCCACTTTGCTTCTCAACATACACCTTAAACTTTTTAAAATTGCCATACGTTATTAACTTGAGTTGTTGAAAATACACCCAACTCATTTGGCTATAGTCATCTGTGAAAAGTAAAAAATACCGACTACCACCAAAAGATTCAGTTTTCATTGGACCACATAAGTCAACATGCACCAATTCAAGAGTTTTAGATGCCCTTAAAGATTTGCCTATGGGAAATGGACGTTTGTTTTGCTTTACATAGACATAGCCCTCACACAACTCAAGTGAATCAATTTTAGGCAATCCACTCACCATTTCTTTTTCATTCAACAATCTCAGACCTTTGACATTTAAATGCCCATACCTCAAGTGCTAGTATTTATTTATTGTTTTATTTGACAGCAAGAGCATGACTCTCCGCACTAGAGATTTCAAGAGGAAACAATTTATTTCTACTCATAGGAACATTAGCTACAACATGACCAGATGCTTTTTTTCTAATCACACATGAACCATCATCAAATAAAAAAGAATAACCACTCCCCATTGACTATCTGACACTCAAAAATTTATGTGACAGAGAAGGAATGAAATAAAAATTGTAAAGAAGCTTGACATTATCGTGACCATTGTTTATTGCCATAGTACCTTTGCTTTCAACTTGCATCTGCTTATTGTCATCGATTCTCACCTTTAACTTGTAAGAATTATCAAGCTCCTTGAATAAAAACTTTGTGCTGGTTATGTGATTGGAACAGCTGTTGTCCAAGTACCAAATATCACTCGTAATATTTGCATTATCATGACAGGCCATGAACAACTTGGCCTCTTCTTCCTCATCTCAAACAACATAGCTTACCTGTTTTCCTCTTTTCCAACATTCGGCTTTTACGTACCCATATGGCTTGCAGTAGTGGCATTGGACATTACTTCTACTACTTTGCTTTGCAATGAACTGATTTTGTTCATCTCTACGTCCTTTACCATGACCACCTCTTCCACGATAGCCTCCTTTGCCGCATCCTTTGCCAGACATCGCCCCCTTCACATGAAAGGCTTTTTCTTCATCTAGTTCATCTCGCCTTTTCAATCTTAACTCATGGGATTTTAGAGATCCCATTAACTCATCAAATGAGTAAGTTGTCAAGTCTATAGGCTCCTCTATACTTGCAACTACATGATCAAATTTAGGAGTTAAACTCCTCAACACCTTTATAGTAGTAGTTTGATCTTTGATTTCCTCTCTATAGGACCTAATTTTATTGATAATAACATCTACTCTTGAAAGAAAATCTTGTATTGATTCTTTATTTTTCATTTGTAATGTTTTAAAGTCATGATGAAGAGGTTGGAGTTTCACCGTGATTGTAACACCCCAATACCCCTTGGAAGGAATACTGGGTTGCTACGCAAGCAGATAACACATACAATGACATTCATTCACATACTGAAATGGAAGCAATAATAATAAATATACATAAGCATACTATAAGCGGAAGCATCGATTAACAGAAACATACTTGTATTGATGAACACTTTAAAGCAATATTCATATTACAAAAATGTAACCATCATTACATTACATGATCAAAATATGCATATACCAATTACAAAACATCTCCTTAGCATATACACTATACAAAAAGAATCTTAACCAAAAAGCAAAAGCTTCACACCAATCCTAGTGCCTAGTATATGAATGACTCTCACAACCGAACTGAACTTGCATACCTACACGGATAAAGTACCCGTGCTAAGCGATAATGCTTAGTGGGGATATACAGATACGAAGGACTACACACGCAGTCACAACAATACATAAGAATTATACAATCATACACATTGCAATAATTAGTCATAATTAGAGGCATAATATAATATGAACATAGCTATCAATGGCATAACTAAAACCATTACCTGAATCTTTAAGCCCATAATAATGACATACATTCTCACAATACATAGCACATGCCTTAGTCATAACATTATCAATTACACTTTGCTAAAGCATGGTCTTATCTCATGCATTATCATGAATGCTCAAAAACAATCAATCAATCACTAAAGCAATAGCTCAAAAGTCAAATAACCAAAAAGAAAGCCTGACCTCTCATAAATCGTGGATACGGGTACTGAAGATACTAATTGGACACAGTATCTGAACACATAAAATACATAAGCCTCAAAATATGCTAATCCCTAAAGGTAACAGAAGATACCGAAATCTCTAAACAAAAGACCCACACAAGTCTACAGAGCAGCTGCACAAAACCCTTTATAAGCATGCTAATCTATCCACTACAATGACTTTTCAGGCTAAACAAACACTCTAATTATAATATCACAAATTCAACAATTACCCAAGTATTTAACCAAGAATACGTAACCTTCCATTCATGTACAAGTCAAGTAAATCATCACATGGTTCTTATATATATAATACATATAAGCTTAATATGCATGTACATTCATAATCATTGCAATGCTATACACAAATAAGAAGAAAAATGCTTAAATTACAACTCTACACAGAGTCGCGCTCGCGACCCTTATCGCGCTTGCAACAGAACCTAACACACGCTTATGTCATGCACGCGGCACGCTGATGTCACGCACGTGGGCCTTGTCACTTTCGCGACAGAATGCCAAAGTGTCTTTTGTTGCGCTCGCGATGGAACTCAAGTTCGCAACAAACTCGGCATAGCTCGGCCGTACACGAGAGAGCTTGGCAAGCTCGGCGATGCATGGCAGGCAGACCATGCCAAGGAGCATTTTGTCGCGCTCACGACAGAATAAAACTAAATGTTCAACTCCAAGCAATACAAACCATTCAAGCATAACTTCACAAACCAGCTTAAAACTCTCATGCCTAACCTTCAGAATCATACCAATAACACTTCTAAATAATATTTCAAGACCAAACTCAATCAATTACTAATATCAATCAAAATGGCAATATAGACATAAAGATCATATCAAGTGCTCTACATAAAATCTATACATTAACCACATGCAAAGTTAACTAAGAACCTTAATTGAACAATAGCACTACTTCAAGCATACCGGTTTACCAATAATTTTAACATGCATAACAACATAACATAACAAAAAACTCAAAACACACATGCAATACATTATTAAGGCACATGATCCCAACCTCTAGAATGCAGCTCAAGACTCTACTCTTTAAGATCACACCTTCTCCTTGCCCTTCTCCTTCCTTTTATCCAATGCTTCTTGCACAACCAAATCAAATACACACTTGCTCTTAGTCCAATAACCCAACCAAAACAAACACATAAGAAGAAAGGGGTATAAGAAGACCACTCAAAACCAAATTACACTTACCTTCTTTGCTTCACACGTAAATCACTTCACACAATCCAAATTGCAGAAATTAAACTAACCATTGGAGATTTATGAGTTGAAAATGAAGAAAAGGAAAAGATAAAATCAAGAGAGAGAGGGAGAGAGGTTTTAGATTGCATGTGATCCCATTGGGACAGATTTTCCCACTAAAACACTTTATATTGGATGCAATAATCCATGTGGCACACTCTTCTTATGCCACATAAACCTCTCTAGACAAGTGTCCCACTCACCACCAATTTCTCTCTTGGTCCACGGTAAACCTTCAAATCAGTCCCTCAATCAAAATTCTGCTTTACTAATACTTTATTTTCCTTTCAATTTAGTCCTTATAAACTCATCAATTACTCTTAGTCCAATTATATTAAACCGTATAATATAATTATACCATTAATCTTGCTAGGGTATAATTCGGGTTGTTACAGTGGTTACCTTCAAGGAGCCTTGGAAGGCTATCTACAGTGGCATCCACGCTTCTTTAGAAGTGTTTGCTGTAGAAATCTTTGTAAAGATTAACTCATGAATAGCCTACTAAATAAAGAACAAAGCTTTTGAGTCATTTTTCTTATTTTTCTTCAATTTAATCTCTTCATCTGGATCAATATACCCACTCTCAACTAAATCCCACAAGTCTTGTAACTTGAACAAGGTCTTCATCTTGGTGCTTTAAAATTCATAGCTTTTGCCTTTGAAGATAGGAATTGTTGGTTGAAAAACATTCACAATATTGTAGTTAGTTGCCATGAGTTGCCAGCCCAATTAAGAAAATAACCTAGCTTTGATACCACTTTTGTTAGGAATTGAAGTTAAAACAAATAAAGAAGCAGATAGGCCTTTTTGTGAAGGAGCTGAACTTTATTGCTACACACTAAATTGGAATAACTAGTGCCAATTTATAAGCTTACAGAGCAAACAAATTTGCTGATACATCTCAACCAATTAAGAGAAATTATTGGAATTATAGTAAACGTGAACTACAATTCAGAAAATTAAAGAAAATATCTTGAAAAATAAACAATTATCAAAGACCAAGTCAGGGTTGAATCAACTTTTAATAAGCACTGTCAGCATGCTCATGAAAACTTCTACTAGGGAGTTAAGTAGCCGAGATGAAGCATATGCAAAGCTTGAGCGAAAGTTGGTCGACACCGAGAGACATAAGCCGTAATTCCCAAAGCCAATCCTATGGATGGCCCTAGTGTGTGCCTAAAGGACAGTTGTTGATGGTGAAACTACTGTTGTGGAAACTCAGGTTAATTTCTACCAAATTTATCTCGAACACTATTGTGCAGGTGAATAAAGTTTAAACGATTGTACTGAAAAATCACACAAGATAAAATTTTCAGGAAAGACTGGAGGGGTTACAAATTGTCCCACTTAAAACCCAATGTCCTTAGATAGAATTTCTTAAGTAATTTAACAGCACAATAATTTACTAACAATATACCCGACAATAGCTATTAAATAGATAAATAAAGAACACCAGAATTTAACTAGATTCGGCCAATTATGCCTACGTCCTCGGATACTACAAAATTATATTTCACTATTTCAAAGAAATAATACAAGTGAGATATTTATAAAAGAGAAAGAATTATGCCTTAGGAAAAAATGTCAATTTTGGGATGATTAAACTAATCAAAGGAAGCTTGTTTATATAGGTGATCAAAATTCCTATTTTCCTTGAATTCCCGATGTGGGATTCCTAAAATTTGTTAACAAATCTTCATTTGTCAATAATGGTGGGTAATGAGTCACAAATGTCAACAAATCTCCACCTTGGCAAACTCCACATCTTCAAATCTCTCACAAAACTCAATTTTAGTAGTGTCACCAAATGCGCTTTAAAGCGCCCAACTTTAACTTTTAACAATATTGATCAAATCCAAACAATATTGCAACTTGACTGCAGTCGCCACTTTTGTCAACATGTCAGCAGGATTCTCAGTGGTCCTAATCTTCTGGATTGTTACTCTACTTTCTTCCAATACCTCTCGTACAAAGTGATAACAAACATCGATATGCTTCATCTTTGCATGGTAAACTTGGTTCTTTGCCAAAAGAATAGCACTTTGACTATCACAATGCACTTTGATGTGCTTCTATTGAACCCTTAATTCACCAAGCAACCCCCCTTGAAGCCAAATTGCCTCCTTCATAGTCTCTATAATTGTCATATATTCTGCCTCCGTAGTGGACAAAGCAACTGTTGACTGTAAAGTAAACTTCGAACTAACTGGTGCCTTTGCAAGAGTAAACACGTAACCAGTAGTTGATCGCCGTTTGTCCAAATCACTAGCATAGTCAGAATCACAATATCTAACTACACATTGACCATCTTAATCATCTCGCTAAAATACCAAACCAACACCTACGGTGTTCAGAATGTACCGCATAATCCATTTCACAGCTTGCCAGTGCTCCTTTCCAGGATCATTCATATATTGCTCACAACCCCAACTGCCCGTGAAATATCGGTCTTTGTACACAGCATAGCATACTTCAAGCTACCAACGGTATTTACATATGGTACTTTTGTCATGTATTCTCGTTCTGCTTCATTCTTTAGAGACAAAAATGCACTGAGCTTGAAATGAGGACCAAGAGGAGTATTAACAGGTTTTGACTTTTCATTCATGCCAAAATATTTTAGCACCTTTCTCAGATATTGTTTCTGAGTCAAACAAAGTCTCCCCAATTCCCTATCTTTGCTTATTTCCATACCAAGAATCTTCTTGGCTTCACTTAGATCCTTCATTTCAAACTCCCTGTTCAACTGAGTCTTTAACTTCTCAATCTCTATCAGACTCTTGGAAGCTATCAGCATATCATCAATATAAAGAAGAAGATATATGTAGGATCCATCTTGTAGCTTGCACAAATACACACAATGATCATATTTGCTTCTTGTGTACTTTTGCCCTATCATAAACTTGTCAAATCGTTTGTACCATTGCCTCAGAGATTACTTTAATCCGTATAATGATTTTTCAAGCTTGTGCCCTATATTTTCTTTTCCAGCAACTTTAAATCCTTCGAGCTAAACCATATAGATTTCTTCCTCCAAATCTCCATGTAAAATGCAGTTTTTACATCCAACTGAACTAGTTCTATATCCAATTGTGCTACCAAGGACAACAAAATTCGAATGAAGGAATATTTTAGAACTGGAGAAAAAACTTCATTATAGTCATTTTCCTCCGTCTGAGCGTAGCCTTTAGCCATCAGCCTTACTTTGTAGCGAACATCATCCTTATCAGGAAATCCATCTTTCTTTGCATATACCCATTTGCACCCAATTGCCTTCTTTCCCTTCGAGAGACTAGCTAGCTTTCACGTATGATTTTTATGAAGAGATTGCATTTTATCATTCATGGCTTTCCTCTACTTCTCTACTTATGAACTTTTGACTGCTTCATTATAAGTGATAGGAATATCATCAGTTGCAATTTGGAATGCGTAAGCCACCATATCAACATAGCGAGCAGGCTTTTTAATTGTTCTCTTTGGCTTACTTAATGCAATTAATTCAGGTTACTGTGGAGGTTCTTGGATTAAAACCTTCTTCATATGACTCCTCACCTACCATAAGAGTTTCTGCATCTGCTTTATTATTTGCTGGGTTAACAATTTTTCTTAAAAACTCTACCTATTTTGGAGTACCATCTGTCTGCTCAATACTTTCATTTGTCACCTTTGTCAACATGGTAGATTCATCAAAGGTAACATCCCTGCTAAAGATTATTTTCTTTGACTCTAGGCACCAAATTCGATATCTTTTCACACTAGAGGTGATCCCCATGAAAATTGCTATCTTTGCACGTGGATCCAACTTTGATTCCCTAATATGATAGTATGCAGTGGAACTAATCACATGTAAGAAATTATAATCTGTAGTAGGTTTTCCAAATCATTTTTTCAATGGAGTTTTACCAACAATAGCACTAGATGGTAGGCGATTAATGAGATAGCAAGCATATGTAACAACTTCAGCCCAAAATTCTCTGCCCAATCCAGCATTGGACAACATACACCAAACTTTATCTAGCAATATCCGGTTCATGCATTCTGCCACCCCATTCTATTGTGGTGTATTTCTGACTATGAAGTGTCTAGCAATGCCTTCATCTTCACACACCTTCATAAATGGATCACTCATGTATTTTTCACTATTATATGTACGAAGATGCTTAATCCTTCAGCCTATTTGAGTTTCCACCATCTTTTTCCATTTGAGGAAAACTCCCAGCACTTCATCCTTTGTCTTCATAGTATACACCCAAACTCTATAGGAAAAATCATCAACAAAGGTCACATAATAGTATTTTCCTCCCAAATAAGCCATCTTGAAAGGTCCCTACACATCAGAATAAACATAGTCCAAAATACCCTTAGTATAGTGGATTGTTGTTCTAAATTTCACCCTTGTCTTTTTTTCCTTTGACACAATGCTGGCAAATATCCAATTTGCAAGTCTGAACTTCTTTCAACAATCCTTGTTTCACTAGGAGATTCAAGGATTTTTCACCTGCATGCCCCAAGCGCATATGCTATAACCTGGTTGCTTCTAACTCCTTTTCATCAACAGAAGCCACTGCTGTTGTACCAATAACAATAGTACCTTGGTAGTGGTACAATCTGTTATTCTTTTGAATTCCCTTTAACACCACAAGTGCACTAGAGATTATCTTCATTACTCCATATTTTGCTCGCACCTCAAAACCCTTTTCTTCTAGAGCCCCCATAAAAATGAGATTCTTTGACAAACTGGGCACATAATAAACATTCTTTAAGATTCTAATTGATCCATCATGGTTTTTCAAATGAATGGAACCAATCCCATGTGTAGTGAGAGGGACATCATTTGCTGTATAAACAAGTCCATCTTCTAGTTCTCTAAATTCATAGAACCAATCCCGATTGGAACACATATGATGACTGCAGCCTGAATCAAGCAGCCATACACTAGAAGAGCTAGTTGACGATGTAACAGCAAGTGAAAAATTTGAGTCTTCATCATTACACTCAGCTACATTTGAATCTGCAACAGCCTTTCCCTTATCAGGTTTGCCTTTATTCTTCAGTTTAGGACAATCTTTCTTCCAGTGCCCTTTTTCCCGACAAAAGGCACATTCGTCTTTGCCTAATTTGGGCCTTGACTTTGATCTCCCTTTTTTTCCTTTAATCTTGCTCTGCGACCGACCTCTCACTACTAAAGCTTCTGTAGCTCCACTTGTGCTTTCTTTTTTGTCTTTCTTTCTCAGTTCATAACTATACAAGGCAGCATAAACTTCACTGAGAGACACAGCAGCCTTCCCATGAAGTTGAGTCATTTCAAGAAACTCAAACTCCTCAGGAAGGGATTTCAACAACATCAAAGTCAGATCTTCATCGTTAAATGTCACATCCATATTCAATAAATCAGTGACTAACTAATTAAAGTTGGTGATGTGAACATTTATTGTGGTACTCAAAATATAATTGAAATGAAATAGTCTTTTCTTCATGTGGAGCTTGTTCTGACTACTTTTTTTTTTCAAGAATTTTTCCTCTAATGCCTTCATCAATTTACTTGCAGAAGTTTCTTTCGAGAAAGCATACTATTGCTCTCTAGAAAGGCAAGATCAAATTGTACCACATGCCAAACGATTAAGAGTGTAACACCCCCAACTCCCATACATAGCATATCGAAGGATGAAGAGCTACAGTGAGCGAAATGTGCCACCAGACAAAGACACACATGGAAATACAGAAATTAGAACAATAAAATTTCTAAAATCATCACCTCAGAACATGCACATCCTAGACCTATGTCATCCACACACCATTATTTACACTATAAGATAATATAACTTATTACAAAAACTAACAAATAAAACTTAATTACATCCCAATCAAAATATTTCCTATAACTTCTATAGACTCGTTGGCCAAAGACTCGGCAGACCGCTGCGTTAGTCTGATTTCCTAACCTGCACGAAAAACACAACTATGCTAAGCGATAACGCTTAGTCGGGTTAAATAATAATGGGCAGCCACTTACACTGGTTGCCAAGTCAAACACATGCGAACCAAAATATATGTATGAATACACAGACATAAGAAAAAAGGAAATTGATTTCAGTTAACGTGAACTCATATCTTTACTCTTATACGAAAACTTAATCAATTTCATATGCATATTCATTCATATATCATAACCAGAAAATATTGTGTTACATTTTACTCATAATTACATTAGACATACTTATCGTTTACCTGACTCGTTAATTAATTCCTAAGTCAAAACATTTCATTTGATCAAATCGTTACTTGTTCAAAACTAAACAAAACGTTTCATTGTTTAAACCATTAATTATTTAAAACTAAACAAAACACTTTAGTTCTTCGATTTGGTTTGGGCTCGAAATAAGTATTCCAAGCTTCCTACGTATCCCTATGGTTAGGAATCAGAACCACGTAGTTCTGTAGAAACTTTATACACACAAGTTCCAGAATTAATCCTAACTTATTTCTTAATTCCAATTATTTATCTCATGCTTACTGGTCTATATATACTTATTGTATTCATTGAAAGCCATCAAGCAATGCACATAATTTCTTATCGATATACTTACCCAAGCCTAGGTCCAGAAGGCATATAACATATAATATACCTGTATTATCTTTTAAACATATAAACAGATATATATATTCATAAAGTACATTTACTGAGTACTCAGCTATAGCAAACATGCATATCAAATATTCAATGATTCTTTACAAAAACTTCATATAGACAATTATCCTCATAGCTTTTAAACAGATCAATAACATGCATTATGTAACACCCCGATCGGAATGCCACGACCGGACAATAGTCGGCAACATCCTGACCGGAATGCCACGACCGGACATACACACGCCCGACACATTACATACATGCGCAATAAGCAGAAGCATTCATAGACAAAGAACATAACTCAATATCCACATCCAATTTCTTAGACAGTTAATATTCACTTATACACATTCGTTATAACAACCATTGATTTCTTTATCTTTTTTCATTTCACAGATATTGGTTGAGTATACAAAACACATAGGTATCGGAAGATACCACACATTTCCACATAGGTATCCGTAAAGGATCCATAATAGAGGAGTACCTAAAGCATAAGCTGAACATATCAACAAATACTTTCAGATGCTTATTCACATAACTTTGGCCCATTATCACTGAACTTATCATTTCAATCACATTCTTTTATTTTCATTAATTTCTTGCTAAGTCCAAGGGGTGGATAAGCGAGTGAACACATGGCGGTACCTTATGGGTACGAATCAAACACATAGCGGTACCTTACAGGTACGAATCTAAAAGCAACATCACATTTTCTCATTTAAAACATTTTCAGAGGAGATCTTAAACAAGATCCATACACATTGGGATCGCGAGGTTCCGAACAGGGACCTGATCAGGGTCCAAATAGAACAGAGGGCTGCAGCCAACAGAACTCTATAGGCATGCTTATCTATCCATGACTCGACTAACGTAGGCTAAATTTCCACGTCATTATTAAATTCTTTCACATTTTACACATATATATACCCATTTCATCAAATACTAGCATCATTCTTTTATGATTACCACATTTGCATATCATGAATACTAATTACATTCATCATGTTCAAAAACTAATTATGTATTACTTCATGGATAAAATATTCGTATAAACATGCAGAATATCACTATATTATGGACATCATGCACTCATATAAACTTAACAAATGAACTACAAGACTTTATGCACTAACAGCCATTAAATAATAATAATGGTAGACAACGTCTCATAATTCAATTACTAACATGTACAGAAGCATTTGAATAATTCACAAATTAAAACACTCATGTTAATTTATAGGGACATAACACAAGTGAGAAACCATGCAGGGTGAAACATAAGAAAATCAGTTTCAAAAAATAGGGCAGGCAGGAAGAAATTCTGTCGCAATCGCGATAAGCGGTAGAGCTCGCGACAGGAACTAGAATCACATTGCCGAAAAGAAGCTGTGCATGACTCGTGCACAGATGCATGACTCGTGCTCATGTGCACGACTCGCGCACTTGAGCACGATTCGTGCTCTCCCGATCGGCCTTGTCATTCCTGCCGAATGGATTCTCTCAGTCAAGCGGGTCTATATCGCACAGATGCACGACTCGTGCTCCTGAGCACGATTCGTGCTCTCCCGATCGGCCTCATCATTCTTGCCGAACGGATTCTCATTCCGTGCGGCTACTCTTCACGACTCGTGAAGAACTTCATGTGTCGTGAAGAGCCACATACCGATTGGTCTCCCATGCCGAGCGAGCCAATCTTCACGACTCGTAAAGAACTTCACGTGTTGTGAAGAGGCTCATGCCGATCGGTTCGCATGATAGAATCGCGTTTCCAGATCTCCAGCAACTGCAGAAATTCTTTTCTTTCAAAACTTACCTATCAAACCAAACTTCAACACCACACAATTTTCACATTCAAATCATCGATAATGGCACAAGATCCAACTTCTATACCAATTAAAAACATTATAAAACACACACTTTTCCAGAGTTTCAAACAAAACCCAAAATCACAAATTAAATCAAATACACAAAAATCCCTAACCTTAACTCCTTTGCTCCTAATAGCTCTCTTGATTGATCTTTCTTGTCCAAGAATCCTCATCAAACAGACAAATACACAAAACATAAATTTAGGATTTTAAAAAGCAGATTAAAAGAAATGCAGGAAACAATCAGAACTTAAACTTACTTTTCTTAACACATCCTTCACTTAAATCACTCAATCTAATTACCTTCATCATCGAAATCTTGATCTTCAAAAGGATTGAATGACATGAAAATGAGAAGAAGAAGAGGAGGAGGAGAGGAAGATCGAAGAACGGGAGAGGAAAACAGGTTCTGCCCCCTCTCTCTTCCTCTCTCTTTCTTTTATACCATTTCCCATTTCTTGCCACTTGTCACTCTCCAATGGTCCAATTTAGATATTTATGCCCAATTCTCTTTTTGATCCTTTAACTCTCCCAATCTCAAGCATTGATATTCCTAACTTAAAATCCATCACATTGGCCCACTTAACTAATCTTATTCTTTCAATTTAACTCAAATCCCATATTCCACAATTTTACCATTAGCCACACTTGTCGAAATTTTTATATTAACTCTTAATTCGTCCAATTGGCATACCAAACACTCCAATGTGCACAACCTTGGTCACTATTCATCCTTAATATGTACAAATTCTTCTAGGGTTCTTTTTGGGATGTGATAAAGAGTCTTCTATTCTTTTACATCAACATCATCTAGTTTCTTTTCTTCAAGAGCAATGTCTAGACCTTACTGAAAGAGAGTGTCTAGAACATCACTTTTGCCACATGCCAAAATGACCCATACCATCAAAAATTCTCACAACTCTTGCATTTGCCATCGCATTTCTTGCCAAAATGGACGAGGAAGAGGCAATGGATGGATTTGTCATTTCTGCTACTATTAATATTCAATAGCTGTCGATGCGAAATGCCAATAACCAAAGAAAAAATCTTTTCTAATGTGGAAAATCAGACTACACTGCAACCACAGAGCATACTAAGAAAAAACCTAGGATCTGATACCAATTGTTGTGAAAAATAGGGTTAATTTCCACTAAATTCACCTCGAACACTATTGCGTAGGTGAATAAATTTTAAACGATTGTACTAAAAAACCACACAAGGAAAAATTCACAGGAAAGACTGGAGGGGTCATAAATGATCCCACTTAAAATCCAATCTCCTTAGACATAATTTTTTTAAGTAATTTAATAGCACAATAATTTACTAACAATATACCCGACAATAGCTATTAAATAGACAAATAAAAAATACCATAATTTAACGAGGTTCGGTCAATTATGTCTACATTCTCGGACACTACCAAATTATATTTTACTATTTTAAAAAAACAATACAAGTAAAATATTTACAAAAGAGAGAAAAAATTTTGCATTAAGAAAGAATGACAATTTTGGAATGATTAAACTAATCAAAAGAAACTTGTTTATATCACTACAAAAAAAAAACAGAAAATTAGCGACAGAAATTTTCGTCGCTAATTGGGATGGAAAAAACAATCGCTAAAAATAAAAAATTTAGTCGCTAAATAACCCCTAAAACCAGTCGCTGAAAAAATTAAAAAATATTAGCGACGGATAATCCGTCGCTAAAAATATTAAATTTGAATTTTCAGTTTATATTATTATTATTATTATTATTATTATTATTATTATTATTACATCAAAAATTTAATTTATGTAAATAATAATTATGTAATATTATGAATAATACTATAAATTTAAAAAATAGAATATTATAGATTCGAAATATCCGAATTTCTTTAATAAAATAAAATTAAAAATTAATTTACATATAATTAAACCCATATTAAATAATATAAACACTAATGTCCACCATCGTAAAATATTTAAAAATTACAACAAAAAAACTCTTTATAAAATCTTGAAATATCCATAGAACGCCACCACTTTGGATCTTTAATTACTTCACGAAACACCTAATTTATAAATTATGAGAAAAAATAAAATTAAAGTTAACAACAAATAGTAAATAGAATAAAATTAAAGCAACTAATTTCATCCAGCTGCCAAAATGGACTTTAAATACTTCTCTTCCAGTTGAAATGCAGCCATTAATGTTCTGAAATACACCCCATTTTATCATTTTGTACAAAACCATGCGAGTCCTTGGATCAATAGCCTATAAAGAACACAATGAATAAATACTTCCCAAAAAAAAAAAAGAACGATTTCAGAGAAGAGAATATTTAAGTATGATGATGATTAAAGCAGCATTCACAACTAGAATTTAACTCAGATAAAGACATGTAAACTCACAAACAAAAGTTATAGTTGATCAGATTGCAAAAGACCTTAAATGCGTAATATTGAATTGCTTAGAAGCATTCCACGTAAAACTGTCAACGCTTTCATAGCTTAAACTCAAGATACTTTCAATCCAACAATTTTAGCCCATGAACATGATATAAAAAGTTAAAACTTACACCACAGATGTTTGTGCACACAAGTAGACACTCTCACAAACAACATATAAACATAATACAATATGTTTTTCCCTTATTTTCAAAACAATAAATAAATAAAGAATCCTAAATTTTATTTATTAAAAATTATTAATTCATCTCTTGTAAAAAGATGTATGTCCACTGCAACTCAAATTAGTATGCATAAAAAATGTTGATCTCCAAAAATAAGAAAGAGAAAAGAATATTAAGAAATCAAATCAAATCAAACTAGGTAAATTTTAAAACAGGTCAGCCTGAATTGTAGTTAAGAAACTTCACAAAGCTGCTATCTCCACTGCAATTATCAAATAACTAAACAAAAGCAACTAACCCAAAATCAAAAAAGGAAAGCCATTGAAAGGTTCGAGCCAGTAAACCATTTTGCTAAAATAACTAATGGAAAATATAAGATTTAAAAAAAAAAGAAAGAATTAGCTCCTGATCTGCAACTTATATATTTTTAGGGCCATATTAAATGCAACTTATATATTTTAGCAATCTAGTCCAATTGATGACCAATTATTAGGATTTATTTTATTCTAAAATATAGTAAAAATTACATTAACTCATGGAGAAATTGAAGTTTTCTCTTAAAATAATGTGGATAGCATCTTATTCCTGTGCATTTAAAAGCTACCATGCATTCCAGGATGATGAATAAAAAAAATAAATAATGAAAGTGAAAAAACTTCAGAAAATAAAGTAGCTGAGAAACAGTTATATAGGAATCTTAATATTGGCCTAAAGAGTAATAAAAAGTATACATGGAGCATCCTCAATTTAGCAGTTCGAAGAACTTCATATTCAGAAACCAAGGGATAAATTATCAGGAAAAGCCAACAGATCAATATAACAAAACATATATATAAACCTATCAATTTTTGCAGACACAAGTAAATACAAAATAATGCAGTAGAGCAAAGTACAAAAGATGAATTAAAGAATTTGGAAAGAATGAGATTATGAGTAATTGAGATATATAAATCACGTGTGCATTAGGCAGAGCAACCACTTAAACGTTTCGGTCATGTACTGTAACACCCCATTCCCATCCACTCGCACAGCTTCGCTACGGAAGTTGAGAATGGTTGTCACGACACACACACCACATGCACATCTCATACAATTACATTATCATACACAATACTAAACCAATTAATTTCATTCGAATGCAGCGGAAGACATTCACTACGTATACACATTCACATACTTCATCTCAATTACAGACACTTCCATAAATATATATATCATGATCTTACGTTACATCACTAAATCAGTTATTACATAATATGTATACTTATTACATACCGAAAATGATTAAGCATGATTGCGCAGTACAAAATCACAAAACCTACACTAAATGAAGAGTCTTAGTGTTGACCGTTGGTATGCGGAACCGTCCTTCGACTCACTTAGCTTCAGAACCTACACGGATAGAAAACTGTGCTAAGCGATAACGTTTAGTGGGGAACAACATACAAATATGCACACACACATATATATATATATATCATAACATTCTTTAAATAACAATAATACAAGCTCATAAATCAACCTTCACCTTAATACATGCCTTGAAGTCATACTTTTAAGTACATTATCAATATTCATAAATCATGCTTTTTACCACCCTCCAAGCCACATTATCACATGACAATCTATGATATAATACATTCATGCTCTCATATCATATCACATTCACTTACACTTTATAGCTTATTTAATTATTAAGTCTTGCCTATAATTCAAAGATGCGGATAACGGGTATCACATCAGTACTTAAAAGTACAGTAATCGCATTTATATCTGGAGATACACACTATTGCATCAGTACCCGTAGGTACAGAAATATTCAATAAAAGATATAATATACACTTTAAGAATCCAAGAAGGATTCAATACGCATTGGGATTCCAGAGGAATCGAACACTTTGGCTGCAGCACTTAGACCTTATAAGCATGTTTATCTATCCACTACTTGACTCGCAATCTAAATTTATTAATTTGATTTACTCACAATGTCATAGAAAATATCTTTATTGTCATAGCGTCTAATAGGCATCATCACATTACTCATTTACACTAAGGTTTACTTCACAATTCATTAATAATGGCATAGGTTTATACATATATATAATCACAAGCATATCACAATAATAGCTTTCATATACATGCTCATTCATCAGTCAAACATATTGATTTAACAAATTAAGTCAACTAGGAAGTCATTTCAAATATTAAGAAGTGTCGGGCTCGCGATAGCCTCAAGGATTAGCTTCTGTTGCGATCACGATCTGAGTTACATCCATGACAGAAGCCAGCCCTCACCTTTGTCGCGGTCATGCAACTACACGCTCTTGTGATAGAAGCCAACATCCGCTTAAAGGAGAATTTTGTTGCGCTTGCGACAGAACTGAATTTTTTATTCAAAGCTCCCTTACACCAACTTCTTGCTTCCACACTTTTTCATACTCACACATAGAACTCTCATAACCCATTCTAACCTTGTTATTTGCTAACATGGTCTTCTAAACACTTACCTAGCTACATGTCAAGAGTACAATGGCATAATTCTCATTATTTTTAGTCTTATAATTGAGGAGGTATGGCCAATGGAACCTTACATGCTCCAAAAGCCCTCCTACAAAAAATTAACCAACACAATTACACACTTTGAAGACCATAGAGTCCCCAATTTAATACGACTACCTCCACACATTTATAGGCACATCCCTTAAGAACTAAATGCCCTATATCTCATTCAAATTAGAGTTATACTATTAAAATTACAACTCATACCACTCTATAAGGTCAAATACCCTACAAATTCAGTTTTACTATCACAAACTAAACAAGCTTGAATTCAATTCAATTGGTAGATTTCCACTCTCCAACCTAACCAACACTACCCCAACGTGCACATACATACCCTAACACACTTAACTTCACATTAAGCATCAATTTCACTACTTATATAGTCATATCGCAAATCATCTAAAACAGAGCAATATATATATATATACCAATCCACATTTTAAGGCCATTAGCTACTTCATCAGCACATCATTCCAACACAATTCATAATAGCACATAATTACATATTTTCCTTTCACTTCAAACATACAATTTAATCATGCAACTCAGAGTTCATACTATCTCAATATAATACACAAAGTGGTATTTCCCAAACCTCATAATCCTTTGCTCCAATAGTTCATTTTGCACTTGATTCACCAATTTTTGCTTTTCCTTTGTCCTTCTTTTGTTCTACCACTACAATTAAAATATCCAATTCTGGAATTGAACTAAGAATTAATTCCCAATTCAACTATAAGAAAAAGTAGAAGATGATAAAGAAACAAGTACACTTACCTTGAATGCTAACAATCACTTTACCTTGAATGCTAACAATCACTTTGCTACTCAAAATTTCTTGATCACTTAATAGAATCTTATGAATTCTAACTAATGAAAGAAAAGAAAACAAGAAGAAATTGAAGGAGAACAGCTGAAGAAAGAAGCTACACAACAACTAAAGTTTTTCTCTCTCCAAACCTATATATTGCATGAATTTGGTAGGTTGGCAAAACCAAAGCTTGCCATCCGGATCCCACTCACTTATTCACTAATCACTATTAGCCAAAACTGACTCCACTAACACTAATTAACCTCAATTAACTCTAATCATGCACATTTAAAGCTTGGCCACTTAAAGTTATTTTATTTATACAATCAAGTCCTTAATTAAGCAAACTTCAAATTAACTTTACCCATTTAACACAATTAGACCAATTTTACTACTAGGGTATAAATCGGGCCATTACATATACTTCCCACAAACTGATGCCATTTACTGTGAAAATAGAGAAAGACCATTTCCATATATAGATAGAAATAGCTTGCTACTTACAGTGCATTAGCAGTTACGTTTCCAGCCTTAGAACGACCAAGACCAAGATCAGATATTCCTTCTGCACCAAAAAAAAGAAGATATAAAAAGAAGATATAGAAAAATGACAAGTTCCTTTGACATGCAGGATATTCAAAACTAATAAACCAAGCTTACAATCCCGTCCACCTCCAAGTTCTTTAGCCTGAAGATCAATGAAACAAAGAGCACGAACAACACAAGACAAACATTATAAGATAGGAAAAGAGCTATATGGTTGACCGGTCGTCGGTCACCGGAGCTTCCTCGGAGCCTTCGTCGGTGATGACACCGCCACTGCCGAAATAAAGATCGGAGAGTCAGGAGCCTCCTGCCAGTGGTCACGAGCCTTACAGATCTGCGGTTTGGCTGAAAATGGCATCGGAAGGAAGCGATATCCTCCTCTCCGATCTAGCTATTGCCGGCGATTGTGGACGATCAGAGTGTAGGGGAAGACTCGTCTTGCCATCAGCAATGGTTTGGTGTTGTCCGTGTCGCCGCCCGTCGCCGGAGGTCACCGAAAATCCCATAAAAGCCTTTGGTTTGGAGAGTAGAAAGAGGCAGCAGCGGCGCTCGGGAAAGGAAGGCAGTGGTGCGATGACCATTGCGAGCGCTGGCTGTAGCCGACGCTGGTGCGCGGGTCACCGGTGCTCCATCCCTCTGCTTATCCGTTCTCAGTTTCTGCTTCCCCTTCCCCTACATTTTTAGTTCTCTTCCCACTCTCTGTTCTTTTCTTTTGTTTTTCCCATTTGCTTCTTTTGTTCTCGATTTTTGTCTCTCTCTCTTTTAATTTTATTATTATTATTATTATTATTATTATTATTATTATTATTATTATTATTATAGTAGTATAATTATTATTATTATTATTATTATTATTATTATTATTATTATTTTAGTAGTATTATTATTCTTTTCATAATTAAAAAATTTGAAAATTTTTTAGCGATGGAAAAATCCGTCGCTAATTCAAGTGCATTTAGTGACAACAAAAATAGTTGCTAAAACTCTCACAAACAAAGGCGCTAAAATTGCTTCCAAATTTAGCGACCAATATTATCGTCGCTAATTTAGCGATAAATTATTCAGTCACCAATTTAGTCTAAAAAAAAGTGCCAGCCAAAATTTAGCAACTGTTGTATCTGCCATCGCTAAATTTGCCTTAAAATTGAAAAAATGAATTTTCACGACGAATTCTAAAAATGGTCGCTAATTCATCGCTAATTAGCAACGAAATTATGTTCGTCGCTAATTTGAGTTTTTTTTTTTTTTGTAGTGTATAGATGATCAAAATTCCTATTTTCCTTGAATTCCCGATGTGGAATTTCTAAAATTTGTTAACAAATCTTCATTTGTCAACAATGGTGTATAGTGAGCCACAAATGTCAACAATTACTATAGAACATTAAATTTTTTATTAATAAAACAAGTGATGTTTGAGATGCAATTGTGAAACAAGGTAAATATAAGTCGATAGTGGTCGACAAAATTGACAGCGATGATGAAGGAGAAGCAATACATTTAAATCATCACAACAAGAGCAACAAGCACAAATGACAATCCTAAAAAAGTTCATACAGTTGCTATCAGAGATATCCAAATGTGACAAGCAAATAATCTATTACATCTTACACCAAATAACTATTTCTTTTTGGTACTTTTTGGTGGTTAATTTTAATTTTTTTTTTAAAAAGTTTAGTACTATTTTTAAGTTTGAGTTTTCTATGTGTTTGTTCATATTTTTAAACCATAATTTAACTTTGAGTATTGCAATCACTACAAAAAAATAGGGATTTAGCGACAGAACATTCAGTCGCTAAGATAGAATTTTCAGTCGCTAATTATGTATAGCAACAAGATGACTGAATGTCGCTATACGCCGTCGCAGGCGAATTAGCGACCAAATTGAAAAACAGTCGCTAATTTTAGCGACTAAATTTAGTCGTTAATATTTAATATTTAGTCGCTAATAAAACCTAAATTTGGTTGCCAAATTTTTCATTATTTAATTTGCGACGAACATTTCAGTCGCTAAGAATTTGCGATAAATAGTTGCATAACTTAATCGGTCGCTGAAAATTAGCGACTAATAAGTTTCCAGTCGTTACGTAATTTATAATTTTAGCAACGAAAAATTTAGTCGCTAATCCGTCGCTAAATTTATGAATTTATTTTTTATTTATTATTTTATTTTCATCTCATTAAAGAATAAAATAATTTGTTACGTACACTACATTTAAAAATGGACATTCGTATGAATATAAATGTAAATTATAATAAAATTTATAAACATATAATGTAAACCATATATAATTAATATTATTACAGTGTATATATTATTAAAATTACTCGAAAAGTAAATAAAGTTATCATCGCACATAATATCTTCCTAAATAGTAAATTGTACTAATAATAATATCATATAAAATAAGACGAGTAAAGTCATTTTCAGGTAGAATCGCCACTACCAAAAGGAGAATCATCGTGCGGGGGAAGACCTTGTGCATCTGAAGGGCCAACATCATCATGTGGTGCGGGTGATGCAGTACTGGTATTAGGCTGATGGCCTGGTGGCTGAGTGGCCAAGTGAGGAAGCAATGAACGAATAGTCCGTATGACAATCTCCTCGACATCTTTTTTCATTAAGCAGGTACCAACAGAATGAGAGGCAGTGCTTATACCAGCAGTACATGATGGTCCAGATGGATAAACAGTAGGAGGCATATGTGAGCCAAGTCCGTATATTGTTTTCCTTTTATTGCATCATGTAGCCTCAATAAACAACTCTGACTCATCGATGGATGACTCATCTTGCGATCTCTCAAATCGGAGTTGCTCATACCTCTCTTATAAAATGACAACAATTTTTAATAAACGTAAATATAAGAACAACACATATTTTACAACAATTTTGTATTTAAATAACTGAAAACATTATCAACTAATAAATTACATGTTACTTACATGCACCTCCTTGCTACGATCCGCCACATAGGTCTTTCCATCATGATTTATGGTATGTGTGTGCAGATAGGCCTTAGGAATTGTAGGTGGTCGGCCCAACTCCTCCTATATCATGTGTAGTAGAAAGTAGTTATTGAAAAAAATGAAGATGAGTTAAAAAGATAAATTTTTCCCTATATTATTAAAACATACACTTGCATTATTTTCCTTTTTTATCCTATTTTATTGTAATATATGAAGTGAAAAATTTTGAAAAAATCAATGACAATTTTGGTATAACCTCCCCATATTATTGCCATCCTCCTGTAAAGAAAAATTTATTTTACACTTTTAAAAATCACAAATCTACTCCAACCTCCTTAACAACCTCCAACCTCCTTAACAACCTCCAACATAATTTTTCCATCCTCCTTTACATATATCAATCAATTTATTATCAAGTAATTCTCATGTCTATCAAATTCAATAGTTGATTGGTTCTATATAATCCAAATTCAAAAGGCAAACTGTTTCAAAAGTAATATATAAAGTAAAAAAAATTTTAAAAATCAATGAAAATTTTCGTATAACCTCCCCATATTATTGTCATCCTCCTGTAAAGAAAAATCAATTTTACACTTCTAAAAATCACAAATCTACTCCAATCTCCTCAACAAACTCCAACATAATTTTCCCATCCTCCTCTACATATCTCAATCAATATATTATCAAGCAATTCGCATGTCTATCAAATTCAATAGTTGATTGGTTCTATATAATCCAAATTAAAAAAGCAAACTGTTTCAAAAGTACTGAAATGAACATATCAATTGGCAAACATTATGGAAATTGAAAGTCACTAATATAAAATTATAATTTCTCTTATAATTAAAGTACTTACCAATCGTTAGATATGCTCACCAATAGAAATGGTACCACCGGTGTATGATCCAAGAGCCTTATCTTCAGACCCTCCATAATGATTGATCTTTTTCTGAGTAGAAACTTGAATGCATAGAGGAAGATTAAAAATCTGATTCCACCTAATCCATGTAGCTTCTGGAAAGTCTTTAGGCTTGTGCTTGGCGATCTTTATGTGATACACATAATCCTTATACCTCTGTTCAGCCTTTGTTTCCCAGCCTGCCCTAACAAGACCATTTATTTCAGCATCCTAATGGCACTTTTTCTGCATTTATATTACAAGTGGTTCATTAGTAATTATAATCATACATTAATTCAATATAATTTGAATACTAAAATTTGTAATGAGAAATTGCCATTAATTTTCAAATAAATATATAGATGTACCCTGAATTCTCCCCAATAAAAGCCCTTGATTTCTCTCGAAACCTCCTTCCAACTAACTCCATTAATGTATGTTCGCTGATGGAAGCTGCTACTTATAATCCTAGAGCATTGGGTGGAAGGTTCTAGCCTGCAAAGTATATATTATAAAAGCAATGTGGTTAAACATGTTTTTATAACTTATTCACAATTTGTATGGGTGAATACTCACATGCCCTTTTGGTTCACTGTAATGTACAATCTACTAATATTTTCATTGGATACTTCACATGTAGTCGATGTACTGTTGTTGGATGTGTGCGGACTAGGAGTTGATGCAGATAGCATAAATGTCACAGGAGGCGATGGTGCATTCCCAGATATAGGGTCTCTAGGTATATCTGGCATATCTCCAAAAGGTGGAGTTATTGAATTCCCTCCAGATCGTCCTCCCCAATGTCCTCGACCTGTAATTCCTCATCCTCTACCATGACTCATACCTACACAATGGTAAACTATACATGTATGTGTTTAACATATATAACTTATAATTTCATAAGTGCATCAATCTTTTTTTTCAACTAATAAATATAATAAAAAAGTTTAACAAGTTAACATATGATACTCTAAAAATTATAATTAATCAATTAGTCACTATCTAATGAATTTTGAAATTCCTCTTCGTCGTCTTCATTTCTATTATAATCAAAAAATTCTTCTTCATCCTCGTCCACTTTAAGTTCTTGAACCACTTCATCACTGTTATCAAGTTTAATGACCACTCCGAAAGGGTCACGCAAGTCAATATCATCTTCATTACCAGCATCCATTGTTATATCATGCATAATAACTTCTTCAGCTTGGAATGCATTAGAATATGTAGTAGCAGTGTTATGTCTAACATCTGATGTCACAATGAAGTCCCTTGGTTTTACCGAAAATATAGCTAACCAGTTCGCTTTATTTAATCTCAAAGCAAAATATCTTGCATAATACACTTGAGTTGCTTGTATTGCTAGGATAAATGGTTCATATTTGTTGAAACGACGATGCTAGTTTACATCAACCATTCTATATTGGCTGTGTATCTTAAGACCAATGTCTATAGTGGGATTAAACCAATGACACTTGATATTTACTGTCCGCTTTATTAGTAACGATGGGTACTCTAACCCTATGATCTCCTCAATCCATCCATAGTAATCACCAATATTATCACATGAGTTAGACCCTTTTACACAAACTCCACTGTTCATTGAACGTCTCCCAGAAGCATGACTTTTTGTGTGAAATTTATATCTATTGATAAAATAGATCGAGTAACACTTCACTCTCTATAATGGTTTTTATGACAAACTACAGAGGTATTCATTGTCAATTCCATTATAACGGACCTAATTTTCAATAAAACATACGGAAGTTATCATTAATCCAATTTAAAATTATATTTATGTGTTATAGATGGAAATTGTGATAGCCTTACATATAATTCGAACTAGTGTACAAAGTAGTTGTCAATATTTGCATCAATTTAACTTGGTGTAAGATCAGGATGCTTCTCACATAAGTTATTGCAATATATACTTCATTACAATGAATTAAAAAAAATAATCATTTTGGAGAAATCCTTGTATATATCGCAACTTAATCAAATATATAAGTATTCTATAACTCAAGAATCAAGAAACCTCCTCACAATTTAGTAGAATATAAGTATGAGCTGCCTGATACTCCTCTGATGTTAATGCTCTATCACGAATTTCTGAGCATGTTCGGCCTGGGTAAGTGGAAATTGTTAAATTTTCACTAATATTTTCCTGACAATCTCCATCATCATTACAAGGTGAACGTCATTGTCTAGTACTGATATGAGGTTCAAAGTAAAGCGAGAAAAAATTAGATAATTCTGAGAGTAAGTATGCATTGCAAATAGATGCCTCAACTGTTGATTTGTTACCAATCTTTTTTTTTTAGTATTCGAAGGAACCTGCATATGGCGGATATAGATAAATAATTTAAATATGACTTTGTACATAAATTTTGACACTTCATAATGTTTAGATTTATTAATATTTACCTCTCAAACGGATACATCCATCGATATTGTACAGGGCCTGCTTCATATGGTAAGTGTATCATTATGTGCTCCATTGAGTCAAAGAAAGATGAAGGAAATATCTTTTCGAGCTTACACATAATTTGTGGGATGTTTAATTCCAATGCCTCGATGTCTTCAATACGGAGAGTTCTGGATGTCAAATCGTTAAAAAATAAGTTTAGGTCCGTAAGGACCTGCAACACATTTTTAGGTAGTAACTCATGGAAGGCAATAGGAATCAATCATTGCATAAATATATGGCAATCGTGGCTATTCATGCCATATAATTTGAGCTTTATCATGTCAACACAACGACCCAAGTTTGAAACATATCCATCTAGAAACTTAAGTTCTTTCAACCACTCAAACAATTCTTTTTTTGATTCTTTATCCAATGTGTAACATGCTTTTGGATATTTGCCACTGATTGGATCTATTGCCAACTCTGGCCGGCAACAATATTTCTCTAAATCTGAACGTGCTTTTGCATTGTCTTTGGTTTTGCCTTCAACATTTAAAACTATGTTAATCACATTTTTCTCAATATGCATGATATTAAGATTATGTCAAATCATGTGTGTTTTCCAATAAGGCAAATCCCAAAATATGCTTCGTTTCCTCCAACCAAAAGACTGACAAATGATCCCATTAATCTCGTCTACATCAAGCTCATTTACTTTGACTAGACCCCACTGATCAATTTCTTGCAGAATTGCTTCCCCATCTCTAATTAGTGGCGGTGGCATTGTTTCAACATGCCTGATTCTAAAGTTCCTTCTATTTCTCCTAAATGAGTGATCAGGAGGAAGAAATTTTTTATGATTGTCAAACCATGTTTATTTTCCACCACTCTCTAGTCTAAATAATTGTATATGTTCCATGCAATAAGGGCATGCATATTTTCCAGATGTACTCTAACCTGACATCATGGAATATGCTGGAAAGTCATTGATTATCCACATAAGTGCAGCTCACATCATGAAGTTTTGCTTGGTTGACACATCATATGTTGACACCCCAATATTCCACAATTTGTTCAAGTCATGAATCAAGGGTTGTAGGAAGACATCAATTTTTTTATTTTGGATTCTTAGGGCCAGGTATAATAATAGTTAGAAACATATAAGCCTCCTTCATACATATCCAAGGTGGTAGGTTGTAAGGTGTGACAATTACAGGCCATGACGAGTATTTCCTCTTATATTGTTCGAATGGCTGAAAACCGTATGTGCATAACCCTAACCTTACATTTCTAGTCTCAACAGCAAATGAAAGATGAGTTTCATTGAAATGATTTTAAGTTAGAGAGTCAGAAGGATGCTGCATAACCCCATTATTTTGGACATGATTATGATTCCATCTCATATGTATTGTTGCGCTTTTGACTGATATAATCATTGCAGCCTAGGTACTAGTGAAAAGTAATACATCTTTTTATATGATTTCAATCTGTGCTTACGAGACCCGACACACATTTTGAATCTTAGGTGATTACAAAACTTGCAATGTATCAAGTTTTTACTTTTACGCCAATACAACATGCATCCCTCATTACAACAATCGATTTTTCGCACTGGCAATCCTAAGTTTCTAACAAGACTTTTTATTTGGTAAAAATTATCTAGCAATATGTTACCTTCAGGCAAAGCTTCCTTAAACAGTTGGATATTTGCATCATAAAACCTCTTCGGTAGACTAAATTCGGATTTGGCATACAACATCCTTGCAACTACAGAAAGCTGGGAATGGTTATCACAATCGGGATACAACTTTGCATTACTAGATTCAAGAAAATTATAAAATTCTTAACATGTGGATTTAGTGCCTCATACATAGAATTTGCATAAAAAATTGATGGTCCGGGTTCATTAGGATTTGACATAGCACCTTGTTCATGATTATAAGTAGTTTGATCTTTTGAAATAAATTGTTGCCAATGGGTGTCGGGATTAAAATTAAGCCCAGTTGCATCAAGTACCATTTGCTGATGTGGATTTCTTACCTCTACACCATCCACTGATTCATTAATTAGTGGATTCCAATTTGACTCGCTAGTGGTAATGTGTGTCTCCCCATGGCAATTCCACATCATGGAACTTTCGGTTCATACAATTTTTGCAGGCACACCTAATAAGATCACCACTCATTTCTTCAGGATGAGAAGTGGCGAATTTAACAAAATTCTCTACACCATATACGGATGAGGAATTAGTCCTTCCACTTGCATCCTGTCGATTATACATCTAACTACGATCTAAGGATTTCATTTAACCTAAATATTTTAATTTTAAGAAAATAAGAAAAAAGCAAAAGTTTAATATCCCCATTATACAGAAGAACGTAGCCTAGTAGCAGACACTATTCTCATTAGGTCAAATTAAGTAAGATTTGAAACTTACATACCAAAATATCATGTTAAGGAAGAAATTATTTTTATTAGAATATAATAAGAGAATTGTTAGTATTTCTCTAAACTATACATTTCCGTATCAAAATTCAGTAACAAGTTATATCTTCCTAACGGCTCCCAATGATAATATTCTCCGCCTTTGTATTTATATATATATATTATATATATATATATATATATATATTTAGAAAAAAGAAAAAAATATAAAATTAACAATATAAATTAATAAATTAATAAAATACAAGCAAGTAGCTACTTTGCAAAATCGCTTTTTGCTTTTTTGTTTCCTTAATTGTAAGCAAGAAAATGAAAATAAAAATAAATAAATAGGCTAATTTTGTCACTAATTGAAATTAGCTATGACTGGCCAAATTATGTGCATTTAAAACTACCCATGTGGACTACTACTCGTGGATATGTGTATATATTATGTTTTCTCTTAGCATTCGATTTTGGGTACATATTGTTGGCATGTTTCTTCTTTTGCTTTTCTTTGTTATATTTATAGATTGAAACATTTTTTTCTTTGATCACATGCATTTTGATTTGGTCTTTTTAATAGTGGAGGAAAATAATAGTCACATAAAAAGGCAGTAGTAAAAAGAAGAATAGAAGAAGAAGAAAAAAGAGGTATCCAAAATACATTCTTTTATATATATGTACAGAGAGAGATTAGTTATTTTTTAAATATAATATGGTAGGATGTGAAAAAGGGTTGATTTCATTTATCGTTGTATGGTAATTTTGGATTATGAATTGAGAAATGAAAGGCAATTGTTAATTGTAATGTCATATTCATAATTCCTCTCCAACATGCCCTTACTCACTGTTGAATGCTCTGCTTTAATTGCAAAATACTTCTAGTTTTAGGTATTGTTTTAGCTGCATGAGCGCAGGTAAAGTCATTTCTACCTCTGCCTTCGAATTCTATAATTATAATACATAGATTCTGTTTAGATTGAAGAAACAAAAGCTATATGTTCACATAATTGAGATTAGAATTATATACAAGATTGATTGACATTATGAGGAATTAATTCCACTTGCTAACTGGTTAAATCAATGTCTATAAGATTAAGTTATTAGCTATTTGATGTTTATAGCTAACAGATTAAAAACACAGCATTGTCTGTTGAACAGCTAGACCAATGTACTTGTGACTGCACATAAATTACAACACTCCAAAGAAATGGAATTTACAAGCAGTGGCTCTTCCTTTTAATTGCTTTCTAGTGTCTGTTGTTCTTTTAGGTCATAAGTTTCTATCAAACCCTAATTTCTGAATGAGATTAACCTAGTTACTGCAATCAATTTATATATATACATTATTTGTATTAATTGTTCTCCATTTTTCAGTGCCATTATGTCTCAATTAAACTATGAGTAGAATAGAAAAAATGCTTGTAAATTTCTATCTTTAATTTTTCTTGTGTTATATTATATAATTAATTAGTTACAATTAAAATTAAAATTAGAATATGTGGACAAAATATTTAATTTAAAAGGTGCTTTTCTTTTCTTTTCTTTTTTTTTTGGATTAGTGATTAGTTTCTATCAAATGGAAAGGGCAGTTAGTTAAAGGGACAGGCAGAGTTCAAAAAAGAATAAGAAAAATAGGAGAATTGTGACATCCAACAGTAAGGATAAATGGACAGAAAACAATCCAAGGATTATCCAAAAACAAATTGGTCCTAAAAACATATAGATGAACAGAATCTCATGGATATTGCCAATTCGTATGGGTAATTAATGATTTTTATGAATTAAATGTAGTATACAATAATTATAATATCAATTAATGGGAGGCACTAAAAGGAAAAATAGTCATAAAAATTAGAGAAAGAATAAAAATTAGGGAGGAGGCAGCTGCTAGCTATGGCAAAGACAAACAGCATTCACTAAAATCATAGTCATCTTCTGGATTCTCTAAGAATATCCTATTCATTTCTGTCCACCCAAGGGAATTATCTCCCTGTATGCAAATCAATTGCATCTAATTGGACTTAGTATGTTTTATTCGTAAGAGATGTTTAATAATTTCACTTGTGTACCTGTTACTGTATTTTATAGAACTGAATCCTATGTAAACTTTATACTACTATATCTTCTACACTAGACCAACGTGAATCCATTTCTATCATTGGCAGAACACAACTAATTATCATAATTCAAAACAAAAGCTAAACAAGAACATTCATTCCTTAGTGAAATATAAGATAAAAAGGAAGTTTATCCATCATAACCAACAGATCCAGTACAGAAAATGTCAAAATAGAAGGAATAAAACACATAGATTCACAATAAAGTCTTCTACATTCAGAATAAAGTTTTAAAACTTAACAAAATCCACATGTATTCAACTAGAACATACCTTCTTTATTCGTTTAACTTCACCGGAGTTGGATCTGTTGGCAGAAAATACGCTCTGTTCTCCTTCCTCCTCCTTTTGCCCAACCAAATCTCGTCAGAAATCTCAACAAACAAGAAAAATTATACATTAACAAGTCACCCAACTCCAGATCGATCAACTTTTACGCATCGGACAAAGAATTTTAGTAGAGCTGTAGCAGTATTTCACTTACCTCTCACACTATAGAAGCAGCCGGAGTTGCTATCACCGATTAGACCGCCGACGATAATGGGTGTCGACACCGGTTGTGGGGGATTGTGCAAATTTGGGGATCTGTCATTTTGAGTGTCTGTGTCTTTAAGAGATAGAAAATTTGGAGGTTTAGGTTATATTCAATCTGTACATAAAATCGTATTTTAGCGACTACAACGAGTTAGTCACTAAATTATTATAAAAACAACTACTCCTTCACCAACAACATATTTTAGTCCCTACTTTAGTCGCTAAATTTACACTTAAAATTGCGACAGACAATTTAGTCGCTATTTAGTCACAAATTATAAAAAAATTTTAGCGACTAAAATCTAGTCGCTAAATTTTAGCAACTACATTTTATAGTCGCTAATTTAATAGCAAAAAAAGCGCGGTTAATTCGCGCCACTTTTTAGCGACTGTTTATCTTTAGCAGTCGCTATTTAGTCGCTAAATTTGTATTTTAATTCAAACATTATATTTTCACGACTAAATACACTTTCAGTCGCAAATTAGCGACTAAATTTATTCAGTCGCTAATTAACATTTTTTTTAGTGAATGTAAGCATGACAAGGAACATACCCAACTATTTTACTTGGTAAGCATGCTTGTTGTGCCTCTGGAATTAACAAATATTGTTACAGGGAATTACTTGTAAAGATTATAGGCTATGGCATTGAAACTTGACATGTTGAATTAGGGCTGTGCAGAACCGAACCGGAACCGAAAATCGAACCGAATTGATTTTGATATATTTAGTTCAGTTTTTTCAGTTCAAAATCGAATTTAAATTTCGGTTATTTCGGTTCAATTCGTTCCTTAAAATTATAAAACCGAAGGAATCGAACCGACCGAAATCTACCATACTCACCGTTTATATATATATATATATATCAACAAATCAAACATCAGCACAGCAAAACAACAAACCAAACATTAACAAGCCAAACATCAACAAACCAAAACATAAACATCAACCCAATAAACATCAACAAAAAATGAAAGACAGGAAATCGAGACTACGCAAGAAGAGAGACAGCCTTGGGGGGAGCTCCGGCGGGGGAAAGGAGGGGAAGGGGGGGCGATCGGAACAGATCTGCTGAGAGGGAAGCAAGAGGGGCTACGGGGAGCAGGATCTGCCGAGAGAGAGAGAAGAGAAGAGAAGGGGTGCCGACGGAGACAGCGGCGACAACGTGTGTAGCGAGCGGCAGAGAGAAGCATCGGCAGGTGACGTCTTGGGTAGACAGCAGCGAGGAGAGAGAGAGAGAGAGAGAGAGAGAGAGAGAGAGAGAGGTGGCTATAAGGAGAGAGAGTGAAATGAGAGAGACAGGGAGAGAGGGGATCTTTTATGTAGGTGGGTTTTAGGTCGGGTTAATGGATCTAGGGTGGATCCAACTTGTCATACCATTCAGAAAAAAACATTGAACCGAACCGAACCGACCGAAATTATTTTGGTTTATTCGGTTTCGGTTCTAAAATATTCGGTTCGCGGTTCGGTCCTAATTATTTTCAAAGTTCAGTTTTCGGTCTATTCGGTTCGGTCCAAAACCGAACCGAACCGACCATTTGCACACCCCTATGTTGAATATAGTTTCCTACCGCAAAAGCTTTTCAATGCATGGGTACATTCTACTACCTTTGTCTCCATCTGATCTCAAACTACTAACATGAAAATATATAGTTTGCTTCAAATATAATTTAGATTAGTTTAAAAGAATCTATACTCCTAGTGTACTTTTGAGGAGATGGATGAGAAAACCATTACATTAATGTTTATTTTATCAAAAAAAAAAAATTATATGACTTCCAAAGCTCCAGAGAAGTTCAATTATGACCTGAACCTTACAGCAACAATAGTTACAGTTTTATTGCTTAGGACAATATTTTATCCAATAAAAAAAACTATCACTATAATCAAAATCGTAAATGTGGTTATTGTTTTACATAGGTTACAGACACTGACAATAAAGCCCTCAATATGGGAAACACCTTGGAAAACAAAAGAGAAGCCGCATTCTTGCCCACTTTCAGCAACGTAGAAATCAATTTCTTATGGGAGTTATAGTTAAACTATTTTCCTATTCTTTATCGATGGTAGTTTTTCCACTATTGCTTTGCTTAATTGTTGTCTTCCCCATAGAAAGAGAACCCTATAGCCAAGAAAGCATGTGAATGGGCGGATGGGCCCAATTACAGGAGTTTTATTATAAAGATGGGACCATTGGATGAGTACGAGAAGGTCATGTTAGAAATTAAATATTTTGATTAGGATTTTAATTGCTAAAAATCAACTAATCGTTTAAAATTTACTTAGTGCACATAATTCTAATGAAAATGTGGCATTATTTTAAACTTGCTGAATTTTATTAACAAATGAACACGTATTAAAATTAATAATATCGCAGGTGGTGGTTTTCATGCACAAGCGACATAAGAATCACTTCAACCTTGTAATTTTCGTAAAATGTGCTAGAAAATGCTACATGCTTGACACGTGGTCCAAGGAATGGCATCTACAGCGCGATCAAGCGCATCATTGTTATACTAATAAGACTTGAATATCCCGCGCTACACCCTAATGCATTACTTGTATCACAATTTGGAAGTTCACCTAATACGAAACACCCTGTACATTCAGCTTAAGGGAATCAAACATTATGGTGAAATTGGAATTGAATTTTCAGCCTACGAAGTGGAGGAATACATATACATAGTAAATCAGCAAAAAGGGGGGGTTTTTTCTAAGTTGGTGTTAAAATGTAAAAAAATTGTAAAAATAGTGCTACAGTAAAGATAATTAGGGAAATGGGGTGTTGAAAACCGGCACACTGTTGGCCGGTTTTTGCCAAGTGTGAACAGGGGCTGGAGTGCCAGAAACCGGCACAGTATGTGCCGGTTTCTGGCACTGAAATGACCCAACTGCAGTGCAGTTGGCAAAGTAAAAACAATTAAAATATGTTTTCCTCTGTTCCCGTGCATAGTTGTATTACCCATCCCCTCACATCCATGCACTTTCATTTTATACCCACACTTTCATTTCTTTTTCCTTTTCTTTTCTTTCTTTTTCCCTCTCATTCTTTCTCTCTTTCAATTCATTTAGTTTGTTAACAAAATTTGCATTCAATTTAATTTTATTGTAATAGGCATATCATTAAAGGTAATATTATTAGTATTTAATATTTATTTTTGTTAAACATAATTTATAATTTTATTAGTCTTATATTAATATTTAATCTATAGGTATTGATAATTTTAAAAGTTATATAATATTTTCAACATATTAAAAGTATGCAGTTATCAATATTTATTTTAAAGAAACTAGTTTGAGTTTAAGTATGAAAAATAAATACGAAAATAGTTAATTACAATAACATAATTTTATGTTGTAAATAATTGTTAAACATTAATACTAATGATATATTTTTATGTATAAACATTACAAATCATAAAATTTAAATATACATAAAAAAATACATCATTGTTTGTTCAATTAAATGTGATCATGTATTTGTTAGACATCATTTTTGGATTTGCAGTTCTCTTTAACGTCATTAATTATTTTTTATTATTATAAAGTTTCATTTAATATTCAAATTTAAAATCTCACTGTTATAATATAAAATAAATATCATTAAATTAAGGTTTATGGGACTCGCTAAAAATAAAACAAAATTTATAAAAAATATCTACAGTTTAAACGATTGATAGCTTGACTATTTTTCTAATCAATCAAAATTTAAATCACATAATTTTTTGCATAAAAAAATCGCATTATATATAAAAAAAAAAGTTTATAAGTTACTAAATATTTATATAAGCGAATCTGTCATATAACTATTTTTCCATGCCTGTTATTCGTACTTTCCTTAGAAAAAAATTAGGTAATGGAACCAATCATGCATAATAAATATTATTATAATTATTATTTAATCATTCTCTAAAAAAACATATAGATTTGATATTCAAAGGGTAAAGGTAGTTTCATGAATTATTTTTTTTTTTTTATGGAAACAAAAAGCTAGAGTATTTAAAAAGGAGGGAATTGAAAAGAACTCAATAATAATTAGCTAGAGGCTAACAGCTAGCAGATTAATCAACCGATGAAATTATAATTTATTAAATTTTAAAAATTCAAAATCGCAAATCATTTTTGTTTGCCAACTATGGGTTGGAAAATAACTGTTGAATAGAATTTATATTTTTATTAATTTTATATTTATATATAATTTTTAGGTGGTGAAATTTTTGGAGATTATTGATTTTGAACATTAAAGGTAAGATATTGCAATTTAATTTTTTTTTTATAAAATAGCTTGAATTTAATTTGAATAACTGTAGCACAAAATATATATACAATTGAATATGATAATTAAAAAAAAATTATTATTTGCAAGAAAATAATTTCATGTTATAAATAATGATTAATATGAAAATTTAATTTAATATAATTCATTAACTTATATCTATAAGTTATGAAAAATTAAATTATTTAAATCAATTTGTTCAGATATTTGTTAATGTTTAACAATTATTTACAACATAAAATTATGTTATTGTAATTAACTATTTTAGTATTTATTTTTCATACTTAAACTCAAACGATTTTCTTTAAAATAAATATTAATAACTGCATACTTTTAATATGTTGAAAATATTATATAACTTTTAAAATTATCAATACCTGTAGATTAAATATTAATATAAAACTAATAAAATTATAAATTATGTTTAACAAAAATAAATATTAAATACTAATAATATTACCTTTAATGATATGCCTATTACAATAAAATTAAATTGAATGCAAATTTTGTTAACAAACTAAATGAATTGAAAGAGAGAGAATGAGAGGGAAAAAGAAAGAAAAGAAAAGGAAAAAGAAATGAAAGTGTGGGTATAAAATGAAAGTGCATGGATGTGAGGGGATGGGTAATACAACTATGCACGGGACAGAGGAAAACATATTTTAATTGTTTTTACTTTGCCAACTGCGCTGCAGTTGGGTCATTTCAGTGCCAGAAACCGGCACATACTGTGCCAGTTTCTGGCACTCCAGCCCCTGTTCACACTTGACAAAAACCGGCCAACAGTGTGCCGGTTTTCAACACCCCATTTCCCTAATTATCTTTACTGTAGCACTATTTTTACAATTTTTTTACATTTTAACACCAACTTAGAAAAAACCCCCAAAAAGGGTACATGAACAAATCATCTAACCATTATGACTTACTATCTTAAAAAAAAAAGAAACAATATGTTTATGATGATATAGGCCTTAGTACTTAACAACAAGCTTAATCATTCTTCAGGCATGATTATGGGCCACATGTTGTTGCGTACATGAATGGTTTTTCAAATTTTGCTAGCGACAATGACAATTGAATAAAGAACGACAAAATGGTTGGCTTACTAACACTTAGATAACTTTTTTAAATTTCACTACTGTCGTGTTACAAATTTTAAGTCAATTCATCTTAATCTAGTTCATTCTTGCACCAATTTCAATCTTAAAAACTTAGGATGGAATTGTTGGTCTAGTTGCAGAGGAACAAACATAACAAGCTTAACGAGGAAATTGAAGCCAAAACACTAAAGTGGGCGCTTGGTTTGGATGAAATACACGAAGCTCTTGAATTTGAGCTCTATAGCCACTTAGGTAACAGTTAATTTAGAATAAGTTTCCTTAGCGGTTTTTGATATAGCAATCTAAGGAAGAACTAATTTGGAGACAAGAGAGAATCCAATTCAGAACTAATTGATCATATTGAAGCCAAGATAATAGTGAAGATTAATAGAATTATCTTCTAAAAGCTGAGATGGCATTGCAGGGCCTTGTTCGATATGATCATCAAGATGACAACCATATGCCTTGGAAAGAAACTGAGCATTCCATAAGATAAAATTGGTGGTAGACAACTTAATTGATATTTGGTGAGAAATGCTTAGGTATTAGGGTAAAAAAGATGAAATTGCAGTAGGGGAGGAAATGGCAACAAAAGAGGTCACATTGACAATAAAACTTGTAATACTCATGGTGAAAAAGATAGAGCATTCTTATCAAAATCGATGGATATAGATAGTAGATGAATAATTTTAAATATATTTCAAACAGATAAATACTTTAAAATTAAGGTTAATTATAAAATCATTTCTAAACTATATGATAGTTTTTAATTTCAGGCCTATAAAAAAGATTTTGCAATGGTAGTCTTAAACTTTAATTGTCCTTTCAACTCAGAGACTGTTAGTTTTTCATTTAAAACTAACGAAAATTCAATTTTTTTTCTAGTAATTAATATTGTTAAACATTAATAATAACTTTTTATTATTGTAATTAATGAATGTTTATGATAATTGATAAATCCAAAAATGTCTTTATCTGGAGAGGAGGGAGCTGGCCGATCGGATGAGAACAACCTGCAGGGAAGAGTGCCCGGTCGGACCCAGGCGTGAGCACTCCGAAGCTTAAATTAGTAGCTTAGAGAGAGAATGTGCTTTAGAGAGATAATGTCGTGAATTCAATACCTGGAGTCATCGTTGGCTGGGCTATTTATATGAGATAGTTGAGGGACACTCGAGTGTCTGGGGAGTGATTACTGGCTGTCAGAGTAGGTATCCGGCGACATGACATGGAGCAGGTGATAGGCATGGTGCTGCCTTGTGTCAGGCGGCTGATGGGACTGGCGGTCACATCAGCCGATCGGTGGCATGTTCATTGCCTGGGAGCTCGTGTCTGATACCTTTTGCTGATGGGCTTTGGGCCTTGCCAGTTGGATGGGCCGACTAGATGGGCCTTAGAGCAAATGATATTTGCTGGGTTATCACTTGTCCCCCCCTCAACAGGTCCGATCGGGCAGGGAATTGCCTTTGTTGGTCCGCTCGGATGAGATTTGGTCTGGAAAATCCCGATCCGAAGACGCGTACTGGCGCGCTTTTTGAATTTAGGAGGCGCTTTTTCTGAAGAGGCGCGCGTGCTGAGACAGCTGTTCTCCTTTAATGCAGTGAGCGTACCGAGGGCGACGCCTCGTTCTTCGCAGAGACATAATGTCCTTTGACACGTGGCGCTTGCTGAATGGCGCGTTGCTTGGCGTTTTGGAGAAGCTTCGGTCTATAAATAGGGAACTTTGCAGAGTATTTCTTCTTTTATTTTCGAAATCCCTAGCGAAGCTCTGTCAAAATTCTTCTTTGATTCCCAGATTTCTGCAACTACTCTTCACTTCTTCTTCGAATTCTTTGAGCACTTTCTATCAAGTAAGTAGTTTTTCCTCTTTCCCTTTTTGTTTTCTTTCGGCTTTCGTCTTTCTTCTTACACCCATTTCATTCAGAAAAGAGAGTTGCGCCTTTCCTTCATTCTTTTATTTTGGTGAAGATGGCCTCTAGTAGCGCTGAAGCATTAGACATAAATTTTTTGGAGTGGTATGAGAACAAACCAGCCGCCGAGCCGCATTCTCGACTAACCGTTGCGGAGGTAGCCGAAATTCCTTCCAAGTATGGCCTTCCCGATGAGATATCAGTGTTGGCTTGCCCTGATTCAATGGCGGTGACCGAAGGGCCCTTCGGCCAAGATGGCGGAGAGTGGTTCGTTTGCCACCTGTGGAGCCTAGATGCAGGCCTGAGGCTCCCGTTGGGAGCCTTTGAGATGGCGGTGCTGAGGGGGTATGGTCTCGCCCCTAACCAATTACATCCGAACGGCTGGAGATCGGTGGCGTGCTTCAAAATCCTGTGCCAAATAGAAGTGGTAGCGCCGACCATGGAGCTTTTCACTCACTTCTTCTATATTTCGGGTCGGAGCGACGGAACGGAGTATTTCTTTACCAGCCGCCCAAAGAGGAAGTTGATGTTCGTCCCCACTTCCATGAAAGGGTACAGAGAACGGTATTTCTTGGTGGGGAGGAAAGGCGGATTTGGGGTACGCCTAACCCGATCGGCTAGGGTCGAGATTCTGAAGGACCTTGCCGCCGGTCAAGAGTTCTATGAGAACGACATAAAAAAGCTGATGGCCGCCGTCAGCAGGAATGAGGGGCCTTACGAATCCAAATTCCTTTTGAGGACCCTATTTGGCTCTCCCGGCTTCCAAGACGCTGAGAACGTAGAACGTGAGCGTTAGGATTAGAGAAAACCTAATCGTCGTGCATCACATCATTCATTGCACCTTATTTATGTTTCATGAAGAGAAATTGTGTATGATCAAAAAACTTATCTAGTTTGTTTTCTGTTGTGCAGCTGAGATGGCTGGTGGAAACGAAGCTTCCAAACAACTTGGCGATCGGATTCGTCAAAAGCGTGAGGCAGAAAAGAAAGCCCAGGAGCAAAGGAAAAGGAGGAAGCTGGTCCTTGCTTCTGAGGTTCGAGCCTCTAAGGAGGCAGTTGGTACCTCCACAACGACTCCGGCCATCGCTGCCGTTCCGATCTCGTCGGCGCCCCCTGCTGCCACAACTGCGCCTGCTTCTACTGCTGTTCGGCCACCGACTGGGCCTCGGATCGAGGCCTCTCTTCCACCACTGCGCCGTCGGCGCCACCTTCTTCGGGATGAGTCGGATGAGGATGATAGACCGATCGGTGCCACTATCCGAGAGGTAGAGGAGGCGGCCAAGAAGAGGGCAGAGGAGGCTGCCCAGAGGAAGGCCGAGCAAGCGGCCAAGAGGAGGGCTGCTGAGCTGGTAGCCGAGACAGACGCTCGGGTTACCGCAAGAGGCAAAGCTGTGCAAACCGGTGAGTCTCCAAGGCGCCCGTCCGATCGGAGGATTGTTCCTATGAAGGACATTCTGAGGGAGAATTTTGGCGATGAATGGTCGGTGGGCCAAGCGGCCAACTTCATCTGTCGAGGTCTTCTCCGGGATGAAGATCATCGGGACGCTGGCGACGTCAACCAGCTCAACAGAGAAGTCCAGGCTATCAGTCAGCAGCTGATAGATGTAAGTATTTGCCGTTTTGTTTTTGGTGCTTGTTTGCACCTTTGTGTCTGAGGCTTTTGGTATTGACTCTGTAGGCTGCCAGGAGAGCACAACGGCTGCACATGATGGCCGGTCTGTGGAGAGGGAGGGCCGAGTCAGGCGCCGTGGCCAAGGTGGAGGCAAACACACGTTGTGAAGTAGCCAAGAAAGAGGCTTCCGACCTTAGAGCCGAGGTGGCCAAGCTGGAGGAGAGGTATGCAGCTTCACAATCAGAGACGGTGGCCCTGAGAAAGGAGGCCCACCAGAGTGCTCAGGAGCTTAAAGCTCGGCAGGGCGAGGCTGACAGGCTGAAGGGCGAGGTTGCCCGCCTATCGGCAGAGGGTGCACAGCTGAGGAGGTTTGAGGCGGATGCAACCCGACTGGATGCCGAGTGCAAAGAGTTGGCCGCCGAGAATGCCAAACTGAAGGCAGAGAGCGGGCAGCTTCGAGAGGAGGTGGAGTCCTTGAAGAAGTCGGCAGGAGAGAGTGAGGCTTCCTACACGAAGATTCTTGAAGTGGAACTTGCCAACCAGAAGGAGCGCCTGATCGATGAGTTAGCAGACACTCAGGTGGAGCTGCTGTCTCGGCTAGTCCATGAAGCTGGGCGGCGCTTCCCCGGGGTTGATTTATCGTGGATGGACGATCCGGCATCACTGCCTGCCCCTCCAAATGATGACGACGATGAAGGCGCTCCCGAGGGGGAAGTCACTGAGAGAGCTTCTGTAGAAGGCCCTTCAATTCCAGAGACTATTCAAGAGGTTCCCTCTGAAGTGGAGCCTGTGGCGTCTTCAGTCCCCGAAGCCGAAATGGGGGTTCCTCCTGCGCCCGAAGCCGAGCCAGTGGCATCTTCTTCCATCGGGCCTGTCTCTGAAGGGGGGACAGCATCTGTTCCTTCGGCTGCCGACCCTTCTCAAGCCGCCACCAATCCAGTCGTTGAAGAAATCGCTGGTCCTCCTGGCGAAGTGGAGATCGTAGATATAGAGAGTTAGCATAGGAGCTTAGATTAGCTTTGCTTTTTCTCTTGTTTTCTTTCGTTGTAAGAATTCTTTACCAATTGTAAAGTGAATACATTTTGTATTAATGAAATTGCATATTTTTGCAAATCAGCGTATACGTAAGATTGTACTAAAAAATTGCAATGTAATCGAGCTAATTAGAACTCGTAATTAAAATTTGCATTAAATTTCACATGTACTTCCTGAATTTGAAAAACATCAAGGCTTAGTGGCCGATCGGGTCAGTCTTGGCCTTTCATATCGCATAAAATTTGCGTCATTTTGCTAGGTGATGCTCATAAAGCTGCATAAGGATTGCATAGCTGAGCTAGGTGATGCTTGTAGATAAGCAATGCTCATAGAGTTGCATAGTGATTGCATAGCTGAGCTAGGTGATACTCGTAGAATCGCATAGTACTTGCGAGATCGAGTTGAGTGATACTCGTAAAACTGCATGAAAATTGCATAACCGAGCGAGAGAGGTTAGATCCTCTATAATACATATAGTATTTGGGGAGGTAAGATCCTCCTTCGCAAAGAATTTGCTTACTCGGCTTGGGATGGGCATCAAGCCTAGCGTAGAACACTATATTATGTGTTAATCGATCAGTCATGAAAGAGAAAACCTTTTTATTACTAAGGCAATTGCCAGGTTCTGATATACTTCGGGATATGGTACTTCTTGGGTACCTTAACATTCCAGCTTCTGGGGATATCTTACTCCTCCACAGTTCGAAGCTTGTAAGCGGCTTGGGCTTAAGATTTGGTGGCCGATCGGCCTATCTGGAGGGTGCTCGCCTACTTTGATCGGGATAAGCGTCGATCTTGGAGGCGAGAGAAAGAAAGAGACCGATCTGGACATTCATCGATCTTGAACGGATGAGAGGGGTCCACTCGTTCGGATCGGAATGGACGTCGATCCTAGTGTTGAGGCGTCAGGACGATCGGTCTCATTGTTAATTGGGCAACTGCCCAGCTCTTATACATTTTTACAACAATTGTGGGGACAGAGTCCGCTCGGTAATTTGGATACTGCATTTCTGGGGTCGTCTTGGGGCGTTGCCCTCTGACCAATTAGTATCCTAATCCCTCTCTCCGACGTACGGCCTGCTTGGTCCTGCAGACCTTGGATTTCTTCGTTCGTCATCCGTGCCGGAGTCCTCTATACTGGCTTCCAGCCGTCTGTAGGGACTTTCCCCTCTAGCCGATCCTACAAAGTTTTTGAGGGATCCCCTTTGTATAAGCCGCTCTATTTCCTTTTGCAGCGAATAGCACTCATCGGTCGTGTGGCCGATGTCTCGGTGGAATTCGCAGTATTTGCTTTGATCCCTCTCCGACCTATAACGATCGGACAATTTCTTGGGCCAGTGCACCCTTCGGTGCTTCTTTTTAATCCACATTAGCACCTTTGCTGGGCTGGCGTTGAGTGGAGTGAAGGCTCCGGATTCCTTTCGTCTGCCCCAGTGCCTTGAAGTCTCCGATCTGTCCGGACTCCATACTAGCCGCTCGGATACTGGGGCCCGGCTGGACGAGCGTGCATCGGGATACTGCAATCTGTCCATGACGCTTGTTTTTCTTCTCCTGCTCGCTCTTAGGGCGTCATCCAGCTGAATGTACTGTCCGGCCCTTTCCATGAGATCGGCAAAACTGACCGGAGGTCTTGTGGTGAGTGATTCAAACAAGGGGCGATCAGTGATGCCTCCAGCTAAGGCGGTTGTCGCCATTTCTACGCTTACATTCCTCACCTCGGACATGGTGGCTTGGAATCTGTCGATGTAGTCTCTGAGACTTTCATCGGCTCTCTGATAGAGATTACACAAGTCACTCACCGACTTCGGGGCTCTCGCTTGCACGACGAAGCGCGTGGTGAACAGCTCCTTAAGCTGCCCGTAGGAAGTGATCGATTCCTGTGGCAGATCGTGGAACCAATTGAGGGCGTCTCCTCCCAAAGTGGTGGGGAAGACTCGACAGGCGATCCGCTCGTCATAGGTGTAAACTTGCACCTTAGTCAAATATTCAGACAAGTGGGTAGCGGGATCGGTTTTACCTGTGTATTTGTCCATCACAATATTCCTCCACCTGGGAGGTAGCTCCGAGTCAGTGATCTCTTTACAGAAGGGAGAAGCAGTATGCCCACATGGGTTCCCCTCAAAGGTGCCTTTCTCTGGCACGAGGAAGCCAAGCTGCTGGAGCTTCTGCTTGAGCCACTGGTCTCCTTTGCTCAAGGTCGTGGCTGTAGAGTCACCTTGGCGCCCCTTGGCGCGGCTGCGATTCGGGGTACACATATATGACAAGTCATTTCCCATGGAGGGAGTGACTGACCTATTGCTGTAAGGGGAGCATCTGCTGGCGGACACCTTTTGCTTCCCCTTCCAATGCCTTCCCGGAGTCCCAGTTGCAGTCCTTGGATAATCTTGAGCTCGCGGCTCATCTATGATTATCCCTTTGTTTCTTCTCTCTCTGAAGTCTTCGCTCAAGAGGGGTCGCTCTTGAGCTCTTTCAGAGGTGGCGAGCATCTTGCCCTTTTTTATAGTCTGGGCGATGTTTTTGGCAAAATCAGCCAGGAGGGAGCGCATGTCTCTCGCAGTGACTGGAGTGTCTTCAGGTTGCCTTAACAGGGCATCGTCGAAGTCGGGGAGGAGGTTGGTCCTAAGTGGAGACCTGACTGGACTCCTCCGTGAAGTGCCTGACCTGGCACGGGTATTAGTCTCTCGATCAACGTCCATGGGGGTTGAGTTCTCGTTGGATCGTGAGTTCGCCATACCTCTCAACGAGAGCACCAAATGATAAATCCAAAAATGTCTTTATCTGGAGAGGAGGGAGCTGGCCGATCGGATGAGAACAACCTGCAGGGAAGAGTGCCCGGTCGGACCCAGGCGTGAGCACTCCGAAGCTTAAATTAGTAGCTTAGAGAGAGAATGTGCTTTAGAGAGATAATATCGTGAATTCAATACCTGGAGTCATCGTTGGCTGGGCTATTTATATGAGATAGTTGAGGGACACTCGAGTGTCTGGGGAGTGATTACTGGCTGTCAGAGTAGGTATCCGGCGACATGACATGGAGCAGGTGATAGGCATGGTGCTGCCTTGTGTCAGGCGGCTGATGGGACTGGCGGTCACATCAGCCGATCGGTGGCATGTTCATTGCCTGGGAGCTCGTGTCTGATACCTTTTGCTGATGGGTTTTGGGCCTTGCCAGTTGGATGGGCCGACTAGATGGGCCTTAGAGCAAATGATATTTGCTGGGTTATCAATAATTACCTAAAATGAATTAAATTAAAATTAATTAAAAAATTACAACCGTATAAGTTTTTTTTTTTATTTTTTTTATCTTAAGCATATTTCGAATAAAATTATTATTTTTTAAAAAAACAACCCTTATGAAACCCAATAAATTAAATTGTAGATAAAAATATCAATTATTTTTAGAAAATATTAAATGATCTAGACACATAATAAAATACAAAATATTTTATGTATAATAAGGAGAATGAATTAGTGAAAAAACCAATAATAATTTTATAGAAATTTCTCAGTTTAAATTAAAAAATAATAAAATGTCAAATTTATTTATTTATTAAAATATTATTAAAATAAAAAACTCTCACATGGTCATAATTTTTAATAAATCTAAAAATAATAATTATTTTAATGTTAATTTAATTTATTTTAGGTAATTATTATAAATATTCATTAATTATAATAATAACTACTAATTATTAATTTTAAGTAAAATTAGTTACTTGACAAATTGAAAAAAATATTTTTTCTTAAAAGAATTGAATTTCCGTTAGTTTTAACGAAAAAAACTAATAGAATAGTTAAATTAAAAGGATAACTGAAGTTTGAAACTTATATTGTAAGATTTTATTTGTGGAAATTGAAATTAAAAATTAATTTATAGTTCATATCTGATTTTGTATTTAATTCTTAAAATTTGTTTAATTTGGTGACGGATAGAGTAAATTTTGAAAAATTTGGTGGTCCTATTCCAGGTTGAAATAATTGTTTGAACTCTTAGAAGAAAAGAAAACACAACAATAAAAAAAATAATTAAATGTTAAATTATTTATAAATAAGTTTATTTTTTTTGAAACATTTGTAAATAATTTAAATTCTTTAATATAACAGTTTCATTTGACATTCATATAAAACAAATGTATTGGCTATGTAAGTTTTATATTATTTCAATCTTCTATAAAAATAATAATCAGTAATAATAGGCCTGTCAAACTTTGTCCAAACCCAAAAATCTCACCCAACCCGTCCAGAAAAAATTGATCCAAACACAATCCAGCTAAAATTCTACCCATTTAGACTCTCCCAAAATCAACCCACAAAAAACATGAACTGTTCGGGTCTGCCCCTAATGCCCAACGGGCCTGAGGGATTTACCCAGACTTCCTCACTTCTGTTTCTCTGTCCTCTCACTCTCTCTCTCCATCCAGTCCTCCCACTTTGCCCCTTTCCCCCCTCGCCGCCTCACTCCCTCTCCACCGTCCTCTCGTCGCCGGCCTCCAGCTCCTTAGTTTTCCTTAGCCTCCGTCGCCAACAAGCTGCCAGTCCTTTTATGCTGTAAGTTTTACTCTTTTATCTAATTGCCATTTTTGCTTCTAATTGCCATTTTATTTGTTTTTTAAGGGAATTAAAGCGCTTATTTTTAATTAGTTAGAATTTTTTGTGTTTTGTGTTAGATCCATTCATTTTACAGCAATTTGTTTCAATGAAACTATTTGATCTGCATTTTAAGTGCAATTGCCTTCATTTTACTGACCCAAGAGTAAGGTTTCCTTGGCTTAAATTTATAGAGAGAAACCCTTTACTGTAAGATCTAAAGAATCAAGTAAAGAATTAAACTAGTTCTTAATTTAATTTGTTGTGATGATAAATTCATTAGAATTGTATTTGGCCTACATTTATTTTATAAGGTGTACTTTCATTTTGCAGGATGAGAAAATTGAATTATGTCGATTCTCTAAAGATAGGACAAAACCATTTTTGTTTTGTGCTGTTCAGAAAGGTTTGTTTGTTGTAATGAAACAATGTATGTCTTAGCTATTGCTATGACAATGTATAAATTATTCTGAATTCTGTGAAATCATTGAATCAGATGATAAAACTATTAATGTTGTATATAACATTAGCACGTGGAAGAAAATTGGATATAAGAGGCTGCTTAACAAACCTACATGTATAATGTCTATCAACCTAGATGGGAAATATCTTGCTTTGTAAGCACCTCCTGGGCATTAATTTTTGTTATGCGGCTCTTTTGATACCATTATGCACATTTAATTTTTCACTGTTAGCCAAGGAAAACATGAGCTTCTTTTGTCCTGGCCTGCTTCCTCAAAACTTAGAGCTCGATGTTGTTTTAATTTGTTATTGCAAAATGAAACTGGTTGCTTATGTATGATTTGAGATATTGTTTTTTAAAATGCTGGCAAATGTGAGTTTGATTATTGAGTTATTGGCTAGGCAAGCAACCTGAATTTTGACTAAGAGATCAAAATCTGTATTTGGTTACTCTTGAACCTTAAATATGTGAGTAGTAGCAGCTTTTTGTTTTTCCTGGGCATTGGTTTTAGAGCACCTAGATGTATTCTTACGGTATTATGCTACCCTTGGCTGAGTTTTCATGATAAGATTACACTACAAGAAAATCATAAATTAGCGACGGAAATTTAGCGACGGAGTCATTTCCGTCGCTAAATAGCGACAGAGATTAATCTCCGTCGCTATTTAGAGACGGAATTTAATCTCCGTCGCTAATTAGCGACGGAATTTAATTTCCGTCGGTAAATAGCGACGGGCAATAAAATCCGTCGCTAAAAATGGCGCCAAGATTTCCCACCAAAATTGCCGACCGATATTTGCGACGGTTTTTAGGAACCGTCGCTAAAAATAGCGACGGAAATTCTTTTCCGTCGCTGAAAAAAATAAAAAAAAAACTTATTTGTATTTTTAGCGACGGAATCAAAGTCCGTCGCTAAAATAGCGACGGAGTAAAAAAACCGTCGCTAAAATTAGCGACAGTTTGAATATTCCGTCGCTAAAATTAGCGACAGTTTGAATATTCCGTCGCTATTTTTAGCGACGGAATATGCTTTTCGTCGTTAAAGATAAAAAAATTTAATTTTCCTCTCTTTTTAGCGACGGAAGATGCGTTCCGTCGCTAAAGTTAAATTAAATTTAACTTTTCCTCTCTTTTTTTAGCGACGGAAGATGCTTTCCGTCGCTAAAGTTAAATTAAATTTAACTTTCCCTCTTTTTTCTCTCTCTCTCTCTCTCTCTCTCTCTCTCTCTCTTCTCTCTCTTTCTCTCTTCTCCCTCTCCTCGCCCCGTCTCTCCTCCCTCTGCCCAGCCGCCGCCGACCACCGCCCCTCCCCCTCCCTCCGGCGCCGATCGGCCTCCCCTCCCTCTCCTCCCTCCCTCCCTCTTTTCCCGCTCCTCCTTCCCTTCTCTCTTTCTCTCTCTCTCTCTCTCTCTCTTTCTCTCTCCTCCCTCTCCTCTCCCCGTTTCTGCCCTCTGCCCAGTCGCCGCCGACCACCGCCGACCACCTCTCCTCCTCCTCCGGCGCCAGGTACAGATCTGCCTCTCTCTTTTATTTTTTATTATTATTATTATTATTATTATTATTATTAATTGGGTATAATAAGAATTATTATTTATGTTAGATGAATATTGGTAAATTTTAATTATTGTTTAAATTTATATTTCTTAAAACTTTATTGTTATTAAATTTATTAATAGAATTTTTCATATTTATAAATATTATTGTTAATTAGTGTTAATTTTAGTTAAAGTTGTGTTGTGTTTTTGTATAGTATTATTATTATTATTTTTAATGTGGAATGTTATTGTTGTTTATTAGTATTATTATTATTTTTAATGTGGAATGTTATTGTTGTTTATTAGTATTATTATTTTTAATGTGAAATATTATTGTTGTTAGAATGTTATTTATTTATGTTAATTAAATATTTTTTCAATTAGATAGATTGTTAAGATTTTTTAGAATTTATTTTTTTTGAGATTTTTGATAATTTTTTTATTTTTTTATTTTTTATTTTTTTTAAAAAATTACCGACGGAATTTTTAAATTCCGTCGGGAAATTCTGAATTTTTTTTATTTTTTTTTTAAAATTACCGACGGAATTTTAAATTCCGTCGGTAAATTCCCGACGGAATTTTACTTCCGTCGGGAAATTCTGAATTTTTTATTATTTTTTTAAAATACCGACGGAATTTTAAATTCCGTCGGAAAAATTGCCAACGGAACAATATTTCCGTCGGCAAATTAATTTTCCGACGGAAAATTGGGGATTTCCGTCGGGAAAGCTTCAATTTCTTGTAGTGTTAGGGAATAGGTTTCAACTGAAAATATTTATTAAGCATAGAGATGGAAATTTTTTTTTGTGAACATTCAATTGATAGCATGTAAAGTAGTAAATATTTTTTGAACAATGGATGAATGCCTTTGATTTTGGGATATTTACTGCAAAGCTTGTGTTCATGTTATTGCATTAGGAACCGTACTGACATGCTTATTTTGTTTATTTAGAGGAAGCAAGGATGGGGAAATTTTCTTGAATGAATTGATATTCTGGATGTTGTTATGCTGAATTACTATTATACTATAACTTTTGCAATAAATCCACTGATCTTTACTGGAAACAAGATGACTAGATGTCATTAAAGCATTTTTAGTGAAAATAATTGATCCATTATAGTGCTATTGATTGTACTTAATTGGGCTTTGTATTTTCTACTGACACTTGGTATATGAAGAGTCTAGGCATTTGTTCTGCTACTTTTTGGTCTATCCTCTATTTCTATTGTTTCTCTTATTTGGTGCTTCAAACACCCCATTTTTTTTCTATTTTACGAGTGTCCAATAATGGATGGATGAATTATGATAAAATTTAAATTTAATTTATATAGTATATTTTGTTAAATGATGTACAGTTTAATTTTTTTTTTCTAAATAAAGTTTAATAGTAATCCGTCTAATTTATATTTATTTTTTAACAGTTCTGTATCTTTAGATTGATCTAGGTAATAATTTCGGAATTACATGCACATAAGTTCTAACAATAGATGGATAAGTCTAACCATTCTTGAAATATCCATACATAGTATGAAATATTCGTACAATGACTAAGTTCTCAAAAAGAAGTATGCATATCAGTTACGGAGAAAAAGGAAAAGCGCACAAAGTTGCTACTAATTGAATTTTTAGCAGCTATTAAACCTGTCAAATATAGCCCAAGCCCAAAAATTTCGCTCAACCCCCACCCAACAAAATAGATCCAAAACCCCGCCCAATTAAAAAGATGTCCATTTAAGCCCGTCCAAATCCCTCCCCTTTAAAACTGAACCCGTTTGAGACATTTGGCAAATTCCATTCGGCCCATTTGAGCCATCGGACTCATTTGAACTAAAATTTTTGGAGTGATTATTTTAGTATTTCATTGTTATATCAAGAATTATTTTTCAATAAAAATGGGTCAAATAGTTCGATTCACATTTCAGCCGGTTTGGACCTTCATCCGATCCATTTGTGCCACCCGACCCATTTTGTCCCTTTTGGGCCACCACCTTACCCATTTTTGTCATATTGGTAGTCTTTTTTATATTTCGTTATTATAATGATAATTATTTTCATTAAAAAAATTAGTCAAATTTTTAGCTCATGTGTCGATGCAACCCGCTCAACCCATTTGGACATTTAACTCATTTATGACCCATACTTCATTTGGGCCAATATTTTTATGATAATTATTTTAGTATCTGTTATTGTATTGAAAATTATTTTTCGTTAAAAAAAAGTGTTAAATGGGCCGATCTACATATCAGTCTATTTGAACCTCCATTCGATCCATTTAAACCACCCGATCCATTTTGGCACGTTTGGACCATCACCTGACTCATTTAGGCTAAAATTAGTAGTTTTTTTTATATGCCGTTATTATATCGAAAATTATCTTTATTAAAAAACTTGGTTAAATTTTTAGACCATGGATCGACCCAATCTATCAAATCCATTTGGACATTTGACCCATTTATAACTCATACTTTTTGATCCATTTATGACTTGCCTATTTGTGACCCGCCCATTAATGACCTAACCTAAACTTGCCCAATCCGCTCAATTTGCCACTTATGAGTAATAATAATAAAAAATTATTTTTTGTCATATAATAATAATAATAAATAAAAGAAATTTTTTTTTGTCAAATACTAATAATAAATAAAAGATTAATTTTTGTCAAATAATAATAATAATAATAATAATAAAGATTTGATGTAGCTAAGATTAAACACTTCAGACAACAACCTAACGTTTTCACTCAACTCGGATGATGCCTTTTATCGGTTACCAATTTCAAGGAACAAACACAAAAAATTACTTGAAAATGAAAGAAAAAAAAATACAAAATAATTAAAATTAAAGAAAGAAATTAAAATTAGAAAAGAAAACAAAAACCAAAAACATAAAAAACATTGGTTGAAGGAGGAGAAGAGAGAGAACGGAAATTGTCTGGGTAATGTAGGGGAAGAAAGGGGGCAAAGCTTCGGCATTTGGGTCTTCCCATTTTCTCGTTGTCGGCTTTCTCGTCGGAATTTCTCGCCGGAAAATCTCACACTAACGTCCACAAGTTGACTTTTTTCAACTTCCTTTTTCTTTCACTTTCCCTTTCAATTCCTTTGAGCTGATCTAAGCTAAGTTTTATCAGTTCAAGAAATCAACTTCGCTTCTTTTTTTTCTTCTTTTAATCATACCTTTTCAAGTTACAAAGCTCATATCAGGATCATGAGTAACTAAAATCTACTGGTTCATAGTTTCCTTGTATATAACTCCGCCGCCGGAGCTCAGTTATGAAGATTCCGGCAAATGTCGCCGGAGTAAGCTCCGTTGCCGCCGCTGCTCCGTCCACCACTCCTAGTCCGACCGAAGGTCAACTCTCCTTCTCTTTATTTGCACGCGGTTCCTGTCTATTTGTATCTTTAATTAGCAAAAGCATAGTAATAACCGGTGGATCAGGGTAATGAGTTTTATCTTAGTTTGTCTTTATTTCTATGTTATTTTATTATCTTTTAGCTGAGAGCTGAGAGCTGAGAGCTGATAAAATCTATCAGTAAAAGGGGAAAATAGTTTTTCTTTGGAATCTGAGTGATTCTTCTTTACTTCAATCAAGATTAGAGCTTGATCTTCATTTCCTTGGTGTGTTTGTTTTCTCGGGAAACAAACAAAAGGAGAAACAGGGATTGAAAAAGAAAAGAGAAATATGAAGGAAAATGTTCTGACAAATGAGTTCTTGACACGTGGCGATGCAGGAGGAGAAAAGAAGAGCATTAACCCAGAGCTATGGCAAGCGTGTGCAGGGCCGCTGGTGAGCTTGCCGGCAGCAGGGACACATGTGGTCTATTTCCCTCAAGGCCACAGTGAACAGGTCATTGACTTCTGCTATTATGCGCCTCTTCTCTATCTTCTTAACCTAATAGGACGCTTTCTCTCACTTATTTATTTGTTCTATTTATCTCTTTTATTTCTGAGTTTGAGCTGATAATTTGCAAACGGGATTTTCTTTATAAATACTTAGTTGAAGTAGTTGTATGTAATAAATAGATTGAAACCATAAGGCAAATCAATTTTGGAAGGTTTTTCAATTTAGTGCTTTTGGTAGCATTTTACCTTTTTCACCATGGACTCAGATTGCGTTGGTTGATCCATAATGTAGCTCTGAGTTATTTATGGAATTATTGCCTTAAATATATTACCTGGTTATCTTGTGAAATTCAAGTAATTAGCTGGTTTCTGGTTAGCTACTAATTAAATACATTATCATGCGCCTTTTTGTTTATCAAGTCAACTTATGGGTCCTTTTTTTAACTTTTTTTTAAAAAAAAAGGTTAGGCAATTGAAATATCATTAGTTGCTTACAATAGTTTGTATTAATCAAATAAGTTAATTTTTATTTTTATTTTAATTATAATTCTCAGATTACAGAAGAGTATTGGATGCTTGTTTACTCTTGTGCATTGTAATTTTCCTCAAAGAGAAAAAAAAAAAAAAACGTTTTTCATATTGTTGTTATTGTTTTGAGTTTGAGAAGAGTTGAGATTTCATGGTGACTGCATTGCATTGACTTCTCAAACACATGCATCTAACAGGACAAAAACCAAGAGCAACCCCAGTTACAACATGGAACAGTCATAAATTGGGTTTATATTGTTTTCTGGATGAATACTTACAAATTGAGATAGTTATCAGTGTAAAATGTGTCTGTTGAAACTTCATTTCTAGAGGAGAGTTCATCTCCTTACTCTAAAGTGAAACTGTTGGTTTCAGGTTGCAGCATCAATGAAGAAAGATGTAAATGCTCAAGTCCCAAATTATCCAAGTCTTCCTTCAAAGCTGTTGTGTCTCCTTCACAATGTGACTTTGCATGTATAAACCCGCTTTCTCCTGATTTTTTTTTCATATAGTTTTTATCATATTTTGGCTGTTTTCTGACTTGTTGACTCATCTACCTCTTATATTTTTTCTAGGCGGACCCCGAAACAGATGAAGTTTATGCCCAGATGACACTTCAACCTGTTCCTTCTGTAAGGGCTTAATATGGAGTTATGATAAAATATGATTTGTGTTAGGTGTTCTATCAAATCAAAGGAACCAACTAGAGTTGAAGTGGCAATAATATGTGCCACTGCAATATCTAAAAATTTTAAACAACCTCAGCATGTTTTAATTGCTAACTCCACCTGAATTTGCAAGCACCTTCTATGCAGTTTGACAAAGATGCACTGCTGAGATCAGATCTTGCACTGAAGTCAAATAAGCCACAAACTGAGTTTTTCTGTAAAACATTAACTGCAAGTGACACAAGCACTCATGGAGGCTTTTCGGTGCCTCGCCGTGCAGCTGAGAAGATTTTCCCTCCTCTTGTATGTGGGACTCTCTTAATTTAGAATGCTATGCTAGATACTCGATGACTAAAAGCATCTTTGATTCCCTAAAATTTATCAATTTTTTTCCTATTTAGTTTCTAAACTTCTGTTGTGTTCTATTGGGTCCTAACCATTTATTTTTGCACACATTGGGTAAATTTTATGCTGATGGAATAAAACAATATTATCATTATTATTATTATTATCACTTTTTCCTGCTGTGTCCTTGTATGGGCCCAATATGGATTAAAATTATTGTTTAGACACATAATAAACTAATACAATACACATAATAAACTAATACAATAGAACCTTTTTTCACCAAGAAAAAAAAAAGAAATACAATAGAAGCTTAGGCACTCAATAGACGAAATCAGTTCAAGGACCCAAAATGATTTTTGTTTCATGTGAACTTATGCTTTATTTCAAGAGGAACTTTCTTTTGAACTGTTGTTCCTCTCTTCATAGGATTTCTCCATGCAACCGCCTGCTCAAGAGCTGGTTGCCAGGGATTTGCATGACAACGTCTGGACTTTCCGTCATATCTATCGTGGTAAGTTCATTTGCATCATGAATTTAAATGGCTGAGGCTAAAACGTACTTGTGCCAATGGTTTTAAGCTTTGTACCATCCCATTAACTTCTCATGCAAGTTCCTGGTTTTCCTAAATCCAGGACAACCAAAGCGTCATTTGCTTACAACTGGATGGAGCCTGTTTGTTAGTGGAAAAAGGCTATTTGCAGGTGACTCAGTTTTATTTATCAGGTAAATTGAAAGGAATTCAGATTTTGCCTTTGTTATTGAAGGATTTACTTTTCATATTCAGTTCATAACCATCAATAGCAGTAATGGACTCGCGAGTCTGTTCATTTTCTTATGCAAACAAGTCTCTTGATCAAGTTTGTGATATTTGGTGTAAGCAGAGATGAAAAGCAGCAACTTCTCTTGGGCATCAGACGGGCAAATAGGCAACCTGCTAATTTATCATCATCAGTGTTGTCGAGTGATAGCATGCACATTGGGATTCTAGCTGCTGCAGCCCATGCAGCTGCAAATAATAGCCCCTTTACTGTGTTTTATAATCCAAGGTTGATGGCTATGCATAAATGATTCTTTCCTTGAATAATATATTATGTCCATAAACAGATTAGTTTACTCTAGATGAATGATTTCTCAGGGCTAGTCCATCAGAATTTGTTATTCCCTTGGCCAAATATTACAAGGCAGTGTGCGGCAACCAAATATCTCTTGGCATGCGGTTTCGGATGATGTTTGAAACTGAAGAATCAGGAACGAGAAGGTAACAATGTCTGAGTCTTTCTTTATTGTTTCTAGTAAATGTGTGTCAATTGTCTGCCTTGCATTAAGAGTTACTCTCTCCATTCTATTTTATGTATCATTTTTATTATTTTCACTAGTATTAAGGAGTATTAATTAGTCTTAAATTTAGGATAAAATTGAGTGATTTAATGCATAAATTTAAATTTAATTGGTCAACTTACATTGAAAAAAGAAAATTAAATTGCATTGAAAGTATAAAAATGCCAAATAAATTAAATTTAAATTTTACTCAAAAGTGACAGTTAAAAAGGAACAGAGTGAGTATTAGAATTATGAAACTAAAACTGCTGTTCAAATCTAAATGGTACTAAGTTGTGTGTGCTTAATGTTGTTACGGAGGATCAAGTAGATGCCTAGTGACAAAATTTTCAAACCTTTCTACATTTTTGCAATTTTAGCTAATTCTAATGGTTGCAATTTTATTGAAATACTAAAATTAGTTTTTGAGATTCAAGCACTAACGTCACTTTTGTTATTTTCATTAAGATTAAAAAGTATTAATTAGACTTAAATTTATGATAAAATTGAGTGATTTAATGTATAAATTTAAATCTAATTAATCACTTCCCGTTGAAAAAGAAAATTAAATTGGAAAAAAAAATTAAATTGCATCGAAACTCTAAAAGTGATAAATAAATTAAATTTAAATTTTACTCAAAAGTGACAGATAAAAAGGAATGGATGAAATATTAAAGTTATGAGACTAAAGCTGCTGCGCAAATCTAATCTAAATGTTACTAAGTTGTGTGTGCTTAATGTTGTTACAGAGGATCAAGTAGATGCCTAGTGACAAAATTTTCAAACCTTTCTACATTTTTGCAATTTTAGCTAATTCTAATGGTTGCAATTTTATTGAAATACTAAAATTAGTTTTTGAGGTTCAAGCACTAAAAGTTAATTCAGGATATGCTACTTGATGATTGTACTATCTATCGTAAATTTTCACACACACACACACGAGAGCGAGCGCGAGAGAGAGAGAGAAAGAGCGCGCGAGAGAGGTGTTTTTATTTTTATCACATGAATCTATGACTTAATTACAATTATATTATATATGTCATTTTGTTATTTATTTGAGTATTTTATTTATATTATAGGTATAGATGTCTTATAAATTATATTTCAAGCTCTTTTATTCAGTGTGTTCTGTATCCTTACGATACGATATGATACGAATCGCTATTCTCTAATTTGGAAAACGATTCAAGATACGTATCCCAATTTGATAACTATGGTTAGAATTGAGATATACTTATCAAAATTAAGATATTTGAATAATATTGCAAAGTCTCCTATGAGACATCCCAATGGTAATGCTAGTCATAATGTATTGGGAGATTTCAAGTTTGAGTATTTACTCTCCCTCTACTCTAAAAAAAAAATGAGAATAATATTGCAAAAATTAAAAAAGATTGGATATTATTTGTCATTAGTCCTTAATAAATTTATGAATGTTTTAGCTGCTTGGGGCCAATCAAATTGAGCTAGAGCAGGAATTCCTAGATTCTTGTCTGAATACTTCAGTTCTGTGAAACTTAATTGTCAGCTAGGACGGAGACGTTGGCTTAGATTTCATTACTATGATTCAATATTTATATCAATTGAGAGCACGGATCTCTTCTGCAGATATATGGGCACAATTACTGGTATTAGTGATCTTGATCCCATGAGGTGGAAGAACTCACAATGGCGTAATTTGCAGGTAGAAATTATAATTTTTTTAATGTAATTATCTAGTTCAAACTGCAGTATTATTTAGATAATCTTTGTGTGTCTCCATGCTCTTTCATAGGTTGGATGGGATGAATCAACTGCTGGGGAAAGACGGAATCGAGTCTCGATCTGGGAGATTGAGCCAGTGACAGCTCCATTTTTTATCTGCCCCCCTCCATTCTTTAGATCTAAGCGTCCAAGGCAACCTGGGATGCCAGGTACATGACAGGCTATTGCAAACTTAGATTTGCTTGAAATTTTGGCCCATAAACAGTTTTTTTTTACAAATTATTGCAATTTAGTTCACTATGATTCTGTGCTTACTGTAGAAGATTTTTCTGCATAGGATATGCTGATTCCTAGACATTCCTGAGAATGCTTGTTTATTTATTTGCTATCCCTTTTCTTTTTCTTTGGACGTTTCAGGGGAGTTCCCTGGATAATGATGGATAGCATCAACCTATTTCATTTTATCTAGTAAAAGTATGAAAAAAAAAGCTGAAGAACAGATGTATGGTTGATTCTCTTATTTATCTTGTCAGATATGTTTGAACATTTCTGTAGATACCAAGCTGGCTAATCTGACGATTAAAATCTCGAAGATTCTTTTCATTATATGACTCGAAGGATGCAACTTGAGCCTCCAAATGTTGGAGTTTTTCTTTAAGTCTGAGTTGCCCTTTTTGTTTACTTTACAGATGATGATTCCCCTGATTTTGATAATATATTTAAGAGGAGCATGCCTTGGATTGGTGATGATATCTACATGAAGGACACCCAATCTCTTCCTGGTCTGAGCTTGGTCCAGTGGATGAACATGCCGCAAAACCCTTCTCTTGCTAATTCAATGCAGCCAAATTATATGCAATCCTTATCAGGATCAGTTCTGCAGAACCTTGCTGGACCTGAAATTTCCCGTCAATTAGGTTTGTCGGCACCACAGTTATCCAACAACTTGCAGTTCAACAGCCAGCGGCTGCCTCAGCAAGCGCAGCAGCTTGATCAACTTCCAAGGCCACCCTCCTCTCTAAACCCATTAGGTTCCATCTTACAGTCTCAGCAACAGTTGGGTGATATCTCTCAACAGTCAAGGCAAAATTTGGTGACTCAAACTCTGCCATCAAGTCAAGTTCAAGCTCAGATTTTGCAGCCTCAAACTTTAGTCCAAAATGCTAACATACTTCAGCAACAGTCATCTCTTCAAAGCCATCAGCTTCCTAGAAACCTTCCTCAGGCTGTGCAGCAGCAGCAGCAGAATCAGCAACAGAATATTTTGGGTCAGAACCAACAGCATAGCTTAATGCAAGCCCAGATGCCTGATCAAGTAAACCAATCTTTACAGATGTCTGACAATGATATCCAGCTTCAACTCTTACAAAAACTACAACAGCAACAGCAACAACAATCACTTTTAGTGCAGCAATCTGTAATGCAACAGCCTAGTCAAATTGTGCAGCTTCAGGAACCACAAAGGCAGCTGTTAGAGGTATCCCAGGGCTTCTCAAGGTCCATGCAACCAAATCAACTGTCAGAAATGCCACAAGCTACACCCACCTTACTTCATCAGTCAAATAGTATTCAACAGCAAATGACGAAGAGTTCCAGCCAGACTAATGGTCAGCTCTCTCTTATGCCTCAGCAGCTCAAATTTCAACCTCTGCAGCCTGGCATGCTATCAGAAATGCCTGGATCTATGGGCCTCCCCCCAAGCTCAGCTTTCAGTCAGCTCTCAACAGCTGGTGGTGGTGTATTGACTACAGCTGCAGGAGCAGGGCTGTCTGGGATTACTGAGGAGGTTCCATCTTGTTCAACTTCACCTTCGACCAATAATTTTGGCAATGTGGTGCAGCCAATCATGAACAGTCGGGCACACACAAGCACCACAATGGGGGATGACATGGCTCAGTCTACTTCAACGCTCTTGAGCCCAAATGTCTTAGAAACAGTGTCATGCAGTGCTAACTTCGTTAAAGATGTGCACCAGAAATCTGATGTTAAGCCCTCAGTGAACATTACCAAGAATCAAAACCAAGGTTTCTTTGCCCCCCCGTCATACTTAACTGGTGCAACTGCCCAGACTGATTATTTGGATACTTCTTCTTCTACAACCTCAGTTTGTGTCTCTCAGAGTGATGTTCACTTGCAGCAGAATAACAATTCATCCTCATATAATCCACAATCGTTATTGCCAAGAGAGATAAACCAAGACGGTGAGCTCCAAGCAGATCCCAGGCATAGCATTCAATATGGAGCTAATGGCAATGGCCAACTCAGTTTACCTACAAATTCCAACCATATTTTGACGAAAGAAAACATGGGTCTGGGGAAGGGTTTCTCGAATAATATCTCTTCAGGGGGTATGCTTACTAACTGTGAACATTCAAAAGATCCTCAACATGAACTTTCATCTTCAATGGTTTCCCAGTCATTTGGAGTTCCAGATATGGCATTCAATTCAATTGACTCTGCAATTAATGACAGCAGCTTGCTGAACAGAGGTCCTTGGGCCCCTCCACCACAGTTTCAGCGAATGCGAACATACACGAAGGTTTGTTGTTTGAGCTTATTGGATATTATTTCCATACTTGTGTACTTGAATGTGTATAGTCTCATTGACCAGAACTTCTAAGTGCATTAATGTTCATTATAAAGGTGTACAAACGTGGAGCCGTGGGGAGGTCAATTGACATAACTCGGTATTCAGGTTATGGTGAGCTTAAAGAAGATCTGGCTCGGAGGTTTGGCATAGAGGGACAGTTGGAAGACCGGCAGAGGATAGGCTGGAAACTTGTTTATGTGGATCACGAGAATGATGTCCTATTAGTAGGGGATGACCCATGGGAGTAAGTGCCTTCACTACTTTAATAATATTTTTGGTCTTCAAGCTAACTTTTTGTCCTTTTATGCTCTTGGTGAGATATTTGGTACATAATTAATCTTGGGAATGTGAATTTTGAACAAATTGTTGGGAACTAAATTTTGAACAAATTGGGTACCTCAAGCCATTTTCTTTTGGCTTGCTTGATATGCAACTGGTCTTAGTTCATTATCATAATCCACTAATCCACCTAAGTTATTATGTCACTAGTCTCAGTCGCCACAAGTCATTATCTGATCCAGTAAGGGTTGTCTCGTAACATCATTTGGCTCTTCTATGCAGAGAGTTTGTCAACTGTGTCCGCTGTATTAAGATCCTATCTCCTCAAGAAGTCCAACAAATGAGCTTGGATGGAGATTTTGGGAACTCTGTCCTTTCAAATCAAGCATGCAGCAGTTCTGATAACGGCCACGCATAAAGTAGTTAACCAAAATGCTAACTAATTCTTCCACGTTCAGACCTTGAATTATTATTCTTATTTTTTTTTGGATTCTGTTCATAGCTTTCAGTATGGTTTCTGTCGTTTTCCAGTTTGCAGAAGAGGCAGGCAAACCAAGAATTTCCATCCACCTGCTAAATTGCTAAAAGGGCAAGTAAATTGAAGTAGTCCTCTGGCAGTTTTAGCGCTTTATCAATTTATAGCTCTATCTATAAAAGATAGTTCAAAGCAGAAAATCAAAGATTTCATGATTGGTCTGAACCGCGATTTTTTTGCAACTCTTGCCTAGCTTAGTGAAGAGTTATTCAATTTGGTTCTTGTCTTTTAGGCTACTTGTTATGTTTACTCCTGTTGTGATGTCTGTTAGTCAAAATCTTGTTTTCACTAGTCCAGAAATGGTAGTCTGATGCATTGCAGAAAAGGGGGAGGCAAGCAATTTGTAAGGTATAGTTTTTCAGTATATAAAATGTGTAGATTTCTTCACATTCGAATTCAAAGTGTACTTGAATTATAGTCTCTTATTATTGTCAAAAACGAAATATCAGCAAATTTCATTGACAAAAAGAAGAGAACAAAAAAAAAAAAATCTAAGAGATAAAATGGAATGATAAGATTTCAGGTTCGTGCTTTGGTACTATGTGATTTTTTTTTTTTGAGCAAATTTGGATTAATAGAGTGGGCTAGCAATACTAAAAAAAAATGGAAAAAAAAAAAAAAAAAAAAACAAATTTCATATACGAGGGCAGTGATGAGCAATCTGTAAAAAAGAAAAAAAAAAAAAGAAAAAGTTGCTAAAATCAATTAATGAGCAATACGTACAAAAAGATAATTTTGAGATGAATTTCGTTAATGAGAAACATCACACATATCTCTCAATATTCTTAAACAATAATATTATCCAATAAAATAATCACTTTAGTACAAAATATTTTCTTCATTAATATTAAGTGATCTATTTGCTTTTTTTATGTGATTATTATCATATTTAAATTTTGAATGAGAATGAATGATTTATAATGATGATATTTAATGAATTTAAAGTAAAAATTTACAATTTTTACAAAGCCGGCCCTCAACTTAAACTCTTTCCATTTACACACCTCAACTTGGACATGTGATTATTTTTAAACACCTTAGGATAATGTGGTAAAAACTAATATGAGATAGAATGGTATGTGTTTATCACACGCTGAAGGTGCGTGAGTTCAACCAACAAATGCAAATCAATAAATTACAATGGGTAAAAATTTCTCTTATGTATTTATTCTTTCTCCTTGATTGCTAGGTTTACATAGCTTTAATTTTTCTTCAACACTTAAGAATTGATTTGGTTTATTCTTGCAATTGCTACTGTTGAATACTTTAGATGTTCGTAATAGATGGAGAATATGCCGTTGTGTCATTGTGGATTGCTGGCAGAGATCCGTATAGCCAAGACAACATCAAACTCAAGAAGGAGATTTCTTGTTTACCAAAATTATGGGGTTTGTATTGCAAAACATAGAGTGATGAAAGTTATTTAATTTTCCTGTAAATTTAACTCTATGTTTGGATCAAGGGGAGTGGATGAAAATAAGGGGAAAGTAAGTCTAATTAACCTTACTTTCTCTCGTTTGGATGATAAAATAGCAAAAGAAGTGGGAGGAATGTGAAGGAAGTTAGAATTTCCAATTTCCCTTATTTCATCACTTTCATTTCCTCTCGATTTGGGAAGAAACGGAGGTAAGTGGAACACAATGAACAATAACTATATGAATTGACCAAAATACCCTATTTTATAAACAAAGTTCTATTTATCTTCAATTTGAGTAAAACGTCGCTCACTCTTCTCTCCAGCCCTCTGTTCTCCTCTCCCGCCATCTCTGCCTGTCTCCTGCTATCTGTGCTTTATTACTGTTCATCATCTCCTCTTTTACGATCGTTCATCTCTATTTGTGCAGCTTTGTTTAATTTTTTTTGTAAATGTTTACATATCACAATATGTAAATGCAGCTCTTAAGTGGATTTGATGTAATTATACTGATTGAACTTGTTTATATATTAATTATATAATTTATATTTATGTACTATACGGTGAATTGATAAAATTGGACTCCATCATTGCATCATCTTCTAGCCATCTTCCTCCTGCATTGTTGTTCTTGCAAATCCAGGTTTTGGGCATTCCTTGGTTATTCTTGAAGCAAAAATAAACATTAACCCGCAAGTGGGTTAATGTTCAATTTACAGATATAGAATTGCAACATAAAATTCTTATTTTTTAAGCAAAAATAAACATTAACCCACAAGTGGGTTAATGTTCATTTTACAGATATCGAATTGCAACAAAAAATTCTTATTCTTGAAGCAAAAATAAACATTAACCCGTAAGTGGATTAATGTTCATTTTACAGATATCGAATTGCAACATAAAATTGTTATTTTTGAAGCAAAAATAAACATAAACCCACTTGCGGGTTAATGCTCATTTTGTGATTCGTGCAGCGATTCACTAGTCGTGCATTTCTTGCAAATCTATGCATTTTTGGTACCTTAAAGGTATAAATGTCAAAATAATATATAATTTTAGGAAGGAAATTTAATTTACTCTGTGTTTGTTTTAAGTATCCAAACAATGAAAAAGAAAACCAAAGGAAATATAATTTACATTACTCCCATTTCCTCCCATTTCCTCTCATTAAAGGAAATTCAATCTACCTCCATCCAAACAAAGCATAAGAGTTTTGATTTTTTTTAATAGTTAAACAACCGTACACTTTGTCTACGAGTCCGGTAACCGAGCTCCTCCAGGTATTTTTCACGACAATAGCTCAGTTTATCCTAACAGTTCGGAATCAGCATTTGAAAAATTATTATTTGTAGAAATCTCCAGGATATTCAGCAGATTCTAATTTCATAATAATGAAAGTTATTTGGAATCACTCAATATATCCCTGTAAATCAGGAATCAAGTGCCAATCAATGAGTCATAATAATTCTCTCTTATTTAGAATTCTATTTCCTATTCTATCTATGAAAAGAGCTCTATATAAAAAGAAAGAAGTAGGTATGTTTTCGCTCTCCAATTTCATAATAATGAAAGTTATTTGGAATCACTCAATATATCCCTGTAAATCAGGAATCAAGCGCCAATCAATGAGTCATAATAATTCTCTCTTATTTAGAATTCTATTTCCTATTCTATCTATGAAAAGAGCTCTATATAAAAAGAAAGAAGTAGGTATGTTTTCGCTCTCTGAATTTTTCGACAAACCTAAACACACTTTAGTCAATTTACTGACTTTATCATCGGAGTCTCCCTTGTTGGAAACCCGTCGGTTTTCTTATTTTTTTAGGTGACCTATTCAAGAAGACGTCCCGAAAAATCTGATTGTCATCATTTGCTGTAGTGAGGGTGGATCATTCCAAAGATTTTCAGTCGATAATGGATCTCTTCCTTGACTTGCCTATCTCCGTTTCCCCATCAGCAAATCAACCCAAAACTGCCATCCCAACCTCCGGTCAATCTTTTTGGCCAGACATTTCATCACTTACTACTAACTCAACCAGAATAAATCTCACTATTGCCAGCACGACTGCTATTCCGGCAAAACACAAACCCATACACTTGTAACACCCCAATCCATCATTATCCCAGCAATCCCAGGCCTAACTCCTCAAACTGCCCAAACACTCTTGACGGTCTTATCAGCTATGGCCGCTTAGCCACCACATGCAGCACCTGCACCCATCCCTCTAGCACCACCCATAATCTAGACGCCCATAACTGCTCCAATCCCCACACAAACACCACCACCCCTACCAAATACATTGGCCTCTGGAACAACTATAACCCTAATAATCGAGCAGTTTGAAAAACTGTTTGAAGAAAGAATGCAAAAGTACAAAAAATGTAACACCTTGCAGTATTAGGGAAGCTTTCGATCACCCCTATTTAGGGATATCTTGGCTGCTCCCTTCCCCCAAATAAGGTTACTGCACTTGCCAAAGTACAATGGCAGTACCGACCCCCGAGCTTATTTGGATGAATTCCATCATAGCATGCTAATGCACACAACCGAAGATGCAGCTTTATGCAAAATTTTTCCTCAGACCCTTACAGAATCCGCACAGATCTGGTTCCGCAACCTGTCCGAGCATTCTGTTCATAGCTTTGAACAATTCAGTGACATGTTCATTGCTAAATTCGTTGCGTCTATTCACCCAACAAAAGTATCAGCAGACCTAACTAGGAGAAAGGCGAGCTACTGAGAGCCTATGTGGAGCGGTTTAATGTCATAGCTAGGGATATTTAGAATTTGAATCTGGAAGTGGCCATTAACGCCCTCATTCGCAAAACCAGGTGTCAGAATTTCAATGATTTTCTGAGCAAAAAGCCACCAAGTGACTTTACTGAGCTCATGTCCTGAGCTCAAAAGTATATCAAAATGGACAAAGCTCGCCGACTTCTATACAGCTCTCAAATCAGAGAATCAGACAAAAGTTTCTAACCGGGCCATGAAAGAAATAATGGAAGTCGAGATGATTCTAGAAATGGGGGATCAGGTAGCTCGAACCGTACTTATGTTGTCACTAAATCGTGCTCTAGTGATCAGCAGAAAGAGAGGCTGACACCTTTAACAACATCGAGGTCCTAAGTTCTAGGTTGGATGAAAGAAAATGAGCGGGTTAACTGGCCACACCCCATGAGGGAGGATCCCAACCGAGACTAAAGCCTCTACTGTTCCTTTCATAGAGACAAGGGACATGAGACGAATGACTGCCGGCAACTCAAGAGGGAAATTGAGTTCTTAGTTCGGAAGGGAAAGCTCGCTCAATTTGTAAATGGTAGAGACAAAAGTGGTAGAGCTCGATCCTCATCACCTCGGAGACAAGACAACAGAACCGATACAAGTAAGAAAGCTCTAACTGGGGTTATCCATGTCATTGCAAGGGGTAAACATTACGATGTTTTTAAGGATTCCAGAAAATAGAAATCAAAAAAAGTATTCTCCTTCGGAGCTGGTCTGAGAACAGGGGGCTATGAAGTAAAGTTCTCTAGTAGTGAAAGCTCTGATACAAGACTACCTGGTTCAGAGAATTTTGGTAGATATGGGAAGCACGGTCAATCTCATCACCCTCCAAACATACAGGGCACTGGGAATGTCTACCAATACATTAGAAGTGGTGTCAGCCCCACTTATTGGGATATCAGGACAACCAGTTAAGGTGGAGGGATCGGTCATGTTAGCACTATAGCTTGGGGATGATGAAATTGTTTACAACTGCAAGAGTTATTTCATGGTGGTAGATATACCACTCGCCTACAATGTAATCTTTGGGCGACCTCTTTTTGCTAGGAGTGGATGCATACATTTCCATGCACAAGCTATTGATTAAGACCCCTGTTTCAAGAGGTGTTGCAGTCCTTCGGGGAAACCAAAAAGCGGCACGAGAGACATATGTTACAATGCTAAAAGAGGCTGATCAGGCTTTGCCATTGGATGCACTGGATATCCCAATAGCTCGGAATGCCAAACCCTTATAATCACTCCATGAAGTGGAGCTCGCATCAAGGAAAATCGTCAAGATAACTGCCTACAAGATGGGAAAGGGAAAAGAGGCACTAGTAGCTGTACTCTCGGAGTTCATGGATGTGTTCGCTTAGCATCCAACCTAACTGTAAGCCTGTCAAGGGCATATCTTCTGAGGTAATATGCCATTCACTTAACATCCAACCTAACTGTAAGCCTGTCAAACAGAAAAAGAGGAATCATGCTCCCGAGCAGTAGTTAGCAATGGCGGAGGAGACGGATACCTTATTGAAAAATGGGTTCATAAGGGAAGTTTTATACCCAGACTGGCTGTCAAACATGGTATTCCAACGAAAAGTGGAGGATATGCATGGATTTCACGGATCTTAACAAGGCTTGCCCTAAGGATAGCTACTCGCTACCTAACATAGATCTTCTGGTTAATTCCACTTCTGGATTTGAAGAATACACCTTTTTAGATGCTTCTGCTGGCTTTCACCAGATACCAATAGATCAGGCTGACAAAGAAAAAACTGCATTTATCACACACCGGGCAACATACTGTTATCGAGTCATGCCGGTTGGGCTCAAAAATGCCGGTGCCACCCATCAGAGACTGATGAACAAGATGTTCGCTAACCAGCTCAGGAGAAATATGGAAGTTTATATAGATGACATGATTGTCAAGAGCAAGACATCGGAGAACCTACCAATCGAGCTGACGGAGACTTTTACAACCCTCAGAAAGTTTGGCCTCAAGCTCAACCTAGAGAAATGTGCTTTTGGGGTACAGTTTGATAAATTCCTGGGGTTCATGATCTCGAAAAGGGGAATAGAGGCCAACCCAGCAAAGATCCAAGCCATTCTGGATATGAAACCACCAAAGTCAGTCTGGGAGGTACAGAAACTCAGTGGGAAGGTGACAACCCTTGGTAGATTTATTTCTTGTTCTGCTAAATACTGCCTTCCATTTTACAGTGCTCTCAAAAGGGTAAAAAATTTCGAGTGGTCTCCAAACTGTCAGAAAGCTTTTGAAGAATTGAAGCAGTTTCTCAGTACGCTACCATTGTTGAGTCGGCGTCAGTTAGGTAAAACTTTGTACATGTATCTGGCGGTTTCATCCGGGGCCATTGGTTCGGTTCTGATCAGAGAATAGGATAGCTAGCAGTTCCCAATCTATTATACTGGTAAGGTAATAAAGGGTGCCGAGCTGAGATACCCCATATTGAAGCAATTAGCCTTCGCCTTGGTCACATTAGCCACAAAACTCCGACCATACTTCCAGGGGCACACTGTGGTGGTTTGTACAAACTCAAATCTTAGAAAGGTGCTCCAGAGGCTGGAAGCATCTAGAAGAGTCACTGAATGGGCAGCTCGATTGGGTGAGTTCGATGTTCGATACGAGGCACGCTCATCAATGAAAGCTCAGGTTCTAGCTAACTTTGTAGCAGAATTACATGCCTTACCACCAGAGCCAAACCCATGTTCTTAGAAGTTGTATGTGGATGGAGCTTCTTCGTTGACAGGTGCTGGGGGTAGAGTGATCCTTATCGGTCTAAGAAAAATAACAATTCGAGGAATGGCTCATATAGCATTTCAAGCCTCTAATAATGTTGCGGAGTATGAAGCTCTTATTTTCGATTTACAGCTCGCCGAGGTAAACTCGAACTCATTAGCTATTTTCTTTGACTTGCAGTTAGTTGTTAGCCAGATGCTCGAAAAGTTTGAAGCTAAGGATTAGATGATGGTCCGAGACAAAGAGTTGACAACCACACTCCTCTCTCAACTGGAGAAACCGAGATGTGCATGGTCGATCCAGCAAATACCCCTGGTACTCCAGAACCAAACATCTATAACGGACATCATCTGGTCAGTCCTATCGGCTTCAACTCATGAGACATACAAGGTTCATTTACAAGAACCAATGGATGGATGGTGACTACCAATTTACCAATACTTGAGCACTGGAGTTCTTCCTGAGGATCAGGTTCAAGCTCAAAAAGTTATTCGGCAATCTAGTTGCTATGCAGTCTTGGACGACCAATTGTATAGGCGATCTGTTTTATCTCCTTAGGCAAGATGCTTGAGTATGAAAGATGGTGACTATGTGCTAAGAGAAATCCATGAAGGTATCTGTGGTGCACATAAACAGCCACAAGCTATAGCTCGAAAGGCTTTGCTACAGGGATATTATTGGCCTAGTATGGAGAAAGATGCTAAGGAGCTCATTCAGAAGTGGGATAAATGCCAACGGTTCGGTAATATGACGCATCAGAAGTCTACCTATTAGGTTCCAATCCACAGTTCTCGGCCATTCGCTCAGTGGGGGTATTGACATTCTAGGCCCTTTTCCCTTGGCTACCAGGCAGCAAAAGTTCTTAGTTGTGGCAGTTGATAATTTCACCAAGAAGCATAACCCCTAGCCACAATCACCCCAGCAAATATTATCAACGAGCTACTGTTCAGAATTGAGGATCCAGCTTTGCTTTACCCCTTTATACCACCCGCAATCAAATGGTATGACCGAGGTAACTAATCAAACCATACTTGAGAGCACTGAAGAAAAGACTTGATTCAATAAAGGGCCTTTGGGTAGACGAACTATATAACATTCTATGGGCCTACCAAATCTCTCTAAAATCGGCAATCGGAGTTTCTCCTTTCTCCCTTACATATGGGACAGAAGCGGTTATTCCATATGAGGTGTCCCAAATATCCGAACCACAAGTTTTGATGCTAAGAAAAATGAGGAAAACCTACTGTGTCAACTAGACAGACTAGAGGAACAAAGAGAATTCACTCAAATACAATCTGTAACATACAAGCAAAGGATGCCATCCTACCACGATCGAAATCTCAAGCCAAGGTCATTCAGAATCGGACAGCTCGTTCTCAAAAAGGTAGTTATGGCCCAGTCAGTGGCAAGAGTAGGAAAGCTCAACCTAAATTGGGAAGGCCCGTGCTTGATACATAAAGTCAGAGATAGAGCTTACAAGTTAAAGGATTTCTTTGGAAAAATACTTCCCCATTCATGGAACATCTCCAACTTGAAGCTATATTATCAGTAGTCTCTTATCCAAGGCTTAACATTTTTTTCCAAACGAGCATCACTGCTCATTAACAGTTTATTCATTATCATCGCTCACTCAGCTATAGCATTTTTAGCTGGTATTTTATTTCGCTTAGCTCGGCTATATCGCATTCAAGCAATTGTACTAGCTAAATTATTAATAAAGAGGTATATTCATCGAAACAAATGATGTTTATTGTTCTAATGCGACTGTGTTGCCATTTTATGCTTGATTAAGTAGTTATGTTGTCTTATTATTCATCCTAAGCACACAACTGCTCAGTCAAACATCATTCATTGGCTTAATCAATTTCGATAAGTTATTAAGCTCATGGTTTTACAGTTTTATGAATATCTTGGCAAAGAAAGTAAGATGAGAATCATGCACGAATATTAGTTCGGAAGAATCTCATTTGTGTTAATTCAGAAACACATACAAGACAAAACTAAAAAGAAAACTAAAACCCCTATTCACTCATCAGGGTAGACATCATCCAACAAGGACCAGTCCATGTCTGGATGACATCCTTTTACAGTAGCAGACAGTTTAGAACTGAAAGTAAGGCATTTATCAACGGCTATGTCCAGGGCCTTTTCTTCCAGCTCATTATATTTCTCCTCGAGATCGGTTTTTTCTTTTATGGCTACCTCCATCTTGGCCTTGCATTTATCCAGCTCGGCCATGGCTTCTGCACATTTTTTTTCTGTAGATGCTGCCCTCTCTTCTGCAATCGCCACTTTATTAAGTGCATCAGCTGCCTTAGTTTTAGATTCGAGGGCCTTTTTCTCTGCATCAGCTAGCTTGCCCTCGGCAGCATTAGCCCAGAATCTCTGCCTAGCAAAAGATTACGCTTCTCTTTTCCAAGCCATTGTTAGCCTATTCATCTTGGCAATCATAGCCCCTCCGAGAATAGACCCTTGCAAGCAAGCATGCAAGAATACAGAATATCACTTGAAATCAAAGGCTGAAATTAAGAGCTGAAATGGAGAAATCAAAACTTACTTCCACTTGGTGCCTCTTGAGAGCATAGCTCAACTGCTTGCCATTCATCTTCATCAGAGAAGTAACCTCCCTCGGTATGTAGGTGAATAGACAAAGGCGTTAAACTCATTGTGATCCTTGGAGTAGGAATCCCCTTGCTACTGCTAAAATTGAGCGAGCTCATTTGCGAGGGTTTGTATGTTCCTAGATCCTGAGGGTTGAGATGCCGATGCCCTAGCCCTTATCATGTTCCCGTGGTAGAAGGGCTTGGTAGTGACCCCTTACTCGGTGGCCTCTTGGGTAGGGTTCGACGCTTGGGATGGAGAGTTATCCTCCATATTAATCGGAACTGAGCTCGGCGTTGAGGATGTTGGTCCGGCTCCAGGAGATGAGGTAGATGGCTCGGACTCAGGTGCTCGGTTCACCTGGATTTTTTATTAGCTTTTATCAGCTCGACCATGCTGGGTCGATCAATCCTTTTCATCGCTACAAAAAAAAAGAGAGAAAGTATTAAAATAAAGTAACCGCTAAAAGAGTATACCTTTTCTAGCATGACGAGATGATTCTTCTGGGATTAATCCGAACTTGAGCTGCTCCCTGATGTCTATCTTATTTTTGGCCAAAGCCTTCCACTAGACCAAGGATTGTTCCTCCTCCTCAGAAAGGTACAAGGGGCTATAGTTTTTATTGACATATCGCACCAAGTTGTTCGAAAACTGAACTCGTGGTCGCTCTCCACAATGAAGAAATGATTTTTACAGTTCTTCAAGGACTCCGGGTTCCCCAAAAAGATTCTATAGCCAACTTGAGCCTGGATGTAGTTGTGGTCCTCAGTAGTTACCCAGAGTCCGACCACATGGGTAACCTGGAAGGGCCGGAGGGTCAGGTCGATGTTATTATCGGCCGCCCACATCTAGAGTGCAAAAATAGTTCGCCAGGCGTTGGGATGAATCTTACCCATGGTCAATCCATAATAATTCAGCACGTTGAGCTTAAATCTGGTCGGGGGAAGGCTCATTCCAGCTTCGAAATCTACCTCGTAAACAACTATAATTCGCTTACCGGAGAATTTGACATTAGCTCGGACATTAGCCTCGGGAGCCCGAATTTTGTAGCTTTCAAGAATGCCCAAATGCTCATGCAGTTCTACCATTTCACCACTATTTACAATTGAGTTGATACTTCCCACTCGGAGAAGTCTCCTGGGCTCCTTCTTTCTCAACGGGCTTGGCTAACTGGTACTCGAAGATTCTGGAATATCGTCGTTCAAAAGACCCTCCTCCATTCTCACTCTCTCACTAGACCTCTTAGAGGTACTCATTAGAAGAAAAAGAAGAAGAGCAAGACACTAACCTGAAAACTGTTGGATCTAATCGGAAGGATGTATCGAAAACTCTGGAAAGAACAAAAGCATGAGGATGAAACTGTAGATCAGATGAAATTAAAATTGTTCAAAGAGCCAGAAAAGGGATTGAAAACTAAAAGATGATGAAGATGTTGAAATCAAGACCAAGAGGAATGGAATCAATGAAAATAGAAGACAGGAGAATAGGGCAACGAAAAATAACTCTCTGAACAAAGGCAAAAATAGGGAAAGAAAAGATATACATAGGCAGAGTGAACCATTAGAAATCGGACATGTGGCAAGCATCGAATGTGGAATCCTATAATTATTGCTCCTCACGCAACAACCAAAGAGATGTCCTCATGGCAGTAATTGCCCTGGTCGCCAGATCACACTGAGCGAGGTGTTAGTACCCCTCTTTTTAAGGCGTCACGCGCCCATCTGCTTTCAATGTGCTCCAGAATAATTTTCACATACCTGACAGCTATCTCCTTCAAATGATATAAATGTCATCTACTTTTGAGGGGGGGGGGGGCGGGGAACTTATGATAACCGTACACTTTGTCTACGAGTCCCGTAACCGAGCTCCTCCAGGTATTCTTCACGATAATAGCTCAGTTTATCCTAACAGCTCAAAATCAGCATTTGGAAAGTTATTATTTGCGAAAATCTCTAGGATATTCAGCAGATCCTAATCTCATAATAATGGAAGGTATCTGGAATGACTTAATAAATCCCTGTAAATCAGGAATCAAGCACCAATCAAGGATTAAGAATAATTCTCTCTTATTTAGGATTCTATTTCTTATTCTGTTTATGGAAAGAGCTCTATAAAGGAAAGAAGCAGAAATGTATCCGCTCTCTGGATTTTTCGACAAACCTAAACACACTTTAATCAATTTACTGACTTAATTGTTGGAGTTTCCCTTATCGAAAACCCGTCGATTTTCTTGTATTTTTATCATGAAGACGTCCCAAAGAATCTGATTGTCATTAGGGAGAAATGATTGTAATTTCTTCATGTGGATTGATTCTCCTATTCTTGATAATTGCAAGAGGGTTATATTGAGTTTGTTTTGAAGATTCAAGGAATTGGAGGATAAATTAGTGAAGCTCGAGAGAATGGCAACTGAAAATCACAGAAACAAGGGGCTGGGTTTTTCTTGTTTTGGTGGCTCTATTATGTTCGTATTTATTCTTACGATTTGCATGATTTTCATGTTATTATGAATTAGAAGATTGAAGATTGACATTTACTCATTTTATAAATCGAACTATTTCCTTAAAATCTGCACACTAAAATTGAAGTTAAATAAGTACAATTTGGATTTTTACGTAATGTTGTATTTTCATTTATAAAAGGGTTTTCTCCAGTTTAATAAATTATTGGCATGTTACATTAGTGTAATATTTGTGAATAACTATTTAATGTTATTCATATTATCCCTAGTTGTAATATCCTAAAAACTCGACAATCATGAATAGTACTTTTCGGGTATGAATAGTGTTACCCGGGATAAATAGTACCACCGAGACCGAAAAATATTTTATTTGACTATCAGAAAGTACAATTCACGAGGAGTCTAAGAATGTAATTTGAGACGAAATTGAGTTCAAATAAACCCTTAAAAGTCGAAAATAAAAATAAAATGTGGTTCGGTATGGATAGTAATCCGATTTGACCGAACTTTGACCAAGCCTAAAAAATACTAGAGACCTTCGAAAAATTACTCAAATACATGGACTCACTCTAAATATTATGAGGGATTTTTTTATGATAAAATATTAATTTTTGGATAACACAGAAAAATAAGTTATCGGACCGGTAAAAATTTGCCAAACCAAAAAATGCCATTTTGACCTAAAATTTTTTGTGTACCCTAAAAAATATTTTTCCATAATTATAGACATATTTTTATGAGAAATGGTGCAAGAAAAGTAAAATAAAAATAATTAGGCTTGAAAAATGTTAAGAAATTAGCTAATGGGCCTATTTATGGTTAGAATAAGTGGTTGGGCCTGATTTGGCCCATTTTGGATGGGTATAAAAGGGCAAAATATCAGAATTTTCAAGAGAATTCTGCCACCATCTCCATTTCTCCTTCCCGTGACACTTTTCCATAAACCTACATCAATTTTCTTCAAATTTCTCACTACAATTCCATTAAATTCCATCTCCCAAGCATTTCTAAGACCCCAAATCCATCCTTGGCAATCTCAAGATCCCATTTTTGGTGAAGAAGTTGATAGAATTATGAAGGAAACATTTAGAGTAAAAATTCAAGTAAGTGAATTTAGTGAGTTTAATTGATTTCTAGGTAAATTTTAAGGTAGCAAATTATATTCCAACTAATCTTATTTTAATTATATTTGAAAATATAATTAAAATATAACTAAGGTGTCAAAGACAGGAAAAGCTCGCTCGTAGCTGTCCTCATCTCATCCTTCGCACTGTCCTAGAAACGATCCGTAGAGGGAGGTTCCCGGAGGATGCAAGCGCCGGATTCCTCGGTTCCGTTTTAGTGCCCTGAGTAGGAGATATGCGTAAAGTGGAAGCAAAAAGAGAGGGAAAGGAAAGGGTTGCAACACGAGGTGAAAAAAAAGGGGTGCAACACGAGGACTTCCCAATAGGTTAACCATCTTAGTACTACTCTCGCCCAATAACGTTTAACTTCAGAGTTCTGATGGGATCTGGTGCATTAGTGCTGGTATGATCGCACCCGTCATGTCATGAGCCATTTTCGTACATAAGGTCTAAGATGCTGATGCGAATTTCTCGATGCATCTAACGGTTTTCACACAGATGCTCGAAACACGCATGAACGTGTTAAAAATAAAACTTCGACGCACGTAAAGGGAGCCATAAATGTAGTAGTGAAATCGGGTCGGTCTCTTCAGACTTGTCCAGCTACATATAAAATCTCCATTAATGAATGTTTCATTCAAATGTCAGACCAAATGATAATGGTCTTAAGAACATAAAATTCTTTTTAGAGCATGTTTGAAAATTTTGTACAAACTCATTTATACTCTATTGCATCGATTTGGGATCTCTCGTGACTGTATTTTGAAAAAGCAATATATATGATGTTCCGAAATATATTATTTTTATTCTTTAAGGATTGTTGGATCTGAAAAATTATGAGTGGTTGCAGATCAATTTGGTCGATTTTTTTAAGTTGGGGGGCAAAATGAAAATAGGGCCGTAGAAATTGAGTGGATTTTCGTAATTAACCCATAATAAGAATTTTCTTTGTTATATATCTAGATAAAAATAGCAAAATTTAGAAACAACAAGACAAACTTATATTACAATGTTTTGCTGCATTAAATATTGAAGAAAATGTAAAAAAAATTATTTCTCTGAATAAAAACCAGTATTTCCATTAGTTATAACGAGAATTATTGCAGGAGGGGCATTTATAACCGAAATGTCCCTAAAAACATCAGGAGTCCGATTGGTACGTTCCGAACGAAAGGGTTCTAACTGTTAATTGATTTGACCATTGGGGGTGGATTTCTCCGTAGCTATCTCTGAAATATAAATGCTCGAAGTGCACACAAACATGTTGAAAACAGAGCATAAGAATTTCTCAATGTATCCAAGACGGGAAAAGTTTGCCTGCGGCCGTTCCCATCTCATCCTCCGCACTGTCCCGGAGCCGATCCGCAGAGGGATATTCCCGGAGGATGCAAGTGTCGGATGCCTCGGTTCTGCTTCAGAGCCTTGAGCTCGAGATATGCATCAAGTGGAGACAAAAAGAGAGGGAGAGGAAAGGGCTGCAGTATGAGCTGAAAAAGAGGAGTGCAACAAGAGGACTTCCTAAGAGGTCATCCATCTTAATACGACTCTCGCCAAAGCACGTTTAACTTTGGAGTTCTGATGGGATCCGATGCATTAGTGCTGGCATGATTGCATCCGTCATGTCATATGTCATTTTTGTACATATATTCTCGAAGGATGCTAGCGCTAGAGGCCTCGATTCCATTTCAAAGCCCTGAGCGGGAGATATGCATGTAGTGGAAGCAAAAAGCGAGGGAGAGGAAAGGGCTGCAGCACAAGGAAAAAAAAAGGGGTGCAACACGAGTACTTCCCAAGAGGTTACCCATCTTACTACTACTCTCACCAAATTAATGTCGGAGTTCTGATGGAATCCGGTGCATTGGTGCTTGTATGATCGCACCCATCATGTCATGTGCCATTTTCATACATAAGGTCTCGGGTGCTGATGCTAATTTCTCGACACGTCTAATGATTTCCATACAGACGATCGAAATATGCATGAATGTGTTGAAAATAAAACTCCGGTGTACGTAAAGGGAGCCATGAATGTAGTAATGAAATCGGGTCGCTCTTTCCAGACTTGTCCAGCTACAAATGAAATCTCTATTAACAAATAGTTCATTCAAATGTTTAACTGAAAGATAATGGTCTTAAGAACATAAAATTATTTTTAGAGCGTGTTTGAATATTTTGTACAAACTCATTTATACTCTATTACATCGATTATGGATCTCTCGGGACAAGATTTTAAAAAAGTAATATATATGATGTTCTGAAATATATTATTTTTATTCTTTACGGAGGGCTGGATCTAAAAAATTCTGAGTGGTTACGAATCGATTTGGTCGATTTTTTCAGTTTGGGGGCTAAAATGAAAATAGGGCTGCAAAAATTGAGGGGATTTTCGTAATTAACCCATAACAAGAATTTTTTTTGTTATATATCTAGATAAAAATAGTAAAATTTAGAAATAGCAAGACAGACTTATATTACAATGTTTTGCTGCATTAAATATTGAAGAAAAGCTAAAAAAATTATTTCTCTGAACAAAAATCGGTATTTCCGATAGTTATAATAAGAATTATTGAAGGAGGGGCATTCATAATCGAAATGCCCCTAAAAACGTCAGCAGTGCAGTTGCTACATTCCGAATAAAAGGGTTCTAACTGTTAATTGATTTGAGTGTCGGGGTGGGTTTCTACGTAGCTATCCCTGAAATATAAATGCCCGAAGCGCACAGAAACATGTAAAAAATAGAGCATAAGAATTTCTCAATTTATCCAAGACGGGAAAAACTCGCTGGCGGCCGTCCCCATCTTATCCTCCGCACAGTCCCGCAGTCGATCTGCGGAGGGATGTTCCCGAAGGATGCAAGTGCTGGATGCCTCGCTACCGTTTCAGAGCCTTTAGCAGGAGATATGCGTGAAGTGGAAGCAAAAAGAGAGGGAGAGGAAAGTGCAGCAGCACGAGTCAAAAAAAGAGGGATGCAAGACGAGGACTTTCCAAAAGGTCACCCATCTTAGTAACACTCTCGCCCAAACACGTTTAACTTCAGAGTTCTGATGGGTCAGGTGCATAAGAGATAGCATGCTCGCACTTGTCATGTCATGCGCCGTTTTCGTACATAAGGTCTTGAGCGCCGATGCGAATTTTTAGGCGCATCTAACGATCTCTGCAGAGATGCTCGAAATAGGCATGAACGTGTTGAAAACAAAACTCTGGTGCACGAAAAGGGAGCCATAAATGTTGTAGTGAAATCAGGTGGCTCTTTTCAGACTTGCCCAGCTACAATTAAAATCTCTATTGACGAATGCTTCATTCAAATGTTAAACTGAACGATAATGGTCTTAAGAACATAAAATTATTTTTAAAGTGTGTCTAAATATTTTGTATAAACTCATTTATACTTTATTTCATCGATTTTGGATCTCTCGTGACAATATTTTCAAAAAGCAAAATATATGATGTTCTGAAATATATTATTTTTATTCTTTACGGAGGGCCGGATCTGAAAAATTCTGAGTGGTTGCAGATCGATTTGGTCAATTTTATTTGTTTGGGGTCTAAAATGAAAATAGGGCCATAGAAATTGAGGGGATTTTCGTAATGAACCCATAAAAAGAATTTTCTTTGTTATATATCTAGATAAAAATATTAAAATTTAGAAAAGACAAGACAAACTTATATTACAATGTTATGCTGCGTTAAATATTGAAGAAAGGCTAAAAAAAATTATTTTGCTGAGCAAAAATCGGTATTTCCATTAGTTAAAATGAGAGTTATTGAAAGAGGGGCATTCATAATCGAAATGCCCCTAAAAACATTAGGAGTCCGGTTGCTACATTCCAAACGAAATGATTCTAACTGTTAATTGATTTGAGTGTCGGGGGTGGGTTTCTCCATAGCTATCCCTGAAATATAAATGCCTGAAGTGCACACAAAAATGTTAAAAACAGAGCATAAGAATTTGTCGATGTATCCAAGAAGGGAAAAGCTCGCCTGCGGCCATCCCCATCTCATCCTCCGCGTTGTTCCGGATTCGATCCACCGAGGGATGTTCCCGGAGGATGCTAACGCCAGAGGCCTCGGTTCCGTTTCAGAGACCCAAGCGAGAGATATGCGTGAAGTGAAATCAAAAAGATAGGGAGAGGAAAGGGCTGCAACACAAGGCAAAAAAAATGGGTGTAACACGAGAACTTCCTAAGAGGTCACCCATCTTACTACTACTCTCCCATATTAGTATTACCCTCGACCAAGTACGTTCAACTTCGAAGTTCTGATGGGATCCGGTGCATTAGTGCTGGTATAATCACACCCGTCATGTCATGCGCCGTTTTCTTACATAGGTTCTCGGAGGATGTTAGCGCAGGAGGCCTTGGTTCCGTTTTAAAGCCCCGAGCGAGAGATATGCCTAAAGTGGAAGCAAAAAGAGAGGGAGAGGAAAGGGCCACAGCACGAGGCAAAAAAAGGGGGTGCAACACAAGAACTTTCCAAGAGGTCACCCATCTTAGTATTACTCTCTGCCTAGCACATTTAACTTTAAAGTTCTGATGGGTATGATCACACACATCAAGTCATGCGCCGTTTTCGTACATGAGGTCTCAGGCACTGATGCAAATTTATCGATGCATCTAACGATTTTCACATAGACACTCGAAACACGCATGAACGTGTTAAAAACAAAACTCCGGCGCATGTAAAGGGAACCATAAATGTAGTAATGTTAAACTGAAAGATAATAGTCTTAAGAACATAAAATTATTTTTATAGCGTGTCTGAATATTTTGTACAAACTCATTTATACTCTATTGTATCGATTTTGGATCTCTCTTGACAATATTTTCAAAAAGCAATATATATGATGTTCCGAAATATATTATTTTTATCTTTACAAAGGGCTAGATCTAAAAAATTATGAGTGGTTGTGGATCGATTTGTTCGATTTTCTCAGTTTGGGGGCTAAAATAAAAATAGGGCCGTATAAATTGAGGGGATTTACATAATTAACCCATAATAAGAATTTTTTTTTGTTATATATCTAGATAAAAATAGTAAAATTTAGAAACAGTAAGACAGACTTATATTACAATGTTTTGCTGCGTTAAATATTGTAGAAAAGCTAAAAAAAATCATTTCTCTGAAAAAAAACCGGTATTTCCGTTAGTTATAATGAGAATTATTGAAGGAAAGGCATTTATAATGGAAATGCCCCTAAAAACGTCAAGAGTTCGGTTGCTACGTTCTAAACGGATGGGTTTTAACTGTTAATTGATTAGAGCATCGGAGGTGGGTTTCTCCGTAGCTATCCGTGCAATATAAATGCCCGAAGCGCATATAAACATGTTAAAAATAGAGCATAAGAATTTCTCGGTGTATCCAAGATAGGAAAAACTTGCCCGCGGCCGTCCCCATCTCATCCTCCGTGCTGTCCCGGAGCTGATCCGTGGAGGGATGTTCCCAAAGGGTGCTAGTGCCAAAGGCCTCGATTTCATTTCAGAGTCCCGAGCGGGAGATATGCGTGAAGTGGAAGCAAAAAGAGGGGGAGAGGAAAGGGCTATAGCACGAGGCAAAAAAAAAAGGGATGCAACACAAGGACTTCCCAAGAGGTCACCCATTTTAGTAATACTCTCGCCCAATCACGTTTAACTTCAGAGTTATAATGGGATCTGATGCATTAGTGTTGGTATGATCACACACGTCATGTCATACGTCATTTTCGTACATAATTTCTCGGAGGATGTTAGCGTCGGAGGCCTCGGTTCCGTTTTAGAGCCCCGAACGGGATATATGCTTGAAGTGGAAGCAAAAAGAGAGAGAGAGGAAAGGGCTACAACACGAGGCGAAAAATAGGGGTGCAACACGAGGACTTCCCAAGAGGTCACGCATCTTAGTACTACTCTCGCCCAAGCACATTTAATTTTGGAGTTTTGATAAGAACCGATGCATTAGTGCTGGTATGATTGTACCGATCATGTCATGCGCTATTTTCTTAAATAAGTTCTCTGAGAATGCTAGTGCCGAAGCCCTCGGTTCCATTTCAGAGCCCCGAACGGGAGATATGCGTGAAGTGGAAGCAAAAAGAGAGGGAACGGAAAGGGCCGCAGCACGAGGCGAATAAAAAGGGGTGAAACTCGAGGACTTCCCAAGATGTCACCCATCATAGTACTACTCTCGCCTAAGCACATTTAACTTTAGAGTTCTGACAGGATCCGATGCAATTGTGCGAGTATGATTGCGCCCATCATGTCATGCGTCATTTTCGTATATAAGGTCTCAGCTCTGATGCAAATTTCTCGATGCATTTAATAATTTTTGCACAGATGCTCGAAACACGCATGAACGTGTTGAAAACAAAACTCTGACACACATAAAGGGAGACATAAATGTAGTAATGAAATCGGGTCGCTCTCTTCAGACTTGTCCAGCTACAAATAAAATCTCTATTAACGAATGTTTCATTAAATGTTAAACTGAAAGATAATGGTCTTAAGATCATAAAATTAATTTTAAAGCATGTCTGAATATTTTGTACAAACTCATTTATACACTATTGCATCGATTTTGGATCTCTCGTGACAATAATTTCAAAAAGAAATATATATGATGTTGGGGGTGGGTTTCTCAATAGCTATCGGAAATATAAATGCCCGAAACGCACACAAACATGTTAAAAATCGAGCATAAGAATTTCTCGGTGTATCCAAGACGGGAAAAGCTCGTCCGAGGCCATCCCTATCTCATCCTCTGCGCTGTCCTGGAGAAAAAGGTGCAACACAAGGACTTCCAAAAAGGTCACCCATCTTAGTACTACTCTCGACCAAGCACATTTAAGTTCATAGTTTTGATGGGATCCGATGCATTAATGCTGGTATGATCGCACATGTCATGTTATGTGCCGTTTTCGTACATAAGTTCTCGAAGGATGCTAGCGCCGGAGACCTCGGTTCCGTTTTAGAGCCCTGAGCGGGAGATATGCGTGAAGTGGAAGCAAAAAGAGAGGGAGAGTGTAGACACTGGGTCCTGAGTCAGCTTTGATCAAAGCATAATATTTTTTCAAATATAGACAGAGAATGAAATCACTTTGGCCCTTTATGGACTAGAGGTTTTTTTTAGGCAGACTTGATAATTACTCCAAAAAAAATATAAAAAAATAAATAAAAAAATAAAAATTAATTAAATTTAGGTTATTGTATAATAATAAAATTAAAGAGAATAAAAGAGAGCAATTAATTAATTAAAATATGTGAGAATGAAAATAAGTCTAAAAAAATAATTAAAAAAAAAAGACAAGATGAAAATTTCGGAGGAAATCAAAGAAATAATAAAACCTAATTTAGGGTATAAATACAATGAGAAGCCAAAGAAAAGAAGGGCGGTTGGAAGATGAAAGAGAGGAGAGAGCCAAACAAAGAAAGAAAATAAAAAGGAAAAAATAGGGAAAAAGAGAGAGCAAAAACCTGAGGGGATTGGACCAAAAGAAAGCCAAGGAGCCAAACAAAGAAGAAAGAAAATAAAAAGATAAGGAGCCAAAACAAAGGAAAATGGGAACAGCAAGAACGCAGGAAACCGAGAGAAAAGAGGAGGGAGAAGAAGGAGGCGGCGCCGGCCACCCACGACCACGGACCGCCGCACGCGCCACGCCGGACGACGGACGAACCGGACAATGGCCACCAATCGTCCCCACTCGTCGGTGAGAAGGAGATCGGAGGAGGTCGAGCCGCGGGCTTCTGGCACGATTTTCGACCAAACAGCGCCTCCTTCCGGCGGCGACAGATTCTTGGCGCCCTGATCTGCCTTCCGGTGGTGGCGGTGTCGATCACCGGCGAGGCAGCAGGTAAGTAGATTTTTTATTTTATTTATTATTATTATTATTATTATTATTATTTGTTTTATTATTATTACTATTACTATTATTGTTGTATGTTAATATTATTTTACCATTATAATAATAATAATAATAATTATTATTATTATTATTGTTATAATTAATATTATTATGGTTATTATTATTATATTGTTGTGTTGTTGTTGTTGTTGTTGTTATTATTATTATTATTATTATTATTATTATTATTATTATTATTTATTTTTATCATTTATATTATTAGTTGTTATTTATTTATTTATTATTATTACTATTATAGTTGTATGCTAATATTATTTTATCATTATAATTATTATTATTGTTATTATTATTATTATTATTATTATTTTTTTTATTATTGTTTTCATTGTTATTATTGTGTCGTGAATATTATTTTTACTGTTATTATTTTTTTTTATGATTTTTATTACTATAATTATCATTTTTATTGTTAGTGATTATTATAATTATGTCATTCGTGTTTTATATCTATTAATTTGTTAATTCTGTTAGTTTATTCTATTTCTACTGTATTATATTAATTCTTTTTCTCAATTTATTTCATTCAATTATTTATTTATTTAATCATTTAGTTTAATTTAGTCTATTATTGACCAATATCATTTCCTGTCATGATCGCAATCGCCAGGAGCATGTGGCTCGTCTATGGGGCTAGGCAAAGCACGGTCGAGGTGAATAGTTTAGGATTTATTATTCGAGGCATGTATTAATTATTATTTTATTTTATTTTATTTCCTTGAGGTCTGTAATAAGAAAGGCTTTTTGACCGCACTTAAAAAGAACCACCACAAAAAATGTTTCTGCTAAAATTGGATATTTGTTAATAAAACCGGACCAATGTCTTGGTTTTCATCCCAAAAATGACACATTAAAAGAAAGGTTCTTGTTTTCATCAAAATGGGATCACTTCTTCCTTTTTCCTAAAATTGGTTTAAGAACTCTTTATTTTTTTTTCGTAAAATAAGCAGTTGGAAACCAATATTCTCATCTAAATGAATGTCCCAATTTATGTATGTATTTCATTCTATCACTATTATGGATTTCGCGTTTATTTTTTGGACAATTGTAATTATATTTTATTTATCGCTTTATTGCTTTTTCTATGTGCTTTAATTTACTGGCATAAATCATGTGAGAAGAGAGATAAAGTAATTGACTCTAAAAACTCTGTCATATAACTTTCTCTGATTTTTGCCTCATAAGGTTAGAATTTATTTCTCAATGGTTTATTGGGTGGCAACTCCGTAATACTTACCTTGTGATACCCAACAGACGCCCTCGTAGTTTGATTGTCAACAATGGAATGAGGGTGAATCCCTGTCCATTGCGAAGCAATCAGCTTTCACGAGTTTTAATGAACCTCCATTTGGTCTCGGGTGTTAAAAACGGACTCCAAAGAGCAACTCGGATACCGAGCGTGGTTCGCGCGCGTCACAGAGAGGAAAAGGCCGCAACACGAGGCAAAAAAAAAGGGGTGCAACATGAGGAATTCCTAATGACCTTATCTTAATACTACTCTCGCTTAAGCACGTTTAACTTCGAAGTTCTGGTGGGATCCGGTGTATGAGTGATGGTATAATCGCACCCGTCATGTCATGCGCCATTTTCGTACACAAGTTCTCGGGCACAGATGCGGATTTCTCGACAAATCTAACGATTTTTGCACAGACGCTTGAAACGCGCAAAAATGTGTTGAAAATAAAATTTCGGCGCACGTAAAGGGAGACAAAAATGTAGTAATGAATTCGGGTCACTCTCTTCAGACTTGTCCAGCTACAAATAAAATCTCTATTAATGAATGCTTCATTCAAATGTTAAACTGAAAGATAATGGTCTTAAGATCATAAAATTATTTTTAGAGCTTGTCTGAATATTTTGTACAAACTCATTTATACTATATTGCATCGATTTCGGATCTCTCATGACAATATTTTCAAAAAACAATATATATGATGTTCCAAAATATATTATTTTTATAATTTACGAAGGGTCAAATTTAAAATATTCTTAGTGGTTGCGGATCGATTTGGTCGATTTTTTCAGTTTGGGGGCTAAAATGAAAATAGGGCTGTAGAAATTGAGGGGATTTTCCTAATTAACCCATAATAAGAATTTTCTTTGTTATATATCTAGATAAAAATATTAAAATTTAGAAACGGCAAGACAAACTTATATTACAATGTTTGCTGCATTAGATATTGAAGAAAAGCTAAAAAGAGTCATTTCTCTGAACAAAAATCAGTATTTCCGTTAGTTATAATGAGAATTATTGAAGGAGGGGCATTCAGAATCGAAATGCCCCTAAAAACGTCAGGAGTCTGGTTGCTGCGTTCTGAACGGATGGGTTCTACCTGTTAATTGATTCGAGCGTCGGGGGTGGGTTCTCCATAGCTATCCTTGAAATATAAATGCCCAAATTGCAAACAAACATGTTAAAAATAGAGCATAAGAATTTCTCGGTGTATCCAAGACAGAAAAAACTCACCCGCAATCGTCCCCATGTCATCCTCCGCGCTGTCCCAGAGCTGATTTGCGGAGGGATTTTCCCGGAGGATGCTAGTGCCGGAGGCCTCGGTTCCGTTTCAGAGCCCCGAGAGGGAGATATATGTGAAGTGAAAGCAAAAAGAGAGGGAGTGAAAAGGGATGCAGCACGAGGCAAAAAAAAAAGGGTGCAATATGAAGACTTCGCAAGAAGTCACCCATCTTAGTACTAATCTCACCCAAGCACGTTTAATTTCAGAGTTTAGATGGAATCCGGTACATTAGTGCGGGTATGATCGCACTCATCATGTTATGCGCCATTTTCGTACATAACATCTCGGAGGATGATAGCAACGGAGGCCTCAGTTCCATTTCAGAGGCTCGAACGAGAGATATACGTAAAGTGGAAGCAAAAAGAGAGGGAGAGGAAAGGGCCACAGCACGAGGCAAAAACAAAGGGGCACAAAACAAGGACATCCCAAGAGCTCACCCATCTTAGTACTACTCTTGACCAAGCACATTTAACTTCGGAGTTCTAATAAGATCCGATGCATTAGTGCTGGTATGATCGTACCCGTCATGTCATGCACCGTTTTCGTACATAAGGTCTCAGGAGCCGATGTGAATTTCTCGACGCATCTAATGATTTCTGCACAGATGCTCGAATCACGCATGAACATGTTGAAAAAAAAACTCCGACGCACTTAAAGTTAGACAAAAATGTAGTAATGAAATCGGGTCGCTCTCTTTAGACTTGTCCAGCTACAAATAAAATCTCTATTAACGAATGCTTCATTCAAATGTTAAACTGAAAGATAATGGTCTTAAGATCATAAAATTATTTTTAGAGCGTGTCTGAATATTTTGTACAAACTCATTTATACTCTATTGCATCGATTTCGGATCTCTCGTGATAATATTTTCAAAAAGCAATATATATAATGTTCTGAAACATATTATTTTTATTCTTTACGGAGGGCTAGATCTAAAAAATTTTGAATGGTTTCAGATCGACTTGGTCGATTTTTTCAGTTTGGGGGCTAAAATGAAAATAGGGACATAGAAATTGATGGGATTTTTGTAATTAACCCATAATAAGATTTTTCTTTGCTATATATATAAATAAAAATTGAAAAATTTAGAAACGGTAAGACAGACTTATATTACATTGTTTTATTGTGTTAAATATTAAAAAAAAGCTAAAAAAAGTCATTTTTCTGAACAAAAATTGGTATTTTCGTTAGTTATAATGAGAATTATTGAACGAGGGGCATTCATAATCGAAATGCCCCTAAAAATGTCAGGAGTCCGGTTACTACGTTTCGAAGGAAATGATTATAACTGTTAATTGATTCGAGTATCGGGGGTGGGTTTCTCCATAGCTCTCCCCAAAATATAAATGCCCGAATTGCACACAAACATGTGAAAAATAGAGCATAAGAATTTCTCGGTGTATCTAAGAAGGGAAAAGCTCACACGCGGCCGTCCCTATCTCATCCTCCGCGCTGTCCCAGAGCCGATCTGCGGAGCGATGTTCCCAGAGGATGCTAGCATCGGAGGCCTCGGTTCCATTTTAGATCCCCGAGCGGGAGATATGGGTGAAGTGGAAGAAAAAAAGAGAGGGAGAGGAAAGGGCTGCAGCAAGAGGCAAAAAAAAAGGGGTGCAACACGTGGACTTCCCAAGAGGTCACTTATCTTAGTACTACTCTCGCCCAAGCACATTTAACTTCGGAGTTCTGATGGGATCCGGTGCATTAGTGCTGGTATGATCACACCCATTATGTCTTGCGCCGTTTTCATACACAAGGACTCGAGCGTCGATGCGAATTTCTCGACGCATCTAACGATTTCCACATAGACGTTCGAAACACTTATGAACGTGTTGAAAACAAAATTTCCAACGCACGTAAAGGGAGACAAAAATGTAGTAATGAAATCGGGTCGCTCTCTTCAGACTTGTCCAGCTACAAATAAAATCTCTATTAACGAATGCTTCATTCAAATCTTAAACTGAAAGATAATGGTGTTAAGATCATAAAATTATTTTTAAAGCATGTCTGAATATTTTGTAAAAACTCGTTTATGCTCTATTGCATCGATTTCGGATCTCTCGTGATAATATTTTCAAAAAGCGATATATATGATGTTCCGAAATATATTATTTTTATTCTTTACGGAGGGCTGAATCTGAAAAATTCTGAGTGGTTGCGGATTGATTTGGTCGATTTTTTCAGTTTGGGGGCTAAAATGAAAATAGGGCCATAGATATTGAGGGGATTTTCGTAATTAACCCATAATAAGAATTTTCTTTGTTATATATCTAGATAAAAATAGTAAAATTTAGAAACGACGAGATAGACTTATATTAGAATATTTTGCTGCGTTAAATATTGAAGAACAGTAGAAAAAGTAATTTTCTAAACAAAAATCGGTATTTCCGTTAGTTATAATGAGAATTATTGAAGGAGGAGCATTCATAATCGAAATGCCCCTAAAAACATCAGGAGACCGATTGCTACGTTTCGAACGAATGGGTTCTAACTCATAATTGATTCGAGCATCGGGGTGGGTTTCTCCATAGCTATCCCCGAAATATAAATGCCTAAAGCGCACACAAAAATGTTAAAAACAGAGCATAAGAATTTCTCTGTGTATCCAAGATGGGAAGAGCTCCCCCACGGCCTTTGCGTGGGAGGCCGCACCTCGCGTGCGGCACCTAGAGCGCAAGGCCATACCTCGCGTGCGGGCTTCGCGCGGGATGCCGCACCGTGCGAGGCTGCCTCGAACTACGTGTGGCACCTCACGGGCCTGCACACAGGCGCTGCGCATCGTGCACATTGCTAGCAGGCGCCATGCAGGCCACTCAACGGCGGGCCACCGAAACACCCAAGAACGAAAAAAATAATTTTTATTTAAACAAAGAGTTTCGACAAGGAAATCACCACTTCTACCCTTTTTGCTTGTGAACAAGCATCATTTTTATCACTGGGTAACCTTGGTCTGAGCTGCCTCAGGACCCGGTATCTATAATTTCCCCCAGTTTTGGGGAACGTAGTGCATGGGTGCCTAAGTGATCCAAAACTCAAGGAAAGAAGGTAGAGACACGTACCTGAGGTAGCTGTCTTACCGATTTGAATGAAGTTGTTGTGGGTAGTTATCATCAATTTGTCGACGTGTTAACCCTTGTCGTTTTGGCGTTTAACCTGTACGGTGTCTAGCCTTTGCCATTGTGATCTGTAATCAACCTTGATGCGGTGTCTAACCTCTGTTGTTATGGCATCTAACCTGTGCGGTGTGTAGCCTCAGCCGTATCGATATCTAACCTGTTTATTCGGAGTTTAACCTCCTTTGTTGCAGAATTTAACCTATGCGGTGTATAGCCCCAGCCGTGTCAGTATCTAACTTGTTTATGCAGTAGTGTCATGGTTGTGCTAACCTTCCGTAGAATAGTAACCCTTCTGAGATTTGAAGTGGTGCCCTCTGAGAGCTCTTTGGTTGATTGCCCCCTGAGAGGTCTGTGGTTAATTGCCCCCTGAGAGGTTTTTGGTTAATTGTTGGATTAGTGCCTCTTAAGAGGACTTTGGGGACTTGCCTCTTAATAGGACTTTGAAGGATTTGCCTCTTAAGAGGAATTTGAAGGATTTGAACCTATGTAGACTTCATCTTGGTTTGATTGTCTAGGACGGGGTATGTGCCTATGTTGTGTTGAAGTTGTCCTTAACCCGCTTTAATGTGTGTGGCTTTTATTTGGACATTTCCTATAAAGTTATGTGCATAGGAATATGTACAAAATATTATGTGTGCATGTGAAAAGTTTTATGCAAATGTTTGCGAAAAAATTATATGACATGAAATGCATGCAAAAATGAATAGACCGTATCTTGAGTGGTTAAGGGTCCGTCAGGGGTACAACTTGGCTGCTCATATTGTCTGATGCCTTCCAAAGACCTAGAGAAGTGTCGTATGGGCTTAAGATTTCCAACCCATAATTTCCAAAAAGAACCGACCCGTGCACATTTTTGCCCCCCCCCCTCCCCCGGTTAATGAGCATTTTGCCCCCAAGACTTTAACTTGTGTTCTAAATTATACATTATCTGCATGAAGGAAAACTATTTGTGCCACCTTATCGGTCCATGTACGGTCGGTCATTTATTAAAGATAGTGTGTCCCTTGTGGATTTTCACACTAGCTTTTTTTTCTCAGAAAATACGTCCCTTTGAGGATTTTCACATAATCCTGGGCCTTATTTTTGCCTAGAAGGGACCAACCCAATCCAGTGGGTTTTTTCCTCTTTTCTTTTTTTCTTTAAGGATAGACTGCCTGTTTTCAGGTTTTCACCTATCCTTTGGCCTAACTTTTGCTTAGAGAGCCAGTTACAATTTTCATCTCTAACGGCCTTTTTCTTTTTTTTTTCTTCTTTTTAAAAAAATTATGAGAAAGGCTAAAACCATTATTGGAGATCCTTCAAGGGCAGCCGGTATGCACTTACGCCCTGGACTATAGTTGTATGAACTAGATTATTCTCATGATGGTGTTGTAGAATTGGCTTCGTAGTTGATAGCAGGATGAATCGGCTAAAGCACTTATGTGGCGAGGATAACATAAGGTAAATAGCAACAATGTGCTAGTTTTATACCAGAACTAGACAACTTTGAGTATGCAAAATGAACTGCTTTGGTCACATCAATATATCATCGCATAAATGCATATATCTCAATTTAATTTCATAACACATGATCATTATTTGGCATTAACTCAAAAAATGCAAGACCTCATATAATCTTGGAATAGATCATTTGAGTATCAAACTCCTGTTATCAATCAGCCCTCTCGGATTTTCATGATTGAAGATTTTCTCTTAGCCAGGAAGGCTGCTTCTTCCAACAGTGCTTCTTTTTTGCATCAAAAGCTTTTCCTTGACCCTTATGCAAACTGACTGAGATGATAAGTTCTTTACCCGAAACTTGAATATGAAATCCCACACCTTGGTTTTATCGGTTTTGGTGGCTCAATTTTCGAAGTAGACTTTGATGGTTGAGATTGAGTTATACACTAGCCTCAGGACAAAACTGTTTTTTTTTCTCTTTTTTTATTATTTATTTTTTGTAGAGGTAAGACTATTTTTTTAAGGTACGAAGTTTCACTTGTCTTGAATTTGATGTGGCCCCTTAATGATTGGAGTTTGATTTTGTTGGATTGCATCTTGTGCATCTTAGATATTAAGGAAGCAAAGGAATGGCTTTTAAAATTTTACTCATCATCATGTTGACATATAGAAGCAGCAGTGTCCTAATAATGCTCTTATCAATGTTTAGCATGTCATTCCAGGTCCAAGCAAAGGCCATTTCATTTTTTCCTTTTTTCCTTTTTCATTTTTATGAATCTCTCAAAATATTCTTCTCTTCAGGGGTTATATCAGATGCCTACGGGATCTCGAGATTGAATAAGGCAGTATTCATTAAGTTAATATCAAATGTAAATGACTTGTGGTTGCGATCATGCATGGTGAAATCATAAGAAACATAAGCAAGAATTCATTAATATAATTAATGTAAACAGTATTGTATACATAAAGATTGAAAAGTTCAACAATAATATGAAAAGCACATCTAATAGAAAGTCTTCTCTCCTACTTTTTGTTGTGCGGTAGCCACCTTCTGGGACTTTTTATTAGTGTCTTAAAATCTCTTTATGCCTTCTTCTTCTTCTCTCTCTTCTCAGGGTCAGTGATCTCCTTGGAGTCAATAAGGTCTTGGATCTTATTCCTCAAAGTTCGGCAATAATCTGTCAGGTGCCCAGTGTGCTGATGGTAGGCGTAGTACAAATCATCTCTGTGCCCTGGCGGTCCCTGATTTATGGCTGGCCTGGTGGTAATGGTCTCAACTTGCCTTCTTTTGTCAATCTCTCTAACACCCAGGACAGAGAGCGGCCTAAATTAGAATAGTGCCTCTGACCTTGTCCATCGTCGGTAGTTGAAACCTCGGCCGTCTTACCACTTTTGTCATTACTGCTCCCAGCAACGCTTGATTTGTACCCTGATTGGTTCCCGGAGTTACCTTGGCTTGTTTTCTTTGCTAGGTACTCACCTTCTGCTTCGATAGCTATGTCTTTTAGAGACTCCCAATCTTTGAGCCCCTTTATCTTTAGCCCCTCCTTGAGATATAGACTCACATTTCGGATGAATAACCAAATCTGATTTAGAGTATCCGGTTTCCTTTTCATCTCCATTACCCGATTTCTCCACCGAGTAAGATACTCATGCAATGACTCATTAGGCCTTTGTTAAAGTAGCTCCAAATCCTTTAAAGTAACCTCTATTCGGGTGCTACAGTCATACTGTTTAAGGAATTCTTCAGTCAATAAGTCCCAATTTTCTCTTGTTCTCCTATCCAAACCGTGGCACCGGTCTATAGCAGGCCCGGCCAAGCTAAGGCAGAAATATTCTACCTTCTGTCTCTTGGTAAGCATAGTGCCCTTCATCACAAGCGTGTACTGCTTGATGTGAGCAGACAGATTTGAGGTGCCATCAAACTTGGGCAAATCGGGCATTTTAAATTTTTGAGGGAGCATATCCTTGCCATCCAAATCCCTATCCTCAGGGCTTATCCCCTTTCTGGCAGATAGTAGGTGTAACACCCTAAAGTGGCCCTAGTAGAATTATAGAATTTTGACAGGTAGCATTGTAGGAGTGTGACAGGTGGCAAGGGAGTTGTGTGTTGTACCTGAGTTAAGAATGGAACAAGTGACCAATGGATAAAAGACATTTGGCTTGGTTAAAAATTAAAAGGAATTAGTGGGTTAAGAGATATGTATGTATTTAATTAAGGTAAATGATATTAATTGGAGCAGTAAATGTTGGATGAGGATTGACCATCTACTCTTTTCTTTCTCCCCTCACGTTGGTTTCTGCCATCCTCTTCTTTTGCTTTCTTTTATTCCTTTCTTCTTTTGGGCTTGCTTCTTGAATAAATCCTTGGATTGGTTTGAAGAGAGTGGGTTAGGAAGTGAGCTTGGTCTCCTAAGAAGGTAAGTAACATGATTTTTATAGTATTGGTCTTCTTCTTCTTATTGGTTCTTATTTCTGATTTAAAGTAGAGAGAAGGTTAACTCAATGTTTTAAATGGTTTGTGCATGGAAGCTATGAACAAGAGATTGGATAAAGGAAAGGAAAATGTTGGAGCTGAATAGAGCACAGAGTTTGAGCTTCCTAGAGGTAGGGATCGTGTGCAATTTTATTATTTTTGCATGTGTTTACATGAAATATATGATTGAGTAGAGACATGATTGAATAAAGATGAACATAATGAGCATAATTGGCTTAACTGCTCATTTAGGTTACATGTGTTAGATGTTCATTTTGATTGCTTGCAGTGTCTAAATGTTAAAGTTGATTTATGTGATTTGAGTATATGGGTTGCGTATGGGTTTTACAAGTTAAAAGTATGTGTTTTTTGGAAAATTTGGACTTGGGATGGGTTACACTGCGGTATGGAACACCATACCGACGTGTAAACACATTCTGGAATTGTTGCCCATCCAGTCACACGGCGGTAAGGGCATTTCATACCGCCATGTAACTAGTCTCTGGACAGCTTATTTCCTTGGATTTCAGAGGGTGTTGCCTGATATGTGAGAGGAGGAGCACGAGTCGTGCTCAATGAGCACGAGACGTGCTCAAGGAGCACGAATCGTGCTTGGCTTTAAGGCATGTCTTGCTTTGTTCTTCTGAGTGTCTTCCCCAATCCATGAAGAGGAGGAAAGAGGGAGCACGAGACGTGCTCTAGGAGAGAGAGGGAGCACGAGAATTGCTCCAGGAGAGAGAGGGAGCACGAGTCGTGCTAGACTTGAGAGGGAAGAGGGAGTATGAGATGTGCTCTAGGAGAGAGAGAGAGCACGAGTCGTGCTCGATCAGAGAGAGAAAGAAGAGGGAGCAGAGAGCATGAGTCGTGCTCGACTAGAGAGAGAATGTGGGGAAGCACGAGATGTGCTCCAGGAGGAAGAGAGGAGAGAATGAAATGTGCTCAATGAGCACGAGTCATGCTCAAGGAGCACGAGTCGTGCTCAAGGAGCACGAGTCGTGCTCGGTCTCCTTCCTTCTCTGTAGCGTCGCCTTACACGGCGGTGAGGAATTCTCATACCGCCGTGTAAGTTGCTTCTGTTTTGAATTTTGTATGTTGAACTAAGATATGACTATGTAGAGTTTTTATACTTCCATTTGGTCTCTCCCTCTTCAAAAATGATCTTTGTAACCTCTTGTATGATAAATATAAGTTAAATGAACATGATTAATAAAGTTTGTGCATGGATTAAATATTTCTGAATTTAATAAATTTACTTGAATTATAGTAATAAGGTAAAGCATAATTGAGTTGTTTATTGAGCCTGATTACTGTTATAGTGAATAGATAAGCATGCTTATAAAGGGTTAGAGTGCAGCTGCTAGAGTTGGCCTTAATTGTGCCCAGAGTTTTGAATACTTTGTGTATTCCATAGAGTTTGAGTTAATTCTCCAAATGTAAGATACTGTAAACAATATCTAGAGTTACCCGTATCCACCATGAAAGGAATTCAGGCTTATTAATATTGTATAGTAAACATGGAAAGATTAAAAGTATTGCTCTGAATAAATGTACAGCACATGAGAGTAATGTTTTAAGTACATGACAGTTCTGTTTACAAGTATATGTTTATATGACTGTGGACCCCTGATTATTGTTATGTGAAATGTGTGATTTATTTGTGACTTCGAAAAAAAGTCTTTTGCATTATTTTCATCCCCACTAAGCGTTATCGCTTAGTACGGATGTTTGTTTCCGTGTAGGTTTACAGGTTTGGACTCAGTGAGAGCGCGCATCTGCGGGTCAAGGCCACTAGGAGTTTTGTTTTGATCTCTTTTTGTATAAAATAGAAATAGAGTTTATGATGTTTTGAGTAACATCATTATGTAAATGTATATGTACAGAAATGAGTATAGTAATTACATGTAAACGTATATGTAAAGTTAAATGAAAACATGTTGTAGTATGAACATGTATAAAGATAAATATGTATATATATATGTAGTTAATATGAAATACCTGTTGGGCCCTAGCGAAGTGTTATTTTATTTTATTATTTCTATATGGCTGTGTATTATGCTATCACTTCCGCTAGTGTATATATATGCAAGTGTCCGCGTGGCACCCCTATATCCCTCTAAGAGGTGTGGGGGTGTTACAGTAGGCGGGCCATTTCCTCCACTCTCTCTTCAATTTTTTTCAAGGCACCATCCTCTTTGGGAGGCTTAGCTCTCACTACCCTGGGTTCCTCCTACTCATCTTCCACAAAATCCTCTTCAGGTCTATGTCCCCCAACTCTTCTAGGATCTACATTTGCAAGAGCTCTAGGCTCAGCAACAGGGGGTGGTTCTACAACTGCTGCCAGGGGTGCCTCCCTGATCAAAACCTGTTTAGCCTGTCCCCCGAGAGGAGCAGCTGGTTATTGGCCGGCTGGCGGTGCTAGAATGGCAGCCAAATTGTCCATCATCGTCATTATTCTATGTTCAAATTCCTCAAATATGCGCTCCATCTCTTGGGCCCTTCGGTTCATCTCTTCGGTGACAATAGCCCGGGTGGCATTTGAATCTGGGTTGGCCATGTCCAGTGATAATTTTGAAGGAAAATATTCGATGCTATCTGAAAGTGACTCTGAACCCCAATACGACACTCGCTCTAGTGACTCGAAGAATGGATTTCTCCTTACCAATCGGTTGTCAGGACCCTTAGACCACTGATTCGTGACTATGATGGCTGAAAGACCCAAATTGTTAGCATGATGCATGAATGACATTAAAGATGCATGGTCGTGTTGATGCAGCATAGACAACCACATATGAGAAAGTGGATCCTTCCAACCTTGTTACTCCCACATAGGAGGTCGTGCAGTCTCTTTCCTAGGTGGGCTTGTCCCATGGGTCAGCAGAAAACCCAATGGGCGTGTATGATGCATGATAAGAAACTAGCAGCATAACACTCTTAATTTAAAGCACATGCATATGAATTTTGGCCATTATGTATTTGGACCTTTCAAACAGACTAAAGATAGACCCATCGGGGCATGAGAGCCTTTAATGGGTGTCCAATTAATATGTTTGAATTTGTTCAATATTTAAGGGCCCACATAGCAAGCACGTTGTTAAGGTGCATATTAGCTAGTGGAAGTTTCTATTGTCATTACATGAGGTTTAGTCAAGGGTGGTGTTACTTTAGGTCTACCCAAGCATGGTCCCTGCTAACGGGTCTAGCTCATCGAGAGCATAACGACCGATTGGATCTCCATTTAATATACCATTTATGGTACGAGGCTTGGGTTGGTGATTATCCTGAGCACTTCCCTACAATGAATGAAAGTAAAGTCGTGTTTTAGGAATGCACCGGGGTAAAATAAGGGACCAACTAGCATAGTTCTAAGGCTCTAATGAATGCAATCCAATTTTTTCAAAAAGAGATAAAATTTCTTAACCCTAAACCCATTTATATTAGATTAGCCAAAGGTACTGTAGACATCGGGTCCCGAGACAGTCTAGATCAGGATTACCCAATGATGAAATTAAGTGTGTCTGTTTTCAGGCAAAAATGAAAGTTGGAAGTGATGATTTCCTTGTCAAATTAATTTATTAGAAATAAATAAAAATATATTTTAAAAATATTTCAAAAAAAAAAAGTGAGTTTTGGAAATATTGTGTTTTAGCAAAATTTTTTTTAAAAAAAAAAAATTGAGAGTGTCGGGCCGCAGGTGGAGCACGCCCACCTCGCAAGCGGGGCCGACGCGCGCGCTGCACACGCCGACGGGCGTCTCTCGCCCCTGTGCGCGCCCGCGCGTCCCCGACAACCCCTTTGCGTTTTTGGTCCAATTTTAAGTGTTTTTAAGTGTTTTTCTTCATTTTTTTTTGTAAAATTTAATTTTAAAACCTTTTGGATTTTAAACCCTTCAAATTCTTCAGTTTTTTGTGGTTATAAAAATTAAATTGATTTAATTTTTTCATTAAAAATCTGAATTTTTTGGGGGTATAAATTATTTTTTAGAGAGAATTTTGAGGGGGGGTTTTTCTTAAGAAAAATATATTTTCTCTCTTCTTCTTCTTCTTCTTCTTCTTCTTCTTCTTTTTTTCTTTTTTTTTTCAAGAATAAATTCCTCAAATATTTTGGATTTTTTCTAAGTCAATTCTTGAGACAAATAAATTAATTATTTGTTTTTGTGAATTTTCTTACTTCTTTTTTACAATTTTTTCCTTAAGACAAATAAATTAATTATTTATTTTTGGGATAAAATTTTGCTATATATTTTATTTTTATAAATCAAGACAAGAAAATTGATCATTTACCTTTATTTATCACATCAAATTTTAAGGGTAAGCATTCTAACCTCAATTTTTTAATTTAATTTTTTTTATAATTACTTAGTTATCATGTAAATCATGTAAATTTTCTTTTGTTGTTTTTGTTGTTTATGTGATTTAGTTATGTGATTTAATTTTTTAAAATATTTTATTTTATTCTTGTATGATTATTTGGTTGTTCATTTTTTGTTGCTATTGTTTTTATTATTATTATTATCATCATTTTTTGTTCATATATTATTATTATTATTAGTAGTATTTTTTAACATGTTTTGTTTATTCTATTTCTTGTTATTCTTACATGTTTATTTGATTGTTCATCTTCTTAGTTGTTGTTGTTGTTGTTATTATTATTATTATTATTATTATTATTATTATTATTATTATTATTTATTGTTATCATTATTTGTTATTATTATCATTGTCATTATTATTACTTTTATTATTCTTGCTTATTGTTATAATTTATTATTATTATTATTATTATTATTATTTGTGCTTTTTATGCATGTTGGTTTGTTCATATGTTAAGTTACATATTTTTATTATGCCATTTAATTGATTTGTCATACATGATGCATTGTATTTTATTTATTTCATTTATTTTCATGTGTTATATGTTTAATTCATTTTTTTTATCACTAACGTCACTTTTTATTTGTGTTTTTTTTTTCAATATTTTTTATGTGTGAGCTTTTTCAATGCTAAGTGGGAGCCCATAGAGATTTGAAGACACCATTTTGGTGGAATTTGTAACACCCCCATACCCCCGGTAAGGGATATCGGGGCGCTACGCGGACATTTACGTATACATGTACATGCATTAGCGGAAGCGGTACTAATAAACAATTAAAAATGGGTTGGGCCCAAACAAAATTACTTTTATTATACATATAAACTATACATATACAAAAGTTATATAGTTCTTACATATTCGTTACATATACAAAATACATTTAACGATTATATGTCGAGACTAAACTCTCTATATACATAATGATGTTACTCAAAACACCTCAAACTCTAATTCTATCTTATACAAAATGGGTACATCAAAAAGCTCCTAGTGGCCCTCACTTGCAGATGAGCGCTTTCACTGGTCCGCACCTGTCAACCTACACGGAAACAAACATCCGTGCTAAGCGATAACGCTTAGTGGGGATGAAAATAATGCAAGGGACTTCTTTCGAAGTCACAAAACAAATTATCTATGCACTACATATATTAGTCAAAGCACACATGCATATATTTTCCCACTCATGTAAATCACGGATTCTAATTCATATAAACATAGCATTAATCTCGTGTACTTTAACATTTACTTATAACACTACATCTAATCATTTCATGTTCACTATACACTGGCAATAACAATAAGCCTGAATTCCTTTCATGGTGGATACGGGTAACTCTGGATACTGTTTCCAGTATCATACATGTGGAGAATTAACTCAAACTCTGTGAAATACACGAGGTATTCCGAACTCTGGGCACAATTAAGGCCAACTCTAGCAGCTGCACTCTAGCCCTTTATAAGCATGCTTATCTATCCACTATAACGGTAATCAGGCTCTAACAACTCATATACTGTGCACTGATATCAATTTATTTACTATAATTCAAATACATTTCATTACATGTATAACTTTTACAAATCATGTACATTTAAATACTACTAATCATATAAGAGGTTTAAAAGATAATTTAAAACCAAATACAAGCTAAATGATAACATACAAGACCCATTTAAACCTTTAACAATTCAAAACAGGAACAAAATGCCAAAACAAGACAAAACAGGCGGAAAAAGCTCACTGTCGCGATCGCGACTTGTGTCGCGCTCGCGACAGTAGCCCAAGGAAACAAGATCGTCGCGAGGCGATCTCGCGATTGCGGCTCGCGACGATCTGCTTCTCTTCACGCCCACCTGGAAGAAAGATCACGGCGTGACTACCCCTCACGCCTCGTGACCGGATCCTCACAGCGAGAGAGGGACATCACGTGGCGTGATGCCATCTCACGCCTCACCGAGGGAAGGGTCACGGCGTGACTGCTCGTCACGTGACGTGACTCTCTCCTCACAAAGAGAGAGACCTCACATGGCGTGATGCCATCTCACGCCTCACCAAGGCAGGGGTCACGGCGTGACTACTCATCACGTGACGTGACTCCCTCCTCACATTTCTGAAACCCAATTTTCAACTCGTTTCCCACGGAAATGAAAGACGCGATTCTGTCGCGACCTCAACTAGTGTCGCGCTCGCGACAGAAACGTTTTCCCCAATTCCAAAGGCAAAATACACACACCGATAAACTTAAACACAACCCAAACCGACTCTTTTATTTTCACATGCAACCACTCATCTTTTTAACATGTAATTGCCCTATCAATCATGCTCATAACTAATTATTCACTCAACTTACACAATTACTTTCAATGTTGAAACACTACAAGCAATCAGAATGATTTCACACACTTACACCAACAATTGAGCTAATCAAGCTCCAAATACTTTTCTTTATACGACTACATCTCTATTGAAATATTCAAATCACAACACATGCAAAAATAGGAAATCCGCACACGATCCCTACCTCTAGGACGTTGAACCGCGTTCTCTACTCGGCTCCGACCTTCTCTTTGCCTTTATTGGGCCTCTTGTCCACAGCTTCCATGCACAAACCATTCAAAGTACCAAGGTTACTCTCCTCTTTTACTTTAAATCAAAAACAGAAATAAGACAGAAGAAGAAGACCAATACTAACTAAAGAGCATTACTTACCTTCTTGGGATACCTAATCAAGCTCTACTAGTCCCCTTCTCAAAGCCAACACAAATGAATCACTCAAAACAGTGTAAAGAAGGAAGAAGAAACGAAAGAAAGAGCAGGGCAAAGGAAAAGAAAGAAACCAACGTGAAAAGAAGAAAGAAAAGAGCAGATGGTCTAAGTCAATCCAACAATTACCATGGTAATAAATGCCATCTACCCCAATTAATTACATAGTTATCTTCTTATTCCCTTTTAATTAATCCTAATCTCCTCTCTTAACTCTTAATCTCTTTTAACATAAATTAATCTATTGCCACTTGTCACTTCTCTACGGTGCCATGTGTCGCTCTCCTACAAAATTACAAATTAAAAAGGCCAATTAACTACCCTATCACTGAAGTGGTTCTGTCGCGCCCACGACGCTTGCCGCGCTCGCGACAGGACTCCCACGCACAACACTAGTCTTTCTTGAACCAAAATTCTATAATTCTTCTAGGGCTATTTCGGGGTGTTACAAATCTCTCCCCCTTAAGAAATTTCGTCCTCGAAATTTCCCCGGCTACCGAACAACTAACTCAATCTATATACTGTATAAACTAATAGGAGGACTTACCAGAAGATCCAATCAACGCCTCCACATCTTCAGCCGTCATGGCAAATACACGTTGCTGATCCTCGGGAAATGGCCTCTCGACTGTTTCCGATGGCGGTCTTTCAGCTCTACCTCGTCCTCTTCCACTTCTAACAGTCCCAGAAGCATTGCCTTTCTCTTTATTTACTTGTGATGCCATATTCTCTCTTGTTTTAGGACACTGAGCAAGGAAATGCTCTGTACTACCGCATTTGAAGCAAGCTCCAGTGAGCTTCCTACACTCGCCCCAGTGACGTCTGTTACAGTGCTCACATTCCGGTGTTGCACTTCCTCTACTATTAGGTGGCCTCACGCTTCCAACTGAGGTCGGTACTTGTGCCGATGCTTGCTCATCCTTTCCTCTTTTTACCGCTCCTGCTCCTTTACTAAAATTTTCATTTTCCCTTGGAAACCTTCTTTTCTGCTCTCTCTTTTGCTTTATCAATTCAGATTCCTCCATCTTCATCGCCGCTAACACCAATGGATAATAACCCACCGGCTGCAAAGCAACCATAGCAGACAAAGGTCCCCGAATACTCTCTCTTAATCCATCTTCAAATTGCCTACATCGAAAATCATCAGTTAACATTCCTTCTGGTACATATTTACTCAAACGAGTAAACTCTTTATCATATTCTGCAACAGTCATATTCTTCTGCTTGAAAGTCACAAATTCTTTCCATCTCGCATCTCTATATGCTTTGGTTACAAACTTGTCCCTAAACTCTTGAACAAAGAAATCCCAGGTTAACTCCATGGGTCTCTGAGGATTCCTCAAGATCAACTTCCACCAGTCATATGCTGCACCTTGTAGCAATGACACAGCGCAAGCTACTCTCTGGTTCTGAGGACAACTGATTTCTTGCAAAATTCTTCCTGTTTTCTCTAACCAGAATTCTGCTATCTCGGATTGATCCAAAGATGTCCCATGAAACTCTTCAGCTCCTCTCTTTCTTATCAAATCCGATGGTGTCCTTGGAGCTGTTAGTCTATCCAAAATCTGCACCAACCCTTGCATCAGCTCCGGGTTGTTCTGAACAACTCTTGCTCTTTCCTCTCTATCTTGTGCTTGTACATGTGGATCCACTCGAACCGGATTCACACTGCCTGTAGTCTCTCCTACATGCTCACTCGGGTCGGACTCCATCTAGACCCTACAAAACCAGCATCTGCATTAGGCCACATTCTAGACAACTCAAACATATACACTAGTACTATACTCTATCATCTTATAGTCCTGAACCAATTAACCTAGAGCTCTGATACCACTAAATGTAACACCCCCATACCCCCGGTAAGGGATATCGGGGCGCTACGCGGACATTTACGTATACATGTACATGCATTAGCGGAAGCGGTACTAATAAACAATTAAAAATGGGTTGGGCCCAAACAAAATTACTTTTATTATACATATAAACTATACATATACAAAAGTTATATAGTTCTTACATATTCGTTACATATACAAAATACATTTAACGATTATATGTCGAGACTAAACTCTCTATATACATAATGATGTTACTCAAAACACCTCAAACTCTAATTCTATCTTATACAAAATGGGTACATCAAAAAGCTCCTAGTGGCCCTCACTTGCAGATGAGCGCTTTCACTGGTCCGCACCTGTCAACCTACACGGAAACAAACATCCGTGCTAAGCGATAACGCTTAGTGGGGATGAAAATAATGCAAGGGACTTCTTTCGAAGTCACAAAACAAATTATCTATGCACTACATATATTAGTCAAAGCACACATGCATATATTTTCCCACTCATGTAAATCACGGATTCTAATTCATATAAACATAGCATTAATCTCGTGTACTTTAACATTTACTTATAACACTACATCTAATCATTTCATGTTCACTATACACTGGCAATAACAATAAGCCTGAATTCCTTTCATGGTGGATACGGGTAACTCTGGATACTGTTTCCAGTATCATACATGTGGAGAATTAACTCAAACTCTGTGAAATACACGAGGTATTCCGAACTCTGGGCACAATTAAGGCCAACTCTAGCAGCTGCACTCTAGCCCTTTATAAGCATGCTTATCTATCCACTATAACGGTAATCAGGCTCTAACAACTCATATACTGTGCACTGATATCAATTTATTTACTATAATTCAAATACATTTCATTACATGTATAACTTTTACAAATCATGTACATTTAAATACTACTAATCATATAAGAGGTTTAAAAGATAATTTAAAACCAAATACAAGCTAAATGATAACATACAAGACCCATTTAAACCTTTAACAATTCAAAACAGGAACAAAATGCCAAAACAAGACAAAACAGGCGGAAAAAGCTCACTGTCGCGATCGCGACTTGTGTCGCGCTCGCGACAGTAGCCCAAGGAAACAAGATCGTCGCGAGGCGATCTCGCGATTGCGGCTCGCGACGATCTGCTTCTCTTCACGCCCACCTGGAAGAAAGATCACGGCGTGACTACCCCTCACGCCTCGTGACCGGATCCTCACAGCGAGAGAGGGACATCACGTGGCGTGATGCCATCTCACGCCTCACCGAGGGAAGGGTCACGGCGTGACTGCTCGTCACGTGACATGACTCTCTCCTCACAAAGAGAGAGACCTCACATGGCGTGATGCCATCTCACGCCTCACCAAGGCAGGGGTCACGGCGTGACTACTCATCACGTGACGTGACTCCCTCCTCACATTTCTGAAACCCAATTTTCAACTCGTTTCCCACGGAAATGAAAGACGCGATTCTGTCGCGACCTCAACTGGTGTCGCGCTCGCGACAGAAACGTTTTCCCCAATTCCAAAGGCAAAATACACACACCGATAAACTTAAACACAACCCAAACCGACTCTTTTATTTTCACATGCAACCACTCATCTTTTTAACATGTAATTGCCCTATCAATCATGCTCATAACTAATTATTCACTCAACTTACACAATTACTTTCAATGTTGAAACACTACAAGCAATCAGAATGATTTCACACACTTACACCAACAATTGAGCTAATCAAGCTCCAAATACTTTTCTTTATACGACTACATCTCTATTGAAATATTCAAATCACAACACATGCAAAAATAGGAAATCCGCACACGATCCCTACCTCTAGGACGTTGAACTGCGTTCTCTACTCGGCTCCGACCTTCTCTTTGCCTTTATTGGGCCTCTTGTCCACAGCTTCCATGCACAAACCATTCAAAGTACCAAGGTTACTCTCCTCTTTTACTTTAAATCAAAAACAGAAATAAGACAGAAGAAGAAGACCAATACTAACTAAAGAGCATTACTTACCTTCTTGGGATACCTAATCAAGCTCTACTAGTCCCCTTCTCAAAGCCAACACAAATGAATCACTCAAAACAGTGTAAAGAAGGAAGAAGAAACGAAAGAAAGAGCAGGGCAAAGGAAAAGAAAGAAACCAACGTGAAAAGAAGAAAGAAAAGAGCAGATGGTCTAAGTCAATCCAACAATTACCATGGTAATAAATGCCATCTACCCCAATTAATTACATAGTTATCTTCTTATTCCCTTTTAATTAATCCTAATCTCCTCTCTTAACTCTTAATCTCTTTTAACATAAATTAATCTATTGCCACTTGTCACTTCTCTACGGTGCCATGTGTCGCTCTCCTACAAAATTACAAATTAAAAAGGCCAATTAACTACCCTATCACTGAAGTGGTTCTGTCGCGCCCACGACGCTTGCCGCGCTCGCGACAGGACTCCCACGCACAACACTAGTCTTTCTTGAACCAAAATTCTATAATTCTTCTAGGGCTATTTCGGGGTGTTACAGAATTTGTCTTTTTAAGCATTTTATTTTTTATTATTATTATTTTATTTGATGTAATTTGCAATAAATTAATTTATTTTTATTAACGTTAATTAAAAGTCACATAAAAAGTTTTAGATTAATAAATTGGGATTTTCTTAATAAAATGGGACCAATGTACTAATTTCAACCTATAAAAACTCAATTTTTTTAAAAAGAATAGTTAATTCTCTTAAAATGGGATCACTCATCCCAATTTTTTTTAAACACCAAAAATAGCTCTTCGATCAATTTAAGTGAAAATAAGGGAACCAATGTTCCTAATAAACGTCCCGATTTATGTATGATGTCTTTTATTGTATTCTTCTTGTGTAGTATTTATTTCGGGCCCTTGTAATTAATTTTGGGGCAATTCTATTCATTTATTTATTTATGCCTTTTTATTTTGGGGGATTGTTCTGTCCCATTTTTTCACTTGTAATTTTTTATCGCATTTTTTATTGCTTTTTTTACTGCTTTTTCAAAAATGCTTTAAATGCGCTTTAAATTTATTGTATGATCATGTGAGATAAGAGATGGAATTTCAATTGCTAAAAACTCATTTATCACTTAACTTAAAGTATTAATAAGAGTGAAGTTCCGAACACCTTCTCTGGTTTAAGATCTCCGAAGTTAGATGAACTTTTCCAATTTCTTGTAAATTGGGTGGCGACTCCAAAATAGCTCAAAGGTGCCTAAATGCTTCATGGGATTAGATGATCTTTCCAGTGTTCTACTAGAAAGAGGTGTCCAAAATATCTCATGATTGTCCAAGATCAAAAGACGCAAACCCTCTCGGGCCCTAAAAGCGGGCACCCGGAAAGCGGCCGGGTTCGGTGCGCATCACAGTGGCAACTCTACTGGGGACTTTAAAACTTTGCTCCGAAACTGTCTCGGTTAATAATATAATTGGATTTTTTTATAAATTAAAATTTTATCTCTCTTCGAAAAATTCCATTACATCCATGCTAGAGCTTTAGAACTATGCTAGTTTGGTCCCCGGTGCATTCCCGAAGCATGACCCTATATTCACTCAATGTGGGGAAGTGTTAGGGATAATCACTAGCCCAAGCCTTGTACCTTATAGTATATCAAATAGAGACCCAATCGGTCGTTATGCTCGTAATGAGCTAGACCCGTTGGCAGGGACCATGCTTGGGTAGCCCTAAAGTATCGTCACCCTTGACCAAAGCTCATGTAATGGCAATAGATACTTCCCCTAGGTGATATGCTCCTTAATACAATACTTGCTATGTTGGCCATTATATATTGAATAAAATCAACCAAATTAAATGGTCTTTTATCAAAGGCTTTCATGCCCTGATGAGCCCATCTTAATATGGTTGAAATGTTTGAATATATAAAAGCCAAAACCCATACGTATGTACAATAGACAAGAGATGTTACGCTGTCAATTTTTCACCGTGTACCGTGCGCGTTCATCGGGTTCTCTTTTGACCCATGGACGAGGCCCACCTAGGAAAGAGAATACACTACCTCATGTGTGGGAGTGATAAGGTTAGAAGGATCTATCTGTTTGTATATGCTTGTCAATACTGCATTAACATGATCATGCATTGTATATGCATCATCCTAATAGTTCAAATCTTTCAGCCATCATAGATTCACCTAAGTGGACCAGGGGTTCTAACGGTCGGCTAGTGAGGATAGATCTGCCCCTTGGATTGATAAAATTAGTGTCTAACTAGAATTTTGAGCCACTCTCAACTGCCAGGGATCATCCATAGAATCACCAATGGCAGAGGAGACCGGAGCTTTGACAACTCAAGATCTTGCTAGGAGACTAGAGGATTTTGAGCGAAGAATGTTAGAAATGATGGGCGCTATGGCCTATAGGATTGCTCATCCTCCTGCTCCACAACCACAGTTGCTCCACAACCCCTAATGGTCCATGCTGGGGGGCAAGTTGAACCGCCTACTGGTGGAGAAGCCCCTTTTATAATTAATGCTGCCCTCCAACCTGTCAATGAGCATAGGGCTGAGTGCCTGTTGAGCAAAGAAGGGCAATAATTCCCAATCCCAATGATAATTTTATGATAGAGGAGGAAGATGAAGAGGCAGTAGCACCTCAATTTGTGGGGGCTAGAGCACCCAGGGCAGAGGATGAGGCGATGAGAGGGATGAGGCAACAGATTGAAACAATCACCCGCATGCTATCAGCCGAAAAAGGGGATCAACCCTGAAGACAGAGATTTAGGGGATGAAGAGCTATTGCCCCAAAGGTATAAAATGCCTGAGCTGCCGAAGTTTGATGATACTTCGGATCCATCTGCACATATTAAGCAGTATACCCTGGTGATGAAAGGCACAAGGTTGACTAAGAAACAGAAAGTGAAATATTTCTGCCTTAGTTTGGTGGGTTCGGCTGTGAACTGGTACTATGGGTTAGACAGAAGGTCTAAGGAAGATTAGGACCTTTTAACTGAGGAGTTCATAAAGCAGTATGACTGCAGCACCAGAATGGAGGTTACCTTAAAGGATCTCGAGCTCTTATAGTAAAAGAATGATGAGTCGTTCCATGAATACCTTACAAGATGGAGAAATGGGGTCATGGAGATGAAGAGAAAGCCTGACACTGCTAACCAAATTAGGCTATTTATCAGGAACTCTTGCCCTTACTTGAGGAACTTGCTAAGCTTTAAGGGGCTCAGAGACTGAGAGTCGCTTAAGGACATTGCTGTAGAAGCTGAGGGGGCTTACCTAGAAAATAAAACAAGCCAACATAACTTTTCTAGGAAAGGTTATGGCAACCAATCAGGGTACAAATCAAGCAGTACGAGAAGCAGCAATAATAGAAGTGGTAAGACGGCCGAGGTTTCAGCCACCGAGGTTGGACAAGGTTAGAGGTACTACTCTAATTTGGGCCGCTCTCTGTCTTGGATATTAGAGAAATTGACAAAAGAAGGCAAGCTGAGACCATTGCCACCCAGGCCAGCCATGAATCAAGGAAAGCCGAGGTGATTAATACCGCGCTTACCATCAACACATTAGGCATTTAACAGATTACTGTCAAACCTTAAGGAACAAAATTCAAGATCTTATTGATTCCAAGGAGATCACTGACCTTGAGAAGAGAGACAAGAAGAAGAGGGCAGGGTATAATGCAGTCCCCCCACCATGAATGTGATCGGAGGAGAAGAATATGTTTTTAGTTGCTTTTTATTCCAAGAACACTTTTTATGACAATATTTGCAATGTTGGTTATTTTAATAAAATGAACAATCTTGCATATTTGTATAGTGTCTCTAATGATTTCATTTCTCATGATCACGATGCATTCATTTTTTATATTAATTCAATTAATACGATTACATTTAATCTCGAAACTTTAGAAAACCCAAAGAAAATCTTGATAGCATCTGATATAACTCCTGAAGAGAGGAAAAATCTGAGAGCTGAAAATAAAAATAGAAAGTAGTGAAAAAAACTAGTTGCAATTAGGGGATTGGATAAAAACTCACTAAGAGTACTAGAACCTTTCTGATTACCCGTCAAAGCGATCCTTGGATAAGACGAAACCTAGAAAATGATTTAGGCAGCCCTTCTTTGTATAGCTCTCTAAATGACTGCTTTCTACCTTTATTTCGCAATCGCTTGCTAGCCCGTTGAGCTTTTATGGAGGCATGCTAAATGCGTGCCAATTTTGTTGTTACACATGTTAAAACTGTCCCCTCGTCTAAATTGATTTTTGCCTCCCCTTAGAAGAATGGCAGCTCTAGAAGGGATGGATGTACGTTTTAACAATTCTTTGGGTTACCAAAAATTGCCCTGGTAAGGATGAGTTTACACTTTAGGAAGAGGGTTTAGTCATGCACGAAATACATGAGCTCACGAGAAAAGCGAAAAAAAAAGAAAAAGATAGGAGAAAAGTGAAAAAAAAAAAGAAAGAAAAAAAAGAAAAGGAAAAAAAGGAAAAAAAAAAGAAAGAAAAAGTAGAGCTCAAGATAGTAATCTCTTGATGAGTTTATGTGGCAATCACTTTAACTTAATTGTTATTCTGAGCTTGATGAGTTAAAATTATTATCAAATCCAAATTCAAGAACATCTTTATCGTACGCAATTGAGCTGATAATGGTCCTCCAATCAGTCAGGTAAATGTTACGGCCCTCACGCGGGAGTCCGCACCTTGATTGCGGCAAAATCATGTGTGAGGCCGCGCCTCGCATGCGTCCTTCGCACAGGATGCAGCACCGCGTGAGACGAGGTCGTGCACGACACCTCATGGCTTTTCACACAAGCATTGTGCATCGTACACATTGCCAGCAGGCATCGCGCAGGGCACGCAATGGCGAGCCGCCGAAACACCCAAAAATGGAAAAAATAATTTTTATGTAAATAAAGAGTTTCGATAAGGAAATCATCACTTCTAACCCTTTTTGCTTGTGAACAAGCATCATTTTCATCCCCGGGTAACCTTGGTCTGGACTGTCGCAGGACCCGGTGTCTATAGCTGCAGCACGAGGTGAAAAAAAAAGGGTGCAACAGGAGGACTTCCCAAGAGGTCACCCATCTTAGTACTACTCTTGCCCATGCACATTTAACTTAGGAGTTCAGATAGGATCCGGTATATTAGTGCTGGTATGATAGCACCTATCATGTTATGCGCCGTTTTCGTACAGCGCACGTAAAGGGAGACAAAAATGTAGTAATGAAATCGACTTGTCCAGTGACGCGATCTCAGCAAGTATACTGAATCGGCAAGTAATATAGTGGGGTAAAATTAAGACCCCGAATTATCGTACCCAAGGGACTGTGTGTGCAAGCAATGAGAATCAAGAGTATGCTAAAGAATTCCCAATTGTTTGAATTGATTTAGTTGTCTATTGATTAAAAATAAAGAATTTAAATAACTAAAATAAGCAAGCAGAAATAATCAAATTAAATTGACGTCAAAAATTGAAGAAATAAAATGATGGAAAAATTAACCAGATAAGAATTCAAATTAGACGAACGTTGCTCGGGTTCACTCATCCACCCCATACCCAAATGTGAATAAAATTACTCTAAGAACCAATTATGAAAGAAATCGGGACAACCCTCTTAACCCAGGCTTCCCAATTCGGAGTCAGCCACTCTAATTATATGACATCCCAAACCGGAGTCAGCCACATAACTAGCCTATGCACGGGTCTAAAATCCTAAGCTTGGTTTATTTTCCCAATACGGAGTCAAATAACCCAAAACTTAATTATTTCACTCACCATTCTAGTCTTAAAACATAACATTCTGCACTTCTAGATTCCCAATCAGAGTCATCCACAAGACATGGCAAGAATGATAAGAACTGAATGTAAATGATAATGGTATCCAATCCATACAACTCAATAACCAACTAAGATACATGAAATAAATCAATTATCAAAACTGGAAATTAACTTAAAAGAATAAATTCCATGAATTAATAATAAGAACCAGTGAAATAAACCATTCAATCATATATATAAATTCAAAAGATGTTCAGAATTCACATCATGGGTAGGGGATTCAAATATCCCCCAAACAACTAAAAGACTACTCACAATCCATTACAAAATCAAAAGGAAAGAGGAAAGAATAAACCCAGAAATTCATTAAGGCGTAAATCCTGGTTGAATCCCACGTTCTTCGATCTCCTTCTTCAAATCTTCAATGGAGAAAAATTCTGAAAATTCTAATATAAAAACTGTGTATTGAAATTAAACTAGGTGTTTCGAATGTAAAAACTCTTGATTTGCAAATTAATTCTAAAGATAAAATTGAAAACCTAAATTAAGAACAAGAGAAAAATCCCCAAAATTCTAGTTCTAAAACCCTAGTATGAGAAAAGGCTGCCAAATATCCGAACTCCTTGCCCAAACAGCAAAACTTTTCTTTTTATATCCCGAGGGGTCACGGTGGTAACTAGATTGGTTGCCACCGTGAGGGTGTCAAGAAAGTGAATCTGGCTTGCATGTAGGATAGGGATCACGGTGGTAACCAGATTGGTTGCCACCGTGAGATGCTCAAATTTCACTTCTGTTCAGGAATTCCCTATGTCACGGTGGCAACCAGATTGCCTTGCCACCGTGAGGTACCTCCTCACTTGAATCTGCCTTGGTGCGAATTATGTCACGGTGGCAACAAATCTGGTTGCCACCGTGAGGTACTTCTTGCCTGCATTCTGCCTGAAGGATAAATATGTCACGGTGGTAATGACATTGGTTACCACCGTTACCCATAGTATGCCTGTATTCTATTTTTCTTTCCTCTGCATGTCACGGTGGTAACCAGATAGGTTGCCACCGTGAGGTACCTAAGAAAATGCTGCAAACAAAAATCAAACTTAATCAAAAACTAACAAAAAAGCATAAAAATTCTAATTTCACTAAGATTGACAAAATTAATCTAAAGTAAGTATATCACGACAATAAACACTACTAAACACCCAAAAATTATACGAAAATACTATCAAATCTAAATATTAAATTGAAGTTATCATCCAGCTACAAATAAAATCTCTATTAACGAATGCCTCATTCAAATGCTAAACTAAAAGATAATGGTCTTAAAATCATAAAATTATTTTTCGAGCGTGTCTGAATATTTTGTACAAACTCATTTATACTCTATTGCATCGACTTCGGATCTCTTGTAACAATATTTTCAAAAAGCGATATATATGATGTTCCAAAATATATTATTTTTATTCTTTACAGAGGGCTGGATCTGAAAAATTCAGAGTGGTTGCGGATCGATTTGGTCGACTTTTTCAGTTTGGGGGCTAAAATGAAAATAGGGCCGTAGAAATTGAGGGGATTTTCTTCATTCAAATGCTAAACTGAAAGATAATGGTCTTAAGATAATAAAATTATTTTTCGAGTGTGTCTGAATATTTTGTACAAATTCATTTATACTCAATTGCATCGACTTCGGATCTCTCGTGATAATACTTTCAAAAAGCAATATATATGATGTTCCGAAATATATTATTTTTATTCTTTACGGGGGGCTGGATCCGAAAAATTCTAAGTGGTTGCGGATCGATTTGGTCGATTTTTTCAGTTTGGGGGCTAAAATGAAAATAGGGACGTGAAAATTGAGGGGACTTTCATAATTAACCCATAATAAGAATTTTCTTTGTTATATATCTAGATAAAAATAATAAAATTAAGAAACGGCAAGACAGACTTATATTACAGTGTTTTGTTGCGTTAAATATTGAAGAGAAGCTAAAAAAAGTAATTTCTTTGAACAAAAACCTGTATTTCCGTTAGTTATAACAAGAATTAATGAAGGGGGGGGGGTGCATTTATAATTGAAATTCCCCTAAAAACTTCAGGAGTTCAGTTGTTATGTTCCGAACAAAAGGGTTCTAACTGTTAATTGATTCGAGAGTTGGGGGTGGGTTTCTCCATAGCTATCCTTGAAATATAAATGCCCGAAACGCACACAAACATGTTAAAAACAGAGCTTAAGAATTTCTCGGTGTATCCAAGACGGGAAAAGCTCCCCTGCGGCCATCCCCATCTCATCCTTCGCATTGTCTCGGTGCCGATCTGTGGAGGAATGTTCCCGGAGGATGCTAGAACCAGAGGCCTCAGTTCCATTTCATAGCCCCTAGCGGGAGATATGCGTGAAGTGGAAGCAAAAAGAGAGGGAGAGGAAAGGGCTGCAGGACGAGGCGAAAAAAAAAGGGTGCAACACAAGGACTTCCCAATAGGTCACCCATCTTAGCACTACTATCACCCAAGCACGTTTAACTTCAAAGTTCTAATGGGATCCAATGCATTAGTGATAGCACGATCACACACATCAAGTTATGCGCCGTTTTCCTATATAAGTTCTCGGAGGATGATAGCGTCGGAGGCTTCGGTTCTGTTCTAGAGTTCCGAGCGGGAGATATGCGTGAAGTGAAAGCAAAAAGAGAGGGAGAGGAAAGGGCCGCAGCACGAGGCAAAAAAAAAGGGTGCAACAGAAGGTATTTCCAAAAGGTCACACATCTTAGTACTACTCTCGCCCAAGTACGTTTAACTTCGGAGTTCCGATGGAATCCGAGGCATAAGTGCTGATATGATCGCACTCGCCATGTCATCCGCCGTTTTCGAACATAAGGTCTCGGGCGTCGATGCGAATTTCTCGACGCATCAAACGATTTCTGCACAGACGCTCGAAACACTCATGAACGTGGTTAAAACAAAACTCCGGCTCTCGTAAAGTGAGACAAAAATGTAGTAATGAAATCGTGTCGCTCTCTATGAATGAATGCTTCATTCAAACGCTAAGCTAAAAGATAATGGTCTTAAGATCTTAAAATTATTTTTCGAGCATGTCTAAATATTTTGTACAAACTCATTTATACTCTATTGCATCGACTTCGGATCTCTCGTGACAATATTTTCAAAAAAAATATATTTGATGTTCCGAAATATATTATTTTTATTCTTTACGGAGGGCTGGATCTGAAAAATTCTGATTGGTTGCGGATCAATTTGGTCGATTTTTTAAGTTTCGGGGCTAAAAAGAAAAAAAGACCGTAGAAATTGATGAGATTTTCGTATTTAACCCAAAATAAGAATTTTTTTTGTTACATATCTAGATAAAAATAGTAAAATTTAGAAACGGCAAGACAGACTTATATTACAGTGCTTTGCTATGTTAAATATTGAAGAAAAGCTAAAAAAAAGTTATTTATCTGAACAAAAATTGGTATTTCCGTTAGTTGTAACGAGAATTATTGAAGGAGGGGCATTCATAATCGAAATGCCCCTAAAAACGTCAGGAGTCCGGTTACTACGTTTCGAACGAAAGGGTTCTAACTATTAATTGATTTGAGCGTCGGGGGTGGATTTCTCCGTAGCTATCCTCGAAATATAAATGCCCGAAACGCACACAAACATGTTAAAAATAGAGCATAAGAATTTCTAGGTGTATCCAAGACGGGAAAAGCTCGCCTGCGGCCATCCCCAACTCATCCTCCGTGCTTTCCCGGAGCCGCTCCGCAGAGGGATGTTCCAGGAGGATGCTAGCGCCGGAGGCCTCGGTTCCGTTTCAGAGCCCCGAGCGGGAGATATGCATTAAGTGGAAGCAAAAAGAGAGGGAGAGGAAAGGGCCGCTGCACGAGGCGAAAAAAAGGGTGCAACACGAGGACTTTCCAAGAGGTCACACATCTTAGTACTTCTCTTGCTCAAGCACGTTTAACTTCAGAGTTCTTATGGGATCCGGTGCATTAGTGCTGTTATGATCGCAACCATCATGTCATGCGCCGTTTTCGTACATAAGGTCTCGGGCGTCGATGCGAATTTCTCGACGCATCTAACGATTTTCGCACAGACGCTCGAAACACTCATGAACGTGTTGAAAATAAAACTCCGTCGCACGTAAAGGGAGACAAAAATGTAGTAATGAAATCGGGTCGCTCTCTTCAGACTTGTCCAGCTACAAATAAAATCTCTATTAATGAATGCTTCATTCAAATGCTAAATTGAAAGATAATGGTCTTTAGATCATAAAATTATTTTTTGAGCGTGTCTGAATATTTTGTACAGACTCATTTATACTCTATTGCATCAATTTCGGATCTCTCATGATAATATTTTCAGAAAGCAATTTATATGATGTTTCGAAATATATTATTTTTATTCTTTATGGAGGGCTGGATCCAAAAAATTCATAGTGATTGCGGATCGATTTGGTCGATTTTTTCAGTTTGGGGGCTAAAATGAAAATAGGGCCGTAGAAATTGAGGGGATTTTCGTAATTTACCCATAATATGAATTTTCTTTGTTATATATCTAGATAAAATATAGTAAAATTTAGAAACGAAGACAGACTTATATTACAGTGTTTTGCTGTGTTAAATATTAAAGAAAAGCTAAAAAAAGTCATGTCTCTGAACAAAAATCGGTATTTCCGTTAGTTATAATGAAAATTATTGAAGGAGGGACATTAATAATCAAAATTCCCCTAAAAATGTCAGGAGTCCGGTTGCTACGTTCCGAATGAAAGGGTTCTAACTTTTAATTGATTCGATCGTCGGGGGTGGGTTTCTCCGTAGCTATCCCTGAAATATAAATGACTGAAGCACACACAAACATGTTAAAAATATAGCATAAGAATTTCTCGGTGTATCAAAGATGGGAAAAGCTCGCCCGTGGCTGTCCCCATCTCATCCTTTGCGCTGTCCCGGAGCTGATCCGCAGATGGATGTTCCCGGAGGATGCTAGTGCCGGAGGCCTCGGTTTCGTTTCAGAGCCTCAAGCGGGAGATATGCGTGAAGTTCAAGCAAAAAGAGAGGGAGAGGAAAGGGCCGCAGCACGAGGCGAAAACAAAAAGGGTGCAACACGAGGACTTCCCAAGAGGTCACCCATCTTAGTATTACTCTCGCCCAAGCACGTTTGACTTCAAAGTTCTGATGGGATCCAGTGCATTAGTGCTGGTATGATCGCACCCGTCATGTCATGCGCCGTTTTTCTACATAAGTTCTCGGAGGCTGCTAGTGCCGAAGGGCTCCGTTCCGTTTTAGAGCCCCGAATGGGAGATATGTGTGAAGTGGAAGCAAAAAGAGAGGGAGAGGAAAGGGCCGCAACACAAGACGAAAAAAAAGTGGTGCAATACGAAGACTTCCCAAGAGGTCACACATCTTAGTACTACTCTCGCCCAAGCACGTTTAACTTTTGAGTTCTGATAGGATCTGATGCATTTATATGGGTATGATTGTGCCCGTCATGTCATGCGTCATTTTCGTACATAAGGTCTCGGGTGTCGATGCGAATTTCTCGATGCATCGAACTATTTCCGCACAGATGCTCGAAACACTCATGAACGTGCTGAAAACAAAACTCCGACGCATGTAAAGGGAGAGAAAAATGTAGTAATGAAATCGGGTCGCTCTCTTCACACTTGTCCAACTACAAATAAAATCTCTATTAACGAATGCTTCATTCAAATGCTAAACTGAAAGATAATGGTCTTTAAATCATAAAATTATTTTTCGAGCGTGTTTGAATATTTTGTACAAACTCATTTATACTCTATTGCATTGACTTTGGATCTCTCGTGACAATATTTTCAAAAAGCAATATATATGATGTTCCGAAATATATTATCTTTATTCTTTACGAAGGGCTGGATCTGAAAAATTCTGAGTGGTTGCGGATCGATTTGGTCGATTTTTTCAGTTTGGGGGTTAAAATGAAAATAGGGCCATAGAAATTGAGGGAATATTCGTAATTAACCCATAATAAGAATTTTCTTTGTTATATATCTAGATAAAAATAGTAAAATTTAGAAACGACAAGACAGACTTATATTACAGTGTTTTGCTGCGTTGAATATTGAAGAAAAGCTAAAAAAAGTCATTTCTCTGAACAAAAACCGGTATTTCCGTTAGTTATAACGAGAATTATTGAAGGAGGGGCATTCATAATCGAAATGCCCCGAAAAACATCTGGAGTCCGGTTGCTACGTTTCGAACAAATGAGTTCTAACTGTTAATTGATTCGAGCGTCGGGGGTCGGTTTCTCAATAGCTATCCCCGAAATATAAATGCCCGTAGCGCACACAAACATGTTAAAAATAAAGCATAAGAATGTCTCGGTGTATCCAAGACGGGAAAAGCTCGCCCGCGGCCGTCCCCATCTCATCGTCCGCTCTGTCCCGAAATCGATCCACGGAGGATGCTAGCGCTGGAGGCCTTTGCTCTATTTCAGAGCCTCGAGCGGGAGATATGCGTGAAGTGGAAGCTAAAAGAGAGGGAGATGAAAGGGCCGCAGCACGAGGTGAAAAAAAAGGGTTCCACACGAGGACTGTAACACCCCGACTTGAACCTATAAGTTCTAGTTAAATTTTTGTCGGATTGTATTAAGCTTAAGAGTAATTGTGTGTGAGAGAGTTCTGTCGCGAGCGCGACTAGCATCGTAGGAGTTTGACATGTGGCAAGAAGAGAGAGGGACACTTGGCAAGAGACTTAAGTGTGTTGTTTATATTAGAGTGACAAGTGGCTTTGTAGGGAAGAGACACTTGGCATGGGATATTTGTTTTGAGATAATTAATAGTAATTAGTGGCATTTAAGTGGGTTTGTTGGCTTTCGATGAGCTTTGACCGGCTGCCCTTGGTTCCTCTTTAGTTTTCTTTGCTTTTGGCAAGCCGTGCTCCTCTTGCCTTGCCATTTCTTTCCTTCTCTTCTTCATTTGCTTTGTTTTTTTTAGTGAACCGCTTGGATTGGTTTAAAGAGTAAGAGAAGAGGTAAGTTTGGTTGGTTTTCCGATCTAACCTCTTTTTACTTTCTGTTTTTGATTTAAAGTGAGAAGAAGTTTAAGTCAAGTGTTTTCTATATGATTTTGTTGAAGCTGTGGACAAGAAATTGGATAAAGGGAAGGAGAAGATCGAAAACGAGTAGAGAATAGAGATTGAGCTTCCTAGAGGTCGGGATCGCGTGTGATTTTAACTTTGGTTTATTTTGATTGCTTGTGGTGTTTATGATATATGTGTGTATATATGTTTATGAGTATGTGACTTGAAGTGTTGATGATAAAGTTTGGTTTTGGCAAATTCTGTCTATTTTGCATCTGACTTTTGTAAAGTGTTTTTATCATAAATAGAGTTTTAGACCTCTAAATTGAGTGATTGTTAAGCCTTCAGAACCACGACTTCAATACCTATAAAAGTATCAGAAATGACCTTGATCAACTTATGGCTCTAAGACACTGAAAATTGGCCAAAACAGAGGTGTCTCTACTTTGGCCGGTTCATTTGAGTATTTTGGATTGTTTAGGTCATATCTTACATTATCGATGTCCAATTGACCTTAAAATTTTTCCATTTGAACGATAACTTTCTATAGAACAATTGTTAAGAAGGATACTTTACCTAAAAATGACGTTTAGACATTGGTTTAGGCGATTCAAGTTTAATGTCAAAAGCAGTCCTGTAGAGGGTAGCTTCTGTCACGAGCGCAACAGAACATGTCACAAGAGTGATTTTCTTCTTCATTTAGAGCCCATGGTTAGCATGAATTAATTCCCCACCTTTACCCTCAACTAATTTGTATATTTTTAGGTGTTTTTCTTTTTGAATTGAACCCGTTTTGCACTGAAACATTTCCGGGGTCTATACCATGCATGTTTAGGTTTATCCAATGATTCTCTTCTTGACTTGCTTTGTATGATTTCTCCTTCATGCATAGTTTAAACTTACTTGTTACCTTTTTATAGTATAATGAGAGTTTTGTATTGATAATTATTGACATGGTAGTGTTTCGAATTGTGATCTGACGGGTCCTCGGCAAGTGTACCGAATTGACAAGTAATAAAGTGGGGTATAGTTAGGACCCCGAGTTATCGTACCCAAGGGAACAAGGATTGTCCAGTTAAATATCTATAGATGAGTGAATTTGAGATGTCCCCAATTTGTTTGGTGGAGAAAACTAAACTAAGCAAGAAAATAAATTAACAATTAAATATAAAATTGGTCATCAAGAAATTACTCAAGGATGAAATTAAATGCTTAGGAAATTCTATCCTCATAGATGTAACTGAAAATTGGTAAAACAATATAACATGAAATTCTGGACAACCCAACTGAACCCAAGCCTACCATATCCATGGATTAAGCTATTCTAATTAATAAACCTACCATATCCCTGGATTAAGTCTATTAATTAGCTTAAGCACGGGTTACCAAATCCTAGATCTAAGACAACCTACCTTCCCTGGATTAAACTATCTTAAACCTATTTATTCCTCACTATTCTTAATCTAATAACATCAACACCCACAAACCAACCTACCATCCCTGGATTAAGCTGGAAAGATAAATGTCAATATTAAAAGAACAGAGCATTTGCACAAACAATAATTTCCGGATTTAGCTCCAATCATCATTATAATTGCAAAACAATATATAACAAGAGGAATAAAAGAAAACATGAAAATATTTATTAAATCCAAATATCCAAAATACAAATACGATTCAAGAACTCCCAAGCATGATTAACTACTCTAACATCAAGAATATGAGCATAAAAGATGGAAAATTAGAGTTTAGGATACACCCTTGATGAGAGAGAAAATAGATCTTGAAGTTCTTGTTCTTCAACCTTGGAATCCACTTGAATCCCCAAAATCTAGATTTAAACTAAATTGATCTAAATTATTTAAGAAGGAAATTTCAATTCAAAATTAAATCTAAGTTAAACAGAATTTAAAAGGAAAATTAAAACATGAAAATAAAATAAATTGTTGCTGGAAATTAAAGAAAAATAAACCTAAGTCTACTACCTAAAGGAAAAAAATAAAGGAAACAAGAACTAAAACTAAAAACTAAAACTAAGCTGCCTCCTTCTTTCAGCAGCGTTATTTTCTTTTAATACTGAAGAAAAGCACAGCTGTGCTTTGATAAGCACAGCTGTGTCCTAGGAGTAATTGGCGACTTAGGGTTTCGTTGCGTGCGCAATGGCTGGTGGAAAATATGCGTGACACAGCTGTGCTTTGCGAAGAAGCACAGCTGTGCTTCTGGGCGAGATTTGCGTCGTCGTTCCTCATCTGCGCGTGCCTCCTTCGCGTGACACAGCTGTGCCTTGCGAGCTTGCACAGCTGTGTCGCTTAATTTCACGCTGTGCGCGCCTCTTCCTCTTCGTGGCACGACTGTACCTTGTGCCTGTGCACCTGCCACCCTCGAAAGCACAGCTATGCTTATGAAAAGCACGGCTGTGCTTTAGGCAAAATCTGCCTCTTTTGCATTATTTCTTCTAAAATCACCCAACAACCTCCAATTTAGCTCCGATTAATAATATAACACCTGAAAACATCCTAAAACTTATTAAAATTATAAAAACATTATAAATTAATAAAAATACAAAAACTCATTAATTATTATTAAAATTAAATAAATAAAACACATAATTAGGCCAATAATTAATCTAAAATATTAATATAATTGCAACTTATCAACTACCCCAAACTCAAACCTTTACTCGTCCTCGAGTAAACTGAATGAACCACATTCTCAATCATCTTAATCTCAACAAAAGAAAGTAAGGAGTCATTCTCAATTAAGGAACAAGAAAATAGGTTTGCAAATACCAATGCTCACTAAATAACAAATAAACACAAGAACATACTAAACAATTTCTGTGTGTGTGTGCAACAGGCCAAAACAGAATTTTTATCATTTAAAAACAAAACTTCTAGATACAATACTGGGAAAATGAATCAATTCGAATGCATGAATGCACTCATGGCTTTTCACTCAAAGCTCAAGAAACACCATATGCCTCTTCTTACGTACCAAACCTTACTAAAAGGTCATCTCCACTAAATAGAACAAGACAAAACAAAGAATCAAGAGGTCTTACATTTTGGTTGTAACGTTAGGCTTAGGTAAATTGGCTAACAAAGAAAGATCAAGTCACTAGAGAAAAATAGCCACTACCTAAACAAAACACAATCACCCAACTGTACTAATAAATATTCCCAACTCAATTACATATAATCAAAATAAAATTGGCCTTAAAGACACCTTAGCATCATCAAACTCAACTCACAATAACAAATGCCACATAATATTCAACACCGATTTTCACAAGGCACTAGTTCAAGTCTCACTAAATTTTGTACCCCAAACTCACATTTTTCCCAATCAGCTAGGAAAAACTTACAATGCTTCTTCTTTTTCAAATTTTTTTTTATTTATTATTATTATTATTTTTGGAAGCATAAAAACCAACTAGCCATTAACAATAAATAAAGTACTTAATTCGTCTATAAATCCCAACAAGAACTAAACTTGAGCTCCAATTTTTAAAAGACCAATAAACCACTTAAATCACATTCCTCTATATCAACCCCAAACTCATTTCTTTAAATGGGCTCAACTCTCCATTACACACACCAATCAATCCTCAAACAACAATTTACACCAAGAATTGACAAAATCTAAACTCCCTTTTATCCAAAATAAAAACCCAACCTTACTAGAGTGGCCACTCTTCTAAAGGGAGGCAAAAATCATTTAAGGCTAAAGGTAGTTTTAATATGTGTAACAATAAAATAAGCACGCATTTAGCATACTAAATTGATAGGCTCAACGGGCTAACAAGAGATAATGAAATTAAGGTAGGAAAAGTCATTTAAAGTAGCTGTACAAAGAATGGTTGCCTAAATCATTTTCTAAGTTGTGTCTCATCTGAGGTCGCTTCGATGGGTAATCAGAAAGGTTCTAGTGCTCTTAGTGAGTTTTCATCTAATCCCCTAATTGCAACTAGATTTTTCTCAATTTTTGAAAACAGGCCCAAAGTGCTCAAAATTTAGAAATTGCAAAGTATAATCAAGGTTTACATGCAGTCTAACAAACAAAGATATAAACATGACTATTTCTCACTCAACTTAATATTGAATGAAACACAAATTTCTAAACCTGAGATCAAAATCATTCACAATTGAGAACTATTAGGACGAAATAAAAATTTAAATCGAAGGAAAATCAAAAAGAAACAACCATAAAAATATTTAGACACAAACTTGGCACAAACACGCCACAAACAACACAAACTTGGCACAAACACGCCACAAACAAAGCAAACTAACTAACAACTACTCAAACGCAACAAACTAAAAAGACAATAAAACAAAACAAATCTGGTTTTGGTTTGAAAAATTGAAATGGTACTCCACCCCAAACTCAAAATGTTGCACTGTCCTCAGTGCAAGAAAATGAAGTACACAGAGATAATTTTCAAAAATTTTCCCTATGCTGTGCTAAAACTCATTGCAATTTAAAATCAATTGCAAGCATCTCAAAAATGGCAAACATAAATTAATTACTGTGCAAAATTAACAACCATACAGAATTTCTGCATGCCACCTGTGCAAATTGAAGAAAATTCAAAACCTGTGCAATAATCCAATAATCACTGTGCAAAATGAAAGACTCTGAAATCTGTGAAATTTATAGCCAATACAAATAATATATATCCTATCACACGGCATTGGCTCAGCCACACAATTCCACAATATAATAAAGTAAATAAAATCATACATTGCCTGACTTCATCAATTTCATTAACTAAAATAAATAAATAAATATATACAAAATCTGTTGTGTACGAATCACTTCCTGAAATATATATACAATATATTACTGTGGTGGTCGTCTCAGATGTGGAGGAAACACAGTGGAAACAGGAGTGAAAAATCCACGAATCTCAACGCTCAACCTGTCCAACTGTGTCATAATCCTGTGCTGGAAGGATCCCAAAAATGCATCTCTCTGCTCAGCTCCCAGGACCATATCTCAGCGCACCTGCTCCATCTGAGTCTCAATAGAAGCCAGTCGCTCCCAAGCTCGATGTACAGATAAGTCCACGCCAGATATCATCTGGTCACTCTGAGAGGTAGCTGCCCTGACCTCCGCCAATCCTCTGCTCAGCTCATCCAATCTCTCCCACACCCTCTCCTGGAAAGATGCCTACTCCCTCCTCGACTCACTGAACGAATCATGAATCATGCTAACTGTAGTCTCAAACCGTGTCATCGTAGCAGTCATAGTCCGCATCTCCGATATCAAAGTCTGGACCACCGAAGCATCTAAATATGGAGCTGAGGGTGGAGGGGCTGTAGAAGAAGAGGGCTCATCATGCCCCTGAGCATACCGACTCATATCTGGAGGGGAGAAGGGAATATCACTCCTCCGTCTCACCCTCCTACTGGAAGTAGCTCTCTGTGGCGGAGGTGGTGGTGGAGCATCAGTATCGTGATCAGCTGGCGGGTGGGCATCATCAGAATCACCCTCTCCATCATCACCCAAGTCATGGGCCTCCATCTCCTCCGCTCTCCTAAGTCGATATCCACTCTCGGAAGAAGGATCCTCTATAGCGATCCTACATCTGAGCACTACCTCCTCATCAATCAAGTACGATGACCCTAAAGCTGGTCCCATGTCAGGAGTAGGCAGATGCAGGGCTCTCATGATCAAGGTGATCAATCCACCAATCCCGATCCTCTTCCCTGAAGTAGCGGTGGCTCTCTTCAGTTGCTTACACAACCAAGGTACGACATTAACTCTGGTGCCGGTCTCCATAGCATATAAAAAGAATAAGTCTGGTGTGCTCACATTGCTAGGACACCCTGGTCGCATGAACACTGATGAAGTCATCACTCGGTGTAAGTACTGATAGACTGGAGAGCGGAGCTTCGTTGACTTGGTGTTTCTCGCATGAAAATCCATATTGGGCTTCCCAATAATAGCCCAATGCACAGCTGAGTCACCCACAACATGCACCTCTCCATCCTCTGGCAACCTCAAGTATCTAGCCAGGTCAGAAATAGATAGAAAATAAGGGATATTGCGCACTCTAAACTGAATGGTATTCCGATCATCCAGAGATAACCTAGGAGAGTACTGAAACGTACTAAGGAACTCCAATGTTATCTCAGGATAAGTCGGACCATTCAGAGAAAATAACTCCTCCCATCCAATGTTCCTCAGCAAAGCTAATACCCTCTCTTGAATGCCCAGGTCAATGAGTGTCTTCATACTCATAAACCTACTCGAAATAATAATCTTCGCAGCCAGCTTGTTGAACAGGGTGCGCTGCTCTGGAGTCAACCAATCAGGAGGCTGAATTGGCGCTGATGGTTGCTCCTCTCTATTGCGAACCATGGTTCCTGAAAAAGAAAGTAACACTTTGTTCACAACATTCTTGGTTTCATTAAGCGCATACCACATCTATAACTAAATTGGAAGAATAATATCAAAACTCACCAAAACTCACAACAGAAATTTGCAAAATAAATATACTTTCTAGCTAATGATGATGCAAAAATTGAAACATTAAGCATAAGGCAAATGTATAAACATATTAAAGTACAAATTCTATGCACAAAATAGAGAAAATTGAAAAATTGCACAAATTAGAATTTAAAGAAATTGAAAATGAAAAGCACAAGGTGGAAAATAAAATACGCACAAGTAATTAATCATTGAAGTGCAAATGCCAAGAATAAAATAGATGCAATTAATGAAGAAAACTAGAGAACAATGCACAGTTTGCTTAATCAATGCTCTTTTCAAAGCAAAAATATGTAGGAACAATTCAAAGCTGCATGTAAATAAAACTATGAAAATTTGGCATCAATTGCAACTTCTCCTAATCCCATCAAGTTGGGAACTAGCAAACATGCATTTACCTCTACACAATAAAGCACAATTACCAATTGCATCTACATTACAAGCTTAAAAGCAAAAGCAGCAGCAACATTAAAACAAAAGAATGTCAAGCATGATCTCAAGTAATTCAACCTTAATCTTGCATTTCTCCCTATTCATGTTATGCTCAAATAAATAAATGCAATAAAAACATTTCATTATCCCTGCTGAAGTTTGCATTCCTGTTGTTCAATATTTTCCATTTCATGTGACAAATTACGAACAAATGCTAGTTAGATACTAAAAAATATAAGCCCAAAACTCAGATAGCATAGCTGCTTCAACAACCAGCAAAAAAGATATAAAAATTAAGCTCAAATGACTGACAATTCCTAAACAAACTTCTCTCTAAAAGTTGGCCAGACTCTTATCAGAGTAGCTGTTCAAATCAGCTCCAACAGTGCCACAATTAACAATTTTTCATGACATTGAAGTGCAAAATTCATGCTGTCCAGCTCTACATAATCCTCATAGTTCACATTGATAATTTCTACAATAATTCATGCACAAAAATCATTGCACAGATCAAATACAAGTACAAAATTTCTTATGAACTTCCATTGAGGCCTTTAAACAAACAGCTGGTGTGCATTAAGCAAAGCTGAATTTATGTGACAAAGTTAACAATCCCAACACCCAAAAATCTGTATAAACACCCAAAGCAAACATCACAATTCACATTATCACATTTAAATATCAAAATCTTAGAGAAATTCAGTGGAATCAGATGCACATTTAAACAGCAACGTCTATACAGAAAAGGGGGAAGAAGTGTACCTGAGCTTGCCGAAATAATCTAACTAACTTAAAACAATTTGGAAGAGAAACAACAGGGCAGAGAGAGAGAGCTTCTAATTCTTTTAACCCAAAACAAAATCTGGAATTTTCTTGCAAAGATTTGGGAAGAAAATCAGAATCGGAACAAATAGGAAGGGAAATGCAAAATTAAAATGAAGAGAATTCCAATTAAGCTCCATACAAATGCACAAAATAAAAATTACCTGAGATGAGCTTGGATTATCAGTGAAGATCAAAGAGGAATTGAGAGAAAAATTTTAATTTTTGAAGAACAGGGGGGAAAAGAGGAAAAGAAAAGAGAAAGGAAGAAGAAAGAGGGCACAGCGTGTGTTAAAGGAGGCTGTGCGAAAACGCACAGCTGTGCTTTTGAAATAAGCACAGCTGTGCTTTTGAAAGCGCTGCGTTTCGGCGTGCGTTTAATTGAAAGCACAGCTGTGCTTTTGATTGAAGCACAGCCGTGCTTTACACTCAGCGCTTCGCACTGGCGTGTTTTAAATGAAAGCACAGCTGTGCTTTTTAAAAGCACAGCTGTGTTTTCGCGCTATACCTGATGCTACTGCCATCCTTGTCCCAATTTGCACTTCTTGGCTTCTTGCTCCTCAATTGAAATTTTCTTCCTTCTCAACTATTAATTTCCAAAACAATGAAACAAATCAAAACCAAATAACACAAAAATTAAATCCAACAAATCAAACATTAAAAATAACAAATTAACATTCTAACACACTAAAAATTTAAGGAATATTATTTTATAAAAATATATATAATAATTTTATTTTATTATTATTATTATTATTATTATTATTATTATTTTTTTATAGAATACTTTATTATTATATATATATATATTTTTTTATTTTTTTATTTTATTTATTTATTTTTTTTTATTTAAGAAAAAATAAAAATACAAATACAAACAACTAGTAATTAAAAATTAAAACATAAACACAGAAAATTTAATAGGAAGGGTTAAGAAAAATATAAGTTCTGGTTTATTGAGTCCCAGCTCGACTCATTTCACTCTCGGGTGGACGAGCTTGTGAACCAAATAATGGTCTTTCCAGTTTTTGCTCTTCATTTTCCCCCATCAGTAGGAGAAAATCATCGAAAGCTACCAAGGTGGGAAATTCCATGTCTTCGATGAAGTATGACTCCACCTTGGGTTCACTATACACGAACTCTACCGGCTCTTCAAGCCTAAATAAATCCTTCAAATGGACTGAATTCAGTGTTTCCATTTGAGAATCATTCAACTCTTGCTCCTTTGGTGCACTATCCTGCACAGAAAAATTGAAATTAGTTTCCAAAAAAACACAAGATTTTTCTTCAACAATAATTGGCTCCTTTTCTTTTTCATGCAACCCATCCTCAAAAATTTCAATATTCTCGTTAATCTCTATAGGTGCATGACTCAATTCACCACTATCTTTTTTATCACTCGAAGAGACAATTAAAATTTCTAACTTGGATTCCAAATTTTGGATCTCCAATTCTTGACTTCTTAATAGATTCCCTTGAGCCTTGATCCTTTCCTCTTGAAAGTTAATTGTAGCCTGCAACTCTCTCCTTTCTGCTTGGTATTCCCTCTCTCTACAATAATTGTAGTTTGAAAGACGTTCGATATGGGCAAAGTGATACTCTTGTGATACACATGAAGAGTGAGGATCTTCAAAAGACGGTGAATAGGTGACTGGTGAAGTTGAATACATTTGTCGTAACTCTTGCATCTCCCTCATCATATCATTCACTTGTTCTCGCAAAAGGAACAACTCATAATCTTGATCACTATCTTGCATCATTTTGAAAATGTCTCAAAATTTTCCTGCAAAAATAAACACCAAATTAAAATAAAAAGAAAAATAAAAACTCAAACTAACTCAACTAAAGATATAAAACAAACAACACCGTGTTCCCCGGCAACGGCGCCAAAAACTTGACGGGTCCTCGGCAAGTGTACCGAATCGACAAGTAATAAAGTGGGGTATAGTTAGGACCCCGAGTTATCGTACCCAAGGGAACAAGGATTGTCCAGTTAAATATCTATAGATGAGTGAATTTGAGATGTCCCCAATTTGTTTGGTGGAGAAAACTAAACTAAGCAAGAAAATAAATTAACAATTAAATATAAAATTGGTCATCAAGAAATTACTCAAGGATGAAATTAAATGCTTAGGAAATTCTATCCTCATAGATGTAACTGAAAATTGGTAAAATAATATAACATGAAATTCTGGACAACCCAACTGAACCCAAGCCTACCATATCCATGGATTAAGCTATTCTAATTAATAAACCTACCATATCCCTGGATTAAGTCTATTAATTAGCTTAAGCACGGGTTACCAAATCCTAGATCTAAGACAACCTACCATCCCTGGATTAAACTATCTTAAACCTATTTATTCCTCACTATTCTTAATCTAATAACATCAACACCCACAAACCAACCTACCATCCCTGGATTAAGCTGGAAAGATAAATGTCAATATTAAAAGAACAGAGCATTTGCACAAACAATAATTTTCGAATTTAGCTCCAATCATCATTATAATTGCAAAACAATATATAACAAGAGGAATAAAAGAAAACATGAAAATATTTATTAAATCCAAATATCCAAAATACAAATACGATTCAAGAACTCCCAAGCATGATTAACTACTCTAACATCAAGAATATGAGCATAAAAGATGGAAAATTAGAGTTTAGGATACACCCTTGATGAGAGAGAAAATAGATCTTGAAGTTCTTGTTCTTCAACCTTGGAATCCACTTGAATCCCCAAAATCTAGATTTAAACTAAATTGATCTAAATTATTTAAGAAGGAAATTTCAATTCAAAATTAAATCTAAGTTAAACAGAATTTAAAAGGAAAATTAAAACATGAAAATAAAATAAATTGTTGCTGGAAATTAAAGAAAAATAAACCTAAGTCTACTGCCTAAAGGAAAAAAATAAAGGAAACAAGAACTAAAACTAAAAACTAAAACTAAGCTGCCTCCTTCTTTCAGCGGCGTTATTTTCTTTTAATACTGAAGAAAAGCACAGCTGTGCTTTGATAAGCACAGCTGTGTCCTAGGAGTAATTGGCGACTTAGGGTTTTGTTGCGTGCGCAATGGCTGGTGGAAAATATGCGTGACACAGCTGTGCTTTGCGAAGAAGCACAGCTGTGCTTCTGGGCGAGAGGGGCGAGATTTGCGTCGTCGTTCCTCATCTGCGCGTGCCTCCTTCGCGTGACACAGCTGTGCCTTGCGAGCTTGCACAGCTGTGTCGCTTAATTTCACGCTGTGCGCGCCTCTTCCTCTTCGTGGCACGGCTGTGCCTTATGCCTGTGCACCTGCCACCCTCGAAAGCACAGCTGTGCTTATGAAAAGCACGGCTGTGCTTTAGGCAAAATCTGCCTCTTTTGCATTATTTCTTCTAAAATCACCCAACAACCTCCAATTTAGCTCCGATTAATAATATAACACCTGAAAACATCCTAAAACTTATTAAAATTATAAAAACATTATAAATTAATAAAAATACAAAAACTCATTAATTATTATTAAAATTAAATAAATAAAACACATAATTAGGCCAATAATTAATCTAAAATATTAATATAATTGCAACTTATCATGATCCTGGTAGTGTTAAGTATGGTGTTTTGAGTCATCGAGTCAAGCCTGAAGTGTCAATGCAGTGGATAGATAAGCATGCTTATAAAGGCTTAGAGTGCGGCTGCCACAGTGACCTTAATTGGTTTAATGACGAATACCCAGAGTATTCATTTTGAGTTAGGTCTCTAGAGTTTGATACTGTTTATCAGTATTTAAAGTAAAGTACCCGTATCCACAATTATTGAAAATTCAGCCTAATGAATGAAAGCGATAAAGGAAAGCGGTAAACATGCCAAGCAAATAATTACATGAGAGATAGGGGTGGAATACAACCCCTAATGGAAGAAGCTTAAAGATATAAGTTTGGACGGAATGCAATCCCAAAATGAAAATTAATATTGCCCCAAAATTAATTACAAGGGCCCAAAATGTATGAACATAAATTTAAACAATTAAACAAAATCAAACATAAGAAAAACATACATAAATCAGGACATTCATTTGGTTTAGGAATATTGGTTCCTTTGCATTTGTTTGAATGTTTAGGAACATTGGTTCCTTCGCACTTATTTGAAAAGGGATCGAAGAGTGGTTTGGTTGTTAGATTAAAAACCGGGATGAGTGATCCCATTTTTAGAGAAAATTAACTGTTCATTTTATTGTGACATTTTACACTCCTTGGCTAAAACGTGGGACATTGGTCCCAATTTTAATAGTGAAAATCCCAATTTAATTATAAAAATATTTTTGCGACTTTTTATTTCACGCGTGCATAAATAAAATAATTATTTACAAATAAGTACAACATAAAGAGAGGGAAACAAGAAAAGTAGAGGTGGCAAATTTGGCCCAGACCCAAAATACCCGCCCAATCCTCCACGCGTCGTGACCCATCCGGGGAGCGACGGGGATACTCACATAATGTGACTCAAATTAAATTTTAGATAAAAAAAATATTAAAAACATTAGTGGCAATCCCAAACAAATTAATCGAACAAATGCAAGATACAATAATAATAATAATAATAAGAATAAGAATAAGAATAAGAATAATAATAAACAATGATAAGCATAAAATAATGGTACTAACAATATTAATGTCGCAAAATAATAATAATAATAATAATAATAATAATAATAATAATAATAACAACAACAACAACAACAACAAAATATTGTAATGAATGAATACTATAATAATAATAATAATAACAACAAAATACTGTAATGAATGAATACTATAATAATAATAATAATAATAATAATAATAATAATAATGATGATGATGATGATGATGATGATGATGATGATGATGCAACAACATAATAACGACAATGTATACTATTGATATTAATAGTAATAATAATAGTAATATTATTGTAACGTAGTAATAATAATAATAATAATAATAATAATAATAATAATAATAATAATGATGATGATGATGGAAAGAAATAGTGGCAACAGTAATACAAGGCAACAACAAATAAAAGATAAGAAATAAAACTACAAAAGTCATATAAAGGAACTACAAAGAAATTAAACCACAAACTAAACTTAAGATGGCAACAGTAGCAAAATATTAGAAATACTAGAAAACAAACATGGTAAAAATAACAAATTTAATGACCACAAATGGTAAGTAAATAGAAAAATTAGGATGAATCCAAAGTGTTTACCCTCATAATTTATAGATCGAAAAATAGGATGCCTTGATCCGCTTTTCTTGTCGAAATTTGTGGTGATGAACACAAGAAAAAATAGCTTGAGAAAATATTTTTGGAGGATGATTGAGCAAAAGAAATTAATTTTTCAAACTCAAAATCATCCGGGAATTAGATGTTCTTTAAAAGAAAAGGAAGAAAGAAGAAGAAAATTAAAGCTTTGAATTTTTAAGATTTTTAAAAAATCTTACGGCTGCCCCTTGGTTGAGAGAAAAATGAAGTTCTCTCCTCTTTTTAATTTCTGCCTCATCCAAAAATGGAAAGAGACAAAGGCTATTTCATTTTTAGTTTATCAAAATTACATAAAAATGTGAAAGAAACGGGAAAATCGGACTGAAAAAAATCAGAAGACGCAGAGGAGAAAGCGATCGTGGGGCAAAATGCCAGCGTGTGGAAGCAGGCGAGGCGTGCCCCAAAAGGGCGCTCGTCACGGCAGGCGAGGTGGCGGTGCGCGCTCCAGCAGGCGCACACTGCCCTCGCATGGGCGCGGCCCACACACGCGGCATGTGAACAAAATAAAAAAATAAAAAATAAAAATAGAAATAAAAACAAAAATAATTGGAATAAAATAAAATAAATAGATAAATAAAAAAGAGTAAAAATGCAAATTTTTGAATTAAAATTATTAGAGAAACAAAAGAGATTTTCGACAAGGATAATATCATTATTGACACCTCTACTTGTGGCAAGCATAATTTTCATCATCGGGTAATTCTGATCTTGGACTGCCTCAGAACCCGGTGTCTACAGTTGCCCCTAATTTTGGGAAACCTAGAACTTGGGCCTTTGGGTGAGCCAAAATTCAGAAAAGAAGAGAAGAGACACGTATCTGAGGTGGTCATTTTTCAGACTGGATGAAGTTATCGCGGGAAGTTACCGTCTGTTCGTCGACGTATTAACCCCTGTTGCTTTGGCATCTAACCTGTACGGTGTCTAGCCTTGTTGATGTGGTCTGCGATTGAGCTTAATACTCCGAAGACACTGAGAATGCTTTGGCAAAAGGACTTAAAAAAATAATGCTCCGAAGAGACTGAGAATTCCTTGTCAAAAGGACTTAAAAAAATAATGCTCCAAAAAGACTGGGAATGCCTTGAAAAAGGACTTAAAGATAATGCTCCGAAGAGACTGCGAATGCCTTGAAAAAGGACTTAAAGATAATGCTCTGAAGAGACTGGGAATGCCTTGAAAAATGACTTAAAGATAATGCTCCGAATAGACTAGGAATCACTTGAGAAATGACTTAAAGATAATGCTCCGAAAAGACTGAGAATGTCTTGAAAAATGACTTAAAGATAATGCTCCGAAGAGACTGGGAATGCCTTGAGAAAGGACTTAAAGATAATGTTCCGAAGAGACTGAGAATACCTTGAAAAAGGACTTAAAGATAATGCTTCAAAGAGACTGGGAATGCCTTGAGAAAGGACTTAAAGATAATGCTCCAAAGAGACTGAGAATGCCTTGAAAAAAGACTTAAAGATAATGCTTCGAAGAGACTGGGAATGCCTTGAGAAAGAACTTAAAGATAATGCTCCGAACAGACTGAAAATGCCTTGAAAAAGCACTTAAAGATAATGGCATGAAAAATGTATGTGCAAAGCTATACACACAAATCATGCTGGGGATTAATGTGCGAAAATTATGTGTACACAACTATGCGTGTAAAAGATTAAATGCACGTGATAAGTGCTTGTGCTATGCATGCTAGACATGCGCAAAGAATTATGTGTTGCAAGTACACAGAGATTATGTGCACGAAATGTGTTCGAAGAATTGCTTATGCAAGATATATATAAAGTTCATGCACGTGTGAATGCATGTTGGGCGTCGTCAAATGCGATGCACGTGTAAAGTTTTGCAAAGAGATATGCAAAAGATTGTAACGTGGAATGCACGTGAGATGCAAAAATGGATAGACCACATCCTAGGTAGTTAAGGGACTCGTTGAGGATACTGTTCATACTGTCTGATGCTCTCAGTGATATAGAAGAGTATCATCTTGGTTTAGGAACTCTGACCCATAATCATTTCAGAGAGAACCGTCTGGTGTGCATCTTCACCCCTCGGTTAGCGAGCATGCACCCTTTTGCTATGAGCCATTCAGCATCTTGCCCCCATGATTCTAACTCATGCTCTGTATCATGCACTTTCTACCCGAAGGGAGGTCATCCTAAGCAATGCCGCCTTATAGCTTCAGGTATCGGAGGTCATTATTTTAAGGGTAGTGCTCCCCTTGTGGGTTTTCACACTAGCCTTTCTTAGTGGAAAATTTTCGGATTTTCACATAATCTTGTACCTTATTTTTTACCTGGAATGGACCCAACCCAATCCAGTGATTTTTATTCATTTCATTTTTTGTAAGACATACTGCCTGTTTCCAAGTTTTCACCCTGCCCTTAGGCCTAACTTTTGCTTAGAGCGCCAATTACTGTTTTCATCTCTAACGGCCTTTTTTTTTTGAGGTGTGCTATAAGAAAAATTGAAGCTACTATCAGAGCCTCCTTCTATAGCAATCGGCAATTATTCAATGAGACATCTTCCCCTAAATAACAATTATATCCTCTTGCCATGAAGGCATTGTTCGATTGGGTGAGGTGGCTAACAAGGTTCAACTCCCTATGCCACTGGCTCTCTTTTCTATTCTCTTGCGGAGAATTCATGAGACCACTTTGGATATCATTGCCTGCTGCGTTTGATAGTTTGGAGGGAATCAAGATATCGTGAGGTATCCTCCATCTTTCTGGGGCGGTATCTTATCCTCGGTCTTCACCCCTAAGTAACATAGCCCTGGATACAGCTGCTTGCAAAAAATTGTCATACCGCATATCAAAAACTACACCTTTGCCCCCACAGGTGCGCATAATTGGTGGGCGTTTAGTCCCGCATTTGATAACAGGGCCCATCGACTTAGGCATCTAGCCGGTGAGAGCAGGAGTAGAGTATAGTCACTTAGATTTCACACGTTCAGTAATGAACGGTGTTTCTCTTTTTATAAAAGAACTAGGAAATGATGAGTACATGAGTTGAACTGCTTTTTTTTTATGTATTTGCAAAGACTGTGTGTATTTCAGCACGATTTCTCCATACATGATCACCATTTAACATAGATTCAGAATGCAGAATTACATTCAATCTCAAAATGGATCTTGAAAGCATCAAACCTCCTGTTTCCAATTAGCCCTATCGGGTTTTCTTGATTGGATATTTTCTCTCAAGCCTCTAATTTTTGACCAGGATGCCTTTTTTCGGTGTTCATTCCGACGAGGCGCCCAATTTTAGCAAGGCCGCCTTTTTTCGATTTTCAATCCGCGGGGCATTTATTCTCTTCTTTTGATTTTTAGTCTTTAGCCATGGACCTTTTTGAGTCTATTGATGTTGACCGGTCCTTTAAACACTCTTCCCTTGCTGTCTGTTAGAGTTGCTGCTCCTTTGGATACCAACCTCTTCAAGAACAAATGGGTTTTCACACGTTGGCCTGAATTTACCTCGTCCGTCTGGAACACTCGGACCTACTTACTTGTCAAACGATCGTTTAAGGTGTTTTCTGATAGATCTAATTGCATGCTTAGCTGCTATAGTTGTTGCTTCCATGACTGCCCCTTAAAGATTTGACGTACTTCAACGGGCAGTAGTACTTTCACCTCATGCATCAAGGAGTAAAGCGTGACTCTTGTAAGGGTTTCGACTGCAGACCCCAACATGGGTCTCCTCCATAACCTTCTTGGCCTTCTTCTTGTTTGGCATCTCAGCTGCTTGTCATCAGCTTACCTCTTGTACTGCACATCCTCTACACTGATGAACTGGGCGGATAGCTTATGAATCAGTCTTTAGGTCATTTTCAGTAGCTAAGAAGAATGGCAAAGTACAGGTATGTGTAGATCAACGAGATTTGCACAAAGCTTGCCCCCAGATAACTGCCTCTTGCCCTATGTCGATGATCAAATTTTTTTTCTCTTTTTTTTTTCTTTTTTTTTGTTGTTTTTTTATTTTTTATTTTGTTTGTTTTTTCTTTCCTCTCTCTTTTTTTTGTCGCGTACATTTTTTTTTTGCTTCCCAACAAGCTTCGTCCAAATCCTGATAGTTTACACATACACGCACTTCTCTTCTTAACCATTGGGGATGTCGTTGATCCACCTAGTTGGGCATTGCACTACAGTAAAAAGGTTTAGCCCTGGTTCTGCTTGTGGATTCTCCCACCTTTCCTGTCCCTCCTGGCTTGAATCTTTTGAACTTCTGCTTGGCTGGTTCATGATCGGGATACACTGCCATAGCGTGTTTGGCGGCTTCATAATCATCTCCTGGCATGTCTTCATAGGTCCAGGCAAAGACTTTTTATTTCATTTTTTTAATTTTCTCTCTTTTTAATCTCTCTTCAGGAGTCATAACAGATGCTATCAAGATTTTCTTTAGGTTTCCAAAGTTCTGAGATTAAATGAAATGGCATCGTTTGAATCATTATTAAATATGAATGTGTCATGATCATGCATAATGAAATCACGAGAAAATATCGCACAGATAAGTAAAAGCATTCATTTCATTTAATAAAAAGCAGAATTAAAAACATCGTCATTAAATAGTTAAAAAATAAAAAGAACATCTAAATAGCCGTCCTCTTCCTGTTTCCACCAGTGCAGATACTTTGGCCAATGGTTCATCGTAATCTGCGATGACCGTCTTCCTTCCCCATTTAAGTACTCAATCTGTCTTCCTCTCTTTCTCCCACTCTTCTAGATCAAAGATTAATTATTGAGTACGATCTCTTAGAGGATGACAATAGTCTGTTCTATGCCCTGTGTATTGGTGATATGCACAATACCAGTCTGTTCTGTATCTAGGCTGTTATTGGCTTGGGGCAGGCCTGACTGGCAAGGGTTGCAACTTTCCTTCCTTGATGAGATGGGTGAATGCCAAGACAATGGCCTACCTGAGATAGTGAGGTGGCGTCGAGTCATTCCCATGGCTAAAACTTCTGTTGCCCCAGCTTTGCTCCCCCTACCACTGCTGCTTCCTTTGCTTTCGCCCAAGGCCAGGTTTGCAGGCTTAACCATTTTGTCCAGACATTCGGCCTCAGCTTCGATAGCTATATCTTTGAGCGACTCCCAGTCTTTGAGTCCCTTCATCTTTAGTGCCTCTCTTAGGTACGGACTAGCATTCCTGATGAACAACCTTATCTGGTCAGGGGTATCAAGTTTTCTCTTAATTTCTATGACCAGATTTCTCCATTTGGTGAGCTACTCCGGGAACGACTCCTCGGGCTTCTGCTACAGTAGCTCTAGGTCTTTTAGAGTGACCTCTATTCTTGTGCTGCAATCATATTACTTAAGGAATTCTTCAGTCAGCAAGTTCCAATCCTCCTTAGACCTTCTGTCCAACCTATAGTACCAATCGACTGTTGGACCCATTAGACTAAGGCAAAAATACTCTACCTTCTATTTCTTCGTCAGTCCTATACCCTTCATGATCAGGGTGTACTGCGTAATATGTGCAGAAGGGTCCGAAGTACCATCAAATTTTGGCAGGTCTGGCATCTTAAACCCCTGGGGCAACAGCTCTCCATCACCCAAATTTATATCTTCAGGACTGATCCCTTTTCCGGCTGATAACAAATGCGTAATCACTTTTATATTTTCTTCCATTTTCCTCACTACATCCTCCTCTACTTTGGGAATTTTGTTTCTCACAGCCTGAGGAATTACTAGCTCATCCTCTTCCTCTACTATGAAATCATCTTCCGGGTTAGGAATTCTCCTCTGCTCAGCAGGTGCCGTTGTTCTAGGCTCGACAAGTGGTTGTGGCACAGCGGTAGCTGCTATAGGAGTTTCCCCTGCTATAGGGGTTTTAACTTGCTCCACAGCAGGAGCCACAGATGGTTGTCCAATATTGGGTATCATCTGGGTGATGATGCTCCCTATCATAACTAACATCTTCCTCTCAAAATTCTCAAGTATTTTATCCAGATCTTGCGTTGTCAACGGACCCATTTTTTGCGATAAATCTACCATTACCGACCTTGAGATCTCTGCCAACCAATTTGAACTCTGCTTGCTCCTCAGGCAACTATAGTGACCCCAAAACCTCTAGGTAAATGGTCTATAGTGGCTAAAAAATCCAAGGGATTAGAATGATGCATGAATGACGTGCAATGCATGATTGTGCCATACAAATAGTCCTCAATGAGTGAAAGATCAATAGATTATAATGATACGATGCAATGCATGAAAAAATTATACGTAGAATGGTATGTACATGTGAAAAATAATACACAGGCAAAAGGATATACACACACAAAAATGAAATGCATATATATTTTTTTATTATTATTTTTTATTATTAACATGCATGAATGACATGCGATGCATGAGCATGCTGTGCAGTATCCACAACCACATGCAAGTAAATAGACCTTTCCAATCTTATCACTCCCACACACGAGGTCGTGCGGTCTCTTTCCTAGGTGGGCTTGATCCATGGATTAACGGGGAACCCAATGGATGCGCATGGTGCACAGTGGAAAACCGGCAGCATAACACTCTTAATATAAAGCACATGCGTATGGGTTTTGGCCATTATGTATTTGACCAATTCAATTATATTAAGGTGAACCTACCGGGGCATGAAAGCCGTTGATAGAAGATCACTCGATTTGCTTGATTTTGTCTAATACATAATAACCCACATCACAAGCACTGTATTACGGTTCATACCACCTAGGGGAAGTTTCTATTTTTCATTACATGAGCTTTGTTCAAGGCGATGATACTTTAGGGCTACCCAAGCATGGTCCCTGCTAATGGGACTAGCTCATCGCGAGTATAACGACCGATCGGGTCTCCATTTGATATACCATTCGTGGTATGAGGCTTGGGTTGGTGATTATCCCTAACACTTTCCTACAATGAGTGAAAGTAGGGTCGTGCTTCGGGAATGCACCGGGTTAAGATAAGGGACCAACTGACATAGTTCTAAGGCTCTAAAGTATGTAATGCAAATTTTGAAAAGTGATAGAATTTTGAGTTTTAAAAACTCAATTATACATTTTAACCAAAACACTTTCAGAGAAAAGTCACAAACAGTCCCCAGTGGAGTCGCCACTGTGACGCGCGCCGAACCCAGCAAAGGCCCTCTTGGAACCCGCTTTTAGGATTCAAGGGATTGGTTCGCGTATTTTTTTTATTATGGGCGCCATGAGACATCTTGGAAGCTTTCTTCCCAATAGAACATTGAAAAGGAACATCTAGCCCCACAATGCCTTTAGGCACCTTTGAGGAATTATGGAGTCGCCACCCAATTTATAAGAAATTGGAAAAAGTCTCTAACCTCTTATTGGTCTAGACCAGAGATTGGTGTTCGGAACTTCACTCTTATTTATGCTTTGGTTAATTATAAATGAGTTTTTAATTTCCTAAAATTCTATCTCTTATCTCACGCGATTTATGCGTTTAATTAAAGCGCATTACAAGCATTTAGAAAGCGATAAAGGAAAGCTATAGATAAAGCAATAAATGAAAGAGATAAAGGAAAGCGGTAAACATGCCAAGCAAATAATTACATGGGAGATAGGGGCGGAATACGACCCCTAATGGAAGAAGCTTAAAGATATAAGTTCGGACGGAATACAATCCCAAAATGAAAATTAATATTGCCCTAAAATTAATTACAAGGGCTCGAAATGTATGAACATAAATTTAAACAATCAAACATAAGAAAAACATACATAAATCGGGACATTCGTTTCGCATTTGTTTGAATGTTTAGGAATATTGGTTCCTTCGCACTTATTTGAAAAGAGATCGAAGAGTGGTTTGGTTGTTAGATTGAAAACCGGGATGAGTGATCCCATTTTTGGAGAAAATTAACTCTTCGTTTTATTGTGACATTTTATACTCCTTGGCTAAAATGCGGGACATTGGTCCCAATTTCAATAGTGAAAATCCCAATTTAATTATAGAAATATTTTTGCGACTTTTTATCTCACGCGTGCATAAATAAAATAATTATTTACAAATAAGCACAACATAAAGAGAGGGAAATAAGAAAAGTCTCACCAAACCGACGTGATCCTCCACACGTCGTGACCCATCCGGGAAGCCACGGGGACACTCACATAATGCGACTCAAATTAAATCTCAGACAGAAAAAAATAATATTAAAAACATTAGTGGCAATCCCAAACAAATTAATTGGACAAATACAAGATACAACAACAACAACAACAACAACAACAACAATAATAATAATAATAATAATAATAATAATAATAATAATAATAATAATAATAATAATAATAATAATAAACAATAATAAGCATAAAATAATGGTACTAATAATATTAATGTCGTAAAATAGTAAAATAGTAACAGTAATAATAATAATGATAATGATAATGAAAATAATAATAATAATCATAATAATAATAATAATAACAACAACAACAATAAAATACTGTAATGAATGAATACTATAATAATAATAATAATAATAATAATAATGATGATGATGATGATGATGATGATGATGATGATGATGATGCAGCAACATAATAACGACAATGTATACTATTGATATTAATAGTAATAATAATAGTAATATTATTGTAACGTAATAATAATAATAATAATAATAATAATAATAATAATGATGATGATGATGATGAAAAGAAATAGTGGCAACAATAACACAAGGCAACAGTAAATAAAAGATAAGAAATAAAACTACAAAAGTCATATAAAGGAACTACAAAAAAAATTAAACCAAAAACTAAACTTAAGATGCCAATAGTAGCAAAATATTAGAAATACTAAAAAACAAACATGGTAAAAATAACAAATTTAATGACCACAAATGGTAAGTAAATAGAAAAATTAGGACGAATCCAAAGTATTTACCCTCAGAATTTATAGATCAGAAAATAGGATGCCTTGATCCTACACTCCAAATAAAAACATTCAAAAATCTATTCGGCAATCCACATAAATACTAAATTTCCAACAGACACTCCACACAACATTCGATATCCAACCGACACTCCAAAGAAAATACATCCCTATGGCCGGCCAATTGTATCCTACCCATGTTTCTATTGTTTACTAAGGGCATAAAAATCTCATTTATTCCCTTTCAATAATCTCAATTATGATAGCTATAGTATTTTACACACTTATAATTATATTTAATAGAGGACATTCAAATTTAACAAATTAAATGCATTACATCATCCTTCCAAACCAATACATAAACATTATATTCATACTAACTCTCTCCTTTAATGATCCAAATCAGTCCATTTTAACAAATCAAGCAATTGCACATGTCCCATTTTTTATTCACAGTCTCATATAATATTCAAAATCACATAATTGTTATTATTTACGCATTAATTTATTAAGACATAATAAACCAAGTCATAAGTTTACTGACTCATCTTTGTTTTCAAATAAAACCTTCATAAGCTAACTCTCTTAATATTATTATTATTTTTATTATTATTGTTCTACTTAATTTCTATCACTTTTACTCATTAGGCTAACATATATATTCAATTTCACAAGTTCCAAAATTATTTCTAACAAAATATTTTCAAGTTAACACCTATTTACTTAATACGTAATCGAAAACATACAAATCAAGTAGGAAAAAGATGAATTTTAGTGGTCACAAACCTTAATATTTGGAAAAATGACTATAATGGCTTCAATCAACTCCACAAAAATGAAGTTAGGCCACCACTTGTTTATCCTTTCCCTTACTCTTCACATTTTCTTCTTCATCTTCATATATAAACACAACAATTCAATCTATAAACTTAATAAATCTCAATAATAATTCATATTAACTTGATTATATCACTTAAAAATTCAGTAATTTAACTTATTCTAACTTAGATCAACAAATTCCTAAACTTAGAATCTTCAAATCCCTAACTCTGCCATCATAAGAATTTCACTCAAATTTAAGATTAATGGTTAAATATACTTACTCTACAACTACCATTCAAGGGGGGAGGAGTGGAGGCGATTAACGGTGGCCGGCGGTGGAAGAAACGGCGGAGGAAGAGGCTGACCTGAAGTAACTCGCGAAGGAGAAGAGGGAGTTACCGTCACGCGGAAAGGAGAGGAGGGGAAGAGAGAGCGGCAGCCCTGGCGACAAGCTGCAGGAACGGAGGCGAGGCGGCTGGACGATAGGGAGCAACGGGGATGGAGGAGCTAAGCTGATCGAGGGAGGGGGAAAGGCTGGAATGGGAATCGGGAGAGAGGGAAAGGAAAGAATAAAAGAAAGGAAAATAAAAAAGAAAGAAGAGGGAGGGGGACTCAAAACGATGTAGTTTTGAGTTTCCTTTTTTTATTAAATTATATTAAATTAAATTTCCAACAATTAATCCTTTAAATTTAATTTTGCACACCCACTCGCCTAAAAAAAAATTAGGGCGTGACAACTGCAGATCAATTTGGTCGATTCTTTCAGTTTGGGGGCTAAAATGAAAATAGGGCCGTAGAAATTGAGGGGATTTTTGTAATTAACCCATAATAAGAATTTTCTTTGTTATATATCTAGATAAAAATAGTAAAATTTTGAAACGGCAAGATAGACTTATATTACAGTGTTTTGCTGCGTTAAATATTGAAGAAAAGCTAAAAAAAGCCATTTCTCTGAACAAAAATTGGCATTTCCGTTAGTTATAACGAGAATTATTGAAGGAGGGGTATTCATAATTGAAATGCCCCTAAAAACGTCAGGAGTCCGGTTGCTATGTTTCGAACGAAATGGTTCTAACTGTTAATTGATTCGAGCGTCGGGGGTGGGTTTATCCGTAGCTATCCTCAAAATATAAATGCCTGAAGTGCACACAAACATGTTCAAAACAGAGCATAAGAATTTCTCGGTGTTTCCAAGATGGAAAAAGCTCACCTGCAGCCGTTCCCATCTCATCCTCCGTGCTGTCCTGGAGACGATCCGCGGAGGGATGTTCCCGAAGGATGCTAGCGCCAGAGGCCTTGGCTCTGTTTCAGAGCCTCAAGCGGGAGATGCGCGAAGTGGAAGCAAAAAGAGAGGGAGAGGAAAGGGCCGCAGCACCAAACGAAAAAAAAAAGGTGCTACACGAGGACTTCCAAAGAGTTATACCATCTTAGTACTACTCTTGCCCAAGCACGTTTAACTACGAAATTCTGATGGGATCCGGTGCATTAGTGCTAGTATGATCGCACCAGTCATGTCATGCGCCGTTTTCCTACATAAGTTTTCGGAGGATGCTAGGGCTGGAGGTTTTGATTCCGTTTCAGAGTCCCAAGCGGGAGATATGCATGAAGTGTAAGCAAAAAGAGAGGGAGAGGAAAGGGCCACAGCACGAGGCAAAACAAAAAAAGGGGTGCAACACAAGGACTTCCCAAAAGGTCGCCCATCTTAGAACGACTCTCGCCCAAGCACATTTAACTTGAGAGTTCTGATGGGATTCGGTGCATTAGTGCTAGTATGATCTCACCCATTAAGTTATCAGCCGTTTTCGTACATAAGGTCTCGGCCGTCTATGCGAATTTCTCGACGCATCTAACGATTTTCTCACAGACGCTCGAAAGACTCATGAACGTGTTGAAAACAAAACTCCGGCGCACGTAAAGGGAGACAAAAATATAGTAATGAAATCGGGTCGCTCTCTTCAGACTTGTCCAGCTACAAATAAAACCTCTATTAACGAATGCTTCATTCAAATGCTAAACTGAAAGATAATGCTCTTAAGATCATAAAATTATTTTTCGAGCATGTCTGAATATTTTGTACAAACTCATTTATACTCTATTGCATCGACTTCGGATCTCTCGTGATAATATTTTCAAAAAACAATATATATGATGTTCCGAAATATGTTATTTTTATTTTTTACGGTGGGCTGGATCTAAAAAATTTTGATTGGTTGCGGATCGATTTGGTCGATTTTTTCAGTTTGGGGGCTAAAATGAAAATAGGGCCGTAGAAATTGAGGGGATTTTCGTAATTAACCCATAATAAGAATTTCTTTGTTATATATCTAGATAAAAATAGTAAAACTTAGAAACGGCAAGACAGACTTATATTACAGTGTTTTGCTGCATTAAATATTGAAGAAAAGCTAAAAAAAAAGTCATTTCCCTGAACAAAAATCGGTATTTCTGTTAGTTATAACAAGAATTATTGAAGGAAGGGCATTCATAATCGAAATGCTCTTAAAAACGTCAGGAGTTCGGTTGCTACGTTCCGAACGAAAGGGTTCTAACTGTTAATTGATTCGAGCGTCAGGGCTGGGTTCCTCTGCAGCTATCCCTGAAATATAAATGCCTGAAGCGCACACAAACATGTTAAAAATAGAGCATAAGAATTTCTCGGTGCATCCAGGATGGAAAAAGCTCGACCGTAGCAGTACCCATCTCATCCTTCGTGCTGTCCCGGAGCCGATCCGCGGAGGGATGTTCCCGGAGGATGGTAGCGCCGGAGGCCTCGGCTCCATTTCAGAGCCTCAAACGGGAGATATGCGTGAAGTGGAAGCAAAAAGAGAGGGAGAAGAAAGGGCCGCAGCACGAGGCGAAAAAAAAGGGTGCAACACGAGACTTCCCAAGAGGTCACCCATCTTATTACTACTCTCGCCCAAGCACGTTTCACTTAGGACTTCAGATGGGATCCGATGCATTAGTGTTGGTATGATCACAGCCATCATGTCTTACGCCGTTTTCCTATATAAGTTCTCGGAGGATGCTAGCGTCGGAGGCATCAGTTCCGTTTCAGAGCCCCGAGCGGGAGATATGCGTGAAATGAAAACAAATAAAGAGGGAGCGGAAAGGGCCGCAATACGAGGCGGAAAACAAAAGGTGCAATACGACGACCTTCCAAGAGGTCTCCCATCTTAGTACTACTCTCGCCCAAGCATGTATAATTTCGGAGTTCTGATGGGATCCGGTGCATTAGTGCTGGTATGATCGCACTTGTCATGTCATGCGCCGTTTTCCTACATAAGTTCTCGGAGGATGCTAATGTCAGAGGCCTCAGTTCCATTTCAGAGCCCCGAGCGGGAGATATACGTGAAGTGGAAGCAAAAAGAGAGGGAGAGGAAAGGGCCACAGCACGAGACGAAAAAAAGGTGTGTAACACGAGGACTTCATAAGAGGTCACCCATCTTAGTACTACTCTCGCCCAAGCACGTTTAGCTTTGAAATTCTAATGGAATCCGGTGCATTAGTGCTAGTATGATCGCACATATCATGTCATGCGCCGTTTTCGTACATAAGGTCTCGGGCGTCGATGCGAATTTCTCGACGCATCTGACGATTTCGGTACAGACGCTCGAAACACTCATGAACGTGTTGAAAACAAAACTCCGGCGCACGTAAAGGGAGCCAAAAATGTAGTAATGAAATCGCGTCCCTCTCTTCAGACTTGTCCAGCTACAAATAAAATCTATATTAACGAATGCTTCATTCAAATGCTAAACTGAAAGATAATGGTCTTAAGATCATAAAATTATTTTTCGAGGGTGTCTGAATATTTTGTACAAACTCATTTATACTCTATTGCATCGACTTTGGATCTCTCATGACAATATTTTCTAAAAACAATATATATGATGTTCTGAAATATATTATTTTTATTCTTTACGGAGGGCTGGATCTGAAAAATTCTGAGTGGTTGCGGATCGATTTGGTCAATTTTCTTAGTTTTGGGGCTAAAATGAAAATAGGGCTGTAGAAATTGAGGGGATTTTCGTAATGAACCCATAATAAGAATTTCTTTGTTGTATATCTAGATAAAAATAGTAAATTTTAGAAACGGCAAGACAGACTTATATTACAGTGTTTTGTTGCGTTAAATATTGAAGAAAAGCTAAAAAAAGTCATTTCTCTGAATAAAAACCGGTATTTCCGTTAGTTATAACGAGAATTATTGAAAGAGGGGTATTCATAATCGAAATGCCCCTAAAAACATCAGAAGTCCGGTTGCTACATTCCGAACGAAAGGGTTCTAACTGTTAATTAATTCGACCGTCGGGGCTGGGTTCCTCTGTAGCTATCCCCGAAATATAAATGCCCGAAGCGCACACAAACATGTTAAAAATAGATCATAAGAATTTCTCGGTGCATCCAAGACGGGAAAAGCTTGCCCACGGCCGTCCCCATCTCATCCTCCGTGCTGTCCCGAAGCCGATCCGCGGAGGGATGTTACCGGAGGATGCTAGCGCCGGGGGCCTCGGCTCTGTTTCAGAGCCTCGAGCGGGAGATATGCGTGAAGTGGAAGTAAAAAGAGAGGGAGAAGAAAGGGCCGCAGCACGAGGCGAAAAAAAAGGGTGTAATACAAGGACTTCCCAAGAGGTCACCCATCTTAGTACTACTCTCGCACATGAATGTTTAACATTGGAGTTCAGATGTGATCCGATGCATTAGTGCAGGTATGATCACAGCCATCATGTCTTGCGTCATTTTCCTATATAAGTTCTCGGAGGATGCTAGCGCCTGAGGCCTCGGTTCCGTTTCAGAGCCCCGAGAGCGAGATATGCGTGAAATGGAAGCAAATAAAGAGGGAGAGGAAAGGGCAGCAGCACGAGGCAAAAAAAAAAGGTACAACACGAGGGCTTCCCAACAGGCCTCCCATCTTAGTACTACTCTCACCCAAGCATGTTTAACTTCGGAGTTCTGATGGGATCCGGTGCATTAGTACTGGTATAATCGTACCCGTCATGTCACGCGGTTTTCCTACTTAAGTTCTCAGAGGATGCTAGCGTCGGAGGCCTCGGTTCCGTTTTAGAGCCCCGAGCATGATATATGCGTGAAGTGAAAGCAAAAAGAGAGGGAGAGAAAAGGGTCGCAGCACGAGGCGAAAAAAAAGGGGTGTAACACGAGGACTTCCCAAGAGGTCACACATCTTAGTACTTCTCTCGCCCAAGCACGTTTAACTTCGAAATTCTGATAGAATACGGTGCATTAGTGCTAGTATGATTGCACCCATCATGTCATGCTCCATTTTCGTACAGAAGGTCTCGGGCATCGATGCAAATTTCTCGACGCATCTAACGATTTCCGCACAGACGCTCGAAACACTCATGAACGTGTTGAAAATAAAACTCCGGTGCACGTAAAGGGAGACAAAAATGTGGTAATGAAATCGGGTCGCTCTCTTCAGACTTGTCCAGCTACAAATAAAATCTCTATTAACGAATACTGCATTCAAATGCTAAACTGAACGATAATGGTCTTAAGATCACAAAATTATTTTTCGAGCGTGTCTGAATATTTTGTACAAACTCATTTATACTCTATTGCATCGACTTCGGATCTCTCGTGACAATATTTTAAAAAAACAATATATATGATGTTCCGAAATATATTATTTTTATTCTTTATGGAGGGCTGGATCTGAAAAATTCTGAGTAGATTTGGTCGATTTTTTCAGTTTGGGGGCTAAAATGAAAATAGGGCCGTAGAAATTGAGGGGATTTTCGTAATTAACCCATAATAATAATTTTTTTTGTTATATATCTAGATAAAAATAGTAAAATTTAGAAACGGCAAGACAGACTTATATTACAGTGTTTTGTTGCGTTAAATATTGATGAGAAGCTAAAAAAAATCATTTCTCTGAACAAAAACCGGTATTTTCGTTAGTTATAACGAGAATTATTGAAGGAGGGGCATTCATAATCGAAATGCCCCTAAAAATATCAGGTGTCCGGTTGCTGCGTTCCGAACAAAAGAGTTCTAACTGTTAATTGATTCGAGCGTCGAGGGTTGGTTTATCCGTGGCTATCCCCGAAATATAAATGCCCAAAGTGCACACAAACATGTTGAAAACGGAGCATAAGAATTTCTAGGTGCATCCAAGGCGGGAAAAGCTCGCCCGAGGCCGTCCCCATCTCATCTTCCGCACTGTCCCGGAGGAGGCTAGCGCCGGAGGCCTCGGATCCGTTTCAGAGCCTCGAGCGGGAGATATGCGTGAAGTGGAAGCAAAAAGAGAGGGAGAGAAAAGGGCCGCAGCACATAGTGGAAAAATAAAGGGAACACGAGGACTTCCCAAGAGGTCACCCATCTTAGTACTACTCTCGCCTAAGCACGTTCAACTTCGAAGTTCTTATGTGCTCTGGTTTATTCATGCTAGTATGATCGCACACATCTTGTCATGCGCCGTTTTCGTACATAAGGTCTCGGGCGTCGATGCGAATTTCTGGACGCATCTAACGATTTTCGAATAGACGCTCGAAAGACTCATGAACGTGTTGAAAACAAAACTCTGGCGCACGTAAAGGGAGACAAAAATGTAGTAATGAAATTGGATCTCTCTCTTCAGACTTGTCGAGCTACAAATGAAATCTCTATTAATGAATGCTTCATTCAAATGTTAAACTGAAAGATAATGGTCTTAAGATCATAAAATTATTTTTCGAGCGTGTCTGAATATTTTGTACAAACTCATTTATACTCTATTGCATCGACTTCGGATCTCTCGTGATAATATTTTCAAAAAGCAATATATATGATGTTCCGAAATATATTATTTTTATTCTTTACGGAGGGCTAGATCTGAAAAATTCTGAGTGGTTGCGGATCGATTTGGTCGATATTTTCAGTTTGGGGTCTAAAATTAAAATAGGGCCGTAGAAATTGAGGGGATTTGCGTAATTAACCCATAATAATAATTTTCTTTGTTATATATCTAGATAAAAAAATGTAAAATTTTGAAACGGCAAGACAAACTTATATTACAGTGTTTAGTTGCGTTACATATTTAAGAAAAGCTAAAAAAAGTCATTTCTCTGAACAAAAATCGGTATTTTCGTTAGTTATAACGAGAATTATTAAAGGAGGGGCATTCATAATCGAAATGCCCTAAAAAACGTCAGGAGTCCGGTTGCTACGTTCCGAACGAGAGGGTTCTAACTGTTAATTGATTCGACCATCGGGGGTGGGTTTCTCCGTAGCTATTCCCGAAATATAAATGCCGGAAACGCACACAAACATGTTAAAAACAGAGAATAAGAATTTATCGGTGTATCCATGACGGGAAAAGCTCGCCCGCGATCGTCCCCATCTCATCCTCCGCGCTGTCACGGAGCCGATCCGCGGAGGAATGTTCCCGGACGATGCTAGCGCCAGAGGCCTCGGTTCCATTTTAGAGTCTCGAGCGGGAGATATGCGTGAAGTGAAAGCAAAAAGAGAGGGAGAGAAAAGGGCCGCAGCACGAGGCGGCAAAAAAAATGGTGCAAAACAAGGACTTCCCAAGGGGCCACCCATCTTAGTACTGCTCTCGCAAAAGCACGTTTAACTTCGAAGTTCTAATGGGATCAAGTGCATTAGTGCTAGTACGATCACACTCGTCATGTCATGCGCCGTTTTTATACTTAAATTCTCGGAGAATGCTAGTGCCGGAGGCCTCGGTTCCTTTTCAGAGCCCCCAGCGGGAGATATGCGTGAAGTGGAAGCAAAAAGAGAGGTAAAGGAAAAGGTCGCAGCACGAGGCGAAAAAAAAGAGGTGCAACAAGGACTTCCCAAGAGGTCACCCATCTTAGTTTTACTCTAGCCCAAACACATTTAACTTCAGAGTTCTGATGGAATCCGGTGCATTAGTGCTAGTATAATCGCACCCTTCATGCTGTGCGCCGTTTTTGTACATAAGATCTTGGGCGTCGATGCGAATTTCTCGACGCATCTAACGATTTCCGTACAGACGCTCGAAACACTCATGAACGTGTTGAAAACAAAACTCTGGCGCACGTAAAGGGAGACGAAAATGTAATGAAATCGGGTCGCTTTCTTCAGACTTGTCCAGCTACAAATAAAATATCTATTAAGGAATGCTTCATTCAAATGCTAAACTAAAAGATAATGGTCTTAAGATCATAAAATTATTTTTCGACCGAGTCTGAATATTTTGTACAAACTCATTTATACTCTACTGCATCAACTTCGGATCTCTCGTGACAATATTTTCAAAAAGAAATATATATAATGTTCCAAAATATATTATTTTTATTCTTTACAGAGCGCTGGATCTGAAAAATTCTGAGTGGTTGCGGATCGATTTAGTCAATTTTCTCAGTTTGGGGGCTAAAATGAAAATAGTGTCGTAGAAATTGAGGGGATTTTCGTAATTAACCCATAATAGGAATTTTCTTTGTTATATATCTACATAAAAATAGTAAAATTTAGAAACGACAAGACAGACTTATATTACAGTGTTTTGCTGCGTTAAATATTGAAGAAAAGCTAAAAAAAGTCATTTCTCTAAACAAAAACTGGCATTTTCGTTAGTTATAACGAGAATTATTGAAGGAGGGGAATTCATAATAGAAATGCCCCAAAAAACGTCAGGAGTCTGGTTGCTACGTTCTAAACGAAAGGGTTCTAACTGTTAATTGATTCGAGCGTCGGGATTGGGTTTCTCCGTAGCTATCCCTGAAATATAAATGCCCGAAGCGGACACAAACATGATAAAAATAGAGTATAAGAATTTCTCGGTGTATCCAAGATGGAAAAAGCTCGCCCGCGGCCCTCCCCTCCTCATCCTCAGCGCTGTCCCGGAGACGATCCGTGGAGGGATGTTCCAGGAGGATGCTAGTGCCGGAGGCCTCGGTTCTGTTTCAGAATCTTAAGCGGGAGATATGCGTGAAGTGGAAGCAAAAAGAGAGGGAGAGGAAAGGGCCGCAGTACGAGGCGGCAAAAAAATGGTGCAAAACAAGGACTTCCTAAGAGGTCATCCATCTTAGTACTACTCTCGCCAAAGCACGTTTAACTTCGGAGTTCTAATAGGATCCGGTGCATTAGTAGTAGTACGATCACACCCGTCATGTCCCGTTTTTATACATAAGTTCTCGGAGGATGCTAGCGCCGGAGGCCTCGGTTCCTTTTCAGAGCCCTGAGCGGGAGATATGCATGAAGTGGAAGTAAAAAGAGAAGGAGAGGAAAGGGCCGCAGCACGAGGAGAAAAAAAAAAGAGGTGCAACACGAGGACTTCCCAAGAGGTCGCCCATCTTAGTACTACTCTCGCCTAATCACGTTTTACTTCGGAGTTCTGATGGGATCCAGTGCATTAGTGCTAGTATGATCGCACCCATCATGTCATGCGCCATTTTCGTACATAAGGTCTCGGGCGTCGATGCAAATTTCTCGACGCATCTAACGATTTCTGCACAGACTCTCGAAACACTCATGAACGTGTTGAAAATAAAACTCCGACGCACGTAAAGGGAGACAAAAATGTAGTAATGAAATCGAGTCGCTCTCTTCAGACTTGTCCAGTTACAAATAAAATCTCTATTAACGAATGCTTCATTCAAATACTAAACTGAAAGATAATGGTCTTAAGATCATAAAATTATTTTTCGAGCGTGTCTGAATATTTTGTACAAACTCATTTATACTCTATTGCATCGACTCCGGATCTCTTGTGACAATATTTTCAAAAAATAATATATATCACGTTCTAAAATATATTATTTTTATTCTTTACGGAGGGCTTGATCTTAAAAATTCTGAGTGGTTGCGGATCGATTTTGTCGATTTTCTCAGTTTGGGGGCTAAAATGAAAATAGGGCCGTAGAAATTGAGGGGATTTTCATAATTAACCCATAATAAGAAATTTTTTTGTTATATATCTGGATAAAAATAGTAAAATTTAGAAACGGCAAGACAAACATATATTACAGTGTTTTGCTGCGTTAAATATTGAAAAAAAATAAAAAAAAAAGTCATTTCTCTGAACAAAAACCGGTATTTCCGTTAGTTATAACGAGAATTATTGAAGGAGGGGCATTCATAATCGAAATGCCCCAAAAAATGTCAGGAGTCCGGTTGCTACGTTCCGAATGAAAGGATTCTAACTGTTAATTGATTCGAGCATCGAGGGTGGTGTGACGCGCGCCGAACCTTGCAAGGGCCCTCGCATTGAGTCCGCTTTTAGGATTCGAGGGACTGGTTCGCATCTTTTTGATCATGGGCGCCGTAAGTCATTTTGGACGCTTCCTTCCCAATAGAACATTGGAAGGGAACATCTAGCCCCATGGCACCTTTGGGTACCTTTGAGGTATTTTGGAGTTGCCACCCAATTTATGAGAAATTGGGAAAGGTTTCTAACCTCTTATTGGTCAAGACCAGAGATTGGTGTTCGGAACTCCCCTCTTATTCATGCTTTGGTTAGTTATAAATGAGTTTTTAACTTCCTAAAATTCTATCTCTTATCTCACGTGATTCATGCATTTAAATTAAAGGCGCATCTCAAGCACGTAAAGAAAATAAAGAAAAGCGGTAAATAAAGTAATAAAAGAAAGCAGTAAACACGCAAGAACACAATTACAAGAGACATAGGGGCGGAATACAACCCCTAATGAAAGAGGACAAAAAATGTAAATTGGGACGAAATACAATCTCAAATGGAAATCAAATAATGTTGCCCCAAAATTCATTACAAGGGCCCAAAAAGAAATGAACTTTAACTTAAAACACTCAAAAAATCAAACATAAGAAAAACATACATAAATCGGGACATTCGTTTGATTTAGGAACATTGGTTCCTTCGCGCTTATTTAAAAAGGGTTCGAAGAGTCATTTTAATTGTTTGGGTTGAAAACCGGGACTAATGATCCCATTTTTGGAGAAAACTGACTCTTCGTTTTATTGTGATATCTTTTATTTCCTGGCTAAAATAAGGGACATTGGTCCCGATTTTATTAGTAAAAATTCCAATTTGATTATAGAAATATTTTCATAATTTTTTATCCCATGCGTGCATAAATAAAATAAATATTTACAAATAAACACAAAACACATAAAAAGGGGTCAGAAAGATCTCAGCAAACCACAATGTTCGTCCATGTGTCGCAACCCATCCGGGGAGTCACAGGGATGTTCACATAATGTGACTCAAAATAAAATCTCAGATAGGAAAAATAATATAAAGAAATATATTAGCAACCATTCTAGTGAGTAAGCGAATAAAGGCAGAATAAATGCATGACGTATCAATTTAATATACCAAATAATAACAATAATAATTGCAATAATAATAAATCATAACGATAATGCAGCAATAATAGAGATAATAATGTAAACAATTAATAAAATAACAATAACATAAATGACATCAGCAATAATAATATAAATAATATTAACAGTTAATGAAAATAATAACAATGACATGGATGACATCAATTAATACTAATGATAAACAAATCAAACAATAATGATAATAATAACAATAATAATAATAATGATAATAATAATAACAACAATAGTGGCAGAATAATAATAATAATAATAATAATAATAATAATAATAATAATAATAATAATAACAACAACAATAACAATAATGATAATAATGATAGTGGCGGAATAATAATAATAAACATAAACACAAACATAATAATAATAATAATAACAATAACAACAACAACAACAATGATAGTAATAATAGTAGTGGCGGAATAATAATAATAAACATAAACACAAAAATAATAATAATAATAATAATTGTTGTTGTAAAATACTGACAGTAGCCAAAAGGAGAAAGAAACCAATGGAGAAATCATAATAACAATAGTAATAATAATAAGAAGAAGAAGGAGATTGACAACGACAATAATTATAAATTTGAACCCACAAAAAATCAAATTAAAAACCATACAAAATTTTCAACAGTACCAACATAGCTAAGAATACTAGGAATAAACCATAAACATGATAATAATAACAAAAATAACGAAATTAACAACAATAATGACAAACAAAATTAAATGAGAACGGGTCCAAAGTGTTTACTCTCAGAATTTTATAGATTGAAGAAAATAAGATGTCTTGATCCGTTCCCCTTGTCGAATTTTACGGTGATAAACACTCGAAGAAAATATAAAAATCTATATTTTTAAATAAATTAGTTCAAGAAAATATTTTTGGTGGGATGAATAAGCAAAGAAAATTAATTTTTCTTTCTTAAATCAAACCCAAGATTAAATGTTTTTAGAGAAGCAAAGATTAAAACTTGAGAAAAAAGCTTAAGGATTTTTTGAAGAAGTAAGAAAAGTTTGTTGGAGAGAAAAAACTAAAAACTCCTCTTTTGAATAAATTTTTGCCGTCCTTCAAAATGAGAGAACAGCTCCCCTTTGATTCCTGCCTTTGTCCCAAAATAGGAAAAGACAAATGAGCTTTCATTTTTAGTTAATCAAAACTAGCGTAAAAAGGTGAAAAACGTCAGTTAAAACGGACTGAGAAAAGCCAGAAAAAACTGCAGGTGTGCTGGGCGGGCAAAGATGCCCGCGTGTGGGAGGAGAGGCGCGCGTGCCAAGGGGGCGCGCTCCTCGGGATGAGATGAAGTGGCCGCGTATGGCCACTTTATAAGTGGCCATCCACTTAAATTTTTTGTTTTTTCAAATTCTTTTTAACAAAAATATATATTTCCAAATTAAATTAACTGATTAATTTAATTCGCTTTTTAAAATATATATATTTTCTAATCAAAAATTTTGATATAAGTAAAAATAACACTTCCTAATATTTATTATTTTTTTTAATTTAATTCTTTTTTTTATAATAATAACCCTTTTTTATGTTTATTTGTTTATTTTTTATTTAAAAATAATGAGGGTCTCAATAAGGAAAACATTATTTTCGATACTTCCGCCTGTAAGCCGGTATCATTTTCATCATTGGGTAATTCTGATCTTAGATCGCCTTGGAACCAGGTGTCTACAGTTGTCCCCAATTTTGGGGAACCTAAGACTTAGGTGCTTGGGTGAGCAAAAATTCAGAAAAGAAAGGAAAGAAGCGCGTACCTGAGGTGGCTGTTTTCCCGGTCATGCTGACGAAGTCACCTCCTTAGGTCGCCGTATAGACTGAGGAACGATTTTCATCCTTCTGGGTGATGCGTCGAGTCTGCTCCAGACTTACAAAATGCGAAATTGTGTGAGATTTGTCTCCTCAGAGAACTTGGGGGATCGGCCTCCTCAGAGGATTGAGAGTTTTTGCCTCCTCAGAGGACTTTGAGATTTTGCCTTCTCAGAGGACTTGGAGATTTTGCCTCCTCAGAGGACTTAGAGGTTTTGCCTCCTCAGAGAACTTTGAGATTTTGCCTCATCAGAGGACTTAGAGGTTTTGCCTCCTCAGAGGACTTTGAGATTTTGCCTCCTCAAAGGACTTTAAGGCTTTGCCTCCTCAGAGGACTTGGAGATTTTGCCTCCTCAAAGGACTTTAAGGCTTTGCCTCCTCAGAGGACTTCTACATTTTACCTCCTCAGAGGACTTTAAGGCTTTGCCTCCTCAGATGACTTGGAGATTTTGCCTCCTCAGAGGACTTTGAGACTTTGCCTCCTCAGAGGACTTTGAGATTTTGCCTGGTCAGAGGACTTTAAGGCTTTGCCTCCTCAGAGGACTTCGAGATTTTGCCTCCTCAGAGGACTTTAAGGCTTTGCTTCCTCAGAGGACTTCGAGATTTTGCCTTCTCAGAGGACTTTGAGACTTTGCCTCCTCAGAGGACTTAGAGGTTTTGGATCTGCGTCGATGTCATCTTGACTTGTTTGTCTAGCACGAGTGAGTGCTACTGTTGAGCTAGAATTGTCCTGGCCCAGCTTTCGTCCGTGCGGTCTTCGTTTGGACTTTTCCTGCAAAGCTATGTGCACTAAAATATATACAAGAGATTGTGCATGCATGTATAAAATGCCATATGCAGGTATAAGATGTATTCAAAGTGGGTAGACCACATCCTAGGTGGTCAAGGGTCCGTTCAGGGTACGGCTTGGCATCATCTGATGCCCCCAAGGATCTAGAAAAGCGTCTTCGCGGCTCAGGAATTCTGACCCATACCCCCCCTCAAGGGGAACCATTAGGTGGGCATCTTTGCCCCCCAAGATTCTAACTCATGTCCTGCATTATACCATCTGCTCGAGAGGATGTCATCTAAAAAACCACAGCCTTATCGCTTCAGGCATCGGAAGTCATTGATTAAAGGTAGTGCATCCCTTGTGGATTTTCACACTAGTTTTTCTTAGCTAAAAATGCATCCTTTTCGGATTTTCACATAACTCTGTGCCTTATTTTTGCCTAGAAAGGACCCAACCCAATTCAGCGGCTTTTATTCCTTTCATTTTTTGTAGGATAGACTGCCTGTTCCCAGGTTTTCACCCTGCCCTTTGGCCTAACTTTTGCTTAGAGCGCCAATTACGGTTTTCATCTCTAACGGCCCTTTTTTTTTAGGTGTGGCTATAAGAAAAAAACTGAAGCTACTATCAGAGCCTCCTTCTATAGCAATTGGAAATTATTCGCTGAGATATCTTCCCTTGAGCAGCGATTATATCCCCCCACCTCTTCTGACGAAGGTGTTGCTAGATTGGGTGAGGTGGCTAACAAGGGTCAACTCCTATGCCCCTGGCTCTCTTTTCTGTTCTCTTGTGGGGATCGCCTGTTGCGTTTGATAATTCGGAGGGATTCAAGATGTCGTGAGGCATCCTCTATCTTTCCAAGGTGCCATCTCATCCTCGGTCTTTACCCTTAAGCATCGTAGCTTCGGGTACGGTTGCTTGTAAGAAACTATCATGCCGCAGATCAAAAACTACATCTTTGCTCCCATAGGTGCGTATAATTGGTGAGTGTTTAGTCCCGCATTTAATAATAGGGCCCATCGACTTAGGCATCTGGCCGGTGGGAGCAGGAGCAGAGTATAGCCATTTAGATTTCACACATTTAGTAATGAATGGCGTTTCTCTTTTTATAAAAGAACTAGGAAATGATGAGTTGAACTGCTTTCGTTTTATATATTTGCAAAGACTGTGTGTATTTCAGCATGATTTCTCCATACACGATCACCATTTAACATAGATTCAAAATGCAAAATTAAATTTAATCTCAAAATGGATCTTGAAAGCATCAGACTCCTGTTTCCAATCAGCCATCTCGAGTTTTCTTGATTGGATATTTTCTCCCAAGCCTCTAATTTTTTACCAGGATGCCTTTTTTCGGTTTTCATCCTGACGAGTCGCCTAATTTTAGTAAAGCCGCCTTTTTTCGGTTTTCAACCCGCGGGGCATTTATTTTATTTTTTTTTAGTCTTTACCCATGGACCTTCTTGGGTCTGTTAATGCTGACTGGTTCTTTGAACTTGCTTCCCTTGTTGTCTGTTGGAATGCTGCTCCCTTGGGTAACAACTTTTCAAGAACAGATACGTTGACTTGAATTTGCCTCGTCCGTTTGGAACACTCGGACCTATTGGCTTGAAGACCAAATCTCTCTCTTTCAGTGGGCGCTTTCTGACTTTCTTCCCAGATGATTGAACAAGAGGTTTTCTGATAAATCTGGTTGTGATACTAATTCCAAAACCTGTTTCCATTTAACGCGCTTAACTGCTGTAGCCGTTGCTGCCACGACTGCCCCTTAAAGATTTGACGTGCTTCAACGGGCAGTGGTGCTCTCGCCTCATGCATCAAGGAGTAAAGCGTGACTCTTGTAAAGGTTCCGACCGCAGACCCCAGCATGGGTTTCCTCCATAACCTTCTCGGCCTTCTCCTTGTCAGGCATCTCAGCTGTATGTCATCAGCTCATCTCTCGTACAACACACCCTTTATACTTATGGACCGGGTGGATGGCTCATGGATTAGTCGTCAGGTCTTTTTCAGTGCCCAAGAAGAATGGTAAAATATAGGTATGTCTCTCGCACTGCACACCTTCTACACTGATGAACTCGGTGGATAGCTTGTGAATTAGTCTTTAGGTCCTTTTCAATATCTAAGAAGAATGGCGAAATGCAGGCATGTGTAGACCAACGGGATTTGAATAAAGCTTGCCCCTAAATAGCATCCCCTTGCCCCCTGATTAATTCTCTCTTTTTTCTCTCTTTTTTTTTCAATTTAATTAAAAGTTTTTTTTTCTACTCCCCAAATTTCTTTTCCCAAATTTTTTTTTTGCTCCCCAAATTTCTTTCTTTTAACAAGTTTCTCTCAATTCCTGAAGTTTACATGTACGCACACTTTTCTTCTTAACCATTGGGACCATCGTTGTTCAGTCTAATCGGGCATTGCATCTCAGTAAGAATTTTGGTCCCTGCTTATGGATCTCCCTTTTCAGTCATTTCTACCCACTTCAGCTTGAGTCTTCTGAGCTTTTGTGTCACCTGTCCATGATTAGGATATGTTTGGCATAGCATGCTTGGCAGCTTCATGATCACCCTCTGGCCTGTCTTCGTAGGTCCAGGCAAAGACTTTTATTTTATTTTTTTTTTTGTATTTTCTCTCTTTTACTCTCTCTTCAAAAGTCATAACAGATGCTATCAAGATTTTCTTTGGGTTTCCCAAAGTTTTGAGATTAAATAAAATGGCATCATTTGAATCAATATGAATGTGTCATGATTATGCATAGTGAAATCACGAGAAAATATCGCACAGATAAGTAAAACCATTCACTTCATTTAATAAAAATTGGAATTAAAAACATCGTCATTAAGTAGTTCAAAAGTAAAAAAGAACATCTACATAGCTATCCTCTTCCTGTTTCCCCCAGCACAGACACTTTGGCCAATAGCTCATCATAATCTACGGGGACCGTCTTCCTCCTCCATTTAAGTACTCAATTTGTCTTCCTCTCCTTCTTTTGCTCTTCTGGGTTGGAGATCTGCTTACTATCAATGAGGTTTGAACCTAGTCCCTTAAAGCCCGATAATAGTCTATCAAATGTCCAGTGTGCTGATGGAAGGCATAATATTGATCTACTCTGTGGTTGGGCTGCCCCTGGCTTCTGGCGGGCTTAGGAGGAATTGGCTGTAACATCCCTCTTTTCATCAGCTTCTCAAAAACCCATGACAAGGATCTACCCAAATCATAGTAACACCTTTGATTTATTTTCGCGGCTGGCACTCCCGTCTTCTTAACATTGCCCTTACTGTCGCTGCAGATACCCGAGCTCTCATTTTTTAGGGCATGCATCCTCACTGGATCACACCCTTTAGGCGTGATGTTATGTTCCAGAATGGGCTTCTTATCTCATCTTTGTCCCACTGGTAACTCAAGTTGTTCCTTGCCTCTGGGCTTTGAAGTACAAGGGGACGCTGTGGTTGTCACTGTATGGGCCATCTCGACAGTGGTCGACTTAACCCGATTAAAGTTAGTCGCCATAAATTGGGTTTGCAGGACTAGTGTCATGGCATCTATTCTTTCTTTAATCATTGCTGACAACCTTTTTTCGAGCTCCTCAAACCTCCTATCCATCTCCCGGGCTATTAAGGCATGAGTCTCTTCGATCGGCCGCGAAAGGTCAGCCACTCTTACCGCCTGTTCGGCTCCCTCTGGTCTTCCTTCCTCATCTTCCTCCCCACTCTCGATGGTGGACCAATAATCTATCACCGCTATGGAAACACCTTCTTCATCTGTCGCAGGGCGAGTGATGGTGATGTGTCTATTACCAAACAAGTCTTGCAGTACATACCATTCAGGCAAGCTTGAACCAATCATGGCATTATAGGCGGACTTCTTCTAACTTTCCCTCTTTTTGGGATCAATGATCTGCCTGCTGTCGATCAAGTTCTGAATTTTATGCCTTAGTCTCGCACATCGATCCATTATATGCCCCGTATGTTTGTGAAAAGTACAATACTCATCGTCTTTATGACCCGATTGTCCTTGGGTTTTGGCTAGCTTAGTCGTCAGAGGTTGCAGGTTTTCCTCTTTTTTCAGTCTCTTTAACACCCAGGATAAAGGTTGGCCCAGATTCGAAAAGCGCCTTTGGTTCACCCCTACACCTGATACCTCAGCCACCTTTTCAGTCCTATCGCCACTGCTGGAGCCTGCCCACTTATTCGCCCCCTGACAGTTATAGCTCTTCTTAACAAACCCCTCACCACTCGCCTTCTTGTCCATGTGCTCACCTTCTGCCTCTATGGCGATGTCCTTTAAGGACTCCCAATCTTTTAACCCTTTCATCTTGAGCCCTTCCCTTAAGTACGAGCTTGCGTTTCTAATGAACAGCCTGATCTAATCTGCCGTATCAGGCTTCCTCTTCATCTCCATCACTCGATTTCTCCATCGAGTGAGATATTTATGGAAGGACTCGCTAGGCTTCTGGTACAATAGCTCGAGGTCTTTCAAGGTAATCTCCATCCGGGTACTACAGTCATATTATTTAAGGAATTTTTCTGTCAATAAACTCCAATCTTCTCTAGATCTCCTATCCAGCCCGTAGTACCTGTCAATTGTTGGCCCCGTCAGACTTAGGCAGAAGCACTCCACCTTTTGCTTCTTTGTAAGCCCCGTGCCTTTCATGATCAGGGCATATTGCTTCACGTGTGAAGAAGGGTCTGAAGTACCATCGAATTTTGGCAAATCCGGCATCTTGAACCTCGGGGGCAGTAGCTCTTCATCATCCAGATCTATACCTTCGGGGTTGACCCCCTTTTCGGCCGACAGCAGGCGTGTGATTGCCTCAATCTTTTCCTCCATCTTCTTCACCACATTATCCTCCACTTTGGGGACTCTTCCCCTCACAGTTTGAGGAATTAGTGGTTCATCCTCTTCCTCCTCTATAAGGTCATCTCTCGAGTTTAAAATGTTCACCCTTCTCTACTCAGCAGGTGCCATTGCTCTAGGCTCAACAATTGGTGGTTGTATAGTAGCGGCCGCTGTATGAGCCTCCTCCATAACAGGTGGTTCACCTTGCTCCACGACAGGAGCCACAAATGGTTGGCCAGCACTTGGTGCCATCTGGGCGACGATGCTTCCCATCATAGCTAACATCTTCCTCTCAAAATCCTCAAATCTTTTGTCCAAATCTTGTGTCATTGAAGCACCCATTTCTTGCGGTGGATCTGCCATTACCGACCTTGAAATATCTGCCACCCAATTCAAACTCTGCTTGCTCCTCAGGCACCCTCAAGGACCCTAAAACCTCCCAGGTGAATGGTCTATAGTGGCTGAAAAATCCAAAGGGTTAGAATGATGCATGGATGAGATATAATGCATGATCGTGCTATGCAGATGGTCCTCGATGAGTGAAAGATCAATAGATTACAATGATATGATGCAATGTATGAAAGAAAATTGTACGTAGGATGATATGTACATGTGAAAAATAATACACAGACAAAAGGAAATACACACACAAAAATGAAATGCATGTGTGTTTATATATATTTTTTATTTTATTTTTAACATGCATGAATGACACGCGATGCATGAGCATGCTGTGCATCATCAATAACTACATGCAAGCAAGTAGATCCTTCTAACTTTATCACTCCCACACACGAGGTCATGCGGTCTATTTCCTAGGTGGATTTCATCCGAGGGTTAATAGGGAACCCATTGGAGACGTATGGTGCACGGTGGAAAACTGGCAGCATAACAGTCTTAATCTAATGCGCATTCATATGAGTTTTGGCCATTACGTAATTGGACAATTCAATCAAGTTAAGGTGGGCTTACCGGGGCATGAAAGCCTTTGATAAAAGACCACTTAATTCGCTTTATTTTGTTTAATGCGTGACAGCCCACATCACAAGCATCATATTATAGTTCATACCACCTAGGGGAAGTTTCTATTTTCTAATACATGGGCTTTGGTCAAGGTAGTGTTATTTTAGGTCTACCCAAGTATGGTCCCTGCCAATGGGTCTAACTTATCACGAGCATAGCGACCGATCGGGTCTCCATTTGATATACCATTCATGGCACAAGGCTTGGGTTGGTGATTATCCTTAATACTTTCCTACAATGAGTGAAAGTAGGGGCGCTTCGGGAATACACCGGGGGAAGATAGGGGACCAACTAACGTAACTCTAAGGCTCTAAAATACAATGCAAGTTTTTTGAAAAGAGATAGAATTTTAAGCTTTAAAAACCCAATTATATATTCTAACCAAAGCACTTTCAAAGCGAAGTCTCAAATAAGTTCCCAGTGGAGTCGCCACTGTGACGGGCGCCGAACCCAGCAAGGGCCCTCGCGTTGAATTCGCTTTTAGGATTTTAGGGACTAGTTCGCGTCTTTTTGATCATGGGCGCCATGAGGCATTTTGGATGCTTCCTTCCCAATAGAACATTGAAAGGTAACATCTAGCCCCATGGCACCTTTGGTCACCTTTGAGGTATTTTGGAATCACCACCCAATTTACGAGAAATTAGGAAAGGTCTTTAACCTCTTATTGGTCAAGACCAGAGATTGGTGTTCGGAACTCTCCTCTTATTCATGCTTTGGTTAGTTATAAATGAGTTTTTAACTTCCTAAAATTCTATCTCTTATCTCACGCGATTCATGCATTTAAATTAAAGGCGCATCTCAAGCACGTAAAGAAAATAAAGAAAAGCGATAAAGAAAGTGGTAAATAAAGTAATAAAAGAAAGCAGTAAACACGCAAGCACACAATTACAAGAGACATAGGGACGGAATACAACCGCTAATGAAAGAGGACTAAAAATGTAAATTGGGATGAAATACAATCCCAAATGGAAATTAAATAATATTGCCACAAAATTAATTACAATGGCCCAAAAAGAAATGAACTTTAACTTAAAACACTCAAAAAATCAAACATAAGAAAAATATACATAAATCGGGACATTCGTTTATTTTAGGAACATTGTTTCCTTCACGCTTATTTAAAGAGGGTTCGAAGAGTCATTTTGATTGTTTGGGTTGACAACCGGGATGAGTGATCCCATTTTTGGAGAAAACTGACTCTTCGTTTTATTGTGATATCTTTTATTTCCTGGCTAAAATAAGGGACATTGGTCCCGATTTTATTAATAAAAATTTCAATTTTATTATAGAAATATTTTCGTAATTTTTTATCCCACGCATGCATAAATAAAATAAATATTTACAAATAAACACAAAACACATAAAAAGGGGTCGGAAAGATCTCAGCAAACCGCAATGTTCGTCCATGTGTCGCAACCCATCCGGGGAGTCACAGGGATGTTCACATAATGCGACTCAAAATAAAATTTCAGAAAGGAAAAATAATATAAAGAAATATATTAGCAACCATTCTAGTGAGTAAGCGAATAGAGGCAGAATAAATGCATGACGTATCAATTTAATATACCAAATAATAACAATAATAATTGCAATAATAATAAATCATAACGATAATGCAGCAATAATAGAGATAATAATGTAAACAATTAATAAAATAACAATAACATAAACGACATCAGCAATAATAATATAAATAATATTAACAGTTAATGAAAATAATAACAATGACATGGATGACATCAATTAATACTAATGATAGACAAATCAAACAATAATGATAATAATAACAATAATAATGATAATAATAATAACAACAATACTGGCAGAATAATAATAATAATAATAATAATAACAACAACAACAACAATAATGATAATAATGATAGTAGCGGAATAATAATAATAAACATAAACACAAACATAATAATAATAATAATAATAATAATAATAACAACAACAACAACAATGATAGTAATAATAGTAGTGGCGGAATAATAATAATAAACATAAACACAAACATAATAATAATAATAATAATAATAATAATAATAATAATAATAATAATAATAATACAAACGTAGTAATAATAATAATAATAATAATAATAATAATAATAATAATAATAATAATAATAATAATAATAATAATGATGATGATAATTGTTGTAAAATACTGACAGTAGCCAAAAGGAAAAAGAAACCAATGGAGAAATCATAATAACAATGGTAATAATAAGAAGAAGAAGGAGATTGACAGCGGCCATAATTATCAATTTGAACCCACAAAAAATAAAATTAAAAACCACACAAAATTTTCAACAGTAGCAACATAGCTAAGAATACTAGGAATAAACCATAAACATGATAATAATAACAAAAATAATGAAATTAACAACAATAATGACAAACAAAATTAAATGAGAATGGGTCTAAAGTATTTACACTCAGAATTTTATAGATTGAAGAAAATAGGATGTCTTAATCCGTTCCCCTTGTCGAATTTTACGGTGATAAACACTCGAAAAAAATATAAAAATCTATATTTTTAAATAAATTAGTTCAAGAAAATATTTTTGGTGGAATGAATAAGCAAAGAAAATTAATTTTTCTTGCTTAAATCAAACCCAAGATTAAATGTTTTTAGAGAAACAAAGATTAAAACTTGAGAAAAAAAGTTTAAGGATTTTTTGAAGAAGAAAGAAAAGTTTGCTGGAGAGAAAAAACTAAAAACTCTTCTTTTGAATAAATTTTTGCCATCCTTCAAAATGAGAGAACAGCTCCCCTTTGATTCCTGTCTTTGTCCCAAAATAGGAAAAGACAAATGAGCTTACATTTTTAGTTGATCAAAACTAGCGTAAAAAGGTGAAAAACGCCGGTCAAAACGGACTGAGGAAAGCCAGAAAACGCAGAAAAAATTGCAGGTGTGCTGGGCGGGCAAAGATGCCCGCGTGTGGGAGGAGAGGCGCGCGCGCCAAGGGGAGACGCGCCCCAAGGGGGCGCGCTCCTCGGGATGAGACGCGGCCACTTTATAAGTGGCCGCGTGATGGCCACTTATAAAGTGGCCATCAACTTAAATTTTTTTTTCCAAATTCTTTTTAACAAAAATATATATTTTCGAATTAAATTAACTGACTAATTTAATTCGCTTTTTAAAATATATATATTTTCTAATCAAAAATTTTGATATAAGTAAAAATAACACTTCCTAATATTTATTTTTTTTTAATTTAATTCTTTTTTTATAATAATATTACTTTTTTATGTTTATTTGTTTATTTTTTATTTAAAAATAATGAGGGTCTCGATAAGAAAAACATCATTTTCGACACCTCCGCCTGTAAGCCGGTATCATTTTCATCATCGGGAAATTCTGATCTTAAACCGCCTCGAAACCCGATGTCTACAAATGGGTTTCTCCGTCGCTATCCCCGAAATATAAATGCCCAAAGCGCACACAAACATGTTAAAAATAGAGCATAAGAATTTCTCGGTGTATCCAAGACGGGAAAAGCTCGCCCGCGGCCGTCCCCATCTCATCCTCCGCGCTGTCCCGGAGCCAATCCTTTGAGGGATGTTCCCGTAGGATGCTAGCGCCGGAGGCCTCGGTTCCTTTTTAGAGCCCCGAGAAGGAGATATGCGTGAAGTGGAAGCAAAAAGAGAGGTAGAGAAAAGGGTCGCAGTACGAGGCGAAAAAAAAGAGGTGCAACAAGAGGACTTCCCAAGAGATCACCCATCTTAATTCTACTTTCGCCCAAGCACGTTCAACGGATACGATGCATTAGTACTGGTATAATCGCACCCATCATGTAATGTGTCATTTTCGTGCAAAAGGTCTCGGGCGTCGATGCGAATTTCTCGACGCATCTAACGATTTCCGCACAGATACTCGAAACACTCATGAACGTGTTGAAAACAAAACTCCGGCGCACGTAAAGGGGCACAAAAATGTAGTAATGAAATCGGGTCGCTCTCTTTAGACTTGTCCAGCTACAAATAAAATCTCTATTAATGAATGCTCAATGCAAATGCTAAACTGAAAGATAATGGTCTTAAGATCATAAAATCATTTTTCGAGCGTGTCTCAATATTTTGTACAAACTCATTTATACTCTATTGCATCGACTTCGGATCTCTCGTGATAATATTTTCTAAAAGCAATGTATATGATGTTCCGAAATATATTATTTTTATTCTTTACGGAGGGCTGGATCTAAAAAATTCTGAGTGGTTGCGGATCGATTTGGTCGATTTTTTCAGTTTGGGGGCTGAAATGAAAATAGGGCCGCAGAAATTGAGGGGATTTTCGTAATTAACCCATAATAAGAATTTTCTTTATTATATATCTAGATAAAAATAGTAAAATTTAGAAACGGCAAGACAGACTTATATTACAGTGTTTTGCTGCGTTAAATATTGAAGAAAAGCTAAAAAAAGTCATTTCTTTGAACAAGAATTGGTATTTCCGTTAGTTATAACGAGAATTATTGAAGGAGGGGCATTTATAATCGAAATGCCCGTAAAAACGTCAGGAGTCCGGTTGCTACGTTCCGAACGATAGGGTTCTAACTGTTAATTGATTCGAGCGTCAGGGGTGGGTTTCTCCGTAGCTATCCTCGAAATATAAATGCCCGAAACGCACACAAACATGTTAAAAATAGAGCATAAGAATTTCTCCGTATATCCAAGAAGGGAAAAGCTCGCTCGCGGCCATCTCCATCTCATCCTCCGCGCTGCCCCGGAGCGGATCCGCGGAGGGATGTTCCCCGAGGATGCTAGCGCCGGAGGCCTCGGTTCTGTTTCAGAGCCTCGAGCGGGAGATATGCATGAAGTGGAAGCACAAAGAGAGGGAGAGGAAAGGGCCGCAGCACGAGGCAAAAAAATAAATAAATGTAACACGAGGACTTCCCAAAAGGTCATCCATTTTAGTGCTACTCTCGCCCAAGCACCTTTAACTTCGGAGTTCTGATTGGATTTGGTGCATTATTGCTGATATGATAGTACCCATCATATTATATGCCGTTTTCGTACCTAAGGTCTCGGGCGTCGATGCGAATTTCTCGACGCATCTAACGATTTTCGCACAGACGCTCGAAACACTCATGAACATGTTGAAAACAAAACTCCGGCCCACGTAAAGGGAGACAAAAATGTAGTAATAAAATCGGGTCGCTCTCTTCATACTTGTCCAACTACAAATAAAATCTCTATTAACGAATGCTTCATTCAAATGCTAAACTGAAAGATAATGGTCTTAAGATCATAAAATTATTTTTTGAGCGCGTCTGAATATTGTGTACAAACTCATTTATACTCTATTGCATCGACTTCGAATCTCTCGTGACAATATTTTCAAAAAGCAATATATATAATTTTTCGAAATATACTATTTATATTCTTTACGGAGGGCCGGATCTGAAAAATTCTGAGTTGTTGCGGATCAATTTGGTCGATTTTTTTAGTTTGGGGGCTAAAATGAAAATAGGGCCGTAGAAATTTAGGGGATTTTCGTAATTAACCCATAATAAGAATTTTCTTTGTTATATATCTTGATAAAAATAGTAAAATTTAGAAACGGCAAGACAGACTTATATTACAGTGTTTTGTTGCGTTAAATATTGAAGAAAAGCTAAAAAAGGTCATTTCTCCGAAAAAAAATCGGTATTTTCGTTAGTTATAACGAGAATTATTGAAGGAGGGGCATTCATAATCGAAATGCCCCTAAAAACATCAGGAGTCCGGTTGCTACGTTCAGAACGAAAGGGTTCTAACTGTTAATCGATTCGAGCGTCGGAGGTGGGTTTCTCTTAGCTTTCCCCGAAATATAAATACCCGAAGCGCACACAAACATGTTAAAAACGGAGCATAAGAATTTCTCGGTGCATCCAAGACAAGAAAAGCTCGCCCGCGGCTGTCCCCATCTCATCCTCCGCACTGTCCCGGAGCCGATCCGCTGAGTGATATTCCCGGAGGATTCTAGCGCCGGAGGCCGCAGCACGAGGCCGCAAAAAAAAGGGTGCAACACGAGGACTTCCCAAGAGGTCACCCATCTTACTACTACTCTCGCCCAAGCACGTTTAACTTCGGAGTTCTAATGGGATTAGGTGCATTAGTGCTCATGTCATGCGCTGTTTTTATACATAAGTTCTTGGAGGATGCTAGCGCCGGAGGCCTCGGTTCCGTTTCAGAGCACGGAGCGAGAGATATGCGTGAAGTGTAAGTAAAAAGAGAGGGAGAGGAAAGGGCCGCAGCATAAGGCAAAAAGAAGGGGGTGCAACACAAGGACTTCCTAAGAGGTCACCCATTTTAGTACTACTCTCCCCCAAGCACGTTTAACTTTAGAGTTCTGATAGGATCCGGTGTATTAGTGCTGGTATGAACGCACCAATCATGTCATGCGTCGTTTTCGTACATAAGGTCTCGTGCCTCGATGCGAATTTCTCGATGCATCTAACGATTTCCGCACAGACACTCGAAAACACTCATGAACGTGTTGAAAACAAAACTCCGGCGCACGTAAAGGGAGACAAAAATGTAGTAATGAAATCGGGTCGCTCTCTTCAGACTTGTCTAGCTACAAATAAAATCTATATTAACGAATGCTTCATTCAAATGCTAAACTGAAAGATAATGGTCATAAGATTATAAAATTATTTCTCGAGCGTGTCTGAATATTTTGTAAAAACTCATTTATACTCTATTGCATCGACTTCGGATCTCTCGTGACAATATTTTCAAAAATCAATTTATATGATACTCCGAAATATATGATATTTTCAGTTTGGGGCCGTAAAAATTGAGGGGATTTTCGTAATTAACCCATAATAAGAATTTTGCTTTGTTATATATCTAGATAAAAATAGAAAAATTTAGAAACAGCAAGACAGACTTATGTTACAGTGTTTTGCTGCGTTAAATATTGAAGAAAAGCTAAAAAAAGTCATTTCTCTGAACAAAAATCGATATTTCCGTTAGTTATAACGAGAATTATTGAAGGAGTGGCCTTCATAATCGAAATGCCCCTAAAAACGTCGGGAGTCCGGTTGCTACGTTCCGAACGAAAGGGTTCTAACTGTTAATTGATTCGAGCATCGAGGGTATGTTTCTCCGTAGCTATCCCTGAAATATAAATGCCCGAAGCGCACACAAACATGTAAAAAAAAGAGCATAAGAATTTCTCGGTGTATCCAAGACGGGAAAAGCTCGCCCGCGGCCGTCCCCATCTCATCCTCCGCGCTATCCCGGAGCCGATCCTAGGAGAGATGTTCCAAGAGGATGCTAGCGCCGGGGGCATCGGTTCTGTTTCAGAGCCTCGAGCGGGAGATATGCGTGAAGTTGAAGAAAAAGAGAGGGAGAGGAAAGGGCCGCACCACGAGGCGGCAAAAAAAAGGGTGCAACACGAGGACTTCCCAAGAGGTCATCCATCTTAGTACTACTCTCACCCAAGCACGTTTAACTTCGGAGTTCTGATGGGATCCGGTGATCCCACCCGTCATGTCATGCACCATTGTCGTATATAAGGTCTCGGGCGTCAATGCGAATTTCTCGACCCATCTAACGATTTCCGCACAGACGCTCGAAGCACTCAAAAACGTGTTGAAAACAAAGCTCCGGCGCACATAAAGGGAGACAAAAATGTAGTAATGAAATCGGGTCTCTCTCTTCAGACTTGTCCAGCTACAAATAAAATCTCTATTAACGAATGCTTCATTCAAATGCTAAACTGAAAGATAATGGTCTTAAGATCATAAAATTATTTTTCGAGCGTGTCTGAATATTTTGTACAAACTCATTTATACTTTATTGCATCGACTTCAGATCTCTCGTGACAATATTTTCAAAAAGCAATATATATGATGTTGCGAAACATATTATTTTTATTTTTTACGGAGGGCTGGATCTGAAAAATTCTGAGTGGTTGCGGATCGATTTGGTCGATTTTTTCAGTTTGGGGGCTGAAATTAAAATAGGGCCGTAGAAATTGAGGGGATTTTCGTAATTAACCCATAATAAGAATTTTATTTGTTATATATCTAGATAAAAATAGTAAAATTTAGAAACGGCAAGACAGACTTATATTACAGTGTTTTGCTGCGTGAAATATTGAAGAAAAGCTAAAAAAAGTCATTTTTCCGAATAAAAATCGGTATTTCCGTTAGTTATAACGAGAATTATTGAAGGAGGGTCATTCATAATCGAAATGCCCCTAAAAACGTCAGGAGTCGGGTTGCTACGTTCTGAACGAAACGATTCTAAATGTTAATTGATTCGAGCATCGAGGGTGGGTTTCTCCGTAGCTATTGCCGAAATATAAATCCCCGAAGCGCACACAAACATGTTAAAAATAGAGCATAAGAATTTCTCGGTGTATCCAAGACGGTAAAAGCTCGCCCGCGGTCATTCCCATCTCATCCTCCGCGCTGTCCCGGAGCCGATACGCGGAGGGATGTTCCCGGAGGATGCTAGCGCCGAAGGCCTCGGTTCCGTTTCAGGGCCTCGAGCCGGAGATATTCGTGAAGTGGAAGCAAAAAGAGAGGGAGAGGAAAGGGCCACAGCACGAGGCGGCAAAAAGGAGGGTGCAACACAAGGACTTCCCAAGAGGTCACCCATTTTAGTACTACTCTCGCCCAAGCACGTTTAACTTCGGAGTTCTGATGGGATCCGGTGAACTAGTGCTGGTATGATCTCAACCGTCATGTTATGCGCCGTTTTCCTACATAAGTTCCCGGACGATGCTAGCGACGTAGGCCTCGATTCCGTTTCAGAGCGCCAAGCGGGAGAAATGCGCGAAGTGGAAGCAAAAAGAGAGGGAGAGGAAAGGGCCGCAGAGTTCTGATGGGATCTGGTGCATTAGTGCTGGTATGATCGCACCCATCATGTCATGCGCCGTTCTCTTACATAAAGTCTCGAGCATCGAAGCGAATTTCTCGACGCATCTAACGATTTCTGCACAGACGCTCGAAACACTCATGAACGTGTTGAAAACAAAACTCCGGCGCACGTAAAGGGAGACAAAAATGTAGTAATGAAATCGGGTCGCTCTCTTCAGACTTGTCCAGCTACAAATAAAATCTCTATTAACGAATGCTTCATTCAAATGCTAAACCGAAAGATAATGGTCTTAAAATCATAAACTTATTTTTTGAGCGTGTCTGAATATTCTGTACAAACTCATTTATACTCTGTTGCATCGACTTCGGATCTCTCGTGACAATATTTTCAAAAAGCAATATATATGATGTTGCGAAATATATTATTTTTATTCATTACGGAGCGCTGGATCTGAAAAATTCTGAGTGGTTGCGGATCGATTTGGTCGATTTTTTCAGTTTGGTGGCTAACATGAAAATAGGGCCGTAGAAATTGAGGGGATTTTCGTAATTAACCCATAATAAGAATTTTCTTTGTTATATATCTAGACAAAAGTAATAAAATTTCGAAACGGCAAGACATACTTATATTACAGTGTTTTACTGCGTTAAATATTGAAGAAAAGCTAAAAAAAGTCATTTCTCCGAACAAAAATCGGTATTTCCGTTAGTTATAACGAGAATTATTGAAGGAGGGGCATTCATAATCGAAATGCCCCTAAAAACGTCAGGAGTCTGGTTGCTACGTTACGAACAAAAGGGTTCTAACTGTTAATTGATTCGAGCGTCGGGGACTCGAAATATAAATGCCCGAAGCGCACACAAACATGTTAAAAATAGAGCATAAGAATTTCTCGGTGTATCCAAGACGGGAAAAGCTTGCCCTCGGCCGTCCCAATCTCATCCTCCGCACTGTCCCGGAGCCGATCCGCGGAGGGATGTTCCCTGAGGATGCTAGCGCCGGAGGCCTCGGTTCCGTTTCAGAGCCTCGAGCGGGAGATATGCGCGAAGTGGAAGCAAAAAGAGAGGGAGAGGAAAGGGCCGCAGCACGAGGCGGCAAAAAGGAGGGTGCAACACGAGGACTTCCCAAGAGGTCACCCATTTTAGTACTACTCTCGCCCAAGCACGTTTAACTTCGGAGTTCTGATGGGATTCGGTGCACTAGTGCTGGTATGATCGCAACCGTCATGTGATGCGCCGTTTTCCTACATAAGTTCCCGGACGATGCTAGCGACGGAGGCCTCGATTCCGTTTTAGAGCGCCGAGCGGGAGATATGCGCGAAGTGGAAGCAAAAAGAGAGGGAGAGGAAGGGCCGCAGCACGAGTCGAAAAAAAAGGGGTGCAACACGAGGACTTCCGAAGAGGTCAACCATCTTAGTACTACTGTCGCCCAAGCACGTTTAACTTTGGAGTTCTGATGGGATCCGGTGAATTAATGCTGTTATGATCGCACCCATCATGTCATGCGCCGTTCTCGTACATAAGGTCTCGGGCGTCGATGCGAATTTCTCGACGCATCTAACGATTCCCGCACAGACGCTCGAAACACTCATGAACGTGTTGAAAACAAAACTCCGGCGCACGTAAAGGGAGACAAAAATGTAGTAATGAAATCGGGTCGCTCTCTTCAGACTTGTCCAGCTACAAATAAAACCTCTATTAACGAATGCTTCATTCAAAGGCTAAACCGAAAGATAATGGTCTTAAAATCATAAAATTATTTTTCGAGCATGTATGAATATTCTGTACAAACTCATTTATACTCTGTTGCATCGACTTCGGATCTCTCGTGACAATATTTTCATAAAGCAATATATATGATGTTGTGAAATATATTACTTTTATTCTCTACGGGGGGCTGGATCTGAAAAATTTTGAGTTGTTGCGGATCGATTTGGTCGATTTTTTCAGTTTGGGGGCTAAAATGAAAACAAGGCCGTAGAAATTGAGGGGATTTTCATAATTAACCCATAATAAGAATTTTCTTTGTTATATATCTAGACAAAAATAGTAAAATTTAGAAACGGCAAGACAGATGTAACACCCCGCCATCCCCGTTGGAAGGATACCGGAGTGCCACGTGAGCAAACACATATAAACGAATCCATATACACATGTATAAACAAAAAAAAACCAAATGAAATATAAAGAAACTTTTAATCATTTAATAGTAAAACCTGTTTACATGTAACATATATCAATATCGTTTTACAAAAAGAGGCTCGTAAGCAAATACATATACAAAAATAATATTTGTTCCTTTACAAAAGATTTACTTATCTATACACAAGCCATATACAAAAATTTACAGCGGAAGACTTCAAAAATAACTTCATCAAAAGACTCCTAGTGGCCGACCTGCAGATATCTGACTTCAAATCCAAACTCGCCACCTGCACGGGAAAAGAGCCCGTGCTAAGCGATAACGCTTAGTGGAGAGGAACAAAACTAACTAACAATATACATATACAATATACAATACAAGTAATTAACTATTAAAAACATATTTAAAATTAACATATTTCTCATCATTTAAAATACACATATACAAGGTATATACATAAAGTTGTGCAAAAGTTCATGTGCATCAAATACTTTTAATCTTGTCAATAAACATCTCAACATATATATATATATATCACATATAAACATGTAGCCTGATTAGTCTGAAGTACTCTCTAGAAGTGGATACGGTCAAATGGATACTGATAGAACACAGTATCCCAAGCATATAGAGACATGAGTCTCGAACATGTAATTTTCATATAGAGACCGAGGTCTCGCTTTATTTCCATATAGACCAATCATGGTCGAACAAGGATCCAAACGGACCCGCATATATCGTTTTATCATATAGCAGCTGCACACACACTCAGACCTAAGTAAGCGCTTACTTATCCACTACTATGACTTATTCAGGCTTAAATGATACAATCAATACAAACTATAATCCATGTATTCAAGTATATCGATCAAAATCAGAAACATATACATATATCCAAATATTACTTACTGGAAGTATTAAGAACATATAATTCATCTTGAAATAATCCATGTATACATGTATACTGATCCCATTTTGAAATATGTAACTATAAATATTAAATACAGAAGTTTTAAAGAACCTATATCTCACATTTAATTAATCTATACCCATGTAAATTATAAACAAGTAAATCCTGTATATTAATTAAATATCATGTATACAAAACCCAAAATTATGCAATTATTAAAATACAATACAATTTTTAACTCAAACATTTGACATGTAGTGCAAAAATCCTTAAAACAGGAGTTAAAACTTTATTTAGAAAACTGGGCAACAGGCAGAGGCCGGTCACGAGACACCCAGGCAGTGGTGTCTCGTGACGCTAGTTTCTCGCGAGCGCCACGCAAAGCAGGGCAGGCAGTCACGGCGTGACCAATCGTCACGTCTCGTGACTCCTGAGAGGAGAGGGGAAGAGGTCACGGGATGAGATCTCGTGACACGCAGGGAGACAGGCGAGGTCGCGAGGCGTGATGCTCCATCACGTCGCGTGACTTCCCAAGGAGGGAGATCACGGCGTGATGCTCCATCACGCCACGTGACTTCCCAGGAAGGGAGGTCACGGCGTGATGCCCCATCACGTCTCGTGATCTTCCTCTCACAACTTCTTCTTCTTCCTCACAAAGCCTTCAAAATTTCCAGAAAAACTTAAAAACCAGAAGAATCGTGAAAACAGAGTACTACCAAAATTCCAACCTCACTTTGTCTAAAACCATTTTTCATGCAAAAATCATGCTAATACGTACCTTTAAGTCTCCAGAATACATTTACAGCACTTGTGATACAGATAATATATTTTACTAATCAAACGGAATTAAAACCAGCACATCAATATCTCAGGATTTCTAATTCAACTCACGCATAAACATCTCATTTACATATTCAAAGATATCCTTCTCTCCAGAAATCAAGTATACAATATTACATAACTCATGCATTTTGATAAACAAACACACATAAACACATTAGCAACAGAACTGCAAACCGGATCCAGAATGAGGAAAGACAGACACACTCCCAAACCTGGAAATGAAGCTCAAAATGTCCACTGAACTCTCAATCCACCACTTTATCTTTTCCCTTCTCTTTTCTTTTATCCACAGAAGCTTGCAAACAGATGAAACCACAATCAAAACCCAAGAATGAAATCTCTATAAACCCAAATGAGAAATAAGAACCACACGAAAACCAATAACCACTTACCTCTGGAAATCCCTTTAAAGCTCACAACCTTAGCTCAAAAGTGAAGGATACCCACATGCAAAAGAAAGAACAGCAGAATGTGGTTTTTACGTGAGAGAGAGAGAGCAAGAAGAGAAAAAACTTTTCTGTCCTTTGTTTCCAGCCAACTGAGTTTTTCTCATTCTTCCCTTTTCCCTCACCACGTGCACACACACATTCCACCTGGCACACATGCACGATTACACCATTCACTAAATCCTCTTTTAACAAAATAATCCATGTCAAATTACCTTTTACTCACTACCTAAAAGTCTGTAATCTAATTACTTAAATTAGATTCTTGCAATTTAATCCTCTTACCTCAAATAAAATACCAAATTGCCCTAATTTGATCACTTAAAATCACTGATTTCCAAATAGGCCACTTATGGGGTGTGACAACAGACTTATATTACAGTGTTTTGCTGCGTTAAATATTGAAGAAAAGCTAAAAAAAGTCATTTCTCAGATCAAAAATCGGTATTTCCGTTAGTTATAACGAGAATTATTGAAGGAGGGGCATTCATAATCGAAATGCCCCTAAAAACGTCAGGAGTCCGGTTGCTACGTTACGAACGAAAGGGTTCTTACTGTTAATTGATTCGAGCGTCGGGGGTGGGTTTCTCCGTAGCTATCCCCGAAATATAAATGCCCGAAGCGCACACAAACATGTTAAAAAAAGAGCATAAGAATTTCTCGGTGTATCCAAGACGGGAAAAGCTCGCCCGCGGCCGTCCCCATCTCATCCTCTGCGCTGTCCCGGAGCCGACCCGCAGAGGGATGTTCCCGGAGGATGCTAGCGCCGAAGGCCTCGGTTCCGTTTCAGAGCCTCGAGCGGGAGATATGCGCGAAGTGGAAGCAAAAAGAGAGGGAGAGGAAAGGGCCGCAACACGAGGCGGCAAAAAGGAGGGTGCAACACGAGGACTTCCCAAGAGGTCACCCATCTTAGTACAACTCTCGCCCAGGCACGTTTAACTTCGGAGTTCTGATGGGATTCGGTGCACTAGTGTTGGTATGATCGCACCAGTCATATCATGCGCCGTTTTCCTACATAAGTTCTCGGACGATGATAGCGACGGAGGCCTCGGTTCCGTTTCAGAGCGCCGAGCGGGAGATATGCGCGAAGTGGAAGCAAAAAGAAAGGGAGAGGAAAGGGCCGCAGCACGAGGCGAGAAAAAAGGGCCATCTTAGTACTACTCTCGCCCAAGCGCGTTTAACTTCCGAGTTCTGATGGGATCCGGTGCATTAGTGCTGGTATGATCGCACCCATCATGTCATGCGCCGTTCTCGTACATAAGGTCTCGGGCGTCGATGCGAATTTCTCGACGCAGCTAACGATTTCCGCACAGACGCTCGAAACACTCATGAACGTGTTGAAAACAAAACTCCAGCGCACGTAAAGGGAGACAAAAATGTAGTAATGAAATCGGGTCGCTCTCTTCAGACTTGTCCAGCTACAAATAAAATCTCTATTAACGAATGCTTCATTCAAATGCTAAACTGAAAGATAATGGTCTTAAGATCATAAAATTATTTTTCGAGCGTGTCTGAATATTCCGTACAAACTCATTTATACTCTGTTGCATCGACTTCGGATCTCTCGTGACAATATTTTCAAAAAGCAATATATATGATGTTGCGAAATATATTACTTTTATTCTTTACGGGGGGCTGGATCTGAAAAATTCTGAGTGGTTGCGGATCGATTTGGTCGATTTTTTCAGTTTGGGGGCTAAAATGAAAACAGGGCCGTAGAAATTGAGGGGATTTTCGTAATTAACCCATAATAAGAATTTTCTTTGTTATATGTCTAGACAAAAATAATAAAATTTAGAAACGGCAAGACAGACTTATATTACAGTGTTTTGCTGCGTTAAATATTGAAGAAAAGCTAAAAAAGTCATTTCTCCGAACAAAAATCGGTATTTCCGTTAGTTATAACGAGAATTATTGAAGGAGGGGCATTCATAATCGAAATGCCCCTAAAAACGTCAGGAGTCCGGTTGCTACGTTACGAACGAAAGGGTTCTAACTGTTAATTGATTCGAGCGTCGGGGGTGGGTTTCTCCGTAGCTATCCCCGAAATATAAATGCCCGAAGCGCACACAAACATGTTAAAAACAGAGCATAAGAATTTCTCGGTGTATCCAAGATGGGAAAAGCTCGCCCGCGGCCGTCCCCATCTCATCCGCCGCGCTGTCCCGGACCCGACCCGCGGAGGGATGTTCCCGGAGGATGCTAGCGCCGGAGGCCTCGGTTCCGTTTCAGAGCCTCGAGCGAGGACTTCCCAAGAGGTCACCCATCTTAGTACTACTCTCGCCCAAGAACGTTTAACTTCGGAGTTCTGATGGAATCCGGTGCACTAGTGCTGGTATGATCGCACATGTCATGTTATGCGCCGTTCTCGTACATAAGGTCTCGGGCATCGATGCGAATTTCTCGACGCATCTGACAATTTTCGCACAGAAGCTCGAAACACTCATAAACGTGTTGAAAACAAAACTCCGGCGCACGTAAAGGGAGACAAAAATGTAGTAATGAAATCAGGTCGCTCTCTTCAGACTTGTCCAGCTACAAATAAAATCTCTATTAACGAATGCTTCATTCAAATGCTCAACTGAAGGATAATGGTCTTAAGATCATAAAATTATTTTTCGAGTGTGTCTGAATATTCCGTACAAACTCATTTATACTCTGTTGCATCGACTTCGGATCTCTCGTGACAATATTTTCAAAAAGCAATATATATGATGTTGCGAAATATATTACTTTTATTCTTTACGGGGGGCTGGATCTGTAAAATTCTGAGTGGTTGCGGATCAATTTGGTCGATTTTTTCAGTTTGGGGGCTAAAATGAAAACAGGGCCGTAGAAATTGATGGGATTTTTGTAATTAACCCATAATAAGAATTTTCTTTGTTATATATCTAGACAAAAATAGTAAAATTTAGAAACGGCAAGACAGACTTATATTACAGTGTTTTGCTGCGTTAAATATTGAAGAAAAGCTAAAAAAAGTCATTTCTCCGAACAAAAATCGGTATTTCCGTTAGTTATAACGAGAATTATTGAAGGAGGGGCATTCATAATCGAAATGCCCCTAAAAACGTCAGGAGTCCGGTTGCTACGTTACGAACGAAAGGGTTCTAACTGTTAATTGATTCGAGCGTTGGGGGTGGGTTTCTCCGTAGCTATCCCCGAAATATAAATGCCCGAAGCGCACACAAACATGTTAAAATCAGAGCATAAGAATTACTCAGTGTATCCAAGACGGGAAAAGCTCGCCCGCGGCCGTCCCCATCTCATCCTCCGCACTATCCCGGAGCCGACCCGCGGAGGGATGTTCCCGGAGGATGCTAGCGGCGGAGGCCTCGGTTCCGTTTCAGAGCCTCGAGCGGGAGACATGCGCGAAGTGGAAGCAAAAAGAGAGGGAGAGGAAAGGGCCGCAGCACGAGGCGGCAAAAAGGAGGGTGCAACACGAGGGCTTCCCAAGAGGTCACCCATCTTAGTACTACTCTCGCCCAAGCGCGTTTAACTTCGGAGTTCTGATGGGATCCGGTGCATTAGTGCTGGTATGATCGCACCCATCATGTCATGCGCCGTTCTCGTACATAAGGTCTCGGGCGTCGATGCGAATTTCTTGACGCATCTAACGATTTCCGCACAGACGCTCGAAACACTCATGAACGTGTTGAAAACAAAACTCCGGCGCACGTAAAGGGAGACAAAAATGTAGTAATGAAATCAGGTCGCTCTATTCAGACTTGTCCAGCTACAAATAAAATCTCTATGAACGAATGCTTCATTCAAATGCTAAACTGAAAGATAATGGTCTTAAGATCATAAAATTATTTTTCGAGCGTGTCTGAATATTCCGTACAAACTCATTTATACTCTGTTGCATCGACTTCGGATCTCTCGTGACAATATTTTCAAAAAGCAATATATATGATGTTGCGAAATATATTACTTTTATTCTTTACGGGGGGCTGGATCTGAAAAATTCTGAGTGGTTGCGGATCGATTTGGTCGATTTTTTCAGTTTGGGGGCTAAAATGAAAACAGGGCCGTAGAAATTGAGGGGATTTTCGTAATTAACCCATAATAAGAATTTTCTTTGTTATATGTCTAGACAAAAATAGTAAAATTTAGAAACGGCAAGACTGACTTATATTACAGTGTTTTGCTGCGTTAAATATTGAAGAAAAGCTAAAAAAGTCATTTCTCCGAACAAAAATCGGTATTTCCGTTAGTTATAACGAGAATTATTGAAGTAGGGGCATTCATAATCGAAATGCCCCTAAAAACGTCAGGAGTCCGGTTGCTACGTTACGAACGAAAGGGTTCTAACTGTTAATTGATTCGAGCGTCGGGGGTGGGTTTCTCCGTAGCTATCCCCAAAATATAAATGCCCGAAGCGCACACAAACATGTTAAAAACAGAGCATAAGAATTTATCGGTGTATCCAAGACGGGAAAAGCTCGCCCGCGGCCATCCCGATCTCATCCGCCGCGCTGTCCCGGAGCCGACCCGCGGAGGGATGTTCCCGGAGGATGCTAGCGCCGGAGGCCTCGGTTCCGTTTCAGTCCCCATCTCATCCGCCGCGCTGTCCCGGAGCCGACCCGCGGAGGGATGTTCCCGGAGGATGCTAGCGCCGGAGGCCTCGGTTCCGTTTCAGAGCCTCGAGCGAGGACTTCCAAAGAGGTCACCCATCTTAGTACTACTCTCGCCCAAGCACGTTTAACTTCGAAGTTCTGATGGAATCCGGTGCACTTGTGCTGGTATGATCGCACATGTCATGTCATGCGTCGTTCTCGTACATAAGGTCTCGGGCATCGATGCGAATTTCTCGACGCATCTGACAATTTTCGCACAGAAGCTCGAAACACTTATAAACGTGTTGAAAACAAAACTCCGGCGCACGTAAAGGGAGACAAAAATGTAGTAATGAAATCAGGTCGCTCTCTTCAGACTTGTCCAGCTACAAATAAAATCTCTATTAACGAATGCTTCATTAAAATGCTCAACTGAAAGATAATGGTCTTAAGATCATAAAATTATTTTTCGAGCGTGTCTGAATATTCCGTACAAACTTATTTATACTCTGTTGCATCGACTTCGGATCTCTCGTGACAATATTTTCAAAAAGCAATATATATGATGTTGCGAAATATATTACTTTTGTTCTTTACGGGGGGCTGGATCTGAAAAATTCTGAGTGGTAGCGGATCGATTTGGTCGATTTTTTCAGTTTGGGGGCTAAAATGAAAACAGGGCCGTAGAAATTGAGGGGATTTTCGTAATTAACCCATAATAAGAATTTTCTTTGTTATATATCTAGACAAAAATAGTAAAATTTAGAAACGGCAAGACAGACTTATATTACAGTGTTTTGCTGCGTTAATTATTGAAGAAAAGCTAAAAAAAGTCATTTCTCCGAACAAAAATCGGTATTTCCGTTTGTTATAACGAGAATTATTGAAGGAGGGGCATTCATAATCGAAATGCCCCTAAAAACGTCAGGAGTCCGGTTGCTACGTTACGAACGAAAGGGTTCTAACTGTTAATTGATTCGAGCGTCGGGGGTGGGTTTCTCCGTAGCTATCCCCGAAATATAAATGCCCGAAGCGCACACAAACATGTTAAAAACAGAGCATAAGAATTTCTTGGTGTATCCAAGACGGAAAAAGCTCGCCCGCGGCCGTCCCCATCTCATCCGCCGCGCTGTCCCGGAGCCGAACCGCGGAGGGATGTTCCCGGAGGATGCTAGCGCCGGAGGCCTCGGTTCCGTTTCAGAGTCTCGAGCGGGAGATATGCGCGAAGTGGAAGCAAAAAGAGAGGGAGAGGAAAGGGCCGCAGCACGAGGCGGCAAAAAGGAGGGTGCAACACGAGGACTTCCCAAGAGGTCACCCATCTTACTACTACTCTCGCCCAAGCACGTTTAACTTCGGAGTTCTGATGGGAACCGATGCACTAGTGCTGGTATGATCGCACCCATCATGTTATGCGCCGTTTTCCTACATAAGCTCTCGGACGATGCTAGCGACGGAGGCCTCGGTTCCGTTTCAGAGCGCCGAGCGGGAGATATGCGCGAAGTGGAAGCAAAAAGAGAGGGAGAGGAAAGGGCTGCAGCACGAGGCGAAAAAAATAGGGGTGCAACACGAGGACTTCCCAAGAGGTCACCCATCTTAGTACTACTCTCGCCCAAGTACGTTTAACTTCGAAGTTCTGATGGGATCCGGTGCATTAGTGCTGGTATGATCGCACCCATCATGTCATGCGCCGTTCTCGTACATAAGGTCTCGGGCGTCGATGCGAATTTCTCGACGCATCTAACGATTTCCACACAGACGCTCGAAACACTCATGAACGTGTTGAAAACAAAACTCCGGCGCACGTAAAGGGAGACAAAAATGTAGTAATGAAATCGGGTCGCTCTCTTCAGACTTGTCCAGCTACAAATAAAATCTCTATTAACGAATGCTTCATCAAAATGCTAAACTGAAAGATAATGGTCTTAAGATCATAAAATTATTTTTCGAGCGTGTCTGAATATTCCATACAAACTCATTTATACTCTGTTGCATCGACTTCGGATCTCTCGTGACAATATTTTCAAAAAGCAATATATATGATGTTGCGAAATATATTACTTTTGTTCTTTACGGGGGGCTGGATCTGAAAAATTCTGAGCGGTTGCGGATCGATTTGGTCGATTTTTTCAGTTTGGGGGCTAAAACGAAAACAGGGCCGTAGAAAATGAGGTGATTTTCGTAATTAACCCATAATAAGAATTTTCTTGTTATATATCTAGACAAAAATAGTAAAATTTAGAAATGGCAAGACATACTTATATTACAGTGTTTTGCTGCGTTAAATATTGAAGAAAAGCTAAAAAAAGTCATTTCTCCGAACAAAAATCGGTATTTCCGTTAGTTATAACGAGAATTATTGAAGGAGGGGCATTCATAATCGAAATGCCCCTAAAAACGTCAGGAGTCCGGTTGCTACGTTACGAACGAAAGGGTTCTAACTGTTAATTGATTCGAGCGTCGGGGGTGGGTTTCTCCGTAGCTATCCCCGAAATATAAATGCCCGAAGCGCACACAAACATGTTAAAAACAGAGCATAAGAATTTCTCGGTGTATCCAAGATGGGAAAAGCTCGCCCGCGGCCGTCCCCATCTCATCCGCCGCGCTGTCCCGGAGCGGACCCGCGGAGGGATGTTCCCGGAGGATGCTAGCGCCGGAGGCCTCGGTTCCGTTTCAGAGCCTCGAGCGGGAGATATGCGCGAAGTGGAAGCAAAAAGAGAGGGAGAGGAAAGGGCCGCAGCATGAGGCGGCAAAAAGTAGGGTGCAACACGAGGACTTCCCAAGAGGTCACCCATCTTAGTACTACTCTCGCCCAAGCACGTTTAACTTCGGAGTTCTGATGGGATCCGGTGCATTAGTGCTGGTATGATCGCACCCGTCATGTCATGCGCCGTTCTCGTACATAAGGTCTCGGGCGTCGGTGCGAATTTCTCGACGAATCTAACGATTTCCGCACAGACGCTCGAAACACTCATGAACGTGTTGAAAACAAAACTCCGGCGCACGTAAAGGGAGACAAAAATGTAGTAATGAAATCGGGTCGCTCTCTTCAGACTTGTCCAGCTACAAATAAAATCTCTATTAACGAATGCTTCATTCAAATGCTAAACTGAAAGATAATGGTCTTAAGATCATAAAATTATTTTTCGAGCGTGTCTGAATATTCCGTACAAACTCATTTATACTCTGTTGCATCGACTTCGGATCTCTCGTGACAATATTTTCAAAAAGCAATATATATGATGTTGCGAAATATATTACTTTTGTTCTTTACGGGGGGCTGGATCTGAAAAATTCTGAGTGGTTGCGGATCGATTTGGTCGATTTTTTCAGTTTGGGGGCTAAAATGAAAACAGGGCCGTAGAAATTGAGGGAATTTTCGTAATTAACCCATAATAAGAATTTTCTTTGTTATATATCTAGACAAAAATAGTAAAATTTAGAAACGGCAAGACAGACTTATATTACAGTGTTTTGCTGCGTTAAATATTGAAGAAAAGCTAAAAAAAGTCATTTCTCCGAACAAAAATCGGTATTTCCGTTAGTACTACTCTCGCCCAAGCACGTTTGACTTACGAGGCGGCAAAAAGGAGGGTGCAACACGAGGACTTCCCAAGAGGTCACCCATATTAGTACTACTCTCGCCCAAGCACGTTTGACTTCGGAGTTCTGATGGGATCCGGTGCACTAGTGCTGGTATGATCGCACCCGTCATGTCATGCGCCGTTTTCCTACATAAGTTCTCGGACGATGCTAGCGACGGAGGCCTCGGTTCCGTTTCAGAGCGCCGAGCGGGAGATATGCGCGAAGTGGAAGCAAAAAGAGAGGGAGAGGAAAGGGCCGCAGCACGAGGCGAAAAAAAAGGGGCAAAGATTTGACTGTGGGAATTTTGAGAAGAAATTACCGTAATAGGGTTGGGGGAAAAATAATTCCCAAGGGGGGGCCGTCCAGTCAATGCCGCAGGGTTGACCTGCGGCATTGGGAACAGATGCCTCAGCTTTATGCTGCGGCATCTAAGTCAGTTGCCGCAGCTTGTAGCTGCGGCAACTGACGTCATATGCCGCAGCATGTAGCTGCGGCATATGACAAAGAGGGAGCAGCTTCACAGCTGCTCCCTGCAAGGCTGCAAGGCAGTCACGCGTGAACAGTGTCACGCGTGACTGCCTCTCATCTCTTCAATAAACAAAATTGAAGAGTTTGTGGCGTCCGTCCCCTTTATAAGGGGTGAATATAGGCATTACCACGAACGAAAAAATTATATTACGTTCCTTATTGCTTTCTAAAAAAATCTTTCAGTTAAAATCTGTGTAATTTGTACACAGATTTAATTTTTATTGATAATTAAGGGTGTATTTTGTGTAATAGCGTATAAATTGCACGGAACTACTGTTAAGATTTAATTTTTTGCGATAATGAAATTTGTATTTGCCATCTTATTATAATTATTTTGAAGTTAATGTTTTTAACTAAATATGTGACTGTGTTATGTTTAAATTTATAGGTATTTAATTAAGCGTATTGGAAAAGGGATCCCTAAAAGGCAAGTAAATATGCTTAATAAATTTTTTTTTAGTTTGTTTATTAAAATACAATATGCGGAAAAAATGAGTACAAAAAATTATGGAACATGATTGTAGAGTAGTATATTAATTTTTTTTTATATACCACAAAAATATAACGCAAATAATATATAGTCGTTATAAAATAATTTTGGGTTGTTAGAAAATTATTATGTTAATATTATATTTACGGATGGAAGTTGATAAATTTAATTATGGAACATGAATGACAAATAGTGTATTGCACGTATTGCATGAAACGGAGTCGAAATTTATTTTTATACTATATGGGTGAGAAAATGTAAGTATTATATATGTGAACGATAGCTGTGAAATGTAATATTTTATTATGTGTGTCATTTGTTAGAATGAAAAAACTAAAATATTTCTGTTAATTTACTTGAATCCAGAAACGTTATGAAATAACAACACGCACGAAAAAATATTTAATTATAATTATACGTTTTATGAAGGAATTTTTTCGAGGATTCGGAGGACGTAGTGAAGAAGGTACTTATCTATAATTTTCTATGTAATGCAGTATATAATTATGTAATGTAATATAGTAATAATTTCATGTGTGAATAATAGTGGAATCGCATTAAAATTTTGGTCATAGTATGTTAGTATAGATAAGTAATAGAAATGTAGCAAATAATATAACTGTTGTTTTTTTATATGTATTATTATTTGAATATGCAATTGTTGAGCTGTAGGGGGGGAATAATGGTATTTATGAATGAAAATATTAATAGATTATTTTATTAAATTCGAACGGATTTATTAGTTTGCATGGAGCGAGGTAACATAATATTAATACGTTACGTATTTGAATAGAATGTTAATATTTTTGAATATTTGTCGTTGAATTAGTAAATATTACAGTAACATTTGTTCGTAGGCGAAAAAAATGAATCAATTTGGAAATCAGCAATACATAAATCCGGGTCCAATTGTGGATGAGCTGCTGAAGTTGCATGGGAAACACCGTGCAGATGCTGTTTGGCTTAATAATGTATGTATAGCGACGAGAACAGTTTTATAAATATTTTCATTTATTTACAAAGTACATAATGGTTTAGGGATGTGCGACTGGAATTGAATAATTTTGCAGGTTGATCATCAAGTATTATTTGCACGACGATGTAGCGTGGAGAGTCATTACAGGAATATTGACCCGAGAATAATGACGTACATTCAATTGGCTGGATTTTACGGGGTTGCTCAAATTGGAGTTATAAATGTGGACTGCCAATTAATAACTTCACTGGTAGAAAGGTGGAGACCGGAGACACACACATTTCATCTTGCTGTAGGTGAAGCAACAATAACTCTTCAGGACGTTGGAATCCTGACCGGTCTTCCTATAGAAGGAATGGCTGTTACTGGACATTTGCAGTACAATTGGGCAGATGTATGTGGAAGGCTGTTGGGACAAGTTCCGCCCGAAAATGTCCTGAAAGGACATCAAGTTAAAATGACCTGGCTCAGTCGGAATTTTAGTTTGTTACCTGAGAGGGCAAATGAATATACTGTACAATGTTTTGCCCGGGCGTGGATACTGAGGTGTATAGGCGGATTGTTATGTCCGGGACAGTCGAATAATTACATACACCTAATGTGGCTACCGCTCTTGGAAAATTTAGATCAAGCCGGTAATTATAGTTGGGGATCGGCTTGTCTGGCGTGGCTTTATCGAGAGTTATGCCGTGCGACACGTCCTAGTGCAAATGGTTTAGGTGGTTATCAGCAACTGATTCAGTTATGGGCGTGGGAAAGGCTGTCTCAAATGCGGCCTGCATTTTTGGATAATGTTGTGATTAATCAGACCATGCCATATGGCTTTAGGTAATGTATATATTTATAATGAAACACACACATTTAATTTTTACTTAATTGTTTCATAAAATAATTTATAATTTGTTTCCGTTGTCAGGTGGCGATCTCGGATTGATTTGAGAAGATTCCATAATAAAAATGTCAATGACTATCGTTTAGATTTAGACATGCAAGGGACCAATCAGGTTTGTCTAGTTTGTGATTTAATTAATATGATTTAATACCTAGGAATGCATACAAAATTCGAACTTATTTAGTTGATTATGTAAATTTTTTTCAGATGGAATGGGAGCCTTACAGCAATGTGATCAACTTATTGCCCGAGTATTGTAGAGACGGTGTCAATACTTGGCGATCAGTTGTGCCGTTAGTGTGTTTTCACATTATCGAGTGGCACCAACCAGATAGGTGCTTACGACAATTTGGTATGGAACAACCTATTCCATATCCGCCACAAAATAATGATACTGTGCATTCTGTGGACTTGCGAGGGCACCACGATGTTAATTGGGAAGAAAAATTCGCAAGTTTCATTTTTGAATGGCAAAATAGATGGAATCGGGCTGTGCAAACTCAATTGTTGAATGCTCCCCTACACCAGAGATCGCAGTACATGCAATGGTACATTCAGCGAACTCGACGATGGATAACCCATATTGGAGCTTCAATGGGATCAACGGTATGACACTTAACTGCAATGAAGTTTGAGTTATTTGCTATTTTTTCTCTAAATAGATATTGCTTGTAATGCAGGCCGATGGGGTTGAACAGATTTACCATGCAGGCAATGAATCGTCATCAATTGATGCTGGTGAAATTCGTTTAACGTCGGAAAGCATTTTAGGTTCGCTGGGAGAAATAGGAAGGACATCAGTTGAATACCCTAGACAGGCAGTCCCGCATGCTGTACAGATTCAACCCCTATCTACACCATATGAAGATTTTCGGTCTACGAGGCGTAGCAGGAGAGGAATGTCAGAGCGGCGCACCTCAGTAGCATCCATCCCTATTCCCCCAGGAGTTCATCAGGTCCCTCCACCCATGTCATGGCCATTTTTAAATGATGATAGTCCAGGTTCATTCGACATTCCTAGTTTCAGTCATCATCAACAATATGATCAGCAGCATTTTTATGAAACTCAAGCCGGTCCATCTAATTATTATGAGTCTGATGCTGGCCCTTCCAGACTGAATGTGGATTTGAATGTCAGTTTAGCTGAGGGTGATCGTCAACCGGGTAGCACCTATGGACACGTCGATCCGATTCTCCCTCCTGATGATTTTATGAATGATTTTTTTTACAGTCCGAATGTTAGTACTGCAGTCAGGTTCCGAGATCGTACACTATACAGTGGCGATTATGATGATGTCCTGCATATGCCAAACGAGACGAACCCAAATGAGTCCGATCCTCAGGACAATATGGCCGATAGTTCATCGCGAAGTACTCGCCGGGACAGTAGGACGTTCTGAATTTGTTGTATAATTTGTACTTTTTTGTTGCGGTGAAAACATTGTTAAATAAATCACATGTTACTATCATATTATAATTTGCCAACAACATTAAGCAATTAAAATTACTTGACATCGTATTAAGCACACAATATTAATATCATATTATAATTCGTAAACATATAACATTAAAATATTAATAATAATGTCACTAATGATTGAATATCAAAAATGCTGATTGGATGGTCCTGCCGCACTAGTGCATGTTTTTTTGTTGTGTCCGGTGTTTCCACACTTGCTACAATGGACAACGTTGCTTCTCTCGCGTGTGTCCATTTCGTTGCGTATGCGAGATGTTTTTGGCCGACCTTTCTTTCGCTTCAGTTCCATATCGGGGACCAACTTAGGACCATTCCACATGGGCCTATATGCTCTATGTGATAGGGGCCGAAATTCACCATCGTAGCACTTAAGTGCCTCAGTAATAGTATATCAATCATCAACAAACATGTACATGTCAATGTGCCTGTGCATGCACGCAGCAATAGCATGTGAACAGGGCATTTTTGTACCCTGAAACTTGCCACACTCGCATTCCCGCCTATCGAGACTAACAACATACGTATCAACTTCAGTATCGGCTTCAGGTGCCCTGCATGGACGACACTAAACAACCGATAACGACCATCATATTCAACGACCATGTGGCCCCGAGCACTAACAGCACGTTTGTTCATTACTTCAACACATTTTGGGGTGAACCTGTACCCTTCACCCATTTTGCTCATATACATGTTTCTTCGCATATCGAAAAATTTAACCAACCTACCGAAAACATGTTCGACGATGGCTGTGATAGGCATCATGCGTACACCCTTAAGAGCACTGTTCACACTTTCTGCTATGTTTATCGTAAGATGACCATACCGATGTCCACCATCAGCTGATAATGTCCAACGTTCTAATATCACCCGCATCGCCCAATTATAAGAATCCATGTCAAGCGCCTTAACATCATCCATATGCTTAACGAATTTACGAGGCTGAAACTGTGCACCTACAAATTACATAATAAATAATTGTAAACATATATGATATGAATAAACATATATGTTGTGAATAAAGAATAGCAGCTGACCAGCCTTATAAAGTAAGTCCTTGATAGTTTTGTTGTGAAAATGGTTGTTGTAGTTGCTGACGAAGTGGCGCAGACAAATTCTGTGAAATGCCTGTGGTTCCTTCCAACCACTTCTTTCATCGCGAAATACAGCCATTATACCGGCATGTCTGTCTGATATAACTGCAAGACCTGGACGTTGAGTCACGTGCTTTCTGATTAATTGCATGAACCATGCCCAACTGGATTTATTTTCTGACTCAACGACAGCAAAGGCAACCGGGAACAACATGTTGTTGCCAGCGACCGAACTTGCTACAAGAAGTGTTTGTTGGAATTTACCTGTTAAAAAAGTTCCATCAATCAATAAAATTGGCTTACAGTGAACAAGTCCGTCAATAGCCGGTTTGAAGCTCCAGAAAACCCGTCTAAATTGCTTCACATTTGGAAGGTTCGTATCTTGAAAATCGATCTCGTACACCGTTCCGGGATTGTAAGTTTCTAGAGCTAACAAAAAACTTGGCAGCTGCGTATAAGAATCAATATAATTTCCGAAAATGCTCTCCAATGCTCGTATCTTCGCGTACCATGCCTTTTTGTAAGACACTTCAAATTTAAATTGCTGCTTAATGGACGCTACGATTACATCAACAGGCATGGTGGGATTTTTACTTACCATTCCAATAATGCAGTTTCTAATGATTTTTGACCCCAATTGTCTGTGATCCTTAGACATATTAATGGAAAGGCATGTATGTGGTCCCTCGTACCTACTGATCGTCCAAAAAGGACTATTTCCTTTTATAACAGCCCTTAACCTCCAATTGCAACCGTCGTCAGCATTAACACAACGCAAAACCCACGTTTTAGCTTTTGATTCGATAACTCTGAAATCAACATTCCTAATAATTGAATACTTTTTCACACTGGATTTAACTTCTTCCTTACTGTTGAAAAACATACCAGTAGATAACTCGGACATTCCATCCCATGAGTTAAATCCACCTCCTATTGACAAATCAACTTGTGCAGCATCAAAGTCGATTTCGGTATAGTGCTCGGAAGGAAAGTTGTACCTGGCATGGCCTGTGTCCTCGTCGGGATGGATTGATGCTACAGGACTCGCATATTGTGTAGCTAAAGATGTGTCACTATCCCCACTGTCACTATCCCCACTTTCGCCACTCATGTTGGCAGTGGCCCCCTCAACATCATCCTCCGATTCGACATCGTTGCTTAATAAAAAATCAGGGTCATCATCCTCCATGTCTCCCATCTCACAGGACAGCTCTTTGTCATGTTCGGCGCTGGTTTGAGTACATAATCTGACATCATCTGCATTGTTAACTGAAGTGTTGACGGGTATGGAATCAACCAAGACATCACAGTCCCTTCTACTACGTGACTCATTTCGCTGATCTGGTTCTTCTGTTGGAATCTGTGACACAGATCGTCGTTGACTGTCATCCAAAAATTGTGGAACCGATCGTCGTGATCCAATTTGCTCTGTATTATGACTTTCAACTGCAATCGGATTTAAGTCATTCGACCTGCTGCCTGCTCTTATCCCAAATAATGATTTACTAATAAAATTACCGACACGCCTGCTAATTGATCTTCTGGGTTGACTCACAGAACTCGCACCTCTCTGGCTTACTGATCGACGAAGCTCACCGTACGCGAATCCTTCATTTGTCCCTACTCTGCTCAAATCACTGGGCATGCAACTGACTGACTGCCTAGGCTGAATAGGAACAACTTCCACTACATTTCGATCTATTTGCCTTTCTCGACTGTTGCTTACATTATACCCTGTATCGGTGTTTTCTCCACCGTAAAAATTAGTTTGACATAACAGTTCAGTGTCATGTCCAGTAACATCTGGCTCTGGCTGACTCCCACCCACCTCATCTACATATATAGGTTGACTTTGACCTACATCAATAGTCGCCATATTTGCAGCTGCATCTGTTTCAGTAACCACAACAATTAATTCCACCAACGTATAATCTTCAATTCTTCTAATTTTTTCATATATCATTTCAATATCATCATCATCCACCACGTCCACCGATGTCCAGCATATTGACCCTCGATTGTATATTGGACTCTTGTATATAATTCTTGAAACGACGTCATTTATTCTGATGCCCAATTTAACGTGAATTTTATGAACCAGTTCTGCAAAATTTGGCTTATTCCTAAGCCTTAGCCTCCTCGTGATTGCATTCGGACCAGATATATCGTATTGAAATCCTCCCGATCCATAACTTATTTGCCCACCGGTGTGCAAATAAAAGTCCGTATATGCTGCCATCGTCAAATTGCCTATATATTATAATACAAGATTACTAACTTTAAATTGTTTCTTCAAAATTTTAACACTTTTTTTCGTTCATTAAAACGACTTATTATTTATCACTTGATAATAAATAAATTAATTATATTTTAAGACTTCTTTTGGTTATTACATTTTATCAACTGATAATAATAACAGTAACTATAACTATAATATTATTAATATTTCAATTTCGACAATCTAATATCATTACATTATAATTTTTCACATTACAACATTATTTAACATGAAATCTAAACTCCCATTACATTATACATAAAAAAACTAATGAACATAGTGTGCAGGCCACATATTGTAATTGTACCACTTACAATAAATTTTTTGTTCCACTGGCATCGTATCTCTAATTTTTAAATATTCATCTTCACTAACTTCGATTACATCTTTCACAAAAATCAAGACCAATTCTTCATATTTTGTCACATCATCGCTATTCCAAATATCCAATATAGACTTCAAGTAACGTAATGGTATGGTCATGTAAAGACTTTCAACCATCTCCACTTGCTTCATTGGATATCCACTCATTATAATTTCTTGTAGCCTTTTATTAATTACAATAATATGATTAAATATTGTTATGCCGTATCCAATCCGACAGTTATACAAATTATTCCACTTTTGTGTGACCATTTGCTTTGCGATATCACTCATCATAGCTCTTGGAGTTAAAAATGTGCGTACCATCTATCACAATTACAATAATTAATTTCTTTACACTACATAAAAACTATTTCCAATTTTATTACATGCTAACATTTATATATTAAAATACTAACATACTTTTATTTTATTGCAATTCGTATGAAAATTGATAAAAAAAAAATATTTTCACACCGTACCTTGAAATTTCTTGCTCAAACGTGTTGATAAATTTTTGTTGAATGTTGTATATTCAATCCAAATGTTGCTTCACCTAATAAACATTTTAACATATTATAATACTAACATACTTTTATTTTATTGTAATTCGTATGAAAATAGATAAAATAAATTATTTTAACGCCATACCTTGAATTTGCACAAACGTCTTGATAAATTTTTACTGAATGTGATTAACTTACTCCAAATGTTGCTTTCCTTAAAAATATTTTTTCTGTTGCTCTCCACAAACGTTGCTTTCCCTAGAATTAAATTTTTGTGTTGCACAAACGTTGCTTTCTCTACGAAAACAATCGTGTGGTCCTCTCCGAAAATAATAAAACGCAGGGGAGGGGGGATTAAATTAAACTGAAGCCGCAGTCAAGGGCTGCGGCTTCAGAGTCAAAGACGCAGTACACAGTTGCGTCTTTGACTCTGAAGCCGCAGCCCTTGACTGCGGCTTCAGTCTGACAGGACGCAGTCCTTCCTTGCGGCATCAATTTGACCGGGCTTCCAAGGTGGGCCCCACACAACTGAAGACGCAGTACTTTCCTGCGTCTTCATAAGCCACCCTCCCACGAGAAATACTGTTACTTCAGCCCGTTTTTGGTAAATATTTTTTCACTTTGCCACATTCAAATCTTTGTCCCGAAAAAAAAGGGGTGACACACGAGGACTTCCCAAGAGGTCACCCATCTTAGTACTACTCTCGCCCAAGCACGTTTAACTTCGGAGTTCTGATGGGATCCGGTGCATTAGTGCTGATATGATCGCACCCGTCATGTCATGCGCCGTTCTCATACATAAGGTCTCGGGCGTCGATGCGAATTTCTCGACGAATCTAACGATTTTCGCACAGACGCTCGAAACACTCATGAACGTGTTGAAAACAAAACTCCGGCGCACGTAAAGGGAGACAAAAATGTAGTAATGAAATCGGGTCGCTCTCTTCAGACTTGTCCAGCTACAAATAAAATCTCTATTAACGAATGCTTCATTCAAATGCTAAACTGAAAGATAATGGTCTTAAGATCATAAAATTATTTTTCGAGCGTGTCTGAATATTCCGTACAAACTCATTTATACTCTGTTGCATCGACTTCGGATCTCTCGTGACAATATTTTCAAAAAGAAATATATATGATGTTGCGAAATATATTACTTTTGTTCTTTACGGGGGGCTGGATCTGAAAAATTCTGAGTGGTTGCGGATCGATTTGGTCGATTTTTTCAGTTTGGGGGCTAAAATGAAAACAGGGCCGTAGAAATTGAGGGGATTTTCGTAATTAACCCATAATAAGAATTTTCTTTGTTATATATCTAGACAAAAATAGTAAAATTTAGAAACGGCAAGACAGACTTATATTACAGTGTTTTGCTGCGTTAAATATTGAAGAAAAGCTAAAAAAAGTCATTTCTCCGAACAAAAATCGGTATTTCCATTAGTTATAACGAGAATTATTGAAGGAGGGGCATTCATAATCGAAATGCCCCTAAAAACGTCAGGAGTCCGGTTGCTACGTTACGAACGAAAGGGTTCTAACTGTTAATTGATTCGAGCGTCGGGGGTGGGTTTCTCCGTAGCTATCCCCGAAATATAAATGCCCGAAGCGCACACAAACATGTTAAAAACAGAGCATAAGAATTTCTCGGTGTATCCAAGACGGGAAAAGCTCGCCCGCGGCCGTCCCCATCTCATCCGCCGCGCTGTCCCGGAGCCGACCCGCGGAGGGATGTTCCCGGAGGATGCTAGCGCCGGAGGCCTCGGTTCCGTTTCAGAGCCTCGAGCGGGAGATATGCGCGAAGTGGAAGCAAAAAGAGAGGGAGATGAAAGGGCCGCAGCACGAGGCAGCAAAAAGGAGGGTGCAACACGAGGACTTCCCAAGAGGTCACCCATCTTGGTACTACTCTCGCCCAAGCACGTTTAACTTCGGAGTTCTGATGGAATCCGATGCACTAGTGCTGGTATGATCGCACCCGTTATGTTATGCGCCGTTTTCCTACATAAGTTCTCGGACGATGCTAGCGACGGAGGCCTCGGTCCCGTTTCAGAGCGCCGAGCGGGAGATATGCGCGAAGTGGAAGCAAAAAGAGAGGGAGAGGAAAGGGCCGCAGCACGAGGCGAAAAAAAAGGGGTGCAACACGAGGACTTCCCAAGAGGTCACCCATCTTAGTACTACTCTCGCCCAAGCACGTTTAACTTCGGAGTTCTGATGGGATCCGGTGCATTAGTGCTGGTATGATAGCACCAGTCATGTCATGCGCCGTTCTCGTACATAAGGTCTCGGGCGTCGATGCGAATTTCTCGACGAATCTAACGATTTTCGCACAGACGCTCGAAACACTCATGAACGTGTTGAAAACAAAACTCCGGCGCACGTAAAGGGAGACAAAAATGTAGTAATGAAATCGGGTCGCTCTCTTCAGACTTGTCCAGCTACAAATAAAATCTCTATTAACGAATGCTTCATTCAAATGCTAAACTGAAAGATAATGGTCTTAAGATCATAAAATTATTTTTCGAGCGTGTCTGAATATTCCGTACAAACTCATTTATACTCTGTTGCATCGACTTCGGATCTCTCGTGACAATATTTTCAAAAAGCAATATATATGATGTTGCGAAATATATTACTTTTGTTCTTTACGGGGGGCTGGATCTGAAAAATTCTGAGTGGTTGCGGATCGATTTGGTCGATTTTTTCAGTTTGGGGGCTAAAATGAAAACAGGGCCGTAGAAATTGAGGGGATTTTCGTAATTAACCCATAATAAGAATTTTCTTTGTTATATATCTAGACAAAAATAGTAAAATTTAGAAACGACAAGACAGACTTATATTACAGTGTTTTGCTGCGTTAAATATTGAAGAAAAGCTAAAAAAAGTCATTTCTCCGAACAAAAATCGGTATTTCCGTTAGTTATAACGAGAATTATTGAAGGAGGGGCATTCATAATCGAAATGCCCCTAAAAACGTCAGGAGTCCGGTTGCTACGTTACGAACGAAATGGTTCTAACTGTTAATTGATTCGAGCGTCGGGGGTGGGTTTCTCCGTAGCTATCCCCGAAATATAAATGCCCGAAGCGCACACAAACATGTTAAAAACAGAGCATAAGAATTTCTCGGTGTATCCAAGACGGGAAAAGCTCGCCCGCGGCCGTCCCCATCTCATCCGCTGCGCTGTCCCGGAGCCGACCCGCGGAGGGATGTTCCCGGAGGATGCTAGCGCCGGAGGCCTCGGTTCCGTTTCAGAGCCTCGAGCGGGAGATATGCGCGAAGTGGAAGCAAAAAGAGAGGGAGAGGAAAGGGCCGCAGCACGAGGCGGCAAAAAGGAGGGTGCAACACGAGGACTTCCCAAGAGGTCACCCATCTTAGTACTACTCTCGCCCAAGCACGTTTAACTTCGAAGTTCTGATGGGATCCGGTGCACTAGTGCTGGTATGATCGCACACGTCATGTCATGCGCCGTTTTCCTACATAAGTTCTCGGACGATGCTAGCGACGGAGGCCTCGGTTCCGTTTCAGAGCGCCGAGCGGGAGATATGCGCGAAGTGGAAGCAAAAAGAGAGGGAGAGGAAAGGGCCGCAGCACGAGGCGAAAAAAAAGGGGTGCAACACGAGGACTTCCCAAGAGGTCACCCATCTTAGTACTACTCTCGCCCAAGCACGTTTAACTTCGGAGTTCTGATGGGATCCGGTGCATTAATGCTGGTATGATCGCACCAGTCATGTCATGCGCCGTTCTCGTACATAAGGTCTCGGGCGTCGATGCGAATTTCTCGACGAATCTAACGATTTTCGCACAGACGCTCGAAACACTCATGAACGTGTTGAAAACAAAACTCCGGCGCACGTAAAGGGAGACAAAAATGTAGTAATGAAATCGGGTCGCTCTCTTCAGACTTGTCCAGCTACAAATAAAATCTCTATTAACGAATGCTTCATTCAAATGCTAAACTGAAAGATAATGGTCTTAAGATCATAAAATTATTTTTCGAGCGTGTCTGAATATTCCGTACAAACTCATTTATACTCTGTTGCATCGACTTCGGATCTCTCGTGACAATATTTTCAAAAAGCAATATATATGATGTTGCGAAATATATTACTTTTGTTCTTTACGGGGGGCTGGATCTGAAAAATTCTGAGTGGTTGCGGATCGATTTGGTCGATTTTTTCAGTTTGGGGGCTAAAATGAAAACAGGGCCGTAGAAATTGAGGGATTTTCGTAATTAACCCAGAATAAGAATTTTCTTTGTTATATATCTAGACAAAAATAGTAAAATTTAGAAACGGCAAGACAGACTTATATTACAGTGTTTTGCTGCGTTAAATATTGAAGAAAAGCTAAAAAAAGTCATTTCTCCGAACAAAAATCGGTATTTCCGTTAGTTATAACGAAAATTATTGAAGGAGGGGCATTCATAATCGAAATGCCCCTAAAAACGTCAGGAGTCCGGTTGCTACGTTACGAACGAAAGGGTTCTAACTGTTAATTGATTCGAGCGTCGGGGGTGGGTTTCTCCGTAGCTATCCCCGAAATATAAATGCCCGAAGCGCACACAAACATGTTAAAAACAGAGCATAAGAATTTCTCGGTGTATCCAAGACGGGAAAAGCTCGCCCGCGGCCGTCCCCATCTCATCCGCCGCGCTGTCCCGGAGCCGACCCGCGGAGGGATGTTCCCGGAGGATGCTAGCGCCGGAGGCCTCGGTTCCGTTTCAGAGCCTCGAGCGGGAGATATGCGCGAAGTGGAAGCAAAAAGAGAGGGAGAGGAAAGGGCCGCAGCACGAGGCGGCAAAAAGGAGGGTGCAACACGAGGACTTCCCAAGAGGTCACCCATCTTAGTACTACTCTCGCCCAAGCACGTTTAACTTCGGAGTTCTGATGGGATCCGGTGCACTAGTGCTGGTATGATCGCACCCATCATGTCATGCGCCGTTTTCCTACATAAGTTCTCGGACGATGCTAGCGACGGAGGCCTCGGTTCCGTTTCAGAGCGCCGAGCGGGAGATATGCGCGAAGTGGAAGCAAAAAGAGAGGGAGAGGAAAGGGCCGCAGCACGAGGCGAAAAAAAAGGGGTGCAACACGAGGACTTCCCAAGAGGTCACCCATCTTAGTACTACTCTCGCCCAAGCACGTTTAACTTCGGAGTTCTGATGGGATCCGGTGCATTAGTGCTGGTATGATCGCACCCATTATGTCATGCGCCGTTCTCGTACATAAGGTCTCGGGCGTCGATGCGAATTTCTCGACGAATCTAACGATTTTCGCACAGACGCTCGAAACACTCATGAACGTGTTGAAAACAAAACTCCGGCTCACGTAAAGGACTTGTCCAGCTACAAATAAAATCTCTATTAACGAATGCTTCATTCAAATGCTAAACTGAAAGATAATGGTCTTAAGATCATAAAATTATTTTTCGAGCGTGTCTGAATATTCCGTACAAACTCATTTATACTCTGTTGCATCGACTTCGGATCTCTCGTGACAATATTTTCAAAAAGCAATATATATGATGTTGCGAAATATATTACTTTTGTTCTTTACGGGGGGCTGGATCTGAAAAATTATGAGTGGTTGCGGATCGATTTGGTCGATTTTTTCAGTTTGGGGGCTAAAATGAAAACAGGGCCGTAGAAATTGAGGGGATTTTCGTAATTAACCCACAATAAGAATTTTCTTTGTTATATATCTAGACAAAAATAGTAAAATTTAGAAACGGCAAGACAGACTTATATTACAGTGTTTTGCTGCGTTAAATATTGAAGAAAAGCTAAAAAAAGTCATTTCTCCGAACAAAAATCGGTATTTCCGTTAGTTATAACGAGAATTATTGAAGGAGGGGCATTCATAATCGAAATGCCCCTAAAAACGTCAGGAGTCCGGTTGCTACGTTACGAACGAAAGGGTTCTAACTGTTAATTGATTCGAGCGTCGGGGGTGGGTTTCTCCGTAGCTATCCCCGAAATATAAATGCCCGAAGCGCACACAAACATGTTAAAAACAGAGCATAAGAATTTCTCGGTGTATCCAAGACGGGAAAAGCTCGCCCGCGGCCGTCCCCATCTCATCCGCCGCGCTGTCCCGGAGCCGACCCGCGGAGGGATGTTCCCGGAGGATGCTAGCGCCGGAGGCCTCGGTTCCGTTTCAGAGCCTCGAGCGGGAGATATGCGCGAAGTGGAAGCAAAAAGAGAGGGAGAGGAAAGGGCCGCAGCACGAGGCGGCAAAAAGGAGGGTGCAACACGAGGACTTCCCAAGAGGTCACCCATCTTAGTACTACTCTCGCCCAAGCACGTTTAACTTCGGAGTTTTGATGGGATCCGATGCACTAGTGCTGGTATGATCGCACCCGTCATGTCATGCGCCGTTTTCCTACATAAGTTCTCGGACGATGCTAGCGACGGAGGCCTCGGTTCCGTTTCAGAGCGCCGAGCGGGAGATATGCGCGAAGTGGAAGCAAAAAGAGAGGGAGAGGAAAGGGCCGCAGCACGAGGCGAAAAAAAAGGGGTGCAACACGAGGACTTCCCAAGAGGTCACCCATCTTAGTACTACTCTCGCCCAAGCACGTTTAACTTCGTAGTTCTGATGGGATCCGGTGCATTAGTGCTGGTATGATCGCACCCGTCATGTCATGCGCCGTTCTCGTACATAAGGTCTCGGGCGTCGATGCGAATTTCTCGACGAATCTAACGATTTTCGCACAGACGCTCGAAACACTCATGAACGTGTTGAAAACAAAACTCCGGCGCACGTAAAGGGAGACAAAAATGTAGTAATGAAATCGGGTCGCTCTCTTCAGACTTGTCCAGCTACAAATAAAATCTCTATTAACGAATGCTTCATTCAAATGCTAAACTGAAAGATAATGGTCTTAAGATCATAAAATTATTTTTCGAGCGTGTCTGAATATTCCGTACAAACTCATTTATACTCTGTTGCATCGACTTCGGATCTCTCGTGACAATATTTTCAAAAAGCAATATATATGATTTTGCGAAATATATTACTTTTGTTCTTTACGGGGGGCTGGATCTGAAAAATTATGAGTGGTTGCGGATCGATTTGGTCGATTTTTTCAGTTTGGGGGCTAAAATGAAAACAGGGCCGTAGAAATTGAGGGGATTTTCGTAATTAACCCACAATAAGAATTTTCTTTGTTATATATCTAGACAAAAATAGTAAAATTTAGAAACGGCAAGACAGACTTATATTACAGTGTTTTGCTGCGTTAAATATTGAAGAAAAGCTAAAAAAAGTCATTTCTCCGAACAAAAATCGGTATTTCCGTTAGTTATAACGAGAATTATTGAAGGAGGGGCATTCATAATCGAAATGCCCCTAAAAACGTCAGGAGTCCGGTTGCTACGTTACGAACGAAAGGGTTCTAACTGTTAATTGATTCGAGCGTCGGGGGTGGGTTTCTCCGTAGCTATCCCCGAAATATAAATGCCCGAAGCGCACACAAACATGTTAAAAACAGAGCATAAGAATTTCTCGGTGTATCCAAGACGGGAAAAGCTCGCCCGCGGCCGTCCCCATCTCATCCGCCGCGCTGTCCCGGAGCCGACCCGCGGAGGGATGTTCCCGGAGGATGCTAGCGCCGGAGGCCTCGGTTCCGTTTCAGAGCCTCGAGCGAGAGATATGCGCGAAGTGGAAGCAAAAAGAGAGGGAGAGGAAAGGGCCGCAGCACGAGGCGGCAAAAAGGAGGGTGCAACACGAGGACTTCCCAAGAGGTCACCCATCTTAGTACTACTCTCGCCCAAGCACGTTTAACTTCGGAGTTCTGATAGGATCCGGTGCACTAGTGCTGGTATGATCGCACCCGTCATGTCATGCGCCGTTTTCCTACATAAGTTCTCGGACGATGCTAGCGACAGAGGCCTCGGTTCCGTTTCAGAGCGCCGAGCGGGAGATATGCGCGAAGTGGAAGCAAAAAGAGAGGGAGAGGAAAGGGCCGCAGCACGAGGCGAAAAAAAAGGGGTGCAACACGAGGACTTCCCAAGAGGTCACCCATTTTAGTACTACTCTCGCCCAAGCACGTTTAACTTCGGAGTTCTGATGGGATCCGGTGCATTAGTGCTGGTATGATCACACCCGTCATTTCATGCGCCGTTCTCGTACATAAGGTCTCGGGCGTCGATGCGAATTTCTCGACGAATCTAACGATTTTCGCACAGACGCTCGAAACACTCATGAACGTGTTGAAAACAAAACTCCGGCGCACGTAAAGGGAGACAAAAATGTAGTAATGAAATCGGGTCGCTCTCTTCAGACTTGTCCAGCTACAAATAAAATCTCTATTAACGAATGCTTCATTCAAATGCTAAACTGAAAGATAATGGTCTTAAGATCATAAAATTATTTTTCGAGCGTGTCTGAATATTCCGTACAAACTCATTTATACTCTGTTGCATCGACTTCGGATCTCTCGTGACAATATTTTCAAAAAGCAATATATATGATGTTGCGAAATATATTACTTTTGTTCTTTACTGGGGGCTGGATCTGAAAAATTATGAGTGGTTGCGGATCGATTTGGTCGATTTTTTCAGTTTGGGGGCTAAAATGAAAACAGGGCCGTAGAAATTGAGGGGATTTTCGTAATTAACCCACAATAAGAATTTTCTTTGTTATATATCTAGACAAAAATAGTAAAATTTAGAAACGTCAAGACAGACTTATATTACAGTGTTTTGCTGCGTTAAATATTGAAGAAAAGCTAAAAAAAGTCATTTCTCCGAACAAAAATCGGTATTTCCGTTAGTTATAACGAGAATTATTGAAGGAGGGGCATTCATAATCGAAATGCCCCTAAAAACGTCAGGAGTCCGGTTGCTACGTTACGAACGAAAGGGTTCTAACTGTTAATTGATTCGAGCGTCGGGGGTGGGTTTCTCCGTAGCTATCCCCGAAATATAAATGCCCGAAGCGCACACAAACATGTTAAAAACAGAGCATAAGAATTTCTCGGTGTATCCAAGATGGGAAAAGCTCGCCCGCGGCCATCCCCATCTCATCCGCCGCGCTGTCCCGGAGCCGACCCGCGGAGGGATGTTCCCGGAGGATGCTAGCGCCGGAGGCCTCGGTTCCGTTTCAGAGCCTCGAGCGGGAGATATGCGCGAAGTGGAAGCAAAAAGAGAGGGAGAGGAAAGGGCCGCAGCACGAGGCGGCAAAAAGGAGGGTGCAACACGAGGACTTCCCAAGAGGTCACCCATCTTAGTACTACTCTCGCCCAAGCACGTTTAACTTCGGAGTTCTGATGGGATCCGGTGCACTAGTGCTGGTATGATCGCACCCGTTATGTCATGCGCCGTTTTCCTACATAAGTTCTCGGACGATGCTAGCGACGGAGGCCTCGGTTCCGTTTCAGAGCGCCGAGCGGGAGATATGCGCGAAGTGGAAGCAAAAAGAGAGGGAGAGGAAAGGGCCGCAGCACGAGGCGAAAAAAAAGGGGTGCAACACGAGAACTTCCCAAGAGGTCACCCATCTTAGTACTACTCTCGCCCAAGCACGTTTAACTTCGGAGTTCTGATGGGATCCGGTGCATTAGTGCAGGTATGATCGCACACGTCATGTCATGCGCCGTTCTCGTACATAAGGTCTCGGGCGTCGATGCGAATTTCTCGACGAATCTAACGATTTTCGCACAGACGCTCGAAACACTCATGAACGTGTTGAAAACAAAACTCCGGCGCACGTAAAGGGAGACAAAAATGTAGTAATGAAATCGGGTCGCTCTCTTCAGACTTGTCCAGCTACAAATAAAATCTCTATTAACGAATGCTTCATTCAAATGCTAAACTGAAAGATAATGGTCTTAAGATCATAAAATTATTTTTCGAGCGTGTCTGAATATTCCGTACAAACTCATTTATACTCTGTTGCATCGACTTCGGATCTCTCGTGACAATATTTTCAAAAAGCAATATATATGATGTTGCGAAATATATTACTTTTGTTCTTTACGGGGGCCTGGATCTGAAAAATTATGAGTGGTTGCGGATCGATTTGGTCGATTTTTTCAGTTTGGGGGCTAAAATGAAAACAGGGCCGTAGAAATTGAGGGGATTTTCGTAATTAACCCACAATAAGAATTTTCTTTGTTATATATCTAGACAAAAATAGTAAAATTTAGAAACGGCAAGACAGACTTATATTACAGTGTTTTGCTGCTTTAAATATTGAAGAAAAGCTAAAAAAAGTCATTTCTCCGAACAAAAATCGGTATTTCCGTTAGTTATAACGAGAATTATTGAAGGAGGGGCATTCATAATCGAAATGCCCCTAAAAACGTCAGGAGTCCGGTTGCTACGTTACGAACGAAAGGGTTCTAACTGTTAATTGATTCGAGCGTCGGGGGTGGGTTTCTCCGTAGCTATCCCCGAAATATAAATGCCCGAAGCGCACACAAACATGTTAAAAACAGAGCATAAGAATTTCTCGGTGTATCCAAGACGGGAAAAGCTCGCCCGCGGCCGTCCCCATCTCATCCGCCGCGCTGTCCCGGAGCCGACCCGCGGAGGGATGTTCCCGGAGGATGCTAGCGCCGGAGGCCTCGGTTCCGTTTCAGAGCCTCGAGCGGGAGATATGCGCGAAGTGGAAGCAAAAAGAGAGGGAGAGGAAAGGGCCGCAGCACGAGGCGGCAAAAAGGAGGGTGCAACACGAGGACTTCCCAAGAGGTCACCCATCTTAGTACTGCTCTCGCCCAAGCACGTTTAACTTCGGAGTTCTGATGGGATCCGGTGCACTAGTGCTGGTATGATCGCACACGTCATGTCATGCGCCGTTTTCCTACATAAGTTCTCGGACGATGCTAGCGACGGAGGCCTCGGTTCCGTTTCAGAGCGCCGAGCGGGAGATATGCGCGAAGTGGAAGCAAAAAGAGAGGGAGAGGAAAGGGCCGCAGCACGAGGCGAAAAAAAAGGGGTGCAACACGAGGACTTCCCAAGAGGTCACCCATCTTAGTACTACTCTCGCCCAAGCACGTATATCTTCGGAGTTCTGATGGGATCCGGTGCATTAGTGCTGGTATGATCGCACCCGTCATGTCATGCGCCGTTCTCGTACATAAGGTCTCGGGCGTCGATGCGAATTTCTCGACGAATCTAACGATTTTCGCACAGACGCTCGAAACACTCATGAACGTGTTGAAAACAAAACTCCGGCGCACGTAAAGGGAGACAAAAATGTAGTAATGAAATCGGGTCGCTCTCTTCAGACTTGTCCAGCTACAAATAAAATCTCTATTAACGAATGCTTCATTCAAATGCTAAACTGAAAGATAATGGTCTTAAGATCATAAAATTATTTTTCGAGCGTGTCTGAATATTCCGTACAAACTCATTTATACTCTGTTGCATCGACTTCGGATCTCTCGTGACAATATTTTCAAAAAGCAATATATATGATGTTGCGAAATATACTACTTTTGTTCTTTACGGGGGGCTGGATCTGAAAAATTATGAGTGGTTGCGGATCGATTTGGTCGATTTTTTCAGTTTGGGGGCTAAAATGAAAACAGGGCCGTAGAAATTGAGGGGATTTTCGTAATTAACCCACAATAAGAATTTTCTTTGTTATATATCTAGACAAAAATAGTAAAATTTAGAAACGGCAAGACAGACTTATATTACAGTGTTTTGCTGCGTTAAATATTGAAGAAAAGCTAAAAAAAGTCATTTCTCCGAACAAAAATCGGTATTTCCGTTAGTTATAACGAGAATTATTGAATGAGGGGCATTCATAATCGAAATGCCCCTAAAAACGTCAGGAGTCCGGTTGCTACGTTACGAACGAAAGGGTTCTAACTGTTAATTGATTCGAGCGTCGGGGGTGGGTTTCTCCGTAGCTATCCCCGAAATATAAATGCCCGAAGCGCACACAAACATGTTAAAAACAGAGCATAAGAATTTCTCGGTGTATCCAAGACGGGAAAAGCTCGCCCGCGGCCGTCCCCATCTCATCCGCCGCGCTGTCCCGGAGCCGACCCGCGGAGGGATGTTCCCGGAGGATGCTAGCGCCGGAGGCCTCGGTTCCGTTTCAGAGCCTCGAGCGGGAGATATGCGCGAAGTGGAAGCAAAAAGAGAGGGAGAGGAAAGGGCCGCAGCACGAGGCGGCAAAAAGGAGGGTGCAACACGAGGACTTCCCAAGAGGTCACCCATCTTAGTACTACTCTCGCCCAAGCACGTTTAACTTCGGAGTTCTGATGGGATCCGGTGCACTAGTGCTGGTATGATCGCACCCGTCATGTCATGCGCCGTTTTCCTACATAAGTTCTCGGACGATGCTAGCGACGGAGGCCTCGGTTCCGTTTCAGAGCGCCGAGCGGGAGATATGCGCGAAGTGGAAGCAAAAAGAGAGGGAGAGGAAAGGGCCGCAGCACGAGGCGAAAAAAAAGGGGTGCAACACGAGGACTTCCCAAGAGGTCACCCATCTTAGTACTACTCTCGCCCAAGCACGTTTAACTTCGGAGTTCTGATGGGATCCGGTGCATTAGTGCTGGTATGATCGCACCCGTCATGTCATGCGCCGTTCTCGTACATAAGGTCTCGGGCGTCGATGCGAATTTCTCGACGAATCTAACGATTTTCGCACAGACGCTCGAAACACTCATGAACGTGTTGAAAACAAAACTCCGGCGCACGTAAAGGGAGACAAAAATGTAGTAATGAAATCGGGTCGCTCTCTTCAGACTTGTCCAGCTACAAATAAAATCTCTATTAACGAATGCTTCATTCAAATGCTAAACTGAAAGATAATGGTCTTAAGATCATAAAATTATTTTTCGAGCGTGTCTGAATATTCCGTACAAACTCATTTATACTCTGTTGCATCGACTTCGGATCTCTCGTGACAATATTTTCAAAAAGCAATATATATGATGTTGCGAAATATATTACTTTTGTTCTTTACGGGGGGCTGGATCTGAAAAATTATGAGTGGTTGCGGATCGATTTGGTCGATTTTTTCAGTTTGGGGGCTAAAATGAAAACAGGGCCGTAGAAATTGAGGGGATTTTCGTAATTAACCCATAATAAGAATTTTCTTTGTTATATATCTAGACAAAAATAGTAAAATTTAGAAACGGCAAGACAGACTTATATTACAGTGTTTTGCTGCGTTAAATATTGAAGAAAAGCTAAAAAAAGTCATTTCTCCGAACAAAAATCGGTATTTCCGTTAGTTATAACGAGAATTATTGAAGGAGGGGCATTCATAATCGAAATGCCCCTAAAAACGTCAGGAGTCCGGTTGCTACGTTACGAACGAAAGGGTTCTAACTGTTAATTGATTCGAGCGTCGGGGGTGGGTTTCTCCGTAGCTATCCCCGAAATATAAATGCCCGAAGCGCACACAAACATGTTAAAAACAGAGCATAAGAATTTCTCGGTGTATCCAAGACGGGAAAAGCTCGCCCGCGGCCGTCCCCATCTCATCCGCCGCGCTGTCCCGGAGCCGACCCGCGGAGGGATGTTCCCGGAGGATGCTAGCGCCGGAGGCCTCGGTTCCGTTTCAGAGCCTCGAGCGGGAGATATGCGCGAAGTGGAAGCAAAAAGAGAGGGAGAGGAAAGGGCCGCAGCACGAGGCGGCAAAAAGGAGGGTGCAACACGAGGACTTCCCAAGAGGTCACCCATCTTAGTACTACTCTCGCCCAAGCACGTTTAACTTCGGAGTTCTGATGGGATCCGGTGCACTAGTGCTGGTATGATCGCACCCGTCATGTCATGCGCCGTTTTCCTACATAAGTTCTCGGACGATGCTAGCGACGGAGGCCTCGGTTCCGTTTCAGAGCGCCGAGCCGGAGATATGCGCGAAGTGGAAGCAAAAAGAGAGGGAGAGGAAAGGGCCGCAGCACGAGGCGAAAAAAAAGGGGTGCAACACGAGGACTTCCCAAGAGGTCACCCATCTTAGTAGTACTCTCGCCCAAGCACGTTTAACTTCGGAGTTCTGATGGGATCCGGTGCATTAGAGCTGGTATGATCGCACCCGTCATGTCATGCGCCGTTCTCGTACATAAGGTCTCGGGCGTCGATGCGAATTTCTCGACGAATCTAACGATTTTCGCACAGACGCTCGAAACACTCATGAACGTGTTGAAAACAAAACTCCGGCGCACGTAAAGGGAGACAAAAATGTAGTAATGAAATCGGGTCGCTCTCTTCAGACTTGTCCAGCTACAAATAAAATCTCTATTAACGAATGCTTCATTCAAATGCTAAACTGAAAGATAATGGTCTTAAGATCATAAAATTATTTTTCGAGCGTGTCTGAATATTCCGTACAAACTCATTTATACTCTGTTGCATCGACTTCGGATCTCTCGTGACAATATTTTCAAAAAGCAATATATATGATGTTGCGAAATATATTACTTTTGTTCTTTACGGGGGGCTGGATCTGAAAAATTATGAGTGGTTGCGGATCGATTTGGTCGATTTTTTCAGTTTGGGGGCTAAAATGAAAACAGGGCCGTAGAAATTGAGGGGATTTTCGTAATTAACCCATAATAAGAATTTTCTTTGTTATATATCTAGACAAAAATAGTAAAATTTAGAAACGGCAAGACAGACTTATATTACAGTGTTTTGCTGCGTTAAATATTGAAGAAAAGCTAAAAAAAGTCATTTCTCCGAACAAAAATCGGTATTTCCGTTAGTTATAACGAGAATTATTGAAGGAGGGGCATTCATAATCGAAATGCCCCTAAAAACGTCAGGAGTCCGGTTGCTACGTTACGAACGAAAGGGTTCTAACTGTTAATTGATTCGAGCGTCGGGGGTGGGTTTCTCCGTAGCTATCCCCGAAATATAAATGCCCGAAGCGCACACAAACATGTTAAAAACAGAGCATAAGAATTTCTCGGTGTATCCAAGACGGGAAAAGCTCGCCCGCGGCCGTCCCCATCTCATCCGCCGCGCTGTCCCGGAGCCGACCCGCGGAGGGATGTTCCCGGAGGATGCTAGCGCCGGAGGCCTCGGTTCCGTTTCAGAGCCTCGAGCGGGAGATATGCGCGAAGTGGAAGCAAAAAGAGAGGGAGAGGAAAGGGCCGCAGCACGAGGCGGCAAAAAGGAGGGTGCAACACGAGAACTTCCCAAGAGGTCACCCATCTTAGTACTACTCTCGCCCAAGCACGTTTAACTTCGGAGTTCTGATGGGATCCGGTGCACTAGTGCTGGTATGATCGCACCCGTCATGTCATGCGCCGTTTTCCTACATAAGTTCTCGGACGATGCTAGCGACGGAGGCCTCGGTTCCGTTTCAGAGCGCCGAGCGGGAGATATGCGCGAAGTGGAAGCAAAAAGAGAGGGAGAGGAAAGGGCCGCAGCACGAGGCGAAAAAAAAGGGGTGCAACACGAGGACTTCCCAAGAGGTCACCCATCTTAGTACTACTCTCGCCCAAGCACGTTTAGCTTCGGAGTTCTGATGGGATCCGGTGCATTAGTGCTGGTATGATCGCACCCGTCATGTCATGCGCCGTTCTCGTACATAAGGTCTCGGGCGTCGATGCGAATTTCTCGACGAATCTAACGATTTTCGCACAGACGCTCGAAACACTCATGAACGTGTTGAAAACAAAACTCCGGCGCACGTAAAGGGAGACAAAAATGTAGTAATGAAATCGGGTCGCTCTCTTCAGACTTGTCCAGCTACAAATAAAATCTCTATTAACGAATGCTTCATTCAAATGCTAAACTGAAAGATAATGGTCTTAAGATCATAAAATTATTTTTCGAGCGTGTCTGAATATTCCGTACAAGCTCATTTATACTCTGTTGCATCGACTTCGGATCTCTCGTGACAATATTTTCAAAAAGCAATATATATGATGTTGCGAAATATATTACTTTTGTTCTTTACGGGGGGCTGGATCTGAAAAATTATGAGTGGTTGCGGATCGATTTGGTCGATTTTTTCAGTTTGGGGGCTAAAATGAAAACAGGGCCGTAGAAATTGAGGGGATTTTCGTAATTAACCCATAATAAGAATTTTCTTTGTTATATATCTAGACAAAAATAGTAAAATTTAGAAACGGCAAGACAGACTTATATTACAGTGTTTTGCTGCGTTAAATATTGAAGAAAAGCTAAAAAAAGTCATTTCTCCGAACAAAAATCGGTATTTCCGTTAGTTATAACGAGAATTATTGAAGGAGGGGCATTCATAATCGAAATGCCCCTAAAAACGTCAGGAGTCCGGTTGCTACGTTACGAACGAAAGGGTTCTAACTGTTAATTGATTCGAGCGTCGGGGGTGGGTTTCTCCGTAGCTATCCCCGAAATATAAATGCCCGAAGCGCACACAAACATGTTAAAAACAGAGCATAAGAATTTCTCGGTGTATCCAAGACGGGAAAAGCTCGACCGCGGCCGTCCCCATCTCATCCGCCGCGCTGTCCCGGAGCCGACCCGCGGAGGGATGTTCCCGGAGGATGCTAGCGCCGGAGGTCTCGGTTCCGTTTCAGAGCCTCGAGCGGGAGATATGCGCGAAGTGGAAGCAAAAAGAGAGGGAGAGGAAAGGGCCGCAGCACGAGGCGGCAAAAAGGAGGGTGCAACACGAGGACTTCCCAAGAGGTCACCCATCTTAGTACTACTCTCGCCCAAGCACGTTTAACTTTGGAGTTCTGATGGGATCCGGTGCACTAGTGCTGGTATGATCGCACCCGTCATGTCATGCGCCGTTTTTCTACATAAGTTCTCGGACGATGCTAGCGACGGAGGCCTCGGTTCCGTTTCAGAGCGCCGAGCGGGAGATATGCGCGAAGTGGAAGCAAAAAGAGAGGGAGAGGAAAGGGCTGCAGCACGAGGCGAAAAAAAAGGGGTGCAACACGAGGACTTCCCAAGAGGTCACCCATCTTAGTACTACTCTCGCCCAAGCACGTTTAGCTTCGGAGTTCTGATGGGATCCGGTGCATTAGTGCTGGTATGATCGCACCCGTCATGTCATGCGCCGTTCTCGTACATAAGGTCTCGGGCGTCGATGCGAATTTCTCGACGAATCTAACGATTTTCGCACAGACGCTCGAAACACTCATGAACGTGTTGAAAACAAAACTCCGGCGCACGTAAAGGGAGACAAAAATGTAGTAATGAAATCGGGTCGCTCTCTTCAGACTTGTCCAGCTACAAATAAAATCTCTATTAACGAATGCTTCATTCAAATGCTAAACTGAAAGATAATGGTCTTAAGATCATAAAATTATTTTTCGAGCGTGTCTGAATATTCCGTACAAGCTCATTTATACTCTGTTGCATCGACTTCGGATCTCTCGTGACAATATTTTTAAAAAGCAATATATATGATGTTGCGAAATATATTACTTTTGTTCTTTACGGGGGGCTGGATCTGAAAAATTATGAGTGGTTGCGGATCGATTTGGTCGATTTTTTCAGTTTGGGGGCTAAAATGAAAACAGGGCCGTAGAAATTGAGGGGATTTTCGTAATTAACCCACAATAAGAATTTTCTTTGTTATATATCTAGACAAAAATAGTAAAATTTAGAAACGGCAAGACAGACTTATATTACAGTGTTTTGCTGCGTTAAATATTGAAGAAAAGCTAAAAAAAGTCATTTCTCCGAACAAAAATCGGTATTTCCGTTAGTTATAACGAGAATTATTGAAGGAGGGGCATTCATAATCGAAATGCCCCTAAAAACGTCAGGAGTCCGGTTGCTACGTTACGAACGAAAGGGTTCTAACTGTTAATTGATTCGAGCGTCGGGGGTGGGTTTCTCCGTAGCTATCCCCGAAATATAAATGCCCGAAGCGCACACAAACATGTTAAAAACAGAGCATAAGAATTTCTCGGTGTATCCAAGACGGGAAAAGCTCGCCCGCGGCCGTCCCCATCTCATCCGCCGCGCTGTCCCGGAGCCGACCCGCGGAGGGATGTTCCCGGAGGATGCTAGCGCCGGAGGCCTCGGTTCCGTTTCAGAGCCTCGAGCGGGAGATATGCGCGAAGTGGAAGCAAAAAGAGAGGGAGAGGAAAGGGCCGCAGCACGAGGCGGCAAAAAGGAGGGTGCAACACGAGGACTTCCCAAGAGGTCACCCATCTTAGTACTACTCTCGCCCAAGCACGCTTAACTTCGGAGTTCTGATGGGATCCGGTGCACTAGTGCTGGTATGATCGCACCCGTCATGTCATGCGCCGTTTTCCTACATAAGTTCTCGGACGATGCTAGCGACGGAGGCCTCGGTTCCGTTTCAGAGCGCCGAGCGGGAGATATGCGCGAAGTGGAAGCAAAAAGAGAGGGAGAGGAAAGGGCCGCAGCACGAGGCGAAAAAAAAGGGGTGCAACACGAGGACTTCCCAAGAGGTCACCCATCTTAGTACTACTCTCGCCCAAGCACGTTTAACTTCGGAGTTCTGATGGAATCCGGTGCATTAGTGCTGGTATGATCGCACCCGTCATGTCATGCGCCGTTTTCGTACATAAGGTCTCGGGCGTCGATGCGAATTTCTCGACGAATCTAACGATTTTCGCACAGACGCTCGAAACACTCATGAACGTGTTGAAAACAAAACTCCGGCGCACGTAAAGGGAGACAAAAATGTAGTAATGAAATCGGGTCGCTCTCTTCAGACTTGTCCAGCTACAAATAAAATCTCTATTAACGAATGCTTCATTCAAATGCTAAACTGAAAGATAATGGTCTTAAGATCATAAAATTATTTTTCGAGCGTGTCTGAATATTCCGTACAAGCTCATTTATACTCTGTTGCATCGACTTCGGATCTCTCGTGACAATATTTTCAAAAAGCAATATATATGATGTTGCGAAATATATTACTTTTGTTCTTTACGGGGGGCTGGATCTGAAAAATTATGAGTGGTTGCGGATCGATTTGGTCGATTTTTTCAGTTTGGGGGCTAAAATGAAAACAGGGCCGTAGAAATTGAGGGGATTTTCGTAATTAACCCATAATAAGAATTTTCTTTGTTATATATCTAGACAAAAATAGTAAAATTTAGAAACGGCAAGACAGACTTATATTACAGTGTTTTGCTGCGTTAAATATTGAAGAAAAGCTAAAAAAAGTCATTTCTCCGAACAAAAATCGGTATTTCCGTTAGTTATAACGAGAATTATTGAAGGAGGGGCATTCATAATCGAAATGCCCCTAAAAACGTCAGGAGTCCGGTTGCTACGTTACGAACGAAAGGGTTCTAACTGTTAATTGATTCGAGCGTCGGGGGTGGGTTTCTCCGTAGCTATCCCCGAAATATAAATGCCCGAAGCGCACACAAACATGTTAAAAACAGAGCATAAGAATTTCTCGGTGTATCCAAGACGGGAAAAGCTCGCCCGCGGCCGTCCCCATCTCATCCGCCGCGCTGTCCCGGAGCCGACCCGCGGAGGGATGTTCCCGGAGGATGCTAGCGCCGGAGGCCTCGGTTCCGTTTCAGAGCCTCGAGCGGGAGATATGCGCGAAGTGGAAGCAAAAAGAGAGGGAGAGGAAAGGGCCGCAGCACGAGGCGGCAAAAAGGAGGGTGCAACACGAGGACTTCCCAAGAGGTCACCCATCTTAGTACTACTCTCGCCCAAGCACGTTTAACTTCGGAGTTCTGATGGGATCCGGTGCACTAGTGCTGGTATGATCGCACCCGTCATGTCATGCGCCGTTTTCCTACATAAGTTCTCGGACGATGCTAGCCACGGAGGCCTCGGTTCCGTTTCAGAGCGCCGAGCGGGAGATATGCGCGAAGTGGAAGCAAAAAGAGAGGGAGAGGAAAGGGCCGCAGCACGAGGCGAAAAAAAAGGGGTGCAACACGAGGACTTCCCAAGAGGTCACCCATCTTAGTACTACTCTCGCCCAAGCACGTTTAACTTCGGAGTTCTGATGGGATCCGGTGCATTAGTGCTGGTATGATCGCACCCATCATGTCATGCGCCGTTCTCGTACATAAGGTCTCGGGCGTCGATGCGAATTTCTCGACGAATCTAACGATTTTCGCACAGACGCTCGAAACACTCATGAACGTGTTGAAAACAAAACTCCGGCGCACGTAAAGGGAGACAAAAATGTAGTAATGAAATCGGGTCGCTCTCTTCAGACTTGTCCAGCTACAAATAAAATCTCTATTAACGAATGCTTCATTCAAATGCTAAACTGAAAGATAATGGTCTTAAGATCATAAAATTATTTTTCGAGCGTGTCTGAATATTCCGTACAAACTCATTTATACTCTGTTGCATCGACTTCGGATCTCTCGTGACAATATTTTCAAAAAGCAATATATATGATGTTGCGAAATATATTACTTTTGTTCTTTACGGGGGGCTGGATCTGAAAAATTATGAGTGGTTGCGGATCGATTTGGTCGATTTTTTCAGTTTGGGGGCTAAAATGAAAACAGGGCCGTAGAAATTGAGGGGATTTTCGTAATTAACCCATAATAAGAATTTTCTTTGTTATATATCTAGACAAAAATAGTAAAATTTAGAAACGGCAAGACAGACTTATATTACAGTGTTTTGCTGCGTTAAATATTGAAGAAAAGCTAAAAAAAGTCATTTCTCCGAACAAAAATCGGTATTTCCGTTAGTTATAACGAGAATTATTGAAGGAGGGGCATTCATAATCGAAATGCCCCTAAAAACGTCAGGAGTCCGGTTGCTACGTTACGAACGAAAGGGTTCTAACTGTTAATTGATTCGAGCGTCGGGGGTGGGTTTCTCCGTAGCTATCCCCGAAATATAAATGCCCGAAGCGCACACAAACATGTTAAAAACAGAGCATAAGAATTTCTCGGTGTATCCAAGACGGGAAAAGCTCGCCCGCGGCCGTCCCCATCTCATCCGCCGCGCTGTCCCGGAGCCGACCCGCGGAGGGATGTTCCCGGAGGATGCTAGCGCCGGAGGCCTCGGTTCCGTTTCAGAGCCTCGAGCGGGAGATATGCGCGAAGTGGAAGCAAAAAGAGAGGGAGAGGAAAGGGCCGCAGCACGAGGCGGCAAAAAGGAGGGTGCAACACGAGGACTTCCCAAGAGGTCACCCATCTTAGTACTACTCTCGCCCAAGCACGTTTAACTTCGGAGTTCTGATGGGATCCGGTGCACTAGTGCTGGTATGATCGCACCCGTCATGTCATGCGCCGTTTTCCTACATAAGTTCTCGGACGATGCTAGCCACGGAGGCCTCGGTTCCGTTTCAGAGCGCCGAGCGGGAGATATGCGCGAAGTGGAAGCAAAAAGAGAGGGAGAGGAAAGGGCCGCAGCACGAGGCGAAAAAAAAGGGGTGCAACACGAGGACTTCCCAAGAGGTCACCCATCTTAGTACTACTCTCGCCCAAGCACGTTTAACTTCGGAGTTCTGATGGGATCCGGTGCATTAGTGCTGGTATGATCGCACCCATCATGTCATGCGCCGTTCTCGTACATAAGGTCTCGGGCGTCGATGCGAATTTCTCGACGAATCTAACGATTTTCGCACAGACGCTCGAAACACTCATGAACGTGTTGAAAACAAAACTCCGGCGCACGTAAAGGGAGACAAAAATGTAGTAATGAAATCGGGTCGCTCTCTTCAGACTTGTCCAGCTACAAATAAAATCTCTATTAACGAATGCTTCATTCAAATGCTAAACTGAAAGATAATGGTCTTAAGATCATAAAATTATTTTTCGAGCGTGTCTGAATATTCCGTACAAACTCATTTATACTCTGTTGCATCGACTTCGGATCTCTCGTGACAATATTTTCAAAAAGCAATATATATGATGTTGCGAAATATATTACTTTTGTTCTTTACGGGGGGCTGGATCTGAAAAATTATGAGTGGTTGCGGATCGATTTGGTCGATTTTTTCAGTTTGGGGGCTAAAATGAAAACAGGGCCGTAGAAATTGAGGGGATTTTCGTAATTAACCCATAATAAGAATTTTCTTTGTTATATATCTAGACAAAAATAGTAAAATTTAGAAACGGCAAGACAGACTTATATTACAGTGTTTTGCTGCGTTAAATATTGAAGAAAAGCTAAACAAAGTCATTTCTCCGAACAAAAATCGGTATTTCCGTTAGTTATAACGAGAATTATTGAAGGAGGGGCATTCATAATCGAAATGCCCCTAAAAACGTCAGGAGTCCGGTTGCTACGTTACGAACGAAAGGGTTCTAACTGTTAATTGATTCGAGCGTCGGGGGTGGGTTTCTCCGTAGCTATCCCCGAAATATAAATGCCCGAAGCGCACACAAACATGTTAAAAACAGAGCATAAGAATTTCTCGGTGTATCCAAGACGGGAAAAGCTCGCCCGCGGCCGTCCCCATCTCATCCGCCGCGCTGTCCCGGAGCCGACCCGCGGAGGGATGTTCCCGGAGGATGCTAGCGCCGGAGGCCTCGGTTCCGTTTCAGAGCCTCGAGCGGGAGATATGCGCGAAGTGGAAGCAAAAAGAGAGGGAGAGGAAAGGGCCGCAGCACGAGGCGGCAAAAAGGAGGGTGCAACACGAGGACTTCCCAAGAGGTCACCCATCTTAGTACTACTCTCGCCCAAGCACGTTTAACTTCGGAGTTCTGATGGGATCCGGTGCACTAGTGCTGGTATGATCGCACCCGTCATGTCATGCGCCGTTTTCCTACATAAGTTCTCGGACGATGCTAGCGACGGAGGCCTCGGTTCCGTTTCAGAGCGCCGAGCCGGAGATATGCGCGAAGTGGAAGCAAAAAGAGAGGGAGAGGAAAGGGCCGCAGCACGAGGCGAAAAAAAAGGGGTGCAACACGAGGACTTCCCAAGAGGTCACCCATCTTAGTAGTACTCTCGCCCAAGCACGTTTAACTTCGGAGTTCTGATGGGATCCGGTGCATTAGAGCTGGTATGATCGCACCCGTCATGTCATGCGCCGTTCTCGTACATAAGGTCTCGGGCGTCGATGCGAATTTCTCGACGAATCTAACGATTTTCGCACAGACGCTCGAAACACTCATGAACGTGTTGAAAACAAAACTCCGGCGCACGTAAAGGGAGACAAAAATGTAGTAATGAAATCGGGTCGCTCTCTTCAGACTTGTCCAGCTACAAATAAAATCTCTATTAACGAATGCTTCATTCAAATGCTAAACTGAAAGATAATGGTCTTAAGATCATAAAATTATTTTTCGAGCGTGTCTGAATATTCCGTACAAACTCATTTATACTCTGTTGCATCGACTTCGGATCTCTCGTGACAATATTTTCAAAAAGCAATATATATGATGTTGCGAAATATATTACTTTTGTTCTTTACGGGGGGCTGGATCTGAAAAATTATGAGTGGTTGCGGATCGATTTGGTCGATTTTTTCAGTTTGGGGGCTAAAATGAAAACAGGGCCGTAGAAATTGAGGGGATTTTCGTAATTAACCCATAATAAGAATTTTCTTTGTTATATATCTAGACAAAAATAGTAAAATTTAGAAACGGCAAGACAGACTTATATTACAGTGTTTTGCTGCGTTAAATATTGAAGAAAAGCTAAAAAAAGTCATTTCTCCGAACAAAAATCGGTATTTCCGTTAGTTATAACGAGAATTATTGAAGGAGGGGCATTCATAATCGAAATGCCCCTAAAAACGTCAGGAGTCCGGTTGCTACGTTACGAACGAAAGGGTTCTAACTGTTAATTGATTCGAGCGTCGGGGGTGGGTTTCTCCGTAGCTATCCCCGAAATATAAATGCCCGAAGCGCACACAAACATGTTAAAAACAGAGCATAAGAATTTCTCGGTGTATCCAAGACGGGAAAAGCTCGCCCGCGGCCGTCCCCATCTCATCCGCCGCGCTGTCCCGGAGCCGACCCGCGGAGGGATGTTCCCGGAGGATGCTAGCGCCGGAGGCCTCGGTTCCGTTTCAGAGCCTCGAGCGGGAGATATGCGCGAAGTGGAAGCAAAAAGAGAGGGAGAGGAAAGGGCCGCAGCACGAGGCGGCAAAAAGGAGGGTGCAACACGAGAACTTCCCAAGAGGTCACCCATCTTAGTACTACTCTCGCCCAAGCACGTTTAACTTCGGAGTTCTGATGGGATCCGGTGCACTAGTGCTGGTATGATCGCACCCGTCATGTCATGCGCCGTTTTCCTACATAAGTTCTCGGACGATGCTAGCGACGGAGGCCTCGGTTCCGTTTCAGAGCGCCGAGCGGGAGATATGCGCGAAGTGGAAGCAAAAAGAGAGGGAGAGGAAAGGGCCGCAGCACGAGGCGAAAAAAAAGGGGTGCAACACGAGGACTTCCCAAGAGGTCACCCATCTTAGTACTACTCTCGCCCAAGCACGTTTAGCTTCGGAGTTCTGATGGGATCCGGTGCATTAGTGCTGGTATGATCGCACCCGTCATGTCATGCGCCGTTCTCGTACATAAGGTCTCGGGCGTCGATGCGAATTTCTCGACGAATCTAACGATTTTCGCACAGACGCTCGAAACACTCATGAACGTGTTGAAAACAAAACTCCGGCGCACGTAAAGGGAGACAAAAATGTAGTAATGAAATCGGGTCGCTCTCTTCAGACTTGTCCAGCTACAAATAAAATCTCTATTAACGAATGCTTCATTCAAATGCTAAACTGAAAGATAATGGTCTTAAGATCATAAAATTATTTTTCGAGCGTGTCTGAATATTCCGTACAAGCTCATTTATACTCTGTTGCATCGACTTCGGATCTCTCGTGACAATATTTTCAAAAAGCAATATATATGATGTTGCGAAATATATTACTTTTGTTCTTTACGGGGGGCTGGATCTGAAAAATTATGAGTGGTTGCGGATCGATTTGGTCGATTTTTTCAGTTTGGGGGCTAAAATGAAAACAGGGCCGTAGAAATTGAGGGGATTTTCGTAATTAACCCATAATAAGAATTTTCTTTGTTATATATCTAGACAAAAATAGTAAAATTTAGAAACGGCAAGACAGACTTATATTACAGTGTTTTGCTGCGTTAAATATTGAAGAAAAGCTAAAAAAAGTCATTTCTCCGAACAAAAATCGGTATTTCCGTTAGTTATAACGAGAATTATTGAAGGAGGGGCATTCATAATCGAAATGCCCCTAAAAACGTCAGGAGTCCGGTTGCTACGTTACGAACGAAAGGGTTCTAACTGTTAATTGATTCGAGCGTCGGGGGTGGGTTTCTCCGTAGCTATCCCCGAAATATAAATGCCCGAAGCGCACACAAACATGTTAAAAACAGAGCATAAGAATTTCTCGGTGTATCCAAGACGGGAAAAGCTCGACCGCGGCCGTCCCCATCTCATCCGCCGCGCTGTCCCGGAGCCGACCCGCGGAGGGATGTTCCCGGAGGATGCTAGCGCCGGAGGTCTCGGTTCCGTTTCAGAGCCTCGAGCGGGAGATATGCGCGAAGTGGAAGCAAAAAGAGAGGGAGAGGAAAGGGCCGCAGCACGAGGCGGCAAAAAGGAGGGTGCAACACGAGGACTTCCCAAGAGGTCACCCATCTTAGTACTACTCTCGCCCAAGCACGTTTAACTTTGGAGTTCTGATGGGATCCGGTGCACTAGTGCTGGTATGATCGCACCCGTCATGTCATGCGCCGTTTTTCTACATAAGTTCTCGGACGATGCTAGCGACGGAGGCCTCGGTTCCGTTTCAGAGCGCCGAGCGGGAGATATGCGCGAAGTGGAAGCAAAAAGAGAGGGAGAGGAAAGGGCTGCAGCACGAGGCGAAAAAAAAGGGGTGCAACACGAGGACTTCCCAAGAGGTCACCCATCTTAGTACTACTCTCGCCCAAGCACGTTTAGCTTCGGAGTTCTGATGGGATCCGGTGCATTAGTGCTGGTATGATCGCACCCGTCATGTCATGCGCCGTTCTCGTACATAAGGTCTCGGGCGTCGATGCGAATTTCTCGACGAATCTAACGATTTTCGCACAGACGCTCGAAACACTCATGAACGTGTTGAAAACAAAACTCCGGCGCACGTAAAGGGAGACAAAAATGTAGTAATGAAATCGGGTCGCTCTCTTCAGACTTGTCCAGCTACAAATAAAATCTCTATTAACGAATGCTTCATTCAAATGCTAAACTGAAAGATAATGGTCTTAAGATCATAAAATTATTTTTCGAGCGTGTCTGAATATTCCGTACAAGCTCATTTATACTCTGTTGCATCGACTTCGGATCTCTCGTGACAATATTTTTAAAAAGCAATATATATGATGTTGCGAAATATATTACTTTTGTTCTTTACGGGGGGCTGGATCTGAAAAATTATGAGTGGTTGCGGATCGATTTGGTCGATTTTTTCAGTTTGGGGGCTAAAATGAAAACAGGGCCGTAGAAATTGAGGGGATTTTCGTAATTAACCCACAATAAGAATTTTCTTTGTTATATATCTAGACAAAAATAGTAAAATTTAGAAACGGCAAGACAGACTTATATTACAGTGTTTTGCTGCGTTAAATATTGAAGAAAAGCTAAAAAAAGTCATTTCTCCGAACAAAAATCGGTATTTCCGTTAGTTATAACGAGAATTATTGAAGGAGGGGCATTCATAATCGAAATGCCCCTAAAAACGTCAGGAGTCCGGTTGCTACGTTACGAACGAAAGGGTTCTAACTGTTAATTGATTCGAGCGTCGGGGGTGGGTTTCTCCGTAGCTATCCCCGAAATATAAATGCCCGAAGCGCACACAAACATGTTAAAAACAGAGCATAAGAATTTCTCGGTGTATCCAAGACGGGAAAAGCTCGCCCGCGGCCGTCCCCATCTCATCCGCCGCGCTGTCCCGGAGCCGACCCGCGGAGGGATGTTCCCGGAGGATGCTAGCGCCGGAGGCCTCGGTTCCGTTTCAGAGCCTCGAGCGGGAGATATGCGCGAAGTGGAAGCAAAAAGAGAGGGAGAGGAAAGGGCCGCAGCACGAGGCGGCAAAAAGGAGGGTGCAACACGAGGACTTCCCAAGAGGTCACCCATCTTAGTACTACTCTCGCCCAAGCACGCTTAACTTCGGAGTTCTGATGGGATCCGGTGCACTAGTGCTGGTATGATCGCACCCGTCATGTCATGCGCCGTTTTCCTACATAAGTTCTCGGACGATGCTAGCGACGGAGGCCTCGGTTCCGTTTCAGAGCGCCGAGCGGGAGATATGCGCGAAGTGGAAGCAAAAAGAGAGGGAGAGGAAAGGGCCGCAGCACGAGGCGAAAAAAAAGGGGTGCAACACGAGGACTTCCCAAGAGGTCACCCATCTTAGTACTACTCTCGCCCAAGCACGTTTAACTTCGGAGTTCTGATGGAATCCGGTGCATTAGTGCTGGTATGATCGCACCCGTCATGTCATGCGCCGTTTTCGTACATAAGGTCTCGGGCGTCGATGCGAATTTCTCGACGAATCTAACGATTTTCGCACAGACGCTCGAAACACTCATGAACGTGTTGAAAACAAAACTCCGGCGCACGTAAAGGGAGACAAAAATGTAGTAATGAAATCGGGTCGCTCTCTTCAGACTTGTCCAGCTACAAATAAAATCTCTATTAACGAATGCTTCATTCAAATGCTAAACTGAAAGATAATGGTCTTAAGATCATAAAATTATTTTTCGAGCGTGTCTGAATATTCCGTACAAGCTCATTTATACTCTGTTGCATCGACTTCGGATCTCTCGTGACAATATTTTCAAAAAGCAATATATATGATGTTGCGAAATATATTACTTTTGTTCTTTACGGGGGGCTGGATCTGAAAAATTATGAGTGGTTGCGGATCGATTTGGTCGATTTTTTCAGTTTGGGGGCTAAAATGAAAACAGGGCCGTAGAAATTGAGGGGATTTTCGTAATTAACCCATAATAAGAATTTTCTTTGTTATATATCTAGACAAAAATAGTAAAATTTAGAAACGGCAAGACAGACTTATATTACAGTGTTTTGCTGCGTTAAATATTGAAGAAAAGCTAAAAAAAGTCATTTCTCCGAACAAAAATCGGTATTTCCGTTAGTTATAACGAGAATTATTGAAGGAGGGGCATTCATAATCGAAATGCCCCTAAAAACGTCAGGAGTCCGGTTGCTACGTTACGAACGAAAGGGTTCTAACTGTTAATTGATTCGAGCGTCGGGGGTGGGTTTCTCCGTAGCTATCCCCGAAATATAAATGCCCGAAGCGCACACAAACATGTTAAAAACAGAGCATAAGAATTTCTCGGTGTATCCAAGACGGGAAAAGCTCGCCCGCGGCCGTCCCCATCTCATCCGCCGCGCTGTCCCGGAGCCGACCCGCGGAGGGATGTTCCCGGAGGATGCTAGCGCCGGAGGCCTCGGTTCCGTTTCAGAGCCTCGAGCGGGAGATATGCGCGAAGTGGAAGCAAAAAGAGAGGGAGAGGAAAGGGCCGCAGCACGAGGCGGCAAAAAGGAGGGTGCAACACGAGGACTTCCCAAGAGGTCACCCATCTTAGTACTACTCTCGCCCAAGCACGTTTAACTTCGGAGTTCTGATGGGATCCGGTGCACTAGTGCTGGTATGATCGCACCCGTCATGTCATGCGCCGTTTTCCTACATAAGTTCTCGGACGATACTAGCGACGGAGGCCTCGGTTCCGTTTCAGAGCGCCGAGCGGGAGATATGCGCGAAGTGGAAGCAAAAAGAGAGGGAGAGGAAAGGGCCGCAGCACGAGGCGAAAAAAAAGGGGTGCAACACGAGGACTTCCCAAGAGGTCACCCATCTTAGTACTACTCTCGCCCAAGCACGTTTAACTTCGGAGTTCTTATGGGATCCGGTGCATTAGTGCTGGTATGATCGCACCCGTCATGTCATGCGCCGTTCTCGTACATAAGGTCTCGGGCATCGATGCGAATTTCTCGACGAATCTAACGATTTTCGCACAGACGCTCGAAACACTCATGAACGTGTTGAAAACAAAACTCCGGCGCACGTAAAGGGAGACAAAAATGTAGTAATGAAATCGGGTCGCTCTCTTCAGACTTGTCCAGCTACAAATAAAATCTCTATTAACGAATGCTTCATTCAAATGCTAAACTGAAAGATAATGGTCTTAAGATCATAAAATTATTTTTCGAGCGTGTCTGAATATTCCGTACAAACTCATTTATACTCTGTTGCATCGACTTCGGATCTCTCGTGACAATATTTTCAAAAAGCAATATATATGATGTTGCGAAATATATTACTTTTGTTCTTTACGGGGGGCTGGATCTGAAAAATTATGAGTGGTTGCGGATCGATTTGGTCGATTTTTTCAGTTTGGGGGCTAAAATGAAAACAGGGCCGTAGAAATTGAGGGGATTTTCGTAATTAACCCATAATAAGAATTTTCTTTGTTATATATCTAGACAAAAATAGTAAAATTTAGAAACGGCAAGACAGACTTATATTACAGTGTTTTGCTGCGTTAAATATTGAAGAAAAGCTAAAAAAAGTCATTTCTCCGAACAAAAATCGGTATTTCCGTTAGTTATAACGAGAATTATTGAAGGAGGGGCATTCATAATCGAAATGCCCCTAAAAACGTCAGGAGTCCGGTTGCTACGTTACGAACGAAAGGGTTCTAACTGTTAATTGATTCGAGCGTCGGGGGTGGGTTTCTCCGTAGCTATCCCCGAAATATAAATGCCCGAAGCGCACACAAACATGTTAAAAACAGAGCATAAGAATTTCTCGGTGTATCCAAGACGGGAAAAGCTCGCCCGCGGCCGTCCCCATCTCATCCGCCGCGCTGTCCCGGAGCCGACCCGCGGAGGGATGTTCCCGGAGGATGCTAGCGCCGGAGGCCTCGGTTCCGTTTCAGAGCCTCGAGCGGGAGATATGCGCGAAGTGGAAGCAAAAAGAGAGGGAGAGGAAAGGGCCGCAGCACGAGGCGACAAAAAGGAGGGTGCAACACGAGGACTTCCCAAGAGGTCACCCATCTTAGTACTACTCTCGCCCAAGCACGTTTAACTTCGGAGTTCTGATGGGATCCGGTGCACTAGTGCTGGTATGATCGCACCCGTCATGTCATGCGCCGTTTTCCTACATAAGTTCTCGGACGATGCTAGCGACGGAGGCCTCGGTTCCGTTTCAGAGCGCCGAGCGGGAGATATGCGCGAAGTGGAAGCAAAAAGAGAGGGAGAGGAAAGGGCCGCAGCACGAGGCGAAAAAAAAGGGGTGCAACACGAGGACTTCCCAAGAGGTCACCCATCTTAGTACTACTCTCGCCCAAGCACGTTTAACTTCGGAGTTCTGATGGGATCCGGTGCATTAGTGCTGGTATGATCGCATCCGTCATGTCATGCGCCGTTCTCGTACATAAGGTCTCGGGCGTCGATGCGAATTTCTCGACGAATCTAACGATTTTCGCACAGACGCTCGAAACACTCATGAACGTGTTGAAAACAAAACTCCGGCGCACGTAAAGGGAGACAAAAATGTAGTAATGAAATCGGGTCGCTCTCTTCAGACTTGTCCAGCTACAAATAAAATCTCTATTAACGAATGCTTCATTCAAATGCTAAACTGAAAGATAATGGTCTTAAGATCATAAAATTATTTTTCGAGCGTGTCTGAATATTCCGTACAAACTCATTTATACTCTGTTGCATCGACTTCGGATCTCTCGTGACAATATTTTCAAAAAGCAATATATATGATGTTGCGAAATATATTACTTTTGTTCTTTGCGGGGGGCTGGATCTGAAAAATTATGAGTGGTTGCGGATCGATTTGGTCGATTTTTTCAGTTTGGGGGCTAAAATGAAAACAGGGCCGTAGAAATTGAGGGGATTTTCGTAATTAACCCATAATAAGAATTTTCTTTGTTATATATCTAGACAAAAATAGTAAAATTTAGAAACGGCAAGACAGACTTATATTACAGTGTTTTGCTGCGTTAAATATTGAAGAAAAGCTAAAAAAAGTCATTTCTCCGAACAAAAATCGGTATTTCCGTTAGTTATAACGAGAATTATTGAAGGAGGGGCATTCATAATCGAAATGCCACTAAAAACGTCAGGAGTCCGGTTGCTACGTTACGAACGAAAGGGTTCTAACTGTTAATTGATTCGAGCGTCGGGGGTGGGTTTCTCCGTAGCTATCCCCGAAATATAAATGCCCGAAGCGCACACAAACATGTTAAAAACAGAGCATAAGAATTTCTCGGTGTATCCAAGACGGGAAAAGCTCGCCCGCGGCCGTCCCCATCTCATCCGCCGCGCTGTCCCGGAGCCGACCCGCGAAGGGATGTTCCCGGAGGATGCTAGCGCCGGAGGCCTCGGTTCCGTTTCAGAGCCTCGAGCGGGAGATATGCGCGAAGTGGAAGCAAAAAGAGAGGGAGAGGAAAGGGCCGCAGCACGAGGCGGCAAAAAGGAGGGTGCAACACGAGGACTTCCCAAGAGGTCACCCATCTTAGTACTACTCTCGCCCAAGCACGTTTAACTTCGGAGTTCTGATGGGATCCGGTGCACTAGTGCTGGTATGATCGCACCCTTCTGTCATGCGCCGTTTTCCTACATAAGTTCTCGGACGATGCTAGCGACGGAGGCCTCGGTTCCGTTTCAGAGCGCCGAGCGGGAGATATGCGCGAAGTGGAAGCAAAAAGAGAGGGAGAGGAAAGGGCCGCAGCACGAGGCGAAAAAAAAGGGGTGCAACACGAGGACTTCCCAAGAGGTCACCCATCTTAGTACTACTCTCGCCCAAGCACGTTTAACTTCGGAGTTCTGATGGGATCCGGTGCATTAGTGCTGGTATGATCGCACCCGTCATGTCATGCGCCGTTCTCGTACATAAGGTCTCGGGCATCGATGCGAATTTCTCGACGAATCTAACGATTTTCGCACAGACGCTCGAAACACTCATGAACGTGTTGAAAACAAAACTCCGGCGCACGTAAAGGGAGACAAAAATGTAGTAATGAAATCGGGTCGCTCTCTTCAGACTTGTCCAGCTACAAATAAAATCTCTATTAACGAATGCTTCATTCAAATGCTAAACTGAAAGATAATGGTCTTAAGATCATAAAATTATTTTTCGAGCGTGTCTGAATATTCCGTACAAACTCATTTATACTCTGTTGCATCGACTTCGGATCTCTCGTGACAATATTTTCAAAAAGCAATATATATGATGTTGCGAAATATATTACTTTTGTTCTTTACGGGGGGCTGGATCTGAAAAATTATGAGTGGTTGCGGATCGATTTGGTCGATTTTTTCAGTTTGGGGGCTAAAATGAAAACAGGGCCGTAGAAATTGAGGGGATTTTCGTAATTAACCCATAATAAGAATTTTCTTTGTTATATATCTAGACAAAAATAGTAAAATTTAGAAACGGCAAGACAGACTTATATTACAGTGTTTTGCTGCGTTAAATATTGAAGAAAAGCTAAAAAAAGTCATTTCTCCGAACAAAAATCGGTATTTCCGTTAGTTATAACGAGAATTATTGAAGGAGGGGCATTCATAATCGAAATGCCCCTAAAAACGTCAGGAGTCCGGTTGCTACGTTACGAACGAAAGGGTTCTAACTGTTAATTGATTCGAGCGTCGGGGGTGGGTTTCTCCGTAGCTATCCCCGAAATATAAATGCTCGAAGCGCACACAAACATGTTAAAAACAGAGCATAAGAATTTCTCGGTGTATCCAAGACGGGAAAAGCTCGCCCGCGGCCGTCCCCATCTCATCCGCCGCGCTGTCCCGGAGCCGACCCGCGAAGGGATGTTCCCGGAGGATGCTAGCGCCGGAGGCCTCGGTTCCGTTTCAGAGCCTCGAGCGGGAGATATGCGCGAAGTGGAAGCAAAAAGAGAGGGAGAGGAAAGGGCCGCAGCACGAGGCGGCAAAAAGGAGGGTGCAACACGAGGACTTCCCAAGAGGTCACCCATCTTAGTACTACTCTCGCCCAAGCACGTTTAACTTCGGAGTTCTGATGGGATCCGGTGCACTAGTGCTGGTATGATCGCACCCGTCATGTCATGCGCCGTTTTCCTACATAAGTTCTCGGACGATGCTAGCGACGGAGGCCTCGGTTCCGTTTCAGAGCGCCGAGCGGGAGATATGCGCGAAGTGGAAGCAAAAAGAGAGGGAGAGGAAAGGGCCGCAGCACGAGGCGGCAAAAAGGAGGGTGCAACACGAGGACTTCCCAAGAGGTCACCCATCTTAGTACTACTCTCGCCCAAGCACGTTTAACTTCGGAGTTCTGATGGGATCCGGTGCACTAGTGCTGGTATGATCGCACCCGTCATGTCATGCGCCGTTTTCCTACATAAGTTCTCGGACGATGCTAGCGACGGAGGCCTCGGTTCCGTTTCAGAGCGCCGAGCGGGAGATATGCGCGAAGTGGAAGCAAAAAGAGAGGGAGAGGAAAGGGCCGCAGCACGAGGCGAAAAAAAAGGGGTGCAACACGAGGACTTCCCAAGAGGTCACCCATCTTAGTACTACTCTCGCCCAAGCACGTTTAACTTCGGAGTTCTGATGGGATCCGGTGCATTAGTGCTGGTATGATCGCACCCGTCATGTCATGCGCCGTTCTCGTACATAAGGTCTCGGGCGTCGATGCGAATTTCTCGACGAATCTAACGATTTTCGCACAGACGCTCGAAACACTCATGAACGTGTTGAAAACAAAACTCCGGCGCACGTAAAGGGAGACAAAAATGTAGTAATGAAATCGGGTCGCTCTCTTCAGACTTGTCCAGCTACAAATAAAATCTCTATTAACGAATGCTTCATTCAAATGCTAAACTGAAAGATAATGGTCTTAAGATCATAAAATTATTTTTCGAGCGTGTCTGAATATTCCGTACAAACTCATTTATACTCTGTTGCATCGACTTCGGATCTCTCGTGACAATATTTTCAAAAAGCAATATATATGATGTTGCGAAATATATTACTTTTGTTCTTTACGGGGGGCTGGATCTGAAAAATTATGAGTGGTTGCGGATCGATTTGGTCGATTTTTTCAGTTTGGGGGCTAAAATGAAAACAGGGCCGTAGAAATTGAGGGGATTTTCGTAATTAACCCATAATAAGAATTTTCTTTGTTATATATCTAGACAAAAATAGTAAAATTTAGAAACGGCAAGACAGACTTATATTACAGTGTTTTGCTGCGTTAAATATTGAAGAAAAGCTAAAAAAAGTCATTTCTCCGAACAAAAATCGGTATTTCCGTTAGTTATAACGAGAATTATTGAAGGAGGGGCATTCATAATCGAAATGCCCCTAAAAACGTCAGGAGTCCGGTTGCTACGTTACGAACGAAAGGGTTCTAACTGTTAATTGATTCGAGCGTCGGGGGTGGGTTTCTCCGTAGCTATCCCCGAAATATAAATGCCCGAAGCGCACACAAACATGTTAAAAACAGAGCATAAGAATTTCTCGGTGTATCCAAGACGGGAAAAGCTCGCCCGCGGCCGTCCCCATCTCATCCGCCGCGCTGTCCCGGAGCCGACCCGCGGAGGGATGTTCCCGGAGGATGCTAGCGCCGGAGGCCTCGGTTCCGTTTCAGAGCCTCGAGCGGGAGATATGCGCGAAGTGGAAGCAAAAAGAGAGGGAGAGGAAAGGGCCGCAGCACGAGGCGGCAAAAAGGAGGGTGCAACACGAGGACTTCCCAAGAGGTCACCCATCTTAGTACTACTCTCGCCCAAGCACGTTTAACTTCGGAGTTCTGATGGGATCCGGTGCACTAGTGCTGGTATGATCGCACCCGTCATGTCATGCGCCGTTTTCCTACATAAGTTCTCGGACGATACTAGCGACGGAGGCCTCGGTTCCGTTTCAGAGCGCCGAGCGGGAGATATGCGCGAAGTGGAAGCAAAAAGAGAGGGAGAGGAAAGGGCCGCAGCACGAGGCGAAAAAAAAGGGGTGCAACACGAGGACTTCCCAAGAGGTCACCCATCTTAGTACTACTCTCGCCCAAGCACGTTTAACTTCGGAGTTCTTATGGGATCCGGTGCATTAGTGCTGGTATGATCGCACCCGTCATGTCATGCGCCGTTCTCGTACATAAGGTCTCGGGCATCGATGCGAATTTCTCGACGAATCTAACGATTTTCGCACAGACGCTCGAAACACTCATGAACGTGTTGAAAACAAAACTCCGGCGCACGTAAAGGGAGACAAAAATGTAGTAATGAAATCGGGTCGCTCTCTTCAGACTTGTCCAGCTACAAATAAAATCTCTATTAACGAATGCTTCATTCAAATGCTAAACTGAAAGATAATGGTCTTAAGATCATAAAATTATTTTTCGAGCGTGTCTGAATATTCCGTACAAACTCATTTATACTCTGTTGCATCGACTTCGGATCTCTCGTGACAATATTTTCAAAAAGCAATATATATGATGTTGCGAAATATATTACTTTTGTTCTTTACGGGGGGCTGGATCTGAAAAATTATGAGTGGTTGCGGATCGATTTGGTCGATTTTTTCAGTTTGGGGGCTAAAATGAAAACAGGGCCGTAGAAATTGAGGGGATTTTCGTAATTAACCCATAATAAGAATTTTCTTTGTTATATATCTAGACAAAAATAGTAAAATTTAGAAACGGCAAGACAGACTTATATTACAGTGTTTTGCTGCGTTAAATATTGAAGAAAAGCTAAAAAAAGTCATTTCTCCGAACAAAAATCGGTATTTCCGTTAGTTATAACGAGAATTATTGAAGGAGGGGCATTCATAATCGAAATGCCCCTAAAAACGTCAGGAGTCCGGTTGCTACGTTACGAACGAAAGGGTTCTAACTGTTAATTGATTCGAGCGTCGGGGGTGGGTTTCTCCGTAGCTATCCCCGAAATATAAATGCCCGAAGCGCACACAAACATGTTAAAAACAGAGCATAAGAATTTCTCGGTGTATCCAAGACGGGAAAAGCTCGCCCGCGGCCGTCCCCATCTCATCCGCCGCGCTGTCCCGGAGCCGACCCGCGGAGGGATGTTCCCGGAGGATGCTAGCGCCGGAGGCCTCGGTTCCGTTTCAGAGCCTCGAGCGGGAGATATGCGCGAAGTGGAAGCAAAAAGAGAGGGAGAGGAAAGGGCCGCAGCACGAGGCGGCAAAAAGGAGGGTGCAACACGAGGACTTCCCAAGAGGTCACCCATCTTAGTACTACTCTCGCCCAAGCACGTTTGACTTCGGAGTTCTGATGGGATCCGGTGCACTAGTGCTGGTATGATCGCACCCGTCATGTCATGCGCCGTTTTCCTACATAAGTTCTCGGACGATGCTAGCGACGGAGGCCTCGGTTCCGTTTCAGAGCGCCGAGCGGGAGATATGCGCGAAGTGGAAGCAAAAAGAGAGGGAGAGGAAAGGGCCGCAGCACGAGGCGAAAAAAAAGGGGTGCAACACGAGGACTTCCCAAGAGGTCACCCATCTTAGTACTACTCTCGCCCAAGCACGTTTAACTTCGGAGTTCTGATGGGATCCGGTGCATTAGTGCTGGTATGATCGCACCCGTCATGTCATGCGCCGTTCTCGTACATAAGGTCTCGGGCGTCGATGCGAATTTCTCGACGAATCTAACGATTTTCGCACAGACGCTCGAAACACTCATGAACGTGTTGAAAACAAAACTCCGGCGCACGTAAAGGGAGACAAAAATGTAGTAATGAAATCGGGTCGCTCTCTTCAGACTTGTCCAGCTACAAATAAAATCTCTATTAACGAATGCTTCATTCAAATGCTAAACTGAAAGATAATGGTCTTAAGATCATAAAATTATTTTTCGAGCGTGTCTGAATATTCCGTACAAACTCATTTATACTCTGTTGCATCGACTTCGGATCTCTCGTGACAATATTTTCAAAAAGCAATATATATGATGTTGCGAAATATATTACTTTTGTTCTTTACGGGGGGCTGGATCTGAAAAATTATGAGTGGTTGCGGATCGATTTGGTCGATTTTTTCAGTTTGGGGGCTAAAATGAAAACAGGGCCGTAGAAATTGAGGGGATTTTCGTAATTAACCCATAATAAGAATTTTCTTTGTTATATATCTAGACAAAAATAGTAAAATTTAGAAACGGCAAGACAGACTTATATTACAGTGTTTTGCTGCGTTAAATATTGAAGAAAAGCTAAAAAAAGTCATTTCTCCGAACAAAAATCGGTATTTCCGTTAGTTATAACGAGAATTATTGAAGGAGGGGCATTCATAATCGAAATGCCCCTAAAAACGTCAGGAGTCCGGTTGCTACGTTACGAACGAAAGGGTTCTAACTGTTAATTGATTCGAGCGTCGGGGGTGGGTTTCTCCGTAGCTATCCCCGAAATATAAATGCCCGAAGCGCACACAAACATGTTAAAAACAGAGCATAAGAATTTCTCGGTGTATCCAAGACGGGAAAAGCTCGCCCGCGGCCGTCCCCATCTCATCCGCCGCGCTGTCCCGGAGCCGACCCGCGGAGGGATGTTCCCGGAGGATGCTAGCGCCGGAGGCCTCGGTTCCGTTTCAGAGCCTCGAGCGGGAGATATGCGCGAAGTGGAAGCAAAAAGAGAGGGAGAGGAAAGGGCCGCAGCACGAGGCGGCAAAAAGGAGGGTGCAACACGAGGACTTCCCAAGAGGTCACCCATCTTAGTACTACTCTCGCCCAAGCACGTTTGACTTCGGAGTTCTGATGGGATCCGGTGCACTAGTGCTGGTATGATCGCACCCGTCATGTCATGCGCCGTTTTCCTACATAAGTTCTCGGACGATGCTAGCGACGGAGGCCTCGGTTCCGTTTCAGAGCGCCGAGCGGGAGATATGCGCGAAGTGGAAGCAAAAAGAGAGGGAGAGGAAAGGGCCGCAGCACGAGGCGAAAAAAAAGGGGTGCAACACGAGGACTTCCCAAGAGGTCACCCATCTTAGTACTACTCTCGCCCAAGCACGTTTAACTTCGGAGTTCTGATGGGATCCGGTGCATTAGTGCTGGTATGATCGCACCCGTCATGTCATGCGCCGTTCTCGTACATAAGGTCTCGGGCGTCGATGCGAATTTCTCGACGAATCTAACGATTTTCGCACAGACGCTCGAAACACTCATGAACGTGTTGAAAACAAAACTCCGGCGCACGTAAAGGGAGACAAAAATGTAGTAATGAAATCGGGTCGCTCTCTTCAGACTTGTCCAGCTACAAATAAAATCTCTATTAACGAATGCTTCATTCAAATGCTAAACTGAAAGATAATGGTCTTAAGATCATAAAATTATTTTTCGAGCGTGTCTGAATATTCCGTACAAACTCATTTATACTCTGTTGCATCGACTTCGGATCTCTCGTGACAATATTTTCAAAAAGCAATATATATGATGTTGCGAAATATATTACTTTTGTTCTTTACGGGGGGCTGGATCTGAAAAATTATGAGTGGTTGCGGATCGATTTGGTCGATTTTTTCAGTTTGGGGGCTAAAATGAAAACAGGGCCGTAGAAATTGAGGGGATTTTCGTAATTAACCCATAATAAGAATTTTCTTTGTTATATATCTAGACAAAAATAGTAAAATTTAGAAACGGCAAGACAGACTTATATTACAGTGTTTTGCTGCGTTAAATATTGAAGAAAAGCTAAAAAAAGTCATTTCTCCGAACAAAAATCGGTATTTCCGTTAGTTATAACGAGAATTATTGAAGGAGGGGCATTCATAATCGAAATGCCCCTAAAAACGTCAGGAGTCCGGTTGCTACGTTACGAACGAAAGGGTTCTAACTGTTAATTGATTCGAGCGTCGGGGGTGGGTTTCTCCGTAGCTATCCCCGAAATATAAATGCCCGAAGCGCACACAAACATGTTAAAAACAGAGCATAAGAATTTCTCGGTGTATCCAAGACGGGAAAAGCTCGACCGCGGCCGTCCCCATCTCATCCGCCGCGTTGTCCCGGAGCCGACCCGCGGAGGGATGTTCCCGGAGGATGCTAGCGCCGGAGGCCTCGGTTCCGTTTCAGAGCCTCGAGCGGGAGATATGCGCGAAGTGGAAGCAAAAAGAGAGGGAGAGGAAAGGGCCGCAGCACGAGGCGGCAAAAAGGAGGGTGCAACACGAGGACTTCCCAAGAGGTCACCCATCTTAGTACTACTCTCGCCCAAGCACGTTTAACTTCGGAGTTCTGATGGGATCCGGTGCACTAGTGCTGGTATGATCGCACCCGTCATGTCATGCGCCGTTTTCCTACATAAGTTCTCGGACGATGCTAGCGACGGAGGCCTCGGTTCCGTTTCAGAGCGCCGAGCGGGAGATATGCGCGAAGTGGAAGCAAAAAGAGAGGGAGAGGAAAGGGCCGCAGCACGAGGCGAAAAAAAAGGGGTGCAACACGAGGACTTCCCAAGAGGTCACCCATCTTAGTACTACTCTCGCCCAAGCACGTTTAACTTCGGAGTTCTGATGGGATCCGGTGCATTAGTGCTGGTATGATCGCACCCGTCATGTCATGCGCCGTTCTCGTACATAAGGTCTCGGGCGTCGATGCGAATTTCTCGACGAATCTAACGATTTTCGCACAGACGCTCGAAACACTCATGAACGTGTTGAAAACAAAACTCCGGCGCACGTAAAGGGAGACAAAAATGTAGTAATGAAATCGGGTCGCTCTCTTCAGACTTGTCCAGCTACAAATAAAATCTCTATTAACGAATGCTTCATTCAAATGCTAAACTGAAAGATAATGGTCTTAAGATCATAAAATTATTTTTCGAGCGTGTCTGAATATTCCGTACAAACTCATTTATACTCTGTTGCATCGACTTCGGATCTCTCGTGACAATATTTTCAAAAAGCAATATATATGATGTTGCGAAATATATTACTTTTGTTCTTTACGGGGGGCTGGATCTGAAAAATTATGAGTGGTTGCGGATCGATTTGGTCGATTTTTTCAGTTTGGGGGCTAAAATGAAAACAGGGCCGTAGAAATTGAGGGGATTTTCGTAATTAACCCATAATAAGAATTTTCTTTGTTATATATCTAGACAAAAATAGTAAAATTTAGAAACGGCAAGACAGACTTATATTACAGTGTTTTGCTGCGTTAAATATTGAAGAAAAGCTAAAAAAAGTCATTTCTCCGAACAAAAATCGGTATTTCCGTTAGTTATAACGAGAATTATTGAAGGAGGGGCATTCATAATCGAAATGCCCCTAAAAACGTCAGGAGTCCGGTTGCTACGTTACGAACGAAAGGGTTCTAACTGTTAATTGATTCGAGCGTCGGGGGTGGGTTTCTCCGTAGCTATCCCCGAAATATAAATGCCCGAAGCGCACACAAACATGTTAAAAACAGAGCATAAGAATTTCTCGGTGTATCCAAGACGGGAAAAGCTCGCCCGCGGCCGTCCCCATCTCATCCGCCGCGCTGTCCCGGAGCCGACCCGCGGAGGGATGTTCCCGGAGGATGCTAGCGCCGGAGGCCTCGGTTCCGTTTCAGAGCCTCGAGCGGGAGATATGCGCGAAGTGGAAGCAAAAAGAGAGGGAGAGGAAAGGGCCGCAGCACGAGGCGGCAAAAAGGAGGGTGCAACACGAGGACTTCCCAAGAGGTCACCCATCTTAGTACTACTCTCGCCCAAGCACGTTTAACTTCGGAGTTCTGATGGGATCCGGTGCACTAGTGCTGGTATGATCGCACCCGTCATGTCATGCGCCGTTTTCCTACATAAGTTCTCGGACGATGCTAGCGACGGAGGCCTCGGTTCCGTTTCAGAGCGCCGAGCGGGAGATATGCGCGAAGTGGAAGCAAAAAGAGAGGGAGAGGAAAGGGCCGCAGCACGAGGCGAAAAAAAAGGGATGCAACACGAGGACTTCCCAAGAGGTCACCCATCTTAGTACTACTCTCGCCCAAGCACGTTTAACTTCGGAGTTCTGATGGGATCCGGTGCATTAGTGCTGGTATGATCGCACCCGTCATGTCATGCGCCGTTCTCGTACATAAGGTCTCGGGCGTCGATGCGAATTTCTCGACGAATCTAACGATTTTCGCACAGACGCTCGAAACACTCATGAACGTGTTGAAAACAAAACTCCGGCGCACGTAAAGGGAGACAAAAATGTAGTAATGAAATCGGGTCGCTCTCTTCAGACTTGTCCAGCTACAAATAAAATCTCTATTAACGAATGCTTCATTCAAATGCTAAACTGAAAGATAATGGTCTTAAGATCATAAAATTATTTTTCGAGCGTGTCTGAATATTCCGTACAAACTCATTTATACTCTGTTGCATCGACTTCGGATCTCTCGTGACAATATTTTCAAAAAGCAATATATATGATGTTGCGAAATATATTACTTTTGTTCTTTACGGGGGGCTGGATCTGAAAAATTATGAGTGGTTGCGGATCGATTTGGTCGATTTTTTCAGTTTGGGGGCTAAAATGAAAACAGGGCCGTAGAAATTGAGGGGATTTTCGTAATTAACCCATAATAAGAATTTTCTTTGTTATATATCTAGACAAAAATAGTAAAATTTAGAAACGGCAAGACAGACTTATATTACAGTGTTTTGCTGCGTTAAATATTGAAGAAAAGCTAAAAAAAGTCATTTCTCCGAACAAAAATCGGTATTTCCGTTAGTTATAACGAGAATTATTGAAGGAGGGGCATTCATAATCGAAATGCCCCTAAAAACGTCAGGAGTCCGGTTGCTACGTTACGAACGAAAGGGTTCTAACTGTTAATTGATTCGAGCGTCGGGGGTGGGTTTCTCCGTAGCTATCCCCGAAATATAAATGCCCGAAGCGCACACAAACATGTTAAAAACAGAGCATAAGAATTTCTCGGTGTATCCAAGACGGGAAAAGCTCGCCCGCGGCCGTCCCCATCTCATCCGCCGCGCTGTCCCGGAGCCGACCCGCGGAGGGATGTTCCCGGAGGATGCTAGCGCCGGAGGCCTCGGTTCCGTTTCAGAGCCTCGAGCGGGAGATATGCGCGAAGTGGAAGCAAAAAGAGAGGGAGAGGAAAGGGCCGCAGCACGAGGCGGCAAAAAGGAGGGTGCAACACGAGGACTTCCCAAGAGGTCACCCATCTTAGTACTACTCTCGCCCAAGCACGTTTAACTTCGGAGTTCTGATGGGATCCGGTGCACTAGTGCTGGTATGATCGCACCCGTCATGTCATGCGCCGTTTTCCTACATAAGTTCTCGGACGATGCTAGCGACGGAGGCCTCGGTTCCGTTTCAGAGCGCCGAGCGGGAGATATGCGCGAAGTGGAAGCAAAAAGAGAGGGAGAGGAAAGGGCCGCAGCACGAGGCGAAAAAAAAGGGGTGCAACACGAGGACTTCCCAAGAGGTCACCCATCTTAGTACTACTCTCGCCCAAGCACGTTTAACTTCGGAGTTCTGATGGGATCCGGTGCATTAGTGCTGGTATGATCGCACCCGTCATGTCATGCGCCGTTCTCGTACATAAGGTCTCGGGCGTCGATGCGAATTTCTCGACGAATCTAACGATTTCCGCACAGACGCTCGAAACACTCATGAACGTGTTGAAAACAAAACTCCGGCGCACGTAAAGGGAGAAAAAAATGTAGTAATGAAATCGGGTCGCTCTCTTCAGACTTGTCCAGCTACAAATAAAATCTCTATTAACGAATGCTTCATTCAAATGCTAAACTGAAAGATAATGGTCTTAAGATCATAAAATTATTTTTCGAGCGTGTCTGAATATTCCGTACAAACTCATTTATACTCTGTTGCATCGACTTCGGATCTCTCGTGACAATATTTTCAAAAAGCAATATATATGATGTTGCGAAATATATTACTTTTGTTCTTTACGGGGGGCTGGATCTGAAAAATTATGAGTGGTTGCGGATCGATTTGGTCGATTTTTTCAGTTTGGGGGCTAAAATGAAAACAGGGCCGTAGAAATTGAGGGGATTTTCGTAATTAACCCATAATAAGAATTTTCTTTGTTATATATCTAGACAAAAATAGTAAAATTTAGAAACGGCAAGACAGACTTATATTACAGTGTTTTGCTGCGTTAAATATTGAAGAAAAGCTAAAAAAAGTCATTTCTCCGAACAAAAATCGGTATTTCCGTTAGTTATAACGAGAATTATTGAAGGAGGGGCATTCATAATCGAAATGCCCCTAAAAACGTCAGGAGTCCGGTTGCTACGTTAGGAACGAAAGGGTTCTAACTGTTAATTGATTCGAGCGTCGGGGGTGGGTTTCTCCGTAGCTATCCCCGAAATATAAATGCCCGAAGCGCACACAAACATGTTAAAAACAGAGCATAAGAATTTCTCGGTGTATCCAAGACGGGAAAAGCTCGCCCGCGGCCGTCCCCATCTCATCCGCCGCGCTGTCCCGGAGCCGACCCGCGGAGGGATGTTCCCAGAGGATGCTAGCGCCGGAGGCCTCGGTTCCGTTTCAGAGCCTCGAGCGGGAGATATGCGCGAAGTGGAAGCAAAAAGAGAGGGAGAGGAAAGGGCCGCAGCACGAGGCGGCAAAAAGGAGGGTGCAACACGAGGACTTCCCAAGAGGTCACCCATCTTAGTACTACTCTCGCCCAAGCACGTTTAACTTCGGAGTTCTGATGGGATCCGGTGCACTAGTGCTGGTATGATCGCACCCTTCATGTCATGCGCCGTTTTCCTACATAAGTTCTCGGACGATGCTAGCGACGGAGGCCTCGGTTCCGTTTCAGAGCGCCGAGCGGGAGATATGCGCGAAGTGGAAGCAAAAAGAGAGGGAGAGGAAAGGGCCGCAGCACGAGGCGAAAAAAAAGGGGTGCAACACGAGGACTTCCCAAGAGGTCACCCATCTTAGTACTACTCTCGCCCAAGCACGTTTAACTTCGGAGTTCTGATGGGATCCGATGCATTAGTGCTGGTATGATCGCACCCGTCATGTCATGCGCCGTTCTCGTACATAAGGTCTCGGGCGTCGATGCGAATTTCTCGACGAATCTAACGATTTTCGCACAGACGCTCGAAACACTCATGAACGTGTTGAAAACAAAACTCCGGCGCACGTAAAGGGAGACAAAAATGTAGTAATGAAATCGGGTCGCTCTCTTCAGACTTGTCCAGCTACAAATAAAATCTCTATTAACGAATGCTTCATTCAAATGCTAAACTGAAAGATAATGGTCTTAAGATCATAAAATTATTTTTCGAGCGTGTCTGAATATTCCGTACAAACTCATTTATACTCTGTTGCATCGACTTCGGATCTCTCGTGACAATATTTTCAAAAAGCAATATATATGATGTTGCGAAATATATTACTTTTGTTCTTTACGGGGGGCTGGATCTGAAAAATTATGAGTGGTTGCGGATCGATTTGGTCGATTTTTTCAGTTTGGGGGCTAAAATGAAAACAGGGCCGTAGAAATTGAGGGGATTTTCGTAATTAACCCATAATAAGAATTTTCTTTGTTATATATCTAGACAAAAATAGTAAAATTTAGAAACGGCAAGACAGACTTATATTACAGTGTTTTGCTGCGTTAAATATTGAAGAAAAGCTAAAAAAAGTCATTTCTCCGAACAAAAATCGGTATTTCCGTTAGTTATAACGAGAATTATTGAAGGAGGGGCATTCATAATCGAAATGCCCCTAAAAACGTCAGGAGTCCGGTTGCTACGTTACGAACGAAAGGGTTCTAACTGTTAATTGATTCGAGCGTCGGGGGTGGGTTTCTCCGTAGCTATCCCCGAAATATAAATGCCCGAAGCGCACACAAACATGTTAAAAACAGAGCATAAGAATTTCTCGGTGTATCCAAGACGGGAAAAGCTCGCCCGCGGCCGTCCCCATCTCATCCGCCGCGCTGTCCCGGAGCCGACCCGCGGAGGGATGTTCCCGGAGGATGCTAGCGCCGGAGGCCTCGGTTCCGTTTCAGAGCCTCGAGCGGGAGATATGCGCGAAGTGGAAGCAAAAAGAGAGGGAGAGGAAAGGGCCGCAGCACGAGGCGGCAAAAAGGAGGGTGCAACACGAGGACTTCCCAAGAGGTCACCCATCTTAGTACTACTCTCGCCCAAGCACGTTTAACTTCGGAGTTCTGATGGGATCCGGTGCACTAGTGCTGGTATGATCGCACCCGTCATGTCATGCGCCGTTTTCCTACATAAGTTCTCGGACGATGCTAGCGACGGAGGCCTCGGTTCCGTTTCAGAGCGCCGAGCGGGAGATATGCGCGAAGTGGAAGCAAAAAGAGAGGGAGAGGAAAGGGCCGCAGCACGAGGCGAAAAAAAAGGGGTGCAACACGAGGACTTCCCAAGAGGTCACCCATCTTAGTACTACTCTCGCCCAAGCACGTTTAACTTCGGAGTTCTGATGGGATCCGGTGCATTAGTGCTGGTATGATCGCACCCGTCATGTCATGCGCCGTTCTCGTACATAAGGTCTCGGGCGTCGATGCGAATTTCTCGACGAATCTAACGATTTTCGCACAGACGCTCGAAACACTCATGAACGTGTTGAAAACAAAACTCCGGCGCACGTAAAGGGAGACAAAAATGTAGTAATGAAATCGGGTCGCTCTCTTCAGACTTGTCCAGCTACAAATAAAATCTCTATTAACGAATGCTTCATTCAAATGCTAAACTGAAAGATAATGGTCTTAAGATCATAAAATTATTTTTCGAGCGTGTCTGAATATTCCGTACAAACTCATTTATACTCTGTTGCATCGACTTCGGATCTCTCGTGACAATATTTTCAAAAAGCAATATATATGATGTTGCGAAATATATTACTTTTGTTCTTTACGGGGGGCTGGATCTGAAAAATTATGAGTGGTTGCGGATCGATTTGGTCGATTTTTTCAGTTTGGGGGCTAAAATGAAAACAGGGCCGTAGAAATTGAGGGGATTTTCGTAATTAACCCATAATAAGAATTTTCTTTGTTATATATCTAGACAAAAATAGTAAAATTTAGAAACGGCAAGACAGACTTATATTACAGTGTTTTGCTGCGTTAAATATTGAAGAAAAGCTAAAAAAAGTCATTTCTCCGAACAAAAATCGGTATTTCCGTTAGTTATAACGAGAATTATTGAAGGAGGGGCATTCATAATCGAAATGCCCCTAAAAACGTCAGGAGTCCGGTTGCTACGTTACGAACGAAAGGGTTCTAACTGTTAATTGATTCGAGCGTCGGGGGTGGGTTTCTCCGTAGCTATCCCCGAAATATAAATGCCCGAAGCGCACACAAACATGTTAAAAACAGAGCATAAGAATTTCTCGGTGTATCCAAGACGGGAAAAGCTCGCCCGCGGCCGTCCCCATCTCATCCGCCGCGCTGTCCCGGAGCCGACCCGCGGAGGGATGTTCCCGGAGGATGCTAGCGCCGGAGGCCTCGGTTCCGTTTCAGAGCCTCGAGCGGGAGATATGCGCGAAGTGGAAGCAAAAAGAGAGGGAGAGGAAAGGGCCGCAGCACGAGGCGGCAAAAAGGAGGGTGCAACACGAGGACTTCCCAAGAGGTCACCCATCTTAGTACTACTCTCGCCCAAGCACGTTTAACTTCGGAGTTCTGATGGGATCCGGTGCACTAGTGCTGGTATGATCGCACCCGTCATGTCATGCGCCGTTTTCCTACATAAGTTCTCGGACGATGCTAGCGACGGAGGCCTCGGTTCCGTTTCAGAGCGCCGAGCGGGAGATATGCGCGAAGTGGAAGCAAAAAGAGAGGGAGAGGAAAGGGCCGCAGCACGAGGCGAAAAAAAAAGGGGTGCAAAACGGGGACTTCCCAAGAAGTCACCCATCTTAGTACTACTCTCGCCCAAGCACGTTTAACTTCGGAGTTCTGATGGGATCCGGTGCATTAGTGCTGGTATGATCGCACCCGTCATGTCATGCGCCGTTCTCGTACATAAGGTCTCGGGCGTCGATGCGAATTTCTCGACGAATCTAACGATTTTCGCACAGACGCTCGAAACACTCATGAACGTGTTGAAAACAAAACTCCGGCGCACGTAAAGGGAGACAAAAATGTAGTAATGAAATCGGGTCGCTCTCTTCAGACTTGTCCAGCTACAAATAAAATCTCTATTAACGAATGCTTCATTCAAATGCTAAACTGAAAGATAATGGTCTTAAGATCATAAAATTATTTTTCGAGCGTGTCTGAATATTCCGTACAAACTCATTTATACTCTGTTGCATCGACTTCGGATCTCTCGTGACAATATTTTCAAAAAGCAATATATATGATGTTGCGAAATATATTACTTTTGTTCTTTACGGGGGGCTGGATCTGAAAAATTATGAGTGGTTGCGGATCGATTTGGTCGATTTTTTCAGTTTGGGGGCTAAAATGAAAACAGGGCCGTAGAAATTGAGGGGATTTTCGTAATTAACCCATAATAAGAATTTTCTTTGTTATATATCTAGACAAAAATAGTAAAATTTAGAAACGGCAAGACAGACTTATATTACAGTGTTTTGCTGCGTTAAATATTGAAGAAAAGCTAAAAAAAGTCATTTCTCCGAATAAAAATCGGTATTTCCGTTAGTTATAACGAGAATTATTGAAGGAGGGGCATTCATAATCGAAATGCCCCTAAAAACGTCAGGAGTCCGGTTGCTACGTTACGAACGAAAGGGTTCTAACTGTTAATTGATTCGAGCGTCGGGGGTGGGTTTCTCCGTAGCTATCCCCGAAATATAAATGCCCGAAGCGCACACAAACATGTTAAAAACAGAGCATAAGAATTTCTCGGTGTATCCAAGACGGGAAAAGCTCGCCCGCGGCCGTCCCCATCTCATCCGCCGCGCTGTCCCGGAGCCGACCCGCGGAGGGATGTTCCCGGAGGATGCTAGCGCCGGAGGCCTCGGTTCCGTTTCAGAGCCTCGAGAGGGAGATATGCGCGAAGTGGAAGCAAAAAGAGAGGGAGAGGAAAGGGCCGCAGCACGAGGCGGCAAAAAGGAGGGTGCAACACGAGGACTTCCCAAGAGGTCACCCATCTTAGTACTACTCTCGCCTAAGCACGTTTGACTTCGGAGTTCTGATGGGATCCGGTGCACTAGTGTTGGTATGATCGCACCCGTCATGTCATGCGCCGTTTTCCTACATAAGTTCTCGGACGATGCTAGCGACGGAGGCCTCGGTTCCGTTTCAGAGCGCCGAGCGGGAGATATGCGCGAAGTGGAAGCAAAAAGAGAGGGAGAGGAAAGGGCCGCAGCACGAGGCGAAAAAAAAGGGGTGCAACACGAGGACTTCCCAAGAGGTCACCCATCTTAGTACTACTCTCGCCCAAGCACGTTTAACTTCGGAGTTCTGATGGGATCCGGTGCATTAGTGCTGGTATGATCGCACCAGTCATGTCATGCGCCGTTCTCGTACATAAGGTCTCGGGCGTCGATGCGAATTTCTCGACGAATCTAACGATTTTCGCACAGACGCTCGAAACACTCATGAACGTGTTGAAAACAAAACTCCGGCGCACGTAAAGGGAGACAAAAATGTAGTAATGAAATCGGGTCGCTCTCTTCAGACTTGTCCAGCTACAAATAAAATCTCTATTAACGAATGCTTCATTCAAGTGCTAAACTGAAAGATAATGGTCTTAAGATCATAAAATTATTTTTCGAGCGTGTCTGAATATTCCGTACAAACTCATTTATACTCTGTTGCATCGACTTCGGATCTCTCGTGACAATATTTTCAAAAAGCAATATATATGATGTTGCGAAATATATTACTTTTGTTCTTTACGGGGGGCTGGATCTGAAAAATTATGAGTGGTTGCGGATCGATTTGGTCGATTTTTTCAGTTTGGGGGCTAAAATGAAAACAGGGCCGTAGAAATTGAGGGGATTTTCGTAATTAACCCATAATAAGAATTTCCTTTGTTATATATCTAGACAAAAATAGTAAAATTTAGAAACGGCAAGACAGACTTATATTACAGTGTTTTGCTGCGTTAAATATTGAAGAAAAGCTAAAAAAAGTCATTTCTCCGAACAAAAATCGGTATTTCCGTTAGTTATAACGAGAATTATTGAAGGAGGGGCATTCATAATCGAAATGCCCCTAAAAACGTCAGGAGTCCGGTTGCTACGTTACGAACGAAAGGGTTCTAACTGTTAATTGATTCGAGCGTCGGGGGTGGGTTTCTCCGTAGCTATCCCCGAAATATAAATGCCCGAAGCGCACACAAACATGTTAAAAACAGAGCATAAAAATTTCTCGGTGTATCCAAGACGGGAAAAGCTCGCCCGCGGCCGTCCCCATCTCATCCGCCGCGCTGTCCCGGAGCCGACCCGCGGAGGGATGTTCCCGGAGGATGCTAGCGCCGGAGGCCTCGGTTCCGTTTCAGAGCCTCGAGCGGGAGATATGCGCGAAGTGGAAGCAAAAAGAGAGTGAGAGGAAAGGGCCGCAGCACGAGGCGGCAAAAAGGAGGGTGCAACACGAGGACTTCCCAAGAGGTCACCCATCTTAGTACTACTCTCGCCCAAGCACGTTTGACTTCGGAGTTCTGATGGGATCCGGTGCACTAGTGCTGGTATGATCGCACCCGTCATGTCATGCGCCGTTTTCCTACATAAGTTCTCGGACGATGCTAGCGACGGAGGCCTCGGTTCCGTTTCAGAGCGCCGAGCGGGAGATATGCGCGAAGTGGAAGCAAAAAGAGAGGGAGAGGAAAGGGCCGCAGCACGAGGCGAAAAAAAAGGGGTGCAACACGAGGACTTCCCAAGAGGTCACCCATCTTAGTACTACTCTCGCCCAAGCACGTTTAACTTCGGAGTTCTGATGGGATCCGGTGCATTAGTGCTGGTATGATCGCACCCGTCATGTCATGCGCCGTTCTCGTACATAAGGTCTCGGGCGTCGATGCGAATTTCTCGACGAATCTAACGATTTTCGCACAGACGCTCGAAACACTCATGAACGTGTTGAAAACAAAACTCCGGCGCACGTAAAGGGAGACAAAAATGTAGTAATGAAATCGGGTCGCTCTCTTCAGACTTGTCCAGCTACAAATAAAATCTCTATTAACGAATGCTTCATTCAAATGCTAAACTGAAAGATAATGGTCTTAAGATCATAAAATTATTTTTCGAGCGTGTCTGAATATTCCGTACAAACTCATTTATACTCTGTTGCATCGACTTCGGATCTCTCGTGACAATATTTTCAAAAAGCAATATATATGATGTTGCGAAATATATTACTTTTGTTCTTTACGGGGGGCTGGATCTGAAAAATTATGAGTGGTTGCGGATCGATTTGGTCGATTTTTTCAGTTTGGGGGCTAAAATGAAAACAGGGCCGTAGAAATTGAGGGGATTTTCGTAATTAACCCATAATAAGAATTTCCTTTGTTATATATCTAGACAAAAATAGTAAAATTTAGAAACGGCAAGACAGACTTATATTACAGTGTTTTGCTGCGTTAAATATTGAAGAAAAGCTAAAAAAAGTCATTTCTCCGAACAAAAATCGGTATTTCCGTTAGTTATAACGAGAATTATTGAAGGAGGGGCATTCATAATCGAAATGCCCCTAAAAACGTCAGGAGTCCGGTTGCTACGTTACGAACGAAAGGGTTCTAACTGTTAATTGATTCGAGCGTCGGGGGTGGGTTTCTCCGTAGCTATCCCCGAAATATAAATGCCCGAAGCGCACACAAACATGTTAAAAACAGAGCATAAGAATTTCTCGGTGTATCCAAGACGGGAAAAGCTCGCCCGCGGCCGTCCCCATCTCATCCGCCGCGCTGTCCCGGAGCCGACCCGCGGAGGGATGTTCCCGGAGGATGCTAGCGCCGGAGGCCTCGGTTCCGTTTCAGAGCCTCGAGCGGGAGATATGCGCGAAGTGGAAGCAAAAAGAGAGTGAGAGGAAAGGGCCGCAGCACGAGGCGGCAAAAAGGAGGGTGCAACACGAGGACTTCCCAAGAGGTCACCCATCTTAGTACTACTCTCGCCCAAGCACGTTTGACTTCGGAGTTCTGATGGGATCCGGTGCACTAGTGCTGGTATGATCGCACCCGTCATGTCATGCGCCGTTTTCCTACATAAGTTCTCGGACGATGCTAGCGACGGAGGCCTCGGTTCCGTTTCAGAGCGCCGAGCGGGAGATATGCGCGAAGTGGAAGCAAAAAGAGAGGGAGAGGAAAGGGCCGCAGCACGAGGCGAAAAAAAAGGGGTGCAACACGAGGACTTCCCAAGAGGTCACCCATCTTAGTACTACTCTCGCCCAAGCACGTTTAACTTCGGAGTTCTGATGGGATCCGGTGCATTAGTGCTGGTATGATCGCACCCGTCATGTCATGCGCCGTTCTCGTACATAAGGTCTCGGGCGTCGATGCGAATTTCTCGACGAATCTAACGATTTTCGCACAGACGCTCGAAACACTCATGAACGTGTTGAAAACAAAACTCCGGCGCACGTAAAGGGAGACAAAAATGTAGTAATGAAATCGGGTCGCTCTCTTCAGACTTGTCCAGCTACAAATAAAATCTCTATTAACGAATGCTTCATTCAAATGCTAAACTGAAAGATAATGGTCTTAAGATCATAAAATTATTTTTCGAGCGTGTCTGAATATTCCGTACAAACTCATTTATACTCTGTTGCATCGACTTCGGATCTCTCGTGACAATATTTTCAAAAAGCAATATATATGATGTTGCGAAATATATTACATTTGTTCTTTACGGGGGGCTGGATCTGAAAAATTATGAGTGGTTGCGGATCGATTTGGTCGATTTTTTCAGTTTGGGGGCTAAAATGAAAACAGGGCCGTAGAAATTGAGGGGATTTTCGTAATTAACCCATAATAAGAATTTCCTTTGTTATATATCTAGACAAAAATAGTAAAATTTAGAAACGGCAAGACAGACTTATATTACAGTGTTTTGCTGCGTTAAATATTGAAGAAAAGCTAAAAAAAGTCATTTCTCCGAACAAAAATCGGTATTTCCGTTAGTTATAACGAGAATTATTGAAGGAGGGGCATTCATAATCGAAATGCCCCTAAAAACGTCAGGAGTCCGGTTGCTACGTTACGAACGAAAGGGTTCTAACTGTTAATTGATTCGAGCGTCGGGGGTGGGTTTCTCCGTAGCTATCCCCGAAATATAAATGCCCGAAGCGCACACAAACATGTTAAAAACAGAGCATAAGAATTTCTCGGTGTATCCAAGACGGGAAAAGCTCGCCCGCGGCCGTCCCCATCTCATCCGCCGCGCTGTCCCGGAGCCGACCCGCGGAGGGATGTTCCCGGAGGATGCTAGCGCCGGAGGCCTCGGTTCCGTTTCAGAGCCTCGAGCGGGAGATATGCGCGAAGTGGAAGCAAAAAGAGAGGGAGAGGAAAGGGCCGCAGCACGAGGCGGCAAAAAGGAGGGTGCAACACGAGGACTTCCCAAGAGGTCACCCATCTTAGTACTACTCTCGCCCAAGCACGTTTGACTTCGGAGTTCTGATGGGATCCGGTGCACTAGTGCTGGTATGATCGCACCCGTCATGTCATGCGCCGTTTTCCTACATAAGTTCTCGGACGATGCTAGCGACGGAGGCCTCGGTTCCGTTTCAGAGCGCCGAGCGGGAGATATGCGCGAAGTGGAAGCAAAAAGAGAGGGAGAGGAAAGGGCCGCAGCACGAGGCGAAAAAAAAGGGGTGCAACACGACGACTCCCAAGAGGTCACCCATCTTAGTACTACTCTCGCCCAAGCACGTTTAACTTCGGAGTTCTGATGGGATCCGGTGCATTAGTGCTGGTATGATCGCACCCGTCATGTCATGCGCCGTTCTCGTACATAAGGTCTCGGGCGTCGATGCGAATTTCTCGACGAATCTAACGATTTTCGCACAGACGCTCGAAACACTCATGAACGTGTTGAAAACAAAACTCCAGCGCACGTAAAGGGAGACAAAAATGTAGTAATGAAATCGGGTCGCTCTCTTCAGACTTGTCCAGCTACAAATAAAATCTCTATTAACGAATGCTTCATTCAAATGCTAAACTGAAAGATAATGGTCTTAAGATCATAAAATTATTTTTCGAGCGTGTCTGAATATTCCGTACAAACTCATTTATACTCTGTTGCATCGACTTCGGATCTCTCGTGACAATATTTTCAAAAAGCAATATATATGATGTTGCGAAATATATTACTTTTGTTCTTTACGGGGGGCTGGATCTGAAAAATTATGAGTGGTTGCGGATCGATTTGGTCGATTTTTTCAGTTTGGGGGCTAAAATGAAAACAGGGCCGTAGAAATTGAGGGGATTTTCGTAATTAACCCATAATAAGAATTTCCTTTGTTATATATCTAGACAAAAATAGTAAAATTTAGAAACGGCAAGACAGACTTATATTACAGTGTTTTGCTGCGTTAAATATTGAAGAAAAGCTAAAAAAAGTCATTTCTCCGAACAAAAATCGGTATTTCCGTTAGTTATAACGAGAATTATTGAAGGAGGGGCATTCATAATCGAAATGCCCCTAAAAACGTCAGGAGTCCGGTTGCTACGTTACGAACGAAAGGGTTCTAACTGTTAATTGATTCGAGCGTCGGGGGTAGGTTTCTCCGTAGCTATTCCCGAAATATAAATGCCCGAAGCGCACACAAACATGTTAAAAACAGAGCATAAGAATTTCTCGGTGTATCCAAGACGGGAAAAGCTCGCCCGCGGCCGTCCCCATCTCATCCGCCGCGCTGTCCCGGAGCCGACCCGCGGAGGGATGTTCCCGGAGGATGCTAGCGCCGGAGGCCTCGGTTCCGTTTCAGAGCCTCGAGCGGGAGATATGCGCGAAGTGGAAGCAAAAAGAGAGGGAGAGGAAAGGGCCGCAGCACGAGGCGGCAAAAAGGAGGGTGCAACACGAGGACTTCCCAAGAGGTCACCCATCTTAGTACTACTCTCGCCCAAGCACGTTTGACTTCGGAGTTCTGATGGGATCCGGTGCACTAGTGCTGGTATGATCGCACCCGTCATGTCATGCGCCGTTTTCCTACATAAGTTCTCGGACGATGCTAGCGACGGAGGCCTCGGTTCCGTTTCAGAGCGCCGAGCGGGAGATATGCGCGAAGTGGAAGCAAAAAGAGAGGGAGAGGAAAGGGCCGCAGCACGAGGCGAAAAAAAAGGGGTGCAACACGAGGACTTCCCAAGAGGTCACCCATCTTAGTACTACTCTCGCCCAAGCACGTTTAACTTCGGAGTTCTGATGGGATCCGGTGCATTAGTGCTGGTATGATCACACCCGTCATGTCATGCGCCGTTCTCGTACATAAGGTCTCGGGCGTCGGTGCGAATTTCTCGACGAATCTAACGATTTCCGCACAGACGCTCGAAACACACATGAACGTGTTGAAAACAAAACTCCGGCGCACGTAAAGGGAGACAAAAATGTAGTAATGAAATCGGGTCGCTCTCTTCAGACTTGTCCAGCTACAAATAAAATCTCTATTAACGAATGCTTCATTCAAATGCTAAACTGAAAGATAATGGTCTTAAGATCATAAAATTATTTTTCGAGCGTGTCTGAATATTCCGTACAAACTCATTTATACTCTGTTGCATCGACTTCGGATCTCTCGTGACAATATTTTCAAAAAGCAATATATATGATGTTGCGAAATATATTACTTTTGTTCTTTACGGGGGGCTGGATCTGAAAAATTATGAGTGGTTGCGGATCGATTTGGTCGATTTTTTCAGTTTGGGGGCTAAAATGAAAACAGGGCCGTAGAAATTGAGGGGATTTTCGTAATTAACCCATAATAAGAATTTTCTTTGTTATATATCTAGACAAAAATAGTAAAATTTAGAAACGGCAAGACAGACTTATATTACAGTGTTTTGCTGCGTTAAATATTGAAGAAAAGCTAAAAAAAGTCATTTCTCCGAACAAAAATCGGTATTTCCGTTAGTTATAACGAGAATTATTGAAGGAGGGGCATTCATAATCGAAATGCCCCTAAAAACGTCAGGAGTCCGGTTGCTACGTTACGAACGAAAGGGTTCTAACTGTTAATTGATTCGAGCGTCGGGGGTGGGTTTCTCCGTAGCTATCCCCGAAATATAAATGCCCGAAGCGCACACAAACATGTTAAAAACAGAGCATAAGAATTTCTCGGTGTATCCAAGACGGGAAAAGCTCGCCCGCGGCCGTCCCCATCTCATCCGCCGCGCTGTCCCGGAGCCGACCCGCGGAGGGATGTTCCCGGAGGATGCTAGCGCCGGAGGCCTCGGTTCCGTTTCAGAGCCTCGAGCGGGAGATATGCGCGAAGTGGAAGCAAAAAGAGAGGGAGAGGAAAGGGCCGCAGCACGAGGCGGCAAAAAGGAGGGTGCAACACGAGGACTTCCCAAGAGGTCACCCATCTTAGTACTACTCTCGCCCAAGCACGTTTAACTTCGGAGTTCTGATGGGATCCGGTGCACTAGTGCTGGTATGATCGCACCCGTCATGTCATGCGCCGTTTTCCTACATAAGTTCTCGGACGATGCTAGCGACGGAGGCCTCGGTTCCGTTTCAGAGCGCCGAGCGGGAGATATGCGCGAAGTGGAAGCAAAAAGAGAGGGAGAGGAAAGGGCCGCAGCACGAGGCGAAAAAAAAGGGGTGCAACACGAGGACTTCCCAAGAGGTCACCCATCTTAGTACTACTCTCGCCCAAGCACGTTTAACTTCGGAGTTCTGATGGGATCCGGTGCATTAGTGCTGGTATGATCACACCCGTCATGTCATGCGCCGTTCTCGTACATAAGGTCTCGGGCGTCGATGCGAATTTCTCGACGAATCTAACGATTTCCGCACAGACGCTCGAAACACTCATGAACGTGTTGAAAACAAAACTCCGGCGCACGTAAAGGGAGACAAAAATGTAGTAATGAAATCGGGTCGCTCTCTTCAGACTTGTCCAGCTACAAATAAAATCTCTATTAACGAATGCTTCATTCAAATGCTAAACTGAAAGATAATGGTCTTAAGATCATAAAATTATTTTTCGAGCGTGTCTGAATATTCCGTACAAACTCATTTATACTCTGTTGCATCGACTTCGGATCTCTCGTGACAATATTTTCAAAAAGCAATATATATGATGTTGCGAAATATATTACTTTTGTTCTTTACGGGGGGCTGGATCTGAAAAATTATGAGTGGTTGCGGATCGATTTGGTCGATTTTTTCAGTTTGGGGGCTAAAATGAAAACAGGGCCGTAGAAATTGAGGGGATTTTCGTAATTAACCCATAATAAGAATTTTCTTTGTTATATATCTAGACAAAAATAGTAAAATTTAGAAACGGCAAGACAGACTTATATTACAGTGTTTTGCTGCGTTAAATATTGAAGAAAAGCTAAAAAAAGTCATTTCTCCGAACAAAAATCGGTATTTCCGTTAGTTATAACGAGAATTATTGAAGGAGGGGCATTCATAATCGAAATGCCCCTAAAAACGTCAGGAGTCCGGTTGCTACGTTACGAACGAAAGGGTTCTAACTGTTAATTGATTCGAGCGTCGGGGGTGGGTTTCTCCGTAGCTATCCCCGAAATATAAATGCCCGAAGCGCACACAAACATGTTAAAAACAGAGCATAAGAATTTCTCGGTGTATCCAAGACGGGAAAAGCTCGCCCGCGGCCGTCCCCATCTCATCCGCCGCGCTGTCCCGGAGCCGACCCGCGGAGGGATGTTCCCGGAGGATGCTAGCGCCGGAGGCCTCGGTTCCGTTTCAGAGCCTCGAGCGGGAGATATGCGCGAAGTGGAAGCAAAAAGAGAGGGAGAGGAAAGGGCCGCAGCACGAGGCGGCAAAAAGGAGGGTGCAACACGAGGACTTCCCAAGAGGTCACCCATCTTAGTACTACTCTCGCCCAAGCACGTTTAACTTCGGAGTTCTGATGGGATCCGGTGCACTAGTGCTGGTATGATCGCACCCGTCATGTCATGCGCCGTTTTCCTACATAAGTTCTCGGACGATGCTAGCCACGGAGGCCTCGGTTCCGTTTCAGAGCGCCGAGCGGGAGATATGCGCGAAGTGGAAGCAAAAAGAGAGGGAGAGGAAAGGGCCGCAGCACGAGGCGAAAAAAAAGGGGTGCAACACGAGGACTTCCCAAGAGGTCACCCATCTTAGTACTACTCTCGCCCAAGCACGTTTAACTTCGGAGTTCTGATGGGATCCGGTGCATTAGTGCTGGTATGATCGCACCCATCATGTCATGCGCCGTTCTCGTACATAAGGTCTCGGGCGTCGATGCGAATTTCTCGACGAATCTAACGATTTTCGCACAGACGCTCGAAACACTCATGAACGTGTTGAAAACAAAACTCCGGCGCACGTAAAGGGAGACAAAAATGTAGTAATGAAATCGGGTCGCTCTCTTCAGACTTGTCCAGCTACAAATAAAATCTCTATTAACGAATGCTTCATTCAAATGCTAAACTGAAAGATAATGGTCTTAAGATCATAAAATTATTTTTCGAGCGTGTCTGAATATTCCGTACAAACTCATTTATACTCTGTTGCATCGACTTCGGATCTCTCGTGACAATATTTTCAAAAAGCAATATATATGATGTTGCGAAATATATTACTTTTGTTCTTTACGGGGGGCTGGATCTGAAAAATTATGAGTGGTTGCGGATCGATTTGGTCGATTTTTTCAGTTTGGGGGCTAAAATGAAAACAGGGCCGTAGAAATTGAGGGGATTTTCGTAATTAACCCATAATAAGAATTTTCTTTGTTATATATCTAGACAAAAATAGTAAAATTTAGAAACGGCAAGACAGACTTATATTACAGTGTTTTGCTGCGTTAAATATTGAAGAAAAGCTAAAAAAAGTCATTTCTCCGAACAAAAATCTGTATTTCCGTTAGTTATAACGAGAATTATTGAAGGAGGGGCATTCATAATCGAAATGCCCCTAAAAACGTCAGGAGTCCGGTTGCTACGTTACGAACGAAAGGGTTCTAACTGTTAATTGATTCGAGCGTCGGGGGTGGGTTTCTCCGTAGCTATCCCCGAAATATAAATGCCCGAAGCGCACACAAACATGTTAAAAACAGAGCATAAGAATTTCTCGGTGTATCCAAGACGGGAAAAGCTCGCCCGCGGCCGTCCCCATCTCATCCGCCGCGCTGTCCCGGAGCCGACCCGCGGAGGGATGTTCCCGGAGGATGCTAGCGCCGGAGGCCTCGGTTCCGTTTCAGAGCCTCGAGCGGGAGATATGCGCGAAGTGGAAGCAAAAAGAGAGGGAGAGGAAAGGGCCGCAGCACGAGGCGGCAAAAAGGAGGGTGCAACACGAGGACTTCCCAAGAGGTCACCCATCTTAGTACTACTGTCGCCCAAGCACGTTTAACTTCGGAGTTCTGATGGGATCCGGTGCACTAGTGCTGGTATGATCGCACCCGTCATGTCATGCGCCGTTTTCCTACATAAGTTCTCGGACGATGCTAGCGACGGAGGCCTCGGTTCCGTTTCAGAGCGCCGAGCGGGAGATATGCGCGAAGTGGAAGCAAAAAGAGAGGGAGAGGAAAGGGCCGCAGCACGAGGCGAAAAAAAAGGGGTGCAACACGAGGACTTCCCAAGAGGTCACCCATCTTAGTACTACTCTCGCCCAAGCACGTTTAACTTCGGAGTTCTGATGGGATCCGGTGCATTAGTGCTGGTATGATCGCACCCGTCATGTCATGCGCCGTTCTCGTACTTAAGGTCTCGGGCGTCGATGCGAATTTCTCGACGAATCTAACGATTTTCGCACAGACGCTCGAAACACTCATGAACGTGTTGAAAACAAAACTCCGGCGCACGTAAAGGGAGACAAAAATGTAGTAATGAAATCGGGTCGCTCTCTTCAGACTTGTCCAGCTACAAATAAAATCTCTATTAACGAATGCTTCATTCAAATGCTAAACTGAAAGATAATGGTCTTAAGATCATAAAATTATTTTTCGAGCGTGTCTGAATATTCCGTACAAACTCATTTATACTCTGTTGCATCGACTTCGGATCTCTCGTGACAATATTTTCAAAAAGCAATATATATGATGTTGCGAAATATATTACTTTTGTTCTTTACGGGGGGCTGGATCTGAAAAATTATGAGTGGTTGCGGATCGATTTGGTCGATTTTTTCAGTTTGGGGGCTAAAATGAAAACAGGGCCGTAGAAATTGAGGGGATTTTCGTAATTAACCCATAATAAGAATTTTCTTTGTTATATATCTAGACAAAAATAGTAAAATTTAGAAACGGCAAGACAGACTTATATTACAGTGTTTTGCTGCGTTAAATATTGAAGAAAAGCTAAAAAAAGTCATTTCTCCGAACAAAAATCGGTATTTCCGTTAGTTATAACGAGAATTATTGAAGGAGGGGCATTCATAATCGAAATGCCCCTAAAAACGTCAGGAGTCCGGTTGCTACGTTACGAACGAAAGGTTTCTAACTGTTAATTGATTCGAGCGTCGGGGGTGGGTTTCTCCGTAGCTATCCCCGAAATATAAATGCCCGAAGCGCACACAAACATGTTAAAAACAGAGCATAAGAATTTCTCGGTGTATCCAAGACGGGAAAAGCTCGCCCGCGGCCGTCCCCATCTCATCCGCCGCGCTGTCCCGGAGCCGACCCGCGGAGGGATGTTCCCGGAGGATGCTAGCGCCGGAGGCCTCGGTTCCGTTTCAGAGCCTCGAGCGGGAGATATGCGCGAAGTGGAAGCAAAAAGAGAGGGAGAGGAAAGGGCCGCAGCACGAGGCGGCAAAAAGGAGGGTGCAACACGAGGACTTCCCAAGAGGTCACCCACCCATCTTAGTACTACTCTCGCCCAAGCACGTTTAACTTCGGAGTTCTGATGGGATCCGGTGCACTAGTGCTGGTATGATCGCACACGTCATGTCATGCGCCGTTTTCCTACATAAGTTCTCGGACGATGCTAGCGACGGAGGCCTCGGTTCCGTTTCAGAGCGCCGAGCGGGAGATATGCGCGAAGTGGAAGCAAAAAGAGAGGGAGAGGAAAGGGCCGCAGCACGAGGACTTCCCAAGAGGTCACCCATCTTAGTACTACTCTCGCCCAAGCACGTTTAACTTCGGAGTTCTGATGGGATCCGGTGCATTAGTGCTGGTATGATCGCACCCGTCATGTCATGCGCCGTTCTCGTACATAAGGTCTCGGGCGTCGATGCGAATTTCTCGACGAATCTAACGATTTTCGCACAGACGCTCGAAACACTCATGAACGTGTTGAAAACAAAACTCCGGCGCACGTAAAGGGAGACAAAAATGTAGTAATGAAATCGGGTCGCTCTCTTCAGACTTGTCCAGCTACAAATAAAATCTCTATTAACGAATGCTTCATTCAAATGCTAAACTGAAAGATAATGGTCTTAAGATCATAAAATTATTTTTCGAGCGTGTCTGAATATTCCGTACAAACTCATTTATACTCTGTTGCATCGACTTCGGATCTCTCGTGACAATATTTTCAAAAAGCAATATATATGATGTTGCGAAATATATTACTTTTGTTCTTTACGGGGGGCTGGATCTGAAAAATTATGAGTGGTTGCGGATCGATTTGGTCGATTTTTTCAGTTTGGGGGCTAAAATGAAAACAGGGCCGTAGAAATTGAGGGGATTTTCGTAATTAACCCATAATAAGAATTTTCTTTGTTATATATCTAGACAAAAATAGTAAAATTTAGAAACGGCAAGACAGACTTATATTACAGTGTTTTGCTGCGTTAAATATTGAAGAAAAGCTAAAAAAAGTCATTTCTCCGAACAAAAATCGGTATTTCCGTTAGTTATAACGAGAATTATTGAAGGAGGGGCATTCATAATCGAAATGCCCCTAAAAACGTCAGGAGTCCGGTTGCTACGTTACGAACGAAAGGGTTCTAACTGTTAATTGATTCGAGCGTCGGGGGTGGGTTTCTCCGTAGCTATCCCCGAAATATAAATGCCCGAAGCGCACACAAACATGTTAAAAACAGAGCATAAGAATTTCTCGGTGTATCCAAGACGGGAAAAGCTCGCCCGCGGCCGTCCCCATCTCATCCGCCGCGCTGTCCCGGAGCCGACCCGCGGAGGGATGTTCCCGGAGGATGCTAGCGCCGGAGGCTTCGGTTCCGTTTCAGAGCCTCGAGCGGGAGATATGCGCGAAGTGGAAGCAAAAAGAGAGGGAGAGGAAAGGGCCGCAGCACGAGGCGGCAAAAAGGAGGGTGCAACACGAGGACTTCCCAAGAGGTCACCCATCTTAGTACTACTCTCGCCCAAGCACGTTTAACTTCGGAGTTCTGATGGGATCCGGTGCACTAGTGCTGGTATGATCGCACCCGTCATGTCATGCGCCGTTTTCCTACATAAGTTCTCGGACGATGCTAGCGACGGAGGCCTCGGTTCCGTTTCAGAGCGCCGAGCGGGAGATATGCGCGAAGTGGAAGCAAAAAGAGAGGGAGAGGAAAGGGCCGCAGCACGAGGGGAAAAAAAAGGGGTGCAACACGAGGACTTCCCAAGAGGTCACCCATCTTAGTACTACTCTCGCCCAAGCACGTTTAACTTCGGAGTTCTGATGGGATCCGGTGCATTAATGCTGGTATGATCGCACCCGTCATGTCATGCGCCGTTCTCGTACATAAGGTCTCGGGCGTCGATGCGAATTTCTCGACGAATCTAACGATTTTCGCACAGACGCTCGAAACACTCATGAACGTGTTGAAAACAAAACTCCGGCGCACGTAAAGGGAGACAAAAATGTAGTAATGAAATCGGGTCGCTCTCTTCAGACTTGTCCAGCTACAAATAAAATCTCTATTAACGAATGCTTCATTCAAATGCTAAACTGAAAGATAATGGTCTTAAGATCATAAAATTATTTTTCGAGCGTGTCTGAATATTCCGTACAAACTCATTTATACTCTGTTGCATCGACTTCGGATCTCTCGTGACAATATTTTCAAAAAGCAATATATATGATGTTGCGAAATATATTACTTTTGTTCTTTACGGGGGGCTGGATCTGAAAAATTATGAGTGGTTGCGGATCGATTTGGTCGATTTTTTCAGTTTGGGGGCTAAAATGAAAACAGGGCCGTAGAAATTGAGGGGATTTTCGTAATTAACCCATAATAAGAATTTTCTTTGTTATATATCTAGACAAAAATAGTAAAATTTAGAAACGGCAAGACAGACTTATATTACAGTGTTTTGCTGCGTTAAATATTGAAGAAAAGCTAAAAAAAGTCATTTCTCCGAACAAAAATCGGTATTTCCGTTAGTTATAACGAGAATTATTGAAGGAGGGGCATTCATAATCGAAATGCCCCTAAAAACGTCAGGAGTCCGGTTGCTACGTTACGAACGAAAGGGTTCTAACTGTTAATTGATTCGAGCGTCGGGGGTGGGTTTCTCCGTAGCTATCCCCGAAATATAAATGCCCGAAGCGCACACAAACATGTTAAAAACAGAGCATAAGAATTTCTCGGTGTATCCAAGACGGGAAAAGCTCGCCCGCGGCCGTCCCCATCTCATCCGCCGCGCTGTCCCGGAGCCGACCCGCGGAGGGATGTTCCCGGAGGATGCTAGCGTCGGAGGCCTCGGTTCCGTTTCAGAGCCTCGAGCGGGAGATATGCGCGAAGTGGAAGCAAAAAGAGAGGGAGAGGAAAGGGCCGCAGCACGAGGCGGCAAAAAGGAGGGTGCAACACGAGGACTTCCCAAGAGGTCACCCATCTTAGTACTACTCTCGCCCAAGCACGTTTAACTTTGGAGTTCTGATGGGATCCGGTGCACTAGTGCTGGTATGATCGCACCCGTCATGTCATGCGCCGTTTTCCTACATAAGTTCTCGGACGATGCTAGCGACGGAGGCCTCGGTTCCGTTTCAGAGCGCCGAGCGGGAGATATGCGCGAAGTGGAAGCAAAAAGAGAGGGAGAGGAAAGGGCCGCAGCACGAGGCGAAAAAAAAGGGGTGCAACACGAGGACTTCCCAAGAGGTCACCCATCTTAGTACTACTCTCGCCCAAGCACGTTTAACTTCGGAGTTCTGATGGGATCCGGTGCATTAATGCTGGTATGATCGCACCCGTCATGTCATGCGCCGTTCTCGTACATAAGGTCTCGGGCGTCGATGCGAATTTCTCGACGAATCTAACGATTTTCGCACAGACGCTCGAAACACTCATGAACGTGTTGAAAACAAAACTCCGGCGCACGTAAAGGGAGACAAAAATGTAGTAATGAAATCGGGTCGCTCTCTTCAGACTTGTCCAGCTACAAATAAAATCTCTATTAACGAATGCTTCATTCAAATGCTAAACTGAAAGATAATGGTCTTAAGATCATAAAATTATTTTTCGAGCGTGTCTGAATATTCCGTACAAACTCATTTATACTCTGTTGCATCGACTTCGGATCTCTCGTGACAATATTTTCAAAAAGCAATATATATGATGTTGCGAAATATATTACTTTTGTTCTTTACGGGGGGCTGGATCTGAAAAATTATGAGTGGTTGCGGATCGATTTGGTCGATTTTTTCAGTTTGGGGGCTAAAATGAAAACAGGGCTGTAGAAATTGAGGGGATTTTCGTAATTAACCCATAATAAGAATTTTCTTTGTTATATATCTAGACAAAAATAGTAAAATTTAGAAACGGTAAGACAGACTTATATTACAGTGTTTTGCTGCATTAAATATTGAAGAAAAGCTAAAAAAAGTCATTTCTCCGAACAAAAATCGGTATTTCCGTTAGTTATAACGAGAATTATTGAAGGAGGGGCATTCATAATCGAAATGCCCCTAAAAACGTCAGGAGTCCGGTTGCTACGTTACGAACGAAAGGGTTCTAACTGTTAATTGATTCGAGCGTCGGGGGTGGGTTTCTCCGTAGCTATCCCCGAAATATAAATGCCCGAAGCGCACACAAACATGTTAAAAACAGAGCATAAGAATTTCTCGGTGTATCCAAGACGGGAAAAGCTCGCCCGCGGCCGTCCCCATCTCATCCGCCGCGCTGTCCCGGAGCCGACCCGCGGAGGGATGTTCCCGGAGGATGCTAGCGCCGGAGGCCTCGGTTCCGTTTCAGAGCCTCGAGCGGGAGATATGCGCGAAGTGGAAGCAAAAAGAGAGGGAGAGGAAAGGGCCGCAGCACGAGGCGGCAAAAAGGAGGGTGCAACACGAGGACTTCCCAAGAGGTCACCCATCTTAGTACTACTCTCGCCCAAGCACGTTTAACTTCGGAGTTCTGATGGGATCCGGTGCACTAGTGCTGGTATGATCGCACCCATCATGTCATGCGCCGTTTTCCAACATAAGTTCTCGGACGATGCTAGCGACGGAGGCCTCGGTTCCGTTTCAGAGCGCCGAGCGGGAGATATGCGCGAAGTGGAAGCATTTCCTACATAAGTTCTCGGACGATGCTAGCGATGGAGGCCTCGGTTCCGTTTCAGAGCGCCGAGCGGGAGATATGCGCGAAGTGGAAGCAAAAAGAGAGGGAGAGGAAAGGGCCGCAGCACGAGGCGAAAAAAAAGGGGTGCAACACGAGGACTTCCCAAGAGGTCACCCATCTTAGTACTACTCTCGCCCAAGCACGTTTAACTTCGGAGTTCTGATGGGATCCGGTGCATTAGTGCTGGTATGATCGCACCCGTCATGTCATGCGCCGTTCTCGTACATAAGGTCTCGGGCGTCGATGCGAATTTCTCGACGAATCTAACGATTTTCGCACAGACGCTCGAAACACTCATGAACGTGTTGAAAACAAAACTCCGGCGCACGTAAAGGGAGACAAAAATGTAGTAATGAAATCGGGTCGCTCTCTTCAGACTTGTCCAGCTACAAATAAAATCTCTATTAACGAATGCTTCATTCAAATGCTAAACTGAAAGATAATGGTCTTAAGATCATAAAATTATTTTTCGAGCGTGTCTGAATATTCCGTACAAACTCATTTATACTCTGTTGCATCGACTTCGGATCTCTCGTGACAATATTTTCAAAAAGCAATATATATGATGTTGCGAAATATATTACTTTTGTTCTTTACGGGGGGCTGGATCTGAAAAATTATGAGTGGTTGCGGATCGATTTGGTCGATTTTTTCAGTTTGGGGGCTAAAATGAAAACAGGGCCGTAGAAATTGAGGGGATTTTCGTAATTAACCCATAATAAGAATTTTCTTTGTTATATATCTAGACAAAAATAGTAAAATTTAGAAACGGCAAGACATACTTATATTACAGTGTTTTGCTGCGTTAAATATTGAAGAAAAGCTAAAAAAAGTCATTTCTCCGAACAAAAATCGGTATTTCCGTTAGTTATAACGAGAATTATTGAAGGAGGGGCATTCATAATCGAAATGCCCCTAAAAACGTCAGGAGTCCGGTTGCTACGTTACGAACGAAAGGGTTCTAACTGTTAATTGATTCGAGCGTCGGGGGTGGGTTTCTCCGTAGCTATCCCCGAAATATAAATGCCCGAAGCGCACACAAACATGTTAAAAACAGAGCATAAGAATTTCTCGGTGTATCCAAGACGGGAAAAGCTCGCCCGCGGCCGTCCCCATCTCATCCGCCGCGCTGTCCCGGAGCCGACCCGCGGAGGGATGTTCCCGGAGGATGCTAGCGCCGGAGGCCTCGGTTCCGTTTCAGAGCCTCGAGCGGGAGATATGCGCGAAGTGGAAGCAAAAAGAGAGGGAGAGGAAAGGGCCGCAGCACGAGGCGGCAAAAAGGAGGGTGCAACACGAGGACTTCCCAAGAGGTCACCCATCTTAGTACTACTCTCGCCCAAGCACGTTTAACTTCGGAGTTCTGATGGGATCCGGTGCACTAGTGCTGGTATGATCGCACCCGTCATGTCATGCGCCGTTTTCCTACATAAGTTCTCGGACGATGCTAGCGACGGAGGCCTCGGTTCCGTTTCAGAGCGCCGAGCGGGAGATATGCGCGAAGTGGAAGCAAAAAGAGAGGGAGAGGAAAGGGCCGCAGCACGAGGCGAAAAAAAAGGGGTGCAACACGAGGACTTCCCAAGAGGTCACCCATCTTAGTACTACTCTCGCCCAAGCACGTTTAACTTCGGAGTTCTGATGGGATCCGGTGCATTAGTGCTGGTATGATCGCACCCGTCATGTCATGCGCCGTTCTCGTACATAAGGTCTCGGGCGTCGATGCGAATTTCTCGACGAATCTAACGATTTTCGCACAGACGCTCGAAACACTCATGAACGTGTTGAAAACAAAACTCCGGCGCACGTAAAGGGAGACAAAAATGTAGTAATGAAATCGGGTCGCTCTCTTCAGACTTGTCCAGCTACAAATAAAATCTCTATTAACGAATGCTTCATTCAAATGCTAAACTGAAAGATAATGGTCTTAAGATCATAAAATTATTTTTCGAGCGTGTCTGAATATTCCGTACAAACTCATTTATACTCTGTTGCATCGACTTCGGATCTCTCGTGACAATATTTTCAAAAAGCAATATATATGATGTTGCGAAATATATTACTTTTGTTCTTTACGGGGGGCTGGATCTGAAAAATTATGAGTGGTTGCGGATCGATTTGGTCGATTTTTTCAGTTTGGGGGCTAAAATGAAAACAGGGCCGTAGAAATTGAGGGGATTTTCGTAATTAACCCATAATAAGAATTTTCTTTGTTATATATCTAGACAAAAATAGTAAAATTTAGAAACGGCAAGACAGACTTATATTACAGTGTTTTGCTGCGTTAAATATTGAAGAAAAGCTAAAAAAAGTCATTTCTCCGAACAAAAATCGGTATTTCCGTTAGTTATAACGAGAATTATTGAAGGAGGGGCATTCATAATCGAAATGCCCCTAAAAACGTCAGGAGTCCGGTTGCTACGTTACGAACGAAAGGGTTCTAACTGTTAATTGATTCGAGCGTCGGGGGTGGGTTTCTCCGTAGCTATCCCCGAAATATAAATGCCCGAAGCGCACACAAACATGTTAAAAACAGAGCATAAGAATTTCTCGGTGTATCCAAGACGGGAAAAGCTCGCCCGCGGCCGTCCCCATCTCATCCGCCGCGCTGTCCCGGAGCCGACCCGCGGAGGGATGTTCCCGGAGGATGCTAGCGCCGGAGGCCTCGGTTCCGTTTCAGAGCCTCGAGCGGGAGATATGCGCGAAGTGGAAGCAAAAAGAGAGGGAGAGGAAAGGGCCGCAGCACGAGGCGGCAAAAAGGAGGGTGCAACACGAGGACTTCCCAAGAGGTCACCCATCTTAGTACTACTCTCGCCCAAGCACGTTTAACTTCGGAGTTCTGATGGGATCCGGTGCACTAGTGCTGGTATGATCGCACCCGTCATGTCATGCGCCGTTTTCCTACATAAGTTCTCGGACGATGCTAGCGACGGAGGCCTCGGTTCCGTTTCAGAGCGCCGAGCGGGAGATATGCGCGAAGTGGAAGCAAAAAGAGAGGGAGAGGAAAGGGCCGCAGCACGAGGCGAAAAAAACGGGGAGGCGAAAAAAACGGGGTGCAACACGAGGACTTCCCAAGAGGTCACCCATCTTAGTACTACTCTCGCCCAAGCACGTTTAACTTCGGAGTTCTGATGGGATCCGGTGCATTAGTGCTGGTATGATCGCACCCGTCATGTCATGCGCCGTTCTCGTACATAAGGTCTCGGGCGTCGATGCGAATTTCTCGACGAATCTAACGATTTTCGCACAGACGCTCGAAACACTCATGAACGTGTTGAAAACAAAACTCCGGCGCACGTAAAGGGAGACAAAAATGTAGTAATGAAATCGGGTCGCTCTCTTCAGACTTGTCCAGCTACAAATAAAATCTCTATTAACGAATGCTTCATTCAAATGCTAAACTGAAAGATAATGGTCTTAAGATCATAAAATTATTTTTCGAGCGTGTCTGAATATTCCGTACAAACTCATTTATACTCTGTTGCATCGACTTCGGATCTCTCGTGACAATATTTTCAAAAAGCAATATATATGATGTTGCGAAATATATTACTTTTGTTCTTTACGGGGGGCTGGATCTGAAAAATTATGAGTGGTTGCGGATCGATTTGGTCGATTTTTTCAGTTTGGGGGCTAAAATGAAAACAGGGCCGTAGAAATTGAGGGGATTTTCGTAATTAACCCATAATAAGAATTTTCTTTGTTATATATCTAGACAAAAATAGTAAAATTTAGAAACGGCAAGACAGACTTATATTACAGTGTTTTGCTGCGTTAAATATTGAAGAAAACCTAAAAAAAGTCATTTCTCCGAACAAAAATCGGTATTTCCGTTAGTTATAACGAGAATTATTGAAGGAGGGGCATTCATAATCGAAATGCCCCTAAAAACGTCAGGAGTCCGGTTGCTACGTTACGAACGAAAGGGTTCTAACTGTTAATTGATTCGAGCGTCGGGGGTGGGTTTCTCCGTAGCTATCCCCGAAATATAAATGCCCGAAGCGCACACAAACATGTTAAAAACAGAGCATAAGAATTTCTCGGTGTATCCAAGACGGGAAAAGCTCGCCCGCGGCCGTCCCCATCTCATCCGCCGCGCTGTCCCGGAGCCGACCCGCGGAGGGATGTTCCCGGAGGATGCTAGCGCCGGAGGCCTCGGTTCCGTTTCAGAGCCTCGAGCGGGAGATATGCGCGAAGTGGAAGCAAAAAGAGAGGGAGAGGAAAGGGCCGCAGCACGAGGCGGCAAAAAGGAGGGTGCAACACGAGGACTTCCCAAGAGGTCACCCATCTTAGTACTACTCTCGCCCAAGCACGTTTAACTTCGGAATTCTGATGGGATCCGGTGCACTAGTGCTGGTATGATCGCACCCGTCATGTCATGCGCCGTTTTCCTACATAAGTTCTCGGACGATGCTAGCAACGGAGGCCTCGGTTCCGTTTCAGAGCGCCGAGCGGGAGATATGCGCGAAGTGGAAGCAAAAAGAGAGGGAGAGGAAAGGACCGCAGCACGAGGCGAAAAAAAAGGGGTGCAACACGAGGACTTCCCAAGAGGTCACCCATCTTAGTACTACTCTCGCCCAAGCACGTTTAACTTCGGAGTTCTGATGGGATCCGGTGCATTAGTGCTGGTATGATCGCACCAGTCATGTCATGCGCCGTTCTCGTACATAAGGTCTCGGGCGTCGATGCGAATTTCTCGACGAATCTAACGATTTTCGCACAGACGCTCGAAACACTCATGAACGTGTTGAAAACAAAACTCCGGCGCACGTAAAGGGAGACAAAAATGTAGTAATGAAATCGGGTCGCTCTCTTCAGACTTGTCCAGCTACAAATAAAATCTCTATTAACGAATGCTTCATTCAAATGCTAAACTGAAAGATAATGGTCTTAAGATCATAAAATTATTTTTCGAGCGTGTCTGAATATTCCGTACAAACTCATTTATACTCTGTTGCATCGACTTCGGATCTCTCGTGACAATATTTTCAAAAAGCAATATATATGATGTTGCGAAATATATTACTTTTGTTCTTTACGGGGGGCTGGATCTGAAAAATTATGAGTGGTTGCGGATCGATTTGGTCGATTTTTTCAGTTTGGGGGCTAAAATGAAAACAGGGCCGTAGAAATTGAGGGGATTTTCGTAATTAACCCATAATAAGAATTTTCTTTGTTATATATCTAGACAAAAATAGTAAAATTTAGAAACGGCAAGACAGACTTATATTACAGTGTTTTGCTGCGTTAAATATTGAAGAAAAGCTAAAAAAAGTCATTTCTCCGAACAAAAATCGGTATTTCCGTTAGTTATAACGAGAATTATTGAAGGAGGGGCATTCATAATCGAAATGCCCCTAAAAACGTCAGGAGTCCGGTTGCTACGTTACGAACGAAAGGGTTCTAACTGTTAATTGATTCGAGCGTCGGGGGTGGGTTTCTCCGTAGCTATCCCCGAAATATAAATGCCCGAAGCGCACACAAACATGTTAAAAACAGAGCATAAGAATTTCTCGGTGTATCCAAGACGGGAAAAGCTCGCCCGCGGCCGTCCCCATCTCATCCGCCGCGCTGTCCCGGAGCCGACCCGCGGAGGGATGTTCCCGGAGGATGCTAGCGCCGGAGGCCTCGGTTCCGTTTCAGAGCCTCGAGCGGGAGATATGCGCGAAGTGGAAGCAAAAAGAGAGGGAGAGGAAAGGGCCGCAGCACGAGGCGGCAAAAAGGAGGGTGCAACACGAGGACTTCCCAAGAGGTCACCCATCTTAGTACTACTCTCGCCCAAGCACGTTTAACTTCGGAGTTCTTATGGGATCCGGTGCACTAGTGCTGGTATGATCGCACCCGTCATGTCATGCGCCGTTTTCCTACATAAGTTCTCGGACGATGCTAGCGACGGAGGCCTCGGTTCCGTTTCAGAGCGCCGAGCGGGAGATATGCGCGAAGTGGAAGCAAAAAGAGAGGGAGAGGAAAGGGCCGCAGCACGAGGCGAAAAAAAAGGGGTGCAACACGAGGACTTACCAAGAGGTCACCCATCTTAGTACTACTCTCGCCCAAGCACGTTTAACTTCGGAGTTCTGATGGGATCCGGTGCATTAATGCTGGTATGATCGCACCCGTCATGTCATGCGCCGTTCTCGTACATAAGGTCTCGGGCGTCGATGCGAATTTCTCGACGAATCTAACGATTTTCGCACAGACGCTCGAAACACTCATGAACGTGTTGAAAACAAAACTCCGGCGCACGTAAAGGGAGACAAAAATGTAGTAATGAAATCGGGTCGCTCTCTTCAGACTTGTCCAGCTACAAATAAAATCTCTATTAACGAATGCTTCATTCAAATGCTAAACTGAAAGATAATGGTCTTAAGATCATAAAATTATTTTTCGAGCGTGTCTGAATATTCCGTACAAACTCATTTATACTCTGTTGCATCGACTTCGGATCTCTCGTGACAATATTTTCAAAAAGCAATATATATGATGTTGCGAAATATATTACTTTTGTTCTTTACGGGGGGCTGGATCTGAAAAATTATGAGTGGTTGCGGATCGATTTGGTCGATTTTTTCAGTTTGGGGGCTAAAATGAAAACAGGGCTGTAGAAATTGAGGGGATTTTCGTAATTAACCCATAATAAGAATTTTCTTTGTTATATATCTAGACAAAAATAGTAAAATTTAGAAACGGTAAGACAGACTTATATTACAGTGTTTTGCTGCATTAAATATTGAAGAAAAGCTAAAAAAAGTCATTTCTCCGAACAAAAATCGGTATTTCCGTTAGTTATAACGAGAATTATTGAAGGAGGGGCATTCATAATCGAAATGCCCCTAAAAACGTCAGGAGTCCGGTTGCTACGTTACGAACGAAAGGGTTCTAACTGTTAATTGATTCGAGCGTCGGGGGTGGGTTTCTCCGTAGCTATCCCCGAAATATAAATGCCCGAAGCGCACACAAACATGTTAAAAACAGAGCATAAGAATTTCTCGGTGTATCCAAGACGGGAAAAGCTCGCCCGCGGCCGTCCCCATCTCATCCGCCGCGCTGTCCCGGAGCCGACCCGCGGAGGGATGTTCCCGGAGGATGCTAGCGCCGGAGGCCTCGGTTCCGTTTCAGAGCCTCGAGCGGGAGATATGCGCGAAGTGGAAGCAAAAAGAGAGGGAGAGGAAAGGGCCGCAGCACGAGGCGGCAAAAAGGAGGGTGCAACACGAGGACTTCCCAAGAGGTCACCCATCTTAGTACTACTCTCGCCCAAGCACGTTTAACTTCGGAGTTCTAATGGGATCCGGTGCACTAGTGCTGGTATGATTGCACCCGTCATGTCATGCGCCGTTTTCCAACATAAGTTCTCGGACGATGCTAGCGACGGAGGCCTCGGTTCCGTTTCAGAGCGCCGAGCGGGAGATATGCGCGAAGTGGAAGCATTTCCTACATAAGTTCTCGGACGATGCTAGCGATGGAGGCCTCGGTTCCGTTTCAGAGCGCCGAGCGGGAGATATGCGCGAAGTGGAAGCAAAAAGAGAGGGAGAGGAAAGGGCCGCAGCACGAGGCGAAAAAAAAGGGGTTCAACACGAGGACTTCCCAAGAGGTCACCCATCTTAGTACTACTCTCGCCCAAGCACGTTTAACTTCGGAGTTCTGATGGGATCCGGTGCATTAGTGCTGGTATGATCGCACCCGTCATGTCATGCGCCGTTCTCGTACATAAGGTCTCGGGCGTCGATGCGAATTTCTCGACGAATCTAACGATTTTCGCACAGACGCTCGAAACACTCATGAACGTGTTGAAAACAAAACTCCGGCGCACGTAAAGGGAGACAAAAATGTAGTAATGAAATCGGGTCGCTCTCTTCAGACTTGTCCAGCTACAAATAAAATCTCTATTAACGAATGCTTCATTCAAATGCTAAACTGAAAGATAATGGTCTTAAGATCATAAAATTATTTTTCGAGCGTGTCTGAATATTCCGTACAAACTCATTTATACTCTGTTGCATCGACTACGGATCTCTCGTGACAATATTTTCAAAAAGCAATATATATGATGTTGCGAAATATATTACTTTTGTTCTTTACGGGGGGCTGGATCTGAAAAATTATGAGTGGTTGCGGATCGATTTGGTCGATTTTTTCAGTTTGGGGGCTAAAATGAAAACAGGGCCGTAGAAATTGAGGGGATTTTCGTAATTAACCCATAATAAGAATTTTCTTTGTTATATATCTAGACAAAAATAGTAAAATTTAGAAACGGCAAGACAGACTTATATTACAGTGTTTTGCTGCGTTAAATATTGAAGAAAAGCTAAAAAAAGTCATTCTCCGAACAAAAATCGGTATTTCCGCTAGTTATAACGAGAATTATTGAAGGAGGGGCATTCATAATCGAAATGCCCCTAAAAACGTCAGGAGTCCGGTTGCTACGTTACGAACGAAAGGGTTCTAACTGTTAATTGATTCGAGCGTCGGGGGTGGGTTTCTCCGTAGCTATCCCCGAAATATAAATGCCCGAAGCGCACACAAACATGTTAAAAACAGAGCATAAGAATTTCTCGGTGTATCCAAGACGGGAAAAGCTCGCCCGCGGCCGTCCCCATCTCATCCGCCGCGCTGTCCCGGCGCCGACCCGCGGAGGGATGTTCCCGGAGGATGCTAGCGCCGGAGGCCTCGGTTCCGTTTCAGAGCCTCGAGCGGGAGATATGCGCGAAGTGGAAGCAAAAAGAGAGGGAGAGGAAAGGGCCGCAGCACGAGGCGGCAAAAAGGAGGGTGCAACACGAGGACTTCCCAAGAGGTCACCCATCTTAGTACTACTCTCGCCCAAGCACGTTTAACTTCGGAGTTCTGATGGGATCCGGTGCACTAGTGCTGGTATGATCGCACCCGTCATGTCATGCGCCGTTTTCCTACATAAGTTCTCGGACGATGCTAGCGACGGAGGCCTCGGTTCCGTTTCAGAGCGCCGAGCGGGAGATATGCGCGAAGTGGAAGCAAAAAGAGAGGGAGAGGAAAGGGCCGCAGCACGAGGCGAAAAAAAAGGGGTGCAACACGAGGACTTCCCAAGAGGTCACCCATCTTAGTACTACTCTCGCCCAAGCACGTTTAACTTCGGAGTTCTGATGGGATCCGGTGCATTAGTGCTGGTATGATCGCACCCGTCATGTCATGCGCCGTTCTCGTACATAAGGTCTCGGGCGTCGATGCGAATTTCTCGACGAATCTAACGATTTTCGCACAGACGCTCGAAACACTCATGAACGTGTTGAAAACAAAACTCCGGCGCACGTAAAGGGAGACAAAAATGTAGTAATGAAATCGGGTCGCTCTCTTCAGACTTGTCCAGCTACAAATAAAATCTCTATTAACGAATGCTTCATTCAAATGCTAAACTGAAAGATAATGGTCTTAAGATCATAAAATTATTTTTCGAGCGTGTCTGAATATTCCGTACAAACTCATTTATACTCTGTTGCATCGACTTCGGATCTCTCGTGACAATATTTTCAAAAAGCAATATATATGATGTTGCGAAATATATTACTTTTGTTCTTTACGGGGGGCTGGATCTGAAAAATTATGAGTGGTTGCGGATCGATTTGGTCGATTTTTTCAGTTTGGGGGCTAAAATGAAAACAGGGCCGTAGAAATTGAGGGGATTTTCGTAATTAACCCATAATAAGAATTTTCTTTGTTATATATCTAGACAAAAATAGTAAAATTTAGAAACGGCAAGACAGACTTATATTACAGTGTTTTGCTGCGTTAAATATTGAAGAAAAGCTAAAAAAAGTCATTTCTCCGAACAAAAATCGGTATTTCCGTTAGTTATAACGAGAATTATTGAAGGAGGGGCATTCATAATCGAAATGCCCCTAAAAACGTCAGGAGTCCGGTTGCTACGTTACGAACGAAAGGGTTCTAACTGTTAATTGATTCGAGCGTCGGGGGTGGGTTTCTCCGTAGCTATCCCCGAAATATAAATGCCCGAAGCGCACACAAACATGTTAAAAACAGAGCATAAGAATTTCTCGGTGTATCCAAGACGGGAAAAGCTCGCCCGCGGCCGTCCCCATCTCATCCGCCGCGCTGTCCCGGAGCCGACCCGCGGAGGGATGTTCCCGGAGGATGCTAGCGCCGGAGGCCTCGGTTCCGTTTCAGAGCCTCGAGCGGGAGATATGCGCGAAGTGGAAGCAAAAAGAGAGGGAGAGGAAAGGGCCGCAGCACGAGGCGGCAAAAAGGAGGGTGCAACACGAGGACTTCCCAAGAGGTCACCCATCTTAGTACTACTCTCGCCCAAGCACGTTTAACTTCGGAGTTCTGATGGGATCCGGTGCACTAGTGCTGGTATGATCGCACCCGTCATGTCATGCGCCGTTTTCCTACATAAGTTCTCGGACGATGCTAGCGACGGAGGCCTCGGTTCCGTTTCAGAGCGCCGAGCGGGAGATATGCGCGAAGTGGAAGCAAAAAGAGAGGGAGAGGAAAGGGCCGCAGCACGAGGCGAAAAAAAAGGGGTGCAACACGAGGACTTCCCAAGAGGTCACCCATCTTAGTACTACTCTCGCCCAAGCACGTTTAACTTCGGAGTTCTGATGGGATCCGGTGCATTAGTGCTGGTATGATCGCACCCGTCATGTCATGCGCCGTTCTCGTACATAAGGTCTCGGGCGTCAATGCGAATTTCTCGACGAATCTAACGATTTTCGCACAGACGCTCGAAACACTCATGAACGTGTTGAAAACAAAACTCCGGCGCACGTAAAGGGAGACAAAAATGTAGTAATGAAATCGGGTCGCTCTCTTCAGACTTGTCCAGCTACAAATAAAATCTCTATTAACGAATGCTTCATTCAAATGCTAAACTGAAAGATAATGGTCTTAAGATCATAAAATTATTTTTCGAGCGTGTCTGAATATTCCGTACAAACTCATTTATACTCTGTTGCATCGACTTCGGATCTCTCGTGACAATATTTTCAAAAAGCAATATATATGATGTTGCGAAATATATTACTTTTGTTCTTTACGGGGGGCTGGATCTGAAAAATTATGAGTGGTTGCGGATCGATTTGGTCGATTTTTTCAGTTTGGGGGCTAAAATGAAAACAGGGCCGTAGAAATTGAGGGGATTTTCGTAATTAACCCATAATAAGAATTTTCTTTGTTATATATCTAGACAAAAATAGTAAAATTTAGAAACGGCAAGACAGACTTATATTACAGTGTTTTGCTGCGTTAAATATTGAAGAAAAGCTAAAAAAAGTCATTTCTCCGAACAAAAATCGGTATTTCCGTTAGTTATAACGAGAATTATTGAAGGAGGGGCATTCATAATCGAAATGCCCCTAAAAACGTCAGGAGTCCGGTTGCTACGTTACGAACGAAAGGGTTCTAACTGTTAATTGATTCGAGCGTCGGGGGTGGGTTTCTCCGTAGCTATCCCCGAAATATAAATGCCCGAAGCGCACACAAACATGTTAAAAACAGAGCATAAGAATTTCTCGGTGTATCCAAGACGGGAAAAGCTCGCCCGCGGCCGTCCCCATCTCATCCGCCGCGCTGTCCCGGAGCCGACCCGCGGAGGGATGTTCCCGGAGGATGCTAGCGCCGGAGGCCTCGGTTCCGTTTCAGAGCCTCGAGCGGGAGATATGCGCGAAGTGGAAGCAAAAAGAGAGGGAGAGGAAAGGGCGGCAGCACGAGGCGGCAAAAAGGAGGGTGCAACACGAGGACTTCCCAAGAGGTCACCCATCTTAGTACTACTCTCGCCCAAGCACGTTTAACTTCGAAGTTCTGATGGGATCCGGTGCACTAGTGCTGGTATGATCGCACCCGTCATGTCATGCGCCGTTTTCCTACATAAGTTCTCGGACGATGCTAGCGCCGGAGGCCTCGGTTCCGTTTCAGAGCCTCGAGCGGGAGATATGCGCGAAGTGGAAGCAAAAAGAGAGGGAGAGGAAAGGGCCGCAGCACGAGGCGGCAAAAAGGAGGGTGCAACACGAGGACTTCCCAAGAGGTCACCCATCTTAGTACTACTCTCGCCCAAGCACGTTTAACTTCGGAGTTCTGATGGGATCCGGTGCACTAGTGCTGGTATGATCGCACCCGTCATGTTATGCGCCGTTTTCCTACATAAGTTCTCGGACGATGCTAGCGACGGAGGCCTCGGTTCCGTTTCAGAGCGCCGAGCGGGAGATATGCGCGAAGTGGAAGCAAAAAGAGAGGGAGAGGAAAGGACCGCAGCACGAGGCGAAAAAAAAGGGGTGCAACACGAGGACTTCCCAAGAGGTCACCCATCTTAGTACTACTCTCGCCCAAGCACGTTTAACTTCGGAGTTCTGATGGGATCCGGTGCATTAGTGCTGGTATGATCGCACCCGTCATGTCATGCGCCGTTCTCGTACATAAGGTCTCGGGCGTCGATGCGAATTTCTCGACGAATCTAACGATTTTCGCACAGACGCTCGAAACACTCATGAACGTGTTGAAAACAAAACTCCGGCGCACGTAAAGGGAGACAAAAATGTAGTAATGAAATCGGGTCGCTCTCTTCAGACTTGTCCAGCTACAAATAAAATCTCTATTAACGAATGCTTCATTCAAATGCTAAACTGAAAGATAATGGTCTTAAGATCATAAAATTATTTTTCGAGCGTGTCTGAATATTCCGTACAAACTCATTTATACTCTGTTGCATCGACTTCGGATCTCTCGTGACAATATTTTCAAAAAGCAATATATATGATGTTGCGAAATATATTACTTTTGTTCTTTACGGGGGGCTGGATCTGAAAAATTATGAGTGGTTGCGGATCGATTTGGTCGATTTTTTCAGTTTGGGGCTAAAATGAAAACAGGGCCGTAGAAATTGAGGGGATTTTCGTAATTAACCCATAATAAGAATTTTCTTTGTTATATATCTAGACAAAAATAGTAAAATTTAGAAACGGCAAGACAGACTTATATTACAGTGTTTTGCTGCGTTAAATATTGAAGAAAAGCTAAAAAAAGTCATTCTCCGAACAAAAATCGGTATTTCCGCTAGTTATAACGAGAATTATTGAAGGAGGGGCATTCATAATCGAAATGCCCCTAAAAACGTCAGGAGTCCGGTTGCTACGTTACGAACGAAAGGGTTCTAACTGTTAATTGATTCGAGCGTCGGGGGTGGGTTTCTCCGTAGCTATCCCCGAAATATAAATGCCCGAAGCGCACACAAACATGTTAAAAACAGAGCATAAGAATTTCTCGGTGTATCCAAGACGGGAAAAGCTCGCCCGCGGCCGTCCCCATCTCATCCGCCGCGCTGTCCCGGAGCCGACCCGCGGAGGGATGTTCCCGGAGGATGCTAGCGCCGGAGGCCTCGGTTCCGTTTCAGAGCCTCGAGCGGGAGATATGCGCAAAGTGGAAGCAAAAAGAGAGGGAGAGGAAAGGGCCGCAGCACGAGGCGGCAAAAAGGAGGGTGCAACACGAGGACTTCCCAAGAGGTCACCCATCTTAGTACTACTCTCGCCCAAGCACGTTTAACTTCGGAGTTCTGATGGGATCCGGTGCACTAGTGCTGGTATGATCGCACCCGTCATGTCATGCGCCGTTTTCCTACATAAGTTCTCGGACGATGCTAGCGACGGAGGCCTCGGTTCCGTTTCAGAGCGCCGAGCGGGAGATATGCGCGAAGTGGAAGCAAAAAGAGAGGGAGAGGAAAGGGCCGCAGCACGAGGCGAAAAAAAAGGGGTGCAACACGAGGACTTCCCAAGAGGTCACCCATCTTAGTACTACTCTCGCCCAAGCACGTTTAACTTCGGAGTTCTGATGGGATCCGGTGCATTAGTGCTGGTATGATCGCACCCGTCATGTCATGCGCCGTTCTCGTACATAAGGTCTCGGGCGTCGATGCGAATTTCTCGACGAATCTAACGATTTTCGCACAGACGCTCGAAACACTCATGAACGTGTTGAAAACAAAACTCCGGCGCACGTAAAGGGAGACAAAAATGTAGTAATGAAATCGGGTCGCTCTCTTCAGACTTGTCCAGCTACAAATAAAATCTCTATTAACGAATGCTTCATTCAAATGCTAAACTGAAAGATAATGGTCTTAAGATCATAAAATTATTTTTCGAGCGTGTCTGAATATTCCGTACAAACTCATTTATACTCTGTTGCATCGACTTCGGATCTCTCGTGACAATATTTTCAAAAAGCAATATATATGATGTTGCGAAATATATTACTTTTGTTCTTTACGGGGGGCTGGATCTGAAAAATTATGAGTGGTTGCGGATCGATTTGGTCGATTTTTTCAGTTTGGGGGCTAAAATGAAAACAGGGCCGTAGAAATTGAGGGGATTTTCGTAATTAACCCATAATAAGAATTTTCTTTGTTATATATCTAGACAAAAATAGTAAAATTTAGAAACGGCAAGACAGACTTATATTACAGTGTTTTGCTGCGTTAAATATTGAAGAAAAGCTAAAAAAAGTCATTTCTCCGAACAAAAATCGGTATTTCCGTTAGTTATAACGAGAATTATTGAAGGAGGGGCATTCATAATCGAAATGCCCCTAAAAACGTCAGGAGTCCGGTTGCTACGTTACGAACAAAAGGGTTCTAACTGTTAATTGATTCGAGCGTCGGGGGTGGGTTTCTCCGTAGCTATCCCCGAAATATAAATGCCCGAAGCGCACACAAACATGTTAAAAACAGAGCATAAGAATTTCTCGGTGTATCCAAGACGGGAAAAGCTCGCCCGCGGCCGTCCCCATCTCATCCGCCGCGCTGTCCCGGAGCCGACCCGCGGAGGGATGTTCCCGGAGGATGCTAGCGCCGGAGGCCTCGGTTCCGTTTCAGAGCCTCGAGCGGGAGATATGCGCGAAGTGGAAGCAAAAAGAGAGGGAGAGGAAAGGGCCGCAGCACGAGGCGGCAAAAAGGAGGGTGCAACACGAGGACTTCCCAAGAGGTCACCCATCTTAGTACTACTCTCGCCCAAGCACGTTTAACTTCGGAGTTATGATGGGATCCGGTGCACTAGTGCTGGTATGATCGCACCCGTCATGTCATGCGCCGTTTTCCTACATAAGTTCTCGGACGATGCTAGCGACGGAGGCCTCGGTTCCGTTTCAGAGCGCCGAGCGGGAGATATGCGCGAAGTGGAAGCAAAAAGAGAGGGAGAGGAAAGGGCCGCAGCACGAGGCGAAAAAAAAGGTGTGCAACACGAGGACTTCCCAAGAGGTCACCCATCTTAGTACTACTCTCGCCCAAACACGTTTAACTTCAGAGTTCTGATGGGATCCGGTGCATTAGTGCTGGTATGATCGCACCCGTTATGTCATGCGCCGTTCTCGTACATAAGGTCTCGGGCGTCGATGCGAATTTCTCGACGAATCTAACGATTTTCGCACAAACGCTCGAAACACTCATGAACGTGTTGAAAACAAAACTCCGGCGCACGTAAAGGGAGACAAAAATGTAGTAATGAAATCGGGTCGCTTTCTTCAGACTTGTCCAGCTACAAATAAAATCTCTATTAACGAATGCTTCATTCAAATGCTAAACTGAAAGATAATGGTCTTAAGATCATAAAATTATTTTTCGAGCGTGTCTGAATATTCCGTACAAACTCATTTATACTCTGTTGCATCGACTTCGGATCTCTCGTGACAATATTTTCAAAAAGCAATATATATGATGTTGCGAAATATATTACTTTTGTTCTTTACGGGGGGCTGAATCTGAAAAATTATGAGTGGTTGCGGATCGATTTGGTCGATTTTTTCAGTTTGGGGGCTAAAATGAAAACAGGGCCGTAGAAATTGAGGGGATTTTCGTAATTAACCCATAATAAGAATTTTCTTTGTTATATATCTAGACAAAAATAGTAAAATTTAGAAACGGCAAGACAGACTTATATTACAGTGTTTTGCTGCGTTAAATATTGAAGAAAAGCTAAAAAAAGTCATTTCTCCGAACAAAAATCGGTATTTCCGTTAGTTATAACGAGAATTATTGAAGGAGGGGCATTCATAATCGAAATGCCCCTAAAAACGTCAGGAGTCCGGTTGCTACGTTACGAACGAAAGGGTTCTAACTGTTAATTGATTCGAGCGTCGGGGGTGGGTTTCTCCGTAGCTATCCCCGAAATATAAATGCCCGAAGCGCACACAAACATGTTAAAAACAGAGCATAAGAATTTCTCGGTGTATCCAAGACGGGAAAAGCTCGCCCGCGGCCGTCCCCATCTCATCCGCCGCGCTGTCCCGGAGCCGACCCGCGGAGGGATGTTCCCGGAGGATGCTAGCGCCGGAGGCCTCGGTTCCGTTTCAGAGCCTCGAGCGGGAGATATGCGCGAAGTGGAAGCAAAAAGAGAGGGAGAGGAAAGGGCCGCAGCACGAGGCGGCAAAAAGGAGGGTGCAACACGAGGACTTCCCAAGAGGTCACCCATCTTAGTACTACTCTCGCCGAAGCACGTTTAACTTCGGAGTTCTGATGGGATCCGGTGCACTAGTGCTGGTATGATCGCACCCGTCATGTCATGCGCCGTTTTCCTACATAAGTTCTCGGACGATGCTAGCGCCGGAGGCCTCGGTTCCGTTTCAGAGCCTCGAGCGGGAGATATGCGCGAAGTGGAAGCAAAAAGAGAGGGAGAGGAAAGGGCCGCAGCACGAGGCGGCAAAAAGGAGGGTGCAACACGAGGACTTCCCAAGAGGTCACCCATCTTAGTACTACTCTCGCCCAAGCACGTTTAACTTCAGAGTTCTGATGGGATCCGGTGCACTAGTGCTGGTATGATCGCACCCGTCATGTCATGCGCCGTTTTCCTACATAAGTTCTCGGACGATGCTAGCGACGGAGGCCTCGGTTCCGTTTCAGAGCGCCGAGCGGGAGATATGCGCGAAGTGGAAGCAAAAAGAGAGGGAGAGGAAAGGGCCGCAGCACGAGGCGAAAAAAAAGGGGTGCAACACGAGGACTTCCCAAGAGGTCACCCATCTTAGTACTACTCTCGCCCAAGCACGTTTAACTTCGGAGTTCTGATGGGATCCGGTGCATTAGTGCTGGTATGATCGCACCCGTCATGTCATGCGCCGTTCTCGTACATAAGGTCTCGGGCGTCGATGCGAATTTCTCGACGAATCTAACGATTTTCGCACAGACGCTCGAAACACTCATGAACGTGTTGAAAACAAAACTCCGGCGCACGTAAAGGGAGACAAAAATGTAGTAATGAAATCGGGTCGCTCTCTTCAGACTTGTCCAGCTACAAATAAAATCTCTATTAACGAATGCTTCATTCAAATGCTAAACTGAAAGATAATGGTCTTAAGATCATAAAATTATTTTTCGAGCGTGTCTGAATATTCCGTACAAACTCATTTATACTCTGTTGCATCGACTTCGGATCTCTCGTGACAATATTTTCAAAAAGCAATATATATGATGTTGCGAAATATATTACTTTTGTTCTTTACGGGGGGCTGGATCTGAAAAATTATGAGTGGTTGCGGATCGATTTGGTCGATTTTTTCAGTTTGGGGGCTAAAATGAAAATAGGGCCGTAGAAATTGAGGGGATTTTCGTAATTAACCCATAATAAGAATTTTCTTTGTTATATATCTAGACAAAAATAGTAAAATTTAGAAACGGCAAGACAGACTTATATTACAGTGTTTTGCTGCGTTAAATATTGAAGAAAAACTAAAAAAAGTCATTTCTCCGAACAAAAATCGGTATTTCCGTTAGTTATAACGAGAATTATTGAAGGAGGGGCATTCATAATCGAAATGCCCCTAAAAACGTCAGGAGTCCGGTTGCTACGTTACGAACGAAAGGGTTCTAACTGTTAATTGATTCGAGCGTCGGGGGTGGGTTTCTCCGTAGCTATCCCCGAAATATAAATGCCCGAAGCGCACACAAACATGTTAAAAACAGAGCATAAGAATTTCTCGGTGTATCCAAGACGGGAAAAGCTCGCCCGCGGCCGTCCCCATCTCATCCGCCGCGCTGTCCCGGAGCCGACCCGCGGAGGGATGTTCCCGGAGGATGCTAGCGCCGGAGGCCTCGGTTCCGTTTTAGAGCCTCGAGCGGGAGATATGCGCAAAGTGGAAGCAAAAAGAGAGGGAGAGGAAAGGGCCGCAGCACGAGGCGGCAAAAAGGAGGGTGCAACACGAGGACTTCCCAAGAGGTCACCCATCTTAGTACTACTCTCGCCCAAGCACGTTTAACTTCGGAGTTCTGATGGGATCCGGTGCACTAGTGCTGGTATGATCGCACCCGTCATGTCATGCGCCGTTTTCCTACATAAGTTCTCGGACGATGCTAGCAACGGAGGCCTCGGTTCCGTTTCAGAGCGCCGAGCGGGAGATATGCGCGAAGTGGAAGCAAAAAGAGAGGGAGAGGAAAGGACCGCAGCACGAGGCGAAAAAAAGGGGTGCAACACGAGGACTTCCCAAGAGGTCACCCATCTTAGTACTACTCTCGCCCAAGCACGTTTAACTTCGGAGTTCTGATGGGATCCGGTGCATTAGTGCTGGTATGATCGCACCAGTCATGTCATGCGCCGTTCTCGTACATAAGGTCTCGGGCGTCGATGCGAATTTCTCGACGAATCTAACGATTTTCGCACAGACGCTCGAAACACTCATGAACGTGTTGAAAACAAAACTCCGGCGCACGTAAAGGGAGACAAAAATGTAGTAATGAAATCGGGTCGCTCACTTCAGACTTGTCCAGCTACAAATAAAATCTCTATTAACGAATGCTTCATTCAAATGCTAAACTGAAAGATAATGGTCTTAAGATCATAAAATTATTTTTCGAGCGTGTCTGAATATTCCGTACAAACTCATTTATACTCTGTTGCATCGACTTCGGATCTCTCGTGACAATATTTTCAAAAAGCAATATATATGATGTTGCGAAATATATTACTTTTGTTCTTTACGGGGGGCTGGATCTGAAAAATTATGAGTGGTTGCGGATCGATTTGGTCGATTTTTTCAGTTTGGGGGCTAAAATGAAAACAGGGCCGTAGAAATTGAGGGGATTTTCGTAATTAACCCATAATAAGAATTTTCTTTGTTATATATCTAGACAAAAATAGTAAAATTTAGAAACGGCAAGACATACTTATATTACAGTGTTTTGCTGCGTTAAATATTGAAGAAAAGCTAAAAAAAGTCATTTCTCCGAACAAAAATCGGTATTTCCGTTAGTTATAACGAGAATTATTGAAGGAGGGGCATTCATAATCGAAATGCCCCTAAAAACGTCAGGAGTCCGGTTGCTACGTTACGAACGAAAGGGTTCTAACTGTTAATTGATTCGAGCGTCGGGGGTGGGTTTCTCCGTAGCTATCCCCGAAATATAAATGCCCGAAGCGCACACAAACATGTTAAAAACAGAGCATAAGAATTTCTCGGTGTATCCAAGACGGGAAAAGCTCGCCCGCGGCCGTCCCCATCTCATCCGCCGCGCTGTCCCGGAGCCGACCCGCGGAGGGATGTTCCCGGAGGATGCTAGCGCCGGAGGCCTCGGTTCCGTTTCAGAGCCTCGAGCGGGAGATATGCGCGAAGTGGAAGCAAAAAGAGAGGGAGAGGAAAGGGCCGCAGCACGAGGCGGCAAAAAGGAGGGTGCAACACGAGGACTTCCCAAGAGGTCACCCATCTTAGTACTACTCTCGCCCAAGCACGTTTAACTTCGGAGTTCTGATGGGATCCGGTGCACTAGTGCTGGTATGATCGCACCCGTCATGTCATGCGCCGTTTTCCTACATAAGTTCTCGGACGATGCTAGCGCCGGAGGCCTCGGTTCCGTTTCAGAGCCTCGAGCGGGAGATATGCGCGAAGTGGAAGCAAAAAGAGAGGGAGAGGAAAGGGCCGCAGCACGAGGCGGCAAAAAGGAGGGTGCAACACGAGGACTTCCCAAGAGGTCACCCATCTTAGTACTACTCTCGCCCAAGCACGTTTAACTTCGGAGTTCTGATGGGATCCGGTGCACTAGTGCTGGTATGATCGCACCCGTCATGTCATGCGCCGTTTTCCTACATAAGTTCTCGGACGATGCTAGCGACGGAGGCCTCGGTTCCGTTTCAGAGCGCCGAGCGGGAGATATGCGCGAAGTGGAAGCAAAAAGAGAGAGAGAGGAAAGGGCCGCAGCACGAGGCGAAAAAAACGGGGAGGCGAAAAAAACGGGGTGCAACACGAGGACTTCCCAAGAGGTCACCCATCTTAGTACTACTCTCGCCCAAGCACGTTTAACTTCGGAGTTCTGATGGGATCCGGTGCATTAGTGCTGGTATGATCGCACCCGTCATGTCATGCGCCGTTCTCGTACATAAGGTCTCGGGCGTCGATGCGAATTTCTCGACGAATCTAACGATTTTCGCACAGACGCTCGAAACACTCATGAACGTGTTGAAAACAAAACTCCGGCGCACGTAAAGGGAGACAAAAATGTAGTAATGAAATCGGGTCGCTCTCTTCAGACTTGTCCAGCTACAAATAAAATCTCTATTAACGAATGCTTCATTCAAATGCTAAACTGAAAGATAATGGTCTTAAGATCATAAAATTATTTTTCGAGCGTGTCTGAATATTCCGTACAAACTCATTTATACTCTGTTGCATCGACTTCGGATCTCTCGTGACAATATTTTCAAAAAGCAATATATATGATGTTGCGAAATATATTACTTTTGTTCTTTACGGGGGGCTGGATCTGAAAAATTATGAGTGGTTGCGGATCGATTTGGTCGATTTTTTCAGTTTGGGGGCTAAAATGAAAACAGGGCCGTAGAAATTGAGGGGATTTTCGTAATTAACCCATAATAAGAATTTTCTTTGTTATATATCTAGACAAAAATAGTAAAATTTAGAAACGGCAAGACAGACTTATATTACAGTGTTTTGCTGCGTTAAATATTGAAGAAAAACTAAAAAAAGTCATTTCTCCGAACAAAAATCGGTATTTCCGTTAGTTATAACGAGAATTATTGAAGGAGGGGCATTCATAATCGAAATGCCCCTAAAAACGTCAGGAGTCCGGTTGCTACGTTACGAACGAAAGGGTTCTAACTGTTAATTGATTCGAGCGTCGGGGGTGGGTTTCTCCGTAGCTATCCCCGAAATATAAATGCCCGAAGCGCACACAAACATGTTAAAAACAGAGCATAAGAATTTCTCGGTGTATCCAAGACGGGAAAAGCTCGCCCGCGGCCGTCCCCATCTCATCCGCCGCGCTGTCCCGGAGCCGACCCGCGGAGGGATGTTCCCGGAGGATGCTAGCGCCGGAGGCCTCGGTTCCGTTTCAGAGCCTCGAGCGGGAGATATGCGCGAAGTGGAAGCAAAAAGAGAGGGAGAGGAAAGGGCCGCAGCACGAGGCGGCAAAAAGGAGGGTGCAACACGAGGACTTCCCAAGAGGTCACCCATCTTAGTACTACTCTCGCCCAAGCACGTTTAACTTCGGAATTCTGATGGGATCCGGTGCACTAGTGCTGGTATGATCGCACCCGTCATGTCATGCGCCGTTTTCCTACATAAGTTCTCGGACGATGCTAGCAACGGAGGCCTCGGTTCCGTTTCAGAGCGCCGAGCGGGAGATATGCGCGAAGTGGAAGCAAAAAGAGAGGGAGAGGAAAGGACCGCAGCACGAGGCGAAAAAAAAGGGGTGCAACACGAGGACTTCCCAAGAGGTCACCCATCTTAGTACTACTCTCGCCCAAGCACGTTTAACTTCGGAGTTCTGATGGGATCCGGTGCATTAGTGCTGGTATGATCGCACCAGTCATGTCATGCGCCGTTCTCGTACATAAGGTCTCGGGCGTCGATGCGAATTTCTCGACGAATCTAACGATTTTCGCACAGACGCTCGAAACACTCATGAACGTGTTGAAAACAAAACTCCGGCGCACGTAAAGGGAGACAAAAATGTAGTAATGAAATCGGGTCGCTCTCTTCAGACTTGTCCAGCTACAAATAAAATCTCTATTAACGAATGCTTCATTCAAATGCTAAACTGAAAGATAATGGTCTTAAGATCATAAAATTATTTTTCGAGCGTGTCTGAATATTCCGTACAAACTCATTTATACTCTGTTGCATCGACTTCGGATCTCTCGTGACAATATTTTCAAAAAGCAATATATATGATGTTGCGAAATATATTACTTTTGTTCTTTACGGGGGGCTGGATCTGAAAAATTATGAGTGGTTGCGGATCGATTTGGTCGATTTTTTCAGTTTGGGGGCTAAAATGAAAACAGGGCCGTAGAAATTGAGGGGATTTTCGTAATTAACCCATAATAAGAATTTTCTTTGTTATATATCTAGACAAAAATAGTAAAATTTAGAAACGGCAAGACAGACTTATATTACAGTGTTTTGCTGCGTTAAATATTGAAGAAAAGCTAAAAAAAGTCATTTCTCCGAACAAAAATCGGTATTTCCGTTAGTTATAACGAGAATTATTGAAGGAGGGGCATTCATAATCGAAATGCCCCTAAAAACGTCAGGAGTCCGGTTGCTACGTTACGAACGAAAGGGTTCTAACTGTTAATTGATTCGAGCGTCGGGGGTGGGTTTCTCCGTAGCTATCCCCGAAATATAAATGCCCGAAGCGCACACAAACATGTTAAAAACAGAGCATAAGAATTTCTCGGTGTATCCAAGACGGGAAAAGCTCGCCCGCGGCCGTCCCCATCTCATCCGCCGCGCTGTCCCGGAGCCGACCCGCGGAGGGATGTTCCCGGAGGATGCTAGCGCCGGAGGCCTCGGTTCCGTTTCAGAGCCTCGAGCGGGAGATATGCGCGAAGTGGAAGCAAAAAGAGAGGGAGAGGAAAGGGCCGCAGCACGAGGCGGCAAAAAGGAGGGTGCAACACGAGGACTTCCCAAGAGGTCACCCATCTTAGTACTACTCTCGCCCAAGCACGTTTAACTTCGGAGTTCTGATGGGATCCGGTGCACTAGTGCTGGTATGATCGCACCCGTCATGTCATGCGCCGTTTTCCTACATAAGTTCTCGGACGATGCTAGCGCCGGAGGCCTCGGTTCCGTTTCAGAGCCTCGAGCGGGAGATATGCGCGAAGTGGAAGCAAAAAGAGAGGGAGAGGAAAGGGCCGCAGCACGAGGCGGCAAAAAGGAGGGTGCAACACGAGGACTTCCCAAGAGGTCACCCATCTTAGTACTACTCTCGCCCAAGCACGTTTAACTTCGGAGTTCTGATGGGATCCGGTGCACTAGTGCTGGTATGATCGCACCCGTCATGTCATGCGCCGTTTTCCTACATAAGTTCTCGGACGATGCTAGCGACGGAGGCCTCGGTTCCGTTTCAGAGCGCCGAGCGGGAGATATGCGCGAAGTGGAAGCAAAAAGAGAGGGAGAGGAAAGGGCCGCAGCACGAGGCGAAAAAAAAGGGGTGCAACACGAGAACTTCCCAAGAGGTCACCCATCTTAGTACTACTCTCGCCCAAGCACGTTTAACTTCGGAGTTCTGATGGGATCCGGTGCATTAGTGCTGCTATGATCGCACCCGTCATGTCATGCGCCGTTCTCGTACATAAGGTCTCGGGCGTCGATGCGAATTTCTCGACGAATCTAACGATTTTCGCACAGACGCTCGAAACACTCATGAACGTGTTGAAAACAAAACTCCGGCGCACGTAAAGGGAGACAAAAATGTAGTAATGAAATCGGGTCGCTCTCTTCAGACTTGTCCAGCTACAAATAAAATCTCTATTAACGAATGCTTCATTCAAATGCTAAACTGAAAGATAATGGTCTTAAGATCATAAAATTATTTTTCGAGCGTGTCTGAATATTCCGTACAAACTCATTTATACTCTGTTGCATCGACTTCGGATCTCTCGTGACAATATTTTCAAAAAGCAATATATATGATGTTGCGAAATATATTACTTTTGTTCTTTACGGGGGGCTGGATCTGAAAAATTATGTGTGGTTGCGGATCGATTTGGTCGATTTTTTCAGTTTGGGGGCTAAAATGAAAACAGGGCCGTAGAAATTGAGGGGATTTTCGTAATTAACCCATAATAAGAATTTTCTTTGTTATATATCTAGACAAAAATAGTAAAATTTAGAAACGGCAAGACAGACTTATATTACAGTGTTTTGCTGCGTTAAATATTGAAGAAAAGCTAAAAAAAGTCATTTCTCCGAACAAAAATCGGTATTTCCGTTAGTTATAACGAGAATTATTGAAGGAGGGGCATTCATAATCGAAATGCCCCTAAAAACGTCAGGAGTCCGGTTGCTACGTTACGAACGAAAGGGTTCTAACTGTTAATTGATTCGAGCGTCGGGGGTGGGTTTCTCCGTAGCTATCCCCGAAATATAAATGCCCGAAGCGCACACAAACATGTTAAAAACAGAGCATAAGAATTTCTCGGTGTATCCAAGACGGGAAAAGCTCGCCCGCGGCCGTCCCCATCTCATCCGCCGCGCTGTCCCGGAGCCGACCCGCGGAGGGATGTTCCCGGAGGATGCTAGCGCCGGAGGCCTCGGTTCCGTTTCAGAGCCTCGAGCGGGAGATATGCGCGAAGTGGAAGCAAAAAGAGAGGGAGAGGAAAGGGCCGCAGCACGAGGCGGCAAAAAGGAGGGTGCAACACGAGGACTTCCCAAGAGGTCACCCATCTTAGTACTACTCTCGCCCAAGCACGTTTAACTTCGGAGTTCTGATGGGATCCGGTGCACTAGTGCTGGTATGATCGCACCCGTCATGTTATGCGCCGTTTTCCTACATAAGTTCTCGGACGATGCTAGCGACGGAGGCCTCGGTTCCATTTCAGAGCGCCGAGCGGGAGATATGCGCGAAGTGGAAGCAAAAAGAGAGGGAGAGGAAAGGGCCGCAGCACGAGGCGAAAAAAAAGGGGTGCAACACGAGGACTTCCCAAGAGGTAACCCATCTTAGAACTACTCTCGCCCAAGCACGTTTAACTTCGAAGTTCTGATGGGATCCGGTGCATTAGTGCTGGTATGATCGCACCCGTCATGTCATGCGCCGTTCTCGTACATAAGGTCTCGGGCGTCGATGCGAATTTCTCGACGAATCTAACGATTTTCGCACAGACGCTCGAAACACTCATGAACGTGTTGAAAACAAAACTCCGGCGCACGTAAAGGGAGACAAAAATGTAGTAATGAAATCGGGTCGCTCTCTTCAGACTTGTCCAGCTACAAATAAAATCTCTATTAACGAATGCTTCATTCAAATGCTAAACTGAAAGATAATGGTCTTAAGATCATAAAATTATTTTTCGAGCGTGTCTGAATATTCCGTACAAACTCATTTATACTCTGTTGCATCGACTTCGGATCTCTCGTGACAATATTTTCAAAAAGCAATATATATGATGTTGCGAAATATATTACTTTTGTTCTTTACGGGGGGCTGGATCTGAAAAATTATGAGTGGTTGCGGATCGATTTGGTCGATTTTTTCAGTTTGGGGGCTAAAATGAAAACAGGGCCGTAGAAATTGAGGGGATTTTCGTAATTAACCCATAATAAGAATTTTCTTTGTTATATATCTAGACAAAAATAGTAAAATTTAGAAACGGCAAGACAGACTTATATTACAGTGTTTTGCTGCGTTAAATATTGAAGAAAAGCTAAAAAAAGTCATTTCTCCGAACAAAAATCGGTATTTCCGTTAGTTATAACGAGAATTATTGAAGGAGGGGCATTCATAATCGAAATGCCCCTAAAAACGTCAGGAGTCCGGTTGCTACGTTACGAACGAAAGGGTTCTAACTGTTAATTGATTCGAGCGTCGGGGGTGGGTTTCTCCGTAGCTATCCCCGAAATATAAATGCCCGAAGCGCACACAAACATGTTAAAAACAGAGCATAAGAATTTCTCGGTGTATCCAAGACGGGAAAAGCTCGCCCGCGGCCGTCCCCATCTCATCCGCCGCGCTGTCCCGGAGCCGACCCGCGGAGCGATGTTCCCGGAGGATGCTAGCGCCGGAGGCCTCGGTTCCGTTTCAGAGCCTCGAGCGGGAGATATGCGCGAAGTGGAAGCAAAAAGAGAGGGAGAGGAAAGGGCTGCAGCACGAGGCGGCAAAAAGGAGGGTGCAACACGAGGACTTCCCAAGAGGTCACCCATCTTAGTACTACTCTCGCCGAAGCACGTTTAACTTCGGAGTTCTGATGGGATCCGGTGCACTAGTGCTGGTATGATCGCACCCGTCATGTCATGCGCCGTTTTCCTACATAAGTTCTTGGACGATGCTAGCGCCGGAGGCCTCGGTTCCGTTTCAGAGCCTCGAGCGGGAGATATGCGCGAAGTGGAAGCAAAAAGAGAGGGAGAGGAAAGGGCCGCAGCACGAGGCGGCAAAAAGGAGGGTGCAACACGAGGACTTCCCAAGAGGTCACCCATCTTAGTACTACTCTCGCCCAAGCACGTTTAACTTCGGAGTTCTGATGGGATCCGGTGCACTAGTGCTGGTATGATCGCACCCGTCATGTCATGCGCCGTTTTCCTACATAAGTTCTCGGACGATGCTAGCGACGGAGGCCTCGGTTCCGTTTCAGAGCCTCGAGCGGGAGATATGCGCGAAGTGGAAGCAAAAAGAGAGGGAGAGGAAAGGGCCGCAGCACGAGGCGGCAAAAAGGAGGGTGCAACACGAGGACTTCCCAAGAGGTCACCCATCTTAGTACTACTCTCGCCCAAGCACGTTTAACTTCGGAGTTCTGATGGGATCCGGTGCACTAGTGCTGGTATGATCGCACCCGTCATGTCATGCGCCGTTTTCCTACATAAGTTCTCGGACGATGCTAGCGCCGGAGGCCTCGGTTCCGTTTCAGAGCCTCGAGCGGGAGATATGCGCGAAGTGGAAGCAAAAAGAGAGGGAGAGGAAAGGGCCGCAGCACGAGGCGGCAAAAAGGAGGGTGCAACACGAGGACTTCCCAAGAGGTCACCCATCTTAGTACTACTCTCGCCCAAGCACGTTTAACTTCGGAGTTCTGATGGGATCCGGTGCACTAGTGCTGGTATGATCGCACCCGTCATGTCATGCGCCGTTTTCCTACATAAGTTCTCGGACGATGCTAGCGACGGAGGCCTCGGTTCCGTTTCAGAGCGCCGAGCGGGAGATATGCGCGAAGTGGAAGCAAAAAGAGAGGGAGAGGAAAGGGCCGCAGCACGAGGCGAAAAAAAAGGGGTGCAACACGAGGACTTCCCAAGAGGTCACCCATCTTAGTACTACTCTCGCCCAAGCACGTTTAACTTCGGAGTTCTGATGGGATCCGGTGCATTAGTGCTGCTATGATCGCACCCGTCATGTCATGCGCCGTTCTCGTACATAAGGTCTCGGGCGTCGATGCGAATTTCTCGACGAATCTAACGATTTTCGCACAGACGCTCGAAACACTCATGAACGTGTTGAAAACAAAACTCCGGCGCACGTAAAGGGAGACAAAAATGTAGTAATGAAATCGGGTCGCTCTCTTCAGACTTGTCCAGCTACAAATAAAATCTCTATTAACGAATGCTTCATTCAAATGCTAAACTGAAAGATAATGGTCTTAAGATCATAAAATTATTTTTCGAGCGTGTCTGAATATTCCGTACAAACTCATTTATACTCTGTTGCATCGACTTCGGATCTCTCGTGACAATATTTTCAAAAAGCAATATATATGATGTTGCGAAATATATTACTTTTGTTCTTTACGGGGGGCTGGATCTGAAAAATTATGTGTGGTTGCGGATCGATTTGGTCGATTTTTTCAGTTTGGGGGCTAAAATGAAAACAGGGCCGTAGAAATTGAGGGGATTTTCGTAATTAACCCATAATAAGAATTTTCTTTGTTATATATCTAGACAAAAATAGTAAAATTTAGAAACGGCAAGACAGACTTATATTACAGTGTTTTGCTGCGTTAAATATTGAAGAAAAGCTAAAAAAAGTCATTTCTCCGAACAAAAATCGGTATTTCCGTTAGTTATAACGAGAATTATTGAAGGAGGGGCATTCATAATCGAAATGCCCCTAAAAACGTCAGGAGTCCGGTTGCTACGTTACGAACGAAAGGGTTCTAACTGTTAATTGATTCGAGCGTCGGGGGTGGGTTTCTCCGTAGCTATCCCCGAAATATAAATGCCCGAAGCGCACACAAACATGTTAAAAACAGAGCATAAGAATTTCTCGGTGTATCCAAGACGGGAAAAGCTCGCCCGCGGCCGTCCCCATCTCATCCGCCGCGCTGTCCCGGAGCCGACCCGCGGAGGGATGTTCCCGGAGGATGCTAGCGCCGGAGGCCTCGGTTCCGTTTCAGAGCCTCGAGCGGGAGATATGCGCGAAGTGGAAGCAAAAAGAGAGGGAGAGGAAAGGGCCGCAGCACGAGGCGGCAAAAAGGAGGGTGCAACACGAGGACTTCCCAAGAGGTCACCCATCTTAGTACTACTCTCGCCCAAGCACGTTTGACTTCGGAGTTCTGATGGGATCCGGTGCACTAGTGCTGGTATGATCGCACCCGTCATGTCATGCGCCGTTTTCCTACATAAGTTCTCGGACGATGCTAGCGACGGAGGCCTCGGTTCCGTTTCAGAGCGCCGAGCGGGAGATATGCGCGAAGTGGAAGCAAAAAGAGAGGGAGAGGAAAGGGCCGCAGCACGAGGCGAAAAAAAAGGGGTGCAACACGAGGACTTCCCAAGAGGTCATCCATCTTAGTACTACTCTCGCCCAATCACGTTTAACTTCGGAGTTCTGATGGGATCCGGTGCATTAGTGCTGGTATGATCGCACCCGTCATGTCATGCGCCGTTCTCGTACATAAGGTCTCGGGCGTCGATGCGAATTTCTCGACGAATCTAACGATTTTCGCACAGACGCTCGAAACACTCATGAACGTGTTGAAAACAAAACTCCGGCGCACGTAAAGGGAGACAAAAATGTAGTAATGAAATCGGGTCGCTCTCTTCAGACTTGTCCAGCTACAAATAAAATCTCTATTAACGAATGCTTCATTCAAATGCTAAACTGAAAGATAATGGTCTTAAGATCATAAAATTATTTTTCGAGCGTGTCTGAATATTCCGTACAAACTCATTTATACTCTGTTGCATCGACTTCGGATCTCTCGTGACAATATTTTCAAAAAGCAATATATATGATGTTGCGAAATATATTACTTTTGTTCTTTACGGGGGGCTGGATCTGAAAAATTATGAGTGGTTGCGGATCGATTTGGTCGATTTTTTCAGTTTGGGGGCTAAAATGAAAACAGGGCCGTAGAAATTGAGGGGATTTTCGTAATTAACCCATAATAAGAATTTTCTTTGTTATATATCTAGACAAAAATAGTAAAATTTAGAAACGGCAAGACAGACTTATATTACAGTGTTTTGCTGCGTTAAATATTGAAGAAAAGCTAAAAAAAGTCATTTCTCCGAACAAAAATCGGTATTTCCGTTAGTTATAACGAGAATTATTGAAGGAGGGGCATTCATAATCGAAATGCCCCTAAAAACGTCAGGAGTCCGGTTGCTACGTTACGAACGAAAGGGTTCTAACTGTTAATTGATTCGAGCGTCGGGGGTGGGTTTCTCCGTAGCTATCCCCGAAATATAAATGCCCGAAGCGCACACAAACATGTTAAAAACAGAGCATAAGAATTTCTCGGTGTATCCAAGACGGGAAAAGCTCGCCCGCGGCCGTCCCCATCTCATCCGCCGCGCTGTCCCGGAGCCGACCCGCGGAGGGATGTTCCCGGAGGATGCTAGCGCCGGAGGCCTCGGTTCCGTTTCAGAGCCTCGAGCGGGAGATATGCGCGAAGTGGAAGCAAAAAGAGAGGGAGAGGAAAGGGCCGCAGCACGAGGCGGCAAAAAGGAGGGTGCAACACAAGGACTTCCCAAGAGGTCACCCATCTTAGTACTACTCTCGCCCAAGCACGTTTAACTTCGGAGTTTTGATGGGATCCGGTGCACTAGTGCTGGTATGATCGCACCCGTCATGTCATGCGCCGTTTTCCTACATAAGTTCTCGGACGATGCTAGCGACGGAGGCCTCGGTTCCGTTTCAGAGCGCCGAGCGGGAGATATGCGCGAAGTGGAAGCAAAAAGAGAGGGAGAGGAAAGGGCCGCAGCACGAGGCGAAAAAAAAGGGGTGCAACACGAGGACTTCCCAAGAGGTCACCCATCTTAGTACTACTCTCGCCCAAGCACGTTTAAATTCGGAGTTCTGATAGGATCCGGTGCATTAGTGCTGGTATGATCGCACCCGTTATGTCATGCGCCGTTCTCGTACATAAGGTCTCGGGCGTCGATGCGAATTTCTCGACGAATCTAACGATTTTCGCACAAACGCTCGAAACACTCATGAACGTGTTGAAAACAAAACTCCGGCGCACGTAAAGGGAGACAAAAATGTAGTAATGAAATCGGGTCGCTTTCTTCAGACTTGTCCAGCTACAAATAAAATTTCTATTAACGAATGCTTCATTCAAATGCTAAACTGAAAGATAATGGTCTTAAGATCATAAAATTATTTTTCGAGCGTGTCTGAATATTCCGTACAAACTCATTTATACTCTGTTGCATCGACTTCGGATCTCTCGTGACAATATTTTCAAAAAGCAATATATATGATGTTGCGAAATATATTACTTTTGTTCTTTACGGGGGGCTGAATCTGAAAAATTATGAGTGGTTGCGGATCGATTTGGTCGATTTTTTCAGTTTGGGGGCTAAAATGAAAACAGGGCCGTAGAAATTGAGGGGATTTTCGTAATTAACCCATAATAAGAATTTTCTTTGTTATATATCTAGACAAAAATAGTAAAATTTAGAAACGGCAAGACAGACTTATATTACAGTGTTTTGCTGCGTTAAATATTGAAGAAAAGCTAAAAAAAGTCATTTCTCCGAACAAAAATCGGTATTTCCGTTAGTTATAACGAGAATTATTGAAGGAGGGGCATTCATAATCGAAATGCCCCTAAAAACGTCAGGAGTCCGGTTGCTACGTTACGAACGAAAGGGTTCTAACTGTTAATTGATTCGAGCGTCGGGGATGGGTTTCTCCGTAGCTATCCCCGAAATATAAATGCCCGAAGCGCACACAAACATGTTAAAAACAGAGCATAAGAATTTCTCGGTGTATCCAAGACGGGAAAAGCTCGCCCGCGGCCGTCCCCATCTCATCCGCCGCGCTGTCCCGGAGCCGACCCACGGAGGGATGTTCCCGGAGGATGCTAGCGCCGGAGGCCTCGGTTCCGTTTCAGAGCCTCGAGCGGGAGATATGCGCGAAGTGGAAGCAAAAAGAGAGGGAGAGGAAAGGGCCGCAGCACGAGGCGGCAAAAAGGAGGGTGCAACACGAGGACTTCCCAAGAGGTCACCCATCTTAGTACTACTCTCGCCCAAGCACGTTTAACTTCGGAGTTCTGATGGGATCCGGTGCACTAGTGCTGGTATGATTGCACCCGTCATGTCATGCGCCGTTTTCCTACATAAGTTCTCGGACGATGCTAGCGACGGAGGCCTCGGTTCCGTTTCAGAGCGCCGAGCGGGAGATATGCGCGAAGTGGAAGCAAAAAGAGAGGGAGAGGAAAGGGCCGCAGCACGAGGCGAAAAAAAAGGGGTGCAACACGAGGACTTCCCAAGAGGTCACCCATCTTAGTACTACTCTCGCCCAAGCACGTTTAACTTCGGAGTTCTGATGGGATCCGGTGCATTAGTGCTGGTATGATCGCACCCGTCATGTCATGCGCCGTTCTCGTACATAAGGTCTCGGGCGTCGATGCGAATTTCTCGACGAATCTAACGATTTTCGCACAGACGCTCGAAACACTCATGAACGTGTTGAAAACAAAACTCCGGCGCACGTAAAGGGAGACAAAAATGTAGTAATGAAATCGGGTCGCTCTCTTCAGACTTGTCCAGCTACAAATAAAATCTCTATTAACGAATGCTTCATTCAAATGCTAAACTGAAAGATAATGGTCTTAAGATCATAAAATTATTTTTCGAGCGTGTCTGAATATTCCGTACAAACTCATTTATACTCTGTTGCATCGACTTCGGATCTCTCGTGACAATATTTTCAAAAAGCAATATATATGATGTTGCGAAATATATTACTTTTGTTCTTTACGGGGGGCTGGATCTGAAAAATTATGAGTGGTTGCGGATCGATTTGGTCGATTTTTTCAGTTTGGGGGCTAAAATGAAAACAGGGCCGTAGAAATTGAGGGGATTTTCGTAATTAACCCATAATAAGAATTTCCTTTGTTATATATCTAGACAAAAATAGTAAAATTTAGAAACGGCAAGACAGACTTATATTACAGTGTTTTGCTGCGTTAAATATTGAAGAAAAGCTAAAAAAAGTCATTTCTCCGAACAAAAATCGGTATTTCCGTTAGTTATAACGAGAATTATTGAAGGAGGGGCATTCATAATCGAAATGCCCCTAAAAACGTCAGGAGTCCGGTTGCTACGTTACGAACGAAAGGGTTCTAACTGTTAATTGATTCGAGCGTCGGGGGTGGGTTTCTCCGTAGCTATCCCCGAAATATAAATGCCCGAAGCGCACACAAACATGTTAAAAACAGAGCATAAGAATTTCTCGGTGTATCCAAGACGGGAAAAGCTCGCCCGCGGCCGTCCCCATCTCATCCGCCGCGCTGTCCCGGAGCCGACCCGCGGAGGGATGTTCCCGGAGGATGCTAGCGCCGGAGGCCTCGGTTCCGTTTCAGAGCCTCGAGCGGGAGATATGCGCGAAGTGGAAGCAAAAAGAGAGGGAGAGGAAAGGGCCGCAGCACGAGGCGGCAAAAAGGAGGGTGCAACACGAGGACTTCCCAAGAGGTCACCCATCTTAGTACTACTCTCGCCCAAGCACGTTTGACTTCGGAGTTCTGATGGGATCCGGTGCACTAGTGCTGGTATGATCGCACCCGTCATGTCATGCGCCGTTTTCCTACATAAGTTCTCGGACGATGCTAGCGACGGAGGCCTCGGTTCCGTTTCAGAGCGCCGAGCGGGAGATATGCGCGAAGTGGAAGCAAAAAGAAAGAGAGGGAGAGGAAAGGGCCGCAGCACGAGGCGAAAAAAAAGGGGTGCAACACGAGGACTTCCCAAGAGGTCACCCATCTTAGTACTACTCTCGCCCAAGCACGTTTAACTTCGGAGTTCTGATGGGATCCGGTGCATTAGTGCTGGTATGATCGCACCCGTCATGTCATGCGCCGTTCTCGTACATAAGGTCTCGGGCGTCGATGCGAATTTCTCGACGAATCTAACGATTTTCGCACAGACGCTCGAAACACTCATGAACGTGTTGAAAACAAAACTCCGGCGCACGTAAAGGGAGACAAAAATGTAGTAATGAAATCGGGTCGCTCTCTTCAGACTTGTCCAGCTACAAATAAAATCTCTATTAACGAATGCTTCATTCAAATGCTAAACTGAAAGATAATGGTCTTAAGATCATAAAATTATTTTTCGAGCGTGTCTGAATATTCCGTACAAACTCATTTATACTCTGTTGCATCGACTTCGGATCTCTCGTGACAATATTTTCAAAAAGCAATATATATGATGTTGCGAAATATATTACTTTTGTTCTTTACGGGGGGCTGGATCTGAAAAATTATGAGTGGTTGCGGATCGATTTGGTCGATTTTTTCAGTTTGGGGGCTAAAATGAAAACAGGGCCGTAGAAATTGAGGGGATTTTCGTAATTAACCCATAATAAGAATTTCCTTTGTTATATATCTAGACAAAAATAGTAAATTTAGAAACGGCAAGACAGACTTATATTACAGTGTTTTGCTGCGTTAAATATTGAAGAAAAGCTAAAAAAAGTCATTTCTCCGAACAAAAATCGGTATTTCCGTTAGTTATAACGAGAATTATTGAAGGAGGGGCATTCATAATCGAAATGCCCCTAAAAACGTCAGGAGTCCGGTTGCTACGTTACGAACGAAAGGGTTCTAACTGTTAATTGATTCGAGCGTCGGGGGTGGGTTTCTCCGTAGCTATCCCCGAAATATAAATGCCCGAAGCGCACACAAACATGTTAAAAACAGAGCATAAGAATTTCTCGGTGTATCCAAGACGGGAAAAGCTCGCCCGCGGCGTCCCCATCTCATCCGCCGCGCTGTCCCGGAGCCGACCCGCGGAGGGATGTTCCCCGGAGGATGCTAGCGCCGGAGGCCTCGGTTCCGTTTCAGAGCCTCGAGCGGAGATATGCGCGAAGTGGAAGCAAAAGAGAGGGAGAGGAAAGGGCCGCAGCACGAGGCGAGCAAAAAGGAGGGTGCAACACGAGGACTTCCCAAGAGGTCACCCATCTTAGTACTACTCTCGCCCAAGCACGTTTGACTTCGGAGTTCTGATGGGATCCGGTGCACTAGTGCTGGTATGATCGCACCCGTCATGTCATGCGCCGTTTTCCTACATAAGTTCTCGGACGATGCTAGCGACGGAGGCCTCGGTTCCGTTTCAGAGCGCCGAGCGGGAGATATGCGCGAAGTGGAAGCAAAAAGAGAGGGAGAGGAAAGGGCCGCAGCACGAGGCGAAAAAAAAAGGGGTGCAACACGAGGACTTCCCAAGAGGTCACCCATCTTAGTAATACTCTCGCCCAAGCACGTTTAACTTCGGAGTTCTGATGGGATCCGGTGCATTAGTGCTGGTATGATCGCACCCGTCATGTCATGCGCCGTTCTCGTACATAAGGTCTCGGGCGTCGGTGCGAATTTCTCGACGAATCTAACGATTTCCGCACAGACGCTCGAAACACACATGAAGGTGTTGAAAACAAAACTCCGGCGCACGTAAAGGGAGACAAAAATGTAGTAATGAAATCGGGTCGCTCTCTTCAGACTTGTCCAGCTACAAATAAATCTCTATTAACGAATGCTTCATTCAAATGCTAAACTGAAAGATAATGGTCTTAAGATCATAAAATTATTTTTCGAGCGTGTCTGAATATTCCGTACAAACTCATTTATACTCTGTTGCATCGACTTCGGATCTCTCGTGACAATATTTTCAAAAAGCAATATATATGATGTTGCGAAATATATTACTTTTGTTCTTTACGGGGGGCTGGATCTGAAAAATTATGAGTGGTTGCGGATCGATTGGTCGATTTTTTCAGTTTGGGGGCTAAAATGAAAACAGGGCCGTAGAAATTGAGGGGATTTTCGTAATTAACCCATAATAAGAATTTCCTTTGTATATATCTAGACAAAAATAGTAAAATTAGAAACGGCAAGACAGACTTATATTACAGTGTTTTGCTGCGTTAAATATTGAAGAAAAGCTAAAAAAAGTCATTTCTCCGAACAAAAATCGGTATTTCCGTTAGTTATAACGAGAATTATTGAAGGAGGGGCATTCATAATCGAAATGCCCCTAAAAACGTCAGGAGTCCGGTTGCTACGTTACGAACGAAAGGGTTCTAACTGTTAATTGATTCGAGCGTCGGGGGTGGGTTTCTCCGTAGCTATCCCCGAAATATAAATGCCCGAAGCGCACACAAACATGTTAAAAACAGAGCATAAGAATTTCTCGGTGTATCCAAGACGGGAAAAGCTCGCCCGCGGCCGTCCCCATCTCATCCGCCGCGCTGTCCCGGAGCCGACCCGCGGAGGGATGTTCCCGGAGGATGCTAGCGCCGGAGGCCTCGGTTCCGTTTCAGAGCCTCGAGCGGGAGATATGCGCGAAGTGGAAGCAAAAAGAGAGGGAGAGGAAAGGGCCGCAGCACGAGGCGGCAAAAAGGAGGGTGCAACACGAGGACTTCCCAAGAGGTCACCCATCTTAGTACTACTCTCGCCCAAGCACGTTTAACTTCGGAGTTCTGATGGGATCCGGTGCACTAGTGCTGGTATGATCGCACCCGTCATGTCATGCGCGGTTTTCCTACATAAGTTCTCGGACGATGCTAGCGACGGAGGCCCTCGGTTCCGTTTCAGAGCGCCGAGCGGGAGATATGCGCGAAGTGGAAGCAAAAAGAGAGGGAGAGGAAAGGGCCGCAGCACGAGGCGAAAAAAAAAGGGGTGCAACACGAGGACTTCCCAAGAGGTCACCCATCTTAGAACTACTCTCGCCCAAGCACGTTTAACTTCGGAGTTCTGATGGGATCCGGTGCATTAGTGCTGGTATGATCGCACCCGTCATGTCATGCGCCGTTCTCGTACATAAGGTCTCGGGCGTCGATGCGAATTTCTCGACGAATCTAACGATTTCCGCACAGACGCTCGAAACACTCATGAACGTGTTGAAAACAAAACTCCGGCGCACGTAAAGGGAGACAAAAATGTAGTAATGAAATCGGGTCGCTCTCTTCAGACTTGTCCAGCTACAAATAAAATCTCTATTAACGAATGCTTCATTCCAATGCTAAACTGAAAGATAATGGTCTTAAGATCATAAAATTATTTTTCGAGCGTGTCTGAATATTCCGTACAAACTCATTTATACTCTGTTGCATCGACTTCGGATCTCTCGTGACAATATTTTCAAAAAGCAATATATATGATGTTGCGAAATATATTACTTTTGTTCTTTACGGGGGCTGGATCTGAAAAATTCTGAGTGGTTGCGGATCGATTTGGTCGATTTTTCAGTTTGGGGGCTAAAATGAAAACAGGGCCGTAGAAATTGAGGGATTTTCGTAATTAACCCATAATAAGAATTTTCTTTGTTATATATCTAGACAAAAATAGTAAAATTTAGAAACGGCAAGACAGACTTATATTACAGTGTTTTGCTGCGTTAAATATTGAAGAAAAGCTAAAAAAAGTCATTTCTCCGAACAAAAAATCGGTATTTCCGTTAGTTATAACGAGAATTATTGAAGGAGGGGCATTCATAATCGAAATGCCCCTAAAAACGTCAGGAGTCCGGTTGCTACGTTACGAACGAAAGGGTTCTAACTGTTAATTGATTCGAGCGTCGGGGGTGGGTTTCTCCGTAGCTATCCCCGAAATATAAATGCCCGAAGCGCACACAAACATGTTAAAAACAGAGCATAAGAATTTCTCGGTGTATCCAAGACGGGAAAAGCTCGCCCGCGGCCGTCCCCATCTCATCCGCCGCGCTGTCCCGGAGCCGACCCGCGGAGGGATGTTCCCGGAGGATGCTAGCGCCGGAGGCCTCGGTTCCGTTTCAGAGCCTCGAGCGGGAGATATGCGCGAAGTGGAAGCAAAAAGAGAGGGAGAGGAAAGGGCCGCAGCACGAGGCGGCAAAAAGGAGGGTGCAACACGAGGACTTCCCAAGAGGTCACCCATCTTAGTACTACCTCTCGCCCAAGCACGTTTGACTTCGGAGTTCTGATGGGATCCGGTGCACTAGTGCTGGTATGATCGCACCCGTCATGTCATGCGCCGTTTTCCTACATAAGTTCTCGGACGATGCTAGCGACGGAGGCCTCGGTTCCGTTTCAGAGCGCCGAGCGGGAGATATGCGCGAAGTGGAAGCAAAAAGAGAGGGAGAGGAAGGGCCGCAGCACGAGGCGAAAAAAAAGGGGTGCAACACGAGGACTTCCCAAGAGGTCACCCATCTTAGTACTACTCTCGCCCAAGCACGTTTAACTTCGGAGTTCTGATGGGATCCGGTGCATTAGTGCTGGTATGATCGCACCCGTCATGTCATGCGCCGTTCTCGTACATAAGGTCTCGGGCGTCGGTGCGAATTTCTCGACGAATCTAACGATTTCCGCACAGACGCTCGAAACACACATGAACGTGTTGAAAACAAAACTCCGGCGCACGTAAAGGGAGACAAAAATGTAGTAATGAAATCGGGTCGCTCTCTTCAGACTTGTCAGCTACAAATAAAATCTCTATTAACGAATGCTTCATTCCAATGCTAAACTGAAAGATAATGGTCTTAAGATCATAAAATTATTTTTCGAGCGTGTCTGAATATTCCGTACAAACTCATTATACTCTGTTGCATCGACTTCGGATCTCTCGTGACAATATTTTCAAAAAGCAATATATATGATGTTGCGAAATATATTACTTTTGTTCTTTACGGGGGGCTGGATCTGAAAAATTATGAGTGGTTGCGGATCGATTTGGTCGATTTTTTCAGTTTGGGGGCTAAAATGAAAACAGGGCCGTAGAAATTGAGGGATTTTCGTAATTAACCCATAATAAGAATTTCCTTTGTTATATATCTAGACAAAATAGTAAAATTTAGAAACGGCAAGACAGACTTATATTACAGTGTTTTGCTGCGTTAAATATTGAAGAAAAGCTAAAAAAAGTCATTTCTCCGAACAAAAATCGGTATTTCGTTAGTTATAACGAGAATTATTGAAGGAGGGCATTCATAATCGAAATGCCCCTAAAAACGTCAGGAGTCCGGTTGCTAACGTTACGAACGAAAGGGTTCTAACTGTTAATTGATTCGAGCGTCGGGGGTGGGTTTCTCCGTAGCTATCCCCGAAATATAAATGCCCGAAGCGCACACAAACATGTTAAAAACAGAGCATAATAATTTCTCGGTGTATCCAAGACGGGAAAAGCTCGCCCGCGGCCGTCCCCATCTCATCCGCCGCGCTGTCCCGGAGCCGACCCGCGGAGGGATGTTCCCGGAGGATGCTAGCGCCGGAGGCCTCGGTTCCGTTTCAGAGCCTCGAGCGGGAGATATGCGCGAAGTGGAAGCAAAAGAGAGGAGAGGAAAGGGCCGCAGCACGAGGCGGCAAAAAGGAGGGTGCAAACACGAGGACTTCCCAAGAGGTCACCCATCTTAGTACTACTCTCGCCCAAGCACGTTTGACTTCGGAGTTCTGATGGGATCCGGTGCACTAGTGCTGGTATGATCGCACCCGTCATGTCATGCGCCGTTTTCTTACATAAGTTCTCGACGATGCTAGCGACGGAGGCCTCGGTTCCGTTTCAGAGCGCGAGCGGGAGATATGCGCGAAGTGGAAGCAAAAAGAGAGGGAGAGGAAAGGGCCGCAGCACGAGGCGAAAAAAAAGGGGTGCAACACGAGGACTTCCCAAGAGGTCACCCATCTTAGTACTAATCTCGCCCAAGCACGTTTAACTTCGGAGTTCTGATGGGATCCGGTGCATTAGTGCTGGTATGATCGCACCCGTCATGTCATGCGCCGTTCTCGTACATAAGGTCTCGGGCGTCGGTGCGAATTTCTCGACGAATCTAACGATTTCCGCACAGACGCTCGAAACACACATGAACGTGTTGAAAACAAAACTCCGGCGCACGTAAAGGGAGACAAAAATGTAGTAATGAAATCGGGTCGCTCTCTTCAGACTTGTCCAGCTACAAATAAAATCTCTATTAACGAATGCTTCATTCAAATGCTAAACTGAAAGATAATGGTCTTAAGATCATAAAATTATTTTTCGAGCGTGTCTGAATATTCCGTACAAACTCATTTATACTCTGTTGCAATCGACTTCGGATCTCTCGTGACAATATTTTCAAAAAGCAATATATATGATGTTGCGAAATATATTACTTTTGTTCTTTACGGGGGCTGGATCTGAAAAATTATGAGTGGTTGCGGATCGATTTGGTCGATTTTTTCAGTTTGGGGGCTAAAATGAAAACAGGGCCGTAGAAATTGAGGGGATTTTCGTAATTAACCCATAATAAGAATTTTCTTTGTTATATATCTAGACAAAAATAGTAAAATTTAGAAACGGCAAGACAGACTTATATTACAGTGTTTTGCTGCGTTAAATATTGAAGAAAAGCTAAAAAAAGTCATTTCTCCGAACAAAAATCGGTATTTCCGTTAGTTATAACGAGAATTATTGAAGGAGGGGCATTCATAATCGAAATGCCCCTAAAAACGTCAGGAGTCCGGTTGCTACGTTACGAACGAAAGGGTTCTAACTGTTAATTGATTCGAGCGTCGGGGGTGGGTTTCTCCGTAGCTATCCCCGAAATATAATGCCCGAAGCGCACACAACATGTTAAAAACAGAGCATAAGAATTTCTCGGTGTATCCAAGACGGGAAAGCTCGCCCGCGGCCGTCCCCATCTCATCCGCCGCGCTGTCCCCGGAGCCGACCCGCGGAGGGATGTTCCCGGAGAATGCTAGCGCCGGAGGCCTCGGTTTCCGTTTCAGAGCCTCGAGCGGGAGATATGCGCGAAGTGGAAGCAAAAAGAGAGGGAGAGGAAAGGGCCGCAGCACGAGGCGGCAAAAAGGAGGGTGCAACACGAGGACTTCCCAAGAGGTCACCCATCTTAGTACTACTCTCTCCCAAGCACGTTTAACTTCGGAGTTCTGATGGGATCCGGTGCACTAGTGCTGGTATGATCGCACCCGTCATGTCATGCGCCGTTTTCCTACATAAGTTCTCGGACGATGCTAGCGACGGAGGCCTCGGTTCCGTTTCAGAGCGCCGAGCGGGAGATATGCGCGAAGTGGAAGCAAAAGAGAGGGAGAGGAAAGGGCCGCAGCACGAGGCGAAAAAAAGGGGTGCAACACGAGGACTTCCCAAGAGGTCACCCATCTTAGTACTACTCTCGCCCAAGCACGTTTAACTTCGGAGTTCTGATGGGATCCGGTGCATTAGTGCTGGTATGATCGCACCTGTCATGTCATGCGCCGTTCTCGTACATAAGGTCTCGGGCGTCGATGCGAATTTCTCGACGAATCTAACGATTTTCGCACAGACGCTCGAAACACTCATGAACGTGTTGAAAACAAAACTCCGGCGCACGTAAAGGGAGACAAAAATGTAGTAATGAAATCGGGTCGCTCTCTTCAGACTTGTCCAGCTACAAATAAAATCTCTATTAACGAATGCTTCATTCAAATGCTAAACTGAAAGATAATGGTCTTAAGATCATAAAATTATTTTTCGAGCGTGTCTGAATATTCCGTACAAACTCATTTATACTCTGTTGCATCGACTTCGGATCTCTCGTGACAATATTTTCAAAAAGCAATATATATGATGTTGCGAAATATATTACTTTTGTTCTTTACGGGGGGCTGGATCTGAAAAATTATGAGTGGTTGCGGATCGATTTGGTCGATTTTTTCAGTTTGGGGGCTAAAATGAAAACAGGGCCGTAGAAATTGAGGGGATTTTCGTAATTAACCCATAATAAGAATTTTCTTTGTTATATATCTAGACAAAAATAGTAAAATTTAGAAACGGCAAGGCAGACTTATATTACAGTGTTTTGCTGCGTTAAATATTGAAGAAAAGCTAAAAAAAGTCATTTCTCCGAACAAAAATCTGTATTTCCGTTAGTTATAACGAGAATTATTGAAGGAGGGGCATTCATAATCGAAATGCCCCTAAAAACGTCATGAGTCCGGTTGCTACGTTACGAACGAAAGGGTTCTAACTGTTAATTGATTCGAGCGTCGGGGGTGGGTTTCTCCGTAGCTATCCCCGAAATATAAATGCCCGAAGCGCACACAAACATGTTAAAAACAGAGCATAAGAATTTCTCGGTGTATCCAAGACGGGAAAAGCTCGCCCGCGGCCGTCCCCATCTCATCCGCCGCGCTGTCCCGGAGCCGACCCGCGGAGGGATGTTCCCGGAGGATGCTAGCGCCGGAGGCCTCGGTTCCGTTTCAGAGCCTCGAGCGGGAGATATGCGCGAAGTGGAAGCAAAAAGAGAGGGAGAGGAAAGGGCCGCAGCACGAGGCGGCAAAAAGGAGGGTGCAACACGAGGACTTCCCAAGAGGTCACCCATCTTAGTACTACTCTCGCCCAAGCACGTTTAACTTCGGAGTTCTGATGGGATCCGGTGCACTAGTGCTGGTATGATCGCACCCGTCATGTCATGCGCCGTTTTCCTACATAAGTTCTCGGACGATGCTAGCGACGGAGGCCTCGGTTCCGTTTCAGAGCGTCGAGCGGGAGATATGCGCGAAGTGGAAGCAAAAAGAGAGGGAGAGGAAAGGGCCGCAGCACGAGGCGAAAAAAAAGGGGTGCAACACGAGGACTTCCCAAGAGGTCACCCATCTTAGTACTACTCTCGCCCAAGCACGTTTAACTTCGGAGTTCTGATGGGATCCGGTGCATTAGTGCTGGTATGATCGCACCCGTCATGTCATGCGTCGTTCTCGTACATAAGGTCTCGGGCGTCGATGCGAATTTCTCGACGAATCTAACGATTTTCGCACAGACGCTCGAAACACTCATGAACGTGTTGAAAACAAAACTCCGGCGCACGTAAAGGGAGACAAAAATGTAGTAATGAAATCGGGTTGCTCTCTTCAGACTTGTCCAGCTACAAATAAAATCTCTATTAACGAATGCTTCATTCAAATGCTAAACTGAAAGATAATGGTCTTAAGATCATAAAATTATTTTTCGAGCGTGTCTGAATATTCCGTACAAACTCATTTATACTCTGTTGCATCGACTTCGGATCTCTCGTGACAATATTTTCAAAAAGCAATATATATGATGTTGCGAAATATATTACTTTTGTTCTTTACGGGGGGCTGGATCTGAAAAATTATGAGTGGTTGCGGATCGATTTGGTCGATTTTCTCAGTTTGGGGGCTAAAATGAAAACAGGGCCGTAGAAATTGAGGGGATTTTCGTAATTAACCCATAATAAGAATTTTCTTTGTTATATATCTAGACAAAAATAGTAAAATTTAGAAACGGCAAGACAGACTTATATTACAGTGTTTTGCTGCGTTAAATATTGAAGAAAAGCTAAAAAAAGTCATTTCTCCGAACAAAAATCGGTATTTCCGTTAGTTATAACGAGAATTATTGAAGGAGGGGCATTCATAATCGAAATGCCCCTAAAAACGTCAGGAGTCCGGTTGCTACGTTACGAACGAAAGGGTTCTAACTGTTAATTGATTCGAGCGTCGGGGGTGGGTTTCTCCGTAGCTATCCCCGAAATATAAATACCCGAAGCGCACACAAACATGTTAAAAACAGAGCATAAGAATTTCTCGGTGTATCCAAGACGGGAAAAGCTCGCCCGCGGCCGTCCCCATCTCATCCGCCGCGCTGTCCCGGAGCCGACCCGCGGAGGGATGTTCCCGGAGGATGCTAGCGCCGGAGGCCTCGGTTCCGTTTCAGAGCCTCGAGCGGGAGATATGCGCGAAGTGGAAGCAAAAAGAGAGGGAGAGGAAAGGGCCGCAGCACGAGGCGGCAAAAAGGAGGGTGCAACACGAGGACTTCCCAAGAGGTCACCCATCTTAGTACTACTCTCGCCCAAGCACGTTTAACTTCGGAGTTCTGATGGGATCCGGTGCACTAGTGCTGGTATGATCGCACCCGTCATGTCATGCGCCGTTTTCCTACATAAGTTCTCGGACGATGCTAGCGACGGAGGCCTCGGTTCCGTTTCAGAGCGCCGAGCGGGAGATATGCGCGAAGTGGAAGCAAAAAGAGAGGGAGAGGAAAGGGCCGCAGCACGAGGCGAAAAAAAAGGGGTGCAACACGAGGACTTCCCAAGAGGTCACCCATCTTAGTACTACTCTCGCCCAAGCACGTTTAACTTCGGAGTTCTGATGGGATCCGGTGCATTAGTGCTGGTATGATCGCACCCGTCATGTCATGCGCCGTTCTCGTACATAAGGTCTCGGGCGTCGATGCGAATTTCTCGACGAATCTAACGATTTTCGCACAGACGCTCGAAACACTCATGAACGTGTTGAAAACAAAACTCCGGCGCACGTAAAGGGAGACAAAAATGTAGTAATGAAATCGGGTCGCTCTCTTCAGACTTGTCCAGCTACAAATAAAATCTCTATTAACGAATGCTTCATTCAAATGCTAAACTGAAAGATAATGGTCTTAAGATCATAAAATTATTTTTCGAGCGTGTCTGAATATTCCGTACAAACTCATTTATACTCTGTTGCATCGACTTCGGATCTCTCGTGACAATATTTTCAAAAAGCAATATATATGATGTTGCGAAATATATTACTTTTGTTCTTTACGGGGGGCTGGATCTGAAAAATTATGAGTGGTTGCGGATCGATTTGGTCGATTTTTTCATTTTGGGGGCTAAAATGAAAACAGGGCCGTAGAAATTGAGGGGATTTTCGTAATTAACCCATAATAAGAATTTTCTTTGTTATATATCTAGACAAAAATAGTAAAATTTAGAAACGGCAAGACAGACTTATATTACAGTGTTTTGCTGCGTTAAATATTGAAGAAAAGCTAAAAAAAGTCATTTCTCCGAACAAAAATCGGTATTTCCGTTGGTTATAACGAGAATTATTGAAGGAGGGGCATTCATAATCGAAATGCCCCTAAAAACGTCAGGAGTCCGGTTGCTACGTTACGAACGAAAGGGTTCTAACTGTTAATTGATTCGAGCGTCGGGGGTGGGTTTCTCCGTAGCTATCCCCGAAATATAAATGCCCGAAGCGCACACAAACATGTTAAAAACAGAGCATAAGAATTTCTCGGTGTATCCAAGACGGGAAAAGCTCGCCCGCGGCCGTCCCCATCTCATCCGCCGCGCTGTCCCGGAGCCGACCCGCGGAGGGATGTTCCCGAAGGATGCTAGCGCCGGAGGCCTCGGTTCCGTTTCAGAGCCTCGAGCGGGAGATATGCGCGAAGTGGAAGCAAAAAGAGAGGGAGAGGAAAGGGCCGCAGCACGAGGCGGCAAAAAGGAGGGTGCAACACGAGGACTTCCCAAGAGGTCACCCATCTTAGTACTACTCTCGCCCAAGCACGTTTAACTTCGGAGTTCTGATGGGATCCGGTGCACTAGTGCTGGTATGATCGCACCCGTCATGTCATGCGCCGTTTTCCTACATAAGTTCTCGGACGATGCTAGCGACGGAGGCCTCGGTTCCGTTTCAGAGCGCCGAGCGGGAGATGTGCGCGAAGTGGAAGCAAAAAGAGAGGGAGAGGAAAGGGCCGCAGCACGAGGCGAAAAAAAAGGGGTGCAACACGAGGACTTCCCAAGAGGTCACCCATCTTAGTACTACTCTCGCCCAAGCACGTTTAACTTCGGAGTTCTGATGGGATCCGGTGCATTAGTGCTGGTATGATCGCACCCGTCATGTCATGCGCCGTTCTCGTACATAAGGTCTCGGGCGTCGCTGCGAATTTCTCGACGAATCTAACGATTTTCGCACAGACGCTCGAAACACTCATGAACGTGTTGAAAACAAAACTCCGGCGCACGTAAAGGGAGACAAAAATGTAGTAATGAAATCGGGTCGCTCTCTTCAGACTTGTCCAGCTACAAATAAAATCTCTATTAACGAATGCTTCATTCAAATGCTAAACTGAAAGATAATGGTCTTAAGATCATAAAATTATTTTTCGAGCGTGTCTGAATATTCCGTACAAACTCATTTATACTCTGTTGCATCGACTTCGGATCTCTCGTGACAATATTTTCAAAAAGCAATATATATGATGTTGCGAAATATATTACTTTTGTTCTTTACGGGGGGCTGGATCTGAAAAATTATGAGTGGTTGCGGATCGATTTGGTCGATTTTTTCAGTTTGGGGGCTAAAATGAAAACAGGGCCGTAGAAATTGAGGGGATTTTCGTAATTAACCCATAATAAGAATTTTCTTTGTTATATATCTAGACAAAAATAGTAAAATTTAGAAACGGCAAGACAGACTTATATTACAGTGTTTTGCTGCGTTAAATATTGAAGAAAAGCTAAAAAAAGTCATTTCTCCGAACAAAAATCGGTATTTCCGTTAGTTATAACGAGAATTATTGAAGGAGGGGCATTCATAATCGAAATGCCCCTAAAACGTCAGGAGTCCGGTTGCTACGTTACGAACGAAAGGGTTCTAACTGTTAATTGATTCGAGCGTCGGGGGTGGGTTTCTCCGTAGCTATCCCCGAAATATAAATGCCCGAAGCGCACACAAACATGTTAAAAACAGAGCATAAGAATTTCTCGGTGTATCCAAGACGGGAAAAGCTCGCCCGCGGCCGTCCCCATCTCATCCGCCGCGCTGTCCCGGAGCCGACCCGCGGAGGGATGTTCCCGGAGGATGCTAGCGCCGGAGGCCTCGGTTCCGTTTCAGAGCCTCGAGCGGGAGATATGCGCGAAGTGGAAGCAAAAAGAGAGGGAGAGGAAAGGGCCGCAGCACGAGGCGGCAAAAAGGAGGGTGCAACACGAGGACTTCCCAAGAGGTCACCCATCTTAGTACTACTCTCGCCCAAGCACGTTTAACTTCGAAGTTCTGATGGGATCCGGTGCACTAGTGCTGGTATGATCGCACCCGTCATGTCATGCGCGGTTTTCCTACATAAGTTCTCGGACGATGCTAGCGACGGAGGCCTCGGTTCCGTTTCAGAGCGCCGAGCGGGAGATATGCGCGAAGTGGAAGCAAAAAGAGAGGGAGAGGAAAGGGCCGCAGCACGAGGCGAAAAAAAAGGGGTGCAACACGAGGACTTCCCAAGAGGTCACCCATCTTAGTACTACTCTCGCCCAAGCACGTTTAACTTCGGAGTTCTGATTGGATCCGGTGCATTAGTGCTGGTATGATCGCACCCGTAATGTCATGCGCCGTTCTCGTACATAAGGTCTCGGGCGTCGATGCGAATTTCTCGACGAATCTAACGATTTTCGCACAGACGCTCGAAACACTCATGAACGTGTTGAAAACAAAACTCCGGCGCACGTAAAGGGAGACAAAAATGTAGTAATGAAATCGGGTCGCTCTCTTCAGACTTGTCCAGCTACAAATAAAATCTCTATTAACGAATGCTTCATTCAAATGCTAAACTGAAAGATAATGGTCTTAAGATCATAAAATTATTTTTCGAGCGTGTCTGAATATTCCGTACAAACTCATTTATACTCTGTTGCATCGACTTCGGATCTCTCGTGACAATATTTTCAAAAAGCAATATATATGATGTTGCGAAATATATTACTTTTGTTCTTTACGGGGGGCTGGATCTGAAAAATTATGAGTGGTTGCGGATCGATTTGGTCGATTTTTTCAGTTTGGGGGCTAAAATGAAAACAGGGCCGTAGAAATTGAGGGGATTTTCGTAATTAACCCATAATAAGAATTTTCTTTGTTATATATCTAGACAAAAATAGTAAAATTTAGAAACGGCAAGACAGACTTATATTACAGTGTTTTGCTGCGTTAAATATTGAAGAAAAGCTAAAAAAAGTCATTTCTCCGAACAAAAATCGGTATTTCCGTTAGTTATAACGAGAATTATTGAAGGAGGGGCATTCATAATCGAAATGCCCCTAAAAACGTCAGGAGTCCGGTTGCTACGTTACGAACGAAAGGGTTCTAACTGTTAATTGATTCGAGCGTCGGGGGTGGGTTTCTCCGTAGCTATCCCCGAAATATAAATGCCCGAAGCGCACACAAACATGTTAAAAACAGAGCATAAGAATTTCTCGGTGTATCCAAGACGGGAAAAGCTCGCCCGCGGCCGTCCCCATCTCATCCGCCGCGCTGTCCCGGAGCCGACCCGCGGAGGGATGTTCCCGGAGGATGCTAGCGCCGGAGGCCTCGGTTCCGTTTCAGAGCCTCGAGCGGGAGATATGCGCGAAGTGGAAGCAAAAAGAGAGGGAGACGAAAGGGCCGCAGCACGAGGCGGCAAAAAGGAGGGTGCAACACGAGGACTTCCCAAGAGGTCACCCATCTTAGTACTACTCTCGCCCAAGCACGTTTAACTTCAGAGTTCTGATGGGATCCGGTGCACTAGTGCTGGTATGATCGCACCCGTCATGTCATGCGCCGTTTTCCTACATAAGTTCTCGGACGATGCTAGCGACGGAGGCCTCGGTTCCGTTTCAGAGCGCCGAGCGGGAGATATGCGCGAAGTGGAAGCAAAAAGAGAGGGAGAGGAAAGGGCCGCAGCACGAGGCGAAAAAAAAGGAGTGCAACACGAGGACTTCCCAAGAGGTCACCCATCTTAGTACTACTCTCGCCCAAGCACGTTTAACTTCGGAGTTCTGATGGGATCCGGTGCATTAGTGCTGGTATGATCGCACCCGTCATGTCATGCGCCGTTCTCGTACATAAGGTCTCGGGCGTCGATGCGAATTTCTCGACGAATCTAACGATTTTCGCACAGACGCTCGAAACACTCATGAACGTGTTGAAAACAAAACTCCGGCGCACGTAAAGGGAGACAAAAATGTAGTAATGAAATCGGGTCGCTCTCTTCAGACTTGTCCAGCTACAAATAAAATCTCTATTAACGAATGCTTCATTCAAATGCTAAACTGAAAGATAATGGTCTTAAGATCATAAAATTATTTTTCGAGCGTGTCTGAATATTCCGTACAAACTCATTTATACTCTGTTGCATCGACTTCGGATCTCTCGTGACAATATTTTCAAAAAGCAATATATATGATGTTGCGAAATATATTACTTTTGTTCTTTACGGGGGGCTGGATCTGAAAAATTATGAGTGGTTGCGGATCGATTTGGTCGATTTTTTCAGTTTGGGGGCTAAAATGAAAACAGGGCCGTAGAAATTGAGGGGATTTTCGTAATTAACCCATAATAAGAATTTTCTTTGTTATATATCTAGACAAAAATAGTAAAATTTAGAAACGGCAAGACAGACTTATATTACAGTGTTTTGCTGCGTTAAATATTGAAGAAAAGCTAAAAAAAAGTCATTTCTCCGAACAAAAATCGGTATTTCCGTTAGTCATAACGAGAATTATTGAAGGAGGGGCATTCATAATCGAAATGCCCCTAAAAACGTCAGGAGTCCGGTTGCTACGTTACGAACGAAAGGGTTCTAACTGTTAATTGATTCGAGCGTCGGGGGTGGGTTTCTCCGTAGCTATCCCCGAAATATAAATGCCCGAAGCGCACACAAACATGTTAAAAACAGAGCATAAGAATTTCTCGGTGTATCCAAGACGGGAAAAGCTCGCCCGCGGCCGTCCCCATCTCATCCGCCGCGCTGTCCCGGAGCCGACCCGCGGAGGGATGTTCCCGGAGGATGCTAGCGCCGGAGGCCTCGGTTCCGTTTCAGAGCCTCGAGCGGGAGATATGCGCGAAGTGGAAGCAAAAAGAGAGGGAGAGGAAAGGGCCGCAGCACGAGGCGGCAAAAAGGAGGGTGCAACACGAGGACTTCCCAAGAGGTCACCCATCTTAGTACTACTCTCGCCCAAGCACGTTTAACTTCGGAGTTCTGATGGGATCCGGTGCACTAGTGCTGGTATGATCGCACCCATCACGTCATGCGCCGTTTTCCTACATAAGTTCTCGGACGATGCTAGCGACGGAGGCCTCGGTTCCGTTTCAGAGCGCCGAGCGGGAGATATGCGCGAAGTGGAAGCAAAAAGAGAGGGAGAGGAAAGGGCCGCAGCACGAGGCGAAAAAAAAGGGGTGCAACACGAGGACTTCCCAAGAGGTCACCCATCTTAGTACTACTCTCGCCCAAGCACGTTTAACTTCGGAGTTCTGATGGGATCCGGTGCATTAGTGCTGGTATGATCGCACCCGTCATGTCATGCGCCGTTCTCGTACATAAGGTCTCGGGCGTCGATGCGAATTTCTCGACGAATCTAACGATTTTCGCACAGACACTCGAAACACTCATGAACGTGTTGAAAACAAAACTCCGGCGCACGTAAAGGGAGACAAAAAATGTAGTAATGAAATCGGGTCGCTCTCTTCAGACTTGTCCAGCTACAAATAAAATCTCTATTAACGAATGCTTCATTCAAATGCTAAACTGAAAGATAATGGTCTTAAGATCATAAAATTATTTTTCGAGCGTGTCTGAATATTCCGTACAAACTCATTTATACTCTGTTGCATCGACTTCGGATCTCTCGTGACAATATTTTCAAAAAGCAATATATATGATGTTGCGAAATATATTACTTTTGTTCTTTACGGGGGGCTGGATCTGAAAATTTATGAGTGGTTGCGGATCGATTTGGTCGATTTTTTCAGTTTGGGGGCTAAAATGAAAACAGGGCCGTAGAAATTGAGGGGATTTTCGTAATTAACCCATAATAAGAATTTTCTTTGTTATATATCTAGACAAAAATAGTAAAATTTAGAAACGGCAAGACAGACTTATATTACAGTGTTTTGCTGCGTTAAATATTGAAGAAAAGCTAAAAAAAGTCATTTCTCCGAACAAAAATCGGTATTTCCGTTAGTTATAACGAGAATTATTGAAGGAGGGGCATTCATAATCGAAATGCCCCTAAAAACGTCAGGAGTCCGGTTGCTACGTTACGAACGAAAGGGTTCTAACTGTTAATTGATTCGAGCGTCGGGGGTGGGTTTCTCCGTAGCTATCCCCGAAATATAAATGCCCGAAGCGCACACAAACATGTTAAAAACAGAGCATAAGAATTTCTCGGTGTATCCAAGACGGGAAAAGCTCGCCCGCGGCCGTCCCCATCTCATCCGCCGCGCTGTCCCGGAGCCGACCCGCGGAGGGATGTTCCCGGAGGATGCTAGCGCCGGAGGCCTCGGTTCCGTTTCAGAGCCTCGAGCGGGAGATATGCGCGAAGTGGAAGCAAAAAGAGAGGGAGAGGAAAGGGCCGCAGCACGAGGCGGCAAAAAGGAGGGTGCAACACGAGGACTTCCCAAGAGGTCACCCATCTTAGTACTACTCTCGCCCAAGCACGTTTAACTTCGGAGTTCTGATGGGATCCGGTGCACTAGTGCTGGTATGATCGCACCCGTCATGTCATGCGCCGTTTTCCTACATAAGTTCTCGGACGATGCTAGCGACGGAGGCCTCGGTTCCGTTTCAGAGCGCCGAGCGGGAGATATGCGCGAAGTGGAAGCAAAAAGAGAGGGAGAGGAAAGGGCCGCAGCACGAGGCGAAAAAAAAGGGGTGCAACACGAGGACTTCCCAAGAGGTCACCCATCTTAGTACTACTCTCGCCCAAGCACGTTTAACTTCGGAGTTCTGATGGGATCCGGTGCATTAGTGCTGGTATGATCGCACCCGTCATGTCATGCGCCGTTCTCGTACATAAGGTCTCGGGCGTCGATGCGAATTTCTCGACGAATCTAACGATTTTCGCACAGACGCTCGAAACACTCATGAACGTGTTGAAAACAAAACTCCGGCGCACGTAAAGGGAGACAAAAATGTAGTAATGAAATCGGGTCGCTCTCTTCAGACTTGTCCAGCTACAAATAAAATCTCTATTAACGAATGCTTCATTCAAATGCTAAACTGAAAGATAATGGTCTTAAGATCATAAAATTATTTTTCGAGCGTGTCTGAATATTCCGTACAAACTCATTTATACTCTGTTGCATCGACTTCGGATCTCTCGTGACAATATTTTCAAAAAGCAATATATATGATGTTGCGAAATATATTACTTTTGTTCTTTACGGGGGGCTGGATCTGAAAAATTATGAGTGGTTGCGGATCGATTTGGTCGATTTTTTCAGTTTGGGGGCTAAAATGAAAACAGGGCCGTAGAAATTGAGGGGATTTTCGTAATTAACCCATAATAAGAATTTTCTTTGTTATATATCTAGACAAAAATAGTAAAATTTAGAAACGGCAAGACATACTTATATTACAGTGTTTTGCTGCGTTAAATATTGAAGAAAAGCTAAAAAAAGTCATTTCTCCGAACAAAAATCGGTATTTCCGTTAGTTATAACGAGAATTATTGAAGGAGGGGCATTCATAATCGAAATGCCCCTAAAAACGTCAGGAGTCCGGTTGCTACGTTACGAACGAAAGGGTTCTAACTGTTAATTGATTCGAGCGTCGGGGGTGGGTTTCTCCGTAGCTATCCCCGAAATATAAATGCCCGAAGCGCACACAAACATGTTAAAAACAGAGCATAAGAATTTCTCGGTGTATCCAAGACGGGAAAAGCTCGCCCGCGGCCGTCCCCATCTCATCCGCCGCGCTGTCCCGGAGCCGACCCGCGGAGGGATGTTCCCGGAGGATGCTAGCGCCGGAGGCCTCGGTTCCGTTTCAGAGCCTCGAGCGGGAGATATGCGCGAAGTGGAAGCAAAAAGAGAGGGAGAAGAAAGGGCCGCAGCACGAGGCGGCAAAAAGGAGGGTGCAACACGAGGACTTCCCAAGAGGTCACCCATCTTAGTACTACTCTTGCCCAAGCACGTTTAACTTCGGAGTTCTGATGGGATCCGGTGCACTAGTGCTGGTATGATCGCACCCGTCATGTCATGCGCCGTTTTCCTACATAAGTTCTCGGACGATGCTAGCGCCGGAGGCCTCGGTTCCGTTTCAGAGCCTCGAGCGGGAGATATGCGCGAAGTGGAAGCAAAAAGAGAGGGAGAGGAAAGGGCCGCAGCACGAGGCGGCAAAAAGGAGGGTGCAACACAAGGACTTCCCAAGAGGTCACCCATCTTAGTACTACTCTCGCCCAAGCACGTTTAACTTCGGAGTTCTGATGGGATCCGGTGCACTAGTGCTGGTATGATCGCACCCGTCATGTCATGCGCCGTTTTCCTACATAAGTTCTCGGACGATGCTAGCGACGGAGGCCTCGGTTCCGTTTCAGAGCGCCGAGCGGGAGATATGCGCGAAGTGGAAGCAAAAAGAGAGGGAGAGGAAAGGGCCGCAGCACGAGGCGAAAAAAAAAGGGGTGCAACACGAGGACTTCCCAAGAGGTCACCCATCTTAGTACTACTCTCGCCCAAGCACGTTTAACTTCGGAGTTCTGATGGGATCCGGTGCATTAGTGCTGCTATGATCGCACCCGTCATGTCATGCGCCGTTCTCGTACATAAGGTCTCGGGCGTCGATGCGAATTTCTCGACGAATCTAACGATTTTCGCACAGACGCTCGAAACACTCATGAACGTGTTGAAAACAAAACTCCGGCGCACGTAAAGGGAGACAAAAATGTAGTAATGAAATCGGGTCGCTCTCTTCAGACTTGTCCAGCTACAAATAAAATCTCTATTAACGAATGCTTCATTCAAATGCTAAACTGAAAGATAATGGTCTTAAGATCATAAAATTATTTTTCGAGCGTGTCTGAATATTCCGTACAAACTCATTTATACTCTGTTGCATCGACTTCGGATCTCTCGTGACAATATTTTCAAAAAGCAATATATATGATGTTGCGAAATATATTACTTTTGTTCTTTACGGGGGGCTGGATCTGAAAAATTATGAGTGGTTGCGGATCGATTTGGTCGATTTTTTCAGTTTGGGGGCTAAAATGAAAACAGGGCCGTAGAAATTGAGGGGATTTTCGTAATTAACCCATAATAAGAATTTTCTTTGTTATATATCTAGACAAAAATAGTAAAATTTAGAAACGGCAAGACAGACTTATATTACAGTGTTTTGCTGCGTTAAATATTGAAGAAAAGCTAAAAAAAGTCATTCTCCGAACAAAAATCGGTATTTCCGTTAGTTATAACGAGAATTATTGAAGGAGGGGCATTCATAATCGAAATGCCCCTAAAAACGTCAGGAGTCCGGTTGCTACGTTACGAACGAAAGGGTTCTAACTGTTAATTGATTCGAGCGTCGGGGGTGGGTTTCTCCGTAGCTATCCCCGAAATATAAATGCCCGAAGCGCACACAAACATGTTAAAAACAGAGCATAAGAATTTCTCGGTGTATCCAAGACGGGAAAAGCTCGCCCGCGGCCGTCCCCATCTCATCCGCCGCGCTGTCCCGGAGCCGACCCGCGGAGGGATGTTCCCGGAGGATGCTAGCGCCGGAGGCCTCGGTTCCGTTTCAGAGCCTCGAGCGGGAGATATGCGCGAAGTGGAAGCAAAAAGAGAGGGAGAGGAAAGGGCCGCAGCACGAGGCGGCAAAAAGGAGGGTGCAACACGAGGACTTCCCAAGAGGTCACCCATCTTAGTACTACTCTCGCCCAAGCACGTTTAACTTCGTAGTTCTGATGGGATCCGGTGCACTAGTGCTGGTATGATCGCACCCGTCATGTCATGCGCCGTTTTCCTACATAAGTTCTCGGACGATGCTAGCGACGGAGGCCTCGGTTCCGTTTCAGAGCGCCGAGCGGGAGATATGCGCGAAGTGGAAGCAAAAAGAGAGGGAGAGGAAAGGGCCGCAGCACGAGGCGAAAAAAAAGGGGTGCAACACGAGGACTTCCCAAGAGGTCACCCATCTTAGTACTACTCTCGCCCAAGCACGTTTAACTTCGGAGTTCTGATGGGATCCGGTGCATTAGTGCTGCTATGATCGCACCCGTCATGTCATGCGCCGTTCTCGCACATAAGGTCTCGGGCGTCGATGCGAATTTCTCGACGAATCTAACGATTTTCGCACAGACGCTCGAAACACTCATGAACGTGTTGAAAACAAAACTCCGGCGCACGTAAAGGGAGACAAAAATGTAGTAATGAAATCGGGTCGCTCTCTTCAGACTTGTCCAGCTACAAATAAAATCTCTATTAACGAATGCTTCATTCAAATGCTAAACTGAAAGATAATGGTCTTAAGATCATAAAATTATTTTTCGAGCGTGTCTGAATATTCCGTACAAACTCATTTATACTCTGTTGCATCGACTTCGGATCTCTCGTGACAATATTTTCAAAAAGCAATATATATGATGTTGCGAAATATATTACTTTTGTTCTTTACGGGGGGCTGGATCTGAAAAATTATGAGTGGTTGCGGATCGATTTGGTCGATTTTTTCAGTTTGGGGGCTAAAATGAAAACAGGGCCGTAGAAATTGAGGGGATTTTCGTAATTAACCCATAATAAGAATTTTCTTTGTTATATATCTAGACAAAAATAGTAAAATTTAGAAACGGCAAGACAGACTTATATTACAGTGTTTTGCTGCGTTAAATATTGAAGAAAAGCTAAAAAAAGTCATTTCTCCGAACAAAAATCGGTATTTCCGTTAGTTATAACGAGAATTATTGAAGGAGGGGCATTCATAATCGAAATGCCCCTAAAAACGTCAGGAGTCCGGTTGCTACGTTACGAACGAAAGGGTTCTAACTGTTAATTGATTCGAGCGTCGGGGGTGGGTTTCTCCGTAGCTATCCCCGAAATATAAATGCCCGAAGCGCACACAAACATGTTAAAAACAGAGCATAAGAATTTCTCGGTGTATCCAAGACGGGAAAAGCTCGCCCGCGGCCGTCCCCATCTCATCCGCCGCGCTGTCCCGGAGCCGACCCGCGGAGGGATGTTCCCGGAGGATGCTAGCGCCGGAGGCCTCGGTTCCGTTTCAGAGCCTCGAGCGGGAAATATGCGCGAAGTGGAAGCAAAAAGAGAGGGAGAGGAAAGGGCCGCAGCACGAGGCGGCAAAAAGGAGGGTGCAACACGAGGACTTCCCAAGAGGTCACCCATCTTAGTACTACTCTCGCCCAAGCACGTTTAACTTCGGAGTTTTGATGGGATCCGGTGCACTAGTGCTGGTATGATCGCACCCGTCATGTCATGCGCCGTTTTCCTACATAAGTTCTCGGACGATGCTAGCGACGGAGGCCTCGGTTCCGTTTCAGAGCGCCGAGCGGGAGATATGCGCGAAGTGGAAGCAAAAAGAGAGGGAGAGGAAAGGGCCGCAGCACGAGGCGAAAAAAAAGGTGTGCAACACGAGGACTTCCCAAGAGGTCACCCATCTTAGTACTACTCTCGCCCAAGCACGTTTAACTTCGGAGTTCTGATGGGATCCGGTGCATTAGTGCTGGTATGATCGCACCCGTCATGTCATGCGCCGTTCTCCTACATAAGGTCTCGGGCGTCGATGCGAATTTCTCGACGAATCTAACGATTTTCGCACAAACGCTCGAAACACTCATGAACGTGTTGAAAACAAAACTCCGGCGCACGTAAAGGGAGACAAAAATGTAGTAATGAAATCGGGTCGCTTTCTTCAGACTTGTCCAGCTACAAATAAAATCTCTATTAACGAATGCTTCATTCAAATGCTAAACTGAAAGATAATGGTCTTAAGATCATAAAATTATTTTTCGAGCGTGTCTGAATATTCCGTACAAACTCATTTATACTCTGTTGCATCGACTTCGGATCTCTCGTGACAATATTTTCAAAAAACAATATATATGATGTTGCGAAATATATTACTTTTGTTCTTTACGGGGGGCTGAATCTGAAAAATTATGAGTGGTTGCGGATCGATTTGGTCGATTTTTTCAGTTTGGGGGCTAAAATGAAAACAGGGCCATAGAAATTGAGGGGATTTTCGTAATTAACCCATAATAAGAATTTTCTTTGTTATATATCTAGACAAAAATAGTAAAATTTAGAAACGGCAAGACATACTTATATTACAGTGTTTTGCTGCGTTAAATATTGAAGAAAAGCTAAAAAAAGTCATTTCTCCGAACAAAAATCGGTATTTCCGTTAGTTATAACGAGAATTATTGAAGGAGGGGCATTCATAATCGAAATGCCCCTAAAAACGTCAGGAGTCCGGTTGCTACGTTACGAACGAAAGGGTTCTAACTGTTAATTGATTCGAGCGTCGGGGGTGGGTTTCTCCGTAGCTATCCCCGAAATATAAATGCCCGAAGCGCACACAAACATGTTAAAAACAGAGCATAAGAATTTCTCGGTGTATCCAAGACGGGAAAAGCTCGCCCGCGGCCGTCCCCATCTCATCCGCCGCGCTGTCCCGGAGCCGACCCGCGGAGGGATGTTCCCGGAGGATGCTAGCGCCGGAGGCCTCGGTTCCGTTTCAGAGCCTCGAGCGGGAGATATGCGCGAAGTGGAAGCAAAAAGAGAGGGAGAGGAAAGGGCCGCAGCACGAGGCGGCAAAAAGGAGGGTGCAACACGAGGACTTCCCAAGAGGTCACCCATCTTAGTACTACTCTCGCCCAAGCACGTTTAACTTCGGAGTTCTGATGGGATCCGGTGCACTAGTGCTGGTATGATCGCACCCGTCATGTCATGCGCCGTTTTCCTACATAAGTTCTCGGACGATGCTAGCGCCGGAGGCCTCGGTTCCATTTCAGAGCCTCGAGCGGGAGATATGCGCGAAGTGGAAGCAAAAAGAGAGGGAGAGGAAAGGGCCGCAGCACGAGGCGGCAAAAAGGAGGGTGCAACACGAGGACTTCCCAAGAGGTCACCCATCTTAGTACTACTCTCGCCCAAGCACGTTTAACTTCGGAGTTCTGATGGGATCCGGTGCACTAGTGCTGGTATGATCGCACCCGTCATGTCATGCGCCGTTTTCCTACATAAGTTCTCGGACGATGCTAGCGACGGAGGCCTCGGTTCCGTTTCAGAGCGCCGAGCGGGAGATATGCGCGAAGTGGAAGCAAAAAGAGAGGGAGAGGAAAGGGCCGCAGCACGAGGCGAAAAAAAAGGGGTGCAACACGAGAACTTCCCAAGAGGTCACCCATCTTAGTACTACTCTCGCCCAAGCACGTTTAACTTCGGAGTTCTGATGGGATCCGGTGAATTAGTGCTGCTATGATCGCACCCGTCATGTCATGCGCCGTTCTCGTACATAAGGTCTCGGGCGTCGATGCGAATTTCTCGACGAATCTAACGATTTTCGCACATACGCTCGAAACACTCATGAACGTGTTGAAAACAAAACTCCGGCGCACGTAAAGGGAGACAAAAATGTAGTAATGAAATCGGGTCGCTCTCTTCAGACTTGTCCAGCTACAAATAAAATCTCTATTAACGAATGCTTCATTCAAATGCTAAACTGAAAGATAATGGTCTTAAGATCATAAAATTATTTTTCGAGCGTGTCTGAATATTCCGTACAAACTCATTTATACTCTGTTGCATCGACTTCGGATCTCTCGTGACAATATTTTCAAAAAGCAATATATATGATGTTGCGAAATATATTACTTTTGTTCTTTACGGGGGGCTGGATCTGAAAAATTATGTGTGGTTGCGGATCGATTTGGTCGATTTTTTCAGTTTGGGGGCTAAAATGAAAACAGGGCCGTAGAAATTGAGGGGATTTTCGTAATTAACCCATAATAAGAATTTTCTTTGTTATATATCTAGACAAAAATAGTAAAATTTAGAAACGGCAAGACAGACTTATATTACAGTGTTTTGCTGCGTTAAATATTGAAGAAAAGCTAAAAATAGTCATTTCTCCGAACAAAAATCGGTATTTCCGTTAGTTATAACGAGAATTATTGAAGGAGGGGCATTCATAATCGAAATGCCCCTAAAAACGTCAGGAGTCCGGTTGCTACGTTACGAACGAAAGGGTTCTAACTGTTAATTGATTCGAGCGTCGGGGGTGGGTTTCTCCGTAGCTATCCCCGAAATATAAATGCCCGAAGCGCACACAAACATGTTAAAAACAGAGCATAAGAATTTCTCGGTGTATCCAAGACGGGAAAAGCTCGCCCGCGGCCGTCCCCATCTCATCCGCCGCGCTGTCCTGGAGCCGACCCGCGGAGGGATGTTCCCGGAGGATGCTAGCGCCGGAGGCCTCGGTTCCGTTTCAGAGCCTCGAGCGGGAGATATGCGCGAAGTGGAAGCAAAAAGAGAGGGAGAGGAAAGGGCCGCAGCACGAGGCGGCAAAAAGGAGGGTGCAACACGAGGACTTCCCAAGAGGTCACCCATCTTAGTACTACTCTCGCCCAAGCACGTTTAACTTCGGAGTTCTGATGGGATCCGGTGCACTAGTGCTGGTATGATCGCACACGTTATGTCATGCGCCGTTTTCCTACATAAGTTCTCGGACGATGCTAGCGACGGAGGCCTCGGTTCCGTTTCAGAGCGCCGAGCGGGAGATATGCGCGAAGTGGAAGCAAAAAGAGAGGGAGAGGAAAGGGCCGCAGCACGAGGCGAAAAAAAAGGGGTGCAACACGAGGACTTCCCAAGAGGTCACCCATCTTAGAACTACTCTCGCCCAAGCACGTTTAACTTCGGAGTTCTGATGGGATCCGGTGCATTAGTGCTGGTATGATCGCACCCGTCATGTCATGCGCCGTTCTCGTACATAAGGTCTCGGGCGTCGATGCGAATTTCTCGACGAATCTAACGATTTTCGCACAGACGCTCGAAACACTCATGAACGTGTTGAAAACAAAACTCCGGCGCACGTAAAGGGAGACAAAAATGTAGTAATGAATTCGGGTCGCTCTCTTCAGACTTGTCCAGCTACAAATAAAATCTCTATTAACGAATGCTTCATTCAAATGCTAAACTGAAAGATAATGGTCTTAAGATCATAAAATTATTTTTCGAGCGTGTCTGAATATTCCGTACAAACTCATTTATACTCTGTTGCATCGACTTCGGATCTCTCGTGACAATATTTTCAAAAAGCAATATATATGATGTTGCGAAATATATTACTTTTGTTCTTTACGGGGGGCTGGATCTGAAAAATTATGAGTGGTTGCGGATCGATTTGGTCGATTTTTTCAGTTTGGGGGCTAAAATGAAAACAGGGCCGTAGAAATTGAGGGGATTTTCGTAATTAACCCATAATAAGAATTTTCTTTGTTATATATCTAGACAAAAATAGTAAAATTTAGAAACGGCAAGACAGACTTATATTACAGTGTTTTGCTGCGTTAAATATTGAAGAAAAGCTAAAAAAAGTCATTTCTCCGAACAAAAATCGGTATTTCCGTTAGTTATAACGAGAATTATTGAAGGAGGGGCATTCATAATCGAAATGCCCCTAAAAACGTCAGGAGTCCGGTTGCTACGTTACGAACGAAAGGGTTCTAACTGTTAATTGATTCGAGCGTCGGGGGTGGGTTTCTCCGTAGCTATCCCCGAAATATAAATGCCCGAAGCGCACACAAACATGTTAAAAACAGAGCATAAGAATTTCTCGGTGTATCCAAGACGGGAAAAGCTCGCCCGCGGCCGTCCCCATCTCATCCGCCGCGCTGTCCCGGAGCCGACCCGCGGAGGGATGTTCCCGGAGGATGCTAGCGCCGGAGGCCTCGGTTCCGTTTCAGAGCCTCGAGCGGGAGATATGCGCGAAGTGGAAGCAAAAAGAGAGGGAGAGGAAAGGGCTGCAGCACGAGGCGGCAAAAAGGAGGGTGCAACACGAGGACTTCCCAAGAGGTCACCCATCTTAGTACTACTCTCGCCGAAGCACGTTTAACTTCGGAGTTCTGATGGGATCCGGTGCACTAGTGCTGGTATGATCGCACCCGTCATGTCATGCGCAGTTTTCCTACATAAGTTCTCGGACGATGCTAGCGCCGGAGGCCTCGGTTCCGTTTCAGAGCCTCGAGCGGGAGATATGCGCGAAGTGGAAGCAAAAAGAGAGGGAGAGGAAAGGGCCGCAGCACGAGGCGGCAAAAAGGAGGGTGCAACACGAGGACTTCCCAAGAGGTCACCAATCTTAGTACTACTCTCGCCCAAGCACGTTTAACTTCGGAGTTCTGATGGGATCCGGTGCACTAGTGCTGGTATGATCGCACCTGTCATGTCATGCGCCGTTTTCCTACATAAGTTCTCGGACGATGCTAGCGACGGAGGCCTCGGTTCCGTTTCAGAGCGCCGAGCGGGAGATATGCGCGAAGTGGAAGCAAAAAGAGAGGGAGAGGAAAGGGCCGCAGCACGAGGCGAAAAAAAAGGGGTGCAACACGAGGACTTCCCAAGAGGTCACCCATCTTAGTACTACTCTCGCCCAAACACGTTTAACTTCGGAGTTCTGATGGGATCCGGTGCATTAGTGCTGGTTTGATCGCACCCGTCATGTCATGCGCCGTTCTCGTACATAAGGTCTCGGGCGTCGATGCGAATTTCTCGACGAATCTAACGATTTTCGCACAGACGCTCGAAACACTCATGAACGTGTTGAAAACAAAACTCCGGCGCACGTAAAGGGAGACAAAAATGTAGTAATAAAATCGGGTCGCTCTCTTCAGACTTGTCCAGCTACAAATAAAATCTCTATTAACGAATGCTTCATTCAAATGCTAAACTGAAAGATAATGGTCTTAAGATCATAAAATTATTTTTCGAGCGTGTCTGAATATTCCGTACAAACTCATTTATACTCTGTTGCATCGACTTCGGATCTCTCGTGACAATATTTTCAAAAAGCAATATATATGATGTTGCGAAATATATTACTTTTGTTCTTTACGGGGGGCTGGATCTGAAAAATTATGAGTGGTTGCGGATCGATTTGGTCGATTTTTTCAGTTTGGGGGCTAAAATGAAAACAGGGCCGTAGAAATTGAGGGGATTTTCGTAATTAACCCATAATAAGAATTTTCTTTGTTATATATCTAGACAAAAATAGTAAAATTTAGAAACGGCAAGACAGACTTATATTACAGTGTTTTGCTGCGTTAAATATTGAAGAAAAGCTAAAAAAAGTCATTTCTCCGAACAAAAATCGGTATTTCCGTTAGTTATAACGAGAATTATTGAAGGAGGGGCATTCATAATCGAAATGCCCCTAAAAACGTCAGGAGTCCGGTTGCTACGTTACGAACGAAAGGGTTCTAACTGTTAATTGATTCGAGCGTCGGGGGTGGGTTTCTCCGTAGCTATCCCCGAAATATAAATGCCCGAAGCGCACACAAACATGTTAAAAACAGAGCATAAGAATTTCTCGGTGTATCCAAGACGGGAAAAGCTCGCCCGCGGCCGTCCCCATCTCATCCGCCGCGCTGTCCCGGAGCCGACCCGCGGAGGGATGTTCCCGGAGGATGCTAGCGCCGGAGGCCTCGGTTCCGTTTCAGAGCCTCGAGCGGGAGATATGCGCGAAGTGGAAGCAAAAAGAGAGGGAGAGGAAAGGGCCGCAGCACGAGGCGGCAAAAAGGAGGGTGCAACACGAGGACTTCCCAAGAGGTCACCCATCTTAGTACTACTCTCGCCCAAGCACGTTTAACTTCGGAGTTTTGATGGGATCCGGTGCACTAGTGCTGGTATGATCGCACCCGTCATGTCATGCGCCGTTTTCCTACATAAGTTCTCGGACGATGCTAGCGCCGGAGGCCTCGGTTCCGTTTCAGAGCCTCGAGCGGGAGATATGCGCGAAGTGGAAGCAAAAAGAGAGGGAGAGGAAAGGGCCGCAGCACGAGGCGGCAAAAAGGAGGGTGCAACACGAGGACTTCCCAAGAGGTCACCAATCTTAGTACTACTCTCGCCCAAGCACGTTTAACTTCGGAGTTCTGATGGGATCCGGTGCACTAGTGCTGGTATGATCGCACCTGTTATGTCATGCGCCGTTTTCCTACATAAGTTCTCGGACGATGCTAGCGACGGAGGCCTCGGTTCCGTTTCAGAGCGCCGAGCGGGAGATATGCGCGAAGTGGAAGCAAAAAGAGAGGGAGAGGAAAGGGCCGCAGCACGAGGCGAAAAAAAAGGGGTGCAACACGAGGACTTCCCAAGAGGTCACCCATCTTAGTACTACCCTCGCCCAAACACGTTTAACTTCGGAGTTCTGATGGGATCCGGTGCATTAGTGCTGGTTTGATCGCACCCGTCATGTCATGCGCCGTTCTCGTACATAAGGTCTCGGGCGTCGATGCGAATTTCTCGACGAATCTAACGATTTTCGCACAGACGCTCGAAACACTCATGAACGTGTTGAAAACAAAACTCCGGCGCACGTAAAGGGAGACAAAAATGTAGTAATAAAATCGGGTCGCTCTCTTCAGACTTGTCCAGCTACAAATAAAATCTCTATTAACGAATGCTTCATTCAAATGCTAAACTGAAAGATAATGGTCTTAAGATCATAAAATTATTTTTCGAGCGTGTCTGAATATTCCGTACAAACTCATTTATACTCTGTTGCATCGACTTCGGATCTCTCGTGACAATATTTTCAAAAAGCAATATATATGATGTTGCGAAATATATTACTTTTGTTCTTTACGGGGGGCTGGATCTGAAAAATTATGAGTGGTTGCGGATCGATTTGGTCGATTTTTTCAGTTTGGGGGCTAAAATGAAAACAGGGCCGTAGAAATTGAGGGGATTTTCGTAATTAACCCATAATAAGAATTTTCTTTGTTATATATCTAGACAAAAATAGTAAAATTTAGAAACGGCAAGACAGACTTATATTACAGTGTTTTGCTGCGTTAAATATTGAAGAAAAGCTAAAAAAAGTCATTTCTCCGAACAAAAATCGGTATTTCCGTTAGTTATAACGAGAATTATTGAAGGAGGGGCATTCATAATCGAAATGCCCCTAAAAACGTCAGGAGTCCGGTTGCTACGTTACGAACGAAAGGGTTCTAACTGTTAATTGATTCGAGCGTCGGGGGTGGGTTTCTCCGTAGCTATCCCCGAAATATAAATGCCCGAAGCGCACACAAACATGTTAAAAACAGAGCATAAGAATTTCTCGGTGTATCCAAGACGGGAAAAGCTCGCCCGCGGCCGTCCCCATCTCATCCGCCGCGCTGTCCCGGAGCCGACCCGCGGAGGGATGTTCCCGGAGGATGCTAGCGCCGGAGGCCTCGGTTCCGTTTCAGAGCCTCGAGCGGGAGATATGCGCGAAGTGGAAGCAAAAAGAGAGGGAGAGGAAAGGGCCGCAGCACGAGGCGGCAAAAAGGAGGGTGCAACACGAGGACTTCCCAAGAGGTCACCCATCTTAGTACTACTCTCGCCCAAGCACGTTTAACTTCGAAGTTTTGATGGGATCCGGTGCACTAGTGCTGGTATGATCGCACCCGTCATGTCATGCGCCGTTTTCCTACATAAGTTCTCGGACGATGCTAGCGACGGAGGCCTCGGTTCCGTTTCAGAGCGCCGAGCGGGAGATATGCGCGAAGTGGAAGCAAAAAGAGAGGGAGAGGAAAGGGCCGCAGCACGAGGCGAAAAAAAAGGGGTGCAACACGAGGACTTCCCAAGAGGTCACCCCAAGCACGTTTAACTTCGGAGTTCTGATGGGATCCGGTGCATTAGTGCTGGTATGATCGCACCCGTCATGTCATGCGCCGTTCTCGTACATAAGGTCTCGGGCGTCGATGCGAATTTCTCGACGAATCTAACGATTTTCGCACAGACGCTCGAAACACTCATGAACGTGTTGAAAACAAAACTCCGGCGCACGTAAAGGGCGACAAAAATGTAGTAATGAAATCGGGTCGCTCTCTTCAGACTTGTCCAGCTACAAATAAAATCTCTATTAACGAATGCTTCATTCAAATGCTAAACTGAAAGATAATGGTCTGAAGAGCATAAAATTATTTTTCGAGCGTGTCTGAATATTCCGTACAAACTCATTTATACTCTGTTGCATCGACTTCGGATCTCTCGTGACAATATTTTCAAAAGCAATATATATGATGTTGCGAAATATATTACTTTTGTTCTTTACGGGGGGCTGGATCTGAAAAATTATGAGTGGTTGCGGATCGATTTGGTCGATTTTTTCAGTTTGGGGGCTAAAATGAAAACAGGGCCGTAGAAATTGAGGGGATTTTCGTAATTAACCCATAATAAGAATTTTCTTTGTTATATATCTAGACAAAAATAGTAAAATTTAGAAACGGCAAGACAGACTTATATTACAGTGTTTTGCTGCGTTAAATATTGAAGAAAAGCTAAAAAAAGTCATTTCTCCGAACAAAAATCGGTATTTCCGTTAGTTATAACGAGAATTATTGAAGGAGGGGCATTCATAATCGAAATGCCCCTAAAAACGTCAGGAGTCCGGTTGCTACGTTACGAACGAAAGGGTTCTAACTGTTAATTGATTCGAGCGTCGGGGGTGGGTTTCTCCGTAGCTATCCCCGAAATATAAATGCCCGAAGCGCACACAAACATGTTAAAAACAGAGCATAAGAATTTCTCGGTGTATCCAAGACGGGAAAAGCTCGCCCGCGGCCGTCCCCATCTCATCCGCCGCGCTGTCCCGGAGCCGACCCGCGGAGGGATGTTCCCGGAGGATGCTAGCGCCGGAGGCCTCGGTTCCGTTTCAGAGCCTCGAGCGGGAGATATGCGCGAAGTGGAAGCAAAAAGAGAGGGAGAGGAAAGGGCCGCAGCACGAGGCGGCAAAAAGGAGGGTGCAACACGAGGACTTCCCAAAAGGTCACCCATCTTAGTACTACTCTCGCCCAAGCACGTTTAACTTCGGAGTTCTGATGGGATCCGGTGCACTAGTGCTGGTATGATCGCACCCGTCATGTCATGCGCCGTTTTCCTACATAAGTTCTCGGACGATGCTAGCGCCGGAGGCCTCGGTTCCGTTTCAGAGCCTCGAGCGGGAGATATGCGCGAAGTGGAAGCAAAAAGAGAGGGAGAGGAAAGGGCCGCAGCACGAGGCGGCAAAAAGGAGGGTGCAACACGAGGACTTCCCAAGAGGTCACCAATCTTAGTACTACTCTCGCCCAAGCACGTTTAACTTCGGAGTTCTGATGGGATCCGGTGCACTAGTGCTGGTATGATCGCACCCGTCATGTCATGCGCCGTTTCCCTACATAAGTTCTCGGACGATGCTAGCGACGGAGGCCTCGGTTCCGTTTCAGAGCGCCGAGCGGGAGATATGCGCGAAGTGGAAGCAAAAAGAGAGGGAGAGGAAAGGGCCGCAGCACGAGGCGAAAAAAAAGGGGTGCAACACGAGGACTTCCCAAGAGGTCACCCCAAGCACGTTTAACTTCGGAGTTCTGATGGGATCCGGTGCATTAGTGCTGCTATGATCGCACCCGTCATGTCATGCGCCGTTCTCGTACATAAGGTCTCGGGCGTCGATGCGAATTTCTCGACGAATCTAACGATTTTTGCACAGACGCTCGAAACACTCATGAACGTGTTGAAAACAAAACTCCGGCGCACGTAAAGGGAGACAAAAATGTAGTAATGAAATCGGGTCGCTCTCTTCAGACTTGTCCAGCTACAAATAAAATCTCTATTAACGAATGCTTCATTCAAATGCTAAACTGAAAGATAATGGTCTTAAGATCATAAAATTATTTTTCGAGCGTGTCTGAATATTCCGTACAAACTCATTTATACTCTGTTGCATCGACTTCGGATCTCTCGTGACAATATTTTCAAAAAGCAATATATATGATGTTGCGAAATATATTACTTTTGTTCTTTACGGGGGGCTGGATCTGAAAAATTATGTGTGGTTGCGGATCGATTTGGTCGATTTTTTCAGTTTGGGGGCTAAAATGAAAACAGGGCCGTAGAAATTGAGGGGATTTTCGTAATTAACCCATAATAAGAATTTTCTTTGTTATATATCTAGACAAAAATAGTAAAATTTAGAAACGGCAAGACAGACTTATATTACAGTGTTTTGCTGCGTTAAATATTGAAGAAAAGCTAAAAAAAGTCATTTCTCCGAACAAAAATCGGTATTTCCGTTAGTTATAACGAGAATTATTGAAGGAGGGGCATTCATATTCGAAATGCCCCTAAAAACGTCAGGAGTCCGGTTGCTACATTACGAACGAAAGGGTTCTAACTGTTAATTGATTCGAGCGTCGGGGGTGGGTTTCTCCGTAGCTATCCCCGAAATATAAATGCCCGAAGCGCACACAAACATGTTAAAAACAGAGCATAAGAATTTCTCGGTGTATCCAAGACGGGAAAAGCTCGCCCGCGGCCGTCCCCATCTCATCCGCCGCGCTGTCCCGGTGCCGACCCGCGGAGGGATGTTCCCGGAGGATGCTAGCGCCGGAGGCCTCGGTTCCGTTTCAGAGCCTCGAGCGGGAGATATGCGCGAAGTGGAAGCAAAAAGAGAGGGAGAGGAAAGGGCCGCAGCACGAGGCGGCAAAAAGGAGGGTGCAACACGAGGACTTCCCAAGAGGTCACCAATCTTAGTACTACTCTCGCCCAAGCACGTTTAACTTCGGAGTTCTGATGGGATCCGGTGCACTAGTGCTGGTATGATCGCACCTGTTATGTCATGCGCCGTTTTCCTACATAAGTTCTCGGACGATGCTAGCGACGGAGGCCTCGGTTCCGTTTCAGAGCGCCGAGCGGGAGATATGCGCGAAGTGGAAGCAAAAAGAGAGGGAGAGGAAAGGGCCGCAGCACGAGGCGAAAAAAAAGGGGTGCAACACGAGGACTTCCCAAGAGGTCACCCATCTTAGTACTACTCTCGCCCAAACACGTTTAACTTCGGAGTTCTGATGGGATCCGGTGCATTAGTGCTGGTTTGATCGCACCCGTCATGTCATGCGCCGTTCTCGTACATAAGGTCTCGGGCGTCGATGCGAATTTCTCGACGAATCTAACGATTTTCGCACAGACGCTCGAAACACTCATGAACGTGTTGAAAACAAAACTCCGGCGCACGTAAAGGGAGACAAAAATGTAGTAATAAAATCGGGTCGCTCTCTTCAGACTTGTCCAGCTACAAATAAAATCTCTATTAACGAATGCTTCATTCAAATGCTAAACTGAAAGATAATGGTCTTAAGATCATAAAATTATTTTTCGAGCGTGTCTGAATATTCCGTACAAACTCATTTATACTCTGTTGCATCGACTTCGGATCTCTCGTGACAATATTTTCAAAAAGCAATATATATGATGTTGCGAAATATATTACTTTTGTTCTTTACGGGGGGCTGGATCTGAAAAATTATGAGTGGTTGCGGATCGATTTGGTCGATTTTTTCAGTTTGGGGGCTAAAATGAAAACAGGGCCGTAGAAATTGAGGGGATTTTCGTAATTAACCCATAATAAGAATTTTCTTTGTTATATATCTAGACAAAAATAGTAAAATTTAGAAACGGCAAGACAGACTTATATTACAGTGTTTTGCTGCGTTAAATATTGAAGAAAAGCTAAAAAAAGTCATTTCTCCGAACAAAAATCGGTATTTCCGTTAGTTATAACGAGAATTATTGAAGGAGGGGCATTCATAATCGAAATGCCCCTAAAAACGTCAGGAGTCCGGTTGCTACGTTACGAACGAAAGGGTTCTAACTGTTAATTGATTCGAGCGTCGGGGGTGGGTTTCTCCGTAGCTATCCCCGAAATATAAATGCCCGAAGCGCACACAAACATGTTAAAAACAGAGCATAAGAATTTCTCGGTGTATCCAAGACGGGAAAAGCTCGCCCGCGGCCGTCCCCATCTCATCCGCCGCGCTGTCCCGGAGCCGACCCGCGGAGGGATGTTCCCGGAGGATGCTAGCGCCGGAGGCCTCGGTTCCGTTTCAGAGCCTCGAGCGGGAGATATGCGCGAAGTGGAAGCAAAAAGAGAGGGAGAGGAAAGGGCCGCAGCACGAGGCGGCAAAAAGGAGGGTGCAACACGAGGACTTCCCAAGAGGTCACCCATCTTAGTACTACTCTCGCCCAAGCACGTTTAACTTCGAAGTTTTGATGGGATCCGGTGCACTAGTGCTGGTATGATCGCACCCGTCATGTCATGCGCCGTTTTCCTACATAAGTTCTCGGACGATGCTAGCGACGGAGGCCTCGGTTCCGTTTCAGAGCGCCGAGCGGGAGATATGCGCGAAGTGGAAGCAAAAAGAGAGGGAGAGGAAAGGGCCGCAGCACGAGGCGAAAAAAAAGGGGTGCAACACGAGGACTTCCCAAGAGGTCACCCCAAGCACGTTTAACTTCGGAGTTCTGATGGGATCCGGTGCATTAGTGCTGGTATGATCGCACCCGTCATGTCATGCGCCGTTCTCGTACATAAGGTCTCGGGCGTCGATGCGAATTTCTCGACGAATCTAACGATTTTCGCACAGACGCTCGAAACACTCATGAACGTGTTGAAAACAAAACTCCGGCGCACGTAAAGGGCGACAAAAATGTAGTAATGAAATCGGGTCGCTCTCTTCAGACTTGTCCAGCTACAAATAAAATCTCTATTAACGAATGCTTCATTCAAATGCTAAACTGAAAGATAATGGTCTGAAGAGCATAAAATTATTTTTCGAGCGTGTCTGAATATTCCGTACAAACTCATTTATACTCTGTTGCATCGACTTCGGATCTCTCGTGACAATATTTTCAAAAAGCAATATATATGATGTTGCGAAATATATTACTTTTGTTCTTTACGGGGGGCTGGATCTGAAAAATTATGAGTGGTTGCGGATCGATTTGGTCGATTTTTTCAGTTTGGGGGCTAAAATGAAAACAGGGCCGTAGAAATTGAGGGGATTTTCGTAATTAACCCATAATAAGAATTTTCTTTGTTATATATCTAGACAAAAATAGTAAAATTTAGAAACGGCAAGACAGACTTATATTACAGTGTTTTGCTGCGTTAAATATTGAAGAAAAGCTAAAAAAAGTCATTTCTCCGAACAAAAATCGGTATTTCCGTTAGTTATAACGAGAATTATTGAAGGAGGGGCATTCATAATCGAAATGCCCCTAAAAACGTCAGGAGTCCGGTTGCTACGTTACGAACGAAAGGGTTCTAACTGTTAATTGATTCGAGCGTCGGGGGTGGGTTTCTCCGTAGCTATCCCCGAAATATAAATGCCCGAAGCGCACACAAACATGTTAAAAACAGAGCATAAGAATTTCTCGGTGTATCCAAGACGGGAAAAGCTCGCCCGCGGCCGTCCCCATCTCATCCGCCGCGCTGTCCCGGAGCCGACCCGCGGAGGGATGTTCCCGGAGGATGCTAGCGCCGGAGGCCTCGGTTCCGTTTCAGAGCCTCGAGCGGGAGATATGCGCGAAGTGGAAGCAAAAAGAGAGGGAGAGGAAAGGGCCGCAGCACGAGGCGGCAAAAAGGAGGGTGCAACACGAGGACTTCCCAAAAGGTCACCCATCTTAGTACTACTCTCGCCCAAGCACGTTTAACTTCGGAGTTCTGATGGGATCCGGTGCACTAGTGCTGGTATGATCGCACCCGTCATGTCATGCGCCGTTTTCCTACATAAGTTCTCGGACGATGCTAGCGCCGGAGGCCTCGGTTCCGTTTCAGAGCCTCGAGCGGGAGATATGCGCGAAGTGGAAGCAAAAAGAGAGGGAGAGGAAAGGGCCGCAGCACGAGGCGGCAAAAAGGAGGGTGCAACACGAGGACTTCCCAAGAGGTCACCCATCTTAGTACTACTCTCGCCCAAGCACGTTTAACTTCGGAGTTCTGATGGGATCCGGTGCACTAGTGCTGGTATGATCGCACCCGTCATGTCATGCGCCGTTTCCCTACATAAGTTCTCGGACGATGCTAGCGACGGAGGCCTCGGTTCCGTTTCAGAGCGCCGAGCGGGAGATATGCGCGAAGTGGAAGCAAAAAGAGAGGGAGAGGAAAGGGCCGCAGCACGAGGCGAAAAAAAAGGGGTGCAACACGAGGACTTCCCAAGAGGTCACCCCAAGCACGTTTAACTTCGGAGTTCTGATGGGATCCGGTGCATTAGTGCTGCTATGATCGCACCCGTCATGTCATGCGCCGTTCTCGTACATAAGGTCTCGGGCGTCGATGCGAATTTCTCGACGAATCTAACGATTTTTGCACAGACGCTCGAAACACTCATGAACGTGTTGAAAACAAAACTCCGGCGCACGTAAAGGGAGACAAAAATGTAGTAATGAAATCGGGTCGCTCTCTTCAGACTTGTCCAGCTACAAATAAAATCTCTATTAACGAATGCTTCATTCAAATGCTAAACTGAAAGATAATGGTCTTAAGATCATAAAATTATTTTTCGAGCGTGTCTGAATATTCCGTACAAACTCATTTATACTCTGTTGCATCGACTTCGGATCTCTCGTGACAATATTTTCAAAAAGCAATATATATGATGTTGCGAAATATATTACTTTTGTTCTTTACGGGGGGCTGGATCTGAAAAATTATGTGTGGTTGCGGATCGATTTGGTCGATTTTTTCAGTTTGGGGGCTAAAATGAAAACAGGGCCGTAGAAATTGAGGGGATTTTCGTAATTAACCCATAATAAGAATTTTCTTTGTTATATATCTAGACAAAAATAGTAAAATTTAGAAACGGCAAGACAGACTTATATTACAGTGTTTTGCTGCGTTAAATATTGAAGAAAAGCTAAAAAAAGTCATTTCTCCGAACAAAAATCGGTATTTCCGTTAGTTATAACGAGAATTATTGAAGGAGGGGCATTCATATTCGAAATGCCCCTAAAAACGTCAGGAGTCCGGTTGCTACATTACGAACGAAAGGGTTCTAACTGTTAATTGATTCGAGCGTCGGGGGTGGGTTTCTCCGTAGCTATCCCCGAAATATAAATGCCCGAAGCGCACACAAACATGTTAAAAACAGAGCATAAGAATTTCTCGGTGTATCCAAGACGGGAAAAGCTCGCCCGCGGCCGTCCCCATCTCATCCGCCGCGCTGTCCCGGAGCCGACCCGCGGAGGGATGTTCCCGGAGGATGCTAGCGCCGGAGGCCTCGGTTCCGTTTCAGAGCCTCGAGCGGGAGATATGCGCGAAGTGGAAGCAAAAAGAGAGGGAGAGGAAAGGGCCGCAGCACGAGGCGGCAAAAAGGAGGGTGCAACACGAGGACTTCCCAAGAGGTCACCCATCTTAGTACTACTCTCGCCCAAGCATGTTTAACTTCGGAGTTCTGAAGGGATCCGGTGCACTAGTGCTGGTATGATAGCACCCGTCATGTCATGCGCCGTTTTCCTACATAAGTTCTCGGACGATGCTAGCGACGGAGGCCTCGGTTCCGTTTCAGAGCGCCGAGCGGGAGATATGCTCGAAGTGGAAGCAAAAAGAGAGGGAGAGGAAAGGGCCGCAGCACGAGGCGAAAAAAAAGGGGTGCAACACGAGGACTTCCCAAGAGGTCATCCATCTTAGTACTACTCTCGCCCAATCACGTTTAACTTCGGAGTTCTGATGGGATCCGGTGCATTAGTGCTGGTATGATCGCACCCGTCATGTCATGCGCCGTTCTCGTACATAAGGTCTTGGGCGTCGATGCGAATTTCTCGACGAATCTAACGATTTTCGCACAGACGCTCGAAACACTCATGAACGTGTTGAAAACAAAACTCCGGCGCACGTAAAGGGAGACAAAAATGTAGTAATGAAATCGGGTCGCTCTCTTCAGACTTGTCCAGCTACAAATAAAATCTCTATTAACGAATGCTTCATTCAAATGCTAAACTGAAAGATAATGGTCTTAAGATCATAAAATTATTTTTCGAGCGTGTCTGAATATTCCGTACAAACTCATTTATACTTTGTTGCATCGACTTCGGATCTCTCGTGACAATATTTTCAAAAAGCAATATATATGATGTTGCGAAATATATTACTTTTGTTCTTTACGGGGGGCTGGATCTGAAAAATTATGAGTGGTTGCGGATCGATTTGGTCGATTTTTTCAGTTTGGGGGCTAAAATGAAAACAGGGCCGTAGAAATTGAGGGGATTTTTGTAATTAACCCATAATAAGAATTTTCTTTGTTATATATCTAGACAAAAATAGTAAAATTTAGAAACGGCAAGACAGACTTATATTACAGTGTTTTGCTGCGTTAAATATTGAAGAAAAGCTAAAAAAAGTCATTTCTCCGAACAAAAATCGGTATTTCCGTTAGTTATAACGAGAATTATTGAAGGAGGGGCATTCATAATCGAAATGCCCCTAAAAACGTCAGGAGTCCGGTTGCTACGTTACGAACGAAAGGGTTCTAACTGTTAATTGATTCGAGCGTCGGGGGTGGGTTTCTCCGTAGCTATCCCCGAAATATAAATGCCCGAAGCGCACACAAACATGTTAAAAACAGAGCATAAGAATTTCTCGGTGTATCCAAGACGGGAAAAGCTCGCCCGCGGCCGTCCCCATCTCATCCGCCGCGCTGTCCCGGAGCCGACCCGCGGAGGGATGTTCCCGGAGGATGCTAGCGCCGGAGGCCTCGGTTCCGTTTCAGAGCCTCGAGCGGGAGATATGCGCGAAGTGGAAGCAAAAAGAGAGGGAGAGGAAAGGGCCGCAGCACGAGGCGGCAAAAAGGAGGGTGCAACACGAGGACTTCCCAAGAGGTCACCCATCTTAGTACTACTCTCGCCCAAGCACGTTTAACTTCGGAGTTCTGATGGGATCCGGTGCACTAGTGCTGGTATGATCGCACCCGTCATGTCATGCGCCGTTTTCCTACATAAGTTCTCGGACGATGCTAGCGACGGAGGCCTCGGTTCCGTTTCAGAGCGCCGAGCGGGAGATATGCGCGAAGTGGAAGCAAAAAGAGAGGGAGAGGAAAGGGCCGCAGCACGAGGCGGCAAAAAGGGGGGTGCAACACGAGGACTTCCCAAGAGGTCACCCATCTTAGAACTACTCTCGCCCAAGCACGTTTAACTTCGGAGTTCTGATGGGATACGGTGCATTAGTGCTGGTATGATTGCACCCGTCATGTCATGCGCCGTTCTCGTACATAAGGTCTCGGGCGTCGATGCGAATTTCTCGACGAATCTAACGATTTTCGCACAGACGCTCGAAACACTCATGAACGTGTTGAAAACAAAACTCCGGCGCACGTAAAGGGAGACAAAAATGTAGTAATGAAATCGGGTCGCTCTCTTCAGACTTGTCCAGCTACAAATAAAATCTCTATTAACGAATGCTTCATTCAAATGCTAAACTGAAAGATAATGGTCTTAAGATCATAAAATTATTTTTCGAGCGTGTCTGAATATTCCGTACAAACTCATTTATACTCTGTTGCATCGACTTCGGATCTCTCGTGACAATATTTTCAAAAAGCAATATATATGATGTTGCGAAATATATTACTTTTGTTCTTTACGGGGGGCTGGATCTGAAAAATTATGAGTGGTTGCGGATCGATTTGGTCGATTTTTTCAGTTTGGGGGCTAAAATGAAAACAGGGCCGTAGAAATTGAGGGGATTTTCGTAATTAACCCATAATAAGAATTTTCTTTGTTATATATCTAGACAAAAATAGTAAAATTTAGAAACGGCAAGACAGACTTATATTACAGTGTTTTGCTGCGTTAAATATTGAAGAAAAGCTAAAAAAAGTCATTTCTCCGAACAAAAATCGGTATTTCCGTTAGTTATAACGAGAATTATTGAAGGAGGGGCATTCATAATCGAAATGCCCCTAAAAACGTCAGGAGTCCGGTTGCTACGTTACGAACGAAAGGGTTCTAACTGTTAATTGATTCGAGCGTCGGGGGTGGGTTTCTCCGTAGCTATCCCCGAAATATAAATGCCCGAAGCGCACACAAACATGTTAAAAACAGAGCATAAGAATTTCTCGGTGTATCCAAGACGGGAAAAGCTCGCCCGCGGCCGTCCCCATCTCATCCGCCGCGCTGTCCCGGAGCCGACCCGCGGAGGGATGTTCCCGGAGGATGCTAGCGCCGGAGGCCTCGGTTCCGTTTCAGAGCCTCGAGCGGGAGATATGCGCGAAGTGGAAGCAAAAAGAGAGGGAGAGGAAAGGGCCGCAGCACGAGGCGGCAAAAAGGAGGGTGCAACACGAGGACTTCCCAAGAGGTCACCCATCTTAGTACTACTCTCGCCCAAGCACGTTTAACTTCGGAGTTCTGATGGGATCCGGTGCACTAGTGCTGGTATGATCGCACCCGTCATGTCATGCGCCGTTTTCCTACATAAGTTCTCGGACGATGCTAGCGACGGAGGCCTCGGTTCCGTTTCAGAGCGCCGAGCGGGAGATATGCGCGAAGTGGAAGCAAAAAGAGAGGGAGAGGAAAGGGCCGCAGCACGAGGCGAAAAAAAAGGGGTGCAACACGAGGACTTCCCAAGAGGTCACCCATCTTAGAACTACTCTCACCCAAGCACGTTTAACTTCGGAGTTCTGATGGGATCCGGTGCATTAGTGCTGGTATGATTGCACCCGTCATGCCATGCGCCGTTCTCGTACATAAGGTCTCGGGCGTCGATGCGAATTTCTCGACGAATCTAACGATTTTCGCACAGACGCTCGAAACACTCATGAACGTGTTGAAAACAAAACTCCGGCGCACGTAAAGGGAGACAAAAATGTAGTAATGAAATCGGGTCGCTCTCTTCAGACTTGTCCAGCTACAAATAAAATCTCTATTAACGAATGCTTCATTCAAATGCTAAACTGAAAGATAATGGTCTTAAGATCATAAAATTATTTTTCGAGCGTGTCTGAATATTCCGTACAAACTCATTTATACTCTGTTGCATCGACTTCGGATCTCTCGTGACAATATTTTCAAAAAGCAATATATATGATGTTGCGAAATATATTACTTTTGTTCTTTACGGGGGGCTGGATCTGAAAAATTATGAGTGGTTGCGGATCGATTTGGTCGATTTTTTCAGTTTGGGGGCTAAAATGAAAACAGGGCCGTAGAAATTGAGGGGATTTTCGTAATTAACCCATAATAAGAATTTTCTTTGTTATATATCTAGACAAAAATAGTAAAATTTAGAAACGGCAAGACAGACTTATATTACAGTGTTTTGCTGCGTTAAATATTGAAGAAAAGCTAAAAAAAGTCATTTCTCCGAACAAAAATCGGTATTTCCGTTAGTTATAACGAGAATTATTGAAGGAGGGGCATTCATAATCGAAATGCCCCTAAAAACGTCAGGAGTCCGGTTGCTACGTTACGAACGAAAGGGTTCTAACTGTTAATTGATTCGAGCGTCGGGGGTGGGTTTCTCCGTAGCTATCCCCGAAATATAAATGCCCGAAGCGCACACAAACATGTTAAAAACAGAGCATAAGAATTTCTCGGTGTATCCAAGACGGGAAAAGCTCGCCCGCGGCCGTCCCCATCTCATCCGCCGCGCTGTCCCGGAGCCGACCCGCGGAGGGATGTTCCCGGAGGATGCTAGCGCCGGAGGCCTCGGTTCCGTTTCAGAGCCTCGAGCGGGAGATATGCGCGAAGTGGAAGCAAAAAGAGAGGGAGAGGAAAGGGCCGCAGCACGAGGCGGCAAAAAGGAGGGTGCAACACGAGGACTTCCCAAGAGGTCACCCATCTTAGTACTACTCTCGCCCAAGCACGTTTAACTTCGGAGTTCTGATGGGATCCGGTGCACTAGTGCTGGTATGATCGCACCCGTCATGTCATGCGCCGTTTTCCTACATAAGTTCTCGGACGATGCTAGCGACGGAGGCCTCGGTTCCGTTTCAGAGCGCCGAGCGGGAGATATGCGCGAAGTGGAAGCAAAAAGAGAGGGAGAGGAAAGGGCCGCAGCACGAGGCGAAAAAAAAGGGGTGCAACACGAGGACTTCCCAAGAGGTCACCCATCTTAGAACTACTCTCACCCAAGCACGTTTAACTTCGGAGTTCTGATGGGATCCGGTGCATTAGTGCGGGTATGATTGCACCCGTCATGTCATGCGCCGTTCTCGTACATAAGGTCTCGGGCGTCGATGCGAATTTCTCGACGAATCTAACGATTTTCGCACAGACGCTCGAAACACTCATGAACGTGTTGAAAACAAAACTCCGGCGCACGTAAAGGGAGACAAAAATGTAGTAATGAAATCGGGTCGCTCTCTTCAGACTTGTCCAGCTACAAATAAAATCTCTATTAACGAATGCTTCATTCAAATGCTAAACTGAAAGATAATGGTCTTAAGATCATAAAATTATTTTTCGAGCGTGTCTGAATATTCCGTACAAACTCATTTATACTCTGTTGCATCGACTTCGGATCTCTCGTGACAATATTTTCAAAAAGCAATATATATGATGTTGCGAAATATATTACTTTTGTTCTTTACGGGGGGCTGAATCTGAAAAATTATGAGTGGTTGCGGATCGATTTGGTCGAATTTTTCAGTTTGGGGGCTAAAATGAAAACAGGGCCGTAGAAATTGAGGGGATTTTCGTAATTAACCCATAATAAGAATTTTCTTTGTTATATATCTAGACAAAAATAGTAAAATTTAGAAACGGCAAGACAGACTTATATTACAGTGTTTTGCTGCGTTAAATATTGAAGAAAAGCTAAAAAAAGTCATTTCTCCGAACAAAAATCGGTATTTCCGTTAGTTATAACGAGAATTATTGAAGGAGGGGCATTCATAATCGAAATGCCCCTAAAAACGTCAGGAGTCCGGTTGCTACGTTACGAACGAAAGGGTTCTAACTGTTAATTGATTCGAGCGTCGGGGGTGGGTTTCTCCGTAGCTATCCCCGAAATATAAATGCCCGAAGCGCACACAAACATGTTAAAAACAGAGCATAAGAATTTCTCGGTGTATCCAAGACGGGAAAAGCTCGCCCGCGGCCGTCCCCATCTCATCCGCCGCGCTGTCCCGGAGCCGACCCGCGGAGGGATGTTCCCGGAGGATGCTAGCGCCGGAGGCCTCGGTTCCGTTTCAGAGCCTCGAGCGGGAGATATGCGCGAAGTGGAAGCAAAAAGAGAGGGAGAGGAAAGGGCCGCAGCACGAGGCGGCAAAAAGGAGGGTGCAACACGAGGACTTCCCAAGAGGTCACCCATCTTAGTACTACTCTCGCCCAAGCACGTTTAACTTCGGAGTTCTGATGGGATCCGGTGCACTAGTGCTGGTATGATCGCACCCGTCATGTCATGCGCCGTTTTCCTACATAAGTTCTCGGACGATGCTAGCGACGGAGGCCTCGGTTCCGTTTCAGAGCGCCGAGCGGGAGATATGCGCGAAGTGGAAGCAAAAAGAGAGGGAGAGGAAAGGGCCGCAGCACGAGGCGAAAAAAAAGGGGTGCAACACGAGGACTTCCCAAGAGGTCACCCATCTTAGAACTACTCTCGCCCAAGCACGTTTAACTTCGGAGTTCTGATGGGATCCGGTGCATTAGTGCTGGTATGATTGCACCCGTCATGTCATGCGCCGTTCTCGTACATAAGGTCTCGGGCGTCGATGCGAATTTCTCGACGAATCTAACGATTTTCGCACAGACGCTCGAAACACTCATGAACGTGTTGAAAACAAAACTCCGGCGCACGTAAAGGGAGACAAAAATGTAGTAATGAAATCGGGTCGCTCTCTTCAGACTTGTCCAGCTACAAATAAAATCTCTATTAACGAATGCTTCATTCAAATGCTAAACTGAAAGATAATGGTCTTAAGATCATAAAATTATTTTTCGAGCGTGTCTGAATATTCCGTACAAACTCATTTATACTCTGTTGCATCGACTTCGGATCTCTCGTGACAATATTTTCAAAAAGCAATATATATGATGTTGCGAAATATATTACTTTTGTTCTTTACGGGGGGCTGGATCTGAAAAATTATGAGTGGTTGCGGATCGATTTGGTCGATTTTTTCAGTTTGGGGGCTAAAATGAAAACAGGGCCGTAGAAATTGAGGGGATTTTCGTAATTAACCCATAATAAGAATTTTCTTTGTTATATATCTAGACAAAAATAGTAAAATTTAGAAACGGCAAGACAGACTTATATTACAGTGTTTTGCTGCGTTAAATATTGAAGAAAAGCTAAAAAAAGTCATTTCTCCGAACAAAAATCGGTATTTCCGTTAGTTATAACGAGAATTATTGAAGGAGGGGCATTCATAATCGAAATGCCCCTAAAAACGTCAGGAGTCCGGTTGCTACGTTACGAACGAAAGGGTTCTAACTGTTAATTGATTCGAGCGTCGGGGGTGGGTTTCTCCGTAGCTATCCCCGAAATATAAATGCCCGAAGCGCACACAAACATGTTAAAAACAGAGCATAAGAATTTCTCGGTGTATCCAAGACGGGAAAAGCTCGCCCGCGGCCGTCCCCATCTCATCCGCCGCGCTGTCCCGGAGCCGACCCGCGGAGGGATGTTCCCGGAGGATGCTAGCGCCGGAGGCCTCGGTTCCGTTTCAGAGCCTCGAGCGGGAGATATGCGCGAAGTGGAAGCAAAAAGAGAGGGAGAGGAAAGGGCCGCAGCACGAGGCGGCAAAAAGGAGGGTGCAACACGAGGACTTCCCAAGAGGTCACCCATCTTAGTACTACTCTCGCCCAAGCACGTTTAACTTCGGAGTTTTGATGGGATCCGGTGCACTAGTGCTGGTATGATCGTACCCGTCATGTCATGCGCCGTTTTCCTACATAAGTTCTCGGACGATGCTAGCGACGGAGGCCTCGGTTCCGTTTCAGAGCGCCGAGCGGGAGATATGCGCGAAGTGGAAGCAAAAAGAGAGGGAGAGGAAAGGGCCGCAGCACGAGGCGAAAAAAAAGGGGTGCAACACGAGGACTTCCCAAGAGGTCACCCATCTTAGTACTACTCTCGCCCAAGCACGTTTAACTTCGGAGTTCTGATGGGATCCGATGCATTAGTGCTGGTATGATCGCACCCGTCATGTCATGCGCCGTTCTCGTACATAAGGTCTCGGGCGTCGATGCGAATTTCTCGACGAATCTAACGATTTTCGCACAGACGCTCGAAACACTCATGAACGTGTTGAAAACAAAACTCCGGCGCACGTAAAGGGAGACAAAAATGTAGTAATGAAATCGGGTCGCTCTCTTCAGACTTGTCCAGCTACAAATAAAATCTCTATTAACGAATGCTTCATTCAAATGCTAAACTGAAAGATAATGGTCTTAAGATCATAAAATTATTTTTCGAGCGTGTCTGAATATTCCGTACAAACTCATTTATACTCTGTTGCATCGACTTCGGATCTCTCGTGACAATATTTTCAAAAAGCAATATATATGATGTTGCGAAATATATTACTTTTGTTCTTTACGGGGGGCTGAATCTGAAAAATTATGAGTGGTTGCGGATCGATTTGGTCGATTTTTTCAGTTTGGGGGCTAAAATGAAAACAGGGCCGTAGAAATTGAGGGGATTTTCGTAATTAACCCATAATAAGAATTTTCTTTGTTATATATCTAGACAAAAATAGTAAAATTTAGAAACGGCAAGACAGACTTATATTACAGTGTTTTGCTGCGTTAAATATTGAAGAAAAGCTAAAAAAAGTCATTTCTCCGAACAAAAATCGGTATTTCCGTTAGTTATAACGAGAATTATTGAAGGAGGGGCATTCATAATCGAAATGCCCCTAAAAACGTCAGGAGTCCGGTTGCTACGTTACGAACGAAAGGGTTCTAACTGTTAATTGATTCGAGCGTCGGGGGTGGGTTTCTCCGTAGCTATCCCCGAAATATAAATGCCCGAAGCGCACACAAACATGTTAAAAACAGAGCATAAGAATTTCTCGGTGTATCCAAGACGGGAAAAGCTCGCCCGCGGCCGTCCCCATCTCATCCGCCGCGCTGTCCCGGAGCCGACCCGCGGAGGGATGTTCCCGGAGGATGCTAGCGCCGGAGGCCTCGGTTCCGTTTCAGAGCCTCGAGCGGGAGATATGCGCGAAGTGGAAGCAAAAAGAGAGGGAGAGGAAAGGGCCGCAGCACGAGGCGGCAAAAAGGAGGGTGCAACACGAGGACTTCCCAAGAGGTCACCCATCTTAGTACTACTCTCGCCCAAGCACGTTTAACTTCGGAGTTCTGATGGGATCCTGGGATCCGGTGCACTAGTGCTGGTATGATCGCACCCGTCATGTCATGCGCCGTTTTCCTACATAAGTTCTCGGACGATGCTAGCGACGGAGGCCTCGGTTCCGTTTCAGAGCGCCGAGCGGGAGATATGCGCGAAGTGGAAGCAAAAAGAGAGGGAGAGGAAAGGGCCGCAGCACGAGGCGAAAAAAAAGGGGTGCAACACGAGGACTTCCCAAGAGGTCACCCATCTTAGAACTACTCTCGCCCAAGCACGTTTAACTTCGGAGTTCTGATGGGATCCGGTGCATTAGTGCTGGTATGATTGCACCCGTCATGTCATGCGCCGTTCTCGTACATAAGGTCTCGGGCGTCGATGCGAATTTCTCGACGAATCTAACGATTTTCGCACAGACGCTCGAAACACTCATGAACGTGTTGAAAACAAAACTCCGGCGCACGTAAAGGGAGACAAAAATGTAGTAATGAAATCGGGTCGCTCTCTTCAGACTTGTCCAGCTACAAATAAAATCTCTATTAACGAATGCTTCATTCAAATGCTAAACTGAAAGATAATGGTCTTAAGATCATAAAATTATTTTTCGAGCGTGTCTGAATATTCCGTACAAACTCATTTATACTCTGTTGCATCGACTTCGGATCTCTCGTGACAATATTTTCAAAAAGCAATATATATGATGTTGCGAAATATATTACTTTTGTTCTTTACGGGGGGCTGGATCTGAAAAATTATGAGTGGTTGCGGATCGATTTGGTCGATTTTTTCAGTTTGGGGGCTAAAATGAAAACAGGGCCGTAGAAATTGAGGGGATTTTCGTAATTAACCCATAATAAGAATTTTCTTTGTTATATATCTAGACAAAAATAGTAAAATTTAGAAACGGCAAGACAGACTTATATTACAGTGTTTTGCTGCGTTAAATATTGAAGAAAAGCTAAAAAAAGTCATTTCTCCGAACAAAAATCGGTATTTCCGTTAGTTATAACGAGAATTATTGAAGGAGGGGCATTCATAATCGAAATGCCCCTAAAAACGTCAGGAGTCCGGTTGCTACGTTACGAACGAAAGGGTTCTAACTGTTAATTGATTCGAGCGTCGGGGGTGGGTTTCTCCGTAGCTATCCCCGAAATATAAATGCCCGAAGCGCACACAAACATGTTAAAAACAGAGCATAAGAATTTCTCGGTGTATCCAAGACGGGAAAAGCTCGCCCGCGGCCGTCCCCATCTCATCCGCCGCGCTGTCCCGGAGCCGACCCGCGGAGGGATGTTCCCGGAGGATGCTAGCGCCGGAGGCCTCGGTTCCGTTTCAGAGCCTCGAGCGGGAGATATGCGCGAAGTGGAAGCAAAAAGAGAGGGAGAGGAAAGGGCCGCAGCACGAGGCGGCAAAAAGGAGGGTGCAACACGAGGACTTCCCAAGAGGTCACCCATCTTAGTACTACTCTCGCCCAAGCACGTTTAACTTCGGAGTTCTGATGGGATCCGGTGCACTAGTGCTGGTATGATCGCACCCGTCATGTCATGCGCCGTTTTCCTACATAAGTTCTCGGACGATGCTAGCGACGGAGGCCTCGGTTCCGTTTCAGAGCGCCGAGCGGGAGATATGCGCGAAGTGGAAGCAAAAAGAGAGGGAGAGGAAAGGGCCGCAGCACGAGGCGAAAAAAAAGGGGTGCAACACGAGGACTTCCCAAGAGGTCACCCATCTTAAAACTACTCTCGCCCAAGCACGTTTAACTTCGGAGTTCTGATGGGATCCGGTGCATTAGTGCTGGTATGATCGCACCCGTCATGTCATGCGCCGTTCTCGTACATAAGGTCTCGGGCGTCGATGCGAATTTCTCGACGAATCTAACGATTTTCGCACAAACGCTCGAAACACTCATGAACGTGTTGAAAACAAAACTCCGGCGCACGTAAAGGGAGACAAAAATGTAGTAATGAAATCGGGTCGCTCTCTTCAGACTTGTCCAGCTACAAATAAAATCTCTATTAACGAATGCTTCATTCAAATGCTAAACTGAAAGATAATGGTCTTAAGATCATAAAATTATTTTTCGAGCGTGTCTGAATATTCCGTACAAACTCATTTATACTCTGTTGCATCGACTTCGGATCTCTCGTGACAATATTTTCAAAAAGCAATATATATGATGTTGCGAAATATATTACTTTTGTTCTTTACGGGGGGCTGAATCTGAAAAATTATGAGTGGTTGCGGATCGATTTGGTCGATTTTTTCAGTTTGGGGGCTAAAATGAAAACAGGGCCGTAGAAATTGAGGGGATTTTCGTAATTAACCCATAATAAGAATTTTCTTTGTTATATATCTAGACAAAAATAGTAAAATTTAGAAACGGCAAGACAGACTTATATTACAGTGTTTTGCTGCGTTAAATATTGAAGAAAAGCTAAAAAAAGTCATTTCTCCGAACAAAAATCGGTATTTCCGTTAGTTATAACGAGAATTATTGAAGGAGGGGCATTCATAATCGAAATGCCCCTAAAAACGTCAGGAGTCCGGTTGCTACGTTACGAACGAAAGGGTTCTAACTGTTAATTGATTCGAGCGTCGGGGGTGGGTTTCTCCGTAGCTATCCCCGAAATATAAATGCCCGAAGCGCACACAAACATGTTAAAAACAGAGCATAAGAATTTCTCGGTGTATCCAAGACGGGAAAAGCTCGCCCGCGGCCGTCCCCATCTCATCCGCCGCGCTGTCCCGGAGCCGACCCGCGGAGGGATGTTCCCGGAGGATGCTAGCGCCGGAGGCCTCGGTTCCGTTTCAGAGCCTCGAGCGGGAGATATGCGCGAAGTGGAAGCAAAAAGAGAGGGAGAGGAAAGGGCCGCAGCACGAGGCGGCAAAAAGGAGGGTGCAACACGAGGACTTCCCAAGAGGTCACCCATCTTAGTACTACTCTCGCCCAAGCACGTTTAACTTCGGAGTTCTGATGGGATCCGGTGCACTAGTGCTGGTATGATCGCACCCGTCATGTCATGCGCCGTTTTCCTACATAAGTTCTCGGACGATGCTAGCGACGGAGGCCTCGGTTCCGTTTCAGAGCGCCGAGCGGGAGATATGCGCGAAGTGGAAGCAAAAAGAGAGGGAGAGGAAAGGGCCGCAGCACGAGGCGAAAAAAAAGGGGTGCAACACGAGGACTTCCCAAGAGGTCACCCATCTTAGAACTACTCTCGCCCAAGCACGTTTAACTTCGGAGTTCTGATGGGATCCGGTGCATTAGTGCTGGTATGATTGCACCCGTCATGTCATGCGCCGTTCTCGTACATAAGGTCTCGGGCGTCGATGCGAATTTCTCGACGAATCTAACGATTTTCGCACAGACGCTCGAAACACTCATGAACGTGTTGAAAACAAAACTCCGGCGCACGTAAAGGGAGACAAAAATGTAGTAATGAAATCGGGTCGCTCTCTTCAGACTTGTCCAGCTACAAATAAAATCTCTATTAACGAATGCTTCATTCAAATGCTAAACTGAAAGATAATGGTCTTAAGATCATAAAATTATTTTTCGAGCGTGTCTGAATATTCCGTACAAACTCATTTATACTCTGTTGCATCGACTTCGGATCTCTCGTGACAATATTTTCAAAAAGCAATATATATGATGTTGCGAAATATATTACTTTTGTTCTTTACGGGGGGCTGGATCTGAAAAATTATGAGTGGTTGCGGATCGATTTGGTCGATTTTTTCAGTTTGGGGGCTAAAATGAAAACAGGGCCGTAGAAATTGAGGGGATTTTCGTAATTAACCCATAATAAGAATTTTCTTTGTTATATATCTAGACAAAAATAGTAAAATTTAGAAACGGCAAGACAGACTTATATTACAGTGTTTTGCTGCGTTAAATATTGAAGAAAAGCTAAAAAAAGTCATTTCTCCGAACAAAAATCGGTATTTCCGTTAGTTATAACGAGAATTATTGAAGGAGGGGCATTCATAATCGAAATGCCCCTAAAAACGTCAGGAGTCCGGTTGCTACGTTACGAACGAAAGGGTTCTAACTGTTAATTGATTCGAGCGTCGGGGGTGGGTTTCTCCGTAGCTATCCCCGAAATATAAATGCCCGAAGCGCACACAAACATGTTAAAAACAGAGCATAAGAATTTCTCGGTGTATCCAAGACGGGAAAAGCTCGCCCGCGGCCGTCCCCATCTCATCCGCCGCGCTGTCCCGGAGCCGACCCGCGGAGGGATGTTCCCGGAGGATGCTAGCGCCGGAGGCCTCGGTTCCGTTTCAGAGCCTCGAGCGGGAGATATGCGCGAAGTGGAAGCAAAAAGAGAGGGAGAGGAAAGGGCCGCAGCACGAGGCGGCAAAAAGGAGGGTGCAACACGAGGACTTCCCAAGAGGTCACCCATCTTAGTACTACTCTCGGCCCAAGCACGTTTAACTTCGGAGTTCTGATGGGATCCGGTGCACTAGTGCTGGTATGATCGCACCCGTCATGTCATGCGCCGTTTTCCTACATAAGTTCTCGGACGATGCTAGCGACGGAGGCCTCGGTTCCGTTTCAGAGCGCCGAGCGGGAGATATGCGCGAAGTGGAAGCAAAAAGAGAGGGAGAGGAAAGGGCCGCAGCACGAGGCGAAAAAAAAGGGGTGCAACACGAGGACTTCCCAAGAGGTCACCCATCTTAAAACTACTCTCGCCCAAGCACGTTTAACTTCGGAGTTCTGATGGGATCCGGTGCATTAGTGCTGGTATGATCGCACCCGTCATGTCATGCGCCGTTCTCGTACATAAGGTCTCGGGCGTCGATGCGAATTTCTCGACGAATCTAACGATTTTCGCACAAACGCTCGAAACACTCATGAACGTGTTGAAAACAAAACTCCGGCGCACGTAAAGGGAGACAAAAATGTAGTAATGAAATCGGGTCGCTCTCTTCAGACTTGTCCAGCTACAAATAAAATCTCTATTAACGAATGCTTCATTCAAATGCTAAACTGAAAGATAATGGTCTTAAGATCATAAAATTATTTTTCGAGCGTGTCTGAATATTCCGTACAAACTCATTTATACTCTGTTGCATCGACTTCGGATCTCTCGTGACAATATTTTCAAAAAGCAAATATATATGATGTTGCGAAATATATTACTTTTGTTCTTTACGGGGGGCTGAATCTGAAAAATTATGAGTGGTTGCGGATCGATTTGGTCGATTTTTTCAGTTTGGGGGCTAAAATGAAAACAGGGCCGTAGAAATTGAGGGGATTTTCGTAATTAACCCATAATAAGAATTTTCTTTGTTATATATCTAGACAAAAATAGTAAAATTTAGAAACGGCAAGACAGACTTATATTACAGTGTTTTGCTGCGTTAAATATTGAAGAAAAGCTAAAAAAAGTCATTTCTCCGAACAAAAATCGGTATTTCCGTTAGTTATAACGAGAATTATTGAAGGAGGGGCATTCATAATCGAAATGCCCCTAAAAACGTCAGGAGTCCGGTTGCTACGTTACGAACGAAAGGGTTCTAACTGTTAATTGATTCGAGCGTCGGGGGTGGGTTTCTCCGTAGCTATCCCCGAAATATAAATGCCCGAAGCGCACACAAACATGTTAAAAACAGAGCATAAGAATTTCTCGGTGTATCCAAGACGGGAAAAGCTCGCCCGCGGCCGTCCCCATCTCATCCGCCGCGCTGTCCCGGAGCCGACCCGCGGAGGGATGTTCCCGGAGGATGCTAGCGCCGGAGGCCTCGGTTCCGTTTCAGAGCCTCGAGCGGGAGATATGCGCGAAGTGGAAGCAAAAAGAGAGGGAGAGGAAAGGGCCGCAGCACGAGGCGGCAAAAAGGAGGGTGCAACACGAGGACTTCCCAAGAGGTCACCCATCTTAGTACTACTCTCGCCCAAGCACGTTTAACTTCGGAGTTCTGATGGGATCCGGTGCACTAGTGCTGGTATGATCGCACCCGTCATGTCATGCGCCGTTTTCCTACATAAGTTCTCGGACGATGCTAGCGACGGAGGCCTCGGTTCCGTTTCAGAGCGCCGAGCGGGAGATATGCGCGAAGTGGAAGCAAAAAGAGAGGGAGAGGAAAGGGCCGCAGCACGAGGCGAAAAAAAAGGGGTGCAACACGAGGACTTCCCAAGAGGTCACCCATCTTAGAACTACTCTCGCCCAAGCACGTTTAACTCGGAGTTCTGATGGGATCCGGTGCATTAGTGCTGGTATGATCGCACCCGTCATGTCATGCGCCGTTCTCGTACATAAGGTCTCGGGCGTCGATGCGAATTTCTCGACGAATCTAACGATTTTCGCACAGACGCTCGAAACACTCATGAACGTGTTGAAAACAAAACTCCGGCGCACGTAAAGGGAGACAAAAATGTAGTAATGAAATCGGGTCGCTCTCTTCAGACTTGTCCAGCTACAAATAAAATCTCTATTAACGAATGCTTCATTCAAATGCTAAACTGAAAGATAATGGTCTTAAGATCATAAAATTATTTTTCGAGCGTGTCTGAATATTCCGTACAAACTCATTTATACTCTGTTGCATCGACTTCGGATCTCTCGTGACAATATTTTCAAAAAGCAATATATATGATGTTGCGAAATATATTACTTTTGTTCTTTACGGGGGGCTGGATCTGAAAAATTATGAGTGGTTGCGGATCGATTTGGTCGATTTTTTCAGTTTGGGGGCTAAAATGAAAACAGGGCCGTAGAAATTGAGGGGATTTTCGTAATTAACCCATAATAAGAATTTTCTTTGTTATATATCTAGACAAAAATAGTAAAATTTAGAAACGGCAAGACAGACTTATATTACAGTGTTTTGCTGCGTTAAATATTGAAGAAAAGCTAAAAAAAGTCATTTCTCCGAACAAAAATCGGTATTTCCGTTAGTTATAACGAGAATTATTGAAGGAGGGGCATTCATAATCGAAATGCCCCTAAAAACGTCAGGAGTCCGGTTGCTACGTTACGAACGAAAGGGTTCTAACTGTTAATTGATTCGAGCGTCGGGGGTGGGTTTCTCCGTAGCTATCCCCGAAATATAAATGCCCGAAGCGCACACAAACATGTTAAAAACAGAGCATAAGAATTTCTCGGTGTATCCAAGACGGGAAAAGCTCGCCCGCGGCCGTCCCCATCTCATCCGCCGCGCTGTCCCGGAGCCGACCCGCGGAGGGATGTTCCCGGAGGATGCTAGCGCCGGAGGCCTCGGTTCCGTTTCAGAGCCTCGAGCGGGAGATATGCGCGAAGTGGAAGCAAAAAGAGAGGGAGAGGAAAGGGCCGCAGCACGAGGCGGCAAAAAGGAGGGTGCAACACGAGGACTTCCCAAGAGGTCACCCATCTTAGTACTACTCTCGCCCAAGCACGTTTAACTTCGGAGTTCTGATGGGATCCGGTGCACTAGTGCTGGTATGATCGCACCCGTCATGTCATGCGCCGTTTTCCTACATAAGTTCTCGGACGATGCTAGCGACGGAGGCCTCGGTTCCGTTTCAGAGCGCCGAGCGGGAGATATGCGCGAAGTGGAAGCAAAAAGAGAGGGAGAGGAAAGGGCCGCAGCACGAGGCGAAAAAAAAGGGGTGCAACACGAGGACTTCCCAAGAGGTCACCCATCTTAAAACTACTCTCGCCCAAGCACGTTTAACTTCGGAGTTCTGATGGGATCCGGTGCATTAGTGCTGGTATGATCGCACCCGTCATGTCATGCGCCGTTCTCGTACATAAGGTCTCGGGCGTCGATGCGAATTTCTCGACGAATCTAACGATTTTCGTACAGACGCTCGAAACACTCATGAACGTGTTGAAAACAAAACTCCGGCGCACGTAAAGGGAGACAAAAATGTAGTAATGAAATCGGGTCGCTCTCTTCAGACTTGTCCAGCTACAAATAAAATCTCTATTAACGAATGCTTCATTCAAATGCTAAACTGAAAGATAATGGTCTTAAGATCATAAAATTATTTTTCGAGCGTGTCTGAATATTCCGTACAAACTCATTTATACTCTGTTGCATCGACTTCGGATCTCTCGTGACAATATTTTCAAAAAGCAATATATATGATGTTGCGAAATATATTACTTTTGTTCTTTACGGGGGGCTGGATCTGAAAAATTATGAGTGGTTGCGGATCGATTTGGTCGATTTTTTCAGTTTGGGGGCTAAAATGAAAACAGGGCCGTAGAAATTGAGGGGATTTTCGTAATTAACCCATAATAAGAATTTTCTTTGTTATATATCTAGACAAAAATAGTAAAATTTAGAAACGGCAAGACAGACTTATATTACAGTGTTTTGCTGCGTTAAATATTGAAGAAAAGCTAAAAAAAGTCATTTCTCCGAACAAAAATCGGTATTTCCGTTAGTTATAACGAGAATTATTGAAGGAGGGGCATTCATAATCGAAATGCCCCTAAAAACGTCAGGAGTCCGGTTGCTACGTTACGAACGAAAGGGTTCTAACTGTTAATTGATTCGAGCGTCGGGGGTGGGTTTCTCCGTAGCTATCCCCGAAATATAAATGCCCGAAGCGCACACAAACATGTTAAAAACAGAGCATAAGAATTTCTCGGTGTATCCAAGACGGGAAAAGCTCGCCCGCGGCCGTCCCCATCTCATCCGCCGCGCTGTCCCGGAGCCGACCCGCGGAGGGATGTTCCCGGAGGATGCTAGCGCCGGAGGCCTCGGTTCCGTTTCAGAGCCTCGAGCGGGAGATATGCGCGAAGTGGAAGCAAAAAGAGAGGGAGAGGAAAGGGCCGCAGCACGAGGCGGCAAAAAGGAGGGTGCAACACGAGGACTTCCCAAGAGGTCACCCATCTTAGTACTACTCTCGCCCAAGCACGTTTAACTTCGGAGTTCTGATGGGATCCGGTGCACTAGTGCTGGTATGATCGCACCCGTCATGTCATGCGCCGTTTTCCTACATAAGTTCTCGGACGATGCTAGCGACGGAGGCCTCGGTTCCGTTTCAGAGCGCCGAGCGGGAGATATGCGCGAAGTGGAAGCAAAAAGAGAGGGAGAGGAAAGGGCCGCAGCACGAGGCGAAAAAAAAGGGGTGCAACACGAGGACTTCCCAAGAGGTCACCCATCTTAAAACTACTCTCGCCCAAGCACGTTTAACTTCGGAGTTCTGATGGGATCCGGTGCATTAGTGCTGGTATGATCGCACCCGTCATGTCATGCGCCGTTCTCGTACATAAGGTCTCGGGCGTCGATGCGAATTTCTCGACGAATCTAACGATTTTCGCACAAACGCTCGAAACACTCATGAACGTGTTGAAAACAAAACTCCGGCGCACGTAAAGGGAGACAAAAATGTAGTAATGAAATCGGGTCGCTTTCTTCAGACTTGTCCAGCTACAAATAAAATCTCTATTAACGAATGCTTCATTCAAATGCTAAACTGAAAGATAATGGTCTTAAGATCATAAAATTATTTTTCGAGCGTGTCTGAATATTCCGTACAAACTCATTTATACTCTGTTGCATCGACTTCGGATCTCTCGTGACAATATTTTCAAAAAGCAATATATATGATGTTGCGAAATATATTACTTTTGTTCTTTACGGGGGGCTGAATCTGAAAAATTATGAGTGGTTGCGGATCGATTTGGTCGATTTTTTCAGTTTGGGGGCTAAAATGAAAACAGGGCCGTAGAAATTGAGGGGATTTTCGTAATTAACCCATAATAAGAATTTTCTTTGTTATATATCTAGACAAAAATAGTAAAATTTAGAAACGGCAAGACAGACTTATATTACAGTGTTTTGCTGCGTTAAATATTGAAGAAAAGCTAAAAAAAGTCATTTCTCCGAACAAAAATCGGTATTTCCGTTAGTTATAACGAGAATTATTGAAGGAGGGGCATTCATAATCGAAATGCCCCTAAAAACGTCAGGAGTCCGGTTGCTACGTTACGAACGAAAGGGTTCTAACTGTTAATTGATTCGAGCGTCGGGGGTGGGTTTCTCCGTAGCTATCCCCGAAATATAAATGCCCGAAGCGCACACAAACATGTTAAAAACAGAGCATAAGAATTTCTCGGTGTATCCAAGACGGGAAAAGCTCGCCCGCGGCCGTCCCCATCTCATCCGCCGCGCTGTCCCGGAGCCGACCCGCGGAGGGATGTTCCCGGAGGATGCTAGCGCCGGAGGCCTCGGTTCCGTTTCAGAGCCTCGAGCGGGAGATATGCGCGAAGTGGAAGCAAAAAGAGAGGGAGAGGAAAGGGCCGCAGCACGAGGCGGCAAAAAGGAGGGTGCAACACGAGGACTTCCCAAGAGGTCACCCATCTTAGTACTACTCTCGCCCAAGCACGTTTAACTTCGGAGTTCTGATGGGATCCGGTGCACTAGTGCTGGTATGATCGCACCCGTCATGTCATGCGCCGTTTTCCTACATAAGTTCTCGGACGATGCTAGCGACGGAGGCCTCGGTTCCGTTTCAGAGCGCCGAGCGGGAGATATGCGCGAAGTGGAAGCAAAAAGAGAGGGAGAGGAAAGGGCCGCAGCACGAGGCGAAAAAAAAGGGGTGCAACACGAGGACTTCCCAAGAGGTCACCCATCTTAGAACTACTCTCGCCCAAGCACGTTTAACTTCGGAGTTCTGATGGGATCCGGTGCATTAGTGCTGGTATGATTGCACCCGTCATGTCATGCGCCGTTCTCGTACATAAGGTCTCGGGCGTCGATGCGAATTTCTCGACGAATCTAACGATTTTCGTACAGACGCTCGAAACACTCATGAACGTGTTGAAAACAAAACTCCGGCGCACGTAAAGGGAGACAAAAATGTAGTAATGAAATCGGGTCGCTCTCTTCAGACTTGTCCAGCTACAAATAAAATCTCTATTAACGAATGCTTCATTCAAATGCTAAACTGAAAGATAATGGTCTTAAGATCATAAAATTATTTTTCGAGCGTGTCTGAATATTCCGTACAAACTCATTTATACTCTGTTGCATCGACTTCGGATCTCTCGTGACAATATTTTCAAAAAGCAATATATATGATGTTGCGAAATATATTACTTTTGTTCTTTACGGGGGGCTGGATCTGAAAAATTATGAGTGGTTGCGGATCGATTTGGTCGATTTTTTCAGTTTGGGGGCTAAAATGAAAACAGGGCCGTAGAAATTGAGGGGATTTTCGTAATTAACCCATAATAAGAATTTTCTTTGTTATATATCTAGACAAAAATAGTAAAATTTAGAAACGGCAAGACAGACTTATATTACAGTGTTTTGCTGCGTTAAATATTGAAGAAAAGCTAAAAAAAGTCATTTCTCCGAACAAAAATCGGTATTTCCGTTAGTTATAACGAGAATTATTGAAGGAGGGGCATTCATAATCGAAATGCCCCTAAAAACGTCAGGAGTCCGGTTGCTACGTTACGAACGAAAGGGTTCTAACTGTTAATTGATTCGAGCGTCGGGGGTGGGTTTCTCCGTAGCTATCCCCGAAATATAAATGCCCGAAGCGCACACAAACATGTTAAAAACAGAGCATAAGAATTTCTCGGTGTATCCAAGACGGGAAAAGCTCGCCCGCGGCCGTCCCCATCTCATCCGCCGCGCTGTCCCGGAGCCGACCCGCGGAGGGATGTTCCCGGAGGATGCTAGCGCCGGAGGCCTCGGTTCCGTTTCAGAGCCTCGAGCGGGAGATATGCGCGAAGTGGAAGCAAAAAGAGAGGGAGAGGAAAGGGCCGCAGCACGAGGCGGCAAAAAGGAGGGTGCAACACGAGGACTTCCCAAGAGGTCACCCATCTTAGTACTACTCTCGCCCAAGCACGTTTAACTTCGGAGTTTTGATGGGATCCGGTGCACTAGTGCTGGTATGATCGCACCCGTCATGTCATGCGCCGTTTTCCTACATAAGTTCTCGGACGATGCTAGCGACGGAGGCCTCGGTTCCGTTTCAGAGCGCCGAGCGGGAGATATGCGCGAAGTGGAAGCAAAAAGAGAGGGAGAGGAAAGGGCCGCAGCACGAGGCGAAAAAAAAGGGGTGCAACACGAGGACTTCCCAAGAGGTCACCCATCTTAGTACTACTCTCGCCCAAGCACGTTTAACTTCGGAGTTCTGATAGGATCCGGTGCATTAGTGCTGGTATGATCGCACCCGTTATGTCATGCGCCGTTCTCGTACATAAGGTCTCGGGCGTCGATGCGAATTTCTCGACGAATCTAACGATTTTCGCACAAACGCTCGAAACACTCATGAACGTGTTGAAAACAAAACTCCGGCGCACGTAAAGGGAGACAAAAATGTAGTAATGAAATCGGGTCGCTTTCTTCAGACTTGTCCAGCTACAAATAAAATCTCTATTAACGAATGCTTCATTCAAATGCTAAACTGAAAGATAATGGTCTTAAAATCATAAAATTATTTTTCGAGCGTGTCTGAATATTCCGTACAAACTCATTTATACTCTGTTGCATCGACTTCGGATCTCTCGTGACAATATTTTCAAAAAGCAATATATATGATGTTGCGAAATATATTACTTTTGTTCTTTACGGGGGGCTGAATCTGAAAAATTATGAGTGGTTGCGGATCGATTTGGTCGATTTTTTCAGTTTGGGGGCTAAAATGAAAACAGGGCCGTAGAAATTGAGGGGATTTTCGTAATTAACCCATAATAAGAATTTTCTTTGTTATATATCTAGACAAAAATAGTAAAATTTAGAAACGGCAAGACAGACTTATATTACAGTGTTTTGCTGCGTTAAATATTGAAGAAAAGCTAAAAAAAGTCATTTCTCCGAACAAAAATCGGTATTTCCGTTAGTTATAACGAGAATTATTGAAGGAGGGGCATTCATAATCGAAATGCCCCTAAAAACGTCAGGAGTCCGGTTGCTACGTTACGAACGAAAGGGTTCTAACTGTTAATTGATTCGAGCGTCGGGGGTGGGTTTCTCCGTAGCTATCCCCGAAATATAAATGCCCGAAGCGCACACAAACATGTTAAAAACAGAGCATAAGAATTTCTCGGTGTATCCAAGACGGGAAAAGCTCGCCCGCGGCCGTCCCCATCTCATCCGCCGCGCTGTCCTGGAGCCGACCCGCGGAGGGATGTTCCCGGAGGATGCTAGCGCCGGAGGCCTCGGTTCCGTTTCAGAGCCTCGAGCGGGAGATATGCGCGAAGTGGAAGCAAAAAGAGAGGGAGAGGAAAGGGCCGCAGCACGAGGCGGCAAAAAGGAGGGTGCAACACGAGGACTTCCCAAGAGGTCACCCATCTTAGTACTACTCTCGCCCAAGCACGTTTAACTTCGGAGTTCTGATGGGATCCGGTGCACTAGTGCTGGTATGCTCGCACCCGTCATGTCATGCGCCGTTTTCCTACATAAGTTCTCGGACGATGCTAGCGACGGAGGCCTCGGTTCCGTTTCAGAGCGCCGAGCGGGAGATATGCGCGAAGTGGAAGCAAAAAGAGAGGGAGAGGAAAGGGCCGCAGCACGAGGCGAAAAAAAAGGGGTGCAACACGAGGACTTCCCAAGAGGTCACCCATCTTAGAACTACTCTCGCCCAAGCACGTTTAACTTCGGAGTTCTGATGGGATCCGGTGCATTAGTGCTGGTATGATTGCACCCGTCATGTCATGCGCCGTTCTCGTACATAAGGTCTCGGGCGTCGATGCGAATTTCTCGACGAATCTAACGATTTTCGTACAGACGCTCGAAACACTCATGAACGTGTTGAAAACAAAACTCCGGCGCACGTAAAGGGAGACAAAAATGTAGTAATGAAATCGGGTCGCTCTCTTCAGACTTGTCCAGCTACAAATAAAATCTCTATTAACGAATGCTTCATTCAAATGCTAAACTGAAAGATAATGGTCTTAAGATCATAAAATTATTTTTCGAGCGTGTCTGAATATTCCGTACAAACTCATTTATACTCTGTTGCATCGACTTCGGATCTCTCGTGACAATATTTTCAAAAAGCAATATATATGATGTTGCGAAATATATTACTTTTGTTCTTTACGGGGGGCTGGATCTGAAAAATTATGAGTGGTTGCGGATCGATTTGGTCGATTTTTTCAGTTTGGGGGCTAAAATGAAAACAGGGCCGTAGAAATTGAGGGGATTTTCGTAATTAACCCATAATAAGAATTTTCTTTGTTATATATCTAGACAAAAATAGTAAAATTTAGAAACGGCAAGACAGACTTATATTACAGTGTTTTGCTGCGTTAAATATTGAAGAAAAGCTAAAAAAAGTCATTTCTCCGAACAAAAATCGGTATTTCCGTTAGTTATAACGAGAATTATTGAAGGAGGGGCATTCATAATCGAAATGCCCCTAAAAACGTCAGGAGTCCGGTTGCTACGTTACGAACGAAAGGGTTCTAACTGTTAATTGATTCGAGCGTCGGGGGTGGGTTTCTCCGTAGCTATCCCCGAAATATAAATGCCCGAAGCGCACACAAACATGTTAAAAACAGAGCATAAGAATTTCTCGGTGTATCCAAGACGGGAAAAGCTCGCCCGCGGCCGTCCCCATCTCATCCGCCGCGCTGTCCCGGAGCCGACCCGCGGAGGGATGTTCCCGGAGGATGCTAGCGCCGGAGGCCTCGGTTCCGTTTCAGAGCCTCGAGCGGGAGATATGCGCGAAGTGGAAGCAAAAAGAGAGGGAGAGGAAAGGGCCGCAGCACGAGGCGGCAAAAAGGAGGGTGCAACACGAGGACTTCCCAAGAGGTCACCCATCTTAGTACTACTCTCGCCCAAGCACGTTTAACTTCGGAGTTTTGATGGGATCCGGTGCACTAGTGCTGGTATGATCGCACCCGTCATGTCATGCGCCGTTTTCCTACATAAGTTCTCGGACGATGCTAGCGACGGAGGCCTCGGTTCCGTTTCAGAGCGCCGAGCGGGAGATATGCGCGAAGTGGAAGCAAAAAGAGAGGGAGAGGAAAGGGCCGCAGCACGAGGCGAAAAAAAAGGGGTGCAACACGAGGACTTCCCAAGAGGTCACCCATCTTAGTACTACTCTCGCCCAAGCACGTTTAACTTCGGAGTTCTGATAGGATCCGGTGCATTAGTGCTGGTATGATCGCACCCGTTATGTCATGCGCCGTTCTCGTACATAAGGTCTCGGGCGTCGATGCGAATTTCTCGACGAATCTAACGATTTTCGCACAAACGCTCGAAACACTCATGAACGTGTTGAAAACAAAACTCCGGCGCACGTAAAGGGAGACAAAAATGTAGTAATGAAATCGGGTCGCTTTCTTCAGACTTGTCCAGCTACAAATAAAATCTCTATTAACGAATGCTTCATTCAAATGCTAAACTGAAAGATAATGGTCTTAAGATCATAAAATTATTTTTCGAGCGTGTCTGAATATTCCGTACAAACTCATTTATACTCTGTTGCATCGACTTCGGATCTCTCGTGACAATATTTTCAAAAAGCAATATATATGATGTTGCGAAATATATTACTTTTGTTCTTTACGGGGGGCTGAATCTGAAAAATTATGAGTGGTTGCGGATCGATTTGGTCGATTTTTTCAGTTTGGGGGCTAAAATGAAAACAGGGCCGTAGAAATTGAGGGGATTTTCGTAATTAACCCATAATAAGAATTTTCTTTGTTATATATCTAGACAAAAATAGTAAAATTTAGAAACGGCAAGACAGACTTATATTACAGTGTTTTGCTGCGTTAAATATTGAAGAAAAGCTAAAAAAAGTCATTTCTCCGAACAAAAATCGGTATTTCCGTTAGTTATAACGAGAATTATTGAAGGAGGGGCATTCATAATCGAAATGCCCCTAAAAACGTCAGGAGTCCGGTTGCTACGTTACGAACGAAAGGGTTCTAACTGTTAATTGATTCGAGCGTCGGGGGTGGGTTTCTCCGTAGCTATCCCCGAAATATAAATGCCCGAAGCGCACACAAACATGTTAAAAACAGAGCATAAGAATTTCTCGGTGTATCCAAGACGGGAAAAGCTCGCCCGCGGCCGTCCCCATCTCATCCGCCGCGCTGTCCCGGAGCCGACCCGCGGAGGGATGTTCCCGGAGGATGCTAGCGCCGGAGGCCTCGGTTCCGTTTCAGAGCCTCGAGCGGGAGATATGCGCGAAGTGGAAGCAAAAAGAGAGGGAGAGGAAAGGGCCGCAGCACGAGGCGGCAAAAAGGAGGGTGCAACACGAGGACTTCCCAAGAGGTCACCCATCTTAGTACTACTCTCGCCCAAGCACGTTTAACTTCGGAGTTCTGATGGGATCCGGTGCACTAGTGCTGGTATGATCGCACCCGTCATGTCATGCGCCGTTTTCCTACATAAGTTCTCGGACGATGCTAGCGACGGAGGCCTCGGTTCCGTTTCAGAGCGCCGAGCGGGAGATATGCGCGAAGTGGAAGCAAAAAGAGAGGGAGAGGAAAGGGCCGCAGCACGAGGCGAAAAAAAAGGGGTGCAACACGAGGACTTCCCAAGAGGTCACCCATCTTAGAACTACTCTCGCCCAAGCACGTTTAACTTCGGAGTTCTGATGGGATCCGGTGCATTAGTGCTGGTATGATTGCACCCGTCATGTCATGCGCCGTTCTCGTACATAAGGTCTCGGGCGTCGATGCGAATTTCTCGACGAATCTAACGATTTTCGCACAGACGCTCGAAACACTCATGAACGTGTTGAAAACAAAACTCCGGCGCACGTAAAGGGAGACAAAAATGTAGTAATGAAATCGGGTCGCTCTCTTCAGACTTGTCCAGCTACAAATAAAATCTCTATTAACGAATGCTTCATTCAAATGCTAAACTGAAAGATAATGGTCTTAAGATCATAAAATTATTTTTCGAGCGTGTCTGAATATTCCGTACAAACTCATTTATACTCTGTTGCATCGACTTCGGATCTCTCGTGACAATATTTTCAAAAAGCAATATATATGATGTTGCGAAATATATTACTTTTGTTCTTTACGGGGGGCTGGATCTGAAAAATTATGAGTGGTTGCGGATCGATTTGGTCGATTTTTTCAGTTTGGGGGCTAAAATGAAAACAGGGCCGTAGAAATTGAGGGGATTTTCGTAATTAACCCATAATAAGAATTTTCTTTGTTATATATCTAGACAAAAATAGTAAAATTTAGAAACGGCAAGACAGACTTATATTACAGTGTTTTGCTGCGTTAAATATTGAAGAAAAGCTAAAAAAAGTCATTTCTCCGAACAAAAATCGGTATTTCCGTTAGTTATAACGAGAATTATTGAAGGAGGGGCATTCATAATCGAAATGCCCCTAAAAACGTCAGGAGTCCGGTTGCTACGTTACGAACGAAAGGGTTCTAACTGTTAATTGATTCGAGCGTCGGGGGTGGGTTTCTCCGTAGCTATCCCCGAAATATAAATGCCCGAAGCGCACACAAACATGTTAAAAACAGAGCATAAGAATTTCTCGGTGTATCCAAGACGGGAAAAGCTCGCCCGCGGCCTCGGTTCCGTTTCAGAGCCTCGAGCGGGAGATATGCGCGAAGTGGAAGCAAAAAGAGAGGGAGAGGAAAGGGCCGCAGCACGAGGCGGCAAAAAGGAGGGTGCAACACGAGGACTTCCCAAAAGGTCACCCATCTTAGTACTACTCTCGCCCAAGCACGTTTAACTTCAAAATTTTGATGGGATCCGGTGCATTAATGCTATACGCCATCTTCGTTTCCATTAAACCAGTGTCTTAATTATATTTTGAAATCTTGATAATTTGCTTTTGTGCCATTATTTTTCATGTACTACTAAATTATCCATGTATTTATTTAGTATGGAACTACATTTTTTTGCATAGATGGGTACAATAAGGGATCATTTTTAATGCAATCAATTTCATAAAAAAAATACTTAAATTATATTAGAACCGAAAAGGCCCATTTTGAAGCAAAATATATTGTTTTTTAGGGCGAAACAGTGGCAAGCCGCCTTTGGCAGCTTGCCATTGCGTAGATCTTGAAAAGTTACATGAAATCAAAAAAAAATTCGCGTCAATCGGATAATCAGGCAAAAAGTTATGTCCTTTTAATATTTTATTAAGCAATCACTTCAAGTGGAAGAATGCTTGACAGGCTATAAGGTGCAAGGGCCCAAATGATAAAAGTCTTGGCCCGATATAGGTTTTTAACCCAAATATCACCGTATATTTTCTATTGTTTTCAACTTCGTGCCAAGCTCATTCGGTTTGTAACCTGATGGTTCTTAAGGGTAATATAGAAGATTAGCTTAAAAGATGCATCTCCTGCAATCAATTTCATCCTTATCAATTTGTTTGTTTTTGCCAATGTTATTGAAACCGGACCAGACCGGTCGGTTCAACCGGTTGGTTTGAATATATAAAACCGGATTAGAAGAAAATTGGATTGAAACGGCGAACCGAAAAATCGGATTGAACCGGGTTTTTGATTAAAATGCAAAAACGCAGCCGTTTGATTAAAGTGGAAAAAAAACAAAAAGAAAATGAAGAAAGAGGAAATCAGGTCGTGAGAGGGTCTGCCTTTTGCCTTTTGCCATTTCTTTTTCATTTTCACTTCACCTGCTATCCTCCTTGAGTGGCCGCCGCCCATTGCAAGTCCGAAGTCTCACCGTCGCCGGATTCCTGTGGTGGATACTGCAAATCGGTGAGTATTATTGTTATTCCCCTGCTTTTATTTTCCTGTTGTTATTCCTTAAAAGAAAGTTTTATATGCTATACTGTAAAAACCATTAATATTATTCCCGATTAACATGATTATGCAAATAAAAAAAATAAATCAAAGTTTTCTAGTAATAATTAAGTATAAACGAGGGGAGGGAGATAATCAATCCATTATTAGGCCTCTGAGGTTGTAACACCCTCGTACCCCAGGTAAGGAATATAGAGGCGCCACGCGGACATATACGTATACATATACATACAGTAGCGGAAGCGATAGCATTATACACATTAATTTAAGAATAATAAAATAAATTACTACTACACTAGGGCCCAACATGCATTTCATATCAACTATATATATACATATTTCTCTTTATACATGTTCATATTACAATTGTTTTCATTTCACTTTACATATGCATTTACATATAAACACTGTACTTTCTATCTACATAATGATGTTACTCAAAGCATCACAAACTCTGTCTCTATCTTGTACAAAAGAGATCAAAACAAAACTCCTAGTGGCCTTGACCTGCAGATGCCCGCTCACTAATCCGAACCTGTAAACTTACACGGAAATAAACATCCGTGCTAAGCGATAACGCTTAGTGGGGATGAAAATAATGCAAAGGACTTCTATTCGAAGTCACAAATAAATCACACATTTCATGTAACAACTGCAAATAGCTCATGCATATAGCTCTTATACGTGTATAGGTTGCATGTTCAAATATCAAATACTATGAGTTCACATGCATATAACATCTACTCTTTTACTTATTCATGTACACTACAACTTGTGCATATCATTTATTCAAATATACGCTATCATGTGTCCACATTCGTGACAACACACTCATGTAATCATACTCTTGTATACAGAACTGTAATGTACTTAAACATTATCTCATGTACTATAGCATTTATTCAGAACAATACTCTAAATCATCTCAAGTTCACTACACAACAATAACAAAATAAGCCTGACTTCCTTTCATGATGGATACGGGCAACATCTGGATACTATTTACAGTATCTTACGTATGGAGAATTAACTCAAAACTCTACTGAATACACAGGGTATTCCAAACTCTGGGCACAATTAAGGCCAACTCTAGCAGCTGCACTCTAACCCTTTATAAGCATGCTTATCTATCCACTATAACGGTAATCAGGCTCTAAACAACTCATATATTCTATACACCGATACCAATTTATTAACTATAGTTCAAATGCATGTATCAAATTCAGAGGCATTTAATTCATATACAACTTTTATTAATCATGTACATTTAATTATTACTAATCAAGTAAGAGGTTTAAAAGATAATTTTAAACCAAACACGGACCAAAAGGTGACATACAAAACTCATATAAATATATAACCACTCAAAACAGGAGCAGAAGATCAAAACAGGACCAACTGGGAAGAGAAAGCATGAGCACGACTCGTGCTCACTCTCTCACACTCAACTGGAGCATGTTCATGCTCCCACTTTACTCTCTTGTTGAGCACGACTCGTGCTCCTTGAGCACGACTCGTGCTCCTTCTTCTTTTCCCTGGAACACATCACATATTCTCACTTTTCTCTCTCTGAGAGCACGAATCGTGTTCTCGCTTCCTTTTCTCTTCGAGTCACACCACACGACACAACTAGGACAACACTCCATTTTCTAAAGAATGTGTCTCTGTTGCAATCGCGACCACTGTCGCGCTCGTGACAGAAGGCTCCGTCAGGAACCTTCAGGAGACTGCTTTTCACCTTTAACTTGTATCATCTAAACGGACCTCTAAATGTCACTTTCAGGCAACACTTTCTTCTTAGAAAATGTTCCCTAGGATGTTAATTTAAAATGGAACAAATTTTAGGTAAATTGGACATCTATAACTCCAGATATGAGCTAAATAACCTATACTATTCAAGTAACCCAACCCCAAACAAGGACACTACGATTTTAACCAATTTTCAGGGTCTTAGAGCAAGAATTTGCTCAAGGTCATTTTGGGACTCTTGTAGGAGTAAAAGTCATGGTTCTAATGGATCAAGAATATCTCCATTTAGACATCTAAAACTCTACTTATAGCAAAAACATTACGCAGAGGTCAGATGACATATAAACAGAATTAGCCAAACCAAACTTTATCCTCAACGCACACACTCACTTGATCATTTCACATACTTCTAAGCATATATACACATATCATAAGCACTGTAAGCAACAAAATGAACATCTAACAAATATACTCTAAAAGAACACTTGAGCTAATTAAAGCTCATCAAACATCTCTCTTATTCAAACATGTCTCTATTCAAACATATATCATGTAAACACATGCAAAAATAATAAAATCACACTCGATCCCTACCTCTAGGGAGCTTGAACTCCACTCTCTATTCCGCTCCAACCCTTTCCTTTCCTTGTCCAATCTCTTGTCCACAGCTCTCATGCAACCAGACCAAAACACTTGAGTTAACCCTCTTTTCACTTTAAATTAAAAATAGGGATAAGAAGAAGAAGACCAATACTAACTAAATAACATCACTTACCTTCTTAGGAGACCATCTCAATCCTATATCCATTCCCTCTTCAAACCAAATCCAAGTAATTCTCTTAAGGAACAATTTAAAATGAAGAAGAGAAGGAACAAAAGCAAGAGAAAAGGCAAAACGATGGTAAATGGCAGTCCAAAGGAAAAGGAAAAGAAAAAAAAGTCAAAATGGCCAATAGCAATCCAACGTTAGAAGGAAAAAGAGAGAGGCAGATGGTCAATCCTCATCCTCTATTTACTATTCACATTAATGCCCACTTACTTTAATTAATACATGTATATCTCCACTTTGACTCTTAATTCCATTTTTAATTTATTTAGTCTTGCTACATGTCACTCCCCTACAAAGCCATGTGTCACTCTCCTATGCCATCATGTATCCAATACATATCAAATAATCCAACTTCTCTAGGCTTCACGGGAAGCATTCTGTCGCGCCCGCGACATTGTCGCGCTCGCGACAGGACACACACCAAGCCACTCACTCAAATACACTCTCTTATACACACAAACTCTGGAATTCCTGAACAAAATTCCAAAATTCTACTAGGGTCGAATCGGGTTGTTACAGAGGTTGCAAACTAGGGATTTTATTTTATTTTATAGGGTTTAGGTTGAAGGTTTTAAAGAAGAAGAAAGAAACAGCCCCCACATATTGGATTATTTATCAGTTTTAGCATTCCCTCAGTTTATTAGTAGTGGTATTAGGGATTATTAAAGTGACTTTTGAATTCAAGTTTGGAACTATAGTCTGGACAACTCCAGCATATTCACAAACACCCGGTGGGCATTACGTTTCTCCTAAAAACACTAACAAAATACAACATATTCAATTTTAGGGAAAAGAAAAGTAGAAAAAACAGATTTTTGAAATTAATAGATCACCTGAACAATCAATTTATAGTGCTAGAGTAAGCTTACTTGAATAATCAAACTACAGCCATCAAAGCTCACAAATATATACTTTCAAATCCGAAACTTCACCTAATAAACAATCCCAAAGCCACTTTCTTCAATTTTTAATAAGTTTTTATTATATTTTCTGCCAATTTATACATGCAAGCATCTGCAAGTATCCATGGGCTTATTATAGAATTGGCATTCGGCACACTAGCTTGGCGAATGGGCTCTCTTATTGGGCTTCCAATGAAAGTGAGATCTGCTAAAAAAATAAGTAAATAATAAGATAAATGGGCTTCTATATTACACTTGTCTAACTATCAAAATAACTTCTAGCATATGTCATGAGTTATTATTGATTTTGTTTATAAAAGAATTAATGTAAGTACTTCATTTAGTGTTCTATATTTGTGGCATATGTCAAATATTTTGATGGATTTTATTTTTGTTTGAGTGTTTATACAGTAGTGTTTATAACAATTATACTAAATAATAATATTTTAAAAAATAAAAAAAAATCCGGTCGAACCACGAACCCTCAGCCTTGCCGGTTTTGTATCCGGTCCGGTTTCAATAATATTGGTTTTTGCTCTTTAGGGGCATCATACAATAAAAAAGGTAAAGGCATCATCATGCATGAATTGGTGAGTAACTTCATTTGATTTACAATTTATAATGATGTTCTATGAATTGACTTGATGAATTTGATTTGGGTTATAGCGAATCTATCTTTATGTTTCTGCAAACATGTTGATTTTGACAATGAAAAATAAAATAACAATTGCCACTGTAATGAAGTTGATGATTTCCGTCGTAATGTAACAAATGAAATAATCATTTGTTTAGGGCAACGTAGTAATAATAATAATAATAATAATAATAATAATAATAATAATAATAATAATAATAATGGTTGCTGATAAGTTACAAATATATTTATATTTTGGGATATTTCTTGGTATAATTTTGTATTTTCGTTGTTAGTTTTAGTCTTTATTAGTTTAATTTTTCTTACTTTATTACTTTATAATATTTTTATAGTTCTTAATAAGTTTTGGGATGTTTTCAAGCATTTTTTAACACTTCGGAGCTTAATTCGAGGTGCGGGGCTGATTCTAGGTTGAATTAGTGAAGAGGGTAGAATTTACAATAAAACACAGCTGTATTTCTAGTCTAGGTCACTAGAATATTGCACACACAGCAGTCTATCGTCACGCACTTATTTGCCCAAAACACAGCTGTGTTTTTACAAATACAATTGTGCTTTTCTGCAGATATATACATACACATATATATATATGTATATATATATGTATACATACATATATATATATGTATGTATACATATATACATGTATATGTATACATGTATACATGTACATACATATATATATATATATATATATATATACACACATATATATATATATATATATATATATATATATATATATATATATATATACACACACATATATATATATGCATATACATATATATATATATTAGGCGCCGTTTCATCTAAAAGGGGAACAAACATTTTTTATATTTTTTAGGTTTTATTTTACTCATCCAAAATGTGAGATACAATTTTTCTCTCATTTTTAGGCTAGATTTTATTTTAAATTCATTTTTGTTTGTAATTAGTTTATATTAATTTAGTTTAGATTTTTAATTTTAGGATTCAAAGGAAGAATTCAAGGTTAAAGAAGAAGGGGTTTTAATATCCATTTTCTCTCTCATCAAGGGTGTATCTAAATTCTATTTTTTTTTTTACATTTAATGATTATATTCTTGATGTTAGAATAGTTCTTTCTGCTTAGGAATTCTTGAATAAAATTATGTATTTGGATATTTTCGTTTAATGAATAGTTTCATGTTTTCTTCTATTTCTCTTGATCCTATTATCAACATTTATAATGGTTATTGGATTTGGATTTGATTTTGATTTAATTTAGAATAATGATTGAAGTTAAATCTGATGATTGTTGTTATTTGTATATGCCATGTTCTTCTAAGATTTACATTTGTTAGTCTTGCTAGCTCCAGAATGGGAGATTAAAATCTTATATGTGATTTTATTAGGTTTAGAATTGTGAGGGATAGATGGGTTTTTAGATGACTGGCTTCAGAATGGGAGGTTGTCTTAGATCTAGGATTTGGTAACCCAAACTTAAGCTAATTAATAGGCTGGCTCAAGAATGGAAGGTTTGTTCATTAGAATAGCTGGCTCTGGAATGGAAGACTTGGGTTTAGATTAGTTGTCCAGAATTTCATGTTTGCATTATTTTACCTATATCTAATTGCATTTATGAGGATAAAATGTCCTAAGTATTTAATTCATCCTTGATTGATTTTTTGATGAGTGTTTTTATATTTAATTGTTAGTTATAGTTAAATTTTCTTGCTTAGCCTAAAACTCCCATCAAACCAATTTGGGACATCTCAGATTAGTTCCGTTCAATCATAGATATTTAGCTTAATGATAGGTCCCAATCAAAGTTTTGAATTAATTAGTAACCAGTATTCTACTCATGGTAAGAATAAACCATAGGAATTTAGTTGGAATGAACTCCCTTCATTACTATTTTAAAAGAATTTAAATACAATGGAAAAATAACAACCACTCCTAATCCTTAGATCACGTCCCTAACAATTAGGTACTAATTGACAACAATTCATTAAATTCAAATATCAACTTATCCTATTTTTAAGCTAGTAAACAAGTGGGCTACCACCACTTAAACCAATCAAATCAAACCCAGAACTTCTTTTGCATGGTTCCTCACGTGGAATGCATGGCAACATTTATTCAAATTACTTAAACTAAAGACTTCTTCTGCATTGTTACATGAATGCATGGCATTGTTCACGTAAATTGCATGGTAGAGTTCTTTTTGGTTTATCACTTAACAATTCCCTTTCTGCTTGGGTTTGATATTCGCAGGTTTTTAATTATACTCGCTATATTACTTATCAATTCAGTGCACTTGCTGAACGTCAATCAATTTCTGCCTTATGAAATAAGCTTATCATAATTTTCACAATCAAATCATTTTAATGTTGTTTCTTTATTTAGAATTGATGTGTAAAAAATTGCTTTTTGATCCATGAAATTTTGACAATAGGTGAATTGATTTTAAATTTTTGGTTATATTAATGATATTTTGACTAAAATAAATAAATAAATTTAATCTAGATTCGCTTTTTTATATTATTATGTGTTACTATACATACATACATACATACATACATACATACACATACATACATACATACATACATACATACATACATACATACATACATACATACATATACATATACATATACATATACATATACATATACATATAATTGTTTAGTTATATGACAATATGATTAAAATTAATTTGTTAGTCACTAAAGTAGCCAAATTAATTTTAAATGTATGGTCATATAATTTATTTATTTTATCAAATGCTATTATGAAAAAATATTATTAGTTGATAAAAATTAACGAATTTATCCAAAGGTAAATCAATGTTCTATAACTGATAAATATAAAGGAGAAAATTGATATACTCTTGTCACATATATATAGTTATCCAAAGATGCTATATGTATTTGGTGAAGTTTATTTAATTTTCTTATAAAGTTTAAATGGCATTCTAATAATAGTGATAATATGTATTGTTGTGTTTATCCAAATAAAGCTTGCAATATATTTAATGTATGTGCTTCTAGTATGAATCTTTAATTAGTGAGCATTTATATGTATGCAGTTATTAACCTTTACTCTCAAGCTTCTTCTGTTATCTTATTCACTAGTATGAATTTCTTCGAATGGAGCGAACAAGTCACTTTCCATTTATGTGCTTTGGATCTTGACTTGGTGCTATTAGAGGATAAGCCTCCTGAACTTAATGACACTAGTACAGAGGCTGAAAAGGCATACCATAAGGCATAGACAAAGTCTAATAGGTTACGTTTGAATTTTATGCGAATGAAAATTGCCAACAACATTAAGTCTACTCTTCCTAGCATTGAAAATCAAAATGATAAAGATTTTCTTAAGCTTGTGGAAGATAAGTTTCATTTTGCTGATAAGGCACTTGTAAGGACACTTATGGCTGAACTTATGACCATGAAGTTTGATGGATTAAAGAGTATGCAGCAACATGTCCTTGAAATGACTAATATTGCAGCAAGACTTAAAACACTAAGTATGACTGCAGAGGACTCCTTCTTAATGCAATTTATCATGAACTCACTTCCTACTGAATATAGACCATTCCACATCAATTATAATGCATTAAAGGATAAGTGAAATATTGATGAGCTATCCAGTAAGCTCATTCAAGAGGAAGCGAGTTTAAAGAAATAGGCAGTTCATTCTATTAACTTAGTAAGTCAAGGAGCTGGAAAGAAACTCAAACCAAAGGCCTAGAATTTCAAGAAAAAAGAACCTGCTAAAGTTTTATAGGTTGCTGATGATGAAAGGAAGGGACAAAAGTTAGATAAATGCCACTTCTGCAAGAAGCACTGACATTATCACAAAGATTGCCGAAACCATAAGGCTTGGTGATAACTTCAATTTAGTATTTAGAATTGGTAGTATTTTCGTATGATTTATGGTGTTTAGTAGTGTTTATTGTCGTGATATCACCACCGTGACATGTGTATCCATTGGGCAGAATGCAGACCTATTATGGGTCACGGTGGTAACCAATGTCATCACCACCGTGACCTAGTTCGCACCAAGACAGAACCAGTTGAGGAGTTACCTCACGGTGGCAAGGTAATGTGGTTGCCACCGTGACATAGGGAATTCCTGGACAGAAGCAAAATTTGAGCACCTCACGGTGGCAACCTATCTTGGTTACCACCGTGACCCCCTTTCTACACGCAAGGCAAATTTACTTTCCCAACACCCTCACGGTGGCAACCAATCTGGTTACCACCGTGACCCCTCGGGATTTAAAAAGAGAAGTTTCTGATTTTGAGTGGCGGCTGGTAGTTTTGAAACCTATTTCAATTTTAGGGTTTGAGAGATAGAATTTTAGGAGTTTTTCGATTGTTCTTAATAAAAGATTTCGATTTTATCTTTAGATTAATTTCAGCAATTCAAGAGTTTTTACATTAAAGATATATAGTTTAAATTCAATACACAGTGTTAAATTTAGAGAATTTTCCAGATTTTCTCCATTGAAGATTTGAAGAAGGAGATTGAAGAACTAAGGGTTCAACCGGGATTTACACCTCAATGAATTTCTGGGTTTATTCTTTCCTCTTTCTTTTTGATTTTGTAATGGATTATGAGTAGTCTTTTAGTTGTTTGGGGGATCTCTGAATCCCCTACCCATGATGTGAATTCTGAACATCTTTCGAATTTAAATATATGATTGAATGGTTTATTTCACTGGTATTTATTATTGATTCATGGAATTTATTTTATCAAGTTAATTTCCAGTTTTGATGAATGATTTATTTCATTATCTTTGTTGGTTATTGAGTTGTATGGATTGAATACCATGGTTATCTATATTCAGTTTTATCATTCTTGCTGTGTCTTTTGGACGACTCTGATTGGGAATCTAGAAGTGCAGGATTTTGTGATTTAAGACTAGAAGGATGAGTGAGATAATTAAGTTCTGGGTTATTTGACTCCGTATTGGGAAAATAAACCAAACTTAGGATTTTAGACTCGTGTATAGGATGATTATGTGGCTGACTTCGGTTTGGGATGTCATATAATTTGAGTGGCTGACTCCGTTTGGGAAGATTGGGTTAAGAGGGTTATCCCGATTTCTTTCATAAATAATTCTTGGATTAATTTTATTCATATCTGGGTATGGGGTGGATGAGTGAACCTGAGCAACGTTTGTCTATTTTTGAAGTCTTATCTTGTTAATTTTTCCATTATTTTATTTAGTGCAATTATTGCTGTCAATTTAATTTGATTATTTCTGTTTGTTTATTTTGGTTATTTAAATTCTTTGTTTTCAATCAATAGTTAACTCAATCAATTCAAACAATTGGGAATTCTTTAGCATACATTTGATTTTCATTGCTTGCGCACACAGTCCCTTGGGTATGATAACTCGGAGTCTTGAAAATACTCCATTATATTACTTGCCGATTCAGTACACTTGCTGAGGTCGCGTCACTTGGTTCGAAAAGAAATGTATACATTATGTTTCAGTATGCTTTAAATCAAAGGTATTTGAAGTTCCTTCTAATACTTGGTGGTTTGATTATGGTACCGTCATGTTTTTAATATTATGCAGAGATTCCTTACAATCCAAACCATAAGCCTAACTAGCAACTTTCTATTTATGAGGACTTGAATAAAGGCCCCAATAAAGGTGTAGGGACTTACAAGTTGACATTAGATATGTGCATCACTTAGATCTAATGAATACTCTTTATGTACCTTCAATTTCTAAAAAATTAGTTTATGTTTCTAAACTTGATGCTAGTGGATATAATTTTAAGGTCGGACATGGTTGTTTCAATTTATATAAGAATGATTTCTTTCTTGGTTATGGAATGCTTATGGATGGTTTATATAAATTGAAACTTAATGATGTTTATTTTGAATTCCTATTTATTATTAATCATAATGTTATAATGAAATGTAGTTTGGCAAATTAACATTCTGCTTACTTGTGACATAAACATTTAGGTCATATATCTAAAGAAAGGTTAGAAAGATTAGTAAAGACTTAGATTCTCCCAAATCTAAGTAATTAAACCAAACATCGCAAGAAATGAGCCACAAGAAGTAGTCAGCTTCTTGAAATAATACACACCGACATTTATGGCCTTTTGACACTCCGTCTTTTAATGGAAAAAAATACTTCATCACCATAATAGATGATTTTTTGCAAGGGCCAGCTTATAATTGGTGGAAGCTGTTGCTTCGAAATCCTCAGCAATTGGTTGAGTTAATATAGGAATTTTTTGTCCAAGAGTTTAAGAAGAGGTATATCACTAAAGCTGATAGAGAAACCAAGTTGAAAGAATTTGTGAGTATGAAGCAAAGGAATATGACAGTGGCAGAGTATGTAAAGGAATTTAGCCGACTAAGCAAATATGTGCCTAATGCACTACTAACTGAAGATTTTAGTTGTCGGTAATTTGAGGATGGGTTGAATGAGACTATTAGAGGGCCTTTAGTGGTAATAACAACTATATAATCAGCAAACTACTAGTAGTTGGTTTCGGATGCCTTGAAAATGGAAGAATTTGAGTTAGTGAAACGAAAGAAAGAACAGAAGATAAAGTCACAAGAAAGTGGAGTTATTAGTAGCAAAAAGTCTCATGAGGTTCAGGGTAAGTAGGTTAACCAGAGTTCAGCCCAAAAGCCAGCATTGATGACTAGTGCTGCACCACCATCTAGTAGAGGTAGCACCTTACCGGTGTGTGAACACTGTCATAAGCGACATAGGGGTATGCGTAGGAAGCTCACTGGAGGTTGTTTCAAGTGTGGCAGCATGGAGTACGTGCTTGCCCATTATCCTCAAATTCAAGAGAATCTGGTTTTTCAGACGAGTGATGATGTGAATGCTTTCAAAGTTGTTAGAGGTAGAAGAAGTAAAAGTAGAGTTGGGCAAGTTTCATAGAATATAGAGAAATCGACAGCTTCTGGTGGTCTAGCTTGAGTGTATGCTATGGTCAGAACAGAGAAAGAAGATTTAGAAAGTATACCTGGTATGTTTTATATATTGCTTATGTTATGTAAGGTTGTTGTTTAAAGATAGTGCCATGGTGTGTTCGATAACATGACGAATTTCGAGGACAAAATTCTTTAAGGAGAAGAGAATTGTGAAGCCCCGAAGTATACCCTAAAAGAAAAAATATATATATATATATATATATATGAGTTGCAGTGCATTAAAACACAAATTGTGTAGTGGGGACATGCGAGTAATTGTGCAACTAATGATTTGTGCATTTAATTGAGGACTTAATTGATGTAAGGAATAATTATTTAAGCGAATTGGTAAATAAAAGTTAGTAGGGGGATTAGATGATAATTTGTCAAGGACTTGAAATTATGGTCAATGAGAGGGTGACACCCTGCATAATTCTAGAAATTTTGCATTAAATGCAAGAAGAAAAAAAAATCTGTCTTTTGGATGTAATTTGGCACAAAACACTAGATTTTACTTATTAATTCCACCTATCCAAGTCCTCAAAATTATGCTTCCGGTGGAGGTGATTCACGAAAAAGCGAAAGAGTTTGGCAAGGTGGGTAATTTATGGTTTTTAAGCTAAAAATGATCTCCTTCTTCTTCTCTACTCCTTTAGCATGTAATTTAAAGTATATGTATATGATTTTGAATGATAATTTTATGGTATTTTGTGATGGTAGTTGAAGGTAAAGTGAGAGACAAAGGAAAAGAAAAGGTTTAAGCAAGGAAAAGGAAGAAACAAGCTTCGTTAAGGTATGGGAGTGTTTGTATATTTGTGCATTTGTTATGCATGATTTTTGATTGCTGGGAATATTTTAGTGTTGCATAATAGTTATTTAAATGTAAATTAAATTTTAAAGTGATCATAAATGAAAAAAGTATAGTGAAAATAGTAGCAGGGTAAATTCGGGTGCAGGATCTATTGGACCTACGGAGGTTTTTTTTAATCATATCTTGACTTAAATACCTCTAAATGGAGTGATTCTAATTGTAGGTGAAACCTAAGACAGAGTACTAAAAATGTCTAGAAGAGACCTGGATCTGAATCTGGCTTCTTGACATTAAAACTTAAGATTTAAGTGGCTGACCTGATACTGCCCTGTCATCCAGCGAAGTCTGTGGAAACTAGAGACATAGAAAAATAGTTTGTTAGAAGGGAATTTTGCCTAAAAACCTTGTTTACTTTGTCAAAACACTTGCAAAAGATAGACCTAAGAAGCTATCTATAAAAAAGCTAGATAATTGGGTCTACCTAACTGGATTGGGTTGCAATCCAATTGTGTAGATGCATTCTGGATTGGTACTGCTATAACACCCTAATACCCCCTAGGAGGATATCGGAGGGCCACACACTCAAACGAAATAAAACACGTTACAACAAAAAAGAAAAAAAAACAATAAACCAAATATACTTGCATATGTATATATATAATGAAACTACACATATTACAAAACATCTTGTTCATAATTATATGATCATACTTCTATACATGTACACGACACTTTAAATACAAAATCTATATATTGACCATTACAAAAATAGATCCAACTATATAAATAAAACAAAAGACTTCATTAAGCTCCTAGTGGCTGGCAGATGAGCACTCTCTAATCCAATCCTGCAAACCTACACAAGAAAATACCCGTGTTAAGCGATAACGCTTAGTGGGGATAAACAAAGCCATAAACTTCTATCAAAGTCACCAGTAAAATGCACACTGTATATCAATAGTCATGCACATCTCATGCCAATATGAATTCTTTCATGCATATCATCTCTTGCTCTGATCATTTCCATCTCCATATCATACTCATGCAGTAGCAACATGTACGAGGGATAAATCATTCACTTTAACTTGTAATTATGCACTTTTACATATATCATATGACTTGCATTTCATGTAAGACAAAATGAATAACACTTGTCTAATATATCTCATATACACTACTAAACATTAAATAGCCTGAAATCCATTAATGGTGGATATGGGTACTCTAAATACTGAATCTCAGTATCAACATGTAGAGACCTAACTCAAATATGAATACGCAGGGTATTCAACAAATAGGTACAACAGTGCTACGCTAGCAGCTGCACTCTAACCCTTTATAAGCATGCTTATCTATATACTACTATGACTCTTCAGGCTTGAATAAAACTTTATACACTAAACTATATACTCAAGTATCCCTATAAGTCATGATTCATCATCTTAAATCATATATTAACCATATAAACCATAATCACATTCATACATATTTAATCATGTGGCCATATTCATCTACTTTACATGCTTATACAACACACAATGCAATACTATACATATAAATAGGCCAAAAATTTACATATAAAATCCAGAGTAGTGTCACGCTCGCGACATTTATCGTGCCTTCGACAGAACCAAAAATCTCGAACTGTCGCGCTCGCGGGAGTATCGCACTTGCGTTTGGCTTCTGTCATGACTGCGATGAGGCTCGCGCTCGTGACTAGACACGGCAAGGTGAACACTTGTCCTCGTAGCATTCTATCGCGCTCGTGATAGAACCCTGATTCTGTGCCAAAACTCAAACACACACACACTGATGCACAACTACACACCCATTCACTTGCAAACAGACATGCAAGCAATCAAAATAAACACACACTTATTTTACAACTTCGAACTAGATCAAAACTCTCAAATTCTTAGTCACTATCATGACACTAATGACAAATCAAGTATAATAATAGCTCAAAAACATGCATAAACCATAACACACACGATCCCAACCTCTAAAGCAGCTCGATCAAATCACTACTTCGGATCAAAACTTCTCCTTTCCCTTATCTTGCCTCTTGTCCATAGCTTCCATGCACAAACAACCAAAACAAACACTTAATCCACATCTTATACTTTAAATCAACAGAAACATACAAGAAGAAGATCAAGACCTAACTTCAACCACTTACCTCTTCAAACCTTTCACTGAGTCTCAAAATACTCTTCAAACCAATCCAAGAATATCACTCAAAACAAGTCAACGGAGAGGGACACAAGCAGAAGAAGAAGGCCAAAGAGAAGAAAGGAGAACAAGGAAAGAAGAGCAGAAAATGAAAAATGAGAAAGAAAAAAGAAAGAAGAAAGAAAACGGGACCAACCAATATTAATGCTACTAACTCTCATTAAGGCCAACCAACCACAATAACTCACTCCACCAAATCTATCATAAGCCATATGTCAAGCCCTCAAACCGCCACTTGTGAAATCTTATAAATATGCCAATCTGCGTTCTGTCACACCCGCGACTATTGTCGTGCTTGCGACAGAACACGTTTCTAGCACAAACCCACAACCTCTTAAGCCAAAATGCACTATAGTCCCTCAAATCCATTTCTTTCCTTTTAAAACTTATTTTCTCTTTGCAATTACATCCTCTAAATCCATAATTCCATACACAAACTAATACTTACTACTCTTGTTATACACATAACACTGTAAATCCTACTAGGACCCAAATCGGGTTGTTACAACTGCAATCTACCCAACCAAATTGATCTTCAATCCAACTGTGTACCCTGTTTTAAGTTCATGAGTGAGTTTTACTCAACGAAAAGTTACCGAATCTCATCCGAACTTTCTCAGATGTTTACCAAATTTTATAAACACTTGTATAAGGTCAGAATATGATTAAATAAATATGTGATTATACATTAAAATATGAATTTAACTAAAATACATACAAGTGAATTATAAGTGCATAAATATCTATATATATATATATATATATATAGTTTATTGTGAACTTATAACATGCATTCTTAGGCATGTATTTTAAGTGTTTGAGTTTAATTGTGCATAAATGGGTATATGGATATTGTTACTTGATTTAAAATGAGTAATAACTAAGTGAACATGAATGTGTTTAATGTAAAGCTAATAAAGGATTAAAGTCTTACTAAGTGCCTGAAGTTTTCATAGTCATAGATTGATAGGCATGCCTATAAGGGCTAGTGACTGCAGCTGCCTAGTGTTAACAATGAAAGGTGTCTAGTGTTTAATACCTTTTGGTATCTAGTGATTCAAGACTTACGTTTCCTAGTGTTCGATTCTGCTTGTCAGTATTTAGTGTTTCCCATTATCCACCATTAATGGGAATTCAGGCATTAAAAGAGTTCTAAATGATTAATAGTGATAAAATATTTGTTATTAAATAGTACAAATGATTTAGTGATTTATTGAAATGCTAGTGTATGAAAGTGTATTAAGAATGGAATTAATATGTTAATTAATGCATGCAATTACAATTGTTAATGGAATTATGTGTTAATTAATGAATGAGTTAATTAAAATGCTTATTAAAGTACATTTGATTAATGAATGTTATTATGTGACATTGGTACTTGTATATTGTTTCATAATATTTGTGACTTCGTGAGAAGTCAATTGCATTGTTCATCTCTCCACTGAGCTTTTGCTCAGCACATGTGTTTTTCCTGTGTCGATTCACGAGTTTTTAAAGTGCCGAATTTTTATCAACATCTGCAGGCCACTAGGAGGGAAGCTTAAAATCTTATTTTTGGTTTATAATTATTTTTTTGGTAATGTATAATATATTGAACATATAAAGTGTATTGTAGTCAAGTAATGTATATATATTATAAATATTTTCGAGATAGTATGTGTATTTGTATATTATGTTATGGAAATTGTATATTGAGTAGAATCAAGTAATTTTAATAACAAAAAAATGTAAGAACTTACAAGTATGAGTTAATTTTGCTAAATTTTGAATTAATTAAGGTATCTCGCCAGATAAAATTGAATAGGTTGTGTAGCACTCTTATATCCTTCTAGGGGGTATTAGGGTGTTACAAGTTTTCTTCTCAAAGAATGACAAATACTCCAAATACGCAAAACATATGGAATTAAAGTATTTTGTTATTAAAGAGAGAATTCAAAAACAAAGAGTATATATAGAACATATTGGGATGGATCTCATGGTTTCAGACCCTTTAACTAAGGGTTTACAGCCAAATACATTCAAAAAACATATGCTTAGGATGGATCTTATGATGTTTTAACACTCTTGATCTCAATAATGAAATGTTTGTGAATTTTATATTTCTTATTCATTGTGTTTATGTATATATGATTGTTTAAATAAGAAATTTATATGTATTTTCACAACAAGTATATGGATTGTATGTTGTGGATATGCAACTTATGAACTTAACATAATAAGTTCTTAATACATTGGTATATGAAAAGGAGTATACGACTGTACTGTTTATGACCGCCATAACCCACATTATGTAATTTATTGTGTTGAGGTGCTTATATTGTTAACGGTTTATAAGATTTAATTTTTGCTAGCCTTATGTTATATTACTAAACATAATAATGCAACATTGGGCTAAGTGGGAGAATATAAGAAGTATGGCCGGATAAGAAGTATATATAGCTGGCCCATACTTCTATTTACATTAATCCCATATTAAATTAGATTTAGTGTTTTTCTTTGATTTAATAGTATATTAAATCTTGACTATTAAATTAGTACTTAATAGACGTAGTGTTAAAAGGTATATAAACTAGTCCTTTATCTATTCTAATTAAGAACGCAGAATGAACGTATTTTGGCTATCCATCAAGCAATCTGCTACAAAAAGAGGATGAAGGGAGAGAAATTAGTTTACAAAGTCTGTCATTGTTGAAGCTCTCTCTATATTATGTCGAATTCCGCTCAAGAAAAGTGATTTATTTGCTTCATTTTTATGAATATTATTATATTTAAGATTTTAATGGGCATGAATAATTTATGTGATGATGTTTGAATGAATTAAAAACTTACAAAGTATTCCTACATGATTGGAAATAATAATGATAAAAGTCAATAAATTATTTTCGCCGACGTAAACCCTTTTCATATCCATTAACAGAACTGTGTTTTTTCCAAATTTCTAATCTCCAATAAAACTTGATTCTTCTTTCCTTTTCATATATACTTTAATCGTTTTTTAGGTGTCATTGACGAGAAGTACAAAAGCAGTTCAAGTCGAATTTCTGCACCTGTATGTTTGGTATCTAATACAAGTGAACACAGTGAGGCTTTAGTATCTGATCATGCATATGTGACTATGATTGCCATGCCAAATATATGTACTTTTGCTTTTTGGTCGTATAAAGTTCAATTTAGACATCCTTAAATTGCATCCACTCACAGCTTCTGCGATTTTATTCTCTAAAATGTAAATTCTCTAGTTATGAAATTAAGAATTATGTGAAAAGTGGATTAGTGTTCACAAAAATAGATTTAAGATTATTCTCTAATTTAATCTAGACTATAAAGAATGAAATAATACTAAACACCATTTTGAACTCAAGATAACGTACCAATCCACTTTTCACATTTAAATATGCTATACACTAGCTGAAAATCAATTTTTCGCCTGCTGAACTCCGCACTCAAACAATATTTTTGCTATTATATCTGTGCACCTGGCTTAGTTTATATTAAGCGGGATTTATGTTTAATCTTGCTATAATTACATGGTTGAGCTATAAGTTATGCTAATAATTTTTTTGTATACGACAGTCTCACTTGATGATTGCTCTCCCAATCCATATTTTTTAGTATTTAAGTCATTTTAAAATATTTTGCAGCTAATTAAATTCATTTTGGATTACTTTCCAGCTAATAAAGCCATTTTGGAAAACTGTTGTTATAATAATCCGTGCTAATCACATAGTAGGACTAGCAATTCATAAAATTAGATTATATTCCCTTCCGGTTTAATTTAGTTTTATCCACTAGTGTGCACCATAAAAAGTTACCTTATGAATTTCTTTGATCCATTTACATGTGCATGGTAGGTTATGAAAGGATGTACCTTTTTTAAAAAAAAGTTTTTTTTGTATTAATATATGTGTGCTTATTTGAATCTCAAATAGAGCATCATAAGTATGAATAATTTAATAGATAAATAGTGATCGGTGTTCGATAAGTATATCAAATCAACAAGTAATATAGCAAGTATAATTAAAGACCCATGGATATCGAATCCAAGGGAAAATGGATTGTTACACAAAATATCTAAGCTTGAGTGGAATTAATCTAAGATATCCCCAAGTTTGATAGTGGGAAGTTCTAAGCTAAGCAAGAGATTAAAATTATAAACTACCAATAAAATATAAAAACATTCATCAAGAAATCAAACAAGGGCGAATTGGATGCTTAAGAGATTATATCCTCATAATTTGCAATCAAAAATGGGTAAAGCAACACAAATATATAATTCTGGACAACCCATTTATACCCAAGCCTACCATTCCGAACTCAGCAGTTCTAATCAATACACCTACCATTTCGGACTCAGTAATTCTAATCAATATAACTATCATTCCGGACTCAGCAATTCTAATCAATACACCTACTATTTCGGACTCAGCGCAAAGATTAGCATAATCACGAGTTACCAAATCCTAGGTTCAAGATAACCTACCATTTTGAACTCAGCTATCTCAAACCCATCTATTCCTCACCATTCTGAACTTAATAATATCAACAACCACAAACCAACCTAACATTTCGGACTCAGCTAGAAATACAAATGCCAATATTAAAAGAACAGAGCATATGCATTCAATAGTCATAAAATACATTCATTCAGATCACCATTCCGGACTAAATATAAATAAAACATTCAGATCATATTTATACAGAGATAAACGAGAAGAATAAAAGAAAACATGAAAATATTCATTAAACCCAAATATCCAAAATACAAAATTATGATTCAAGACCTCCTAAGCATGAAAAACTACTCTACATCAAGAATACAATCATTAAATATAGAAAATTAAAATTTAGAATACACCCTTGATGAGAGGGAAAATAAATCTTGAAACTCTTTCTTCAACAACCTTGAAATCTCCTGGAATCCCAAAATAAAATTCTAAAACTAGATTAATCTAAACTATTTAAGAACAAAATTGAAATTAAAATTAAATCTAGCCTAAAAACAGTATTTAAGGCAAAAAAATAAAAATAAGAAAAAAATATGCTACTAAATCTATATAGGTCTCCTTTTGAAAGATGAAATGGTGACTTTATATAGTATGCAGAAAAGCACAGCAGTGTTCTTGGATAAATTGTGTAGAATTAGGGCTACTTGTATGTACGCTCTGGCGACTAAAGAGGAAAGCACAGCTGTGTTTTTAGAGAAGTATAACTGTGCATTGGGCACTGAAACACTAGGTTAGCGTCTCGCGAGCATCTCGTTGGAAAACACAGCTGTGTGCTGGTTCATTCTTGCTAATGCTGGACACTGGATAGCACAACTATGCTCTGTGAAAGCACAACTATGCTTTAGGTAAAATCTGCCCTCTTTCATAGTTTTCTCCTATAATCAGCCCACACTTCCAATTAAGCTCCGAATTGAAATAAAATGCCTGAAAATATCCCAAAACTTATTAAAAACTATAAAAACATTAAAAATAAATCAAATAACATAAAACTAAATTAACTAAGATTAAAACTAATAAATAAAACACATAATTATACCAAGAAATAACCTAAAATATAAGTATAATTGCAACTTATCAACTACCCCAAACTCAAATCTTTACTCGTTCTCGAGTAAATTGAATAAACTACACCCTCAATCATTTCAATCTCAATAAAAAAAAGGAGTCATTCCCAATTAAGGAGCAAAAAAATAGACATGCAAATACCAATGCTCACTAAATAACAAATAAACACAAGAGCATATCAAGCAATTTTTGTGTGTGTTTGCAAAAAGCCAAAACATAATTTTTATCATTTTAAAAACAAAACTTCTAGATGCAAAGTTGGGAATAAAAATCAACTCGAATGCATAACTGCACTCATGGCTTTTCGCTCAAAGATCAAGAAACACCATAGGCCTCTTCCTACGTACCAAACCTTGCTAGAAAGGTTATCTCTACTAAATTGGACAAGACAAAATAAAAAATCAAGAGGTCTTACATTTTGGTAGTAATGTTAGGCTTAGGTAAAATGGCTAACAAAGAAGGATCAAGTCACTAGAGAAAAATGATCACTACCTAAATAAAACTACAATCACCCAACTAAATAAAAGAACATTCCCAACCTAATTGCATACCACCAAAATAATTTGGTCTTAATAACATCTTAGCTCATCAAACTAAGCTCAAAACAATAATAAATGCCCACAAAATATTCAATAAACTCATCACAAGGCAATAGTTCAAGTCCTACCAAATTTTTTATCCCAACTTAAATTTTACTTAGTTAACTAGGAAAAACTTGCAATGCTTCTTCTTTTCTTTTTCTTCTCTTTTTTATTTTATTTTATTATTGTTATTTTTTTATTAAAAGAAGATGTACAAAAGCTAACTAGCCACAAAAATCAATAAAGTACTAAAATAATCCCAAAGCTTTCAACAAGAACTAGATTGAGCTCTATTTTTCAAAAGACCAATAAACAACTAAAATCACATCTTCCTTTGACAACCCCAAACTCATTTCTTTAAATAGGCTCAACTTTCCATTACACACACTAATCAACCCTCAAATAGAAATTTATACCAAGGATTGACAAAAACTAAACTCCCTTTTACCCAAAATATAAATCAAACCTTACGAGAGTGACCACTCTTATCATTTTAAGCTAAAGGTAGCTTTAATATGTGTAACAATAAAACAATCAAGCATTTAGCATATTAAAATAATAGACTCAACGGGCCAGCAAGAGAATATGCAATTAAGGTAGGAAAAGTTATTTAAAGGGCTACACAAAGAAGGATTGCTTAAATCATTTTCTAAGTGCTGTCTCATCTGGAGGTCGCTTTGATGGGTAATCAGAAAGGGTCTAGTGCTTTTAGTGAGTTTTCATCTAATCCCCTAATTGCAACTAGATTTTTCTCAATTTTTAAAACATGCCCAAAGTGCTCAAAATTTAGAAATTGCAAAGTATAATCAAGCTCTTCATGTAGTCTAGCAAATAAATATACAAACAAGGCTACTTCTCACTCAACTGAAAATTTAATGAAACACAAATTTCTAAAACTGAAATCAAAACCATTCACAGTTGAGAACTACTAGGATGAAATATAAATTTCAATCAAAGTAAATCAATAAGAAACAACCATCTCAATATTAAGTTACAAACTTGACATAGAGACACCAAAAACAAAATAAAATTTTTTAAAAACTAAAATTTTAAAAACATAAAAAACACTTTAAAATACAAAAAGATATAAACCAAAATAAAAAAAATGGTTCTGGTTTGAATAATTGAACTGGTACTCCACTCCAAACTCAAAATAGTGCACCGCCCTCAGTGCAAGGGAATGAACCACACAAAAATAATTCTCAAAAATTTTCTCTAATGCTAAGCAAAAAGCTCATTACAACTCAAAAATTCTTGCAATAATCTCAAAAATGGCAAAAATCAAACAATTACTGTGCAAAACTAAAAACAATGCAAAATTTCTTTTGATCACCTGTGCAAAAAGATGAAAAACTCAAAACCTATGCAATATCCAATAAATACTGTGCAAAATAAGATACTCTGAAATCCGTGACATTCATAGGCAAATAAAAATAATATGTCTATCCTATTACACGTCAATGGCTCAGCCACACATTTTTAAAATAATAATGTAAATAAAAAGTACTATGCCTGCACTACATCAACTACATTAGATACAAAAATAAATATAATATAAAATCTATTTTGAAAGAATTACTTCCTGAAAAGGAGTAAAAAACATCAATGTGGCGGTCTTCGTCTCATATGTGGTGGATACACAGTGGCAATAGGAGTAAAGAATTCTCGAATCTCCTGGCTCAACTTGTTGAGCTGTGTAAAAATCCACTGCTGATAAGCCTCTAAGAATGACATTCTCTGCTCAGATTCTAGGACCATATCTCTATGCACTTGCTCCATCTGAGCCTCAATGGAAGATAGTCTCTCCCAAGCTCACTGTACTGAGAGGCCCATGTCTGAAACTAACTGGTCACTCTGAGTAATAGCTATTCTAACCTCCACCAGTCCTTTACCCAAACTATCCAATCTCTCCCAAACTCGCTCCTGAAAGTCTATCTATTCCCTTCTCAACTCACTAACAAAAGTCGTAAGCTCTCTTAATAAAGTCTCAAACCCTTTTATAGTAATAGTCATAGACCGCATCTCTGATAATAAAGTCTGGACTACTGACTCATCTAAGAGTAAAGGAGCTGAGGGTGAAGGAGCTGTGGAAGAAGACAACCCATCATGCTCCTAAGCATAGCGACTCATATCTGGAGGGGAGAATGAAGCATCTCTCCCCTGTCTCTACTGTAAATGCTCGTTGTATCTCTCTATGGTGAAAGTGGTGGCGGTGGAGCATTATCAACATCATGATCGACTGGATCCTGGGCATTATCATCAGAGGCAACCTCCCCATCATACTCACTGGCCAAAAATCCCATCTCATCCGCTATTCTCAGCCTATAACCAAACTCAAAAAATGGGTCCTCAATCGCAATCTTACACCTCAGCACTACCTCCTGATTAAGAAAATAAGATGACCCTAAAGGTGGTCCCATCTGAGGAGTAGGCTGGTATAGGACTCTCATGATTACAGTAATCAATCCCCCGATCCCAATCTTCCTTCCTGTGGTAACAGTAGCCTTCTTCAATTACCTACACAACCAAGGCACAACATTCACCCTAATGCTAGTCTCTATGGCAAATAAGAAGAATAGATCTAGTGTGGTCATATTACTGGGACACTATGTTCTTATAATCACCGATGAAGTCATAACTCTGTGTAAGTACTGGAAAATAAGAGATTTGAGCTTGGTCGACTTGGTGTTTCTGGCATTGAATCTGGTGTGCGGCTTTTTAATTACCGCCTAATATATAGTCGAATCACCTAATATCTATATCTCTCCATCCACTGGCAATTACAGATATCGAGCCAAATCTGAAACTGAAAGAAAATAGGTGATATTCTTTACTCTGAACTGAATGGTATTGACGTCATCCTTAGATAAATTTGGTGAGTACTTAAAAGTATTCAGAAATTCCAAAGTAATCTCAGGATAAGTTGGACCATTCAGTCCAAAGAAATCCTCCCATCCTATGTTCCTCAGTAGAAAAATGGCTCTCTTATGAATGCCCAAGTCAGTGAGCGTTTTGGTGCTCATAAACCTACTGGAGATGATGGTCTTCTTAGCTAACTTCTTGAACAAGGTGTGTTACGTAGGAGTCAACAGTTAAGAGGCTGAATGGGCGCTAATGGTTGCTTGTTCTCTTGAGTTTGGGCTATGGTACCTGAAAAGAAGCATAACATCACCAATAACATCTTTAGCTCCATTAAGTATAAACCACATAAATTACTGAATTGAAAGAATTAAAGAAATCTCACCATAACTTCAAAACAGAAAATTGCACAATAAACAAAATGTTCTAGCTAATGTGAAGATGCAAAAATATGAACAATTAAGCATAAGGCATAGATATATAAAAGTGAAGCACAAAATTAATGCACAAACTTAGTCAAAACTGGAAGATTGTGTTGGCTCAAAAGGCTAAAACTTAATCTTGGATTTTGATTATTAACAAAACATTTCTATCAATTAAGTTTTGGACCTTTATAATTTAAATTGTGCAGGTCCAAAAACAAATAAATCTGAAGTCAGGTGCTCTATTCATAATAGAACAGTTCATATGTGTTCTACTTCAATCAGACCTGGTATGATCTATTGCTTCATCAGATCTGTTGTGATCTGTTGATTACTTTTCTTTAGGAAATATTTGTAAAATCAATTCTCAGATTTTTACACACTCACAATGATCTACTACATTCAAATATCTTTCCAAAATCATATCTTAACTTATTTAAATTTATTTCTTTCTAAAAATTAATTTTCCATATACATGTCTCTTTGAAAAGGAAATAAAAATTTCTGGAATATTTTTTTCAGATTGGATTTAACACTTACTAAATTCAATTTTTTTTCAAAATTATATCTTAACTTATTTAAATTTATTTCTTTCAAAAATTAATTTTCCATATACATGTCTTTTTGAAAAAATAAAGAAAATTTCTGGAATATTTTTTCAAGATTGGATTTAACACTTACTGCATTCAAATAACTTTAAATCAATATCTTATGTCAAAATAAAAATGATCTCTTTCCTAAAAAAAAAAATTTTACAATCAAAATTATTTAAAAGAGGAAAGATTTATCAAAGCTGAAAATTTGACTAAGGAAGCATAAATCTGAAGATATATTTTTGAGCAGATTTTTCATAACGAATGAAAGCATAAAATCTAGAGGACATTTTCTCAAACGGATTTCTTTAATGGGAAACATAAATTAAATGTAGAAATATTTTGAAAAACTGTTCACACCCAACGGCTTTATTTTTGTTGGCTATAAAATGGGTTTTGTCGAGGTGTTTCAGTAAGTGAGTGAAAAACATAATTTCTACTTGTGCTTAATTTTGTTTATAAGTTTTTCATTCCTTCATGCGCATTCATGATCACATCTCCTCAATATGATTATAGTTTCTATTGTAATCATGCTAGTGAGGCTATTCAAATTTGTGAGATAAATTTGTGAGGTTAGGTTGCTAGAACTTAGGAAAATAAACTAACAAGTGTTTAGGTTCTTTTACTTTGTAACAAAGGGCTAAGTATTTTGATCATTTTACTTAAAAAAGATCAAGTGTTTTTGAGTTTTTCACTTGGGAAGAAAAACTTGGATAGCTACTTGTAACAGATTTTTGACTCTTGCCCGTAAATAAAGTCACATTAGAAAAAGAGAAATTCTTAAAACGAATTGTTTTAAAGAGAGGATGTAGACGGTGGCCGAACCTCTATAAATCGCGGTGTTAAATTTTTAAGACGGATTGTCTTAAGAAGATGATGTAGGCGGTGGCCAAACCTCTATCCCTTACTCTTTTTTTATTTCGTACTTTATAATTTTTATGCTGAAATTGACAGTTTTATATCTATTATGTATTCTATAGAATAGAGTCAGAAATTTACCTTATGTTCTAAAAACGGGTTGAAATTAATTTTTCTAAATTAATTTAGCGAATGAAAGTCTAATTTTTCTCACCAATAATTTTTTCCATATGTGTTGTTTTTAATGGTAAAGGTTAATTAAAAAATTATTTTAAGTAAATTGCATGAAATGGATTTATTTTGATAATGGTATTTTGCATATCAAACTGTCTGTATTTTAATATATTCAGATTACGAAAAATTAAGTAATGATCTATTCACCCCCCCCCCCCTCTAGATTACATATGTAGGACTCACAGATTGCACAAAAAATAATTTAAAGAAACTTAAATGCAATGCACAAGGTGAAAAAAATGAAAAATAAGCACAAATAATTATAACTAGAAGTGTGTATGCCAAATATAATGTAAATGCAATTTAATGGTGATCAGGAAAATAAAAATGTAAATTTTGCTTTAAAAAAATGCTTCATGAACAAACGTATGGGATTAAAATTAAAGTTGCATGCAAATAAAATTTCTATAATTGGCATCAAATCAACTCATCATAATCCCATCAATTCAAGTTCTAGCAAACATGTATTCACCTTAACTCAAATTAAGCACAAACATCAATTGCATCTAATTGAGAAACTAATGCATAGCAAAAATTACAAACAATAAAATACCAAGCATAATTTCAAGTAATTCAATAATAAACTAGCAAAATTTTCCCCTATCCATGTTATGCCCTAATGAATCAATGCAAATAAAATATTTCATTTCCTCAACTTAAGTTCAAAATCCCATTTTGCTTTATGTTGTCAAGTGTCAGTTAAAATGGCAGCCTCATCAAACCAATGATGCTATAAGAACAATCAAGCACAAATATAAATATAAAATTCAGCTCAACAATATAATCCCCTTATGTAAAAACTGCTCAAATAAACTACCGGCATTGACAATTCTAATTTAGCTGCAAGTGTGCCTAATGTGATAATATGGTACTGTGTTAACTTAATCCGCTCCAATCAAGATTTTCTACAACTTCAAAGGTATTTCTCAATGAATAAACTACTTTAAAAAGAGTGAATTCATAGATTTGTAAAAGAAAATCAAGTGAAAAGCATGGAATTTAAAGTAAATTCTCATTTCAACATATCACCAAACACTTGACGGGCATGAATACAAACTGACATTTCAAGAACACATTCATAAATACCAGCCCTCACTTTTGTTTTAAGTTGCAAGAAATCAACAAAATTCAAGCCACAATTCAAGCAAAATTATTTCTGAGGTTCACTGAATTTAGGTGCAAATACTGAACAATAGGGAAATTAAACAGGTTTGAGAATGCAGTAGCACCTAATTTTGGTATAATTATCTCGTTACATTGATAATCTTGAAAAATTAAGAATAAAAGATGAGGGCTCACTTCAATTTGTTTTTAATTTTGACTAAAATCCGGAACTTATGCGAAAATTTGGGGGAAAAAAATATCGGGCATAAAAGAGAAGAAATTAAAAATAAGATGAGAAGATTTCGATTGAAGGTCTATAAAGATATAAAAAATGAAAACTACCTGAAATGAACTTGGGTTGCCAATAAAGATCGAAGGAAAGAAAATAGAGAAAATTTGAGAAAGGCCGGAGAACATGAGACAGAAGGGGAGAAAAGAAATGGGAGTTGCGATTAAAAATGAAAACAACGTTTTTACCTTTGCTGGAACAAAAGCACAATTGCGTTCTGGAAAAAACACAGCTGTATTTTTATTTAACGTGATGTATTGGCATTTTTCAAAAGAAAGCACAGCTGTGTTTTGAAAAACACAGCTGTATTTTCACAACTGACCTTAAAAACTTGCCACCAGCCGTGTAAAATGCTACTGTCCTGAAAGTGCCTCTTTACACACTTTGTTGCATAATTGAAATTCTCATTTATTCTCAACTATTAAATTCCAAAACAATAAAATAAACCAAAACCAAATAAAACCAAAAATTAAAAACCATAAAATTAAACATTTAAACACACAAAAATTTAAGAAAAAGTTGTAAATCCTAAAAACAAAAATTCAAAATTAAACAACTAAAAATTAAAACACAAAACTCAAAACACAAATAAATGAAATAAAATTAAACAGAAGGGGTTAGAAAAGTTTTGGTTTATTGAGTCCCAGCTCGACTCATGTTACTCTCGAGTGGACGAGCTTGTGAACCAAATAATGGTCTCTCTGATTTCTGCTCCTCATTTTCCCCCATCAGCAAGAGAAATATGTCAAATGCCACCAAGGTAGAAAATTCCATGTCTTCGATGAAATATGACTCCATCTTGGGTTCACTAAAAATGAACTCTACCGGCTCTTCTAGCCTAAATAAATTCTTTAAATGGACTGAATTAAGTGCTTCCATTTGAGAATTGCACAATTCTTGCTCTTTTGGTGTAATATCCTTCATAGAAAAATTGAAGTCAAATTCCAAACAAACATAAGATTCGTCTTCAAAAATGATTGGCTCCTCTTTTTCTTCATATAACCCGTCCTCAAAACCTTCTAAATGTTCTGTGATCTTCTCAAGTGCATGACTCAATTCCCCACCATTACTTTGATTATCCTTAGAGACAACAAGAACTCAAGCCTTGATTCCAAATTTTGGATCCCCAATTCTTGACAAATCAATAAATTCTCTTGAGTTTTGATCTTCTACTCTTAAAAATGAATTATATTCTTTTACTCTTCCTTTTCTGCTTGGAATTTCTTCTTCCGACTCTCTATGTAGTTAAAAAGGACTCTGATTTTGAAAGAGTTAGACTCTTGTGATTCCCATAGAGAGTAAAGATCTTCAAAAGATGATGAAAAAGAGACTGCTAAAGGTGCACGCAATTGTCGTAATTCTTGCATCTCCCTAATCAAATCACTTATTTTTGCTCGTAAAAGAACCAACTCATTATCTTGGACATTATCTCACATCATTTTCAAAATGATTCAAAACCTTCCTACAAAGACAAACACTAAATCAAAATAAAGAAAAATAAAAATCTCACACTAACTCAATTAAAGACATTTAATAAACAGTACCGCTTTTCCCTGCAATGATACAAAAAACTTGATCAGTGTTCGGCAAGTGTACCGAATCGATAAGTAATATAGCAAGTATAATTAAGGACCCGCGAATGTCGAACCCAAGGGAAAAAGGATTGTTAAACTAAATATCTAAGGTTCAGTGGAATTAATCTGAGATATCCCTAAGTTTGATTGTGGGAAGTTCTAAGCTAAGTAAGAAATTAAAATTATAAACTACCAATTAAATATAAAAATATTCATCAAGAAATAAGGGTGAATTGGATGCTTAGGAGATTCTATCCTTATAATTTGCAATCGAAAATGGGTAAAACAATGCAAACATGTCATTTTGGACAATCCATTTATACCCAAGCCTACCATTCCGAACTCAACAATTCTAATCAATACACTTACCATTCCGAACTCAGCTCAAAGATTAGTATAAGCACGAGTTACCAAATCCTAGGTTCAAGACAACCTACCATTCCAGACTCAGCTATCTCAAACCCATCTATTCCTCACTATTTTAAACCTAATAACATCAACAGCCATAAACCAACCTATCATTTCGGACTTAGCTGGAAATACAGATGCCAATATTAAAAGAATAGAGCATATGTATACAATAGGCATCAAATACATTCATTCATATCACCATTCCAGACTAAATCTAAATAAAATATTCAAATCATATTCATACAGAGATAAATAAGAAGAATAAAAGATAACATGAAAATATTTATTAAATCCAAATATCCAAAATACAAAATTATGATTCAAGACCTCCTAAGCATGAAGAACTACTTTACATGAAGAATATAATAATTAAATATAGAAAATTAAAGTTTATAATACACCCTTAATAAGAGAGAAAATAAATCTTGAAGCTCCTTCTTCAACAACCTTGAAATCTCCTTGAATCCAAAAATAAAATTTTAAAACTAGATTAATCTAAACTATTTAAGAAAAAAATTGAAATTAAAATTAAAATTAAATCTAGCCTAAAAATAGTATTTAAGGAAAAGAAATAAAACCTAAAAAAAAAGAAAAATTTTGCGACTAAATTTATCTAGGTTTCATTTTGAAAGATGAAACGGCTTCTTTATATAGTCTGCAGAAAAGCACAACTGTGTTATGGAAAACACAGCTATGTTCTTGGATAAATTGTGCAGTATTAGAGATGCTTATGTGCGTGTTCTGGCAACTAAAGAGGAAAGCAAAATTGTGTTTTTGGAGAAGCACAGCTGGGAATTGGGCGCTGAAATGCTACACGTTGGTTAGAGTTGCGCGCACCTCTCACTGGAAAACACAGCTATGTTTTGGGCGAAAATATAGTTGTGTTTTGGGCGAAAACACAGTTGTGCGCTGGTTCATTCTCGCTAACGCTGGAAGCTATATAACATAGCTGTGTTTTGGGCGAAAACACATAGCTGTGTTTTAAGTAAAATCTGCCCTCTTTCACCATTTCTTCCTATAATCAGCCAGCATCTCCAATTAAGCCCCGAATTGAAATAAAATGCCTGAAAACATCCCAAAACTTATTAAAAACTATAAAACCATTAAAAACTAATAAAATAACATAAAACTAAATTAATAAAGATTAAAACTAATAAAAAAACACATAATTATACCAAGAAATAACCCAAAGTATAAGTATAATTGTAACTTATCACATGGACTGCCAAGTGACCGCTGTTGGTCATCTTAATTACTACAAACATGTTATATAGTTATCGATCTATCTAAATTATTAATTAGGGTAAACCCATCGGCAAGCACTCCAACTTGTCCAAATAATTCATTTTGACACCTGAACTTCATAAACGACTGAATAAACACTTAAGTTTTTTAATTGTGATATTTTTAAACAAAAACTTCAATGGTTTCGGAGAGAATCTAATGCATAAATAACATCACCTTGAGTAATGGTATGAGCCTAAATAGCTCATATTTAGCTTATGTTTTGTGGTTAAAATTATATTTAGTTATCGTTAATTGTGTTAGAATTAGGTGTGTTTTATGTTTTATGTTAAGTTTTGTGAATGTAGGAGAAAAGGGAGAAAATATGGAGAAAGGAGCAGAATTGACCAAAGAAAGAATGCTTCTGTCGCGAGCGCGACAGAAGACGCCTATGATAAAGGAAGAGAAAGCAAGGAAGGCCGCGTACTGTCGCGAGCATGACAGAGCAAGGAGCAAGATGGGGGTCAATGCAGCTGAAGAAGTCAAGCAAGAGAGGTCTGCCTTCTGTCGCAAGCACGACAGAAAGAGACGTTGGGTAGTTATCTTTGAAAAGCCATTTGAAAAGTCATGTCTTCCCACCAAGTTTTGCAACCCTTTGAAGAGGCATTTCAAGGGATATGAACTTTGGAACATCATATACATTAATTTCAGTTGTAAATTAAAGAATGAAATTTTTAACTAAGTTTTTTTGTAAGTTTGAGAAGAACAATTTCTGTAGTTGAAGTTCTAAAGTTAGTTTTTATGTTTTGAAGAGAAGACAATTGCAAAGAGGAAGAACACACTTGGTGAAAGGGAAAAGGTTGAGAGATTTCCTATTTCTATTTCTAATCCTTTACTTCTTCTTTATAATTATAAAATGATGCATTTATGAACTTGAATATTTATATTATGTTTTATTATTCATATCAATCTAGTATTCTTGCTTGTAAAATTCCTATTAGTATTTGAATGCATGATCACTATAAGTGAGAATTTAGTTCAGAGATAGATTCTCAATTAAAACTAATAGAAATTAATTATCAAAGCATTGTTTGAGATATCATAATGTCAGATGATTGATCTAAGTAGGCACTCATATTTATGTTGAGAGAATGGATTAGAACTTTATCCAACTTGACTTGCATGACAAGGACACTCTAACTCTCAAGAATAATTACTTCAAGTTCTATTGATTATTAATTCATATTCATAATCTATATTGTCTTCTTTGATCATCATTAATTAGGTTTAATTACTTTGCATTCCACTAGTAGTTTAAATTAATCTTCAAATTATTAAATATTGTGAACAAGATTAAAATCAAGTAGTAATAGTGAGTAATATTAATCTACATTCCTCGTGGGAACGATATCTTAGGTACTATAATCGGTAAACCGTATGCTTGTAGATTAGCATTTAGAAATACACATAACAAGTAACACCCACTTGCCAGTTAAAAAATATGGATGAAAATATGCGGTATAAGTGTCAGTTAAAATAATCTTTTGGCTTATTTCTTTGTTCTTTTTTATTTTCCTCCTCTTTATTCTTTCAGAAGTTCCAACATATCCTCCTCTTTCTTTACCCGCAATGAAATCACCCCGATCCTCATTCTTAATTTTCCAAGTTCTTTCAACTTTCTTTATTTTTTTCCATTGATCAATTACTAATTTTTTGTGGTATGTTTATTTAGGAGAAGAAGAAACCTACAGCAAAAGAGAAGAGAATAGAGGAGCAAAAACCAAAGGAATCAAATAAGCCAGAAGGAGACACAACTGAGAAGCAAGGAGAAAAACAAAAAAGAAACTTGTAGCTGAAGAAAAGAAAGAAGAGAAAAAAGGAGAAGAATCAAAGGAATCCAAAGATAAATCTCCTCTGCTGTTATCTCAAGGAAGAGTATTACAGGGGTTGAAGATGTAATTACTATTTAATTATTTTATTATTTTCTAATTTATTCTTCAATGGCAAAATTACAAGGGTTGAAGATGTAATTACTATTTAATTATTTTATTATTTTCTAATTTATTCTTTAATGACAAAACTACAGGGGTTGAAGATGTAATTACTAATTGCAAGACTAGTAAGGTGGTTATAAAAGGAGAAAAGGCGGATCCATTGAAGGTTCTAGAAAGATTTCAGAGGAAGAGCCATAGAAAAGTTGAACTCATCTCTTTGATTCGAAAACCACCATCTGAGAAGAAAAAAAAAAGGCGACGAAAGAGAAGGAAAAGCCCAAACCTAAAGAAAAGAAAGAAGAGGTTCTTGTTTTTTTTTCTTTTTTTTTGAGTTTGTTGTTTGCGTTTGAGTTTCAGTTGGTTGTAATGCCTATATAATGGCATCTTTGGTTGTCAATAAAAATAAAGCAAGCAATATATTCCAGATTTTTGTTCTGCTCACCAAGTATTTATTATATTGCTTCTTACAATTTGCTTATTGTGTCTTTGTTTTATTTGCTGCATGTGGCAATTCTAAAGTGTGTTAGAGTTTTTTTTAGCTCTAATAGTCCAAAGATGAAAAATTGGTAGGAAGACTGCAATTAGTAGGCCTCGGTCCTTCAGTATCGAAAACACTGATGAGTATGATGAAAGTGTGGCTATGGAAGCTCTTATTGCTAAACTATTTGTTAGCATTTACAAGGGAGATTTGGGAGAGAGAGATGAAGTATTATGAATTTGTTACCGTTCATAAACAGTAACAAAGAAGCTTCATGCATTCTAATTTTGGGAATAATCACAGACGTTGCCATGTCATCAATTTGTATTTAAAAATATCGCAATTATAAAGTTTAAATGTTTATTTGGTCGTTTGTTGAGTTCAGGTATCAAAATGAAGTTTTTGGACAAGTTGTAGTGCCTGCCGATGGGTTTACCCTATTAATTATTGTAAATGATGCATTTGCATTCTTACATACTAAGTTTTACATAAATTCAACATTTTTATATTAGATAGCTTTAGATGGTTATTACATCTTGATTATTTTCCTTACTGATGTATGCACAGGGGGTAATCATGGCAAGATCAATAAACATTACAAGTTCGGATTCATAAAGACCAAAATTAGAGAAATTACAAGGCTTTATTTAAGCATTCATTGAATAGGAAATGAAGTTTCAAGGGCATAAATATCATGGGGTCAATTTCTGGACCATGGAAACCAAAATTGGAGCTGTTCAAAGAGATTTGAAGATGGTTTACTTATTAAGAGTAGAAACGGGCCATGAAGGGAAAAAAGCCAAATTTGGAAAAATGACCATGTGCAAGTCATGTGACACCTTGATATGTGCAAGTCATGTGACCTTGACATGTGCCATATCATGTGCTATGCATGTGCCATATACATATGCATATCATGTAAGCTAAAGTATGTGCATTGCATATGCCAACTAATTGACTTAAGGGGCTGTTTGGATTGGGCTTTTAGTAATGGCTTTTATTTATGAATTTTATTTGATTAATTGTAATAATTAGGCCATTCTAAACTTGGGTTCACGCCACCCTCATTGGCAGCCCACTCATTTGGGTTTTAACTTTATTATTTCATTTAGGTTTAGGTCTTATTTATTCCTACATGCATTAGTTTTAATTGACAGCCTATATAAGGCTCTTTTATGCATGTTCTTCATGATTGGATACATAAATATTATTGTTCTTTGTTGTTTGCAAGAGATTATTTTGCAAAGTAAGTGTTGTTTACTTTGTGTTGTTTAAAGAATTAGGTTATTCAATCTTTGTTCTTGTGTAGTTCTATTCTTGTTTATTTCTAGTTTAGGTCCTTTATATCTTTGATATTAGAGTTTAAAGTATATGTCTAAATTACAGATTGCATGATTAGAATTTGGTGGTTAATTGGATGATGAATTTGGGTGTCAAGGTGACACATGACTTGTACATGGTAATTTTTTCAAATTCGGCTTCTTTCCCTTCATGGCCCACTTCTTCTCCTAACATGTAAACCATCTTCAAATCTCCTTAAATGGCTTAAATTTCGGTTTTCGTGGTTCCGATATTTATGCCCTTGAAGCTGCATTTCCTATTCAATGAATGCTTGAATAAAGCCTTGCAACTTCTCCAATTTTAATCTTCATGAATCCGGACTTGCAATGTTTATTGATCTTGCCATGATGACCCCCTGTGCATACATTACTTACGCCACACTAGCAATTCTCATCTAGGTAGAGATATCTATTTGTTATCATAGAATGATATTGCAATATGCACATGCTTGAGGACTGATTTAGGTGAGTTAATACTACTGCTGGGAACCATATTGAGCTCATGATTCATGATTTAACTAAATTTATTGTGTACTTTCCAATGTTGTGGTTTTAAAAAATGATTACTAGTGCATCATTTATAGGTTTTAGGTTATTGTTTGATCGTATTGTCCATCTTGTAACAATATACACCATAGGCTAAACAAGTTCTCAATATTTCCAATAACTATTGCAATAATAATCTCAGCTCTTAGATCTTTATAAAGTGTTTTTAATACCTTATCTATTAACTCCAGCGTTTTTGTTCATTTTTTGACATATTTGCTTCCCATCATCACCGAATTCCTTTTCCAATTTTTATCCTAACTAAAAATCTTTACTTAAAATATGATATCAGATCGTGATATCAGCTTTTGGGTTTGATGGTATACACGTGGACGAAAAATGGCCTTTAGTTAAATCTTCATGATGGGTTCCATCTATTAGACTATTCAATACTGTCACCAATCAATCATTTGACTAAAGTATCTACTGTATTGGAAAAATGTATTATAATATCAATCAGTAGAGGTAACACAAGAATATTTGCGCCTTGTTAGATTTATAATTTTTAATGTGAATGCACTTTGCTTGTCTTGTCTTGCCTCATCATCTTTCTCTACCAATTACGATTTTTGTACTTATTGCCATTGATAATTTTTGTTAACGAGAAAAGTGGCATGATTACAAGAAAATATATGTCAAGTTGTCAACAAGTTAAAGCACATATAGCTTCATAAGCAAAAATCTCTTGCTCATTATTTTTCATGCTATTTATCTTATCCTTTAAATTGGTCCTCTTTATTATCAACTTTGATTTCCAATCAAATGTTGTAATATAAATAATACTAATTAATGAACAACATCAACTTTTCAATTTTGCTGATTGCATATTTAGAGTTCCCATTTTAAAGGAATATGGCAATGAGACGAATGCCTGATATGAGTTGATTTTTTAATTTGTTCTTGTTCCCCATTTAAGAGCCATTTAGAGCTCATGTGGACAATTTACAGGTTTTCTTCAATTTTAGTTGTGCTAATATAAGGTGGCTATGATTGTTTGATTGGTACCTTATAGCATGGTGAGAGATGAGATTATTAAAGCATTAGAACTTTCTTTACCAAATTTTAGGTATGGTTTTCAACTTATTCTTTTGAAGGATGAGCTGTTAGTTATGTCAGTCAAAACATACTCTTTTGAATTTTAACATCAAGTATGTTTTCACTGTTTTGCTTTCCATTCCTCCAATTATGATCTTTTCTCAGCTCTTTTCAATGTTTCAGATTTTGGGTTTTCATTGTTGAGTAATTTTACCATGAATAAAAGTATCCATTTTCCATTAGATGAATTTTCAATGTAAATATGAATCTTTCTTGCTTAGAAGAGTTGTCTGATGGCATTACAAAGTCATTACCCAAATACAATTTATTATATAGAGTATTATCTGTCTAATATGTCTCAAAGAAATTTATTATTTTAAAAGATATTCGTTGATATTTTAAGTGCACAACTTCTAGATTATACAATCAATACATTTTTCTTGGTAATGCTAATGATCATATGTCGCGGATAAATGATTGTTATAAGCCCGTTTATCTAACAAAAATATTTATTAAATACCTCTAATTAATTGCAAGATATTTTTAAGAGAACAATAATATTCCTTTTTCTTATAGGGATATTATTGCTTGAAACAATACTTACATGTATTATGCCAATGAAAATCATAAAATTCTCCCATTTATTAGTGTGTAAAATTTTATTGAATTTCATATGTATCGGTTGCAAATGCTCGAATTTAAAGTAATGTTCTAATAGTACATTTTGTTTTGGATGGTAAATTATTCGGGTCCAAATAAAAATAAAATCTTTGAATAACAAGGAGCAAATCCAAATGGTCATATTATAGAGGCAGGTACTCCTGAAGACACATAAAACTAATTTCAAAACCATATAAGTGGTTTAAGTACTTGAAATTAAATCAGAGATCTCAATATGTTATATTATTGAAAGGATCCGGAAAAGATAAAGTTGTCAACAACATTTATGCATAAAAATATTGATGTTAATATTTTCAACATAGTAAGGATCTTAAAATTAAACCTGTTGAAAAATACCGATACTAATTGCATTTAATTTTATAATATAAAGTTTTGAATCTATAGTTCAAATATTGAAAAATATGGTGCCAATGGGGTACACATGATATTCATGCATTGTACAATAAAGTCATAAAATATGACTTATTTTATGATATTTATTGCAATGAATTAGCATTTATTATAAAGAGATATATTTTCTTATAATAGATATAGATGCAATAAGTTTAAAGTATTTATTAGTATGTAAATAATTAATGTTATTTGTTTATTTGATAATAAAATTATTTAAAATTGATGAAGGATCTATCATGTATGAAACATATAAATATTTTTGAAAAATTTGTTTAATACAAATACGTATCATGATATGAAAGTATATTTATCACATACCTATTTTAGTATGATCATATTATTAAGTTTTATAAATTTTTCATCCCAAAGAAATAAAAGATGTGGAGATGAACTTGTACATGCTTGTGAAAGTATAATATGTAATTTTGGAAAAATAAGTTTTAGTTGTTATTTTTCAGTTCATGCATAATATAACCAGAAGATGTATGGTTAGCATATCCGGAAGATATATGGCTCATTTTTAGGAAAAAAATCTTATAATATGATATATCAAAACTCTATATGCACAACTGATATTATTATTACTCTTTTTTTTTAACTAGGATTTTTTTCCCATTGGGCTTTCTTATTAAAGTTTTTAATGAGTCAACTTCTAATGTGTATTTAAGATATTGTGTACTCTTTTTCCCTTCACTATGTTTTTATCCCACATGTTTTTTCTAGTTTAGGGTTTTAATAAGTCACAGTACGTATTAATGTTATTTAAGGGGAAGTATGCACTACAAATCCCATGATTATGAATGACCATAAGTCCTTAAGATTGATAACATGGCTTATCAAAAAGGAAAGGTAAGCAGTCATTGTCCATGTAAGATATTTTACAATATTGTCAATGAATCTAAAGTCCCCCAAAAGCGTGATAGATTTTTTAGTGGAAAGGATATCATTTTTTGAAAGAAAAAGAAATGAAAAATTTTCAAAGTAATACTCTAAAAGAGGCAAAAAAATAACATATATCAATAACTCCATATTTCTAGAAAAACAACCCTATAACTGGTTCTGGTAGTGGTAAACTATATGAATTATGTGAAAAGGATGAAAAATTGTTGTTGATAATCTATTTACATATTTAGTTGCTTATAAAAATAATGATACTGATTATGAATCTCTAATTATCAAAAATTATGATTGGCCAAAAGAGAAAGAAGATATCCATGCTAAACTAGACTCATACAAGATATTTGGACTATAAGTCAAGACAACAGAAGATGTCAAATATTTTGGCTATAAGAGTAGTAATTATTGAACTATTCAATGTTGGCTATTCATGAAATCAGTTGAGAGCCCATGTGATTGAGAGCCACAGCTCAACACATTAAGGGATTAAGGGAATGTGTAGATTATTAATTGAGAACAACAATCAAGAATATTGCAGCATGAAGAAAGGCCAAATTACAAAATTTGCTCAAGCGACAAACAAAATAATCTCTTCACAAAGGCACTACCAAGTTCAATTTTCAAGAAATATATACACAACATTAGAATGCGTTAATTTGAAAAATATTCAATATGGTTCATTATAGTTTTGAGAAAAAGTACCTATAAATTTTGTACTATTTTTCCTTCGCTAAATTTTTATACCACTGGGTTTTTCTTAGCAAGATTTTAACGAAATATATTTAGAGTGTACAGTTATCCAAGGTGAAGTGCTATGTAATATTCATAATGTGGATGACTACTTTTATTCCTAATTATTGATTGGTCTTCTATATAACCTAAATTGTTCTTAAATGTATTTACTTTCTATATAGACAAAATCTTCCTATAAGGACCAAATCTTTGTACCATATATGACCATTATGGGTGTTTATAAACATACAATAATAAGACAAAGTTTTTTTATATGGACCAAATCTTTGTACCTATATATAACTATTGTGTTTGTTTATAAACACATAATAATAAGAAGAAACGAGATAAGAAAAAAAGGGTTGCAACATAAGAACTTCCCAAAAGGTCACCCATCTTAGCATTACTTTCACCTAAGCACTTTTAACTTTGAAGTTTTAATGGGATCCAGTGCATTGTGCATTAGTGCTGGTATGATCGCACTTGCCATGCCATGCACGGTTTTCGTACATAAGTTCTCGGGCGCCAATTTTCAGTCTCAAAGGGATCATGAATTGCAAATTTCTCGATGCATCTAACGATTTTTGCATAAATGCTCGAAACACTCATGAACGTGTTGAAAATAGAACTCTAGCACACGTGAACAGAGCTATAAAAGTAATAGTGAAATCAAATCGCTTTCTTTAGACTTATCCAGCTACAAATGAAATCTCAATTAATAAATGCTTCATTCAAATGTTAAATTGAAAGATAATGGTCTTAAAAACACAAAATTATTTTTAAAGTGTGTATGGATATTTTGAACAAACCCATTTATACTCTATTACATAGATTTGGATCTCTTATGACATTATTTTCAAAAAGCAATATATGTGATGTTTCAAAATATTTTATTTTTATTCTTTATTTTCTGAATATTTTTAACACTAGATTATGAAACATATCGCTAATCCGTCGCTCTGTATATATGTATTTATACCTTGTATTTAGCGGTGGATTTTAGACCGTCACTAAAAATCTATCCCTAAATGGCATTCCATTAGGTTTTAACTGAAAAACTTAACAGAGGATTGGATTTGAAAAATTCTAAGTGGTTGCGGATCAATATGGTCGGTTTTTTCAGTTTGGGGGCTAAAATGAAAATAAGGTAATAGGAATTGAGGGGATTTTCGTAATTAACGCATAATAAGAATTTTTTTTATTATATATCTAGATAAAAATAATTAAAATTAAAAACATCAAGACAAATTTATTACAACATTTGGTTGCATTATATATTGAAAAAAAAGCTAAAAAGAATTATTTCTTTGAACAAAAATTAGTATTTCTGTTAATTATAACGATAATTATTGAATGAGGAGCATTCATAATTGAAATGCCCCAAAAGTGTCAGGAGTCCGATTGCTACGTTCTAAATGAAAGGATTTTAACTGTGAATTGATTCGAGCAACAGGGGTGGGTTTTTCTGTAGCTATCCCTAAAATATAAATGCCCCAAGCGCACACAAACATGTTAAAAACAAAGAGTAAGAATTTTTCAATTTATCTAAGATAGGAAAAGCCGCTCATAGTCGCCCTATCTCATCTGTCGTGCTGTCCCGAAGCTAATCTTTGGAGGGATGTTCCCAAAGGATACAAGCACCAAAGGCCTGGGTTCCATTTTAGAGCATTAAGTAGGAGATATGCGTGAAATGGAGGGAAAAAGAGAGGGAAAGGAAAGGGTTGTAGCGCGAGGCAGAAAAAAGCGGGGGAGGAAAAAGAGGGGTACAGCACGAGGACTTCATAAGAGGTCACCCACCTTAGTATTTGGGCTTCAGAGTTCGGATGGGATTAGTGCATTAGTGCTGGTATGAAAATACCTGCCATGTCATCAAGTTTTCGTACATAAGGTTTTGGGGGCCGATCTCTGGTTGCAACAAGATCGCGAGGTGCAAATGTCTTGATGCATCTAACGATTTCTGCATAGATGCTTGCAACACACACAAACGTGTTGAAAATAGAACTCCAACACAAGTAAAGAGAGCCATAAATATAATAGTGAAATCAAGTCACTTCTTCATAATTATCCAGCTATAAATAAAATCTTAAATTGAAAGATAATAGTGTTAGAAACATAAAATTATTTTTAGAGTGTCTGAATATTTGTACAAACTCATTTATACTCTATTGCATCAATTTTGATCTTTCGCGACATTATTTTCAAAAAGAAATATATATGATATTCCAAAATATATTATTTTAATTATTTATTTCTTGAATATTTTTTATCGATGGATTATGAACCGTGTCGCTAATTCTTCACTATATATATATGTATCCGCACCTTGTACTTAGCAGAGAATTTTAGACCATAACTAAAAATCTATTGCTAAATGTCATTTTGTTAGATTTTGGCTGGAAAACTTAATGAAGGGTTGGATCTAAAAAATTCTAAGTGGTTGCAGATCAATTTGGTTGGGTTTTTTAGTTTAAGGGCTAAAATGAAAATAGGGTCGAAGGAATTGAGGGAATTTTTGTAATTAACCCATAATAAGAATTACTTTTATTATATATCCAGATAAAACTAGTAAAATTTAAAAACAGTAAGACAAACTTATTACAATATTCGGTTGCATTAAATATTAAAGAAAAGCTAAAAAGAATTATTTTTTTGAAAAATAATTGGTATTTCCGTTAGTTATAACGAGAATTATTGAAGAGCATTCATAATTGAAATGATCCCTAAAAAAATTTAGGAGTTCAGTTGTTATGTTCTAAACAAATAGGTTTTAACTATGAATTGATTCGAGCATCAAAGGTAGGTTTCTTCGTAGCTATCTGTGACGCGCGCTGAACCCCGTGGCCCCCGGAAGCCCGCCTTTAGGGCGATCGAGAGAGGTTCATGAAAACTTGTAAGGTATTTACAAGTGCGTCTATTTTGGGCAACAAGCAGATTTTATGGAGTCGCCACCCAATAAAATATTGAAAAAGTTTGTCTCTCCTCATTGAGCCTAAGACGGCACATCTTTATCCATTTTGGGCAAACCAAAGGGGTCTTGAAGGCATTCACACCAATAGAACATTGGAATGACCCTCTAACCCTATGGAGCCTAGGATTGTAAATTGAGTGTTTTGGTGGGACACAAGAGGTATCTTGGAGATCCCATTCCAATGAAACATCGGAATGGCCCTCTCGCCTCGTTGAGCCCAAAGACCAGAGATGGTTCGGGACTTCCCATTTATTCATACCTTCATTAAGTTTATAATTGAGTTTTGAATTTAGCGTTTCATCCCTTTTCTCATTCAATTTTAATGCAATTTAATTAAACGCGCACATCAAACACATAATAAAAAGCGATAAATAAAGTAAATGAAAGCAAAATAAATTACAACAAAACTAGGGGCGGAATACTACCCCCATTTGTAAATAAAATACAATTCATACATAAATCGGGCTATTTATTAAAAATGAGGACGTTGGTCCTCTCATGCATATTTAAAGAAAACAATTTTAAAGTGACAATTTATTTTGGATAAAAAAAGTTAGGACATTGGTCCCATTTTATTTAGAAAAAAACAAATTAATTAAGTAGAAATATTTTTGTGGTTTTTTAATTAACATGCATAAAAAAATAATTTATTACGAATTACATATTAAATAAAATAATGAAAGCAAAGTAATGAAAATAATAAAGAAATAACCAATCAACTCCCAAATGGATCTTCAAATCTTCAAGGGCTTTCACTTGGCATGGAAAAGACTCCCACATAAAAATAAGTATTGAAAATAAAAGGAAAAAATAAAAGTGAAGTTAGTAAAAAATTAATTAAACATATAACATGAAAACAATTAAATTAAAGCAAACAAAATTGCATCATGCATGACAAGCCAGTTAAAATGACATAATAAAAATATGCAATTTAACAAATTAACAATTTAGAATGCATAAAAGATAACATAATAATAATAAAATTCAACATGCATAAACAAGTATAAAATAATGATGATAGAATTTAACATGCATAAAAATACAAAATAACAATAATAACATCCACTCATGCATAAAAAGCAAAAGTAATAATAAAAATCAGCATGCATAAAACATAAATAATAATAGTAATAATAAAATTAAACAAGAATAAGGATAATAATAATAATACTAATGAAGGTAATAACGACAATAATAATAATAACACAATAATAACAAAGAATATGAACAATCAATAATAATAATAATAATAATAATAACATCAAAGAAAATGAACAATCCAATTAAATATGGAGGAATAAAATGAAAATAAAATAAGCCAATTATGCTAAAACATGTTAAATGATAATACTAATACTATTTATGAACAAAAAAAATGATGACAATAATATGAACATGAACAATTAAATGAGAAATAAGAATAAGAAATAATAATATGAACAATTAAATAAAAATAAAAAATAAGAAGTAAAAGTATGAACAATTAAATAATAGATCTAAAAGAATTTACATGATAATTAATTAAATAAAATCAAAAAAATAAGAAAATAAGAAGAAAATGATAGAACTAAAAGAATTTACATGTTAACTAATTAAATAAAAACAAAAGAATCAAATTAAAAATTAAATTAAGAAATTGAGCCAAAAATGTTTACCCTCAAAATTTATCTTGAAGAAATGAAGGTAGATGATCTAACTCCTTGTCTTGATTGTAAGAATATATTAGAAAAATAAAATATTGAAAATGATTTTTACTCAATAACAAATAATTGATTTATTTGTCTCAAAATAAAAAAAATTATTTGATGAAAAGGATAAAAATTTTCAAGAATAAAAATTGTTATTTTTTGTCTCAAGAATTCACTTGGAAAAATTCTTTAGAAAAGTTGAGAGAATTTGGTTTTTAGAGAAGAAAGAAGAAGAAAATATTTTCAAAAAAAAAATCCCCCCCAAATTCTTTCCAAAATTTCCCTTTTATTTTTTCCCAAAGATTCATATTTTTAATTGAAGAATTAAATTGACTTAATTTCAATAAAACCAAAAAACTGAAGAAAATCAAACGATTGGAATTTTAAAAGTTTTACCATTGAATTCTACAAAAAAAAAATTGAAAAAAAAATGAATTTTTGGGGCCAAAATGGCCAAAAATCGGAAAATGGGCGACTAGGGGGCGACAGGGGCGAGGGACGCCCCGTCGGAGCGCCCGACGGGCGTTCCCGCGCACAGGGTCCGCGCCCCGCATGCGCGCCAAGGCGCTGCCGCAACCCGACATTTGCGCGAATATATTTTTTTTTTAATTTCTATAAAACAGAATAATTTAAAAACTAACTTTTTTATCCTAAAATAATTTTTAAAACATTTTTAAAATTTTTTTAAAATACATTTTTATTTATTCCTAACAAATCAAAACGACAAGTAAATCATCACTTCCAACTTTCATTATTTTTGCCTATAAATCGGCATACTTAATTTCATCATTGGGTAATTCTGATCAAGACTACTCGGGACCCGGTGTCTACACTATCCCTAAAATATAAATGTCCGAAGCGCACACAAACATATTAAAAATAGAGCGTAAGAATTTCTCGATGCATCTAAGACGAGAAAAGTTTGCCCGCAGTTATCCCCATATCATCCTCTGTGCTATCCTGGACTGATCTGGGAAGGGATGTTCTTAGAGGATGCAAGAGTCGGATGTTTCGGTTCCATTTAAGATCCCCAAGTAGGAGATATGCTTGAAGTGGAAGGAAAAAGTAAGGGAGAAAAAAAGGCTGCAGCACGAGTCAAAAAAAATGGGGGAGGAAAATGAAGGGTGCAACACGAGGACTTCCAAAGAGGTCAACCATCTTAGTACTACTCTCGCCCAAGCACTTTCAACTTCAGAGTTCTGATGGGATCTAGTGCAATAGTGTTAATATGATCACACCTGCCATGTCATGCACAGTTTTTATACATAAGGTCTCAGGCACCGATCTCTGGTCGCAACGAGATCACGAGTGTGAATTTCTCGACTCATCTAACGGTATCTGCATAGATGCTCGAAACACACATGAACGTGTTAAAAACTGAACTCTAGCACGCTTAAAAAGAGCTATAAAAGTAATAGTGAAATCAGGTCACTTTCTTCATACTTATCCAGCTATAAATAAAACTTCAATTAACAAATGCTTTATTCAAATGTTAAATTGAAATATAATGGTCTTAAAAACATAAAATTATTTTTAGTGTGTCTAAATATTTTGTATACACTTATTTATACTTTATTACATCAATTTGGATCTCTCATGACATTATTTTCAAAAAGCAATATTTTCGATGTTCCAAAATATATTATTTTTATTCTTTAATTTTTAAATATTTTTAACGATGGATTATAAAATGTATCTTTAATCTGTCACTCTGTATATATAGTTTTAACAATGGATTATTAAATGTATCTCTAATCTGTCACTCTGTATATACGTATCCGTACCTTTTATTTAGCAGAGAATTTTATATCATCACTAAAAATCTGTCGCTAAATGTCATTCAGTTAGGTTTTGGCCAGAAAACTTAAAAGAGGGTTGGATTTGAAAAATTCTAAGTGATTATGGATCTATTTAGTCAGTTTTTTCAGTTTGGGGGATGAAATGAAAATAAGGTTGTAGGAATTGAGGGAATTTTCGTAATTAACCCATAATAAGAATTTTCTTTATTATATATCTAAATAATAATAGTAAAATTTAAAAACAGTATAACAGACTTATTGCAATATTTGACTATATTAAATATTCAAAAAAAAGCTAAAAAGGATTATTTCTTTGAAGAGCAATTGGTATTTTATGTTAGTTACAACAAAAATTATTGAAGGAGGGGTATTCATAATTGAAATGCCCCTAAAAACATCAAGAGTCCGATTGCTACTTTCTTAACGAAAGGGTTCTAACTGTGAGTTGATTTGAGCTTCAGGGGTGGGTTTCTCTGTAGCTATCCTTGAAATATAAATGCCCGAAGCGCATACAAACATATTAAAAATGGAGAATAAGACTTTCTCGGTGCATCTAAGACGAGAAAAGCTCGCTCGTGGTCATCGCCACATCATCCTCTGCACTGTTCAAGAGCTAATTCATGAAGGGACATTCCCAAAAGATTCAAGTGTTGGATGCCTTGGTTCTATTTGAGAGCCTTGAGCAAGAGATATGCTTGAAGTAGAAGGAAAAAGAGAGGAAGAGGAAAGGGCTGCAGCACAAGGCGAAAAAAAATGGGGAGGAAAAAGAAGGTGCAACACGAGGACTTCCCAAAAGGTCAACCATCTTAGTACTACTCTCGCCCAAGAACATTAAACTTCGGAGTTCTGACAGGATCCGGTCCATTAGTGCTGGTATGATTGCACCCGCCTTGTCATTCGCAGTTTTTGTACATAGGGTCTTAGGCACTGATCTCCGATTGCAACAGGATCACGAGGTGAAAATTTCTCAACAAATCTAAGGATATCTACATAGATGCCCGAAACATGCATGAACATGTTGAAAATAAAACTCTAGCATGCTTGAAGAGAGCTGTAAAAGTAATAGTGGAATCGGATCACTTTCTTCATGCTTATCCAGCTATAAATAAAATCTCAATTAACAAATGTTTCATTCACATGTTAAACTAAAAGATAATGCTCTTAAAAACATAAAATTATTTGTAGTGTGTATCTGAATATTTTGTACACACTTATTTATACTCTAGTGTATCGATTTAGATCTCTCGTGATATTATATATATGATGTTCCGAAATATATTATTTTTATTCTTTATTTTCTTGAATATTTTTAGCGATGGATTATGAAATATGTCGCTAATTCGTCCCTCTGTATATATGTATCCACACCTTGTATTTTGCAGCGGATTTTAGATCGTCACTAAAAATTCGTTGCTAAATGTCTTTTTGTTAGGTTTTGGCTAGAACACCTAATGGAGGGTTGGATCTGAAAAATTTAATGTCGTTGCGAATTGATTTAGTCGGTTTTACAGTTTAGGAAATAAAATGAAAATTAGATAGTAGGAATTGAGGAAATTTTCGTAATTAACCCATAATAAGAATTTTCTTTATTATATATTTAGATAAAAATACTAAAATTTAAAAACAACAAGACTAACTTATTACAATGTTTAGCTGTATCCAATATTAAAGAAAAGCTAAAAAGAATTATTTCTTTGAACAACAATTGGTATTTCTATTAGTTAGAACAACAATTATTAAAGAAAGGGCATTCATAATTGAAATGCCCTTAAAAACATCAAGAGTCCGAATGTTTCGTTTTAAACGAAAAGATTCTAACTGTGAATTGATTCGAGGTTCAGGGGTGGGTTTCTTTGTAGCTATTCTTGAAATATAAATGTCCGAAGGCACACATACATTCTAAAAACAGAGCATAAGAATTTTTGGATGTATTTAAGATGGGAAAAGCTAACCTGTAGTCATCCCCATCTCATCCTCCGTGCTGTCCTAAAGTCAATCCATGGAGGGATATTTCTGGAGGATGCATATGCCGGAGGTCTCAATTCCATTTCAAAGCCCCTGAGTGGGAGACATGCTTGAAATGGAAGGAAAATAAGAGGGAGAGGAAAAGGTTGTAGTACGAGGCAAAAAAAAATAGGGGAGGAAAAAGAAGGGTGCAACACGAGGACTTCCATGAGGTCACCCATCTTAGTACTACCATCGCCCATGCATGTTTTAATTTGGGATTCTGATCGGATCCGATGCATTAATGCTTGTATGGTTGCACCCATCATGTCATGTATGATTTTCGTACATAATGACTTGGACGCCCATCTCCTATTGCAATAGGATCGTGAGGTGCGAATTTCTCAATGCATCTAACTATTTCTACCAAGATGCTCAAAATATGCATGAACGTGTTGAAAATAGAAGTGTAGCACACATGAAGAGAGCCATAAAAATAATAATAAAATCGGGCCATTTTCTTCATACTTATCTAGCTACAAATAAAATCTCAATTAATAAATGCTTCATTCAAATGCTAAATAGAAAGATAATGGTCTTAAAAATATAAAATTATTTTTAGAGTGTGTTTGAATATTTTGTACAAACTAATTTATACTCTATTGCATCGATTTAGATCTCTCGTGACATTATTTCCAAAAAGCAATATATATGATGTTTCAAAATATATTATTTTTATTTTTTATTTTTTGATGGATTATAAAACGATTTACTAATAAGTCGCTTTGTATATATGTGTTTGCACTTTGTATTTAGCGAAAGATTTTAGAACGTCACTAAAAATCCGTCACTAAATGTCATTCTACTAGGTTTTGGCTATAAAACTTAACGGAGGGTTCGATCTAAGAAATTCTAATGGTTGCGAATTGATTTGGTCGATTTTTCAGTTTGAGAGCTAAAATGAATTTAGGGTCATAGAATTGAGAGGATTTTCATAATTAACCCATAATAAGAATTTTCTTTGTTATATATCCAAATAAAAATAGTAAGATTTAAAAACAACAAGACAAACTTATTACAATGTCGGTTGCATTAAATATTAAAGAAAAGCTAAAAAGAATTATTTCTTTGAATATAAATTAGTATTTTCGTTAGTTATGATGAGAATTATTAAAAGAAGGGCATTCATAATTGAAATGCCTTAAAAAACACCAAGAGTCCTATTGCTACGTTCTAAATGAAAGGATTCTAATTGTGAATTCATTCGAGTGTTCATAGCTATCCTTGAAATATAGCCCGAAGCGCGCAAAAACATGTTAAAAATAGCGCGTAAGAATTTGTTAATGAATCTAAGGCAGGACAATCTCATCCATGGTTGTCCCTATCTCATCCTCTACCCTGTCCCGTTGTTGATCCGTGGAGGGATATTCCTAGAGGATACAAGGACCAAAGGTCTCGATTTCGTTTTAGAGCCCTAAAGAGGATATAAACGTGAAGTGGAAGGAAAAAGTGAGGGAGAGGAAAGGGTTGCAGCATGAGGCGATAAAAAATGGAGGAGGAAAAAGAGGGTGCGGCATGAGAACTTCCTAAGAAAATACCCATCTTAGTAGTACTTTCGCCCAAGCACTTTTGACTTTGAAGTTCAGATGGGATCCGGTGCATTAGTGCCGATATGATCGCACTTGCAATGTCATGTGTGGTTTTCGTACATAAGGTCTCAAGCGCCAATATTCAATCGTAAAAGGATCGCGAGGTGTGAATTTATAGATGCATCTAATGATTTTTGCATAAATGCTCAGAACATGCATGAATGTGTTGAAAACAGAACTCTAGCACACATAAACAGAGCCATAAAAGTAATAGTGAAATCAAGTCGCTTTCTTCAAACTTATCCAGCTACAAATAAAATCTCAATTAACAAATGTTTTATTCAAATGTTAAATTGAATAATAATGGTCTTAAAAATAAAAAATTATTTTTATAATGTGTCTGAACATTTTGTATAGACTAATTTATACTATATTGCATTGATTTGGATCTCTCGTGACATTATTTTCAAAAAGCAATATATATGATGTTCCAAAATATATATATATATTTTTTTATTTTCTTGAATATTTTTAGTGATGGATTATGAAACATGTCGCTAATACGTACTTTGTATATATGTATCCGCACCTTGTATTTAGCGGAGAGTGTTAATAATGCTCTAAAAGGTGTACACATGATGCCAATCACTGCTATCGTCGAACATATCTTTGGTCATTTGGTCAAATGTCATGATGAAAGAAAGGGTTTGTACATGACTAAAATGGCTCGAGGATTGCAATTCACATCAAAATGTGTTCAAGCTATGAACAAGCATGCTATTAAGGCTCGGGGGCATATGGTGCTTGATCACGATTGTCGGTATAAATTATTCAGGATAATAGCATACAGTGCACTAGAAGATAACACATAAATTGACACTTATATAGTGAGTCTTGATAAGCGTAAATGTGAATGTGGTAAGGTTCAAGGAACAAAAATGCCATGTTCACACACAATTGCAGCATGCATGCACAATCATCTCGATATGTTCTCGTTTATTGATTTGTGTTATAGCATAACAAGTCACTAAAATGTTATGAAGGGCAACTTTGATCGATGGTTCATAGAGCATATTGACCTGAGTATTATGGTCCAAAATTTATACCTGATATGGCACTTCAATGGAAGAAAGGTCGGCCTAAAACAACATGATTCACAATGAGATGGATAGGAGAGAATGTGAGAATGTTACACATTACAGCAATTGTGGAAATGCTGGGCACAATAAAAAGACGTCCCAATCATGCAGGATCATCAAATCAAGGATTTAATTTAAATGTTTAATACATGTATAAATATTTATATGTGTAATAAAATTTATATGTGTTGACATGAGTATTTATTAAATTATATAATTAATTTATTATAACAAGTTTGGATATAACATAATGTTCAATTTTAATGATGTCTAAAATCATGATATGAACTGTAGCTAAAGTCCTCTCGTTCTGTAGGATCATGAATTGATTCATTGAAATCTCCACTGTGTATCGGTTGATCAGAAAAAACCTCACTTTGCATCACATTTGTGTAAATATCGGGTCCTGAGTTAGTCCAGATTAGAGTTACTCGATGAAAATATCAATACCCGTTTCCGGGCAAGTAGACGAAAGTTATGGACTTTCGCCCTTTGGACTCACAAGGATTAAAGGTTTTGATGATAGGAAGTTTCTGTACGTCAAGAGAAGTTCTTTAGTGGGAAAATTGTGATTTTGTTTGACCGATAGGACACCCGTCTATCAGGAAGGATGCCCGTCGCTCGTTCTGAGAGACGGCCTTCCCCTTGCGCTGGCAGACGCCCGTCGCTTACTCGGGACGAACCCATCTCTCGCATGAGAGACGCCCGTCACTCGAGAGTGAGGGTCCGCCTCTCGCGTGAATGATGCCCGTCGCTCGCGCGTGAGACGCTTGTCCCTCACACGAGCAATGGCGGTTTCTCGGCACCCGCCTCTCGTGGGGTGGCCCGCCGCTCAAAAGATCAAGAGTGCCCCTGCGAGCGACACCCGTCAGAACCCGAGCAACGCCCTTTGGTCGGTGATCTGCAGCGAGATTTCACGGGATTTTCTAGATTTTTCCAAGATTTAAAAATATATTTCCAAGATTTTTCAACATCTTCCAAATTTATTCAAATATTTTCAAATTTCGGATTTGATTTTGGAAAAATTTATGAAATTAGAATCAAAACTGACCAAAATAATTTGATTCTAATTTCATAAATTTTTCAAATTCAAATTTAAAATTCAAAATAATTTGAATTATTTTCCTCAAACTATAAATAGGGAGTTAGGGTTCATATTCGAGGGTTGGAAAAAATTCTCAGACAAAGGAAAATTTTCGAAGGCAGAAAAAATCTTGAAAGAATTTCTAAATATTTATTTTCCTTTTCTTTTCATCAAATCTTCTTCGAAAAAGGAACACCCTGAGAAACTGAAATCAATTCGCTTTACTCGATTTATTCCTTTTCAACATTCATAACCGTTACAAAAAGTCAAGTGAGAAAACAAATCGATTTTTTCTTCTCTTGATTTGATTTTAAAAGAAAATATAACAATTTTGCGGTAGAAAAGTTGCTCGAAATTATGCGCCATCAATAATTGTTGTAGAATTCGGGGAGAAAGATCCTCACAACTTTTGCTTTCAGAAGGTAATATATTGAGGGTAAACATTCCGGATCGACCTTTTCATCATTTTATCGTTTCATATTAATTTATTCGAGACTAATTTGTTTAAAAGGGTAATTTTAAATGTGGAAATTAAAAATTAGTTTTTAATTGGATATTCTTTATTTCTTTTCCGGATAAGGGATGACCAACGGGCAGAGGATCCACCGACGGCCTTCACTTTACCGAGCGACGGGCCATCGCAGAGTTCCGTCTCCGCCCGTCGGTCATCCATCCCTGGGCCTTCCTTCTCCATTTCCTTTCTTTCCTTTCTCCTATCTTTTTATTCTTATTTCTCCTCATTTTCCATAACAAATTTTTATAAATTCTTCATCTTTATTCAATTTATCGTGTTTATTTATTGTTGATTAGTGCACTAACGTGTTCCTTTTTTATGAGTTTAACTGTTTTCTTAGATTTGGGGTGTTATTAAGTGGAGAACACCAGGATGATTCGAGGATGTTACTCGAGTTTATTTTTTTCCCTTATTTCCTTTTATTCCAATTCTCATGTACTATTCTATTGCAAATGTTATTTTGATCCCATTAATGTAAAAATGGCTAAAGATTTTCTACAAAATAAATGGGATTTTTCTAAATAAAACGGGATCAATGTCCTGATTTTTGTCCAAACAAAAATAGACATTTTGATATTTTTCTTTAATAAGGCATGCGAGGACCAATGTCTTCATCCTCCAACGAATGTCCCATTTTTGTGTATGACTTGCATTTATTTAATAATGGATATTGTATTCCACCCCTAGTTTTGTTGTAAACTATTGTATTTTTTATTTACTTTATTTTGAGCTTACCTTATTTTATGCTTTCATTATATGATTGATCTAATGCTTTAATTATTACATTGAATTAAATGAGAAAATGGGATGAAAGATTAAATTAAAAACTCAATCATAATTTAATCAAAGTATGAATAAATGGAAAGTTCCGAACCATCTCTGGTCTTAGGCTCAATGAGGTTAAAGAACCATCTCAATGTCTTATTGGGGTGGAAACTCCAAAATATCTCTTGTTGCCCAAAATAGGCCCAATTTGCATTGTCTTAGACTCCATGATATTAGAGTACCATCTCAATGTCCTATTGGGGTGGAGACTCTAAAATATCTCTGGCTTGCTCAAAATAGATGCATATGCATCATCTTAGGTTTCACGGGATTAGATAATTCTTTTCAATGTTCTATTGGAAAGAGGATTGCAAAATGTCTCTGATTGCCCAAAATAGACACAGATGCATTGTCTTAGGCTCAGTGAGGCTAGATGACCTTTTCCAATATTTTATTAGGTGGTGAATCTAATAAACCTCCTTGTTGCCCAAAATAAATGCCCTTGTAATCTCTTACAAGTCTTGTGAACCTCTCTTGAATACCCTAAAAGCCGGTCTTCGGGGCACCCCGTGGTTTGGCACGCATTACAATGGTAACTCCACTGGGAATTTAAATGAGACTTCACTTCGAAAGCAACTTGATTAAGACATATAATTGAGTTTTAATTTAAAATTTTATCCCTTTTTGAAATTGCATTGCATATCATTAGAGCCTTAAATCTATGCTAGTTTGGTCCCTCTTTTAATCCCGGTGCGTTCCCGAAGCACGACCTTACGTTCATTCAATGTAGTAAAGTGTTAAGGATAATTACCACCCCAAGTCTAATGCCATGTGGTATATTAAATGGAGAGCCGATTGGTCGTTATGCTCATGATGAGTTAGACCCGTTGGCAGGAACCATGCTTAGGTAGCCTAAAAGTATCATCACCCTGGCCAAAGCTCATGTAATGAAAGTATATACTTCCCTCAGGTGGTATGAACCATAATATTATGCTTTCTGTATGGATCATTTTGTATTAGACAAACCCAGATAATTTAATTGGTCACCTAATCAAAGGTTTTCATGCCCCGATAGGCCTATGTCAATTTATTTGGACTGTCTAAATACACAATGATCAAAACCCATACGTATGTATATTAGTTAAGAGAGGTTATGCTGCCGATTTTTTATCGTGCACCATACGCGTCCATTGGATTCTCTGTTAATCCATATATCAAGCCCACCTAGGAAAGAGACGACATGATCCCGTATATGGGAGCAACAAGGTTGGAAGCATCTAGTTGCTTGCATGTGATTGTGGATCTGCATAGCACGACCATGCATTATATGTCATTTATGCATCATCCTGATCGAATATATTTTGCAGCCATCATAGATCTACCCAGGTGGTCAAGAGGTCCTCATGGGAGGCTACGCAGAAATCCGTTCTTCGAACTACCAGAAAGGGTAGAACACTCGGACTCACTTTTCGAAAGCAGTAACGCCACCTCCTCTCAGTTTTCTATACATAGTAAAATAGCTAACTCACCAAGAGGGATGGACGCCACCATGGCCATAATAGCCGAAAAGGTAGGAAGACGGTTTAAAGAGTTTGAGAACAGAATAATGGTCATGATGGCAATGATGGTATAGCCTGCCGCACAGAACCCAGCTCCTCCTCCTATGAGACAAAATGAATACAAGGAGGTCAGAGAGGACCCTCAAGAAGAAATTCGCCCACCACTAGTGGATTTAAGGGCTAACATGTTAGCAGGATAGAGAAGAGGGGCTGCCCGTAGGGTAGACGAGAATGAGGAATACGAGGAGCCAGTATCAGTGAGGGGAAAGGCACCTCAGACGAAAGAGGCCATCCGGAAGAAAATGGAGGAAAAATTCAAAGCAATGTCAAGGCTGTTGACAAGGGGACAAGGGATGAACCCCGAGGATAAGGAGTTGGAGAGAGAAGACCTGATCCCTCAGAACTTTAAGATGCCAGACGTCCCGAAGTTCAATGGCACCTCAGACCCTACTGCTCATGTAAAATAGTACTCGTTGGTGATGAAGGGTACTACTCTGACAAAGAGGCAGAAGATAGAGTACTTCTGCTTGAGCTTAACTGGCCCAGAAGTAGATTGGTATCACGGGCTCAATAGGAGAACCAAGGAGGATTGGGACCTATTGACAGAAGAGTTCCTCCGACAGTATGACTGCAGTACTAGAATGGAAGTAAAGCTGAAATACTTAGAGCTGCTGCAGCAAAATCTGGGGAGTCGTTTCACGAGTACCTGACTCGATGGAGGAACAGGGTCATGAAAATGAAAAGAAAGCCAGATACTCAAGATCAGATAAGGCTCTTCATTAAAAACGCTAGCCCGTATTTGAAGGATGGGCTGAAAATGAAGGGTATAAAAGATTGGGAGTCGCTGAAGGATATAACCATTGAGGCTGAAGGGGAGTACCTCGCAAGAAGAGCGAGTAGTGAGGCATACACCAAGAAGGTAGGTAGTAGTTAGGGGGCAAATTGATTGGCAAGCTCTAGCAGTAGTGCCAGGATGAGCAAGACAACAAAAGTCTCGACCACAAATACTACTCCAAGGCATTTCTCAAATCTAGGGAGGTCCTTCTCTTGGGTACTCAGGAGGCTGATGAAAGAGGAAAAATTGCAGCCTCTACCACCATGACCCGCCAGGACCCAGGGTCAGTCGGGGCACAAAGATGAGGAGTATTGCGCCTATCACCAGCATACAGGACACACAACTGATAATTGTAAGGCACTGAGGCATGTAATTCAGGATCTGATCGATTCCAAATAGATCACAGATCCAGAAAAGAGAGGAAATTAGAAAAAGTCCGGATACAACAACGTACCCCAACCTGTGTTCATGATCGGGTCTAGCTTGCCCGAGTGGATAGCTTTGGAAGATTTATACAAAGTCAATGCAAACTTGCTATCACGAGCCTTTATGAGGGTAGTGAAGAAGGGATGCCCGTGGCAACGATCGACTGCTGGTCCATTGATGAAAGTGGAGATGATAATAATAATTCTGATGTTAAAGGATTTCCCGACCCATGGGGTTTGGAGGAAGAGGAGGAGAAGAAGGATAGAAAAAAGAAGTTCGGAGCGGTGACCCGAAGCGGAAGGGTAGTTCCGGAGGTAGAAAAGCCACAAGATCTCATGGTAGTTCAAAAGGAAAAAGAGCCGGAGGAGGATCCGATAATGAGGTAATTGAAAAAGATGCTGGCTCAAATATCAATTTGGGATCTGCTAAGACAGTCTCCCTCGTATAGGCAAAAGTTGGTAGAAGCCCTATGCAAATCTACACTAGATACTACCATTTTCCCTACCGAGCGACTGGACATAGTGAAAGGGAGCACTAGAGAAAACGTGGTTTATTCAAGTGCAGATCTACCGGCTGAAGGTCGCAACCACAACCGCCCACTGTATATAAGGGCTCAGATAAATGAGAAGCACATGGTGTGTGTCATGGTGGACGACAGTTCCTCCATATTTGTTTGGCCTTTGGTGGCGATGGCTGTGATAACCTCAATATAGTGTTTAGTTTTCATAGTGTTTTAGTGTGATTTTTGGGTGTTTAGTTGTGTTTAATGTTAATTTATGTTTCTTTTATGTTAATTTTGTTAATTTTAGCCAAATTGAAGTTTTGATTCATTTTAGAAAGCATTTTGATGTTAATTTCGTGCCTTTGTAGGTTTTTGCCCAAGAGGTCACGGTCACAATGAATTGGTTGTGACCGTGACATAAGGAGATTGCAGGCAGAATGGAAGTTGCAGGGGTCACGGTCACAATGAAAATGGTTGTGACCGTGACATAATTATCAAATGGGCAGAATGCAAAAGTTGAAGACCTCACGGTGGCAACCAAACTTCATTGTCACCGTGACATGTCATTTTAGCAAGGCAGAATCGAGGCAGCATGTACCTCATGGTCACAATGGATTTCATTGTGACCGTGAGATAATTAATTTGTGGGCAGAAGCTAAACTGTGAAGACCTCACGGTGACAATGAAATTCATTGTCACCGTGACCAATCTCCTGTGCGCAAAAGGATTTGAAAGTCCCGATAGGTCACGGTGGCAACCAAATCCATTGTCACCGTGACTCATCTGGAACTATAAAAATGAACTTTTCTATTTGGCTAGGGTTCCGATTTTTTTTAGGGAGTTTTTGTTATTAGTTTTTGCAGCTGAGATTTTGAGAGATATTCTTCGGTCCTAAACTTCAATTTTCGTTCTTGTTTTTGATTTTCGATTAGTAATTGAGATTAAATTGCTTTAGTTTCATAGTTCAATTTCAAGAGTTTTGCTAGTTCTTAGTTAGTTTTTCCAGAATTTTAGTTATTTTCTCCATTGAAGATTCGAAGAAAGAGATCGAAGATCAAGCAATTCAACTGGGATTTTCTCAATGAATTTCAGGGTTTATTCTTTCTTTTACTCTTTTGATTTTGTAATGGATTGTGAGTAGTCGTTTAGTTGTTCGGGGGATCTCTGAATCTCCTATATCTAAGATGTGAATGATGAACATCTATTGAGTTTATGTATGAAAGATTGGTTTATTTTGCTGGTGTTTATTGCTTGTTTATGGATTTTCGTTTTTCAGTTCAGTTTCCAATTGTGATGAATGATTTATTTCATATGTCTATATTGGTGAATGAATTTGTTAATTGGATGCCATGAATGTATTTTATTCTCAGAATTTTCTATCATGTTTGCTGTGGTGTTTAGACTACTCCGGAATGGGAATCTAAATGGACAGGATTTTATGATTTAAGATTTGAGTGATGAGTGAAATAATGAGGTTTTGGGATGTTTGACTCCGGAATGGGAAAGCAAACCGAACCTAGGATTTTAGACCCGTGATTAGGCTAGTTGTATGACTTGCTCCGGAATGGGACGTTATGCAATTAGAGTAGCTTGCTCCGGAATGGGACGCTTGGGTTAAGAGGGTTATCCCGATTTCTTTCATATAAGATTCATAGGTTGATTTTATTCATATTTGGGTGAGGGGTGGATGAGTGAACTTGAACAACGCTTTTATAATTTGATATCTTTTCTCGTTTTTATTTACTTTTATCTTGGCTAGTTTTACTGTCATTTAATTTATTTTTACTTAAACATTACAGTAGTCGATTAATTTATTAGTTTTAGTTTAGTTATAATTAAATCAATCCAATAACTGGGAATTCTTTAGCATACATTCAATTTTCATAACTTGCGTGTTCAGTCCCTTGGGTACGATAACTCGGAGTCATAATTTTACTCCATTATATTACTTGTCGATTCAGTACACTTGCTGAGGTCGTGTCAAGTTTTTGGCGCCGTTGCCGGGGACCGGCGTTTGTTTAAGTTTTGATTATTATTTGTATGTGTTTTTATTTTTATTTTATTTTATTTTTATTCTTTATTCTTTTCAGGTGGTTATTGAAGGTGTATGAGCAGAAGAAGACAGGAACAAATAGCACCTTACGATCCTGAAATCGAGAGGACTTTACGCCAACAATTAAGAGCCAACAGGATTAATAACATGGAAGAAAATCCGCTTCCTATTGGTGAAATTCCTCCCGAGAATGAACAAGTGCTGAGAGCACAAAACCAGAATCCGGTGCATAATAGAGAAGAGATCCCTAGGCAGAGGACAATTAGGGACTATGCGGTGCCTAGATGGAATGAAGATAATAGAACAATTGTGCTGCCCAGGGGAGTGCAATTTGAGCTTAAACCAGCCACCATCGGTATGGTACAGCAAAATCAGTTTTCGGGTGCAGATGTCGAAGATCCTGCACAACATTTGGACATTTTCTTAGAGATCAGTGATACGGTTCAAATTCCTGGAGTGTCATCTGACACGGTAAGATTAAAGCTGTTCCCTTTTACACTGATTGGAAAAGCTCGTGAATGGCTGCAAATGCTACCTAGACAGTCAATTAGATCTTGGGATCAGTTGCAAGAAAAAATTTTGATGAGATTCTTCCCTCCCACAAAGACGGCGAACATCAGAAATAGTATATTAGGCTTTAGTCAGATGAGTGAGGAGCCCTTTCATGAAGCATGGGAAAGGTTTAGAAGATTGTTGAGAAGCTGTCCACACCATGAGATAGCAATTTACCATTTGATGACCACTTTTTATTCTGGGGTTACACCACAGACAAGATCCTTATTAGATGCTTCATCAGGAGGGTCATTTATGAACAGGTTACCAGAGGAAGCTTTTCAATTACTGGATGAAATGGCAGCTAATGATGCTCAATGGTCTAATCCTAGAGCAGTTCCGAGAAGACAGGGGATACATGTTGTGGATGAGGTCTCGATGCTGAAGGCACAGATGGAGTCTATGAGGAAGGAGATGAATAGCTTGAAAGTGCAGAATGTAGCTGCAGTGGGCCAAGAAAATGGATGGTATGAACAGGAGCAAAGTGGGCAAGAAAGTGGAGCAGTGGGTGATGTCAATGCTGTGGGAGATTTCAAAAGAAATGACCCTTACAGTAACACGTATAACCCGGGATGGAGAACTCATCCAAATTTCTCCTGGAAAGATGGAAATCCAAATGCTTCATCCTCTAATCTATAAGTAAGAGCTCTCTTCCACCAAAACATCCATCAAAACCACGGGCAGCCATATCAACCACCATATCCACCTCCTCAGAACCAAGGGCAGCAGTATCACCCACCGGGTTATCAACCCAGGCCACCTGTTCAAGAGAGAAAGCCAAATCTGGAAGACATGTTGGCTACATTCATTAACAGTCAACAGCAGTTTATGAATAACCAACAGCAATTCATGGTAAATCAAGAGTCTAGATGGAAGTCTCAAGAGCAGTGGAACCGGAACCAGGATGCCTCCATAAGAAATTTGGAGACTTAAGTGGGACAGCTTGCAAATTCTATGTCCCAGAGACAACCAGGAACATTTCCTTCAAATGTAGACAGGAATCCAAAAGAGGAGGCTAAGGCAATTACACTGAGGAGTGGAAAGGAAGTGGAGCCGAGAGAGGATCAAAGTAAAGATCTTTTATCAGAAAAGGAGGAGCCGACACGGACGGTAAGTAACTCTAACTCTAAGTTAGAAGTTAAAGAAAATGCTCCTAAAAATGACAAGGGAAAGAGTATAGTGAATCCTAAGTTAGAGGATCTTGACATTAATAAACTGCCATTTCCTGCTATTGCTAGACAGGAAAAGAAAAATGAGCAAAAAGCTAGGTTTCTAGAGATGTTTAAGAAACTGCACATAAATTTACCATTTGCTGAAGCTTTAGCTCATATGCCTAACTATGCTAAATTCATGAAAGAACTCTGTTCAAATAAAAAGAAATTAGAAGGGCATGAGACTGTACAACTAACAGAAAATTGCAGTGCTATTATTATGAACAAGATTCCTGAGAAACTGGAAGATCCAGGTAGCTTTACTCTTCCTTGTGTTATAGGTGAAGATTTTTACGGTAATGCTTTATGTGATCTAGGTGCAAGCATAAACTTAATGCCTTATTCGATATGCAGGAAGCTGAATCTTGGAGAGCTTAGGGAGACAGGAATGCGACTCCAACTAGCAGACAGGTCCGTGAGGAGACCAAAGGGAGTGATTGAGGATCTGCTAGTGAAGGTGGGAAAATTTATTTTTCCAGTGGATTTTTTGGTAATGGAGATGGAAGAAGACCACAAGGTGCCATTGATTGTGGGGAGGCCATTTTTAAATACCGCCAAGGCGTTGATAGACGTTCATGGTCAAACGGTTACCCTAAGGTTTAATGGTGAGGAGTTGGTGGTAGATATGAACAAGGCTCAAAAATACCCATCTGGTGATGTGAAAGAGTCTATATATTTTGTGGATGTAATAGATGATTGTGTGGAGGAAGTGCAAGAAAAAGAATTGAGAGCTGATTTAGAAAATAAGTGTCTATTACATTCAGTGGAGGGAGAAGAATGTGAAGAAGAGATAAGGGGACAAGAGATAGCAAGTGTGGAGATAGAAGACAGCAAGGAGAAAATTGATCCTAAAGAGGGGGATTCAAATTCTGAACTTAAACTTCTTCCCTCTCACTTGAAGTATGTGTTTTTAGAAAATGAGAGTAAACCAGTAATCATTTCTTCTTTGTTATCAGGTGCAGAAGAGACAATGCTGCTAGAGGTGCTGAAAAAGCACAAGGGAGCCATTGGCTGGAAGACCTCAGATTTGAAGGGGATTGACCCAAGCTACTGTACACATAGGATCCCAATGGAAGAGGAGTGCAAGCCGGTAACTCAGCCTCAACGGCGACTCAATCCAGTCATGCAAGAGGTAGTAAAGAAGGAGGTACTTAAACTCCTAGACTCAGGTATTATCTACCCTATCTCTGACAGTAAGTGGGTGAGTCCTGTGCAATGTGTGCCTAAAAAGGGGGGAATGACGGTGGTAAAGAATGAACTAGATGAGTTAATTCCAACTCGTACAGTTACGGGTTGGAGAGTCTGCATTGATTTTAGGCGGTTAAATAATGCCACTAGGAAGGACCATTTCCCTTTGCCTTTTATTGACCAAATGTTAGAGAGGTTAGCGGGTAATAGGTTTTACTGTTTTTTAGATGGGTATTCGGGATATATGCAGATTCCAATAGACCCTGAGGATCAGGAGAAAACGACCTTTACCTGCCCATATGGCACATTTGCATATAGGAGAATGCCTTTTGGGTTATGTAATGCACCGGCTACGTTTCAGCGGTGTATGATGGCCATTTTCCATGATTTTATAGAAAAATTTATGGAAGTATTCATGGATGATTTCACCATATATGGGGCTGATTTTGAGAGCTGTTTACAGCATCTAGATTTAGTACTAGGGAGGTGTGAAAAGACTAACCTGGTATTGAATTGGGAAAAATGCCATTTTATGGTAAGAGAGGGCATAGTACTGGGACACAAAATTTTAGAGAATGGGATAGAGGTAGATAAGGCCAAAGTTGAAGTAATTGAAAAATTACCACCTCCGACAAATGTTAAGGGCATAAGAAGTTTTTTAGGACATGCAGGGTTTTACAGGCGTTTTATTAAAGATTTTTCAAAAATTGCAAAACCCTTGTCTAATTTACTTATGAAAGATGCTCCTTTTGTTTTTGACAGTGCATGTATGTTAGCATTTGAAACTTTAAAGAAACGACTTATTTCAGCTCCGGTGATTATATCTCCGGATTGGAATTTGCCGTTCAAACTAATGTGTGATGCTAGTGACTTTGCAATAGGGGCAGTGCTTGGACAACGAAGAGATAAGATTTTTTATGCCATATATTATGCTAGTCACACTTTGACAGGAGCACAGGTAAATTACACCACCACAGAGAAAGAACTTCTCGCGATAGTATATGCGTTTGAAAAGTTCAGGCCGTATTTGCTGGGTGCAAAAGTGGTGGTGTGGTCGGATCATGCAGCCTTGAGGCATTTATTCGCAAAGAAGGAATCAAAACCAAGGCTGATTCGATGGGTACTTTTGTTGCAGGAATTCGATTTGCAAATTAAGGATAAGAAGGGCGCTGAGAATTTTGTGGCAGATCATCTGTCCCGATTGGAAAATGATCGTATTGAAAAAGGGGAAATTTTAGATTTATTTCCCGATGAGCATATTTGTGCTGTATTTTCCTGTGAAAATTCTGTACCTTGGTTTGCTAATATTGCTAATTTTCTTGCAGGGGGCTTTATGCCAAAGGATTTTTCATGGCAGCAAAAGAAGAAATTGCGTGCGGATGCGAGACACTACATATGGGATGATCCCTACATTTTCAAATTATGCGCTGACCAAGTGTTAAGACGGTGTATCTCAGATGCGGAGACCAGTGCAATCATCACAGCTTGTCACAGTGGAGAAGCTGGTGGACATCATGGGCCGAATAGAACGGTAATGAAAATTTTATCTTCTGGTTTTTATTGGCCAACAATGTTTAAAGATGTCCAATATTATGTGAAAAGTTGTGATAGATGCCAAAGAGTAGGAAATATATCCAAACGTGATGAGATGCCCTTAACAAATGTGCTTGAGGTTGAATTATTCGATGTTTGGGGAATAGATTTCATGGGACCTTTTCCGGTTTCATACGGGTTTGAATACATTCTGGTAGCAGTGGATTATGTTAGTAAATGGGTCGAAGCTGTAGCTACTAGGACTTGTGATGCACGAATTGTGTTAGAATTTTTAAGAAAAAATATTTTTACCCGTTATGGAGCTCCTAGAGCCATTATAAGCGATGGTGGTAAACATTTTGTTAATCACCAATTCAATGCTTTATTAAAGAAATTTGGCGTTAGGCATAAAGTCACAACCCCATATCATGCTCAGGCTAATGGTCAAGTAGAAGTGTCAAATAGGGAATTAAAGGCTATTTTAGAAAAAACGGTAAATTCCTCTAGGAAAGATTGGTACCTTAGGTTAGACGAAGCTTTATGGGCCTATAGGACTGCTTTCAAGACGCCAATAGGGATGTCCCCCTTTAGGCTGGTTTATGGGAAGTCCTGTCATCTTCCGGTGGAATTAGAACATAAAGCCTATTGGGCTACGAAATTTCTAAATTTTGACCTTGAGAATGCAGGAAAGTGCAGGTCTTTGCAGCTGAATGAACTTGAGGAGCACTGATTCTGGGCTTATGATCATGCCACCAAATACAAGGACATCACCAAGAAGCGGCATGATCGGAAGTTAGTTCGGAAGGAAGTTGTGCCTGGGATGCATGTACTTCTTTATGACAGTAGGCTGCGATTATTCCCTGGTAAGTTGAAGTCGAGGTGGAAGGGACCATATCAAGTAGTAGCTGTGAACAAGTTTGGAGTGGTAACGCTGAAACACCCGAGGGGTGAGACAGAATTCAAGGTAAATGGACATCGTGTGAAGCCTTATTTTACATCTTCGTTTGATAATGCTTCCACGATAGTCACTCTTATAGATCCTTGACGGTTTTAAAAGTCCAGCTGCGGACTTGTGAAATGCAGAACTATTTTTTTTTATCTTTATTGCTCTCTCTCATTTAATGGTATTTTGTCTAGGAATTTAATCTTGTTTCATTTTGTAAATTTTAGGTTTAGAAGAGAAATTATGTTTGTTGGAGAAGGATCAAAGCAATTGTATAAAGAGATTTAGAAAAAATTAATGAATTTGTGCAAGTGTGCAGGTGTCCACGGTCACAATGAATTTCATTGTGATCGTGGCCAAAGGAGGATGCATTCTGGAGTCTGGTTGATGCACATGTCACGGTCACAATGAAACTCATTGTGACCGTGACCAAAAGGTAAGTCCCATTCTGTTTTGAGAGTGCACATGTCACGGTGGCAATGGTATTTGGTTACCACCGTGACCAAAAGGTAAGTCCCATTCTGTTTTGAGAAGTGCACATGTCACGGTGGCAATGGTATTTGGTTACCACCGTGACCAAAAGACACTTCCATTCTGTTTTGCAATTCTTGTATGTCACGGTGACAAAGAAATTGGTTGTCACCGTGACCAAGGGGCATGTAAATTCTGGATTACAATTTTAAGGATCTCACGGTGGCAACCTAATTGGTTACCACCGTGACCCACGCGCAGATTTGTTTTAAAATGCCAGATTTTCATGTTTTATTTCTCACTCACCCGCACATCGCACTCTCAAACATTTAAATCTTCCACTTCATCTGTTTTTTCGAACTACCAATCTTTCTTTTAGGCTCCGATTTCTGCCAACCTACAACAAGTAAGTAAGTCGATTTTTTCTTCTTCTCTTTTACTTGCTAATTTTGCATTTAGTTTCTTTTCGTGTTGTTTTTTTTTCCTGTTCTTGTCTTTACAATAGCGATATGTTGGAGATCTCGTTATTTCTCCCCACTGAGGATTGACTTCTGTTTAAGCGTTGAATTTATGTTGGGGGGTATTCTAAATTCTTATCTTCATCCTCAATTTCAATCTTTGATGCTAAATCCATGAACGAGTTGAGTTGGAATGTTAGGGCAAATGGGTGTGTGTATGATTTAAATTGCAATTTCTCTTAAAATTCTTGGTTCATAATGCATATTGCTGGGTTTTAATTGCTTACTCTGTGTTGTAATGCATGGTTTTTGAAATCATGGGTTGTTAGTATGATCTTTGAGCTTCAAGTTGGTCATATAACTATCTGCATACCAGGTGTTTGCCTAAATGTCTGAATGAATGCTTTTCTTGTTTTTCTCCAATTCCTGCCATGTGAAATGCCAAAATTCTTTCACAATATTGTTCGAATGAGAGTGTTGTTCCCATTCATCAATTTTGCCTGTTGACAGTAGCTCGAATTCTCTTAAACTTTTATATGCATTTTGTGGGTTTAAGACTGCAATTGCTCACATATTTTGCTGAATTAAGCTTCTGTTCATTTAAATTCTACTTGCATTCGTGTATCTTTTATGTTATTCAATTGGAATTAGGAGATTGCCCCAAAGTTAGCATCAATTTCCCTGTATGCTGTATTTTTCAAATACATTGCTGTTGATGCCATCTCATGCTATTGAACTTGATTTTTTCTATGTTATGTAGTGGCTCCCAAAAGAAAGAGCACAGCATCTGCTTCTGGCTCCATCAGCTCACCCCCAGGCTCACAATCCATGGATATTTCAAAGGTCCCTAAGTGGGTACCGGTCCCAAAGAAAGAAGTTTATGCTCTATTCACCAAATGCACCTACGTCCCCACCACCTATTTGGATTTCGACTTGCTGCAGAAGCTCAGGATAAAGGATCAAGTGCAGCACCTAATTGCGGACATCGGGTGGGAACAGGTCTTCTCAATACAAGAGAAAGTCTACCCGAACTTGACCAGAGATTTCATATCCACAGTCACTTGTACACCCGGTCGCAACCCAGCCCAGGACCCAGGTAAAGTCTCATTTTGGTTAGAGGGAACGCAATATAACATGTCTTTTCAGGAATTTTCAGAAATTCTGGGTTTTCCACCACGCACCCACGACGCTTTTGACGACTATGACAAAGACACTGCTTGGGCTACCATCAGAGACCCAGCCACTGCCACCATGTATGTCTCGGGGAAGATGAAGGCTCATCATTTGGCTGATCACAGATTGCGAATTATCCATCGCTTCTTTTCCCTGTCTCTTCTGAGCCATGTAGACTCCGCAGGTCAGGTAAACCTGCCCGAAGCCCTTTTTCTTGCCTGCATGGTAAGGGGTGTTCGGATCAATGGTGCTACCCATTTCTGGCACAAATTAGAAGAAATGCAGTGGCACCCGAAGAAGGTCAGGAAAGTAGGGCTGGGAGGTTTTGTGACTTTGATTGCAAAGCGGGTTCATCATGATTTTGGCAGGGGAAAAATTCTTTCATCGATTTCAGTCATTGATGATAAGATGCTGCGAAATATGAAAGTGATAGTCAAGGATGCCACCACCGCAGATGGATACCGGTTGTCGACCAGAGATGAATATCTGCAAGGGGTGGAGAGGGGTCTAGGTGGACTGCCACAGGAGGCAGGTGAAGAGGCAGGTGAAGAGGCTGAGCCACAGGATCCCCCTGCACAAGCACCCCATCAGTTTGGGCAAGCGCAATATGATGCTCTGATGGAGCGGATGGATAGTATCTCCGCTACACAGACTGAGCTCCAATCTCAGATGGAGCAAGTGCTTTATGGATTGGCGTCTTTGACGTCCAGATTTGATGCACATTTTCCCCCACCGCCACCACCATCTGATCTATGATCAGGGAGAACCCTTATCTTTTGTTTTGGCTTTTGTTTATTTTGTTTTTATTTTATTTTTGATCTGTAATATTATTACTTGCTGGGGACAGCAAGTTTTGTATGTGGGGGGTAGGAGACATTAATTTTGCATTATATATGTAATTAACAGCCATTCCATTGATGTATGATGCACGATTAGTTCTGTTTTAGTTTATTTGCACTTTATTACAGTTGCCTAAATATCCTTATCTTAGTTTAGCTTAACCTCAGTTATTCCTGTTGTGAATATTTTGAACTTTAATTGGAGAATAGTCTATCTTAAAAAAAAAACTGATCTTGGCAAACGAGTAGTTGGAAGTTTTAGAAGCAAATAGAATCTCAATCGGTCGTATATCTTGTGATTTCAAATCTTTTATGCACAATAGGCTTGTTTGTAAAAATTGAAAAAAAATCCGGTGCGTAAGAGTTTTTGAGTGAAGGAATGGTAGGATAATTAGAACCTTCCTCATCACCCTTCGAAACATGATAATAACTTAAACAAGTTTAGGACATGATTAAGGCAATTTGTTCTTTGATAGCCACTTTTAAATAGCTTTAGACCTACCTATTTATGTTATTTCCATTGCTAGCCCCGTTGAGCTGATTTAGTATGCTAAAAGCGTACTACTACGAAATTTTCTTGTTACACTATTATTTTACCATGTAGCCTAAATGTCTTTGCCTACCCGTTTCTAAGAATTGGCCACTCTAGGATTGGGATGGAATATCATTGAAAGTTGAATAAGAGTATCTAGTGTTGAAATAGTGGAAGTGTGAGAAGAATTGTTGAATTTTATGGGCATTATTTAGTATGGTGTTAAACTTTTCCTCATTAGATGGGTATAAGAAATTCTAGACTTTGGGTACCCCAGAAAAAAAAAATAAAGAAAAAAAAAAAAGAGAAGAGAAAAAAATAATAATAAAGAAAAAAAAAAGAAAAGAAAAAAAAATGATAATGAAAGTTTGATGAGTTTTGTGGTTTCTATTGGTCAATTTTGATGTATTGAATATAGAAAAATTCAAGTGTGGGGTACCTTTGAGTAGAGAAAGATATACTCATAATTAAGGAATTGGGTTTAAAAGTGAATTAAAAGGGAAATTCATCATTTTGTTGTTGTTGAGTTCAATGCATATTATGTATGGAGAAGTAGACAACATGGGAAATTATGGGTGAATTGAAGGTAGGATATGGACAATTTTGTTCAGTTTGGTTAGTTGAATAGTAGGTAAAGTGGCAAATTCTTTGTTTGAATTCTTTAACTTTTCTTGTTAGCCAACACCTTAACCTAACATTACAACCCTGGAATAAGTCCTTTTGATTCTATTCTTGGTTTGAGTTGTTTAAGTGGAGATGACCCTTGTGGTTCCGGTGCTAAAGGAGAGGCGTATGATTATCCTGAGTTTTAAGCGCGAAACCTATGTGCGAATTCATTTGCATATTCAATTTCTTTGCTCAATTACTGGAATGCATTGGTTGTTTTGTTTTGAAAAGAGAAATTTGGTTTTGAGCCTAGCACACACACACGTGTGAAATTACTTGATATAAATTGATTTGAGAATTTGTAACTAAGACCTTTCTACTTGATGCTATGACTGTTGTTAAGTTTTCATATTCTGAGTTAGAGTTTGAAATTTCAGGAATTTGGATAATTCATTTACTCGAGGACGAGCAAAAATCTAAGTGTGGGGTATTTTGATAACCTCAATATAGTGTTTAGTTTTCATAGTGTTTTAGTGTGATTTTTGGGTGTTTAGTTGTGTTTAATGTTAATTTATGTTTCTTTTATTTTAATTTTGTTAATTTTAGCCAAATTGAAGTTTTGATTCATTTTAGAAAGCATTTTGATGTTAATTTCGTGCCTTTGTAGGTTTTTGCCCAAGAGGTCACGGTCACAATGAATTGGTTGTGACCGTGACATAAGGAGATTGCAGGCAGAATGGAAGTTGCAGGGGTCACGATCACAATGAAAATGGTTGTGACCGTGACATAATTATCAAATGGGCAGAATGCAAAAGTTGAAGACCTCACGGTGGCAACCAAACTTCATTGTCACCGTGACATGTCATTTTAGCAAGGCAGAATCGAGGCAGCATGTACCTCACGGTCACAATGGATTTCATTGTGACCGTGAGATAATTAATTTGTGGGCAGAAGCTAAACTGTGAAGACCTCACGGTGACAATGAAATTCATTGTCACCGTGACCAATCTCCTGTGCGCAAAAGGATTTGAAAGTCCCGATAGGTCACGGTGGCAACCAAATCCATTGTCACCGTGACCCATCTGGAACTATAAAAACGAACTTTTCTATTTGGCTAGGGTTCCGATTTTTTTTAGGGAGTTTTTGTTATTAGTTTTTGCAGCTGAGATTTTGAGAGATATTTTTCGGTCCTAAACTTCAATTTTCGTTCTTGTTTTTGATTTTCGATTAGTAATTGAGATTAAATTGCTTTAGTTTCATAGTTCAATTTCAAGAGTTTTGCTATTTCTTAGTTAGTTTTTCCAGAATTTTAGTTATTTTCTCCATTGAAGATTCGAAGAAAGAGATCGAAGATCAAGCAATTCAACTGGGATTTTCTCAATGAATTTCAGGGTTTATTCTTTCTTTTACTCTTTTGATTTTGTAATGGATTGTGAGTAGTCGTTTAGTTGTTCGGGGGATCTCTGAATCTCCTATATCTAAGATGTGAATGATGAACATCTATTGAGTTTATGTATGAAAGATTGGTTTATTTTACTGGTGTTTATTGCTTGTTTATGGATTTTCGTTTTTCAGTTCAGTTTCCAATTGTGATGAATGATTTATTTCATATGTCTATATTGGTGAATGAATTTGTTAATTGGATGCCATGAATGTATTTTATTCTCAGAATTTTCTATCATGTTTGCTGTGGTGTTTAGACTACTCCGGAATGGGAATCTAAATGGACAGGATTTTATGATTTAAGATTTGAGTGATGAGTGAAATAATGAGGTTTTGGGATGTTTGACTCCGGAATGGGAAAGCAAACCGAACCTAGGATTTTAGACCCGTGATTAGGCTAGTTGTATGACTTGCTCCGGAATGGGACGTTATGCAATTAGAGTAGCTTGCTCCGGAATGGGACGCTTGGGTTAAGAGGGTTATCCCGATTTCTTTCATATAAGATTCATAGGTTGATTTTATTCATATTTGGGTGAGGGGTGGATGAGTGAACTTGAACAACGCTTTTATAATTTGATATCTTTTCTCGTTTTTATTTACTTTTATCTTGGCTAGTTTTACTGTCATTTAATTTATTTTTACTTAAACATTACAGTAGTCGATTAATTTATTAGTTTTAGTTTAGTTATAATTAAATCAATCCAATAACTGGGAATTCTTTAGCATACATTCAATTTTCATAACTTGCGTGTTCAGTCCCTTGGGTACGATAACTCGGAGTCATAATTTTACTCCATTATATTACTTGTCGATTCAGTACACTTGCTGAGGTCGTGTCAGGCTGCATTCAGAGTGACGAAGGAAATGCTGAGTAAGTCTGACCTCACAATCACAGCATATGACAACTCTCGTAGACAGGCGTTGGGGACATTTAAGGCAATGGTCAAGATCGAGCCAATTGAGACTGAGACAGAGTTTGTAGTTCTTCCCATTCCAGCCAACTTTTTAGCACTTCTGGGCAGGCTATAGTTCCACAAGCTAGGAGGGGTGTCATTCACACTACACCAGATGATCAAGATCCCCTATGAAGGCTAAGTGGTGACAATCAGAGCGGCTAGAGAGAATCAGGTTTCCATTTTGGATATCACCAGGCAGCCTTTCAATGGGTTTCATGTAGCTGTGATTGACGAATAAGAGCGCATCGAAGGGAGCCCCCAAGCAGTGAACATGATGAAGAGGATGTCTTTCCTCCGTGGAGCCTGTTTGGGCAAAAATTCTCAAGGGCTGCAAACTGCCATAACTACGAGAGGCCAGAAGGATAGGAAGGGCCTTGGATATGAGGGCATACGATGAAGAGCAAGGGGGCAGCAAGTGGGATCCCTCACATCAAGGACAGTTTTGTGCCAGCGGCGTAATAATCCTCATACGCAGGGGAACGTGAGCCTCAATAGGTGGATGGAAGGATTATACCGGGATTTGAGGTCTTCAACAATATTTTCAATTGGGACATTGGAATGATCAAGCTAGTTGAAGGTTATTGGGATGAAGAAATCATGACCAATAGAACCATCTGGGATCGAGAATCGCCCGAAAAGATTATCACCGAGAGGGTGGTGGCCGCCCAAGTAAGGGGAAAAGAGAAGATAGAAGATGAAGCTGCAGGGGAATGAAGTAAAGCTACACAGGGGGTTGCTGCAGTGCCTCCGAAATGCCAGTTTGATCCACAGCTGTCGGCTGCAACATATGCGTCGGCAGATAAAGAAGAATAAGATATTTTAGATTTTCTTTTTGTACCTGAACTTTTCAATAATATTGATGACATTTCTAGTTCTATTAATAATATGAACAATCTTGCTTACTTGTGCGATATTTCTGATGATTTCACCATGCACAATCATGATCATGACTCATTCATATTTGACATTAATTCAACCGATACCACTCCATTTAATCTTGGAACTTCGAAAAACCAAAAAGAAATCTTAATAGCATCTAATGTAACTCCTGAAGAGAGGTCTAAATTTGAGAGAATTTTAAGAAAATATGAAAAAGTCTTGCCTCGACTTATGAAGATATGCCGGGATTAACTTGAGGAAGAAAAATTAATTTCTTTAACTGGGGTTTTTCGTCAAACATCAAAAAATCAATTTTTGCGTTTTATTTTTCTTGGCTTTTTTGAGATAAAAACTTAAGATTTGTGAATCTTTTTTGAGTTTATTTTTGAATCTTGACAAGGAAAAGTAGATCGAGCTATCTGGCTTCCAAATCATCAAAATCTGAGGGTAAGCATTCTTTGATTTATTATCCTCTAATTTCATTTTATTTCATTTATTTCATTTTCTTTCATTTTATTTATTTCATTCATTATTTATTTCTTTTCCTTGCGTTTATGAACATACATTTTTGAGATTTGTTTTCTTAACATGATTTTTTCAACTTTTATTTCGTTTTTGGTATAAAAATGAGTAAATGTGCATGATTTGGATGTGAAAAATCGGATTTATTGATTTTCTTCTTTAGTATGATTTTTCTTGTGATAATTTCTCTTTTTATGTTTGAATACTATCTCTTTTTCCCCTAATACGTGGTTATTTGTTTTCTTTTTGTTTATTCATTTAATCTCCTTAGTTCATTATTGTCATTTATCATTATTATTATTATTACTAATATTATTATTATAGTGATTATTATTGTTGTGTTATTATTATTATTATTATTATTATTATTATTATTATTATTATTATTATTATGTGTTTGAGTTGGTTGTTGTCATTATTATTATTATTATTATTATTATTATTATTATTTTGATCATTATTATTGTTACTATTGTTGTGTTTTTGGCATGATTGATTTTTCTTTATTTTTATCCTATCTTTATATTTATGTGTTTAATACTAATGTCTTTATTATTGTTCTTTTTCGTGTTTCGGCAAAATGTGACGTTTACTTGTTTGAATATCATCGTGACCAAGCGGAAGGGTCACAACGCGTAGGAGACCACATCACTTGGATGAGACCTTACCAACTTTTTACTTGTGTGTTCGTATTTATTTTGTTGTAAATAAAATGACTCATTTTTTATGTATGTGTGTAGATACCGAGTCCTGAGGCGGTCCAAGGTCAGGATTACCCGATGATGAAAAAGATACTTGCCACAAGCAAAGGTGTCAAAATGATATTTTCCTTGTCGAAAATCTCCTTTGTTCCTCTAAAAATTTTGATTCGAAAATTTACATTTTTACTCTTATTTTTATTCCTTTTTATCTTTATTTTTATTTTTATTTTTATTTTTATTTTTATTTTTTTTTAATTTTTATTTGCGAGCCGCGCGTGCAGATTGGGTCGCACGGCCCACGCGGGAGCTGCGTGCGCACACCTGGCGACGCGCGCTCGCAAGGGCGCATGTCGCCAGGGGAGACGCATGCCCCCTCGGGCGCATGTCGCCTGGCGAGACATGCGCCCATAGGGGCGCACGTCACGTTGCTCCACCCACAGGCATTCTTGCCCCTTCTCTCCAGCGCGCTCATGTTCACCTGCAATTTCTGATCAATTTCCAGTCCGTTTTTTTCGTTTGTTTCACGTTTTTGTGCAATTTTTGGTTAACGAAAAATGAAAGGGCATTTTGTCTCTTCCCATTTTGGGACAATCCAGAGAATTCATTTTGGAGGGAGCTGATTTTCAAAAGAAAAGAAAGGTTTTCTTCCCTCAAGATAAGGGCAGACGAGAGCTTCTTCAAAAAAAAATCTTTAAACATTTTTTCAATTTTCAATTTATTTCTTCTCTAAAGAATATTTCATCCTTGATTTGATTTGAGCAAAAAAAAAATCAATTTTCTTTGCACCAAAAATATTTTCTTGAGTTTTGTTTGTCAAAACTAGGATTTTTCCCAAATATTTTTGTGTTTATTATCATAAATTTCGACAAGGAGAACGAATAAAGACACCGTTTCTCCGATTTATAATCTCTGAGGGTAAATATTCTTGGACCCGTCCTCATGTAATTTTGTATATCACTTATTGTTGTTAATATTATTATTTTCTTGTTATTATCACCATGTCCATCATCTATTTCTAACATTTTATTCTAGCATCTTAATGTGTTTCTTTTGCTACTAAGGATATATTTTCCACATGATTTTAACTTGATCATTTTCACTCTTATTGCCCCCTCCCATTGACTATTGTTATTATTATCATTATTACCAATGTCATATTTTTGCATGAAGTTTCTATTATTACTATTATTGTTGTTTCATTATGCCACTGCTACTATTGTTATATTATTATTATTATTATTATTATTATTATTATTTTGTGGTATTATTATTAGTACTACTATTTTATGTTTACTTTGTGTTATCATTGTTTATTATTACGATTATTATTATTATTATTATTATTATTATTATTATTATTATTATTATTATTATGGTGAGTGTATTTGCTTGTCTGGTCATCCTACTGTCACTCTTCCTATTATTATTATCATTATTAGTATATTTACTATTGCTATCAACTTGGTTACTATTATTATTATTATTATTATTATTATTATTATTATTATTATTATTATTATTATTATTTTATTGTTGCCATTATGCCATGACCATCTATTATTTATTATTGCTATTGTAATTTTAATGTTGCCACCATTTTGCCTTTACCCTTGTTCTTGACATGACTTATTTTTAATTTTCTTTGCACTTAAATTGTTTGTACATTAAATTGATATGACTTATATTTATCTTGTATTTATATTCATTTGGTTGATTTTAGAATTATTACTAATTTTTTTTTTGTTATTTTTGTGTGGGATTTAAATTTGGTTTGCCTTGCATGAGTGTCCCCGTCACCACACGGATGGGTCACAACGCGTAGGAAATCCGCATCACTTGGGTGAGATCTTTCCTATCCCTTTATGTGTTTATGTTTGCTTGTGAAATAAAATGGTTTTATCTTGTACACATGTGCGGTAAAAAAATCATGAAAATATTTTATAACTGAATCGGAATTTTTATTAATAAAATTGGGACCAATGTCCCTTATTTTAGCCAAAAAATGTAAAATGTCACGATAAAACGAAGAGTTAAATTTTCTCCAAAAGGGAATCACTTATCCCGGTTTTCAATCCAACAATCGAATAACTCTTCGATCCCTTTTTAATGAGCGTGAAAGAGCCAATATTCCTAAACCAGACGAATAACCCGATTTATGTATTTTTTTTTTCATGTTTGATTTTGTTTGTTTGTTTAAATTTATGTTCATGCATTTTGGGCCCTTATAATTAATTTTAGGGCAATATTATTTAGTTTTTATTTGGGATTGTATTCCATCTCAATTTACATTTTTAGTCTTCTTTCATTATGAGTTGTATTCCGCCCCAATTTCTCTTGTAATTATGTGCTTGACGTGTTTATTGTTTTTTTTTATCGTTTTATTTACCGTTTTATTTACTGCTTTCCTTTATTCCTTTTGAATGATTGTAGTGCGCTTTAATTAAATGCATTGATCGTGTGAGATAAGAAATAGAATTTTAAGAAGTTAAAAGCTCATTTATAATTAACCAAAACATAAATAAGAGTGAAGTCCCGAACACCAATCTCTGGTTTAGACCAATAGAGGTTAGAGACCTTTTCCAATTTCTCGTAAATTGTGTGGCGACTCCAAAATATCTCAAAGGTACCTAAAGGCGCCGTGAGGATAAATGATCCTTTTCAATATTCTATTAGGAAGGAGGCATCCAAAATTTCTTATGGAACCCAATATCAAAAAGACGCAAACCAATCCCTCGAGCCTTAAAAGCTAGTCTCGCCTAAGAGGGCCTTTGCTAGGTTCGGCGCGCATCACAGTGGCGACTCCACTGGGGCCACTTCGTAACTTTGCTCTGAAAGTATTTTGGTTAAAATATATAATTGAGTTTTTTAAAACTTAAAATTCTATCACTTTTTAAAATTTGCATTGCATACATTAGAGCCTTAGAGCTATATTAGTTGGTCCCCTATCTTACCCCTGTGCATTCCCAAAATACGATCCTACTTTCACTCATTGTAGAAAATTGTTAGGGATAATCACCAGCCCAAGCTTCATACTATTAAAAGTATATCAAATGGAGACCCGATTGGTGGCTATGCTCGTGATGAGCTAGACCCATTGGCAAGGACCATGCTTGGATAGACCTAAAGTATCACCACCCTGACCAAAGGTCATGTAATGGCAAATAGAAACTTCCAATTAGGTGAAATGCTCCTTAATACGGTGCTTGTGATGTGGGCTATAAAATCAAGCAAATTAAGTGGTCTTTTATCAAAGGTTTTCATGTCCCGATAGGTTCACCTTATTTTAATTGAAGTGTCCAAATACGTAATGGCCAAAATCCATATGCATGTGCTTTAAATCAAGAGTGTTATGCTGCTGGTTTTTCACCATACACCATACGCGCCCATTGGGTTTCCCGTTGACCCATAGGTTAAGCCCACCTAGGAAGAGACTATTTGACCTCATGTGTGGGAGTAATAAGGTTGGAAGGATTTACTTGTTCGTATGTGGTTGCGAAATGTTGCACAACTCACGATCATGCATTATACATGTCATCCATGTATCATTCTAACAATCTGGGTTTTTCAGCCATCATAGATTCATTCAAGTGGACTAGAGGCTCTGACGGTCGACTAGTGAGGACAGACATGCCCTTTGGATTGCCAGAATTAGTGTCTGAATGGGATTTTGAGTCGCTTTCAACGACCAGTGAATCATCCTCAATGGCAGAAGAGACTGGAGCTTTAACCACTCAAGACCTTGCCAGGAGATTAGAGGATTTTGAGCGGAGGATGTTAGAAATGATTGGCGCAATGGCAGAAAGGATCGTTCTTTCTCCCGCTGCACAACCACCTGTTGCTCCACAACACCCAATGATCCCTCATCAGGGATAAGTGGAGCTTCCTATTGGTGAAGAGGCCCCCATTATAGGTAATGCTGCTCGTCAATCTGTCAATGAGCCTAAAGCAGCTGAGCCTATTGAGCTAGGAATGGCAAGGATCCCTAATCCTGATAAGGATTTTGTGATAGAGGATGAAGTAGAGGAGCTAGAAGCTCGCCAAGTTGTGAGAGGTAGAGCACCCAAGGTGGAGGATGAGGCTATCAGAGGAATGAGACAGCAGGTTGAGGCGATCACTCGCTTGTTGACAACTGGGAAGGGAATCGACCCAGAGGATAGAGATTTGGGGGACGAGGAGCTGCTGCCCCTAAGGTTTAAGATGCCTAAGCTGCCAAAGTTTGATGGTACTTTAGACCCATCCGCACATATCAAGCAGTACACCCTAGTGATGAAGGGCACAGGGCTGACCAAGAAGCAAAAGGTAGAATATTTCTGCCTCAATTTGGTGGGTCTGGCAGTGGACTAGTATCACGGATTGGATAGGAGATCCAAGGAGGACTGGGACCTTTTGACTGATGAATTCATGAAGCAGTATGACTACAGCACTAGAATGGAGGTCACCCTGAAGGAACTCGAGCTTCTACAGCAAAAGAGTGATGAGTCGTTCCACGAATACCTCACTAGGTGGAGAAACAGGGTCATGGAGATGAAGCAAAAACCTGACACTGTTGATCAAATCAGGCTATTTATCAGGAACTCCTGCCCTTACATGAGGGACTTGCTCAACTTTAAAGGGCTCAGAGATTGGGAGTCGCTCAAAGACATTATTGTAGAGGCTGAGGCGGCTTATCTAGCCAAGAAAACAAGCCAAAATAACTTCGCTGGGAGGAGCTTTGGGAACCAGTCAGGGTACAAATTAGGCGGAGCTGGAAGCAGTAATGGTAGAAATGGCAAGACAGTCGAGGTTTTAGCCACCGGAGTGGGACAAGGCCAGCTGTACTTTTCTAATTTGGGACGGCCTCTATCCTGGGTATTGGAGAGACTAATGAAGGAGGGCAAGCTGCAACCATTGCCGCCCAGTCATGCCTTGAGTCAGGGACAGCCGGAGCATAAAAGTGATCAATACTGCGCCTACCATCAACACACAAGGCATTTAACAGATCATTGTCGAATTTTGAGGGGCAAGATCCAGGATCTCATTGCCTCCAAAGAGATCAACAACCCTGAGAAGAGAGAGAAGAAGAAGAAGAAGAAGAAGGGAAGCTATAATGCAGTTCCCCCACCAGGTATTTGATCGGTTTTGGGAAGATGAGTACTTCGTTGTCACTCGTCAGGAGAGTGGAGAAGAAGACTATGTTTTTATATGCTTTATTTCTTTTTATTTCAAGAACTCCTTATGACAGTTTGGTTATTTTAATATGATGAACAATTTTGCTTATTGGTGTGGTATTTCTAATAATTTCATTTCCTATAATCACGATGCATTCATTCATTTTTGACATTAACCCAATTAATTTAACTTCATATAATCTCGGAACTTTGGGAAATCCAAATAAAATCTTGATAGCATCTAATGTTACTCCTGAAGAGAGGAAAATTCTCAGAGATAATGTCAAAAAAAAAATAAATAAACAAAAGAAAAAAAAAAGAGCTTTTGCCTGGGCCAGGTATGATATGCTGAAATTTGACAAGGACATTGTTGAGACAACATTGCTTCCACATGTCAACATGAGGACATAGAATTTTGAAAGCCATTCCTTTGCATCCACAACATCTGGGTTGCATATGGTGCTGCCAAATAAAATCAAACTCCGAGAGCTACATTAGAAGTTGGATGAATAAAACTCAGGACCTTCACGAGAAACATATAACTCATTAGAACCAAACCGTATGACCCATTTCCTCCCAACCATTTGAAATGTGTACCCTAAAAACCAATTAAGATTGACCTTTAACCATCCGGGACCCTTATAGCCAAACTTAGAAGGACAGCTCTTTACCTTTCAAAAAAAAAAACAAAGAAACAAAAAAAAAAAAAGAAAAAGCAAAAGCAAAAAAAAAAAAATTACCACAACTTTGCCCTAAACCATCTGAGCCTAACCTGTAACCCAATTTCAACCACTAAAGCCTAACTTGTAACCCAATTTCAGCCAATCTCAACCATTAAAAACCACTTCAGAAATTGCACCACCAAAGCCGATAAAAGCAAAGTGTGAGATTTCATATTCCAGCCCCAAATAAGGAACTTGTCATCTCAGCCAGTTTGCACAAGGACCAAGGAAAGGACTTTAAGGCCAAAGAAGGAACACCGTTAGAAGAAGCAGCCTCCCCAGCTAATGAAGATGAAAGCAAATTCAATCAACACCGACGGATTGAAGAAGGGTTCATGGCAAAGGCTAAAAAATAAAAAAAAAATAATAAGAATAATAAAAATAAATAAATAATAATAAAAAGGAGAGAAAATATTCAATCATGAAAACCCAAGAGAGCTGATTGATAACAGAAGTTTGATACTTTCAGGATCTATTCCGAGATTAGATGAGGTCTCATATTTTTCGAGTTAATGACAAATAGTGATCATGTGTTATGAAATAAATTGAAATATATGCATTTATGCAATGATATTGATGTGACCAGAGCAGTTCATCTTGCATACTCAAAGTTGTCGGGTTTCGGTATAAAATCAGCACATTGTTACCATCTATCCTCTGCTACTCTCGCTACTCAAGCGCTTCAGTCGACTCATCCTGCAATCAACTGTAAAGCCAATTCTATAGCATTTTCATGATAAGAACCAAGCTCAAGCAACCATGATCTAAGACGTAAGTACATGCCGATTATACCTAAAAGATCTTTGACGACAACTCCAGCCTCCTTTACAATCTAATAAAAAAAGGCCGTTAGAGATGAAAACCGTAATTGGCGCTCTAAGAAAAAGTTAGGCCAAAGGGCAGGATAAAAACCGGAAAACAGGCAGCCTGTCCTACAAAAAATGAAATGAATAAAAGCTGCTGGATTGGGTTAGGTCTATTCCGAGCAAAAAATAAGGCACAGGGTTATGTAAAAATCCGAAAAGGACTCATTTTCCGCTAAAAAAAGCTAGTGCGAAAATCCACAAGGGACGCACTACCTTAAAAGAATGACTACAGATTTCAGATGAGAACCTTATAATCCCCAAAGGCATAAAATTCGAAGGCAATTTTAAAGGGCACTAACCCTGCTGCCAATTGCGACCAAACCAGCTTTCGCCCCCAAGCCTACTTAGATGAATTCTTATCTTGCATCACTGCATGACACATACATCTCACGTGCATGCTCACTATTTTTCCTGCATATTTAGCTTCCTAAGTCTTGCAAAAAGAGAGAATCGATGCAAACGCCGATAAAAGGCGAGTGACGACATCGATCAAAATACCAATCCAACCATCTGAAGACCTCTCAGGGGGCGGTGAACCGAATACCTCTCAGGGGGAGATCAATCGAAGACCTCTCAGTGGGCAACTAGCCGAAGACCTCTCAGGGGGCAGCCAACTAGCTGAACACCTCTCAGGGGGCAGCCAACTAGTGAAAAACCTCTCAGAGGGTAGCTAACTAGCCGAATACCTCTCAGGGGGCAGCCCACTAGCCAAAGACCTCTTCAAGTCACCAAAATTCAAAACAATTTATATTTACAACTTTACAACAAATTTATTATAAAATTTGTTAAATAAATAAAATCACTCATACATATGTATATAATTCTGGCTATTTTAAATACCTCGAAAATGTTGAGAGTAACTCTTCAAAATGTTGAATCAAAGTGGTAAGGAATCTTCAAAATGTTGCTCTCCAAAATACTTTAATACATTTTCACTCGGTAGAAATGATAAAAAAAAATCCAAAACAAGTTCAAAATATTCTCGAATGAAAACTTCAACCCAACTTCAAAATAAACACTTCATTTTCACTCACTCCACATAAATGGGAAGGAAGGGAGGAAGGAATTCATTTACAGGGGATTCATGGCATTTACTGCATTTACTTCAGTCGTGTTCGGTGGCAGAAGATTGCCCATTTCCGAGTGGTCATTTGCGGACCTCGTCCTTTGTGCCATCTCCCTGCTTGCCTCGATCAGTGTGCCATATGCAAATTCCACGGTTAATGATAGCGGAAATGAATTAAATACTCAAAATCCCCAAATAGTTTTCAAAATCTCCTAAAATTCAAATTATTTTTTTTTAAAAATGATTAATAAAAAAAGTCCCAAATATTGATTATGAGCTTGTTAATACGTGGCGTGCTATGGTTGGACAATAGAAATAAAACTGCAGAGAGGGAACTGTGGGTAAAGTCGAGCAGAAACAGGTGAGTTTGCCAACTAAATCAGGCGGAGCATTCAATCTTACACTCTCCTCGTTTCTATCGACCCTTTTTCTTCTCCTTCTCAATTCTTAAAACACAATTCTTCAATCTCTTTCCTCACCCTGTTTACACTCACAAATACTCTCTCTCTCTCTTTCCTTCGGATCTTCGTATTTGGCTCGTTGGATTTCAATAATGGAGGCCACATTACCTGTCTGCAAATCTGTTGTCACCTCGTCAACTCCAGTCAGTTTTCTTTTTTTTTTTCTGCTGAATTTCTTTTTAAACATATTTAATCGGTTTCCTTATGTTTTAAGCTTTAAGGGTCACATTTTCATGTTATGCCCAGTAATGGGTATGCTCTGAATCGTTTATTTAACTTCAAAGTCTGTTCCTTTCTGTTTATTAGCAACGAATTGCTTCTTCTTGTTGTTGTTTGAAAACTATTCCTGCTAGTTATTATAAATTAAAGCTACATGCTAAAGTAGTTTTCTGGCCGATTGCTGAGACGTAATTTTGAATGCAAGGGTTTATTCATGGGGAGCAGTAGAGGAATTGGAAGTTCCCAATGTAGTTTTTTGGTGGGAAATAAAGTTAACTTTCCAAGACAAAGAGTTCGGGCTGTCAAAGTTAGCCAAAAAGCTAAGGACAATGGGGGTGCTCTTGGAGCTACATGCCGTGCTGATAAAATTTTGATTGCTAACAGAGGAGAAATTGCTGTTCGGGTTATTCGAACAGCTCATGAGATGGGGATACCTTGTGTTGCTGTTTATTCAACTATCGACAAGGATGCACTTCATGTTAAATTGGCTGATGAATCTGTTTGCATTGGTGAAGCACCAAGCAGTCAGTCGTAAGTGGTTGCAATATCCTTCTTTGCTTCTTATTTTGCATTCATAACTTTACTGTTAATGCTGTCTTTAATTTGAGTAAACTTCACCCAGGGTCGGACTATTCCACCTTTAACCTGAAAATTCATAAAACAAAATTTTTTAACAGAAACATGACTGCCGTAAATGTTTCAGAAAAGTCACTTTTGCCCGGATTTCGGGAGAATTCTACTGAAAATTCATGTTGATATGTTACTTCATCCATCTCATCTAAAATGGGCCATCACACCAGCCTTCCACCCATGCAAGCTACCACATCATGACCAATGATGAGATATCACGTGTAAAAATAAAATAATTCATAAAATATTTACATATGTCGTTTTTTATTGGTCGTAATATGACAGTTGACATGATATCCATCCCACGTGGTAGGCAGATATGGTTGCTAATGAGGATTTTCGGTAGGTTTTCTTCCAAAATTCGGTCAAAGTGACTTTTTTGAAATATTTTTCTGAGTTAAGGTATTTTTTTCTTTAAAAAATTTTGTTTTGTGACTTTTTGATTAAAGGTAGAAAGTCCAATTAAGTGAAATTAACCCCCTTAATGTCTTATGAGGATCAGGAAGTTGAATCATATTTATCTTGTAACAGCCTCTCTGTTAAGCTTTGATTGAGGTGTATTCAATCAAAAGGGTCTGCTTCCACTTACTTTTTACCTGTTTGAAGTTGAAAGATCAATTTTTTTTTTAAAAATTTTTCAAAATGATTTTTGTACATTCGCCAATTGCTTCTAATACGCACCAGAGTCTAGTTGCACCACCAAAAAAAAAAATTAATGGATCAAAATAAATAAGGGCTTGATATAAGAGTCAGAAAACCTTTTAGAAGTTTGGAAGAATCATTCAACTTGAGAATCAATGTAGTTTCTATATGCTCATTCGGACATGGTGCACTGTTGTTATTGGTGCTCAATAACGTCATTTTTATGCATCGAAAATTTATCTTCTCTTTCTTTCTCTCTGTTTTTATTCTTAATAGAAATTAAATCTCATCATTGCCATGCATTGGCACTTTTTACTTTCTAAAAGAAATTAAAATCTATCTTGTGAATGCCAGATGTATAGCAAGAAATGTATTCAAAGTTATTGTGCCGTATATGGACATTGAATTAGCTCAAGATTTCAATTATATTGGCAGTTTTTTGATGTTGACTGGATTTTATGCTCATGTTTTACATATAAGATTAAATTCTGCTGTTCGTTTATCCTTCAGTTTCTGTTATATATTTATTTTGTTAGAAATAGAAAACTCAATTTGGTACTTGAAGAGTTATCTAATTATCAGCTAATTGAATTTCAGCACTCTTCTGTCTGGATGATAATCAGTAAAAATAGATATCTGATTTTAAACTGCATTTTAACAGGTACTTATTGATTCCAAATGTTTTATCAGCTGCCATTAGTCGTGGATGTACAATGTTGCACCCTGGATATGGATTCCTAGCTGAGAATGCGGTATTTGTTGAAATGTGCAGAGAACATGGAATCAATTTTATTGGGCCTAATGTGAGTACAAATTATGAAATTGTGGTAGTAAAATTATAAATATATCTTTTTATTTTCTAATGCCTAGCTTGTCTTTGTGAAAAGAACAAATTATTTCCTATGCATTTTCTTCTTAAATTCAGTATAACTTGGAAGGAATACTAAATGTTTCTGCCTTCAAATGCATCAAATTGGTTAGGGGGTGGCCATGAGTAAAGCAGATGTATTAAAAAGGTCAAATTTTCATGGTCACAGTCAATACTATGCAGTATGCTGCTGTAGGGGTTGTACTGTACAGTAACTGATAAATAAGTTTGCAACAGGATCATACGATATGATCCAGATTTCTTGCTAAATGCTAGGAATGCTCATATCTTGCAATTGGATGTAGAATTTTGAAATTGCTAATACATTTGTTTCTTGAAGTTATTAAATTAATAAATTGAGGTCAAGTTAATGAATGTAGATAAAAAAAGCTCATTTGAGAATGGATTCGAAATACCTTAGAAGCTCTTGCCTTATATCCTCCTTCTTTAAGCTCTTTACTGCATTTGTAAATGTAATTCTTTCAATGAAGCAGTTTAAACTAATTTTTTAGCCATTCCTTGACTGAAATCATCCATTTTAACATGTTATTAACATATGCAACAAGTGAAGATGCATATCAAGCAGTGTATGAGAGGGAAAATTATGATGTCTAGCAACCTGAATGATAAAGATTGTCTTTGTTTTCATTGGAAATTCTGCAATTGATTTGGAATGTGGGTTCTTTGTGTACATTGCAACTGAAGACTTGCTCCTAATTCCCTTTGATTTATTTATTTAATTTTTTTATGTTTCACCTGATTTTCTAGCTTATCTTTGGAGTTGGTAGTTATATTGAGGCAAGTGAATGCTTAGAAAGGGCAAACTTGATAAGTTGATCGGGTTCTCGAGATGACATGGTTTATAGAACAAGAGAAAAAAAAATGCTTTGTCGTGCCTTCGTATTCACTAGCTAGCTAGCCAAATATTTTACTTAGGGGACCTATTAATATAATACAAGTGTCCTCTTATTAATTTTTGACTTCTACGATTTGTTTCATTGCTTTACAATTTGTTTTGCATGTTGTACATGATAATTGGTGATAACATTTAAAAATATATGTTAATTATAAAAGAGTTACTGAAAATTAATATATTTGAATACGTCCTTCTTTTTTTTTTTGGTGTTAAATGCTGTTGCATTGTTATTAAATATTTATAAATGATAAAATTTTTAACATTGATTTGTTACTAAAAAGGAAACAAAAAATCTAATAGCCTATATCTTATGGATATAGCATTTACTATACTTTAGCATGAAATGAATACTATGTACATCATACTTTAGCATTGCAAAATTTCATTTTATTTTTTCTTTCTCATATCTTGGGTGCATTCATGTCTCTAACAATTGCAAATGTTATTAAAGTGAATTGTATATTATATTGCTCAGGATGCTTATTCGACATACATTTAGAAAAGCCTGAATCACATGCATTACAAGTATCTATACAAGTTAAGATAATCCTAAATCATATGGATTGGCACCAGTCAAAATGCAGCTGGGAAAATTTATTGCTATGAATCATAGAGATGTTAGTTATATGAATTATGCAGTATTAAATTTGTGTATTTTAAATTGAAATAAAGTAATTTGGCTAGTCTGGGTATTATAGAATGATAATCTTCTGTAGCTCGTGAGAAATGTTTACTGGCAATACACATTATGTGATCAATTTTCACTTCTGTAATTAGTTAAAAATGTGAATCTGCTGTATGACAGCCTGACAGTATCAGAGTCATGGGTGACAAATCAACAGCCAGGGAAACAATGAAGAATGCAGGTGTTCCTACTGTACCAGGGAGTGATGGACTGCTACAGGTATCATATTTGGCTGATATATGGTTATTATGTTCGCAAGCACCTTTCCTCTAAAACAATGACATTTTTTAGTTAGATGTTGACTATGATTTCTGCTTCTTCCCCTTCCTGTTAGCTATTATTTAACTGTCTTTTCTTATTTATTTTCATTTTCTTTATTTTGTTTTACATGTGGTTGATATTAGAAGGTTTTGTTTGTAATTGTTTGCTTAGCCACATTGGCATTGATGTAATATTTAATTATCATTTCAGAGTACAGAGGAAGCAGTGAAGCTTGCCAATGAAATTGGTTTTCCTGTGATGATTAAGGTAAATAATGTCCCCTCTCAGTATTTTCTCAACAATTTTATGATTCTAATATGAGACTTTTGAAATGTTGGCTTGTTTGGCGTATTTGATGGATCTAGATTTTGATAAGATCTCGGGTTTGGAGTCTGAAAAATTGGATTAAGATTGGATTCAGAATAACATCAAAATTAGAATTAAAAAATGTTTTACAAAATGAAAGTCAGCTTTATTCTGTGTACTGGAAGCGGAGGCTAGATTCTAAAATTTCAAGACAGCAATTTAATGATGAGATTTAGAATGATTTTGAGATGTTTAGTCAGGTGAATAAGGAGCAGGGTTTAGGCAAGATACATGGGACTTAAGAAGTGTGGTCTAATGGAAGAATGAGTTTTTGTGTGATTATAGTGGCAAAAAGAGATGCTTTTGGGGCTATCACCATATTGTGAACAGTACTAGGGCACTGGAGCAATAATAAAGGAGATGACAATATGCCATCACATATCAGATGACTCTCTCAAAATGCCGAGTAAAAATTCTTGATATTTTGTTGTAAGAAGTCTATGAAAATGCCTAGTTATATAAGCATTTACAGTGACCAAAACATTCTTCCTGAAAAGGAACATTACTATTTAACCCTGAGTTTCTAAATCAGGAGAGTTGTGAGAGTGATTGGCATCTAAAATCCCCACGGGCTAACGAGGTCTTTCCTTTGAGCTAAATACTACTATCTGTGATGTAGAGTATTAGATTTGGTATCACCCAATAGACACCGATGGATTTAGAGTCCCTTTCTTCACCAGATTGATTTGCAACATTCTATCCTTCAGGAAATAAAGTGGCATTTAGGATTTGTGCAGGACTCTTACCTTTCTACAAACTTGAATAATATCTCTGCTAAACTATTAAGACCTCTAATGAATATAAACAAGAAAATTGTCAGCTTCCCATAATTTTTGTTGTAAATCCACTCATCTGTCCTTGCAAGTGACAAATGATTAGATATTTTTGTGTTTATGAAAGTCAGGATTTTATGTTAGCCTCCAAACTTTTTTTTGACTTTTTAGTCCATAAAAAATTTTCACAAGTAAAACATCAAAAGACAGTTCATTCTTTTTTTATGGAGCTCTACAAACACCCACCTGAAAATGTAATGGGATCCTAAAGCAAGGATACAGTACAAATTGTCCCATCTTTTCAAGTTTGAAGACTTAATTGCAAAACATTAATGTTACAGCCTGTAATAATAATAATAATAAAAAAATGTTCAGAGGCAACTTTATGGGTGTATTTTTAGTTAAGTTTAGCGGGGTAGAATTGCATAGAAACTTGTTGATATGACAATTGCTTTGCGCTTGGTAGGCAACAGCAGGTGGTGGAGGACGTGGAATGCGCCTTGCTAAAGAACCTGAAGAGTTTGTAAAGTTGCTACAGGTACCATTATCTTAGTACGAGTTATTTGTTACCTCCCACAATGGGCCATTTTACCATTTGATTTCTTATGCATATATTCTTTCCTTTTTGACAAATAGTGATCACAACCTCGGCAATCTATTAAACAAAGCTTAAAACATCTGTCCATAATGAAAAGGAAAATATTTTTCTATTTCTACTTTGAGCAAGAGTTGAATTCAAGGCACATACGTTCTTCTATGCTCCTTTTCACTTGTGCTAAGCTTAGGAGTTTTGCATGTATAGATATTTGGGATGGATATGTCAAAACTTGCTATATCATGGTTTTCACAACAATGAAAGTATGAACAGCTTGTTGATGTCAATATATTGGGTCTTGTGTTACTCAGTGGGACAGCCCTTTGTCTCTCTAATATTAAACTCAACCCTGTGCAATTTGCTCTTTATCTATAGGGGATTTGCGGGACATTTTTATATATGGAGTTTTTTTAAAAGTTATTTAGGCTTATGGTGTGTTTTGAACAATATTTAGAGAATTAGGGTATTTTACATTCCCGCAAAAAGTCATTGCGGAAATGGCATTCCATTTCCGCAACAACCTGTTGCGGAAATGGAATGTCTATTTTTTTTTTAATATTGTTGGGCTTGCTTTCCATTCCAAGGAATGGAAAGCAAGCCATGACCGGCAGCTTTTCCAAGGAAAAGCTGCCGGTTTTTTTTTTAATTTTTTAAATAAAAAATTTAATAATTCTTTTATTAAAAATATATATAAAATCTAAATATTTTTTTTATAAATGAAAATATATAAATAAATTTTGCCTTTTTTATTAATATAAAAAATTAATTTTTTTACTCAATTTAATAAATGTAATAAAAAATTATAAATTAATATGCGTGTGTTGAATTAAAATGAAAATATTATTTAAATTTAATTATTTATATAATGAATGTATTATCTTTTATTTTGAAAAAATTATACATTAATAAATGAAAAAATATAAATAAATTTTGCCTTTTTATTAATATAAAAAATTAATTTATAATTTTTTTCATTTATTAATATATAATTTATAATTTAAAATATTTTCGTTTTAACTCAGGAAACGTATGTTAACGTATAATTTTTTCAAAATAAAAGATAATATTTTCATTATATAAATGATTAAATTTAAATAATATTTTCATTTTAATTCAACATACGCATATTAATTTATAATTTTTTATTACATTTATTAAATTGAGTAAAAAAATTAATTTTTTATATTAATAAAAAGATAATTTATTTATATTTTTTCATTTATTAATGTATAATTTTTTCAAAATAGAAGATAATACATTCATTATATAAATAATTAAATTTAAATAATATTTTCATTTTAATTCAACACACGCATATTAATTTATAATTTTTTATTACATTTATTAAATTGAGTAAAAAAATTAATTTTTTATATTAATAAAAAAGGCAAAATTTATTTATATATTTTCATTTATAAAAAAATATATTTAGATTTTATATATATTTTTAATAAAAGAATTATTAAATTTTTTATTTAAAAAATTAAAAAAAAAACCGGCAGCTTTTCCTTGGAAAAGCTGCCGGTCATGGCTTGCTTTCCATTCCAAGGAATGGAAAGCAAGCCCAACAATATTAAAAAAAAAAAATAGACATTCCATTTCCGCAACAGGTTGTTGCGGAAATGGAATGCCATTTCCGCAATGACTCTTTGCGGGAATGTAAAATACCCTAATTCTCTAAATATTGTTCAAAACACACCATAAGTCTAAATAACTTTTAAAAAAACTCCATATATAAAAATGTCCCGGGATTTGCTTATATGTTCATTCAGATCACAACAAATATTCTTACTTTTAATATAGCCATTGAACATTTACTTGCATTATCTTGATTGTTTGTTCAAGTTAAGTTATACTATACAGCAATTACATTTAGTTAATCTTCTACAGTTGTGATCATGTTTTGAAAAAATATACTGGAAAGTTTAGTTACGGTTTGTTTCTGTAAATGCTTTAATTGTACATTTTTTTCCCTCTCTTTATAGCAAGCTAAGAGTGAGGCTGCAGCAGCATTTGGAAATGATGGAGTTTATTTGGAGAAGTACATTCAGAATCCCAGGCACATTGAGTTCCAGGTATTTGTTATTGCTTTCTAGAAGTTAATGAAACCTCACGGTCCCTAAAATTATTATGGAATTCTTTACTCTCAAGCCTGAAAATGGAAATGAATGAAATACTATGTAAACCCTGAAGGAATTCTCTCTCTCTATTTTTGAGCTCCTTTAGCAAATCTATTGTCCTAGAGTGCAAGTTTTGAGTATTCAACAATTGATCCTATATACATAACCCACACCTTACACAACTGTACCAGCAGGCTGGGAGAAGCATAGAGAACCAAAAAAGAAAATTTAGAATATAATATGCTCAGTAAGAACTGATATCTTCTCGATATTCTCCTTTGTGATTTGCAGGTTCTTGCTGATAAATATGGTAATGTTGTTCACTTCGGTGAACGTGACTGCAGCATCCAGGTACTAATGGACTATCAACTGTGTCAATTCCTTGCATTCCAAACATCTTACAATTTGTCAATCCTGTTCATATGAGCTTACTGAATATAACTGAGGGATAAAGGCATGCTTCTATTGGTGTTGAGGGATAAACACATGCTTCTAGTTATGTAGTAACTAAGCATGTTGTTGAGGATGATCAAGATTTTTTAAGAATTATGAGTCTGAGTTCAATTAAGATACTTTGAGTGAGCACAGTGAGAGAACTGGTTCCAAATCAGTCATGCTCTGTTGCATTTGATGCGACCACCAATGTGCATCGTCCACTTGTGAGTTGAAAATTCAAATGTCAACAAATGTGGGTGTGAGAATAGTGTGTTTTTTTACACATACAATGGCTCTTAATTTTTAAGGCATTTAAGTTATGAATATTTCACCTCACCTCTGTTAAGAAATATATACTTTGCAACTTATTTGTACCTGTTGCTCGAAACTTAGTTGTCTATGAATGCGCATCCTATTTGGAATCCACGTAGATTCATGACCAAGTTGCTAGTTTCTGGTCCCAGAGTTTAAAGCCTTGAGCTAAACTGCCATAGGCTTATAATAATGCTTTTACCACTTCATTGTCTCTGACGAAAGGTGGAATCAGAAGACCCTAGAACAACTTCAACAGACTATGACAAGATCATTTTTGTTAATTGATCATGACTAAGGTGGCCCAAATGATGACTTTGAGATAAACAGGAAACAACTAAGTAGCACTGTTACTGTAAGGCCCCAAATGATGGCTTTGAGATAAACAGGAAACCACTAAGTAGCACTGTTACTGTAAGCCTATGTGCTTTTGCATCATGCCTTAAAGTAAATATAAATAACTATTTTAAGCTTAAAACACTTTCAGTAGCAATTGCCAGACTCTTTAAATATCATGCTGACTGCATTTGTTTGAAGCCTTTTTGGCTGGGGGATAAAATTTTCAATTCTGCAATTTCTGAGATGATATTTGATAAAGCAATGCACAGGATCATTAAAGATTTGAATGTCTATCTGAGAAACTAGGTCTCACCTTTTATTGCTATTATACAATGTGGAAACTGCCACTAAATTTACACGGAATACTCTTTTTCTCCCTCTTTGCTTTGCCCCTCCCACTCTGTTTTATTTATTTATTTATTTTTCTGGTTTTAACTTTTTTCAATTCTTGATGTGTCTTATTTTGTTAGAGAAACCCCACATTCGGAAAGGTTTTTTGTTGCTGAATATGACTTTTTGTACAGAGACGTAATCAAAAGCTGCTTGAAGAGGCACCCTCACCTGCACTGACCCCTGAATTGCGAAAAGCTATGGGTGACGCTGCTGTTGCAGCAGCTGCATCCATTGGGTATATTGGTGTTGGAACGGTTGAATTCCTTTTGGACGAAAGAGGTTCCTTCTACTTCATGGAAATGAACACTCGAATACAGGCCTGTTTATGTTTGCTGATGTTCTTGTTTATAGTGTTTATGCACTGAGGATTAAGGAGATTATTCAGAGGCAGTGGTGAATAATGGTTTTAAAAAATGCAGGTTGAGCATCCTGTAACTGAAATGATTTCCTCTGTTGATTTGATTGAGGAACAAATTTGTGTAGCCATGGGAGAAAAGCTCAGCTATAAACAGGTACTGAAATAAAGGATACCCAAACGAATTTAGTTCCTAAGTATGACCTGCTGCAGTTGGTTTATTTTTACCTGGGTATGAAGTGCAGGAAGATATTGTGCTCAGAGGACATTCAATTGAATGCCGTATCAATGCCGAAGATGCTTTTAAGGGCTTCCGACCTGGGCCAGGTATGTATAAATCTACCTTGTCTAGATTTATTCTCGTGCATGCTCTTTGATGCTCTTTATGTCAAATGTTTCAGCCAAAAGATTCCTTTGCTCAAGGATATAAACTTTTGCCAAATTACATTTTACTAGCTGAAGTTTGCTTCTGATGATAAAATTTGGACAACTTTTGCAAAAATTGCAGCCTAATCTTTTGTGGTTCTGATGACAAAATTACCCTTATAAGTTATAGCTTTGCATTGCACTCCTCCAAATGCGCTTATGAAACCATAATTTATTATTTAGATTATATGCTTTGTGTTGTCTGATACTAAAAACAATTTCAACTAAATATGGATAGTACATAAAAAGAAATCAGAAGATTTTTTTTTTTAATAAGCAACTAAACATGGACAGAATCTGCCATTTATATCATCTGCCTCTATATAATTAATAATGTATTATTTACGCATAGAATAATACTCAATACTTTCAGATGATATAAAAATAAAAATATAAGAAACCAATTTTGGGGAATAGCAGGAAAGATAAAAGTTCAAAGAGAATTTGGAGATCAAGAGGGTCAACAGAAAGACTATTGTAGTGTTTGTTGTAACTTAGTTGAGATCAAAACCTGTTATATGGAATCATAACTGTATTTGGTATTCTCTTGAGGCATTTCCATCATTTATTTTCTCTACATGCTATGTATTAGTCGTGTCATGAGCCTTGAACCAAAAGTTTTGAGGGGTATGTAACTTTTATAAATTGTAGCTTAACAATTGTAATAGCCAAACCTCAATGTTTTAATTATGCTCCACCCTAGTCTCTGACTTCTCATATCCAGTATTTGTATGGATGTTTGTGTCATTTTGCTCTTGAAATCTATTTAGCTTTCCACCACTGGAATGCAGTAAAGTTGTGATCGCTTCATGATGGCTGCTTCATCAGATTTCGCCCTTGGCAGTTCTTGCTATTCATATATGACAGTTCTGATTTAATGTCTATGCATATTTTTTTTCTTTTTGTTTTGAAACGATAGAAATGAAAGAAATGGGACATAATGGATTAGTTTGTTTTCTGTTTCTCTTAAGTAGTCATACACTTCTTTTTGAACAGGGAGAATAACAGCATACTTGCCATCTGGAGGCCCATTTGTTAGAATGGACAGCCATGTTTATCCTCATTACGTGGTTCCTCCAAGCTATGATTCCCTCTTAGGAAAGGTATGTCGAAGCTCTCATTTCTGTTAGTGTGTTTTTATCCTTGCAAAATACGTGCATGAGCAATTTATTTTATCACCTCTTGATATTCAGGACTTTTTATCGTTATGGATGCATGTCCCCATGCTAATATAGATGCATTTTCTTTGTATTGTGGTTGCATGTGCTGTAACGGTAATCTGGGTCTACTAATTATATGAGCTGTGAACTACTTGTCCGGTTTGATCTCCTTTTTTTCTCCTCTCTTGATGTGCATACAGCTATTTAGGCTCTTGGTTTAGTCTTGCTGTGATGAATTAAAAACTAGTTTTATTGTTTGTAAGAACACAAGAATTGAATTTGTTTGTATTCAATTGATTATCAATGTGTTTATACAACCTATATATACCAGAGAAGTAGAAAAGTCTAAGAAAAGGAAACAAAAGTCAACTAATCAAGCCTCCAATTAGGTATAATCTGTAACACTCTCCCTCAAGCTGGAGCATAGACATTAATCATGTCCAGCTTGTTACACAAATATTGAATTCTGGGGCCATTTAAAGCTTTTGTGAACAAATCATCTAAGTGTTCTCCTGCCTTCACATGTCCTGTTGAAATGACATTATTTTGAATCTTTTCCCGAATAAAGTGACATTCAACTTCAATATGTTTGGTCCGTTCATGATACATTGGATTGGAGGCAATATGAAGAGCAGCTTGATTATCACACCAAAGTTTCGTTGGAGATGAGAGATCTATACCAATTTCAGCAAGCAAATGATGAAACCACAAGATTTCAAATGCAGACTGTGACATAGCTCTATATTCAAATTCTGCACTAGATCTGGATATTACTGTTTGCTTCTTGCTCCTCCAAAATACTAAGTTTCCTCCAACAAAAACACAATACCCTGTGGTTGACCTCCTATCAATCTTAGAGCCTGCCCAATCAGCATCAGTGAAACATTCAATGTGAGCATGCCCTAGTCCAGGAGCACCTTTCAAATAACACAAGATCTGCTCTAGAGCTTCTCAATGCCTAACTGTTGGAGCAGTCATAAATTGACTAACAACACTAACTACAAATGCTATATCTGGACGAGTTATTGTGAGGTAATTCAGTTTTTCAACTATCTTCTTGTATCTTTATGGGTCATCAAAAGAGTCGCCATCATCCTTTGTTAGTTACACATTGGGGACCATAAGAGTATTGCATGGCTTAGCTTATAATTTTTCAGTTTCTGCAAGTAAATCAAGAACATATTTTCTTTGGGATAGAAGAATTTCCTTTTTGCTTAAAACTTCCACTCTCAAGAAATATTCCAGCTTGCCCAAATCTTTAGTGTGAAATCTACCATGCATGAAAGACTTGAGTGAAGAAATACTTGCAGAGTCACTTCCTGTAATTACAATATCATCAACATAAACAAACAGAAGAATAACTCCAGCTTCTGATTGCTTGTAGAAAACTGAGTGGTCACACTGACTCTTATTTAGCCCAAACTCTTGGATAACTTTACTGAATTTTTCAAACCAAGCACGAGGACTCTGCTTCAATCCATACAAAGATTTCTTCAGATGGCAAACTTTTCCATACTCCCCTTGAGCAACACAATCGGGTGGTTGCTCCATATAGAATTCTTCCTAAAGATCGCCATGAAGGAAAGCATTCTTGATGTCTAACTGATGTAAGGGCCAATGGTGGGAAGCTGCTAAAGATATGAATAATCGAACAGAACTCAATTTGGCGACTAGGGAGAAAGTATCAGAATAATCTATCCCATAGGTCTGAGCATATCCTTTAGCAACAAGTCGAGTTTTAAGCCGAGCCACAGAACCATCGGGATTAACTTTGACTGTAAAAACCCACAGCCTTCTCTCCTTCTGGTAAAGTTACCAAATCCCAAGTGTGATTTGTATCCAAAGCATTTAGCTCCTTAAGCATAGCAGCATACCACCCAGGGTGACTCAAGGCTTCCTTAACTGTCTTAGGAATAGATATAGAATCTAAAGATGCAATTAAAGAGCAGGTCGAGGAAGACAAATGATCATAGGAAACAAAATTAGCAATTGAATAAGTGGATTTACAATTGCGTTTACCTTTACGAAGAACAATGGGAAGATAGGGGCAGCTAAAACAGGATCAGATGACGAAGGTGCTGGTGCAGGATATGTATCATTAATGTCTTTTCTTCGAGAGTAGACCTGAACAATTTGAGGTTTGGCTAATGTTGAAGGATCATCCATTGTTGTTGGCTCAATAGAAGGAGGAGACACATTAACAGATTCTCGAGAAGGTGTCACAGTATAAATGAGCCATTCATCTTCCTCCCCTGACTTGTAAGAGTAGATTGGGATGAAAAGAATGGTTTATCTCCAGAGAATACCACATCAGCTGAAATCAAATTTCGCTGTAGATGAGGAGAATAACATTGATATCCTTTTTGAAGGCGCGAGTATCCCAAGAAAACACACCTCAATGCTTTAGGATCTAGTTTAGTAACATTAGGACGTGCATCGTGAACATAACAAGTACTACCAAATATTCTTGGTTCCACTGAAAATAGTGGTTTATTAGGAAACAAAACACTATAGGGCACATCACCATTTAACACCGTAGAGGGCATCCGATTAATCAGAAAGCAAGTTGTAGAAATAGAATCAGCCCAGAAATGCTTAGAAACATTCATTTGAAACGATAAAGTTCTAGCAGTTTCAAGTAAATGCTTGTTTTTTTCTCTCAGCAACTCCATTTTGAGAAGGGATATCAACACAAGAGGACTGGTGAATAATACCATGTTGAGACATGTACCTTTGAAACGAATCTGACATGTATTCCTTAGCATTATCAGTTCGCATATATATTCACGGAAACATTAAACTGGGTTTTAACTTCAGCACAGAAAGCAAAAAAATTAGAAAAAAATTTCAGAACGATTGTTCATAAATTAAATTCAAGTCATATGAGAAAAATCATCCACAAAAGTAACAAAATATCTATACCCGGTTTTCGACATAACTGGACAAGGACTCCAAACATCTGAATGAACAAGTTGAAATGCAAACTCAGCTCGTTTATTAATTCTAGGACCGAACGAGCTACGATGATGTTTTGCAAAATGATAAGACTCAATTCAAAGAAGATACATCATGAAACTGTGGACATAACTTCTTCAAAACAGGCAGAGAAGGATGCTCCAACCGACAATGTGCATCAAAAAGAGAAGCTACACTAGAGCAAGTAACAAATCGTGGTATCCAAGAATCAAGGATGTAGAGACCACCATATACATGTCATTTACCAAAAATCTGCTTCGTCATAAGATCCTGAAAAAGACAATGATTAGGAAAAAATGAGAAAACAATTGAGGCTTTTGGTAAGTTTACTCACATATATCAAATTAAATGCTAGGTTAGGCAAATTTAAAACAGAGGATAGGGTAATAGAAGAAGTTGGTTTAACAGTCCCAGACCCCACAATGTTGCATGATGTCCCATCAGCTATAGTGACATGTGAAGGGGCTTTATGAGATTGAAAATTAGAGAAGGTATTAGGATTACTTGTCATGTGGTTTGTGGCACCAGAATCAATAACCCAATTGTTGGTAGAGGAGATAAGACATGTGTTACCTGTCTCAGCGTGGAGCAAAGTCGAGGATCCTTTTAACATTTCTTGGTACTTGGCATACTCTTCAGCTGAAATTGTGATATTCTGCTCAGATGATGAACCATAAGTAACAACATTAGCAATTTGTGCCCTCTGGTTGCGGTTTTGTAATTTCTTACAGTAGCGCTTCGTATGACTTTTCTCTTTGCAGTAATAGCAGATAATATCATTATTTCGGTTGTCACTAGATCTACTTCCTCTTTTCTGCACATTCCTCTTGAGAAATAACTAATTCTTATTATTTCAACACCCATTTTCTTTTACAGAGCACACATATATATACATACATTAGCATTTAATGCCCTAACTACTAACCTATTTAATTACAACTACTTACAGCTGTAATAGTTACTAATAGTCAACAGCAGCAGTCTAACAATAGATACTCATTTAATGAGTATCTGTAATACTCCCCCTCAAGCTGGAGCATAAATATTAATCATGCTCAGCTTGTTACAAAGGTACTCAACCCGAGTCTCATTTAAAGCCTTCGTAAACATGTCTCCTAATTGTTCGCCAGTCTTCACATAACTGGTGGAGATCACATTCTCTTGAATTTTCTCACGAATAAAGTGACAATCAACTTCAATATGGTTAGTCCTTTCATGGTACACCGGATTAGAGGCAATGTGTAGTGCAGCCTGGTTGTCACACCACAGTGTTGCTGGTGAGGAAACCTTTAATCTAATTTCTTCTAACAAATGACAAATCCACAAGACCTCACAAGTAGATTGAGCCATAGCTCTATACTCTGATTCCGCACTGGATCTGGAAACAACATTCTGCTTTTTGCTTTTCCAAGACACAAGATTTCTGCCAACAAAAAAACAATAGCCAGTAGTTGATCTTCTATCAACTTTTGATCCAGCCCAATCGGGATCGACAAAACACTCAATACGATTGTGCTCATGATTTTTATATAATAAACCCAATCCTGGAGCCCCTTTTAAATAGCACAAAATCTGTTCCAAAGCTGTCCAATGTTTCACTGTAGGCTCAGACATGAACTGACTTACAATGCTAGCAGAATAGGCAATGTCTGGTCGCGTTACTGTAAGTTAATTGAGTTTTCCTACCAATCTTCTATACTTCTTTGGATCATCAAAGATATCACTATCATTTTTAGTTAGATGAACATTAGGATTCATAGGTGCATTGCAAGGCTTAGCTCCTGCCTTTCCCGTTTTTGCAAGTAGATCAAGAACATACTTTCTTTGAGATAGAAAGATTCCATTCTTACATCTAGAAACTTCTATCCATAAGAAATACTTTAGTTGACCCAGATCTTTTGTATGAAACTTAGCCTGCAAAAAGGTCTTGAGAGCATTGATTCCTGTATAATCATCTCCTGTGATGAGAATATCATCAACATAAACAACAAGTAGAGTCACCGCAGTGGTGGATTGTTTGAAAATGACAGAGTGATCACACCTGCTCTTCTGTAACCCAAACTCTTGAACTACCTCACTAAACTTGCCAAACCAAGCTCGAGGACTCTGCTTCAAACCATACAGAGATTTTTTTAGATGGCATACCTTTGCATACTCCCCCTGAGCAACAAACCCTGGTGGTTGCTCCATATACACCTCCTCCAAAAGATCACCATGCAGAAAGGCATTTGTAATGTCAAGTTGATGTAAAGGCTATTGTTTGAAGCAGCTAAGGAAATGAACAAACGCACAAAAGTAAGCTTGGTCACTGGAGAAAAAGTATCTGAATAATCAACACCATAGGTTTGAGCAAACCCCTTTGCCACTAATCTAGCTTTGAGTCGAGCAATAGAACCATCAGCATTGCATTTTATTGTATAAATCCATTTATATCCAACTGCCTTCTTGCCGTCAGGTAGAGGAACTAGATCCCATGTGTGATTATTTTCCAAAGCTTGTAACTCTGCAATCATAGCATTATGCCAACCCAGATGAGATAAAGCTTTCTTAACTGTCTTAGGTACAGAAACAGAGTCTAGATAGACAATTAAAGAGTTAGTGGAAGGGGATAATTGATCATAAGAAATGAAATTAGCAATGGGATATTTAGGAAGGGTGTACTGACGTTTACCTTTGCGAAGACTAATAGGCATGTCAAGGTCATTTGGTGGAGGACTTGATGACGAAGAAACTGGTGCGGGGCATGTATCCTGATGCTCTAATCTTCTGGAATATACTTGTATGATAGGAGGCTTGACTGGAGGAGCTAAGGGTACAACAGCCTGATCAGTTGAAGAATCTCCAACTGCTGCTTGTTCAATATCAGGAGAACTAGCATCAATTGATCCAGAACTGGGTGCCTCAACTGAAACTGGAGAGAAGACATGGTAAACAAGCCAATCATCCTCGTCCTGAATTTGTGTCCCAGTTTGTGATGAAAAGAATGAAATTTGCTCAGCAAAACTAACATCTGTTGATACTACATATCTTTGGAGATCTGGAGAGTAGTACCGATATCCCTTTTGAATTTGAGAATAACCCAAGAATACACATTTAAGGGATTTAGGGTCTAGTTTTGTAAGTCCAGGTCTCACATCATGAACAAAGCAGGTACTTCCAAAGATCCGTGGTTCAACTGGAAACAAAGACTTGGCGGGAAAAGGGATGCTGTAGGGAACATCACCATTTAGAACTGTAGATGGCATTCGATTGATCAAAAAACATGCAGTAGCAATAGCATCCGCCCAAAAGGGCTTAGGTACATTCATTTGAAATAACAAGGCTCAAGCAGTTTCAAGGAGATGTCTATTTTTTTCTTTCAGCAACCCCATTCTGAGCAGGAGTATCAACATAGGAGGTCTGGTTAAGGATGCCCTGTTGGGTCATGTAACTTTGAATAGAAGCTGACATGTATTCTTTAGCATTATCACTGCGCAATATATGTACAGACACATTGAATTGGGTCTTAATTTCAGCACAAAAAGCAGAAAAATGAGTAAACACTTCAGAACGGCTTTTCATAAAATAAATCCAAGTCATTCGAGAAATATCATCCACAAAGTAACAAAATATCGAAAACCAGTTTTAGACACAACTGGACAAGGTTCCCAAATATCAGAATGAACTAACTGAAAAGCAAACTCAGCTCTCTTATTTATTCTAGGACTCAATGAGCTCCGCTGGTGTTTTGCAAAGTGACATGATTCACAATCCACTGAAGTGACATCAGAAAACTGGGGGCATAACTTCTTCAATACTGGTAGAGAAGGATGGCCTAGTCTGCAATGAGCTTCAAAGGGGGAAACAATGCTAGAACTAGCAACTGATCGAGGTACCCATGAATCCAAAATATAGAGCCCATTAGATACATGCCCTTTACCAATAGTCTGCTTCGTCATAAGATCCTGAAATAGACAATGATTAGAGAAAAATGAGATAGAGCAATTGAGATCTTTAGTAAGACGACTGACAGACAAAAGATTAAATGCAAGACTAGGTAAACTGAGCACAGAAGATAAGGTAATGGATGGAGTTGGTTTAACAGTTCCCGACCCTTCAATGTTGCAACTGGATCCATCAGCTATAGTAACAGGAGATGGTTGAGTGTAAGATTGAAAACTGGAAAAGATTTTAGAATTACCTGTCATGTGATCTGTGGCACCAGAGTCAATGACCCATTTGTTTGAGGATGAGATGAGACACTGTTTACCTGACTCAGCAGAAGCAACAACTGGTGAAGTTTGTTTCATAGATTCTTGATACTGGGAGAACCGCACATACTCTTCAGCTGATATAGTGACGGATTGTTCAGAGGAAGAAGCAATAGTAGCTGTAGCAGTTTGAGTTTTTTGAGTCTTATTTTGAAGTCTTTTGCAGTACTTCTTTGTGTGCCCAATTTCTTTGCAGTAGTAGCAAATGACATCACTTCCTCCTCGATTACTATTTTTTCTCCAAGCATCATTTCCTCCTCCTTTGACAACAAGAACACTTGAAGCTTGATGGGATGGTGTATTCTCAGTACGTAACACCCTGCCGAATACCTCTTGAAGCGAAGTAATCTCAGGACTAGAGAGGATTTGAGATTTGGCAGTCTCAAATTCAGATGGTAATCCAGCCAAAAAACTCATAATTGCCATTCTCTCTTTGAGCTTGTTGTTCTTTGATATCAGCAGTAAAAGGTAAAAGGACATTCAACTCCTCATAAATCTTATTGAAATCCATAAAATAAGTTGTGAGGGATTTGGCTTCCTTCTCAATACGATAGAAAGCCTTACACACTTCATACATACAAGAAATATGTCCTTTTCCAGAATACAAAAATCCCAAATAATCCATTAATTCCTTTACTAATTCACAATGATCTATCAAACCAAGTACATCATTTTCAATGGAATTCCTAATTTGTAAGAATAATCGGGCATCATCTCGTAACCACGATTGTTTATTTTTATTATCAGTCGGAGGATCATGGGTCAAATGGTCATCCTTATCGATACTAAGTAAATAAATCCTAATGGTTTTGCTCCATTGCAAAAAATTAGACCCATTTAATTTATAATCTGTAATTTTACTAAATGCAGGAACTACTTCAGTCATTATCTGTTCTCTCACTAGAAATTTTTGCATCCCCCATTGTAAATAAAGTACAACTAAGCCAATAACCACAAAGTGACTAATGTACAATAAAAGGGGCCAAAGGGAGCAAAGAGATAGAGAAAGAAAGAACCTCAGCCGATAAGTCACAAGGTCCAGCAGCTAATAGGAGCAACCCAGCCACTGACGGAAGTAATCCAGCCACAAAATCACCACAAAACCACAAAGTCACTGACGGAAGATGATGAGGTGAGGCCAGAATAGCAAAATGGAATGGAAAACAGAGGAACCGAAGACTGGAATGTAGAACAGAGCCTTCAGAGAAGATCAGCTACCATCAAGAGGGAAGACCAACCCAAACGGACACCGGAATCTGACCGGAAACAGCAAGGCGAGGGCGGAGAAGAAATCGGAGCTTCAGCAGCCTTTGCATGCGCCTCCACGCGCCGGCGCGTGAATAGTAACCGGAAAACGTAATCGGCGCGTGTGACTCACTCGCCGGTAGGATCGACGCCAGATTCTGTGGGAAGGCCGGAATTCCTCCTGCGCTCCTCCTGATGTGGGCGGTGAGTTAAGCTGGTCACCGGAATATGGTGACCCAAGAAGAATAGTGACTTTCCCAAAAAAAAACCCGAAACCCAGGAAACTCAAAACAGAGACTAAAGCTCTGATACCATGAGAAATAACTAATTCTTATTATTTCAACACCCATTTTCTTTTACAAAGTACACATATATATACATACATTAGCATTTAATGCCTTAACTACTAATCTATTTAATTACAACTACTTACAGCTGTAATAGTTACTAATAGTCAACAGCAGCAGCCTAACAATAGATACTCATTTAATGAGTATCTGTAACACCTCTTACCATTGTCACTTCCTTCTTCTTCGACAACAAGAATCCTATTTGACTGACTGGATAAAGCATTATCTGCATGCAATAGCCTATTGAACACATCTTCTAGAGTAGGAATCTCAGAACCATAGAGAATTTGGGATTTGGCTGTCTCAAATTCAGATGGCAAACCAGGCAGAAAACTCATAATTGTCATTTTTTTTTTCTCTGAGCTTGTTGTTCCCTAATGTCCGCACTAAAAGGTAGGAGCATGTTTAATTCTTCATAAATTTTCTTAAATTCCATAAAATAGATGGTAAGGGGTTTAGCCTCTTTTTCAACACGATAAAAGGCTTTAAAGACATCATAAATGCGAGACTCATTCCTTTTTACAGAGTATAAAAAAGCCAAATAATTCATTAGTTCTTTCACACGTTCACAATGAGAAATTAAATCAAGCATATTCCTTTCAATTGAATTTCTAATCTGTAAAAGTAATCGTGAGTCATTTCTCATCCAAACTTGCTTTCCAGTTTTATCAGTCGGAGGGTCGTCAGTTTAGTGATCATCCTTATCCATACTACGAAAGTAAATTCTAATAGTTCTACTCTAATCAAGATAATTAGATCCATTTAATTTTTCTTCTGTAATTTTAGATAAAGGAATGATCTCACTAACTGTTTCCCTAACAATTTCTTTATTTTCGGCCATAATTTCCACAAACAACAAGTGCAACAATGCACTCAACACGACAAAATGCCCCAAAGTCCAAACCTCTCAATAAGTCACCCAAAAGCAAAACAAAATAAAAAGACAGTAAACAATTAAAGAGCAGAACCTCGTTGGACAGGGAGCTCACGAGGAACCAAGTACTATCAAGAGAGGGAACCACTTCAAGAAGACACTGGGGACTGACCGGAAATGACCAGGCGATGCTAGATACAAGATCAGAAGACCGGCGGACAAGGCACGAGCCTTCACTTGCCAGCGCGTGAGGAAATGGCGGCCAACTTCGATCGGCGCGTGAGATCCACTCGCAGCTTCGTTAGTCATCGGAAAACATGGACAGGCCGGATTGAGGGAGGCAAACCTCCCTGTGGTGGCGGTGAGACAAAAAACCAATCACCGGATGGTGATCCAAAGAAATAACGTTATTGAGAACAGTAACCTCAAACAAGAAACCCAGAAGGGCTCTGATACCATGTAAGAACACAGGAATTGAATTTGTTTGTATTCAATTGATTATCAATGTGTTTATACAACCTATATATATAAGAAGGGAAGTAGAAAAGTCTAAGACAAGAAACAAAAGTCAACTAATCAAGCCTCCAATTATGTATAATCTGTAACTTTGTTTAATACCAGTATAGGTCCTGCAATAGCAGACTAATGCCTACCATTCTTGTTGATCAATCAAGTGCTGATAAGTAGTTTGGAACTTTGTTGAAGTCTTCTATATTATCTGGCTAGTTTTCTGATTTTGATTCCTTGAGAGTTTCAGGTTGGATGCACAACCTTCTATGTGCCATGTGCTTGTGTTGTTTCTCTTTTACCTGCGTGTTATGGATGGATGAAAGCATGCTAAACCCAAGTTCAGTATAGTTTAGGAGTCTCTTGTTATTTCAGCTTAGAATTGTGAATAACCTGCCTTGTAGTGGGTCTGGGTGCATGCTGCACAGGGGAAAGGCAGGTATTAATTATTTTTCTTAAATTAAAAGAAATATTTTTCTAAATACTTTTTTATATAAACAGATGTGACTCCCTATTTACAAAAGGAGCTAGTATTAGCCACCTATTGAGGTCCTTTTGCATGCGAATATATCCCTAACTAGGATGGAGACTACAATGAAGAATGGAATATGGTTTATCATTGTGTATGGAGGATTTAATATTTAATTTCAATAATTGTCCTAAAACCTTGCACCTTATAACAGAACTGGCATAAAACTTCATTTTGCTTTTTCAAAAATCCTAGAAATGTATTTATTATTGCGACATCAGTCCTTTTGACTGGAATTGGTGAAAACTCCAACTATATATGATGTGGCTACCAATTCTATAAGTTTTAAAATTTGAAAAATCTAATTTGGACCACAAAAATGTATGCCTTTTCTATTTGGTTAATTTCTCTCTTTTCCACATTCTCTTTCCTTTCTCATGCAAATAAATTGACCTGTAGACTCAGTTACCGCATATCATAATCCCCATTATTAGTACTACCACCATTAGATCAGGAACAACAAACATAAGCTCAAGGCTTTGCATTTCAACCACTTTCTAACTCTATCATCTTTACATTTTGAGACTTTTGTGAAATTTGCAAAACTTTCTTGTCTCTCTCTCTCTCTCTCTCTCTCTTGAAACTTCAACCCATCTTCTTTCTCTTCTCCTCTCCTTTATTTTCTATATCTCACTTTTCTCTGTATCTTTGAATTTGGTGTTGGAAGTCACCTTCATGTCCTCCTTTCTCATTCCGTTTTGTTTATTTATTTTAAATCCTCTTTTTGTGGAGTCTTCCATTCTTATTCAAGTTTTCACTCTTATATAATCATATTATGATTGTTGTTTATGTTAGAGAGAAAGATAGGAGATAGAAAAATGAAAGAAAGAGAATGAGTGGAAGTTAAAGAATTTCTTTTTGGGTTAATACAAAATCTGCCCCTAAACTCTCACCTAGCATATTACCTCCTGAACTAAATAAATATCATATTAGGCCTCTGAACTTGTTTAAAATGTAAAGTAATACCTCTTATACTATTGAAAAATGTCAGATTACTCCCTAGACTTGTTAAAAAATGTTAGATTACCCCACCCTGTCACTTTTTGGTTTTCATGCACCTTTAATGAAGCACTATGTGTCCCTATAGAGGGTAATCTGACATTTATAATAAGTTTAGGGGTGTTAGTAAGTAGGTAGTAGGTAGCTGTAAAAGTTAGTAGTAGGGAGAGCAAATTAAGGAGCTAATTAAGGAATTAAGTATTGTATAAATATATAATGTAATCTAAGGTTTTAATTAATTGAATACAATTAAAATTCAATTCTCTGTGTTTTTCCACATGGTATCAGAGCCTTAGGCTCTTTGTTTTGGTTTCTGTTTTGGGTCTCGGCGGTGCAAGGGTCTGTCCGTTTTTGGGTACCAGCTCCGGTGACTTTTTGGTCTCACCGCCAACATCAGGTGGAGTGCACGTGGTATTCCGGTCGTTACACAAAATCCGGTGACCTTCCGGCAGGCGAGTGGACCTCACGCTCCGATTGAAGATTCGCCAGTTTTCCACTTTTGGGTTGAAGTTTCTGTTAGCTTTAAGTCACCGGATCCAGTGACCGGCTTGTCTCACCACCACCACCGGAAGAACCGCCGCCTCCATTTCGGCCAGTACACCTTTTCCGGCGACCATCGGAGCTGTGAGTGAGCCTCACGTGCCGCTCCGATCTCACCGCTATTCCTCACGCGCCGGCGCGTGGGAGAGCGTTCGGCGTCCAGCGGTCCTCCGATTTCAACTCCGGTGTCGCCGAGGTGTCTCCGACCAGATCCTGGTGTCAGTTTCTTCATCTGGTCTCTTCTAAGGGTCTGTTCCTTAGTTTGGTTTCTCATCTGGTTCCTGCTTCTCCCTGTGACGGAATCTTTGTTGGTTGTGGTTTTCTCTGGCTTCGACTCACCATTTCCGGTCATACGTTGTGTACTCCGGTGGTCGTTCGGTGTCTACTTGAGTTTGTCACTCTTGGTTGGATTTGTTCTCTTCACAGAGGTTCTGTCCCTTACCTCTCTTTTACTGTGCATATTATTTAAGGATAATATATTTGGGTGTTTTGGCATTTGAAGTATTACAGTTTATGTGGAGGTGTGGTTCTCGGCTGAAACTTGAGTTTGTCTTTGTTGCTATTGATCTTTTAATTTGATTTGAGGTGCTGTTACAATTGAGGCTTGGTGGCTGTTTTAATAATTAAAAATATTAAAGTTGCTGCTTGGTTGGATTTGTTGTCTAGAAAAAAATTATTTTTGCTGGCGGATGGTTGTTATTGCCAATAGTGGTTGTGTATTATTTGAGGTGATATTCTATTTCACTTGGTATTATTCAATATGAGTTGGAACAAAAATATGATCTGCTATTAATAAACCTGGTCACATAAAAAGGTTTTGTAGAAAATTACATAACCAAAAATCCAAATTAGCAAATATTGCTACGATCAGTACCTCTGAAAAGTATGTTATGATTTCTGCCACTGAGTATGCAAAATTTATTCAGTATCGGAATTCTTTGAAAATTTCTTCCACAACAACTACTGGGGTAAAGAATCCAAATACATGTATTTTTTCTTTCTCATCTCAGTGGGTAATTGATTCTGGTGCTACAGATCATATGACAGACAATCGAAATGTATTTTCTACTTGTCAGTCTCATGCATCTTCTTCTACAGTTACAATGGCAGATGGATCACTCTCTCATGTAAACGGTTTTAGTACGGTTAACCTAACCTCGTCCATTTCTATGGGTTCAGTTCTACATATACCGAAGCTTGCTTTTAATTTGGTTTCTGTAAGTAAACTTACGCGTAATCTTAATTGTTGTATTTCCTTCTTCCCTGATCATTGTGTCTTTCAAGATCTTGTAACGAAACAAATCATTGGTGAAGGTTACGTCTCAGGAGGTCTTTATATTCTTGATAGAAAGATACCAAGGCCAATTGCTTGTTCTAGTGTTTTGTCCCCTTTTGAAGCACACTGTCGGTTGGGACATCCTTCTTTGACAACTCTGAAGAAGCTTTGTCCTCAATTTTCTGATATTTCTTCTCTTGATTGTGAATCATGTCAGTATGCCAAGCACCACCGTGGCTCTTTAAGTCCTCGGATTAATAAACGAGCTGACTCTGCATTTGAATTGGTTCATTCAGATATTTGGGGACCATATTTTGTGACAGCCAAACCTGGGTTCAGGTATTTTGTAACATTTGTGGATGATTACTCCCGTCTGACTCGGACATATTTTATGAAAAGTCGGTCTGAATTATTCACTCATTTTTGTGCTGAAATCAAAACTCAATTTAATGCTTCTGTTCGCATTTTGAGAAGTGATAATGCAAAAGAATATTTTTCAGATACTTTTCAGACATACATGACTCAGAATGGTATACTTCATCAATCATCATGTATAGATACACCGTCCCAAAATGGAGTCGCTGAGAGGAAAAACAGACATTTGCTGGAGACAGCACGGGCCCTTTTATTTCAGACGAAAGTTCCTAAACAATTATGGGCCGATGCAGTGTCTACTGCTTGTTTCCTGATTAATCGCATGCCCTCGTCAGTGCTTGCTGGTGAGACTCCCTACTCTGTTCTTTTTCCATCTAAACCGTTGTTTCCTATAGAATCACGAATATTTGGGAGCACTTGTTTTGTTCGTGATGTACGGCCTCATATCACTAAATTGGATCCAAAGTCACTGAAGTGCATCTTCTTGGGGTATTCTCGTTTGCAAAAGGGGTACAGATGCTATTGCCCAGAACTTAACAGGTATTTTGTGTCTATTGATGTTACTTTTTGGGAACATAAACCATTCTTTCCAGCTTCTGATTCTACAAGCCAGGGGGAGGATGATCATTGGTTAGTCTACAATGTTACTACACGGCCATCAAATGATCCCGTTCCTATTATGCCAAGTGATTCTGTTCCCCCTACTCCAAATGATCTTGTTCCTATTTCAGATGATTCAGCTCCACCTGCCTCCGATCTGGCTCCAGCAAAGCCACCTATTGTACAGGTCTATTCTCGGAAACATGGAACCTTCATTACAATGCCTGAATCGGATTCATCATCAGATCCAGTCTTAAGTGATCTTGATATTCCCATTGCCTTACGGAAAGGCAAACGCCAGTGTGCTTATCCTATTAGCAACTTTGTCTCTTATAATAATTTATCTCAATCTACATGTTCTTTTATTGCTTCTTTTCACTCGATCTCTCTTCCTCGAACTGTTAAAGAAGCATTCTCACCCCGGTTGGCGTAATGCAATGATAGAGGAATTAAATGCTCTGGATGGAAATCACACTTGGGATTTGGTTGATCTGCCTAAAGGGAAGAAGGTTGTGGGATGCAAATGGGTTTTCGCCGTTAAAGTTAATCCAGATGGTTCTGTAGCTAGACTTAAAGCCAGGCTTGTTGCAAAAGGATATGCTCAAACATATGGGGTGGATTATTCAGAAACCTTCTCTCCAGTGACTAAATTTACTTCTGTTAGAATGTTTATCTCTATAGCTGCTTCGCAGCACTGGCCCTTATATCAGTTGGACATTAAGAATGCTTTTCTTCATGGAGACCTTCAGGAAGAAGTGTATATGGAGCAACCACCTGGGTTTGTTGCTCAGGGGGAGTATGGGAAAGTGTGTTTTTTGAAGAAATCTTTATATGGTTTGAAGCAAAGTCCCCGTGCTTGGTTTGGCAAGTTTAGTATGGCAGTTCAAGAATTTGGACTGAATAAAAGCAAGTGTGATCACTCAGTCTTCTACAGACAATCATCAACAGGTATCATTCTTCTTATTGTTTATGTTGATGATATTATTATTACTGGAGACGGCAATACAGGTATTGCATCTCTTAAGTCATTTCTACATGCCAAGTTTTATACAAAAGACTTGGGCGAATTGAAATATTTCTTGGGAATAGAAGTGATGAGAAGCAAGAAAGGAATTTTCTTATCTCAAAGGAAGTATGTTCTGGATCTACTTAAGGAAACTGGAAAGATAGGAACCAAGCCATACAGCATGCCGATGGATGCTAATGCACGTCTTACAAAAGATGATGGGGACCTCTTTGATGATCCAGAGATGTACAGGAGGTTAGTTGGAAAACTAAACTACCTCACAGTGACTCGTCCAGATATTTCTTTTGCAGTCAGTAGTGTTAGTCAGTTTATGTCTGCTCCTACAGTCAAACATTGGGCAGCTCTAGAACAAATATTGCGCTACTTGAAAGGAGCTCCAGGACGTGGCATATTGTATAGTGATCACGGGCACACTCACATTGAATGTTTTGTAGATGCTGATTGGGCTGGATCTAAAATTGATAGAAGGTCTACTACTGGCTATTGTGTCTTTGTTGGTGGAAACTTGGTGTCATGGAAAAGCAAGAAGCAGGGGGTTGTATCTAGGTCCAGTGCAGAATCCGAGTATAGAGCCATGGCACAATCCATATGTGAAATAGTGTGGATCCAACATCTACTGGCTGAAATTGGATTGAATTATTTGTCACCTGCAAAACTCTGGTGTGATAATCAAGCTGCTATTCATATTGCCTCGAATCCAGTATATCATGAAAGAACCAAGCACATCGAGGTTGATTGTCACTTTATTTGTGAAAAGATTGAAGAAAATCTGATTTCTACTGGTTACGTAAAAACAGGAGAGCAATTAGGTGATTTATTCACAAAAGCTTTGAATGGAACTCAGGTGGAATATCTGTGTAACAAGCTGGGCATGATTAATATCTATGCTCCAGCTTGAGGGGGAGTGTTAGTAAGTAGGTAGTAGGTAGCTGTAAAAGTTAGTAGTAGGTAGAGCAAATTAAGGAGCTAATTAAGGAATTCAGTATTGTATAAATATATAATGTAATCTAAGGTTTTAATTAATTGAATACAATTAAAATTCAATTCTCTGTGTTTTTCCACAAGGGGAATAATTTGATACTCAATGAGTTCGGGTGGTAATATGTTAAATAGTGATGGTTTAGGGGGACACATCAATCCTTTTTTTTTCCTAATTTTTGTAATGTGGTTGCCACATCGTCATTCTAGTGGATTTTTCACCAAAGTGCATTTAGAAGGACTGCAAAGGCTAGCAATGCAATGTGATTTAGAGTTAAGTGATAAGAAAATACGTGGAGAAAATTCTGTAGAATGGCAGTTAGACTAGCCATGCTATACTGGAGCAAGCATTGGGCAATTAAAGTTCAACACATATACAATAGGAATGTGGGAGAAGGTTGGATGTTAAGAAAGGTAAGTGGTCGTACAAGGTTGGACAAGATAAAAAACGAATACATTCAATAGAAAAGGCATGTAGCACATAATGGGGACAAAATAAGAGAGGGACATTTAAGATGGTACGGATATGCGATACAAGTTAGAAAATGTGATTATTTAGTGGTAGAAGATAGGAAAAAGGGAAGAGATAGGCATAGAATCACATGTAGGGAAATAGTTTCAAAGAGTCTACAATTGTTAGATATTAAGGCAGATCTAGCCTTTAGACACAGGGATTTGGAGACAATCCATATAAACCAAACCCATCTGGTATGGGATTTAGGGTTTAGTAGTTGTTGCTGTAGAGTTAGAAAGTGAAATTGAAAATTCTGTTGTGAGGTTCAGACTAGAATGATAATAAATGAAACTACGATTTAAAGTCTTGAAAATGCGAGTTTTGTTGGGGGTTGAAGTTAGTAAAAGTTTACTTGTTTTAAGAATTCTAGGTGTCACAGGCCGTTTTATAACAGTGGACCTCCAAATGGGAAACAAGAAAGCTAGATAAGTAATTCTACAATTTAATAGAGTAGACTAACAGATTATGGCTCTTATAAGGCTGGCAACAGAGTCTAGTTTTTGTTTAAGTGTTACTCTTTGCATTTATTTGAGTATAGGTGTCTAATTGTGTGCAAAATGAAGTTGTTCAAACATTTTTCCTTTCCACCTTGACAGTATCAAAATATCTTGATGAGCTGTCCTCCTTTTCAATCTATCTTGAAACTGCCATGCATGCTTGTGACAGCATATTAAAAATTTATGCTTCTGATTGCTTCACTAATCTGCTATTTATTGCAGCTTATCGTATGGGCACCAACTAGGGAAAAGGCAATTGAACGCATGAAAAGAGCACTGGATGACACTATTATTACAGGTAAGCACCCCAGTTTTTTCGTCAGCTTCTGCTCCCAACAGCCATTTGTAAATACTTCATTAGCTTGGTAGTACTGCATCAAGTCTATGTTGCATATCAAGGTTGGGGAGGGAAGCCTAGGAACAAAGTTATTGGGCTTTGGATAGGATGAAATAAAAATTTTCTAAACTTAAAAATTTGTCTTAAAGCTGCTAATGGGCAATGTCAAACCTTAGCTAGGTAAAGTTTGCTCATTTATTGTGCGAGCTCTAAATTTAGGCTTAGATTGGGCTCATTTATTGTGCGAGCTCTAAATTTAGGCTTAGATTGGGCTCATTTATTGAAAGAGCTGCGTGGAGCATGCTTTACTATATTCAAATATAATTCTTGAGTCTATATCAAGCCAACTTTTTTCTCAGTAAATTTATGCCATAATAAGAATCGTTCATCAATTCGTTGAACATTATAAAATTTGTTTAAAATTTTAATTTCCTAGTAATATTTAGTACTTTCAATAATTTGCTTGTTTACCTGTGATTTTTCAAATTATGTTTTTGATACGCGACCTTATTTCAGTAAACAGACTTTAGTAAGAGTGTGTTTGTGTAGCTCAAATTAAAAATAATGTATGAGTTAGCTCACATGATCAATGAGTTGAGCTTCATCTAGTGCGGTGGCTCATTTTGAATCAACTGAGCCAAGCTTCATATAACTTGTCTTGGTGCATCTATTAGACAAATTAAAAAATTAGTTTGTGATTGGTTCATTGACTTTTAAGATGAGCAGAAGCGAGTTTTTATCCTGTTGAACTTACAGTTTAGTAGATAGTCACTCTCCACCAAGGGTTAGTGCAGGTCCTTGTTTCAAACCATAGCTGTATTCACTTAACTGAAAATATTGTAATTGGAGGCGAAGCTCTTTGTTTTTCTTCCATTGGAGCACATTTCAAATGTTTTGCTCTGGTTTCTTAAATGATTGATATCTAACATTTAACTCTCACTTCAGGAGTTCCTACAACAATAGACTATCATAAGCTTATCCTTGATGTTGAGGTATGAGAGCTATCAACTGTGTTTGTACCCTTTAATTAAGAGCCCTAAGTAACTTTGAGCTTCCTATCTTGCTTTGTGATTTAAACTTTTGCATTATGTCTTGCTCACAGGACTTCAGAAATGGCAAAGTTGACACTGCTTTCATTCCAAAGCATGAACAGGAGTTACAGGCGGTAAGAGGCTTACAGATTTCTGATTGTACATGGCTTTTTTCCCTTGAGGGATGTGGAAGAATGAAGTTCAATTATATAACCCATTTTCATGTAGCATGAACATCATTTCTGAGTTTGCATTTCAATGGAATCATTAAATTGGTGTTAATGCCATGGTTTACAAGGTAGTCAGAATATGCTGTCCAGTGTTCATTATAAGCACAAGCCTCTACATCTAGGGTCATGCAATTAGTTTGTATGAAGCACTTCATTTTTCATCAGTCTTTTGTATGCATGCTTTGAAGTATGGTGCTAAAGTCATGAATCTATATATCCATGAAGTATAAATATTTTGACGTACAAATTAGAATTATATTCCAACAAAATAAGAAGGTAATTCGGTAAATCATCAGAGCATCATATAATTTTTCATATGTTGTAGAAGGAACTAATAGAAAGATGAGTCAGCTTCTCCTTGTTGGTTGTATATTATATTGAAGATGTATATTAAATGCTCTTTCTTTTTTCACCTTATTTTGTGCCTGCAGCCACAAAAGATAGTACCAGCAAAAGAATTAGCTAGTGCAACTGCATAGATGAGTTTCATGGCAGAAATTTGATTGGAAATTCAGCTCGTTTCAGTCACACTTTAAGGCCCCATTTTCAGTGTAAATGCATCAGTTTTTGAGTGCATCCCTTTTATTTGGAAACTGTAGTATTGATTGTGCTCGAGGCATGTAAGAAGTTATGAAATTTTGTTGTATGATCCTTTTTTATTGGTTACTGAAACTGCAAATAATTGAAATTTGCTTACAAATTTACAAGGCTAGCTGAGATTGAACCCAAAAACTTCTAGAACACAAAGGAAGAAAAGAAAAGCATTGGGTTTTAGGTCCGCACGGAATCATTTCCTTTATGCACTAAAATTACAGTTTTATAGAAGTTGATGTCAGGACGGACCTGGATTAGGTTTGTGCAAACAACTAAAGGTACATAAGGATCTCTTTGTTCTCTCTATATGAGTCCAATTTCCCAGCTAATCTGAACCTAGCTGCCTAGGACTGATTAAAATGGCTCGAGACAGTTTTAGATTAGACACTAAGCCGAAAATGGACTTGTTTTACACAAAATTGGGACTTGGCTTGTGTGCTACCTTGTATAATTTTTCACTTTTTCACAGTCAAATTTTGTTTAAGATTTTATTGTTGCTGATTTTATGATCAAAAAGTGAAAAATAGCATAAATATTGGAAGGGCTCCAAACTTGTATAAAAAGTTTTAAAAGAATGAACTTAAGCTCAAAGGCGCAAAAAAATCTAAGGGCACAAAAAGTACAAAAACTGATAGCAAAAACAAACAATATAATTAATCAATACTGAACACAAGTAGAAGCCCTAAAATAATATGCATAAAAAGGGAAAAGGGAGAAATCTACTGGACGAAGGAATTCTTGGGAGTACTTTTGATGTGAAAGTAGTTAAGGACCTTTTTTTTTTTTATGGAAAAATAACAAGAATCAAATGACTTTTGTGATTAAAAGTGGAATTTTTAACATATTTAGTAGGGTGTGCATTGGTCGGGTTCGGGTCAACCCGAACCGAACTTGATTGACCCGAATTTCGAAATTTTACATAATTTATCACCCGAAACGAACTTGATTGACCCGAATCCCGAAATTTTACATAATTTATCACCCGAACCAACCCTAATATATAGAAGGGCCATGAACCGATTTACCCGAAAATTTTCGGGCCCCGAACCGAGCCACTCGAGCCATCCGAAATTGAAACCCAGAAATCCAAAAAATCTGAAATTGAAACCCAGCAAATCCCAGAAAATTCCAAAAAACCCAACAAATCTTCTTCCTTACTGCCAACAACCAGCAACCAGCAGCAAATCTAACCAAAAAAAATTAAAAAGAAACCAAATATCATGCCAAAAAAACACATCTCAGCAAAAATAAACCAAATTTAATTTTATTTTAGACTAAAAATCCATATTTTTAGTTCAACAAAAAAAGAAAAAAAAGCAAAATGGTACATCTCGAAGAAGAAGAAAAAGAGGAGGAGAGCAGAAGCAAAATCGGAGAAGAAAACAGAGAGATGAGGGGCAGATCTTAGAAGAAGAAAAAGGGAGAGAGGAGAAGCAGATCTAAAGAGAAGAAGAGAAAACGGAAAGGCAGATCGAAGAAGGGAAGAAGAAGAAGCAGAAAAAGAAGAGGAAAGAGAGGGGAAAGGAAGAAGAAGAAGAAGAGACTGGAGGGGGAAGTGGGTAGATCGACCGAGGGAGAGGGAGAAGTGAGAGAGAGGCAGAGAGAAGTGGGAATGTGAGACTGTGGGAAAAAAGAAGAAGAAGAGGGGTATATATAACATTTCGGTCGGGTTCGGGTTTTGATTGTTTTAACCCGACCCGAAATATCCCCTTTTTGAGAAACCGACCGACCCGTATATACCGATTAACCCTACCCGAGTGGCCTTTTCGGGTCGGGTCCTTCGGGTTCGACGGGTCGGGTCGGATTTTGCACAGCCCTAATATTGAAATATGTTATTTAATTTCAGCTACTTGAAACATTTATGAAGTTTGAAAATTAGTTTTGTCATCGGTATTGTCAAAAGTACCTGCTCCTTTAATATAATCATCTGGATTTATTTACTTCTTACTGATAAAGCCTGAATTGTCTTTATCTTGAAAAGAGGGAGAGCTGGTTGGCTTGTAGTGGAAAACCCGATCGGATGAGCAAATCCTGCAAGAAATGCCCGGTCGGACCAGGCGTAAGCACTCCGAAACTTAAGTTAATAGCTTTCTAAAGAGAGAGTGCTTAGAGATAGAATTTCAGAGATTCAGTACTTGGTGCAACAGTTGGTTGGGTTATTTATAAAAGACAGTTGAGATGCACTTGAGTGCTTGGGATGTGATAATGGGTAGTCAGAGTAGGTGTGCGGCGAAGTGACAAGGAGCAAATGATGGGCATGGGCACTGCCTTGTGTCAGACGGCTGATGGGATTGGTGGTCACATCAGCCGATCGAGCGTATGCGCTACCTTGGAGCTCACGCCTGCTACTCTTTGCTGTTGGGCCTTGCCAGTGGATTGGGCCGACTGAATGGACCTCTTTGCAAATAATGTTTGCATGGTTATCACTTGTCCCCCCTCGAACTGGTCCGATCGGGCATAGACTTGCCTTGAGTGAATCCGTTCGGATAGTGCCCACTCTGAGTTATTTTGCTCGGGAGACATACGTTTGCGGGATTTTTGAATTTTGCACGGCGCTTTTTCTGAAGAGGCGTGCTTGTTTGTACAGCTGTCTTCATTTAATGCTTCGCGTGTTCCGAGGGTGGCACTTCGTTCTTCGTGCAGCAATAATGCCTTGAGGATACGTGGCATGCTTCCTATGGTAGAACGGTTGGCGTGCCTCCCGAAGTTTTAGCCTATAAATAAGTGGCTTCTGTGCAGTTTTTTCCTCATTTTTGCAATCCCTAGCGAAGTTCTGCCAAAATTCCCTCTTGTATTTTCCATACTTCAGCAATTCTCACTTGCTTCCTTTCGAAATTTTTCAAAGTTCCAACTATCAAGTAAGTACCTCCTTCACCCTTCTCTCTGATTTCTCCTTACTTTTCGTTTTTCTTCTGCATTCATTCCCTTTAGAAGTTAGGGATTTGCATTTCTTTCTTCATTTCTCTGTCAAAAATGGCTTCCAGTAGCAGCTAGTCGATAGATAGAAGCTTCATAGAGGAATAGAGGGATAAGCCACCAGTTGAGCGCTGTTCCCGACTGAGCCTTAGAGAGGTGGCTGAGATTCCTGCCAAATACGGCCTTCCAGATGACATCTTCGTGATGCCTTGCCCCGATTCCATGAAAGTGACAGAGGGGCCCTTTGGGAAGGATCAAAATGAGTGGTTCATCTGCCACTTGTGGAGTTTGGATGCAGGGATGCGTTTCCCCTTTGGCGCATTTGAGATTGCTATACTGAAGGGTTACGGTATCGCCTCCAACCAACTGCATCCAAATGGGTGGAGATCAGTGGCATGCTTCAAGATCTTATGCCAAATAGAGGGAGTAGCCCAGGCCTTGGATTTCTTCACCCACTTCTTCTACATCTCATGTCGAAGTCATGGAACAGAATACTTCTTCACCAGCCGACCGAGGAAGAAGTTGTATTGTATGATGTTTGAGACTTGTCAGAAGTCTATTATTTGTGACATTCCCACTAAGTGTTATCGCTTAGCACGGTTGTTTTTGCCGTGTAGGTATGTAGGTTAGTAAGGAGTTGGGCATCTGCAGGTCATGGCCACTAGGAGTACAAGTTGAAGTTCTTTTTGTATATTTGATATAGTACATTTGTATAGTGCAGAATATGTGTATGTAAGCAATTTTATTTATGATATGTAAATGCTACTGAAGGATTGTTCTTGTCATGTAAAAAGGATATAGATATATGTAATGCATATGTTTTACAAGGAAAACGTACATGTAATATGTAAAGGAACAATGTTATTGTGTAATGTAAATAACTATAAGAATTTGTTTTAAGCATGTATATTGATACTTGATTATTAGTTGTATAAGTATATTGGAATTGTTTATCTGGTAAAGTATGTGTGCTTTGCTCTCCCTATACTCATAGGGGGTATTGGGGCATTACAAATATAATTTAAGGGGAAATAATAAACATTAGGAGGTAACATAAATAATGGTACCTACCTCTTGTAAAGCAAAAATACGTTGTGGAAGCGTCACAAGGATCTCTTTAGTTTTTGGTCACTGGTCTGACTTTTACCCACATGCGGAATAGGAGTAGCTAATTCGCAATCTAAAAGCCCCTGAAAGATTAAGAGCAAAAACTGTGAGTGGGAACGAGCAGTCTTACGGCGTATACGTTTTCTCGTTATCAAATATTGAGATCTCCCACCTATTTGTAGAGATCTTATTAGCTAGAGACCTATCTCTAGTATAACTCAGACTCTTTTTTGAGATTGGATTTGGTAACTTAATCAGATTGAATTACTCAATTCTATCTGGATTGAAATTTAATCCATAATAGAGTCATGGGTGTATCCCAACTCTTTCATCTCCCACTCGCACATGACGAAACGAATTCCATTTATAATCTTCAGTTATATAGGCTAATAGATTGTGTGATCAGCATATCTCGAGAGCTCTAGTGCTATACACCTTTTAGGGATATATAGCATCTCGAAAAACGAGATCCTCCTTTTCACATATGCCTAACCCTAAACAACCTTCTCACAATCACTATTTTAACTCATAATTTCATAAAACATATTTCGTGTTCACTATTATGTTTCTACTTACAAAAACGATAATAGACATGTCGGTGAACCATGAATTCTAATAAATGTGATCAAAAAGCTATCTTCCCCTCTTACTGTATGCCATCCATCATGATTCAACTCACTTTTCTAGTTAGATCTGTCGGGTCTAAATTTTTTTCGGACCTCTTGGAAACTAACTAAGCTAGCCACATTAAACCATACTTCAGGGATAAGTTAAGGCTTCTAAGGGTTGAAATATAAATAAGATCTCACAATAGGGAAATAATATTACATTCCCATCCCTTTAGTCACTTAACCACACATGGTATAAAACATGTGTTATTATGTTCTTTCCTTCCATTAAAGGAATGCATGTCTTATATTTTAAAAAAATGTGTATATATAACACCATACAGAAGCGTAAGGTTGCAATGCACCGATGCATCCAACTTTAGTTCGCTTACTTAAAGACTATTTCTGGCTTTTTAGATAGAACATGGTAGTTACATATAACAAACCATCAGATTCCATACAATCCTTATTCGGACCTTAATCCAAAGCATACAACTTTATATATGTCTTTATATCGCACCTTAACAAGACTCAACTTGTAATTTCTGCAAGACGGCACTTTTATTTTGAATAGGCTTTCAAGCAATCTCATATGTTCAAAATATGCAATCATATCATGCGTAGATATGTACTGTAAGTTCATATCTCCTCGTGCAACAACATCTCTCGTATATTGATACTTAATGTCGATATGCTTAGTTTTACTATGAAATTTCAGATTTTTCGTGTAAGCTATCGATGATTGACTGTCACTATAGACTGTCACCGGTTCCTCTGAGGTAGTTACTCTTAAATGGTCCATTAATCATTTTAGTCAAACTCCCTCTTGTACTGCAGTTACGAAAGCGACAAATTCTGCTTCCATTATCGATAAGGCTACACAGGTTTGTTTCTTCCTACTTTATGAGATAGCACCCTTGCCAAGCAAGAATATAAAACCTGAAGTGGATTTCCTCTCATCCACATCTCCTGCCCAATCAGCATCAGTGTATCCTCCCAATTGCAGATCCTTGCCTTGATAATAGAGAGAATAATCTACTGTACCTTTGAGGTATCTTATTATCCTTTTTACTGCTTTCTAATGTGCTTCGCTTAGTTTAGATTGATATCTACTTACCATGCCCACTGCATAGCATATATCAGATCTTGTACACAACATTGCATACATAAGACTACCGACGGCACTGGCATATGGAACGTTCCTCATTCATTCCACCTCATCTAGCATATTCGGACGCATCTCTTTATTAAAAAACTAATTCTTAGCAATGGGGTTGTCAACGGGTTTGCAGTTCTGCATATTGAATCATTCAAGGACCTTGTTGATATATTTCTTTTGAGAAAGAGACAACAGCCTTCTCGAACAATCTCTTAAAATCTTAACTCCAAGAATGTAGTCTGCATGACCCATATCTTTCATCTCAAAGTTGGATGATAACCAATCTTTGATTTGATTTACGTACCCTTTGTCATTTTCAGCTATTAGTATGTCGTCTACATACAATGTTAGAATGACAAAGTTATTTTCAGAGCTTTTGTTATATACACAATGGTCTTCATCAATCATGTTGAACCTATTCGATATGATCGTATCATGAAATCTCAAATACAATTGTCTTCAAGACTGTTTAAGACCATAGATTGATCTCTTCAATCGGCAAACCTTATGTTTTCTGCTTTTTTCAATGAAACCTAGAGGTTGTTCCATGTAGATTTTTTCATTCAATTCTCTATTGAGAAAAGCAGTTATCACATCCATTTAATGTAGCTCTAGGTCTAACTTTAAATGGACTAAATTGAGCCTTTATCTTTATTTTTGGCAATTTTTAGGTAATTTACACGGCAGTAAGGAGTTACATACTGCCGTGTACGGGCAAAAAGGTGGAAAATGCTGGACTGTGATTTTACACGGAGGTAAGGGCTGTCCATACCATCGTGTAAGCGTGTTCTACCGAAATTGACGGCGCTTTACACGGGGGGCAGAAACGGCCTTACCCCTGTGTGAATCTAGAAGAATTCAAGTTGTTATCCAGTAACCATTTACATGGTGGTAAGGGTTTATCATACCGCCGTGTAACCTTGTGATCTTACATGTGAATGCGATCTACACAACGGTGATGAATTTACATACCGTCGTGTGACTTTAACTGTTATATAGGAGGTAAAATTCTGTTTAAAGGGGGAGATCGGAGATGTTTTGGAGGACAATTCTCTGTAATCTAGGTTTAGGGTTCCGATTCTTTACAATTAAATACTTAGTTTTTATTGATCTCCATGATCTGGTGAATCTAGATTTTAAAGTTGTCATTTATTTTCAAAGTTGTAATAGCAGGTTTAGATTGAAGAACATCCATTAGCTATTGTAAGAATTTCATTTACAGATCTTAAATGGTTAATATCAACTTCTCTCTATCTATTTCAATTTATTCCAGTCATGAGGGAGTAGTCTTTTTCTTGTTGAGGGATACCTTGAATCCCCAATAACCATGTGAATGCCTTACTTGGATTGATTTATGCATATGCTTCAGTTTTATCTTTTCTAAGTTTAGCTGTTTATTATTGATTCTAATGCAAGTTTGAGGTTTATCTAATATGATAATCTTTGATTGTATTTGATTCATTAATCTTACATATGTTTTGTTCTATTTCTGTTGATTTTTGATGGTTTGATGAATTCGGAATGGTAGTTAAACTTGTGGATATCTGTTTTAATAGGTTCAGAATGGATAGAGATAATTGAGTTTTGATGTCTGAATCCGGAATGGTAGGATCATCTAAGCTCAGGACTTAAGACCTGTTTTGATGCTAATCTATGTGCTAAATCCAGAATGGTATGTGCATATTTTAGAGAAGCTGAATCCGATATGGTAAGCTAGGGTTTAGGCTGGGTTATTCACTGAATGTGCATATGTGATTGTTGAGTTAGAGTATTTGCATGGTGCTATTGGAGAGAATGGGTATTCCTTGGCAAGGCTTCTATTTGATTTGATTAAGATTTTACTAGTATTGCTTCATCTACAATTGCTTGAATTAGTTATTTCATCGTTTAATTTCTTTAATTTTGCATTAGATAATTCTTCACACAAAACAATTGGGAATTCTTTAACATACAACTAATTGTCATAACTTGCACACACAATCCCTTGGGTACGATAACTTGGGGTCATAACTATACCCCACGTACTACTTGCCAATTCAGTACACTTGCTGAGGTCGCGTCAAGTTTTTGGCGCCGTTGCCAGGGATTAGCATTGTTTGTGAGTTTTGATTGTTACTTGTATGTGTTTTTTTTTTCTTATTTTATTTTTGCTTATTCTTTTCAGGTAATCGTGGTATATGAATAGATTGAGACAAGGGCAAATCGTACCCGACGATCCTAAAATTGAGAGGACTTTACATCAACGTAGGATAGATAATAGAGAGAATAATATGGAAGATCCTCCTATTGATGAACTTCCTCCTGAGATTGAACAAGTGCCGAGGGCACAAGAAGAAATGCCGGGAAGGTATAGGGAAGAGGTACCTAGGCAGAGGATGATAAGGGATTATGATGTACCGAGATAGACTGAAGATCATAGGACAATTGTGCTGCCTAGGGGAGTACAATTTGAGCTTAAACCAGCCACCATCACCATGGTACAGAGGAATCAGTTTTCGACTTCAGAGTTGGAAGATCCTGCATAGCACCTTGATATATTCTTAAAGGTTAGTAACACGATTCAGATTTCGGGTGTCACATCTGATGCAGTGAGACTGAAATTATTTCCTTTTATATTGATTGGAAAAGCTAGGGATTGGCTTCAGATGTTACCAAGCCAATCAATTAGGTCATGGGACCAGCTGCAAGAGAAGTTTCTGATAAGATTTTTTCCTCCTACCAAAACTGCAAAGATTCGAAACAGTATTATGGGTTTTAACTAGATAAATGAGGAGCCTTTTCATGAGGCTTGGGAGAGGTTTAGGAGGTTATTGAGAGCTGTCCACCATGAGATAGCTGTTTATCATTTGATGACAATATTCTACTCTGCAGTTACACCTCAGACAAGGTCACTATTGAATGCATCATCGGGAGGTTCTTTCATGAATAGACTACCGGAAGAAGCTTTTCACTTGTTAGATGAGATAACAGTAAATAATTCTCAATGGGCTACCCCTAGATCAATTCCTAAAAGGCAAGGATTACATAATGTGGATGAAGTGTCAATGCTGAAGGCACAGATAGAGTCAATGCAGAAAGAGATGAATGGGTTAAAGGTACGGAATGTAGCCTCTATTTCTCAAGAAAGTGGGTTGTATGAAGGTGGGCAGTATATTTAAGAGGATGAAGTAATGGGAGATGTCAATGCTGTAGCAGATTATAGGAGAAATGACCCCTATAGTAATACATATAAACCGGGTTGGAGGAGTTACCCGAACTTCTCTTAGAAGGATGGTAATCAGAACGCTTCATCTACCCAACCACAAGTAAGAGTTCCTTTTAACCAAAATATTCATCATAACCACAGCCATTCATACCAACCTCAAGCATCCACTAATATTCAGACCCCATATCAACCACACCACCACCCAAGTCAAGGTTCAAATCAGACCCAATCCCAAGCTTATTACCCACCTGTTTATCAACCGAGACCAACTGTGCAAGAAAAGAAACCCAATCTTGAAGATATGTTGGCTAGCTTCATGAATAGCCAACAACAGTTTGTAAATAACCAGCAACAATTCATGGCTAATCAAGAAGCGAGGTGGAAGTTTCAGGAACAGTGGAACCGGAATCAAGACGCTTCAATGAGGAACTTGGAAACACAATTGGGCCAACTTGCAACTTCTATGTCTCATAGACAGCCAGGAACTTTTCCTTCAAATGTGGACCGGAATCCCAAGGAAGAGGCAAAAGCTATCACATTGAGGAGTGGCAAGGAGGTGGCACAAAGAGAAGAGAAAGATAAAACATCTTCACCATCTTCAAGTAAGGAGGAGCCAACACGGAAGGTAAGTGACTCTAACCCTAGGGTAGAGGTAAATGAGAACACCCCTATAAGTGATAAGGGTAAGAGCCTAGTGAATCCTAAAGTAGAGGATCTTGATATTAATAGATTGCCATTTCCTGCTGTAGCTAGAAAAGAAAAGAAAAATGAGTAATTGGCTAGGTTTCTAGAGATGTTTAAGAAACTGCACATTAATTTACCATTTGCTGAAGCATTAGCTCACATGCCTAACTATGCAAAATTCATGAAAGAATTATGTTCAAATAAAAAGAAATTAGAAGGGCATGGAGCTGTTCAACTCATAGAAAATTACAATGCTATAATTATGAACAAGATTCCTGAAAAATTAGAAGATCCATGTAGTTTCACGTTACCCTGTGAAATTGGTGAAAATTTTTATGGAAGTGCTTTGTGTAACTTAGGTGCTAGCATTAATTTGATGCCATATTCTATTTGCAGGAAACTTAATCTCAGAGAGCTCAAGGAGACGAGAATGAGACTCCAACTTGCAGATAGATCGGTAAGGAGACCCAAGGGGGTAATTGAGGACTTATTAGTGAAGGTGGGAAAATTCATTTTCCTAGTGGATTTTGTGGTAATGGAAATGGAAGAAGATCGAAAGGTACCACTAATTATGGGGAGGCCGTTTTTGAATACAGGGAAGGCTTTGATCGATGTACATGGTTAAAAGGTCACCCTAAGGTTCAATAATGAAGAGTTAGTTGTAGATATGAATAAAGCTCAGAAATATTCGTCAAGTGATTTGGAGGGGTCAGCCTATTTTATAGATACAATAGACGAATGTGCAGAGGAAACTCAAGAGAATGGGTTATTAGAGGATTCATCGAATGTGAGTTTAATGCATTCTATGGAGGATGAAGAGTTAGATGAGAGGAGAAGTAATAGCATCTGTAGAGAAATAAAGTGGAGAAGAGGAATCACAGTAGGAAGAGCTTAATCTGAAAAAGGGGGATTCAAATTCTAAACTTAAACCCCTTCCTTCTCACTTAAAATATGTGTTTTTAGAGAATGAGACAAAACCAGTAATTATTTCTTCTCTATTGACAGGTTTGGAAGAGAAGATGCTGCTTGAAGTGCTGAAAAAGCACAAAGAAGCTATTGGATGGGAGACGTCGGACTTAAAGGGGATAGACCCAAGTTATTGCACTCTCCGGATTTCGATGGAGAAAGAATGCAAGCCAGCAGCTCAGCCTCAAAGGAGACTCAACCCGGCAATGCAAGAAGTGGTAAAAAAGGAGGTACTTAAACTCCTTGATTCAGGTATTATCTATCCAATCTCTGATAGTAGATGGGTTAGCCCGGTGCAATGTGTTCCTAAGAAAGGGGAAATGACAGTGGTAAAAAATGAGTTAGATGAACCTATTCCGACTCGTTCAGTTACGGGCTGGAGAGTTTGTATAGACTATAGAAGACAGAATAACGCCACTAGAAAATATCATTTCCCATTGCCATTCATTGACCAGATGCTAGAGAGGTTAGCGGGGAATAGGTTTTATTAATTTTTAGATGGGTATTCGAGATATTTACAGATCCCCATAGCCCCTGAAGATCAAGAGAAAACAACCTTTACCTGCCTTTATGGCACATTTGCATATAGGAGAATACCCTTTGGATTGTGTAATACACCGGCTACGTTTCAGCGGTGTATGATGGCAATATTTCATAACTTCATAGAGAAATTTATGGAGGTGTTTATGGATGATTTCACAATCTATGAAGGAGATTTTGAGAGCTGTTTGGAGCATCTTGATTTGGTGCTATGAAGGTGTAAAAATACCAACTTAGTATTGAATTGGGAGAAATGTTACTTTATGGTGAGAGAAGGCATTATACTTGGGCACAAAATTTCAGAGAAAGGGATAGAGGTGGATAAAGCCAAAGTGGAAGTAATAGAAAAATTACCACCCCCAACGAGTGTTAAAGGCATTATGAGTTTTTTAGGGCATGCAGGATTTTACCGCCGATTTATTAAAGATTTTTCGAAAATTGCTAAACCCTTGTCTAATTTGCTGATGAAAGATGCCCCTTTGATTTTAATAGTAAATGCGTGCTAGCTTTTAAGACTTTGAAACAAAGGCTTATTTCAGCTCCGGTAATCATATCTCCGAATTGGAATTTGCCTTTTGAATTAATGTGTGATGCTAATGACTTCGCAGTAGGGGCAGTGCTCGGTCAAAGGCAGGAGAAGGTGTTTCATGCAGTTTATTATGCGAGTCATACCTTGACGGGAGCCCGGGTTAATTACACTACAACTGAGAAGGAACTTCTTGCAATTGTATATGCTTTCGAGAAGTTCAGGCCGTATTTGTTGGGTGCAAAAATTGTGGTGTGGTCCGACCATGCAGCCTTGAGGCATATGTTTGCTAAAAAGGAGTCGAAACCAAGACTGATTAGATGGGTGCTCCTCTTGCAAGAATTTGATTTGGAAATTAAGGATAACAAGGGGGCAGAAAACTTTGTGGCGGACCATTTGCGAGATTAAAGAATGATCACATCGAGAAAGGGGAAATTTTAGATTTATTTCCTGATGAGCATATTTGTGCTTTATTTATGTGTGAAATTTCTGTATCTTGGTTTGCTAATATAACCATTTTTCTTGCAGGAGGATATATGCCAAAGGACTTCGTATGGTAGCAGAGAAAGAAGTTGAAGGCTGATGCGAAGCATTACATCTGGGATGATCCTTATTTATTTCGCCTGTGTGCGGATCAAGTGCTAAGAAGGTGCATACTAGATGAAGAGAAAGGAGAGATCATCAAGGCTTGTCACAGCGAGGAAGCTGGTGGACATCACGGGCCGAATCGAACGATATCAAAAATTCTTTCTTCTGGTTTTTATTGGCCTACGATGTTTAAAGATGTTCAGTTTTTCATGCAAACTTGTGATAGATGCCAAAGGGTAGGCAATATTTCTAGAAGGGATGAAATGCCCTTAACCAATATGCTTGAGGCAGAACTGTTTGATTTGTGGGGGATAGACTTTATGGGACCTTTTCCGGTATCCTATGGGTTCGAATATATTCTAGTGGCAGTTGACTATCTAAGTAAATGGGTAGAAGCTATAGCCACTAGAACTTGTGATGCAAAGGTCGTATTAGATTTTTTGAGAAAAAATATATTCACCCGATATGGAACCCCTAGAGCTATTGTTAGCGATGGTGGTAAACATTTTGTTAACCACCAATTTAAAGCTTTATTGAAAAAATTTAGAGTTAGACATAAGGTCACTACCCCTTATCATGCCTAAGCTAACGGTCAGGTTGAAGTGTCCAACCGAGAGTTAAAAGCCATTTTGGAGAAAACGGTCAACGCATCTAGGAAAGATTGGTATCTTAAGTTGGATGAAGCCTTGTGGGCGTATAGGACGGCATTTAAGACACTGATTGGGATGTCTCCCTTTAGGTTGGTTTATGGGAAGTCCTGTCACCTTCCGGTGGAGTTAGAACATAGGGCACATTGGGCTACTAAATTCTTAAATTTTGACCTTGAAAGTGCAGGAAAGTGCGGGTCTTTACAGCTGAATGAGCTAGAGGAGCTTAGATTTTGGGCATATGATCACCCAAAAAAATACAAAGACAACACCAAGAGATGGCAAATTAAGAAGGAATTTGTACCTGGGATGAAGGTACTTTTGTATAACATCGGGTTGAGACTATTTCCCAGAAAGTTAAAATCAAGGTCGAAAGGGCCTTTTGAAGTTGTGGGGGTTGAGAAATTTGGAGCTATCACGATTCGAAAGCAACCCGGGAGTGCAGAATTCAAGGTAAACGGCCATCGCCTAAAACCATATTTTGAGAACCACGCTGAATTTGCAGCGGTGGTCATTACCTTAGAGGAGGCATGAGGTGAGTTTAAAGTCTAGCTGAGACTTAAAAATCAGAACTAAAATAATTTCTGACCTTTGATTCCTTTGTTTTAATTTTGTAGTTCTAGTTATTTTCAGTTTTATTTTCAATTAGTGGTCAAATTAGGTTTTTGGGGTAGTGTAAAATGTTTTGGGATTACTTAGTGCAAAAATTGCTTAGCATCAGGTTGTTATTTTTTGGAAAACTCGTTTACACGGCGGTAAGGTGTATTCATACCGCCGTGTAAATCTTGAATTTGAAAACACTGATTCCAATAGCAATTTACACGGCGGTATAGTAGTTTTATACCGCCGTGTGCAATTCCGAAGACTTTCATCCTTCATTCCAGTAGCGTTTTACACGGCGGTATAGTAATGCCATACCGCCGTGTAAATTTGAAAAGACATGTTACTCTAGTCCAGTATCATTTTACACGGCGGTAAAGTATTTTATACCGCCCTATAAACGATATATCATGTTTTTAAAACTCGCATTTACCAAGTTGTTTTCGGCATTCTAAACGTTGCATTTCTCTTTCTCGTGACCCTCTCTACCCTATTTCCAAATTTTGCATCTTGTTTTTTTTTTCTTATTTGGTTGCATCGCACTCCAAAAAGCATCTATTGAAAATTTGGTCTGCAATCCTACAACCTAAGTAAGTTTTCTTCCTTTTTCCCTCTTTCTATCGTTCATTGATGTTAGGTATTTCCATTTTTTTTTTTGCTCATTTCTTTCTTTTTGTAACAATTAGGGTGTAAATTGTGTTTTATATTTAATTGTTGGTTTGTTTTGTGATAACATGGATGAAAGGGGTGTGGAGAATACATGAGAGTGTTTATTTTGTTTGCTAAAAATTTTTGCCCACCAAGTGTTTGACATTTTGCTTTAATGAGTGTGTGCATAATTTTCTTTCTATTTTTCCTTGCCACTTATCTTATTGTCAACCTTGGTGAGTTCTTTGCTCTCCATGTGCCACGGAATATACGTTTCTCAAGTTTTTATAGCTTTTGAATGGGTGTTTTAACGTGCATGAGATGTGAGGATTATGATGTAGTGAGAACCTGTTAACCTAATGCTTTGTGTTTAATTTACTGTGGGAAGAAAACTGAAGGTGCATTATTGTTCTAAGTGTTGGCATTGGTAATTCTTGAAGTATATCATTCTAGCATTGACTTCTCCAGTAGTGGTACTTCATGCTTATAAGTATTGCTTTTAGATTGATTCATGTTAGTCTAATGCTTCTGTATTCTCTGCTTTGCACAATGTTTACGCCATATGCTTCCTTTGCACCTCCAGCCTTACATTTGATCACTTTCTTGTCAAATACTATGTGAGCCACATTGTGTTTCTCACTCTAACTGTATTTTGTTTTGCTTGTAATGGCTCGAAAGAGATCTAGGGCTGACCAGGCATCATCTTCTAACTAGCCTGCCGCCGCATCTCAAGGGATGGATAGTTCTGTACCCTCTTGGGTCCCGATTATCTTCCACACTGTCTATAAATGCTTCACAGCTGCAACATACCTCCCCTCCACATTCATCGACTTTGATTCCTCATGGAGGTTGGAAATAAAGGACGAGGTTAACAATCTGATTTCGGGCATTAGGTGGACGGAATTCTTTCAGAAGAATGAAAAAGTTCATCCCAAATTGACTTGGGATTTCCTCGCAACCGTTAATTACAGAATTGATAAAGAGGACCTGGAGGATCCTGGGGTGGTGACTTTTTGGCTGAACAAGAAGAGTTATAGGCTGACATTTAATGAGTTTTCTGAAGCCCTTGGCTTTCCGGTAGATGATGTCCGATATATTCTGGACTTGGATAAACAAACAACTTGGGCCACCATTCGGGATCCAATTATAGCAACCCAATATGTCACTGGACTATCGAAGGCGCATCATCTTCGGAACCATGCCTTGAGGATCCTGCACAGATTTTTCGCCCTATCCTTCTATGGCCACATCGAAGCAGCTGGTGTGGTAAATCAAGCTGAAGCTCTCTTCCTATACTGCATGGTCCACCGGATTAGATTAAATGGAGCTTATTTCTTATGGAAAAAATTTAAGGACTTGCAGGGCAATCCCACTAAAGTCAAGAAAATATCTATAGGGCGGGTTGTCACACTTTTAGCCAAGAGGGTAGGCTACAGCCCATTAGGACCAGATTTGGGAGACAGTCCTACCATGGACTTTAAAATGTTGAAAAATCTGAAGCTGATTGTGGACGACTATCATTACCACTATCAAGTCAGACTATCCACCCGAGAGGAATACTTGAGGCTCATCGAAAGGGGTAGAGTTCAACTGCCGGTTGAAGGAGATGAAGCTGCTGATGAAGAGCAGGAGGAGGCTGGCGCTGCTGCAGGGCCTGGCCCAGCGATGCCAGCTTACAATATGTCAGAGCTCACTACACATTTTGAGAACCTTCAAACTGGTTAAGCACAAATAAATTCCAGACTGGACCAGTGGGAGCACTTCATGGAGGAAACGCATGCTGAGCATATCCAGATGATGGGACGATTGGATATGCACGAGCAGCAGTTGGCCCTGCAGGCACAAAGTTTAGCGCAGCTTGAGCGGTCGATGGCACTTTCTAGGCAGGAGCAAGAGCATTTTTACAGAAGCTTGCTCGACCGATTCCCTCCACCACCACCTCCACAGGAGTGATATATTCTGGGAATTTTCTGCACTTATACTTTGTTAAACTCATTTATTAACTGCATCTCTATTTTCATGCCCAGGGTTAATTGCTGAGGATAGCAATGTTGTAAGTGTGGGGTGGGGGTTAGTAATTATAGAAGAATACTATGACATCTGAACTTATTAGTTGTTTTTATGAATTTATGCATTTTGTTTTACTTTGTGTTTTGTTGAAGCCATTTTTATGCATTTCATATTACTTTATCTGAATTAGGTGTTGTGTTGGATCAGAGCTCTTAAATTATGTCATGTTAGACTAGTTAACACTTATCTTGATATTCTAACTTGACCTTACTCTCAAATAAGTTATTGAGAACATTTAGTTAGCAAGAGAGTAAGTTTCTGTTTAAGAGTTTTTCTTTCTAACATTATTCAAAGTAGTAGCATACCTATAAAATTTCAAATATTTTGCACATAGGCCAGTTTTTACAAGTTAATGAGAAAAACCAATGATGAAATCTTTTGATCAGAAAGTCTTTAGAGCACTAGAACCTTCCTCATTGCCCTTCGAAACGATATAGCAATCAAGGCATGAATTTTGATATGATTTAGACATTTTGTTTTTGTAAGTCACTTTAAATAAACTTTCTCCTACCTGTTGAATTAATTATCCTTGTTAGCTAATTTTGAGCCTAATTGAGTATGCTAAATGCGTATTTCGAAAACTTTCTTGTTTGCACAACTTATTGTTACCTATAAACCCAAAATGCCTTAGCTTACCCTTGCGGGAGAGATGGCCACTCTAGGACTGTTGGGGGTTGTTGTTGGGAAGTTTGGGTGATTGAGTTTCATATGGTGGTGTGAGTGAGCTATAATTTAATTGTCCATAGAGCAAGTTAATTAGACTAATTGTCCTAGTTAGTGAGTTTGAGGAAAGAGAATATGAAGAAATTACCGAAATTGCCCTTTCAATTTTGTATGGAATTTGTAGATTATTACAAGCTATTGAAATATTCAAGTGTGGGGTAGTTTCTCTCTCTCTCTCTCTCAAAAAAAAAAAGAAAAAAGATTATTTTGTATTCGTGTTCAGTTTATTGTGAATTCAATAAGATTTTGTTTTTTTTATTCTCAGCTTGAATTTGTCCATCAAGTTTAAGTAATTGTTATTACGTCCTTTGAAAGGGAAGAGAGTAGGAGGAGTCTTCTGTTAGTTCTGAGTAGAAGATGTTCTGAAGGGATTGGGTAGTAGTGGCTGCTTTCTTTTTGTTAAACTATTCTGACTTTTATAACCATCACCCCTCGAACCTTGCACTACAACCTGTTTAAGACCTAATGATCATTTTTATGTCTTGATTTGTTTAATGGAGATGACCTTCAGGTTCCGATACTAAAGGAGAGGTTTATGGTGTTCCTAAGTTTCAAACAATAAACTTGTAGTGCATTCGTGCATTGAGAAGTTTGATCATTGGTTTATTGGTACTGGAATTTTGGCTTTGAAATCTTAAAACTTTGGTTTTGTTCTTTGTACACACACACTGGAAATTTATTTGTATTCTCTACTTTTGGATCTTGTTTGAGTAGTAATACTCTTGAGTGGAATTTGCTAAATGTTTCCATTTTGTTCTTAAATTCTATATTCTTGTTTAAAGGTTGAGAAAATTTGGAATGAATGAGGTATTTTACTCGAGGACGAGCAAAAGCTAAGTGTGGAGTAGTTGATAAGTTCAAATTTATGATTTATTCATGTCAATTTTAAGCTTGATTTTGAGTTAAGTACTTATTATTTTAGGTCATTTTTGTTTTAAATAAATCTTAAACCTTTAAATGGACTAAATTGAGCCTTTATCTTTGTTTTTGGCAATTTTTAGGTAATTTACACGGCGGTAAGGAGTTACATACTGCCGTGTACGAGCAAAAAGGCTAAAATTGATGGACTGTGATTTTACACGACGGTAAGGGCTGTCCATACCACCATGTAAGTGTGTTCTACCGAGATTGACGGCGCTTTACAAGGGGGGCAGAAACGGCCTTACCCCTATGTGAATCTAGAAGAATTCAAGTTGTTATCTAGTAACCATTTACACGGCGGTAAGGGTCTATGTTACCGCCGTGTAACCTTGTGATCTTACATGTGAATGCGATCTACACGGCGGTGATGAATTTACATACTGCCGTGTGACTTTAACTGTTATATAGGAGGTACAATTCTGTTTAAAGGGGGAGATCGGAGATATTTTGGAGGACAATTCTCTGTAATCTTGGTTTAGGGTTCCGATTCTTTACAATTAAATACTTAGTTTTTATTAATCTCCATGATCTGGTGAATCTAGATTTTAAAGTTGTCATTTATTTTCAAAGTTGTAATAGTAACTTTAGATTAAAGAACATCCATTAGCTATTGTAAAAATTTCATTTACAGATCTTAAATGGGTAATATCAACTTCTCTCTACCTATTTCAGTTTTTATTCCAGTCATGAGGGAGTAGTTTTTTTTTTGTTGAGGGATGCCTTGAATCCCCAATAACCATGTGAATGCCTTGCTTGGATTGATTTATGCATATGCTTCAGTTTTATCTTTTCTAAATTTAGCTGTTTGTTATTGATTCTAATGCAAGTTTGAGGTTGATCTAATATGATAATCTTTGATTGTATTTGATTCATTAATCTTACATATGTTTTGTTCTATTTCTGTTGATTTTTACTGGTTTGATGAATCCAAAATGGTAGTTAAACCTGTGGATATTTGTTTTAATAGGTTCAGAATGGATAGAGATAATTGAGTTTTGATGTCTGAATCCGGAATGGTAGGATCATCTAAGCTCAGGACTTAAGACCTGTTTTGATGCTAATCTATGTGCTGAATCCGGAATGGTAGGTGCATATTTTAGAGAAGATGAATCCGGAATGGTAAGCTAGGGTTTAGGCTGGGTTGTTCACTGAATGTGCATATGTGATTGTTGAGTTAGAGTATTTGCATGGTGCTATTGGGGAGAATGGGTATTCCTTGGCAAGGCTTCTATTTGATTTGATTAAGATTTTACTAGTATTGCTTCATCTACAATTGCTTGAATTAGTTATTTCATCGTTTAATTTCTTTAATTTTACATTAGATAATTCTTCACACAAAACAATTGGGAATTCTTTAGCATACAACTAATTGTCATAACTTGCACACACAATCCCTTGGGTACGATAACTCGGGGTCATAACTATACCCCACTGTACTACTTGCCGATTCAGTACACTTGCTGAGGTCACGTCATGGACGTAAATTTTACAACACGTGAGAAAGTCTCCTTATAGTCAATCCATTCCTGTTGTGTAAATCTCTTAGCGACTAGTCGAGCTTTATATCTTTCGATACTTCCATCAGCCTTTCGCTTTACCTTGAGAATCCACTTATTCCCAATCGGTTCGTATCCGTTCGGTAGATCAACTAGTTCCCAAACACGGTTTGACCTCATGGATGCCAGTTCTTCTTCCATTGCTTTAATCCACTTTTCTTTAGCTGGGCATGAAAGAGCCTCTTGTATGTTTTCAGGCTTTTCCTCGTCTTGTGGGATAACTAAAAAGGCTTCGTTTGAGCCTACGATCTCAAAATCGTCGGTGTGGAACGCTTTTCCTTTTAGATTTTTACAATTCCAAATCTTGATAAACATATCTCATATATTCATCGTAATTCGAAATGTTCTCACTAGGACCATGTTCCATACTCCCACTCAAATCAGGAACTCAAGCATCCGAATCATGTGTAGGAGGAAGGTCTTGACCTTCTTCCTCTAACTCTCTCCCACTCGGATGGAGTGATCCTGATGGTTTCTCTTCCTAAGTTTCATAAAAAATGAAATCTTGATTCACTTCGCCCAACTTTGGGGATTCATTTTCTAAGAATATGACGTCTTGTGATTCATATTCTATCACTATACCATTCTCTTGCTAACCCATGAATACGCATCATTTTAATACTTCGAAATATCTCACAAATATACTCTTTTTACCTCTTGGTCCTAATTTACCAAATTTACTTGAGGTATCATAGACATAAGCAGCACAACCCCAAGGTCGTAAATGGCTTAGGTCAGGTTGCAGACCAGTTCACAACTCATAAGGTGTGGAAGCGATAAATTTGGAGGGCACTCGATTTAGAACATATGTGGTAGTCAATAAAGCATCTCCCCAATAGGAGATTGACAAATTTGCCTCTGCTATCATAGATCTAGCCATATCAAGAAGAGTTCTATTTCTCCTTTCCACAATACTATTTTGTTATCTAATATTCAATCTCTTTTTCATCACATAAAACGTTAAATTCATCTAAAAGATATTCCTGACCTCGGTCAATTCTTAAAGCTTCGATCTTTTTGTAGAATTGATTCTCAACTAAATTTATATAAGTCTTGAAGCAACTAAATTTTTCTAACTTGTGAGAAATTAAATAGACATGAACTTAATAAGGAAGAACAAGAATTATCTTATAACATACAAAATCATGAAATCAAGAAAATAAAAGCAGAGGAAGGAGATAATGAATAGTGAAATTTTCACTTATGTACAAATAGTCATTTTTTATGATTTAAATGGATTTTCAAGTACTGATGAATGGAATAATCACAAAAATGCAAGAATGTTTAATTTACCAGCTAAAGCCACGAGATCTAAAAAATTGAAAAAAGAGAAAACTAAGAAAACAAAATGCAATTTGCTATATAAAATAAAACTAATATCAATCAAAGGGGTTTGAGAGGCTAATGAATGTTACCCTCAGATTTATATATCTGAAATCAGAGAATCAGAATGCCTTTAGCTCCTTTGGACTACTCCTGATTTGCTCTCGGTTTCCCTTAACTCGTTTTCTTTTCCTTCGGGTCTGCTCTCCGTTTTTGGTCCTGATCTATTCTCTCTTTCCCTTTTCTTTTTCTTTTTTCTTCCTCTTCGGCTGCTCTCTCTTTTCTCTTTCTATTGTTTTTTTTTTCTGCCGCCTCCACCTTAGGTCTAGGTTTCTTCTTCTTTTTATATCCTAATTTTTGGCTTCTTGTTTACTTGATTTCCTCCTAACGTGCTCCTTCTTTTTTTTTTTGTTCTATTTATCCTCCTTTCTCATTTTAAATTATTTCTAATTATCATATATTTTAATTAATTAATCTCTTTACTTATCTTCTAATTTATTTTCTCTTTAATTTTATTATCCCACGATATCAATTAATTAATTTAACCTAATTTTAATTTAATTTTTATTTTTATTTTTACATTTTATATTTTTATATTTTTTTGGAGAAATTATTAAATTTTCCTAAAAGACCCAACTGAAACCCCCAGTCCATAGAGAGCCAAAGTGCTTTCATTCTCTATCTATTTTTGAATAAATAAATATTATCATAATTAGGTAACTCTGACCAAAACTGCCTCAGGATCCGGTGTCTATAGTTGCCCCCAAGTTTGGGAAAGCTAGTACACTAGTGTTTAGGTTAGCCAAAGTTCATAGAAAATGAAAGAGATACGTACCTGAAGCAGCTATTTTTTTTGGACTGGATGATGTTGTTGGGGTGGTTATCGCCATCTTGTTGCCATGTTATTCTTTGCTAAAGCGAGTTACCTTGATCGTGTAAACCCTTGTTGAAGTAGTATCTACCATCAGCATGTAAATGCTTCTTCAAGTGGCAGTGCCATGATCGTGCTAACCTTCCGTATAATGGTAGTGCTGCTATCGTGCTAACCCTTGTTGAAGTGGTAGTGTCATAGTCGTGCTAACCTTCCGTAGAATGGTAGTTCTGCCATCATGCTAACCCTTGTTGAAGTGGTAGTGCCGTGATCGTGCTAACTTTTCATAGAATGGTAGTGTCGCCACCATACTAACCCTTCTAAGATTTGAAGTGGTAGTGTCGTAATCGTGCTAACCCTTGTTGAAGTGGTAGTGTCGTCATCGTGCTAACCCTTTTAAAGTGGTAGTGTCGTGGTCGTGCTAACCTTTCGTAGAATGATAGTGCTGCCATCGTGCTAACCCTTCTGAGATTTAAAGTGGTAATGCCGTGATCGTGCTAACCCTCTGTGGAGTGGCAGTGTCGTCATCGTGCTAGCCCTTCTGAAGTGTGAAGTGGTGCCCCCTGAGAGGTCTTTGGTTGATTGCCTCTGAGAGGTTTTTAGCTGGTTGCCCCCTGAGAGGTATTTGGTTGATCTTTGGATTGATGCTTGGATTGATGTCACCATTCGGCTTTTGTCGGTGTCCGATTGGAATCTCTTTTACTGCAAAACTGGAAAGCTAAAAATGCAGGAAAATTAGTGAGCATGCACGCAAAATGAATGTGTCATGTAAAAATGCAGGACAAGAATTCATCTAAGTGAGTTTGGAGGTGATAGCTAGATTGGTCACAATTTGTTGTAGGACCGATTCCCTTTGAATTTGCTTTTGAATTTCATGCCTTTGGGGTTGCGAGGTTCTCATCTGATACATGTAGTCATCACTTTTTTTTTTTAAGATAGTGCGTCCCTTATAGATTTTCGCACTAGCTTTTCTTGGTGGGAAATGCATCCCTTTAGGGATTTTCACAAAATCTTGTGGCTCACTTTTGCCTGGAATGGACCCGACCCAATCCAGTGGCTTTTTTTTTTTAAGGATAGACTGCCTGTTTTCAGGTTTTCACCCCATCTTTTTGCCTTACTTTTTCTTAAAGAGCCAATTACGGTTTTCATCTCTAATGGCCTTTTTTTTGTGGTGCTGTAGAATTGGCTTCACAATTGATAGCAGGATAAATCAGCTGAAGCACCTGAGTAGCAAGAGTAGCAAAGGGCAGGAATTAGATATTTTTTATCATGCAAAATAAACCGTTCTGATCATACCAGTATATCATTACATAAATGCATATATTTCAATCTGGTTTCATAATACATGATCATTATTTGGCATTAACCTAAAAAATACAAGACCCTATCTAATCTCAGAATGGATCCTGAAAGCATCAAACTTCTGTTATCAATCAGCCCTCTCGGGTTTTCATGATTGAAGATTTTCTCTCAGCCCTTAATTTTTGCTTAGGATGCCTTTTTTTTTACCCTAGTTTTTTTTTTAGCCTTTGCCATGGAACCTCCCTTAGTCTGTCATTGTTGATTGAATTTGCTTTCATTTTCGTTAGCCGGGAAGGCTATTTTTTCTGACAGTACTTCTTTTTTAGCACCAAAAGTTTTATCTTGACTCTTTTGTAAGCTGGCTGAGGTAGTGAGTTCTCTTAACTGTGAAAGCCTATACTTTCCTTTTGTTGGCTTTAGTGGCTCGATTTCTGAAGTATCCTTTAATAGTTGAGATTGGGTTACAGGTTAGCCTCAGGTGATATAGGACAAAACTATTTTTTTTTAAACACCAAAGCTTCGTTCATTTTGAATTTGATAGTCCAGCTTCTGATGCAACCCATTAATGATTAGAGCTTGATTTTGTATGGCTGCACTATATGCATTCTAGATGTTGAGGAGGTAAAGGAATGACTTTTGAAACTTTGCACGTCGTCATGTAGGCATATTGAAGCAGTGCTATCCCAACAATGCCCTTATCACTTTTTAGCATGTCATTATAGGTCGAAGCAAAGGCTTTTTTTTTTCTTTTTCTTTTTAATTTTTATGAATCTCTCAGAATCTTCCTCTCTTCAGGAGTTATATGAGATGCTATCAAGATTTTCTTTGAGTTTTTCAAAGTCCCGAGATTAAATACAGTCGTATTAGTTGAATTAATGTCAAAAATAAATGCATCATGATCATGTGAAACGAAATCATTAGAAACATCATACAAATAGGAAAAATTGTTCATCTTATTGAAATTGCAAACATTGTCATAAAAAGTTCTTGGAATAAAAAGAACAAAGCATCTAAAAAACATTATCTTCTCCTTTACTCTCATTAGTGGATTAACAATCTACCGCAGACATGGGAATCCCTTCTTCACTTGCCTCCCGGTGGATGATAGCGACGTACTTATCTCCATATAGCTCTTGCAACTCATGCCACTCGGGTAGACCAAACCCTATCATATACATGGTGGGGGATTACATTATAGCCTACCTTTTTTTTTCTCTCTTCTCAGGGTCAGTGATCTCCTGGAGTCAATAAGATCTTGGATCTTGTTCCTCAAAGTCCGGTAATAATCTGTTAAATGCCTAGTGTGTTGATTGTAGGCGCAGTACTGATCACCTCTGTGTCCTGGCTGTTCCTGATTCATAGCTGGCCTAGGTGGCAATGGTCTCAGCTTGCCCTCCTTTGTCAATCTCTCCAATACCCAAGACAGAGAGCGACCTAAATTAGAATAGTACCTCTGACCCTATCCGACCTCGGTAGCTGAAACATCGGTCGTCTTACCATTTTTGTTATTGCTGCTCCCAGCACCGCCTGATTTGTACCCTGACTGGTTTCCAAAATTTTTTCCAGCAAAGTTATCTTGGCTTCCTTTCTTCGCTAGGTAAGCCCCCTCAACCTCTACCGCAATGTCCTTAAGTGACTCCCAATCTCTGAGCCCTTTAAAGCTGAGCAAGTCCCTCAAGTAAGGGCAGGAGTTCCTGATAAATAACCTGATTTGGTCAGTAGTGTCAGGCTTCTGCTTCATCTCCATGATCCTATTCCTCCATCTAGTGAGGTATTTATGAAATGACTCGTCATTCCTTTGTTGTAAAAGCTCGAGGTCCTTCAAGGTGATATCCATTCTGGTGCTGCAGTCGTACTACTTTATAAACTCTTCAATGAAAAGGTCCCAATCCTCCTTGGACCTCCTGTCCAACCCGTGGTACCAGTCTACTATCGAACCCACCAGACTAAGGTAGAAATATTTCACCTTCTGCTTCTTGGTCAATCCTGTGACCTTTATCATCAGGGTATACTGCTTAATGTGTGCAAATGGGTCCAAAGTACCATCGAACTTCGGCAGCTCAAGCATCTTGAACCTTTGGGGCAGCAGCTCTTCATCACCCAGATCTCTATCTTCGGGGTTAATCCCCTTTCTAGCTGACAATATGCGGGTGACTGCCTCAATCTCCTGTCTCATCCCTCTCATAGCCTCATCCTCCACCCTGCTTTACCCCTCACAACTTGATGGACTATTGGCTCCTCATCTTCCTCTTCCATCACAAAATCCTCATCGGGATTAGAGATCCTTACCCTTCTTAGATCCATGGGCACAGCAGCTCTATTCTCATTAGTGGGCAGCATTTTCAACGAGGGGAGCCTCCCCGCCAGCAGGCAATTCAACTTGCCTTGTGGAGCGACGGGTGGTTGTGCAGCAATAGGTGGTTGTGCAGCAGGAGGATGGACAATTCTTTCAGCCATAGCGCCCATCATTTCCAACATTCTCCATTCAAAATCCTTTAGTCTCCTAGCAAGGTCTTGAGTGGTTAAACCTCCGATCTTTTCTGCCATTGATGATTCTATGGATGACTCGCTGGTCATTGAAAGTGACTCAGAATCCTAATTAGACACTAATTCTGGCAACTCAAAGAGAAGATTTGTCCTTACTAGCCGACCGTTGGAACCCCTAGTCCACTTAGATGAATCTATGATGGCTGCAAGACTCAGACTGTTAGAATGATGCATGAATGACATATACAGTGCATGATCGTGTGTTATGCAACATTCACAATACATACAAGCAAATAGATCCTTCCAACCTTGTTAATCCCACACACGAGGTAATGTGGTCTCTTTCCTAGGTGGGCTTGATCCATGGATTAACGGGAAACCCAATGGATATGTATGGTTCACGGCAGAAAATCGGCAACATAACATCTCTTATCTTATGCGCATTTGTATGAGTTTTAGCCTTTATCTATTTAAATATTTCAACTAAATTAAGATGGGCCCACTTGGGCATGAAAGCCTTTGATAAAAGATCATTCAATTTGGTTGATTTTGCTCAATATATAATGGCCCACATAGCAAGCACAGTATTAAGGTACATGTCACCTAGGTGAGATATCTATTGCCATTACATGAGTTTTGGTCAATGGTGATGATACTTTAGGTCTACCCACGCATGGTCCCTGCTAATGGGTCTAGCTCATCACGAGTATAACGACCGATCAGATCTCCATTTGATATACCATTGATGGTACAAGGTTTGGGCTGGTGATTATCCTGAGCACTTCCCTACAAGGAATGAAAGTAGGGTTGCATTTCAGGAATGCACTGGGGTGAAATAAGGGACCAACTAGCATAGTTCTAAGGTTCTAATGGATGCAATGCAATTTTTTTTAATAGAAATGGAATTTTCAATTCTTAAAAACTCAATTATAATTTTAACTTAAGTCACTTTTGAAGCAAAGTTTCGATTATTCTCAGTGGAATCACCACTGTGACGCATGCAGCCCGAACCCAGCCGAAAGCCGGGGTCCACAGATGCCCACTTTTAGGGCCTGAGATGGTCGGCATCTTTTTGATCTTGGATAACACAAGATATTTTGGAATTCCTTATGTGAAGCCCATTTCCAACCGTTAAAGCTGAAGCAGCTAAATCGGTAGGAAATGATCGTGCACACAAAAAAAAAAAACTTACATATACTGAGTTAAATATGATCATAAAAACTTGCTCAAATAAAATTTCTTCTTACATTTACCCAAGCCATTCCACATGCATCACACATAAACTTATTACATCACACGAGCACACCACTTTACTTATTATCCATCTTACACATACTATGTTATTATCTTTAGACTTACATGCCGAAACATACTTTGTACATCATAGACTTTTCATCATTATTTTATAAAATTAGAACAACATACACATCCCAAAATGATAACCCCAAAAACCTACACAAAGCCTAATGTTGACCTTTGACCTGCGGAGTCGTCCTTCGAGAACCTACTTCCATATCTGCACGGATTAAAGAAACCCGTGCTAAGCGTTTTACGCTTAGTGGGGAACTCATACATAACAGGCAATATTATACAACAACATTTATGACATACAAAAACATGCCTCATCAACAAATAGGTTAACATGCTAGCATCTCATTTCATCCAATTAATACTGCATCAATTCATAATATTTATCTTTCTAGCATATCATCATTTCTTTAATATATTTATCATGTCAATTGATTATCCATCCAAATAATTTATGCACATAGCTTTATTTTATGTTTATCAGATTATTTTTTTCGCCCTTTTCTTTTCTTTTTATTTATTCGATTATTTTGCCTGCAATTCAAAGTTATGGATAACGGGTAATTTTCAAACAGAATATAGGTACCTCAAAGGTACTTCTTATAAACAGAATATAGGTACCTCGAAGGTACTTCTTTCAGATAGAATTTTCATATATCTTGGTACCCCTTAGGCACATTCATCATATAGAACTTTCATACTTATGGGTACCCTTCTTATTCATTCTTTTATAGCTTGGAATCCAGCAAGGATTCAATCAAAATCATATCATCAGAATCAAACTTTCTTTAACTTACTTATGCTGCAGCTCAGAGACCCTCTATAGGCATGCCTACCTATCCAATACTTGACTCGCAGGCTTAAGTTATTTTATTTCTTATTCACATCATGACAAGCTCATACTCATTCATTAATCACCTCAGATATGCATTATCACATTCACCTTACATATATTTTTAACACATAACAAATCACTTCCCTTATATACATTTCATGTTTCTCATGTCCATCTAATCATTATCATCATGCTTGATTCATTACACTTAGAACATTTATAGCTCATATAACATTAGTATGCATAGTTTATCATGGTTAAGATACTCATTTTATAATGATAAACATGTATTGAACAAACTAAAGGAACTCGTGGTGAAGTTCGGGTTCAATTTGGGAAGGAAAACATACATTTTGAGGGCAAAATAAGGTTACACGGCGGTATGGACACTCATACAGCCGTGTGGGACGTGAAAAATGGGTAAAATTGGACAGCATGATTTTACACGGCGGTGAGGAATTCCTTCACAGCCGTGTGGGACGTGAAAAATGGGTAAAACTGGGCAAAATGGTTTTACACGGCGGTGAAAAATTGAGGCAGACTCTAGACTGACTCTATAATTCAACTTGTATTGCATTTTTGACATAGCTAGGTTCATTTCTGGGCAAAACGTTCTTCTTAACATATCTTCCTCTATGTCTTATCTTTCAAATGGGACAAGAATCAGATCATTTCGACATCTATAACGTAATATATTCCCTAAACACTGAATGATGGTCATATGAACCGACAGAATAGGAATACCTACGTTGTGACAATATTTTGGGACACTTAAAGCCAGAATTTGCTCCACACTCCTCTTAGACATTTTTAGATATGGATGTTATGTTTCAAATGCAATTTGAATCAACTCATTTGGAGCATTATAACTCAATATATGGATGAAAATGTCACTAAAGGTCAGGAGAGTCCAACACAGAAACTCAACTCCATTTTATTTTATTTTATACTTCCAACACATTAGTTATAAACCGACACATTTAGCATCATTTTAACAATACATATTCATTCCTTCAATCTATCACACCACACAACCATTTACATAATACACATAATAAATCAAATAATACACACACAAGCAACTAGTTCCCAAACCTCACACTCCTAAGCTCCTAATGGGGCTGTTGTTCACTAGCTTCCCCAACCTTTGCTTTGCCTTTAATCCTCATCTTTTCTTCAGCTTACAAATCCTTGATCTTTGCTCTTAAATGATATGCATTCAACCCTTCCAACTTACACTCACTCAAGGCAGAGTTTTTGAAGGGAGAAGAGAGCTTAATTTGCTGAAGAACAAGTACAAAAGAATGGCTCTCTAAGACATACGAATTTCAGCTCTTCCTCTCTCTTTCTTTCTCACAAAATAAAGACTAAAGAAGGCTCCAATCTATGTACAAAGATGCAGAAAATGGAAGCTCCACTAGCCACTAACTTTACTCTTCCACTAGACACTTAATGCTAATTGATGATGAGTCCACTCTTCATAAATCCACAGCAAAACCCACTAAGAAAAGTTGTTCCCCATTAGCTTCCACTACTCTTATTTAACTCCTCAAATGTTCCATCAATTCCCACTAAAAATCTGCTCCCACTTCTCTTATTTAAATTCTCACATGTTCCATCATTTCCCACTAACAAAAATCTGCTCCTTCATATAATTAATTACCCATTATTTTCTACCTTAATCCTTTGTTAATTAACTTAGTTAATCCTCCATTTATTTACCCATGCATAATGTCATTTTACTCACTTACATACTTTATATTTTTGCAATTAAATCCTTCTTTTATTTTCAGATTAATCCACCCCTATAATTAATTATCTAAACACCCTTAAATTCAGAATTTATCTCTTAATAAATATACATACATACTTCATATGACATACCGAAACAACTAGGGTATTTTGCGGCCATTACAACTCTCCCTTCCTTAAAGAATTTCGTCCTCGAAATTCATACCTGAGTCAAACAGATGTGGATGTTGCTCACGCATAGCATCCTCCGGTTCCCAAGTTGCTTCTTCCACTCCGTGATGTTGCCAAAGTACTTTCACGAGCGGTATTTGCTTATTCCGAAGCTGTCTTACTTCCCTTGCTAAAATTGTCTTTGGTTTCTCATCATAGGAGAAATCTGGTTGCACTTCTACTTCTTGTAGGGGCAAAATATGAGATTCATCCGATCTATATCTCCTCAGCATAGATACATGGAACACATCGTGTAGTTTACTCAAAGCTGGAGGTAAAGCTAAACGATATGCCACAGCACCTATTCTTTCCAGAACCTCATAAGGTCCAATAAACCTTGGACTCAACTTTCCTTTGTTGCCAAACCTCAATACTTTCCTCCAAGGCGACACCTTCAGGAATACTTTATCGCCCACTTGGAACTCAATGTCTCTTCGCTTCAAATCAGCATAAGACTTTTGCCTATCACTTGCTGCTTTTAACCTTTGCTGAATCATCTTAGCTTTTTCTTCTGTATCTCTTACCAAATCTGGCCCAACAATTCTGTTCTCATTCAACTCTGTCCAACAAACTGGAGTACGACATTTTCTTCCATACAGCACTTCATATGGGGACATGCCAATGCTAGTTTGATAACTATTGTTATAAGCAAACTCCATGAGTGGAAGATACTTATCCCAACTTTTAGAAAAATCCAGAACACATGCCCGCATCAAATCTTCCAAAATTTGGATAATCCTTTCTGACTGCCCATCTGTCTGAGGATGGAAAGCTGTACTAAAATTCAACCTTGTCCCCAAAGCAGCTTGCAAACTCTTCCAAAACTTAGAAGTAAACCGAGGATCTCTATCAGACACAATTGTCAAAGGTACTCCATGAAGACGAACTATCTCTTTAACATACAGATCAGCCAACTTATCAAGAGAATAATCCATCCGAACTGGAATAAAATGTGCTGACTTTGAAAATCTATCCACAATCACCCATACTGCATCTTGCTTTTTCAAAGTCAGAGGCAAACCTGTAACAAAATCCATGGTAACATTTTCCCATTTCCATTGTGGAATAGGAAGTGGATTCAACATCCCTTGAGGCACTTGATGCTCTGCTTTCACTTGCTGACAGATCAAACACTTGGACACATATTCAATTATATCCTTCTTCATGCCTGGCCACCAATACAGTGGTTTCAGATCTTGATACATTTTGTTTCCACCCGGATGCATAGTAAAAACCATATTATGTGCCTCGTAAAGCAATCTTTTCTTCAATTCCTTATCATTAGCCACGCATATTCTGTTCTTGTACCGCAGTACTCCATTCTTATCCACCATATACTCAGACTTATCATCTTTGCCCACTGACTGCCAAACTTGCTGCAACTTAGGATCATTCTTTTGAGCTGCTAACAAATCATCTATCAATACCGGTCTTGCTTTCAAATGAACAAGCAAAGCTCCATCAGATGTAAATCTCCATCTCACATGCTTCAACTGCATTGCTGAAACTGTCTTCCTACTTAGTGCATCAGCTATCACATTTGCTTTTCCCGGATGATAATCTACTATGCAATCATAGTCTTTAAACAGCTCTAGCCATCTTCTTTGCCTCAAATTCAACTCCTTCTGAGTGAGCAGATATTTCAGACTTTTATGATCAGTGTAGATTTTACACTTCTCACCATACAGATAATGTCGCCATATTTTTAAAGCAAACACTACTGCAGCTAGCTCTAAATCATGAGTTGGATAATTCTGCTCATGTGGCTTCAGTTGCCTCGATGCATAAGCCACCACCTTCCCATCTTGCATAAGAACACATCCTAACCCAACTCCAGAGGCATCTGTGTATAACACATACTCTTTACCAGACATGGGTTGAGTAAGAACTGGGGCCTCTACTAACATCTTTTTCAACTGATCAAAACTTTGCTGACACTTTTCAGACCATACATACTTCACCCCTTTTCGCAGCAACTTTGTCATTGGTGAAGCTATAACTGAGAATCCTTTCACAAACCTTCTGTAATACCCTGCCAAACCTAAGAAACTACGAACTTCAAGCACATTCTTGGGTGGCTTCCAATTCACAATAGCTTCTATCTTAGCTGGGTCTACTTTAATCCCTTCTGAAGATATTACATGACCCAGAAAAGATACCTCTCGTAACCAAAACTCACATTTACTCAACTTGGCATACAACTGATGTTCCCTCAGTGTCTGAAGTACCATCTTTAAATGCTGCTCATGTTCCTTCTCATCTTTGGAATAAACCAAAATATCATCTATGAACACTACCACAAACTGATCAAGATAAGACCTGAATACTCTATTCATCAAATCCATAAATGCAGCAGGCGCATTAGTCAACCCGAATGGAATTACTAAAAATTCGTAATGTCCATACCGAGTTCTAAATGCTGTCTTTGAAATATCCTCCTTCTTTACTTGCAACTGATAATACCCAGAACGCAAATCAATCTTCGAAAACACACCTGCTCCCCTTAACTGATCAAATAAATCCTCAATCCGAGGCAAGGGATACCGATTCTTCACGGTTACCTTATTCAGTTGTCGATAATCAATGCACATTCTCATTGTACCATCCTTCTTCTTAACAAACAAAACCGGTGCTCCCCATGGTGACACACTGGGTCTAATGAAACCCCTATCCAACAACTCCTGCAACTGAACTTTCAGTTCTTTTAACTTTGTTGGAGCCATCCTGTATGGTGCTTTAGATACTGGTGTTGTACCTGGTAACACATCTATTGACAACTCTACTTCTCTTACTGGTGGTACACCACTCAATTCTTCTGGAAACACATCAGGAAACTCACTTACCACTGGTATATCTTGTATCTTTACGTGCTCTCTTTTACTATCCAACACCAAAGCAAGATAAGCTTCACATCCCTTCCTTAAACATCGACTGGCTTGCATTGCAGATATCACATTCACAAGAGGATTAGTACAAACTCCCTTGACTATCACTTTATTCCCTTTATCATCCTTAAGTATCAAAATCTTCCTTTTACACTTCACATCCGCATCATACTTTGTTAGCCAATCCATCCCCAAAATCAAATCAAACTCATCAAAGGGTAATTCAATCAAATCTGCAGGAAACTCATAACCTTGAACTTGTAATGCACAATTCCTATACACCCGATTCACATTTGCACAACCTCCTAAGGGACTTGTTACACAGATATCATATGCTAAACATTCAGCTTTAGGCATGCTTTCACTTATCTTATCAGAACATATGTATGAATGCGTAGATCCAGGATCAATAAGTGCAAACATTTTCATATCATTAAACAGAAAAGTACCTGCTATCACCTCAGGTGCATCTTGCTCCTCACGAGCCTTCAGGGCATAAGCACGAATAGACCCTGCACCATGCCTATCCACAGCCTCAGAATCAGTTGCCCACCTTGACTGACTTCCTCTGCCACGTCCTCTACCTCTTCCTCTATTAACTGAAGGCATATTTGAACCACCTCTACTTTGCTCCTGTTGATTACTCACCGCTATACGTGGTTGAGGGCAATTGGCAATAAAATGTTCCGTGCTTCCACATCCGAAACAAGCACCTCTAACCTTCCAACACTCACCCCAATGTCTTTTTCTGCAATGAGAACACTCAGGTATTTCACTCCTGCCACTAGCTGTTCCTCGACTCTGATGAGCTACTGAAGGTCTTCCCCATTTCTTTCCTCTTGCTGAAGGACCATATCTAGATTCTTCTGGTGGTGCCATGGTAGAAACCCGTGGCCTTTTTCCCGTACTATAACCTCCTCTGTTTGCACTTCTTTTCTGTCTCCATTCCCTCTGAGCCTCAAAATTCTTTTCAGCTCTCAAGGCTGCCTGAACTATTCTGTAGTAGCTCACATTCTGATCAGTAGTCAAAGAAATCAGCAAAGCCTTTATCTCTTCATTCAGCCCTTCCTCAAATTGTTGACACCTCAAACTTTCAGTCAAAACCTTCTTAGGAGCATATTTACTTAGTCTGCAAAATTCAGCCTCATACTCAGAAACAGTCATAGATCTCTGCTTTAAGCTTAGGAACTTCTTCCAGTTTGCTTCTTGATATGCCTTAGTAAGGAACTTGTGTCTGAATTCACTTTCAAAGAAATCCCAATCCACAGGATTAGGAAGCTCAGGATTCTGTAATACCAGCTTCCACCAGTCATATGCAGCGCCTTGTAGCAAAGACACCACACACTCAAGTCATTGATCTTGAGGACACCGTATCTCCTGAAGAATTCTTTCTACTTTTTCAATCCAGTATTCAGCTTTTTCAGATTCATCTAACTTTGTCCCAAAGAATTCTTCAGCTCCATGTTTTCTTAAAGATTCTATTGGTAGTCTGGGTGCCATCATTCGCTCCATAAACCTCGCCATATCTTGTGTCATTTTCATCACAGCTTCCATAGGTCCTATTGGAACCTCATTGCCATGTCTGTCTGGCCCAGTTTGTCTAGTGCCCGTCCTTTCAGCTTCTCGAGAGTTGACACTTTCGGCTGTTTCTTCTATCACTTGGCGGTTAAGTTCCATCTTTGAAACTACACAAATTAAATAAGGACTTCCGCATTAGGTCAACATACTATACACATCCTATCTACCCATTATTCCCAGAAAAGACTAAACCTAGTGCTCTGATACCACAACTTGTGAAGCCCATTTCCAACCGTTAAAGCTGAAGCAGCTAAATCGGTAGGAAATGATCGTGCACACAAAAAAAAAAACTTACATATACTGAGTTAAATATGATCATAAAAACTTGCTCAAATAAAATTTCTTCTTACATTTACCCAAGCCATTCCACATGCATCACACATAAACTTATTACATCACACGAGCACACCACTTTACTTATTATCCATCTTACACATACTATGTTATTATCTTTAGACTTACATGCCGAAACATACTTTGTACATCATAGACTTTTCATCATTATTTTATAAAATTAGAACAACATACACATCCCAAAATGATAACCCCAAAAACCTACACAAAGCCTAATGTTGACCTTTGACCTGCGGAGTCGTCCTTCGAGAACCTACTTCCATATCTGCACGGATTAAAGAAACCCGTGCTAAGCGTTTTACGCTTAGTGGGGAACTCATACATAACAGGCAATATTATACAACAACATTTATGACATACAAAAACATGCCTCATCAACAAATAGGTTAACATGCTAGCATCTCATTTCATCCAATTAATACTGCATCAATTCATAATATTTATCTTTCTAGCATATCATCATTTCTTTAATATATTTATCATGTCAATTGATTATCCATCCAAATAATTTATGCACATAGCTTTATTTTATGTTTATCAGATTATTTTTTTCGCCCTTTTCTTTTCTTTTTATTTATTCGATTATTTTGCCTGCAATTCAAAGTTATGGATAACGGGTAATTTTCAAACAGAATATAGGTACCTCAAAGGTACTTCTTATAAACAGAATATAGGTACCTCGAAGGTACTTCTTTCAGATAGAATTTTCATATATCTTGGTACCCCTTAGGCACATTCATCATATAGAACTTTCATACTTATGGGTACCCTTCTTATTCATTCTTTTATAGCTTGGAATCCAGCAAGGATTCAATCAAAATCATATCATCAGAATCAAACTTTCTTTAACTTACTTATGCTGCAGCTCAGAGACCCTCTATAGGCATGCCTACCTATCCAATACTTGACTCGCAGGCTTAAGTTATTTTATTTCTTATTCACATCATGACAAGCTCATACTCATTCATTAATCACCTCAGATATGCATTATCACATTCACCTTACATATATTTTTAACACATAACAAATCACTTCCCTTATATACATTTCATGTTTCTCATGTCCATCTAATCATTATCATCATGCTTGATTCATTACACTTAGAACATTTATAGCTCATATAACATTAGTATGCATAGTTTATCATGGTTAAGATACTCATTTTATAATGATAAACATGTATTGAACAAACTAAAGGAACTCGTGGTGAAGTTCGGGTTCAATTTGGGAAGGAAAACATACATTTTGAGGGCAAAATAAGGTTACACGGCGGTATGGACACTCATACAGCCGTGTGGGACGTGAAAAATGGGTAAAATTGGACAGCATGATTTTACACGGCGGTGAGGAATTCCTTCACAGCCGTGTGGGACGTGAAAAATGGGTAAAACTGGGCAAAATGGTTTTACACGGCGGTGAAAAATTGAGGCAGACTCTAGACTGACTCTATAATTCAACTTGTATTGCATTTTTGACATAGCTAGGTTCATTTCTGGGCAAAACGTTCTTCTTAACATATCTTCCTCTATGTCTTATCTTTCAAATGGGACAAGAATCAGATCATTTCGACATCTATAACGTAATATATTCCCTAAACACTGAATGATGGTCATATGAACCGACAGAATAGGAATACCTACGTTGTGACAATATTTTGGGACACTTAAAGCCAGAATTTGCTCCACACTCCTCTTAGACATTTTTAGATATGGATGTTATGTTTCAAATGCAATTTGAATCAACTCATTTGGAGCATTATAACTCAATATATGGATGAAAATGTCACTAAAGGTCAGGAGAGTCCAACACAGAAACTCAACTCCATTTTATTTTATTTTATACTTCCAACACATTAGTTATAAACCGACACATTTAGCATCATTTTAACAATACATATTCATTCCTTCAATCTATCACACCACACAACCATTTACATAATACACATAATAAATCAAATAATACACACACAAGCAACTAGTTCCCAAACCTCACACTCCTAAGCTCCTAATGGGGCTGTTGTTCACTAGCTTCCCCAACCTTTGCTTTGCCTTTAATCCTCCTCTTTTCTTCAGCTTACAAATCCTTGATCTTTTCTCTTAAATGATATGCATTCAACCCTTCCAACTTACACTCACTCAAGGCAGAGTTTTTGAAGGGAGAAGAGAGCTTAATTTGCTGAAGAACAAGTACAAAAGAATGGCTCTCTAAGACATACGAATTTCAGCTCTTCCTCTCTCTTTCTTTCTCACAAAATAAAGACTAAAGAAGGCTCCAATCTATGTACAAAGATGCAGAAAATGGAAGCTCCACTAGCCACTAACTTTACTCTTCCACTAGACACTTAATGCTAATTGATGATGAGTCCACTCTTCATAAATCCACAGCAAAACCCACTAAGAAAAGTTGTTCCCCATTAGCTTCCACTACTCTTATTTAACTCCTCAAATGTTCCATCAATTCCCACTAAAAATCTGCTCCCACTTCTCTTATTTAAATTCTCACATGTTCCATCATTTCCCACTAACAAAAATCTGCTCCTTCATATAATTAATTACCCATTATTTTCTACCTTAATCCTTTGTTAATTAACTTAGTTAATCCTCCATTTATTTACCCATGCATAATGTCATTTTACTCACTTACATACTTTATATTTTTGCAATTAAATCCTTCTTTTATTTTCAGATTAATCCACCCCTATAATTAATTATCTAAACACCCTTAAATTCAGAATTTATTTCTTAATAAATATACATACATACTTCATATGACATACCGAAACAACTAGGGTATTTTGCGTCCATTACACCTTACCCAATAGAACATTGAAAAGTTCATCTAATCTCATGAAACCTTGAAGCACCTTTGAGATATTTTGGAATCGTCACCCAATTTGCAAGAAATTGGGAAACATCATCTAACCTCGGGCGTCTTAAACCAAAGAAAGTGTTCGGAATTTCACTCTTATTAATGCCTTAAGTTAAGTTATAAATAAGTTTTTAATTATTAAATTTTCATCTCTTTTCTCACACGTCATGCAATTAATTTAAGCGCACAATCAAGCAACGAGAAAAGCGGTAAAAAATAAAATAAAATAACCTATAAAATATATTAAAAGATAAAATTGGGACAAAAATACAATTCCCCAAAATGTAAAAATAAATAAGTAAATAAATGACAAAATCAAATAAATAAACAAGCATACATAAATCGGGATATTTATTCGGGGTAGGAACATTGGTTCCTTTAAAAATTGGAGAATTATTTTTAGACATTGATTGAGAAAACCGGGATGAATAATCTCATTTTATAAAAATTAATTCTCCTTTTGAAAGTAACATTTTATTGGTTGAAATTAGGATTTTGGTCCCGTTTTATTATAAAATACTCAATTCATTAATAAAAAATATTTTTGTGAATTTTTAATTAATTGCGCACAAAATAAACAATTTTTTTAAAAGTCAAATCAAAATAATAATTAAAACAAACTAAAAGAAAATAAAGAAAAATATACAAAATATAAAGCCAAACAAAAAAAAAAGGGTCTCTAAATCTCCTTGACCCCCAAATCTCCATTTAGTGGAAAAACTCACTCACGTGGATTTATTAAATTGACAAATAGAAATGAGATAAATAGTTAGTAATACAATAAAAGATAAATAGATTAATAAAATAAATGATTAAACAATAACACAAAAATACGAAAAAATAATAAAATAAAATTAATATACAAATAGAAAATAAGTTGAATTAAATAAAATACATTAATAGGAAATAAAATGCGTTAAAAAATGGAGTTAAAAAAGGAAAATAAATAGAGGATGAAAGTAACCAAAAACAAATATTTTTATTTATTATTAACGTAATATACATGCAAAATCAATAAATTGAAAATGACGAATGTAAGAAGGCGCAGTCTGTACATTCTAAAGAAAAAGAAGGAAATGCATGAAAGAGAGGTGATTTGTGGCCCACGTGTATGCATGCAACAATAAAATGTATGCATGCAACAATAAAATAAAAGAATAGAAAAAAATGCAGTATGTTTAAATGAAAGAAAATGGAAGAATATAATTGAAATGCATGCAAGACAAGGTTGGCCCACGTGAACAGTACAAATGAAAAAGAAAACGAAAGGGGATACTATAATAATGCTCAAAGCCATAAAAAATACATGCAAAAATGAAATTTGACAGATTGAATTAACAAGAATAATAGTAATAATTTAATAATAATAACTACCTAATAATAATAAGAAATTTAATAATAATAATAATAATAATAAGAAGAAATATGTTAATATAACATAGCAATAATAAATAGATAAACAAATAAAAATCAAACTGTAGGAATATTTATATTGTTTATTATTGCTGATGTGCAAAAGTTAGGTAGTTGGTTTTAGTTTGCTGGTTTAGTTTCTTTTGTCAGCTTGTATATAAATACTAGAATTGTTATAGTTTGTTTTAAGTTCTTTGATATAGAAAAACACGAGTTTTTCTTCCCTCTGTTTTCCCTCTGTTTTCTTATCAAAACTTTGTTTTGATTTGTTCATGGTATCAGAGCTCTTTGGTTAGGGTTTTGGACTTGATTAACTATTTGATCAACTTGTTCTTGCTTCTATTTTGAGAGATCTGTTGCTTTCTTGAAACGATTTTGTGGTCAAGAAATGGCAATCGATGAAGATGTTACTACTGGCAAATCGACTTCTACTGTTGCGATCGATGAAGATCCACTGAAGCTTCATAGCTCCGATCATCCTGGTATGGTGCTTGTTACGACGCCATTAACAGGTGATAATTTCTTAAGCTGGAGCATTTCGATAATGAACTCTCTTGAGGCCAAAGATAAGTTAGGGTTTGTTGATGGATCCCTAATTGCTCCTGAAATAAATAATCCTCAGTACAAAAGATGGAGGAAGGTAGATTGCATGATAAAACAATGGATACTAAACTCGATGAACAAAGAGTTGGCAGATACTTTTGTGTATTGTGCTAGTTCAAAGACTCTTTGGGCTGAGCTTGAAGAAAGATTCGGAGACAACAATAATACACCACAGATTTATCAGATCCAGAGGGATATTGGTATGACTGAACAAGGAAATAGTTCTATTACTACTTACTACTCAAAAATTCATAAGCTTTGGGATGAAATGGCAAGATTACAGCCTATGCCTACTTGTACATGTGGGAGATGTATTTGTGACATGAAGAAGAAAATGGAAGAAATTGAGTCAAGAATGAAGGTTTTACAATTCCTTATGGGATTGAATCAGGGATATGACAATATCAGAAGTCAGTTGTTAGCTACAGATCCTTTGCCTACTGTTAATAAGGTGTATTCTATGGTTCTCAGAATTGAGAGGCAGAAGCAAATACATATGATGAATACAGAGAATCTTGAAGCGTGTGCTATGTTATCTAGAAATATAGCAGGAGAAAAGCAGATTGCTGGGAGATATGCAACCAAGAAGAAAGAGAATAGGCGGAAGTCAGACAAGTTTTGTGATTATTGTAAGAATGAGGGACACGAAAGGGACACTTGTTTTAAATTGCACGGATACCCTGACTGGTATAAAGAACTCAAGGAGAAAAGAGGAAATGACAAAGGCAAGGGCAAACATGTTAACTTGGCAGAGGCGTCCTTTGATGAAATAGATAATGGTGTGCAGCAAAATACTCATCAAGCCTTAACTGAGTTGATTCAACAGGAGCTGAATAAAATTCTTAAAGGGAAGCAGCTTATGGATACTCAACATATGAACTATATTCAGGCAGAGTATGCAGGTATGTCTGCCGTGGCTTCTTTTTCTTTTAAAAATAAGCAAAGTGGCTTGTGGAATTGGATAGTTGACTCAGGCGCAACAACGCATATTTGTATTGACAAAGACTTATTTGATGAGTTACATGATGTTACACAAATAACAAGAGTTTATATGCCTAATGGAGTTGTTGCAGAGGTACATAAGAAGGGAAATATAACGTTGAATCCTCACTTGCTGTTGAAAAATGTGCTTTACATGCCAAAGTTTAAACATAATCTGTTGTCTGTGAGAAAATTAACCACCTCTTCTACTGCTAAATGCACCTTTTATCCTACCTATTGCCTTTTACAGGACCTGAAGACTGAAAAGATCTTGGCAAAAGGCAGAGTGCTTGACAATCTCTATTTTTTTAGCAGTAATTCCTTTCTTTTTCCCAATTCATGTAATCTTACATCTTTACATGATGACCCTGTCAAGGCAAATAGTTCTAATACCTGTCTAGTAAATAAAATCACTATGAATCAGAATGTTTGGCATAAGAGGTTAGGTCATCCCTCCATGGTTGTAATGAAACATTTATCTTTCACCGATAGCTCTAATAAAGCTGTTTCTTGTTCTGAATTTTGCGATGTTTGTCCTTTAGCTAAACAAACAAGACAGCCATTTCCTTCTAGCAGTATTAAAACTTCAGTTCCTTTTGAACTGATACATGCAGACATTTGGGGACCCTATAGAACGCAGTCAATTTCTGGTGCTTATTATTTTTTGACTATAGTGGATGATTATAGCAGGGCTACATGGACTTATTTGATGCAATTCAAGTCTCAAACCTGTGGCATTTTGACTAATTTTTTGCTCATGATTAAGACTCAATTTGATGCCAAGCTCAAGGTACTGCGGTCCGACAATGGCACATAATTTCTTGCTCATAATTGTCAACATTTGTTACAGCAACATGGTATTATACATCAGAGGAGTGCACCCTACACACCTCAACAGAATGGTGTGGTTGAAAGAAAGCACAGGCAGATTTTACAGATTGCTCGGGCATTATTGTTACAAGCTTCTTTGCCAAAACGGTTTTGGTGCTATAGTATTCTGCATGCTACTTATCTGAGCAACAGGTTACCTTCTGCTATTTTGAATTGGGCTACACCATATCAGCTTTTATACGGGCAAATTCCAATTTACAATGACTTGAAAGTTTTTGGCTGTCTTTGTTATTGTACAAATGTGAAGCCAAGAAAAGATAAGTTTGACAGGAGAGCATATCAATGTATATATCTTGGTGTAGCCTCTGGACAAAAGGCATCCAGTATTTTCTAATCATTGTTATACATCTAGAGATGTAACATTCTATGAGGATATTTTTCCTTTCTCCGCAGATGTTCTAAGTACGGATCATTTTTTTCCTTTGGTTCCATTTGGTGATGATAGTATTCCTGAGCATATATCTTCACCAAATGTTGCTGATTGTGCTGATGATGGTGTTGCTGAGTCTAACTCTCCACTGCATGATGTAGATGCTGATGTTGTTATAGAGCCTGTTCCATCTCTTTCTGATACACGTACTTCTACTGCTGCTGATGTTGAGGTACCAGTAGTTCGTCGTAGTAGCCGTATGACGCATACTCCTTCTTGGTTAACTGATTTTGTGGTGAATGTTGTCCCTATTACCACAACAGGTTCTTGTATTCAGAATCTTACTCAATATACTCCTCCCACTTTTCCTTATCTATCTTCTGCTTTTCTTACTAAAGATTATCAATGTTTTCTTACCAACATTGATCAAGTTCGAGAACCTAGATGTTATGCAGAAGTTAGAGGCAATTTACATTGGGGGAAGGCTATGAGTGATGAATTAGAAGCCCTAGGCCGGAATCATACCTGGGATTTGGTTGATCTTCCTTTGGGCAAGAAAGCAATTGGTTCTAAGTGGGTTTACAAGATCAAGCTCAAACCGGATGGAACCATTGATAGGTATAAGGCCAGACTAGTTGCCAAGGGGTATAACAAGGTGGAAGGTCTTGATTTTACTGACAGTTTTTCTCCTGTAGCTAAGATAGTGACTATTCGAATTGTTTTAGCATTAGCGGCTGTTAACCAATGGTCTTTACATCAATTAGATGTTAATAATGCTTTTCGACATGGTTATATTGATGAAGAATTATATATGAAAGTTCTTGATGGTTATTCACATGCTGTACCAGGGCAAGTGTGCAAACTTAGAAAGTCTTTATATGGGCTCAAACAAGCTTCTCGACAGTGGAATGTGGAGTTAACTTCTAAGTTGGTTGCCTATGGTTTTGTTCAATCACAGTGTGAACATTGTTTGTTTGTTCTTGCTCATCAAGGGCATACCCTCATTATTTTGGTGTATGTTGATGATATCTTGTTGACAGGTGATTCAGATGATGAACTTCAGCGGTTCAAGAATTATCTTGATGATCAATTTACCATTAAGGATATTGGTCAAGCTAAATACTTTCTAGGTGTTGAAATTGCATGAAGTCTTGATGGTATTTTCATTAATCAACGGAAGTATGTGCTTGACATTATTCGTGATGTCTGCTTGATGGGAGCCAGATCTGTTTCTACACCGATGCAAAAGGGTGTTAATTTTTCAGCAGATTCGGGTGAGTGTGACGCGCCCGAACCCCCACTCGCGATCCGGATGGCCCTCGGGAGTCCGCTTTTAGGACCCGAGGTCGGATGGAGGTTCGTTAAAGCTCGTGAAAGCTGGTCACTTCGCAATGGACAAGAATATATCCAAATCCATTGTTGGCAATCAACTTATGAGAGCGTCTATTGGGTTATCATAAGGCAGGATCACGGAGTCGCCACCCGATAAAACGTCGGGAAATGAATTCTAACCTTATGAGGCCAAAAACCAGAGAGAGTTCGGGACCTCACTCTTATTCATACATTTGGTTAATATTATGCGAAAGGGTTTTTAGGATCAATTATTTTATCTCTCTTCTCACACGAGTTATGCAATAAATTAAAGCGCATTACAATCACATAAGAAAGCAATTAAATAAAGCAATAAAAAATTATAAAATAAATAAAGTGGGACAGAACAATCCCCCAAATAAATAAAAATAACTAAAACTTGCTTAAAGTAAATAAATAAATAAATATATGCGTAAAAGAAATTAAAATGTAAGCATGCATAAATCGGGTTATTCACTTAAACGGGAACATTGGTTCCCAATTACTTTGATTTATAAAAAAGGTATAAAATTCTCGATTCGGTTTAAATCTTTTGGTTTGGGGTGAAAACGTGGACATTGGTCCAGTTTTATTAATAAAAATCCCATTTAGTAGAAAACATTTGTGTGGTGGTTCTTTTTAAACGCGATCAAAAATCCTTTATTATTACAGATCATTAATAAATAAAACAAAATAAAATAATAATTACATATTTCATAATAATAAATAAATCCTGATCTACTCACCTCGACCGTGCTCCTTAGACGAGCCATGTGCCGCTCGTGGTTACAATCATGACATAAAATTAATATTGGTTAATAATGAATAAATAAATAATTGAATTAAATAAATAGAGAATTAATGAATATAAAAACACAAATGGCAATTATAATGATCAATACCAATAAAAATAATGATGTTAATAATAATACCATAAAATGATAATAATAATAAATAATAAATAAACATAAAATGATAATAATAGATAGGTAAAATAATAATAATAATAATAATAACAACAATAAAAATTAACATTAGTAATAATAATAATAGTAGTAATAATAATAATAATAATAATAATAATAATAATATAAAATAAATAATGATATTAAAAGAGTAATAATAATGCCACAATACAATAATACTAATTGCAGGTAATGTAAACTAAACATCAAGTAAATAATATTAATAACAAATAAATAATAATAATAGTAATTAATAATAATAATGCTAACTAGGCACATACGTTAATAATAATAAATCAAACAATGATGAAATTAATAATAAAAACAAAATATTAAATAGTAAATAAACATAATAATAATAATAACAGTAAATTAACAATATAATAAATAATGATGATAATCAACACAACAACAATAATAATAGCAATATAACAATAATATAATAAGCAATATACATAATAATAATAACAATAGTTACTTAAACAATGATAATAACAATAAAAGTAAAAAAACAGAAAAATAAATAAACACTAAATAAACAATAATAATATAATAAAACAGAAATTAAATAATAATCAAAATAATAATAATAATATTAACATTTATATTTATTAACTAATTATTTAACAATAATAATAATATATATATATATATAAAACAGAAAATAATAATAATAATAATAATAATAATATTAATATTAATAATAATAATAATAATGATAATAATAATAATAATAATATAAATATAAAAAGAAGGAAGGAGGTTTACCTCACCGGAGCCTCGCCGGAGGGGAGGTGGTTGACACCTCCGGTACCGACGGATAGATCGAGTCACCGGGATCTCGCCGGAGTGGACCACGCGCCGATCAGACGGCGGAGGAATCCGGAAAATGCGAAAACCGGTCTGTCCTTCTCTCCCTCACGCGCCGGCTACCGGTGTCCGCTGGAGGAGCGGTGGCTACGACCAGGCGCGGCTCGGTGTGGTGGTTGCGCCGGAGTGGCGCGTGAGCCGGAGAGCCGCTGTGGCTGGTCGCCGGCGGTCACGCCTTCCCCCCTCTTTTCCTTCTTCTTTTCCCCTTGCTCCGGCGTCGTCCCTGCTTGGGTGGTCTGCTCCTCCTCTCTTTTATTTGCTTCTCTTTCTTTTCGTTTTGCCCTCTTTTATTTTGTTTTCACTTTGTTTTTGCTTTTGTTTTCCACTGTTTTCTTCTTTTTCAATTCCCTTTTCTTTCCTTTTGATTTTCCTTAGTTTCTTTTCCCTTTCACTGTGCCATGGTCCCTCCTTTCTCTTTATTTTCTTTCTCTCTTTTATTTTTCGTCCTCCCTCCCTCTGGCTTGCTCTTTCTTCTCCTTTCTACTCTTTTCTTTTCTTTCTCTTCCTATTTTTTTTCACTGTGTCTTTTTTTGTTCCTCATCCGAGAGCCCCTTTTTCATCTCCTCATCATATTCTTTTTATACCCTAGAATTAGGGTTAACCTAATAATTTCCTCCATCTTTTCTTACTTTTTAATTAATTTAATTTACTTAAATAATTACACACTTTACTAATTAAACTATTTAAATTATCACATGTATTCTAATTAATTAAACACTCTACTAATTAAATACTCTATATTTTTATCTAATTAAACCTTATACTTATTTTCTCTTTTTTTCAATTTTAATTATTCTAAAATATTAACTAATTAACTATAACTAATTAATTAACTAATAATATTGACTAATTAACTAAATAATTAATTTTTAACTTATCTAATTAAATTAAACTAATCCTAATCTTTTTTTAATTTTTTTTAATTTTTAAAAATTACCTACACATTTTATGTATTTATTATTATTTTTTTTGTTTGGAGGAATTTATCAAGAACCCAAAACTGCCATCAAAATCTGACTCAGAACCCAGTGTCTACAGTTGCCCCCAATTTTGGAGAAACTAGTGGCTAGACACCTAGGTGAGGCAAAATTTAAAGAGGAAGAGAGAGAGGATTACATACCTGTGGCTGAAACCTTGCCTTCTTGCCGAGAGTTGGATAAAGAGATGCCTCCTCAGAGGGTTTCGAGATTTGCCTCCTCAGAGGGCTTAAAGGTTTTGCCTCCTCAGAGGGTTTTGAGATTTTGCCTCCTCAGAGGACTTGGAGAATTTGCCTCCTCAGAGGACTTTGGGCTTTTGCCTCCTCAGAGGACTTTGGGCTTTTGCCTCCTCAGAGGACTTCGAGATTTTGCCTCCTCAGAGGACTTTGAGATTTTGCCACCTCAGAGGACTTTGAGATTTGCCTCCTCAGAGGACTTGGAGAATTTGGATTTTGCCTCCTCAGAGGACTTTGAGATTTTGCCTCCTCAGAGGACTTGAGATTTTGCCTCCTCAGAGGACTTCGAGATTCTGCCTCCTCAGAGGACTTGGAGATTTTGCCTCCTCAGAGGACTTCGAGGTTTTGCCTCCTCAGAGGACTTCGAGATTTTACCTCCTCAGAGGACTTGGAGAATTTGCCTCCTCAGAGGATTCTGCCTCCTCAGAGGACTTCGAGATTCTGCCTCCTCAGAGGACTTGGAGAATTTGCCTCCTCAGAGGACTTTAAGGTTTTGCCTCCTCAGAGGACTTCGAGATTCTGCCTCCTCAGAGGACTTTGAGGTTTTGCCTCCTCAGAGGACTTCGAGATTCTGCCTCCTCAGAGGACTTGGAGAATTTGCCTTCTCAGAGGACTTTAAGGTTTTGCCTCCTCAGAGGACTTCGAGATTCTGCCTCCTCAGAGGACTTTGAGGTTTTGTCTCCTCAGAGGACTTTGAGATTTTGCCTCCTCAGAGGACTTCGAGATTCTGCCTCCTCAGAGGACTTTGAGGTTTTATCTCCTCAGAGGATTTCGAGATTTTGCCTCCTCAGAGGACTTTAGGATTTTGCCTCTTCTGAGGACTTTGAGATTTTGCCTCCTCAGAGGACTTTGAGAATTTGCCTCCTCAGAGGACTTGAGATTTTGCCTCCTCAGAGGACTTGGAGAATTTGCCTCCTCGGAGGACTTTGAGATTTTGCCTCCTCAGAGGACTTGGAGAATTTGCCTCCTCAGAGGACTTTGAGATTTTGCCTCCTCAGAGGACTTAGAGATTTTTGCCTCCTTAGAGGACTTAAAGATTTTCGCCTCCTCAGAGGACTTTGGGATTTTGCCTCCTCAGAGGACTTTGAGATTTTGCCTCCTTAGAGGACTTTAGGATTTTGCCTCCTCAGAGGACTTTGAGAATTAGGGTTTTGCCTCATCAGAGGACTTGAGATTTTGCCTCCTCAGAGGACTTGGAGAATTAGGATTTTGCCTCCTCAGAGGACTTTGAGATTTTCGCCTCCTCAGAGGACTTAAAGATTTTCGCCTCCTCAGAGGACTTTGGGATTTAGGATTTTGCCTCCTCAGAGGACTTTGAGATTTTTGATTGTCTTGATTGATGCTTGGAATGATGTCGCCACTCGAATTTTGCCGGTGTCCGTATTCGAGTCTCTTTTTCTGTAAAACTTAGAAAGGCAAATATGCAGGAAAAGTTGTGAGCATGCATGTGTATGCATGTATATGCAGCAATGCAGTATAAAAAATTCGTCTAAGTGGGTTGGAGGCCACAGCCGATTTGATTGTAATTTGTAGTAAGATCAGTGCCTTCTAGAATTGCCTTTGAATTTCATGCTCTTTGGGGATCATGAGGTTCTCGTCTGAAACCTGTAGTCATTATTTTAAGGTAGTGCGTCCCTTGTGGATTTTCACACTAGCTTTTCTTGGCGGGAAATGCGTCCTTTCGGATTTTCACATGACCCTGTGCCTTATTTTTGCCTGGAATGGAATCCAACCCAATCCAGCGGCTTTTTTTTCTTCTTTCTTTTTTTTTTTTTTTTTTTTTTTTTTAGGACAGACTGCCTATTTTCAGATTTTCACCCTGTCCTTTGGCCTAACTTTTGCTTAGAGCGCCAATTACGGTTTTCATCTCTAACGGCCTTTTTTCTTTTTTTTTATTTATTTTTCTTTTTTTTTCTCTTTTTTTTGTACATCAGATGAACTATTCTGGTTGCATCAATACCATTGCATAAATGCACATATTTCAATTTGATTTCATAATATATGATCATTATTTGGCATTAATCTCAAGATACAAAACCTCGTCCAATCTCGGGATGGATCTTGAAAGCATCAAACTCCTGTTATCAATCAGCTCTCTTTTTGATTCTCATGATTGAATATTTTCTCTCTGCTCTCATTTAATCTTTTGAATGCAAATTCTAGAAGCAATGTTGGAGACGAAACTTAACTCGAATGCATGAATGCACTCATGGCTTCTCGCTTGAAGCTCAAGAAACACCATAGGCCTCTTCTTACGTACCAAACCTTATTAAAAGGTCATCTCCGCTAATTGGATAATACTAAACCCAAAATCAAAAGGTCTTACTTTGGTTGTAATGTTAGGCTTGGGTAGATGGCTGTCAAAGAAAGATCAGGTCGCTAGAGAAAAATGGCCGCGATATTCACTCGACTGATGGATAAACCGTTCTCGGCTCAAAAGTATTCTTGAATTTGGGCTCGATAACATTTTAGCACCTTGAGATCAAAACAAAAAGGGTAATCATTGAAACTAGTCAATTGGTTACCATTTTGAGCTCTCTTTTTTATTCTTCCTTTTTTCCTTTTTTCTTTGCTTCTTTTTCTTTCATTTTTCATTCATTTTTTTCTTTTTGGATTTTTCATTTTTCTTTTTCTTTTTCTTCTTTTTGCTTTCGCTTCTCTTTTTTTTTTTTGGAGCTCATGCCTTTCATGCATGACTAAACCCTCTTTTCAAAGTCTGAACTTGCCCTTATCAAGATAATAATTTTTTAATAGTCCAAAGAATTGTTCAAATGTACATACATCAGTTTTAGAGCGGCCACTCTTCTAAGGGGAAGCCAAAATCATTTTAGGCGAGGGGGTAGTTTTAATGTGTGTAACAACAAAATTGGTACGCATTCAGCATACCTGCATAAAGGCTCAATGGGCTAGCAAGCGATTGCAGAACAAGGGTAGGAAATAGTCATTTAGAGAGCTATACAAAGAAATAGTGCCTAAATCATTTTCCAGGTTCTGTCTTATCCAGAGATCGCTTCGACGGGTAATCAGAAAAGTTCTAGTGCTCTTAGTGAGTTTTAATCCAATCTCCTAATTGCAACTAGTTTTTTCTTTCTTATTTTTATTTTCTCTCTGACTCTCTCTCTCTCTTCAGGAGTTATATCAGATGCCATCAAGATTTTCTTTGAATTTTTCAAAGTTCCAAGATTAAATTCAGTAGTATTAATTGAATTAATGTCAAAATGAATGAATGTATCATGATCATAAGAAATGAAATCATTAGAAATAATATACAAATACGCAAAAACATTGTTCATCTGTCATTAGCTTCTATTTTCCCTTCTTCTCTGGGTCAGCAATTTCTTTATTGTTGATCAGATCTTGAATTCAGTCCCTCAGAATTTAGCATTGATCCGCTAACTGGCCAATGTTGGTGAAAAGCACAAAATTGCTCCATTCTATGAATAGCTTTCCCTTGGTTTAAGGTAGGCTTAGCCGACAATGGATGTAATTTTCCCTTTTTGAAGCCTCTTTTTCTATCCTGGGTGCTCTACCTCTCACAGCTTGATAGACTATTGGCTCTTCATTTTTCTCCTCCATCACAGAATCATCATTGGGATTGGGAATCTTTTCCCTTCTTTGCTTAATAAGTGTCGCAGCTCCATGCTCATTAATGGGTTAACGAGCATTACCAATGAAAAGAGCCTCTCCACCAGTAGGTGGTTCGGCTTGCCCCCAGCATGGGCTATTGGTTGTTGTGGATCAACAGGTGGTTGTGGAACAGGAGGTGCTTGTACAACAGGGGGATGAGCAATTCTTTCGGCCATAATGCCCATCATATTTAACATTCGCTGTTCGAATTCATCCAGCCTCCGGGCAAGGTCTTGAGTGGTTAAGTTTTCAGTTTCGTCCGCCATTGGGGATGATGCATTAGATGTTGAGAGTGGCTCAAGATCCCAATCAAGCACTAATTCTAGCAATCCAAAGGGCGAATCTGTCCTTACTAATCGACCGTCAGGGCCTCTAATCCACTTAAATGAATCTATGATGGCTGAAAATTTAAATTGTTAGAATGATGCGTGTATGTCAATATACAATGCATGATCGTGAATTATACAGATGGAGTGAAAAAATCAATAAATTGCAATTATGCGATGCAATGCATGAAAATGTTATATACATGATGGTATATGCACATGAAAAATAATATGTAGGCAAAAGGATATATACACAATATGAAATGTATTTTTTTTTATTTACTTTTTTATTTTATATATTTATTTTTTTGATTGATTTTTTTTTTTTACATGAATGACATGTAATGTATGTGCATGTTGTGCAGCATTCACAGTCACATGCAAGCAGCCATATCCTTCCAACCTTATTTCTCCCACACACGGGGTCGTGCGGTCTCTTTCCTAGGTGAGCTTTATCCAATGGTTAACAGGGAACCCAATGGTCGCGTATAGTGCACGGTGAAAAATCGGCAGCATAACAACTCTTACTTTAAAGCACATGCACATGGATGTTTGGCCATTACATATTTAAACAATTCAATTAAATCAAGATGGACCCACCGGGGCATGAAAGCCTTTGAAGAAAAACCATCTGATTCAATTGATTTTGTTCAATATATGACGGCCCAAATAGCAAGCACGATATTATGGTACATGTCACCTAGTGGAGGTTTCTATTGCTATTACATGGGCTTCGGTCAAAAGGTGGTGTTACTTTAGGGCTACCCAAGCATGATCCCTGCCGACGGGTCTAGCTCATCACGAGCGTAACGACCGATCGGGTCACCATTTTATATATCACGATGGTACGAGACTTGGGCTGGTGATTATCCCGAGCACTTTCCTACAATGAGTGAAAGTAGGGTCGTGTTTTAGGAACGCACCGGGGCAAAATGGGGACCAACTAACATAATTCTAAGGCTCTAGCATGAATGCGATGCAAATTTCTCGAAAAAGAGATAAAATTTCTTGATCTTAAACCCATTTACATTATATTAACCAAAAGTACTTTCGGAGCAGAGTCTCATGATATCCCCAGTGGAGTCGCCACTGTGACGCGCCCGAACCCCCACTCGCGATCCGGATGGCCCTCGGGAGTCCGCTTTTAGGACCCGAGGTCGGATGGAGGTTCGTTAAAGCTCGTGAAAGCTGGTCACTTCGCAATGGACAAGAATATATCCAAATCCATTGTTGGCAATCAACTTACGAGAGCGTCTATTGGGTTATCATAAGGCAGGATCACGGAGTCGCCACCCGATAAAACGTCGGGAAATGAATTCTAACCTTATGAGGCCAAAAACCAGAGAGAGTTTGGGACCTCACTCTTATTCATACATTTGGTTAATATTATGCGAAAGGGTTTTTAGGATCAATTATTTTATCTCTCTTCTCACACGAGTTATGCAATAAATTAAAGCGCATTACAATCACATAAGAAAGCAATTAAATAAAGCAATAAAAAATTATAAAATAAATAAAGTGGGACAGAACAATCCCCCAAATAAATAAAAATAACTAAAACTTGCTTAAAGTAAATAAATAAATAAATATATGCGTAAAAGAAATTAAAATGTAAGCATGCATAAATCGGGTTATTCACTTAAACGGGAACATTGGTTCCCAATTACTTTGATTTATAAAAAAGGTATAAAATTCTCGATTCGGTTTAAATCTTTTGGTTTGGGGTGAAAACGTGGACATTGGTCCAGTTTTATTAATAAAAATCCCATTTAGTAGAAAACATTTGTGTGGTGGTTCTTTTTAAACGCGATCAAAAATCCTTTATTATTACAGATCATTAATAAATAAAACAAAATAAAATAATAATTACATATTTCATAATAATAAATAAATCCTGATCTACTCACCTCGACCGTGCTCCTTAGACGAGCCATGTGCCGCTCGTGGTTACAATCATGACATAAAATTAATATTGGTTAATAATGAATAAATAAATAATTGAATTAAATAAATAGAGAATTAATGAATATAAAAACACAAATGGCAATTATAATGATCAATACCAATAAAAATAATGATGTTAATAATAATACCATAAAATGATAATAATAATAATAAATAATAAATAAACATAAAATGATAATAATAGATAGGTAAAATAATAATAATAATAATAATAACAACAATAAAAATTAACATTAGTAATAATAATAATAATAATAATAATAATGATATAAAATAAATAATGATATTAAAAGAGTAATAATAATGCCACAATACAATAATACTAATTGCAGGTAATGTAAACTAAACATCAAGTAAATAATATTAATAACAAATAAATAATAATAATAGTAATTAATAATAATAATGCTAACTAGGCACATACGTTAATAATAATAAATCAAACAATGATGAAATTAATAATAAAAACAGAATATTAAATAGTAAATAAACATAATAATAATAATAACAGTAAATTAACAATATAATAAATAATGATGATAATCAACACAACAACAATAATAATAGCAATATAACAATAATATAATAAGCAATATACATAATAATAATAACAATAGTTACTTAAACAATGATAATAACAATAAAAGTAAAAAAACAGAAAAATAAATAAACACTAAATAAACAATAATAATATAATAAAACAGAAATTAAATAATAATCAAAATAATAATAATAATATTAACATTTATATTTATTAACTAATTATTTAACAATAATATATATATATATATATATATATATATATATATATATATATATATATATAAAACAGAAAATAATAATAATAATAATAATAATAATAATATTAATATTAATAATAATAATAATAATGATAATAATAATAATAATAATAATAATATAAATATAAAAAGAAGGAAGGAGGTTTACCTCACCGGAGCCTCGCCGGAGGGGAGGTGGTTGACACCTCCGGTACCGACGGATAGATCGAGTCACCGGGATCTCGCCGGAGTGGACCACGCGCCGATCAGACGGCGGAGGAATCCGGAAAACGCGAAAACCGGTCTGTCCTTCTCTCCCTCACGCGCCGGCTACCGGTGTCCGGTGGAGGAGCGGTGGCTACGACCAGGCGCGGCTCGGTGTGGTGGTTGCGCCGGAGTGGCGCGTGAGCCGGAGAGCCGCTGTGGCTGGTCGCCGGCGGTTACGCCTTCCCCCCTCTTTTCCTTCTTCTTTTCCCCTTGCTCCGGCGTCGTCCCTGCTTGGGTGGTCTGCTCCTCCTCTCTTTTATTTGCTTCTCTTTCTTTTCGTTTTGCCCTCTTTTATTTTGTTTTCACTTTGTTTTTGCTTTTGTTTTCCACTGTTTTCTTCTTTTTCAATTCCCTTTTCTTTCCTTTTGATTTTCCTTAGTTTCTTTTCCCTTTCACTGTGCCATGGTCCCTCCTTTCTCTTTATTTTCTTTCTCTCTTTTATTTTTCGTCCTCCCTCCCTCTGGCTTGCTCTCTCTTCTCCTTTCTACTCTTTTCTTTTCTTTCTCTTCCTATTTTTTTTCACTGTGTCTTTTTTTGTTCCTCATCCGAGAGCCCCTTTTTCATCTACTCATCATATTCTTTTTATACCCTAGAATTAGGGTTAACCTAATAATTTCCTCCATCTTTTCTTACTTTTTAATTAATTTAATTTACTTAAATAATTACACACTTTACTAATTAAACTATTTAAATTATCACATGTATTCTAATTAATTAAACACTCTACTAATTAAATACTCTATATTTTTATCTAATTAAACCTTATACTTATTTTCTCTTTTTTTCAATTTTAATTATTCTAAAATATTAACTAATTAACTATAACTAATTAATTAACTAATAATATTGACTAATTAACTAAATAATTAATTTTTAACTTATCTAATTAAATTAAACTAATCCTAATTTTTTTTTAATTTTTTTTAAATTTTAAAAATTACCTACACATTTTATGTATTTATTATTATTTTTTTTGTTTGGAGGAATTTATCAAGAACCCAAAACTGCCATCAAAATCTGACTCAGAACCCAGTGTCTACAGTGAGCCTTTTGATAATGTGTCTTCGACAGGTTGTTGGTCGTCTTCTTTATTTGAATTTTACACGACCAGATATTACATTTGCTGTTCATCATTTCTCTCAATTTGTTAACTCTCCTCACACTACCCATTGGCAAGGCGTGTTACATTTGTTGAAGTATTTGAAGGGTTGTGCTTCGTTGGGTTTATTCTTTCCTGCTAAAAGTACTCTTCAACTTACAGCTTATTGTGATTCTGATTGGACTGCTTGTTCCGATACTCGCAAATCGGTTACTGGTTATTGTGTTTACTTGGGCAATTCTTTGGTTTCCTGGAAATCAAAGAAACAACAAACTGTCTCTAAGTCTTCTGCAGAGGCTGAATATCGAAGCATGGCTATGACTATTTGTGAACTTCAATGGATTAGTTACCTTCTTCGAGATCTTCATCTTTCTGTGTCTCAGCCAATTCCTCTTCACTGTGATAACAAGGCAGCTCTTCATATTGCTGCTAATCCTGTTTTTCATGAGAGAACTAAACACATTGAGATTGATTGTCATGTTGTACGAGAACAGCTCAAGCATGGTTTCATTTCTGCTATCCATATCTCTTCTTCTTTTCAAGTAGCTGATTTGTTCACCAAGGCTCTTCCTGCTCCTCTCTTCACCAAACTTAGTTCCAAGCTAGGCATGGTTGATCTTCACCATGCTTCCGCTTGAGGGGGGGCTGTAGGAATATTTATATTGTTTATTATTGCTGATGTGTAAAAGTTAGGTAGTTGGTTTTAGTTTGCTGGTTTAGTTTCTTTTGTCAGCTTGTATATAAATACTAGAATTGTTATAGTTTGTTTTAAGTTCTTTGATATAGAAAAACACGAGTTTTTCTTCCCTCTGTTTTCCCTCTGTTTTCTTATCAAAACTTTGTTTTGATTTGTTCACAAACAGATAGATAAAGAAAAAAATGAGTGAATAAATCAAAGAAGCATGAAACTGACCGAAGCATGCAAAGCCGTGCAAAAATAAAATGAAAAAGAAGAAAAGGAAAGGAAACAGGGGATGCAACGTGCAGTGGGGCGGGCAGTGCAAAAAGCACAGCTGTGTTTCCCACGGAAACACAGCTATGTTTTCACTCTGTCCCAGCAAAAATGGCGCTGTCCCACTAGAAAAAGCATATTTCATTTTTAATGCTAAAAATCAAACGAAATGAATGATTTATGTCGCAAATCATTTAAAACTAATCACTTAACAAGGAAGAACAAGAATTATCTCATAACATACAAAATCATGAAATCAAGAAAATGAAAACAAGGAAGGAGACAATGAATAGTAAAATTTTCACTTATGTACATATAGTCATTTTTTATTTTTTAAATGGATTTTCAAGTACTGATGAATGGAATAATCACAAAAATGCAAGAATGTTTAATTTACCAGCTAAAGCCATGAGATCTAAAAAATTGAAAAAAGAGAAAACTAAGAAAACAAAATGCAATTCATTATAGAAAATAAAACTAATATCAGTCAAAGGAGTTTGAGAGGCTAATGAATGTTACCCTCAGATTTATATATCTGAAATCAGAGAATCTGAATGCCTTTAGCTCCTTTAGACTGTTCCTGATTTGCTCTCGGTTTCCCTTAACTCGTTCTCTTTTTCTTCGGGTCTGCTCTCCATTTTTGGTCCTGATCTATTCTCTATTTTCCTTTTCTTTTTCTTTTTTCTTCCTCTTTGGCTACTCTCTCTTTTCTCTTTCTGTTGTTTTTTTTTTTCTTTTTTTTCTACCTCCTCCACCTTAGGTCTAGGTTTCTTCTTCTTTTTATATCCTAGTTTTTGGCTTCTTGCTTCTTGTTTCCTTGATTTCCTCCTAAACGTGCTCCTTTTTTTTCTATTTATCCTCCTTTCTCATTTTAAATTATTTTTAATTATCATATATTTTAATTAATTAATCTCTTTACTTATCTTCTAATTTATTTTCTCTTTAATTTTATTATCCTACGATATCAATTAATTAATTTAAACTAATCTTAATTTAATTTTAATTTTAATTTTTTTTATTTTTACATTTTATATTTTTATTTTTTATTGGAAAAATTATTAAATTTGCCTAAAAAATTCAACTGAAACCTCCAGTCCATAAAGAGTCAAAGTGCTTTCATTCTCTGTTTATTTTTGAATAAATAAATATTATCATCATTAGGTAAGTCTGACCAAAACTGCCTCCTGATCCGGTATCTACAATCACATATGCCGGTTTCTGTACAAAAAAAAAATTTGCTCCTCTGCCAGCCCCATTCAGTCAAAAATCGACAACTCCACTGCCGATTTTTTCTAAATAATTTTACTGTAGCACTATTTTTTAAAATTTTTAAAAAAATTACCACATTTTCAAAAAAATCCCAAAACAATCCACCATCTATAGATTTCTAAAACAATTACAGTTAACCATGCTAAATAGCATAAAACAGGGGATTTATACATAAATGCCATAGAAAAAAAAATAAACATTTTATGTTTGCACTCCCACATTTTCCAACTTTCTTAAATACCATTTTTAAAATTTTATCTTTTATAATTGCTATTTAAATTTTTTCAATCAAAAATGCCCCATATTCCAATTTAAGAGTCCAACTGTTCTTAAATTTCCTCTTTCATGATTTTCTCTTAATTTCTTTTCCATTATTCAATTTCTCTTCAAATCTTTTTCTGCAATTCTATAATGCTATCATTCTCATTTTTTTTCTTAAAATTATAAGTTGCGAATCGTAAGTTCAAAATTTTAATAAATTTGTGATTTTACATCAGTTCCACATCCTAATTTTTTTATCAGGTATTGTTTTTATTTTTTTCCCAATCCTTTTTTTAACATTGATTTCTAACAATTACAAACATGAAAAAATTCTTACAATTGATTTCTAATTGATATTTGATCTTATTAATAATTATTATTACTATAGCTATATTCTGTTAAGTCGTTTTAGATTTCTAATCTTTATCCAAAACTTATTGCGCACCGCTTGTTTGATAGAATGTTTGTATGAAACTAGATACATAATATTTTAATATAATATTTCATGTGTTTTACAAAGTACATACAGCGTATACACAAAAGGGTATACCGTATATACATAAACTTGACACAAAGTGTATACACTGTATACCATTTTGTGTATATATTATATACACTTTGTGTAAAGTGTATACACTGCATACCTTTTTACCACCCCTACTTGTAAGGTTTAAAAGTCAATTTTAACCTCTCAAAAGGTCAGCCAAACAGGCTCTTATACTCATTTAGGGGTGAGCAAACTTTAGTTAAAATCGAAAAACTGAATCAAACCGATTAATTTTTTTAATTTAGTTCAGTTTTTTGGTTTTTCGATTCGATTTCGATTTCAAAATTTCAGCATGTTCGGTTAATTCGGTTCGGTTCGATTTTGAAAGAGAAAAAACTGAACAGACCGATTTAATGTATAATTATTAGTTAAAGCTATAATTATTAGTTCATTTATTTTATATTTAAAAATTAAAATGGTATTTTTATTTTTATGAGCTTTGAAATTTGAATGGCTAACTAATTTATTTTCAATTTGAATGTTTTTATTTTAGTTTTATGATTTGTAATTTTGTATAATTTTTAGACATAATTTTTTTAATTATAATTTTGAAATTTCGGTTATGTGGTTAACCGAACCAACCGCAAATTTTGATTTGATTTGAGTTCGGTTGTCATATAACTTTAGTTCGGTTTGATTTGTTCAAATCATAAAATTTTGGTGTTTGGTTTTATTGGTTCGGTTGCTCAACCCTATACTCATTATCTTGAATAGCTCATAATAAACACTGAATAAGTCAATAAATTGAGTTTGAATATAAATAAAATACTAGTAAACTAAAAGTTAGTCTAATTAGAAATGGTTCTATGATGATATTAATTATATCACAACAATACAAATTTTTTAGTCAATAATTATAATTATTAAAACTACTTGTGAAAATAACTTGACAATTTTAGTTAAGTAATTTTAGTATTGCAAATTAAAATTCAATGGCTTTTGTATTATAAGCTAAAGACATAAAATTGAATTATTTATTATATAAATTGAGACTTTTTGACATAAACTCGACTCAATCTAAACAAGTTTTATGAATCAAACCAATTGTATATTATTATTTATGTAAAATTAGTTGAAAAAAATAGTAGAGTTGTGGTTAACATGCGTGGATGGTTATTGGTTTTATCCATCAATTTATCTAAACTAAATCGAATTTAGGCAACAATTTCCAATACAAAATAGCCGTAGTTATTTTGACTTCTTCCCATCTCAAAAGAGTTTATTAGATTGTGCTAAAAGATTGCCTAGTTGCCAGAAACGATTGTCGTTTTATTTCTAAAGCCCATGATTAAAATATTGAGGAAATTACTTGAAATAACACTTTTTTTAACTTTGTTTTCAAAAATACGACCTTTCGTGATAGTTTTTCATAAATATCATTTTTAAAATTTTTGTTTTCATAAATACAATTTTTTCTTTTCACTTCTTGCTCTCCCTCTCTCTGTCATTCTTTTCACCTGCTCCTTCTCCATTCTCTTTTTCCTTCCATCTTACCGGCATCTTCTCTTTCCTAATTCGATGTTCTCTTTCTCTTTCCATCTCACCGGCATCTTTCTCATTCCTTTTCCGGCACTCTCCGTCTCCTTCCATCTACCTCATAAGCACTGTCAGATGTATTTTAGCGGCTATGGTGCCCCTAAAAACAAGCAAGAGGTATTTATTTTTGTCTCTTCTGTTGTTGCTCTTGTGATTCTGGTTTTTAATTTCATTATACATGTGTTAATTTATTCAATTTCTAGGATTATTGATAAGAAGAATTGGAGCTTTCAAAGCTATGTTGTACTCCACGCTGTTTTAGTTTTTAGAGTATGATCTGTAATGCATTTTTTCAAAGTTTGTTTGTAAAATTGAGTTGAATTCTTAGCGTACTTGGCCATCAACGTGAAAAAGAATTTGAGAAAGCTTTGGAATGGGAAATTGCTGGTCTTGATTTCCTATTATGTCGTTCTCTGGCTCGCTGGTTCTCTTAATCTCGCTTGGTGATTTCTTTAGGTTAGGTTCTTATATGGATTTTTTTATTATTTTTTTCAGATTGTATACATCTGCTGTTTTAACTTGAAAACATAAATTTATATGGGTTTTTGATTTCATGAAAAGCAAACTCTGAGTTAAGTGGAATTGCAAGTAATTTCCTTTCCAATATGTTAAACTACAGCTTCACCTTCACTAAGGGGGCAGCTGATGTTTTATGGGTTTTCATTTACTTCTTAGGATCAAATAATGGTACAATTGAAGGCCTGCGATTTAGAGAAGTTCTTGAATTTCTCTGTTTTTTTTGGAGATGCATTGAATTTTTTTACTTTTTTGCTCAATTTTTACTGATGGTTTTTGGATTGAACCTTGATGCTGATGAACAGGCTTGGCAATGCTCCCCTGGCAAGGAGGTTGCTTGGAATTTCCTTTCAATTTTGACAGGATCTGCAATTCTGTACTTGGAAATTAGCTTAATGGCTTTCCTGCTTCAGGAGAGTTATGCCAGTGGCTTGGAAACTTTAACCCGTACTTTTGCTATCTCTGGAATCATTGTTGGTGTTGATATACTCAATGATTTGGCTATCATGGGATACACTCTAACTTTCTCAAAAGTTAACATTTCAGTTCTTATATAGTATGTACCTATTTTTATAGGATATATTACTCAATGCTAATCACTAGACTAAAACTTAGCTACAGAGTACAAAATTGCCACTGAGTAGTTGCAGGTTAGCCATGCTGTGAATTTGTTAACATCACTTGCCTGTAAAGAATTTAGATTAAAATGTTACAATCTCGGATAGGGGGTAGATGAACTGTTACAGGCAGGAAATGGCAAAGTATGGTTATTAAACGATGCATTGTCAATTTTAGATCTGAATGGATATTAATATTTAATCTCCAACAATAATAATTAAGATGGAATAAATTATAAATGTAATATTTGATTGAACACCGATTTTTGTTTTAGTTGGATGGCCAAGTATCAGAAACCAGTTACCTAATTGAATCAACCTTTCTTGTCTTACTATTCAAAACTATTTTAATTTTAATTTTAATTATTTAGTTATTTTCTTTTTATCATCAACTTAAAGTTTTATTATAATTTTAGAAGGCAAAATACATTGTGAGACCTTTAAAATTTACCTGTTTATTTTATTGAAATTTCCAAGTACTTTTAGTTACATTTTACTGAATTTTAATTTTATTAGTATCATATATATTAAAAATTTATAGAGATAATGAAATATTATAATGTTTACATGATCATTTAATATAAGTATTCAAAATATTAAAGCAAGTTACATTTCCTTAATTAGATCTGAATGGATATTAATCAATGCATTGTCATTTTTTTTTATATCTGAGTAACAATTATATACTCTTCGAGGAAATGGATTTATACTCATGACCAATGAATCACTATCAGGTAGATTTTATTTATTAGTACTTGCATGTACTGTCTGTGGATTTGTGGCCTCTTCATAAAGTAGCATGTATATGAATTGGACGAAATTAATTTTCTCCTCAAATGCTTGATTATCAATTTATTGTTGTTATTAGATCATTTTGAACTTCATATCCATTATTCCGAGTAGAAGGGAGAGTAAATAAAATTGCAGGTTAATTAATTTATGGTGAATGATTGTCTAATTATTCTCAGGATGAAATGTTTTCCTACTTCATGCACATTCTGCACTTGAATACTAACTTCCTTTGCACTGTTTGAATAAGTCTGCCTCTAAATTTTGTCATATTATAAACTTTATTTTAGAAAAGTAATTTTGTCATATTAGGCATATACTAGACGTATATTAGACTTATATTAAACGTATACTAGATGTATATTATACGTATACTAGACATATGTTAGACTTATATTATACGTATACTAAACGTGTGTTAGATATATACTAGATGTATCCTAAACTTATATTATACGTATACTAGACGTATATTAGACTTATATTAGACGTATACTATACGTATATTAGATGTACACTAGACGTATATTAGACTTATATTAGACGTATACTAGACGTATATTAAACGTATACTAGATATATCTTAGACTTATATTATACGTATACTAGACGTATATTATACTTACATTATACGTATATTAGAGTTATATTAGATGTATACTAGACGTATATTAGACGTATACTAGATATATCTTAGACTTATATTATACGTATACTAGACGTATACTATACTTACACATTATACGTATACTAGACGTATACTAGATGTATATTAAACTTATATTAGGCGTATAATACATGTACATTAGATGTATATAAGACGTCTATTAGATGTGTACTAGACTTATATTAGACGTATATTAGATGTATATTAGACTTATATTAGACATATACTAGATGTATATTAGACTTATATTAGACGTATACTAGACGTATATTAGACGTATACTAGATTTATATTGAACTTATATTAGACGTATACTAGATATATATTAGACGTATATTGGACGTATATTAGATGTATATTAGTCATATACTAGATGTATATTTGACGTATACTAGGTGTATATTAGACATATACTAGGTGTGTACTATATGTATATTAGTCGTATACTAGATGTATATTAGACGTATACTAGATGTATATTAGACTTATATTAAACGTATACTAGATGTATATTAGTCGTATACTAAATGTATATACAGAAATTAGCCAGTTTCTCATACCTTACTAGGTTTTGGCATAAAAATGAATCTCATAGAGGAAATTTACAATACTCAATTATATACAAATTAGCCAGTTTCTCATACCTTACTAGGTTTTGGCATAAAAATGAATCTCATAGAGGAAATTTACAATAGTCAATTTCATTGCATTTTTTTCTCAGTTCTTACAAAATAAGTTTAGCACGGGTGCCAAAGGGCATATTCTGCCAAATGTTAGCCAGGACTGGGCCAGTAAATAGATTATTTAATCTGTAGCTGTATGTGTAATTAATTTAAAGTTTAAACTTAATTATTATAATCACCAATGCTCATCTCACCACAATTATTAATAACTTAAAGGATTGACCACAAAAGTATTTGTTAAAGTTGTTATATTTGATTTTGGTATTTCTATTGTAATGTTACGTTATGTTTCTTGTTTCAGATGTATTTATATTTCATGATCATGTACCAAGTAATTGATTGTCAAACTTTGACTCTAGTCTGCTCACATTTTCAAATTCAAGCTTATCGATTTTCTCAACAACAATACATCATTTGGTTTGATTTGGTAAAACAAATTATAATATTTTGATATTATTCTCACCTCCAACTACCAATTTTTTTAAATAAGTAAATTGCCAATGCATGTATGAGAATTGAATTTCCATTTTTCCTTAAAAAAAAAAAATTAAGAGTGCATTTCGTAGTACTTTTGAAAGAATAAAAAGCGGATTACATAATAAAAGAAATTTAAATTTCAATATTAATGAGAAAAAATTGAATTTCACACGTAAAGAATGAGCATTCAAAGATATTGTTTTAATAATAAAATTCATAATTTTAGCAAAGCCCTGTCTACCTCATTCACCGACAATTTTTTTATTATTTCTCATCTAATATAAAATTTCAATTCCTTCACTTTAAAAAAGGGAAACAAATCCAATTCCAAAATCTATAAGACTAGCTTTACCACTTAAATTTTTCAAAACCAACATCTTTGCCTAATATCTCCTACCATTCTCACTGTTATTGTCTGATATTTTTGCCAAATAAAATATTCACTAAACACAGAATTTATCAAAAAATGCAACATTGTATTTAAACTCTGCATAGCCAAACCTGATTTTCAAGTTTCTCAAGGTCATTAACCTTAGTTGCTCCATCTGAATCCAACTTTAAAAGTAGTTCACCACGGGAATGAAGTATGCTCTATTTTACAATGCTTTCACAAAGGCAAAGCACTTCAATGGGTGTCATTATGCATAAGAATGAAGACAAGGACTTCTCATTGGAAACATGTACATGATTAAACAGTTTGGATTATACTCACTTTTCAAATAGCTTCATCCTTGCCATGATTTTTCCCCAGAAAAATGATCCTTACATTATCCACTGTATATTTTTTCACAAAGCCAAATGCTACTCTTTTAGTCCCATCAGCACTTCCATCATATATGATAACCACCTGTTAATAAAATCGTCAATTTATTAATTTAGAGCTCACAAAAATAGCTGATAAAAGCATATCATTAATAGTAAATAACAGCAAACATCACCAGAAAAAATGGTTTTTGTTTGACATTAAGTGCTCAGATTTACTCTAAAAGTACTTAAATAGCCACAAAGCAATTGCAGACTAAAGATGAGAATTGCAGTGCCCCCAACTAAAAATTAATAATTCATTCTTACATTTCAAGATGTGTTATGAATATGAGGTAACGCCGTAAAGGGATTTCCATGCAGAACTCAACCACAAATATATCCAAAGAGGTGCAACCCACAAATATAAAGCAGGCTTACAAATCCAAATAGATGCAAAGGGATTCTCCATTCTATGTTAAAGAAAATACAGTAAGCAGATTTCAGAGATCGGATCAAAAGATCTATCCAAAAAAAAAATTGTAGTAGCTGAGCAGGAACAAAAGAAAGATTAGAGAACGAAATACTCACAATCGGAGAAAGAGCTAGCTGCGGTGGTGAGTCCGGAGATCGGCAAAAGAAAGAACAAAAAGTGAAATAAGGAAAGTGAGAAAGCTAAGAAAGTTAAAAGCGATTCTTTTGTTTGATAATATACAAAACCGGTATATTTGTAAATAGAAGTTTAAAATGTGGTATTTTTGAAAGAATGTGAAGGAGGTTTACTTTTTTTGTTATTTTTATTTTTTTTGTGTATAAATATGTAGAAAGCCCTAAAATATTCAATAAGACAAGCCGAATGCACGAAGTCCAATAATTCTTTTGAAGTAAACCTGTTAAAATTTATGGGCACCCACTCCATCCTTTACTACTTTTTTACTGGATTGATGTCCTTACTCGCGGAATTTGAAGGCACAAATCAACTAAACCCAAAGCTCTGCTCAACCCCAATTTCCCTCCTGTTCCGATCAACAATTCACTAGCTCAAATTTCAAAATAAACTCGTAAAAGCCCTAGCACAATGTTTGAATCAGGGGAAGTGGATGGAAATAGAGGGAAAGTAAGTCTAATTAACCTTACTTTCCCTTGTTTGGATGTTAAAATAGCAAAAGAAGGGGAAGGAACGTGAAGGAAATTAGAATTCCCAATTCCCCTTATTTCATCAATTTCATTTCTCTCCAATTTGAAAAGAAACGGGGGTAAGTGGAAGGCAAAAGATTGTAACTCTGTGAATTGACCAAAATACCCTATTCTATAAATAAAGTTTTTGATGTCTTCAATTTGAGTAAAACGTCGCTCCCTCTCCTCTCCCGCCCTCTGTTCTCGTCTCCCGCCCATTATTCGTGTCTCCCGCCATCTGTTCTTTTTTATTGTTTATCCTCTCCTGTTCTGCCATCGTTCATCTCTCTTTGATACCTGGTATGTGTATCTCTTTTTTTTACCCTCTTTTCTTTGTGTAGAATTTCCTTTTTTTAATTGCTATTTATTTTTTCTTGCAATAATTTGATCTCCGGTTAGTTATTTTCCAGTCTTTATCTATTATTTAGTTACTATTTGCTAAATAAGATGAAGCATTAGTATAGAAAACTGTAAAATTAACGATGATTGAATTATACATTTTGTGTTTGTTTTGATTAACACTCAATAGAAAATCATAGCTCACATGATATTGCATAATGTTAAAATAATTCATTGTATGCAGTGTTATTCTCACTTACTTTTTAATGCTCGACACTGTAATGAAAACTATTCTTATTTTGGTAATGTATGTGATGTTCTTAGTTTTTTCAGTAGCAATTTACTGATGTGCAGTAATTTGTGTAGGTGAAAATTATATTGTTATATGTGATATTAGGGTGAATGATATGGATAATTTGGCCTCTCAATCCTTTCAAGAAGATGAGTCTGATGATGAATTGGAAGAATGGGATAGAACAAGGAAACTAACAGTTGTTCAACTAGTTTGCAATATTGTCCATTATTTTCACCTTCGTCCAAACAATATTCCCCGATCCATTACGGAAAAAAACTCAATAGCTCAAAACAGAGAAAAAGTCCGGAAAGAAATATTATATCATTTGAGAAATAGTGATGTAGATTGTCATAACTTGTTTCGTATGAAACCAGAAACGTTTTTATTTTTATGTGATAAACTTCGAAATAGGGGTAGACTGAAAGACAGTGTACATGCATCTGTTGAGGAGAAAGTTATCACATTTTTTACTATCATTGCCTATAATTTCAAACTACGAACTATGTCATGTTTTTTCCGTTGTTCTATCGAAACTATCTTTAGACATTTTCATTCGGTATTATGTGCTGTGATATCACTTGAAGATGAATATCTAAAACAACCCGATGGTTCTGAGGTCCCGCTTGAGATTCGCCGCAGTAACAGATGGTTCCCATATTTCAAGGTAACTAAAATGCCTAATGAATATAATAATACAATTATTATTCTTGAATGCTAATAATGACATTGATACAGGATTGTATCGGTGCACTTGATGGAACTTATATTCGAGTTAAGGTTTCACATGCAGATGCACCAAGATTTCGTGGAGAAAGGATTACCCAACACAAAATGTCCTAGCTGCATGTTCATTTGATTTAAAATTTACATACATTTTGGCTGGATGGGAAGGATCAGCTTCTGATTCTAGAATTATTAAAAATGCTTTAACTAGGAAGACAATTTAAAAATTCTAGCAGGTAACATTTGGATTTTAGCTTCTTAGTTTTTTATCTGATAGGAATATTATACTAAAAGCATCTTGTTGAATTTTAGGAAAGTATTACCTTGTTGATGCGGGATTTATGCTTAGGAGCTATCTCATTGGTCCTTATAGAGGCGTGCGATATCACCTAAAAGAATACTCGTCTCGAGGCCCTGAAAATGCAAAAGAACTTTTTAATTTGCGACACGCTGCATTGCGTAATACAATTGAAAGGGCATTTGGAGTTTTAAAGAAGCGATTTCCAATTATTGGAAGTTCAAATGAAAAAACTTATTCATTTTAAGTCCAATGTGAAATTGTTCTAGCATGTGCAATCTTACCCAATTTTTTAATGGGAATGGATCCCGATAATCAATTGATTAATGAAGTAGATGTCGAGCTAAGAAATAGAGAGGAAGTGAATGCACACATTGGAGATAATGAGGATGCTGTATTAGGTGCTGAATTAAGGGATAATATTGCTGCTGCAATGTGGTTTGATTATGTTTCAAATAAGAGATGATTAAATATACTTTGTATGTTTCAATTGTTTTCCATTCATGGTTTGTAATATTTAGAATCTTATTGAAATTTTCTTCAATATATGTTACATAGTTTGATACTTGATTGAATGGATATTTGATTGCCAATCTTGTACTTGTTTTGGTTTTAAGAAGAACCTAATGGGCTCGGTTTATGTTCAGGCAATATTTTCATTAAAATAAACTATACAGATGGCAAATGAGACAACAAAAGAGGGTGGTAAAATGTCTCAAAAATTGGAAAAAGAAAGGAGTCCAATGCTTCGTTGGATTGAAAATATGGATGACATACTCATTACTGCACTATTGTACCAACATACTGTTGGAAATAGAGTAGATGGCACTTTTACAACACATGCATTGAATCAAGTGGTTGAAGAGGTTCGTGAAAAAACTGGACTTACGAACATTAATAAAGATAGAGTGAAGAATAGAATGAAATCTATAAAAAGCAATTTCAGCGAGTATTATGATCTTTTTAAGCACTCTAGCGGTATTGCTTGGAGTCCAATAACAAAAATGTTCGATGCAGAACCAGAAGTATGGGAGGTATTGATACAGGTTTTTATTAAATATTATTATATGTATTATTTGAATAAATAGAATAAACATACCTGAAAATTAGATTAATTGAATATTATATATAATATGACTTGTTTTATGAAATACGAGCACATCCAGGTGCGAAGAAGTGGAAGTGTACTGAAATTCACCATTATGAGGATTTGCTGACATTATTTGGTAAAGATCGAGCAACTGGTGATGTCACTTTTACTCCAAAGGAGAAAGCACGCAAATATGCAAGTAGTAATACGGATACGATCAACCATATTGATGATTTATTGGCTTCAAATATCGTATCCTTAGAAAGCTGTGATAATAATCATGATGATGGTAGTCCAACTGCTCGTTCCACAGTTCTAGGTACTGCTGATTCTAATTCTAATTTTGAAAAAGCTCCTGTAACATCACCCCAGAAAAGGAAAAGGAAAAGAAAGAGTGCAAAAGATGAGGAAGATAGTGAGATAAGAACAACTATTGATAATGTTGCCAAGGTTCTTAAGGAAGGGAATGCTATAATTGAAAGAACACGCCAACGTGTTTATTCAGAGGAAGAAGTGTATGCTGAGCTGATGAAAATAGGATTTGATGCTTCTTTTCGTTATAAGGCTTATGATTTTATTACGGCAAATCAAACAAGAATCAGAAGGTTTTTTGGTTGTCCCGATTATGAGCGCAAAGATTACTTATTGTATTTGATGCAAGATGCTGATGACTTTTAGATAAATGCAAAGTTATTATAGTCTTAATTTTTTATAAATCTGGTATATTTTGGTTTACCAGCAAACATTATTCTTTGGCTCATATATATTCCAAACAAACACTGTCAAATGGTATTATTATGGCAGCTTGTTTAATTTTTTTGTAAATGTTTACATATTACAATATATAAATGCAGCCATTAAGTGACTTTGATGTAATGGTACTGATTAAATTTGTTTATATATCAGTTATATATTTTCTATTTATGTAAATTGTTATATATGGCTCATATAAAAGGGACGGATGCTGGAATGGAGCGGAGTAAGCGAGCGGAGCGGAGTGAATCCTCTTCACGACTCTGACTTTTTCACATCTGATATAAGAGGTATAAAGGTAAAAATAATATATATTATTAAGAAAAAAATTAAATTTACTCTGTTTTTAAATTTAGTTTTCCAAACGACATAAAAGAAAATAAAATGAAATATAATTTACATTATTCTCGTTTCCCTTCATTTCCTCTCGTTAAATCATTAAAGTAATCCAAACAAAGCATCCCATCCAAACAAAGCATAGAATTCATGGTGAGTATCGGCGAAAGCTCTTCCACTCCTATGGAATGCGCAACAGAAAAGCCTGTTGTTGTTAGGGTTAAGCGCAAGTCTTCGCAATCCCGACTCGGCGCTTTCTGTGAGTTGAACCAGCTTTTCCTATTTTCTTTTTCTCCTTATTTTCTTTTCACTGTTGAGAAATTGGTATTGGACTTTGATTGCATTTTGATTTCTGTAGGGCTGGAAATCAATGAGCGGCCATTGAAGCGCCCACTGTTGGACTTTCAGAAGTTGTCCATTGATGGTGAATCAGCTCATGGAAGAGGTACGGGGTACTGAACCTTCGCTCTTTTGGGTTTTATTAATCCATACATGATCCTTTTAGTTCAAAATGAAATTAGGATTTCATTGTTAATTTTAGTTTTTAAAATTTTTATACCTTGAAGGACTCTTAATTAAGCAAATCCTCTTTAAATTATATCTGATAATTTGCATCCTTTGGTGGTCATGTCTTCAGTTGGAAAGTCATATATAAGTTTTAGAAGGAGGGGAGAAAGCTTTCTTCCAATCAAGTTTTCCATTTTCTGGCAGTTTGTATTTTTATCATTTTTATTTGTGGTTTTTTCATTTGCCTAGGCAATTTTTATTCATTACATTTTAATCTGCTTGTATGCAAGTCATATGCTGATGCATTTTTCTTCATATGTTGTAGTGGAGGAATTGAAGAAGAAGAAGACGGTATTTGTGCATCATGTTGAGACAGTTAGCAGCTTGGAGGCCACTGTTGATATATTGCAATCATTTGTGGTTAGTATGCCTGTCCATTGACTTCTGCAAGAAAGGCATGCTCCACAGTATTTGCACTTTGCTATGCTCATGTTTGATATTTATTTCTTCCAACTTGTTCATTTCCTATGCTAATTTTAATGACATTGTAGTTGTAGATTTTCTCAATTGCCTTGTTCATTATTTTACAGCCTCAGTCTGGTGATGCGATCGAAGGCATACCAAAAAGTGAAGAAAGGAAACAGACCCTTAAAAAGCACCGTGTAAACACCTTTATTTTTCTCTCTCTTTACACTCTAATTGACTCAATCTAACTTTGCTCTTATGGTGGCTGAGACTTTATGTTATTGTTATAAAATTTAGCATGTTTAATCTATTCTCTACAGAAACAAGAAGAGCTGTTCTCCAAGGCTAGAAATCAAGATGCATGCATGCTTAAATTTTGATTTGCCCGATGAGACTTGGACCTACTGTTATTTTCATTTAGTTATTATAACATCTTTCTGCTTTTGTGGAAAATAGGATATGATGTGTTTGTTATCTGCCATTTCTGGCAGCTATCTCACTTTGAATTAAGTTGCATGTCAAGCTGATTAAAGTACATATAGTATTTTGCACATAAAAATTTGTAGTTTCTATGTGGATGGAAATTTTAATGCATTGCTAGCTTGTTCGTTGATTGGAACAATTTGAGCACCTTTAATGAGCAAGAATTTGTGTTTTAGATAAGAGTTTGAGCTATACTTAAGATTATATTTACATTCACTTCTGCTTAAGCATGTTCACAATCATCTTTGAGAATGTAATGCAGTGCTTATATCATTTCAGAACATATGAAGCCCCAAAGTCAAGTATAATATAAGAATTTTTGTTTGTTTTGATAGGCTATTTTGTCACTCATGATGTAGCTACTGTACTTTATCTTTCTATCAGGGTTCTTTGAGATTGTTTTTAAAACTAAAAAGTGAAGACCAAAATGGTTTTCAACCCTAATAGTGTTGAATGTGCATCTCCGCAACCTACCTTGTTAGTTAGATTCCTGGTTTTGTTTTAGGATGTAAGATTGGGGCTGACAAATATTTATATTGTGATTTTCTGGGCATGCTTAAAGTCCTTCTTCCTACTACTTTTCTGTACAGCTTTGTTTCATCTTTTTTTCCTATTTTTATCTTAGATATTGGCTCAAAATGCTCATTTTGAGCAAATAAGGAGGACCTACATGGGAAAAAAAGAGCAATCCAATGGGAAAGCAATACAGGAGCTATGCCATTTTTATGATGTTATACGTGTTGATGTTGAGGAAAGATCCAGTGAGATGAAAGAGGAGTAAGTTTTGTGGTAACAGTGCTTATTTGCATCTTTAATGTTCAAAATTTATTGAAAGTAGTTAAATAGGTTTTGATTGCAGAGATATGTCATTGGAGGATAAGAGGCTTCTCAGGAGCTATCTGCCTCTCCTTAGAGAGTTTATTCCAAGTGCTGCGGATGATATTGAATCTGATATACATGATTACTTGTCCAAGCGAGGTTGATCTACTAACTCTTACTTCACTACATAAAATATTAATATTACTAAACTGTCGTGTTTGGCATTTAGCATTTGTGCATCTGTAATATGCAATGAATGCATGTTCCTATCTCATCCAGGGATGAGACATGGATTGGGATTAGGGAGCTGACAGTATCTTGCTACAATAGACATGCCTTTGACTTTGTCATCTAGCAATCTTTGAGCAATTTAGTTCAGGTCGTTTTGTTATATACTTGGTGTTGCAAATAATATTTCCTGTCGTGAGCATTGCTTGATGGATACTTGTTTTTGTACATCCTCAACAGATGATTATGTATATGACTATTATAAGGTGAGTGATGCCATGGAATTGGATGATGATGAATCTTTAAGCCCGTTCCCATTGTGAGTAATAGCATTATCTGTTTTTATCTAATTTGTTTTTCATTCTATGCTTGTCATATACATGGCTGTAAGTGATATTGTATCAGGGTAAAGGTGGAGGAAGAAGATTTTTATGATGGGCCAGATGATGAATCTGAATATGAAAGTGATGATTCAAATGGTATACCATGAATTCAGTTTTTATGCCTTCGATAAGTTCTAAATCCTCTATTTTATTTTTCTTATTCTTCCCGTTGATGGTTAATAGCTGAGGCTCATCCACATAATGAGTATCCTGATGAAACATCCCAAGAGGAAGATGAAGAGAGTGAAGAATCGTCTAATGTATCGGAAGAAGATGATGATGATGCTTGCAGTAAATCTTTAGAATGTAAGGAATTGAGGCATACTTTGCGTGAAGATGAAATTTATGATGATGATGATGATGATAACTTTGACTATGGAGATGATGTTAATTTTGGTTTTGATGATGATAGTAATGATGATGAAGATTGGAGATGATTTTCACGGTGAAATATGTTTTTTAGTGCCAGTGACCCAGTAAGTTGAAAAATTCTCTATACCAGTTTTCTGTGAATGTCATGTACACAATTGACTTTTAATTCTCAAGTATGATGTATGTACTAAAATAGGATTCCTCCGCGGATTTTGTTCTATGCGTCTGAGCTATATATCCTCGTCAAATACAGGCAATTGAATACACAAAACTTTCTTTTAGTGATTCACTTTTGGTTCGGAAGCTTTTGTCATTTTTATAAATTCAATTTATTTATTGACTTTTGTTTAGAAAGATTCAAAATGTTTTAGTAAAACTGTTCTACTAAAACACAATATAATCATTGAAGAAAATACATTTTTTTATATTATTACATAATTAATGGAAAATACAGGAAAAGAGTGCATAAATTAAAAGAATAGTTTACAGAAGGAAACTATTTCTATAAAATCTATTCAATCTAATGGGTTATAAACGACAAAGTATTTAAGATATCACTTTTGGACCCTCAACAACAAACATACAAGCAGAAGTGAAATACGCAGAATTAAAATCATAAACAAGAATAAACATGAAAGATTTTAGGTACGCGCAGACTTGAAATCCAAAACTTCACAAAATATAGAAAGGAAAGAAAATCATGCCCAACAACTTTCGGTTCAGGCAGACCTGAACAGTTCTATATGGACTTATTTTCTTGGCGAGTCTTAGGATTGCCAAAAATGAACTAGATTTTACATTTAAAGTTAAACCATTTGAAACCATTCAAACCATCTTAATTTCAGGCCACATTGGGCTCATAAAAAGCTCACTCATTTTAAACAACCTAACCTATTTAAACATATCATACATAGTCATGAATAGGCAAAGAAGCAAGCAAAAGCAAATCCAATCTCACTTCCACTTTTTTTTTTCACATCGCCGTAAACCTCCCCACCATGTTTTTCTCCAGTTTTTTAATCCCCATCTGCAGAATCTTCTGTACTTTCCGAGAAATTCCCAATTACAATATCCTTAGACACTGGCATTTCTGCCATTCTCACAGTCACCCCGATCACCACCTGTAAAGCCCCAACCTACACCCTAGTTGTAATTCTCAGGTTTAAACCATATTAGAAAGATAACAATTAAGAAATAGGCAAGGAAAGTGTGGGGAAGGACACAAAGGGAATTAATTTAAAAGATTGGGACATAATAGTAATTTAGTTACATAGAATACACAAGCATAAAATAAATAAACTTGAGACATGCATGTAGATATATAAGTGGAATTAAAATTGTATGAAATTGAAGGAAAGATAATTTGAGGGAGCAAAGTGGAATTTCTCATTGGCCCAACAAGTGGACCAATGAGTGGATGCCACCAAGCTCTTATAGAAATTGAAGGAAAAAGCATGTATTTAAGGAGGGGAGAGGGACGGCTCACTTGGCCTGGAAATCTCAGAATTTCCTCATTTCTCTACTCTCTTTTCACACATTAATTGGTATATTAAGGGTGCAAGAGAAAAATTGAGCCAAGCTCCTAAGTAATCAAGGTAAAATTTAGTAGTTTTTGTTATAATTTTTATCTTTTATTGTCTTGCTCATGAAGAGCTGGAAATATGAGATTGGAAATTGGGATTAAGATATTTATTTGTGGTGTTTTTAGTTGGTGAATCAAGCAAGGCTAAAGGGAAAGAAGAGGAGAAGCATTAGAGGAGTTAATTGGCCAATTATAAGGTTTGGGACATCACTTAGTTGAATTGTATGATTGTGGTGCGTTTGAATGTGTATATATATCAATTGTGACATGTAAATATTTCTGGAATATTGGTTTGATGCTATGTTGCACGGAATTGATTGAATATGTTATGAGAAGTTAGTTTGGTGAAATTCTGTCATAAGCGCACTAGCACCAGTTCTGGTATTTTGGCCTGCAAATCTCCAAATGGAGTGATTCTAGTTGGAGATGAAAGTTAAAATATAGACCTAAAACTTTTTAGAAGAAACTGAAATCTAGTTTTGCCTCTAAAGTCCTTGGAATATAGATTGAACCTGAAGAACTGATGCTCCCTGTTTTGGAGCAGATTGTATTTTTTGGTGTATATCTCATGATTTTGAAGTTCAAAAGACCTAATTTTAGATGCTATGTAGGGGTGGGCAAAAACCGAACCGACCAGAATAATCCGAACCGAAATATAAATTCGGGTAGGGTTATTCGGATAATTCGGTTCGGGTGTGAGAATTTGTAAAATTTGGGATTCGGGTCGGGTCGGGTGAAAATCAATATAAACCCGAACAATCCGAACCGAATTTATTGTAATATTTGGATTATTAATTGTTATAATATTTGGGTTATTAATTTGTTGTAATATTTGGACATTTTAAGATGGTGAACATATTAATTAGGTATTTTTTATATTATATGGTTACTATATTATATGTTAATTAGGTAGTTATATGTTAATTAGGTATTTAATTATGTATTTTTCATATTATATGTTAATTAATTAGGTAGTTATAAGTTAATTAGGTATTTAATTATGTATTTTTTATGATATATGGTGACTATATATTAATTAGATATTTAATATGTTAATTATGTATTTAATAGTTTTCATAATATTGTTTAATTAGGTTTAATTAAAAAAATAACATAAAATTCGGGTAATTAGGGTTATTCGGTTCGGCGCCCGAAATATTTCGGGTTATTCGGTTCGTGACCCTATAAAAAGTTAGGGTCGGTTCGGGTGTTAAATTTCTTACAAATTCGGGTTTCGGGTTATTCGGGTTCGGGTCGGGTTGACCCGAACCCGACCGATGCCCACCCCTAATGCTGTGGAAACTAGAGACATAGGGAAATGAATTTTTAGAAGACCATTTTGCCGAAAAACTTCGTTTGCTATGTCTTAATGGCTAGTACAAAATTAACCTGGGAACCTATCTTCAGGAAATCTGGAAATAGGGTACTACACGGCTGTTTCAAAACCAAAACAGCCATGTACGATGCATTCTGCCCCTTAAATTTCATCCCGTGATGACCTACATTGCTCTCTCAAAATGTTGAGTTTTACTCCCCGAAAAGTAACCAACCCTCACCCGAACCCTTTCAAATGTTTATGAAACTTTGCAAACACATGTATAAAGACATAATATGATTTAATGAATATGAAATAAGTGATTGTGCATTAAAATATGAAATTTTAATAAAATGCATGCAAGTGAATTACAAGTGAATAAATGATTTTTACACTTTTGCTAGTTTTGAACCTATGGCACGCTTTCTTTAATGTGTATCTTGAGTATTTGAGTACAGTTGAGCATAAGTGAACATATTGATATTGTTACATGTCTTAAAATAAATAATGACCAAGTGAACATGTATTATATGGAAATATGCTTAGTTTATAGGAGGAATAAAATATATGCAAGGACTGTATGCATGTAAATAATACTTATGCATTGTCATTCATTATGAATGTGGACATGAGTGTAAAAATGTGTATAGTAATATTTGATCAAATTATGAGTGTATATTGACTTGGTTGGGAACATGAGTGTGTTGAATGTAAAGTTAATAAGTGATTAAGCCTTTATGGGTGCCTGAATTTCACATAGTCGTAGATAGATAGATATGCTTATAAGGAATAGTGATTGTAGCTGCTAGCATTGACACTGTATCGGTGTCTAGTGCTCTGATACCGCTTGGTATCTAGTGTTTTGAGACTCTTATGTCTTTAGTGTTGATACTACTTAGTCAGTATCTAGTGTTCGATACCATATTTGATGTCTTTGTCCCCGTTATCCACTTTTAATGAGGATTTAGGCAGTAGAAGAGCTTTTAATTGAATTAAAGTGATAAGAAATTGTTATTAAAAGTAATTTTGAATTAGTGAATCGGTGCTCATTATTGTTGCTGTGATATTTATGTTTCGCTAATGCATATGTAATAATGAAGTGAAATGAATGTTATTGGATGTCTTTATTATTATGAGGTGTACATATTTAAGTACGTATTGTTGTATCTTTTGTATTTGTGACTCCATCAAGAAGTCAATTGGCATTTTTTTCCCCCATTGAGCCATTGTTCAACACGAGTATTTTTTTCGTGTATGTATTCAGGTGTAAAAGTGCAGGATTCTTGAAATCAACGTCTATAAGCCATTGGGGGAGGCTCAAGCTTACTTTTGGGTATAAACTTTTGTAATGTACAGCTATTAACATTGTATATGTATAAGTGCACAGGTCCCCACTTAAATGTAATGTAAAATATGTTATAAATAATTTTTGATATCATGTGTATATATATATATATATATATATATATATATATATATATATATATATATATATATATCCACATTTTATGGAAGTTGCATTTATAGTTGAAAAAAAGAAGCAGCAATATATCTTGGTGATATGAATAAATTTAATATAAAGAATTTATAAATGTTGTTGAATTATATTTAACCTGATTTGGGAATAATACATAATATGGCAACCTTGCTTTGAGATTGTTGCACTCTCGTATCCTTTTTATGGGTATGGGGGTGTAACACCATCATCGCCATCACTAAGCCATGGGAGAAGGAGGAGAGAAAATATTTCGACAAAATAAGTAAAAAAAGATGAAAATAATTTGTAATGTTAAAGAACAGTGACAATAATAATTTTCTCAACAACAACAACTATAATATTTTTATTATTATTTTAACTATCAATTAAATAATTATTTGTTTATTCCTAAAAAAATTATTTGTTCAAGGATAAAATTTAATTTCCTTAGTCAATAGAAGTATGAGAAATTAACATTAAGTTTAATTAGTTATACCAATTATGTTCTTAGATTTCTAATTGAGAATTATCATAATTTCAGCAATTCATCTTTATTAGGTATAACAAATTTGGAGAATCTAATAAGAATTATGTAAATTGAATTGGAAAATCAATGAATTTAAATTACAAATAAAGTTTAATTTCATAAATTGATTTTTATTAACAATTAATGATAATCTTGGAGGAATTTGAATGAGATTGGAATGGAGGGACAACTAGACAACAAGTGCCTGCGAACACAAAAAAGGCTTACCCTCGACTGGCAGGGGATTGGCACTCTTACACTTAAATTAGAGAGAAAGAGTTAAAGAGAGAGTCAGAAATGGGTGACAAAAGCCCTTTACCTGTGAGGTTGAGGAAGTATTTATAGTGTCCTAGGTTAATGGGCTCAATAGATAAATGACAAATAGGACATTATCAATTAAGAATGTTAGATGTATACCCTAAAACCCATGTAGATTAGGGACTTTTTATATATATGAACTCATTTGTCATTATTAATGAGAAGGAATTATTCATTTATTATATTTTGTTTGATCAATATCTTAATTAATAAATGAAGTTATCGGTATTGTAAACATAGTGCAAAGGCAATCATAAAAAAGTTTATGACATGAGATGCATATTGCATGTAAATATATAAATACCTAAACAATCCGTAGTCATATTATTAACAGGATATGACATTATTAATATGGATAGACTAGCGCATGTTATGCTTCTTGAAATGTTCAAACAGTGATTCTCATAACTGTAATTATAGGGATGATCAAAGTGAACATATAGATGATTGTAAAAGAACAAGTTTATTGAAAACCTGCCACGAGAATTCTCATATGGATATTAAATCTATGTCAATGAGAAATCTTTACGTAGCGGTGGTGCAAGTATCCTCAAATTTGAAATCACTTAAGTAGTGAGTGATATGTTTTGACTCTATAACTGCTTACTTTCATCGAATGGTGAACAGAGTTAGGAGGTTGGGTATATCACGATCTACTTGAAAATAGTTAAGTGATCAATAAATGATTCATCATCTCAAATTTATTAAGGGAGTTATCTCAAATGTTCTGAAATATTTTTATTAAGTAAATCTTTAGCTAGAGCGGAATGTTAAGGTGGATGAGATCCACAAGAAGTATTTCGAGAACAAATGATAATATTACAAGAACAACCATATTTAGATTTATTTGAATTGACATTATCCATATTCAAAAGCTAAATGAGATAAAATACGGTGAAATGAATTATTACACGATAACTGTTTTAAGTAAGGGTTTAGTCAAATCACTTGGGGGCTGTTTAGTTCAAGAAAACATTTTCTATTTTCCTTTTCCAGTTTTCATTTTCATTTCTTAGTTTTCCGTTTTGTCATTTTCCAAAATAAAATATTAGAAAATAAAAATTATGTTTGCTTCTCTCCTTTTATCTATATTTTCATTTTTCATTTCCTATACAATTTTTTTTTAATATTCTGTATATTCTATTAATATAATTACAATAATTGTTATTTATATTAATAATATTTTAGGTATTGATAAATAAATATTTAAATTAATCAATGCTTAAAATACTAACATGTATTTATGAAAATTTTAAACAAGCTATAAGTGAACTTAAATAATAAAATTCAGTTAATCAAATAAATTTTTAAAATTTTTTACAAAATGAAAACTATAATTATAGTTTCCTTCTAATAATCATAATAAAATAAAATAAGTTTCTAAATTAAATTTGTTGTTGCAGTAAGAGATGAACTGTTGTATTAAATTTATATTAAATTTCTTTTTTATAAATTAGAAAAGAAGGTAGTATAGTTGAATTTGAACTCTCTTTTAATAAAGGAAAAATAAGAAAACATATTTTTTGTATTTTCCATACAATAGTTTAATTTTGAAAAATTTAGAAAATAGTTTTTCTAATTTTCTAAATTGAAAAATATTACAACTAAACAGTATTTTCTATTTTCTAATTTTCTTGGAGTAATTTTCTGGAAAACTGAAAAATTTTCCAGAATTAAACAGCCCCTTGACTTTTCTATCATTTGGGTAATCATGATATTTTGCTAAAAATCTCTCATGATTTGTACATGAAAATAAATATAAATAGTAATTGGAGAATTAATATAATGATTTAAAAAGTTTAAATTATATAATTTTTTAATTGCAATTATGTATGTACTGTTAAGTGGACTAAAAAATTCAATTGGTCATGTAACACCCCGCCATCCCCGTTGGAAGGATACCGGAGTGCCACGCGGACAAACACATAAACGAATTCAATTACATACTAATAAATAAAATAAAAGATGAGATGTAAAGAAACTTTTAATCAAATAATAGTAAATCCCTTTTACATATAACAAATATCAATATAGTTTATACAAAAAGAGACTCGTAAGCAAATACATATACAAAAATAATTATATTTGTTCCTTTATAAAAGATTTACTTTGCTATTCACAAGCCATATACAAAAATTACAGCGGAAGACTCCAAATAACTTCATTCAAAAAGACTTCTAGTGGCCGACCTGCAGATATCCGACTCTGAACCGAACTCGCCACCTGCATGGGAAAAGAGCCCGTGCTAAGCGATAACGCTTAGTGGGGAGGAACAAAATAAACGAACAATATGCATATACAATAATCTAATGATTCAAAATCAAAGGTATCAAAATTACATGTAAACATATCTCCAAATTTCTTACTTGACATGCATAAATATATATATATTACAATCAATCAAGTATTCAATTTATAAATCTCATCATTCTAAGTATACAGATTCAAGGTGCATAATATAGAGTTATGCAGGAATTCATGTACATCATATACTTGTAATCATGTCAACTATGCATCTCAACATATGCAACACATTTAAACATATAGCCTGGTTAGTCTAAAATACTCTCTAGAAGTGGATACGGTCAAATGGATACTGATAGAACACAGTATCCCAAGCATATAGAGACATGAGTTTCAAACATGTATTTTTCATATAGAGACCGAAGTCTCGCATTAAATCCATATAGACCCATACAGGATCGAAACAAGGATCCAAACGGACCCACGTATAGCGTTTTATCATATAGCAGCTGCACACACACACTGACCTAAGTAAGCGCTTACTTATCCACTACTATGACTTATTCAGGCTTAAATGACACAACTCAACAATTCAAGTATCATATCATGAGAATTTCATAAATTGATAGCTTATAATTCATATTTACATGTATATAGATCAGATTCAAAAACATTTTAATATATCCAATATCAATTATTGGAGGCAGGAGTACAAATAATTCTCATTGAAATAATTTATGTTCATGTAAATTATAAACTAGTAAATCATGTACATTAATTATTAATCATGTATATTAATCTCATAATAAAACAATTATTAACCACAAATCAGATTTTTAAAAAAACTAATTATTTGTCATGTAGTGCAAAAATCCTTGAAACCAGAAGTTAAAACTTTGTTTTAGAAAAACTGGGTAGCAGGTAGAGGCAGGTCACGAGACACCCAGGCAGTGGTGTCTCGTGACGCTAGCTTCTCGCGAGCGCCACACAAAAGAGCGGGCAGTCACGCTGTGACCACTCGTCACGTCTCGTGACGCCAGAGAGGAGAGGGGAAGGTCACGAGATCCTGTCTCGCGACACGCAGGGAAGAGGAAGGTCACATGGCGTGACTCTCCGTCACGTCTCGTGACTTCCCAGGGAAGGAGGTCACGGCGTGATGCAGCATCACATCTCGTGACCTTCTTCGGAGAAGAGGTCACGGCGTGATGCTCCCTCACGTCACGTGATCCCTTCCCTCACTTCTGCTTCTCCTTCTCAACACTTCAGAATTTTTTTTCAGAAAACGTAAAACCCAGAACATCGTGAAAACAGAGTACATTTAAAACTCAAAACTCCACTTTATCTAAAACCATTTTTCAAGCAATCATGATTCGAATACGTACCTTCAAGATTCGAATACGTACCTTCAAGTCTCCATAGCACATTCATAGCAATAATAACACAAATAACACATTTTTACAATTAAAACAGAGGCAATGTCAGAATATCAACTTCCCAGGATTTCCACATTCAAACTCATACATATTCATCTCATTGCATGTTCATATCATTCTTTTTCTACTGTAATTATGTCAACAACATTACGTAACTCTAGCGTTTCTATATACAAACACACACATAAACACATTAATACCAACACTGAAAGCAGGATCCAAAATGAGAAAGACAGACACTCCCAAACCTGTAATGAAGTTCAAAAACGTCCTCTGCACTCTTCAATCCACAACCTTCTCTTTCCCTTTATCCTTCTTCCTCTCTTCAACAGATTACATGAACCAACAAATAAACCCAATATCAATCCAAAGAAACAGCAATGAACAATCCTTAAATAGAGAAGACGGAGAACCAAACTCACCTTCTGAACTGCAAAGCTTAAAACCCAAACTCAAGACAGATGAACATATACATGCAAACTGAAAGGAGGAACCAAGAAAGAAGAGATTAAGAGTGGTAAATGAGAGAGAGAGAGAGCAAGAGAGAGAATTCCACGCCTCTTGTTTTCCAGGAAGCTAAGAATTTCTCAGACTTCTCTTTTCCCTCACCCACATGCACACACTCACTCTCCACCTAGCACACATGCACATGAATCACGATCCACTAATCTACTTTACTATTAAGTCCTTACTAATTACACTTTACTCACCAGAATAAAAACTCTGCCATCTAATTACATTTAATTCTTGCAATATAATCCTCATTCACTAGTAAATTACTCAATTACCCTTAATTGTCCAATTAAAATTGTTAAATCCAATTAGGCCACTTATGGGGTGTGACAGGTCACACACCTATAAGTAATGGGCATTATGGTAAAATGATAAATATAATAATATTTTATATTATTATAGATGGGAAAATGAAGAAGAAATTAATTAATTAATTAATTAAAGGAGTTTAATTAATTAGGCATACATAAGAAGTCCGCCGAATTTTCTGCGCATGGTCTATAATAATAGATTGGACTGGTTTATTTTGATTCAAAATAAAATATTATTGAATTCTAAATATTATAGGACTGAAATAATATTTTTGGGTTAGTTGTAGAATTAATTTCAACCCTAGAAGAAAAATAGTATGTGCATAAACACTACGAGAGCGTTTTCTACGCAGGGTACCTGTAGAAGGTCTTAATATTCTAATTTTTGGGTCAAGTTAAATTAAATATGATATTGTAGACACTAGGTCCCGAGACAGTCCATATCAGGGGTTATCTAGTGATGAAATTAACGCCTGTTTACAGGTAAAAATGTTGAAAGTAATGATTTTCTTGTCAAAATTACTTTTTAAAAAATTAAAAATAAAAAATATTAAAATAATTAAAATAAAAAAATGCTGAAAGTTATGGTATTCTTTTCAAAATTATTTTTAAAGAAAAAAAATTAAAAAAAATTCGGACATTCGTTGTAACCAGCAAGCGAAAACAAATCTTTCTCGCGCGCCAGGAGAGCGCCCCGTTGATGGTTGAGTAGCCGAGGCTCATCCACATAATGAGTATCGTGACGAAACATTCCAAGAGGAAGATGAAGAGAGCGAAGAATTGTCCATAAAGAAGGTTTTGCTACTATAACCTTCCCAATTAAATGCAAGTGAGATTGGGTGTAATAAGAGGTTTTCTAAACAAGCTTGTCTTTTCCATTTTAACAGTTAATTGTCCATAAAGAAAGTCTCACCAAAGATTGTATTGGATTCGATGGCATTGTAGAGTCCCACCGGAGAATGTATTAAATTGTCGTCCCTTCTTTATCATTTTATAATCAAACATTCTTGTACATACATTGCACCACTCTATCAGATAGTTGTTGCATTTTATAATAAAACATTCTACATAAACGGACCGTTATTTTTGATAGAGGAATTTGGCCCCTAAGGCAAGGAACACTGATTCTCTGTTGGTTCGGAAGCTTTGGTTCATTAATGGTTAATAGTTAGCCTGTCGAATTTAATAGTTAACCCATCAATAATGGATTAAATTTGGATATTGATTTTGAAAAATCAATGTTAATGAATGGATTTGAAATGGACTATGGACTTGTTAAAAAAAAAAAACAACTAAATATTTGAACAAAACATTCTATACATTCAATCTATTCTTAAGTTTATATATTTTATTTTATGTAATTTACATATATTAAAACAAAAGTATAAATAAATATATTAATAAAAAAAGACTTAAATAATTTGTCATCCAATCCGTTCAAATCTGTATTAGATTGATGCTTATTCTAGCTCTTAATTTTTGTGTTGGGTTCGGATTTGAACGAGTCGTGTGTCTTTTTCAAATGATAATCAATTGTTGATCTAAGTTCTCTTAAACGATATATTAGATTAATTTTTTAAGGCATGCATGGAGTTTACGTCGTTAGAAAGACAGCTCCAATGATAAAAACAATAATATCCAACTTTAAATTAGTTGATTTCATAAATTTAAAAAATGTCAGATAGAATAAGGAGATCATGAATACACCAAATTAGCCTATTGTGCATGTGGGAATTGCATGTGGTAAAAATAGAAAAATATAATATTCGATGAAAAATTAAGAAAAAAAAAGGACTTGTAAGCATGTATTAATATTATCCTTTGTATTTATTTGAATTGCATGAAACTCTTGATTTTTGTTATTTGCATCTCTCTACAATTAATTAAATAAATTAAAAAAAATACATGCAGTTCAAACAATTAAAAATTTGACTAGTCTTTTATTTTATTAGAGTTTGAATCGTGGTCTTTCTTGTCCCAAATATAATATATTATCTAGAGAATTAATTAAACAAGTTGAGATTAAATTCATATGCAGGTTATTTTATATGTCCTATTAATTATATCTTATTTTTTAATTTTTTAATTTTTTCTTATTAATTTATTATTTGATGATTTATAATTTTCTACTCGTAATATATTTTTTGTAATTTCCCTATGTATGATCTTACTAGCTGTATCTTTTTCTTTTATCCATAACATGCTCTTTCCTGTTTATTATATTTTAGATCAATTTTTGGCTAAAAATGCATTTTTTCTTCCAACGCATTTTTAAATGTGCAAATTTGTTATTAACATTTATTTTGAGACAAATTTGCCTCTAATATTTGTAAAATAAGAGATTTTTGTCCCTACCGTCAATTATCAGTAACTTTGACCATTAATACGTTAGTTGACCGCGTCAATTATCAGTAACTTTGATCATTAATACGTTAGTTGACCGCGTCAATTATCGGTAATTTTGACCATTAACAAGTTAGTTGACTGCCAATAGCGAAGCAAAAATCTCTCATTTTATAAATATCATGAGTAAATTTGTACATTTGAGAAAACGTTAAGTATAAAAATACACTTTTAACACTCAAACGTTTGATTTACGTGTTCACGTATTCCGCGAATGCGTGATACGTGTCTCACTAATAGTTAAAATTAGCGGCAATTGACAGTAAAAGTTAAAATCTTTTATTTTACAAATATTTGGAACAAATTTATTTCAAAATAAATATTATAGGTAAATTTATATATTTAAAAAAGCGTTAAAAATAAAAATACAACTTTAACCTCATTTTTTTTTTTTAAATAAAAACATCTAGAAGACTATTTTAGTCAACTAGTGTAGAAAGAAGAAACCTAATTTCGATCATTAATAAGAGTTGAAAAAATTTTAGTCAACTGTGGATTAATCTAACAACATCAAACTTTTTGTATCACTTATTTATGCCGGTGATGTGAGTCACGTGACAATCGTTTTTCTTTTCTTGATCGATGTGACAATCGTTAATGTGATATTAACAGGCATGAACCTTGGTGCCTTAAGGGTGCGAGCCCTAGTTAACGACCGTGAATAATTTGAGCTGCATTCTATATTGACAAAGAGACTTGATGCTCAAGGTCATGACATGAGTATTCACAACCTTGAGATACAATACCCCAACTAATTCCAAATGTTTTATAAGACAAGGAGGATATGTATTTCATGCATTTAATAAATGCTTATTATACCCTATAACAAACTAGTGGAAAACACAACTACACTAAACAAACACATGACTTGTTATATAATGTTACATATGGTAAATGAGAATTGTGAATTATTTTGAGTATGAATAATGCAGTATATGATCGCTGAAGAATATACGTGATAATTTATTGGCTAAAGCCACTAAGAATTATATAGTGTACTTTGCCCATAAAAGATTGTCTCTTCTCTTTTGTGTGGATAGAAAATTAAGTTAAAAAAATAAAGCAAGTAGTTATGAATTGTAATATATATATATATATATATATATATATATATATATATATATATATATAATATGATTATGACTTCAAAATTATAAATCCAAAGAATGTGTCTCTATTATTAATTTAGTGTTTTTATCCTCGGTTTAATGTATTGTTTGTATCACTACAAGAAAATCATAAAATAGCGACGGAATTTTAGCGACGGAGATAATTTTCGCTAAATTGCGGCGAAAAATAAATTCCGTAGCCAAAAATGGCGCCAATAATTTCTGCCGAAATTGCCAACCGAAATATCTTCCGTCGCTAAAAAAATTAGAAAATAATTTAATTTAATTTCGCGACGGAATTTAATAACCGTCGCTAAAATTAGCGATGAATGTTTTATATCCGTCGCTAAAATTAGCGACAGAGTTAAATTCCGTCGCTAAATAAAAATGAATAAAAATGAATTATTCATTTAGCGACGGAATAAAAATCTGTCGCTAAAAATTGCGATAGAATAAAGATACCGTCGCTAAAAAGTAAAATTTTTTTAACTTTAGCGACAAATAGAACTTCCGTCGCTAAAAATACCGACGATTTATTTTAGTCCGTCACAAATAAATTTTAATTTTCAAAATTAGTGACGGAATAAAAATCCGTCGCTAAAAGTAAATAAATATCTTCCTCCCCTCTCTCCTCTCTCTCTCTCTCTTTCTCTCTCCTCCCTCTCCCCTCCCTCCCGTTTTCCATTTCTGCCCGCCGCCCACCTCCGGCGACGCTCTATTGGCCGGATTCGCGCCTCCCCCTTCCCTCCGGCGCTGATCTGGCCCCGCCTCCCCTCCTCCTCCTCCCTCCCCTCCTCCTCCGCCTCCCCTCCCTTCCCTCTTTCTCGCTAGCTGCTCTCGCCTCTCTCCTCCGCGCGGCGCCCCACTTCGTCCGGCGTTGGTTGCCACTGCTCCGGCGCTGGGTGCGGCTGCTCCAGCGTTGGTCCCCACCCCTCCTCCTCCTCCCTCCTCTCCTCCTCCGGCGGCGTGAGGTAAGCGGAATTCCTCTTTTGTTTTTTTTTTTTAGTTAAATAATAAATATTGTTATTATTTATGTTAGTTAAAATTGTTAAATATTGTTTAATTTAAATATAAATATTTATGGTAAATATTTATGTTAGAGTTAATTGTTGTTGTTAGAATGAATTTTATTTGTTTATGTTAATTAAATATTTTATTATTGTTAAATAATATTATGAATAATTTGTGTCAAATATGTTATTATTAATGTTATTGGTTAGATTAGATTATTATTAAATAATGATATGAATAATTTATTATTATTAGTATTATTAGAAATTAATTAACTTAATAATTTATTTGAGAATTTTAGTAGTATTAATATTGTCGGTGAATAGACCTGTCAAATATAGCTCAAGCCCAAAAACCCCGCCCAACAAAATAGATTCAAAACTCCGCCCAATTAAAAAGATGTCCATTTAAACCCGCCCAAATCACACCCATTTAAAACTGAACCCGTTTGAGGCATTTGGCAAAACCCAACGGGCCTCAACTGCAGTATTTGACAAAAATAATTTTTTTCTTTCTCTTTTATTTTTGAGTTCTTTTCTTCTTCACTCTTCCCCCGGGTGAATAGTACACTCGGAGTAAAAATTACTCCCGAAAATGAAAAATATTTTATTTGACTATCGGAAAATACTAATTATGGTGAGTTCAGTGGTAAAATTTGGAGTGAAAATGAGTTTAAATAAATTTTCAAAAGTCCAAAATAAGAAAAAGTCCTGGGCCGTATTAAGGGATGCTGATTTGACTAAGCTTTGACCGGCCCTCTAAAAATAGTAAGTGACCTCCAAAAATTATTTTAAGGGTATATACAAGTTTAGAATAATATTTAAAAACTTTTGACAGTGAAAAATTAAATTTACGGTAACAGTTAAAATTATCGAATCGGACCGGTTAGAGTGAACCAGTCCCGGAAACGGACTTTGATTGAGTTGAAATTTTTTTTGCAGGCTTAATTTATTATTTTGAGAATTATGAAATTGATTTTGAGCTCGTATATAAGCAAACACATCATCAAATGGGTGTCGACCCACATCTCGGCCCATTTGGGTGTCTACCCGACCCGTTCGACTCATCCGATCCATTTGAGCCAATATTTTTTATAGTAGTCGTTTTAATATCCTTTTATTATATTTAAAATTATTTTTCGTTAAAAAATTGGTCAAATAGGTCGACCCACATCTCGGTCCCTTTGAGCCTCCATCGGACCCGTTTGGACCATACGACCTATTTGACCTAATATTTTTTAATAGTAGTCATTTTAGCATTCTGTTAATTTATTTAAGATTATTTTTCTTAAAAAATGTGTCGAATAGATCGACCCACATCTCGGCCCATTTGAGCCTCCATCGGGCCCATTTGGGCATTTGACCCATTTATGACCCATACTTTATTTAGGCCAATATTTTTATGGTAGTTATTTTAGTATCCATTATTGTATCGAGAATTATTTTTCGTTAAAAAAAATGTGTCAAATGAGCCGACCCACATATCGGTCCAATTGGGCCTCCATTCAACTCATTTGGGTCCCCCGATCCATTTTGGCCCATTTGGACCATCACCTGATCCATTTAGGCCAATATTAGTAGTTTTTTTTATATTCCGTTATTATATCGAGAATTATTTTTATTAAAAAAATTGATCAAATTTTTAGCCCATTGGTCGATCCAACCCGCCCAACCCATTTGGGTATTTGACCCATTTATAACCCATATTTTTTTGCCCATTTGTGACCCGCCCATTTATGACCCAACCCAAACCCACCCAACCCGCCCAATTTGCCACCTCTATCGGTGAATAATAAAGTACAAATATTTGAAAAATTATGTTGTTTATTAATATTATTGTTTTTAATATGGAATGTTGTTATTGTTAGAATAATTTGTTATGATTTTATTTTAATTAATTTTTTCAAGTAGTTTATTATTAGTGTTATTAGTTTTAGAAGGAATATTGTTAAATAATAAAATGACAAATTTATTGTTCTTAGTATTATTAGAAAATAATAAACTCAACAATTTATTTGTGGATTTTTTTTTGTATTTTATAGATATATTACTTTATTTATGAGTTTATTAATTTAAATGTTATTATTAAATTTATTATTAGTAGTCTTCAAATTATTAGTATTCAACATTTTTTTTATTATCAAAATAAAATAAGTAAAATTTGTACCTTAATTATTATTATTATTAATTTGTATTGTTGTTATTATTGTTTTTGTTAAATAATAATATGAATAATTAACGTAAATAATATGATTAATTGAGATGCACTGGAATTGTTTTATTTAATTTTTTATGTGCTTTTTAAATTACGACCCAACGAAATATTAAATTCCGTCGGTAAATTCTGAAATTTTTTTATTTTTTTTAAAAATTACCGACGGAATTTAATGTTCCGTCGGAAATTTCACGACTGAATATTAAATTTCGTCGGTAAATTCTGAATTTTTTTTTTTAAATTACAGACGGAATTTAATATTCCGTCGGGAAATTCTGAAATTTTTTTAATTTTTTAAAAAAATTCCCGACGAAAATTAATATTCCATCGGGAATTTTCCGATGGAATATTAAATTCCGTCGGGAAATTCTGAAATTTTTTTAGTTTTTTAAAAAATTCCCTACGGAAATTAATATTCCGTTGAGAATTTCCCGACAGAATATTAAATTCCGTCGGGAAATTCTGAATTTTTTAATTTTTTTTAAATTACCGACGGAATATTAAATTATATCGGTAAATTCCCGATGGTATTTAACTTCCGTCGAAAAAATTGCCGACAAAATATTAAATTTCGTCGGGAAAATTGTCGACGGAACAATATTTCCGTCGGCAATTTTTGCCTACGATCACATTGCCGACGGAATTGCATTCCATCGGCTATTAAATTTCCCGACGGAAAATCTTGGCTTTCCGTTGGAAATTTCCGTCGGGAAATCCTTAAATTCTTGTAGTGTATCCATACGTACACATATATAGTTTCATAAAATTTTTCAAACTGATAAATTTATTTTCATTTAAGTAGGTATATTTATAGAAAAGAAATAATGAGTAATAAAAAAAATCTAATATTAATAACTGAGGGGAAATAATAGAATAAAGCATGGAGGTAACAATAAAATTGATACCTACCTCTTGTAGCGCATAAATTTCGTTGCGGAAGCGACACAAGGATCCCCTTTTATTTGGTAATCGGTCTGGCTTTTACCCACTCGGGATAAGAGCAACTGGATCACAATCTAAAATCTCCTGAAAGATTAAGACAGAAAACTTGTGAGTGGGAACGAGTAGCCTTGCAGCGAATACGTTTTCTCGTTACCAAATAATGAGATCTCTCATCTATTTATAGAGATAAAGAAGGCTAGAGACTTATCCCTAGTCTAACTCAGAATCCTTTCTGAGATAGAATTTGGTTATTCTAATAAGATTGAATTACCCATTTCAATCTGGATTGGAACTCTAAATGACCTTCTCACAATCATTGTTTTAACCTATGATCTCATAAAACATCTTTCGTATTCACTATTATGTTTCTACTTATAGAAACGATAATAGACATGTCGATGAACCACGAACTCTTATGAATGTGATCAAAATGTTATCTTCCCCTCTTACTATATGCCATCCATCATGATTCAATTCGATTTTCTAGTTAGATTCTTCAAGCCTAAATTTTTTCTAGACCTCTTGAAAACTAACCAAACTAGTCACATTGAACCATATTTCAGGAATAAGTTAAGGATTCTAAGGATCGAAATATAGATAGAGTCTCACAATAGGGAAAGTTGAGATAAATAGTATTAAATTCTCATCCCTTAGGTCACTTAAACACACACGGTATAAAACATGTGTTATGATATTTTTTTTCTTCCCTTAAAGGAGCGCATGTCTTACATTTTAAAAATGTGAATATGAAACACCATAAAGAAGCATAAGGTTGTAATGCACCGAAGCACTCAACTTTAGTCCGCTTACTTAAGGACTACTTCTAGCTTTTAAGACAGAATATGATAGTTACATATAACTGACCATCGGATTCCACACGATTCTTATTTAGATCACAATCCAAAGCATACAACCTCATGTATGACTTTATCTAGCGCCTTAACGAGACTAATCTTGTAATTTCTGCAAGACGGCACTTTTATTTTGAACAGGCTCTTGAGCATACTCATTTGTTCAAAAATTGCCTCATCTTAGTGTTTCCTAACTCATTAACAAAACTACGGTAAACACCCTTGTGAGTGGGCTACTTCTTTGTCTGACATGCTCAAACTCAAATAAATAACAGTAAGTGTTCACACATTAAATATTTACACTCATTTATTGCCAACAATGAATTTTATTATTATTCATAAATAATAACGTTAAGGGATTACAAAAATAAAGTTAGTACACATCAAATTCAAATTAAATCCTGAAATCTAATGTGTCTCTCAAACACATCTTTCGTTTAGGTTTAGTCAACGGATCTGCGATCATCTCATGCGTAGATATGTACTTTAAGTTCACATCTCCCCATGTAACTACATCTCTTATATAATGATACTTAATGTCAATATGCTTAGTCCTATTATGAAATTTCAGATCTTTCGTGTAAGCTATCGACGACTGACTGTCACTATAGACCGTCACTTATTCCTCTGAGGTAGTTATTCTTAAATGGTCCATTAACCATTTTAGCCAAACTGTCTTTTGTACTGTTGTGATGCGTGGCGAACCCCGGGGGTGCCCCAAACCGCCCGCTTTTAGGGCTTTTGGGATGAGATTCATGAAAACTTGCAAGTGAAATTATAAGGGCGTCTATTTTGGGCAACAAGGAGGTTTCTTGGAGTCGCTGTGACGCGCGCCGAACCTAGCAAATGCCCTCGTTTGAACCCGTTTTGTGGGGCTTGAAGGATTGGTTCGCGTCTTTTGATCTTAGGTGCCATGAGACATCTTGGATGCCTCCTTCTCAATAAAATATTGGAAAGGATCATCTAGCCTCATGGTACCTTTAGGCACCTTTGAGATATTTTGAAGTCGCCACCCAATTTACGAGAAATTGTGAAATGTCATCTAACTTCTACGGTTTAAACTAGAGATTGTATTCAGAACTTCACTCTTATTTATATTTTGGTTAATTATAAATGAGTTTTTAAATTCGTAAAATTCTATTTCTCCTCTCACACGATTAATGCATTTAAATTAAAAAGCGCATTGCAAGCATCGAGAAAACGATAAGTAAAAGACTGTAAAGAAAGTAATAAAATAATAAAGAAAAGTGGTAAACACGTCAAGCACACAATTACAAGAGAAATTGGGGCGGAATACAACCCCAAATAAAAGATAAATAATATTGTCTCAAAAATAATTAATTACAAGGGCCCAAAAAATGTACGAACATAAATTTAAAACAAGCAAACAAAATCAAAAATAAAAAAGACATACATAAATCGGGGTGTTCGTTTGGTTTAGGAACATTGGTTCTTTCACGTTTATTTTTTAAAAGGGATCGAAAAGTTATTTGATTTGCTAGTTTGAAAAAATCGGGATGAGTGATCCCATTTTTGGAAAAAATTTACTCTTCGTTTTATTGTGATATTTTATATTTTTTGGCTAAAATGAGGGATATTGGTCCCAATTTTATTAGTAAAAATTTCAATTTAATTATAAAAATACTTTCGTGATTTTTTATCCCACGCGTGCATAAATAAAATATTTATTCGCAAACAAACACAATACAAAGAGAGGGAATAGGAAAGGTCTCACAAAACGACGCGATCTCCTACACGTAGTGACCCCTCCGCATAGTCACGAGGGCACTCACACAATGCAAGTCACAATAAATTTCAGATAGAAAAATAATATTAAAATGTTAGTAATAATTCTAAAAATTAATCAAATAAAGTCAAAATAAATATAGAACATGTTAATTTAGTATACAAATAATTCATATGCAAAGGAAATAAAGTAAATCATGCAAAAACCTAAAGTTAATGACAAAACAATAATAAAATTATTATAACAATAATAACAATAATAATCATGGCATAATAGCACAAATCAAATAATAATGATAATAATAATAATAATAATAATAATAATAATAATAATAATAATAATAATAATAATAATAATAATAATAATAGAAATCACAATAGCAAGAACTACAATAATAAATAATAATTGTACAAAACAAATATTAAATAATGATACGAACAATAACACCATGAAATAATAATAATAATAATAATAATAATAATAATAATACAACAACAACAACAACAACAATAACAACAACAACAACAACAATAATAATAATAATAATAATAATAATAGAAGGAGGCTGACGACAACTTAAGATATCACAAGGAAAACAAATGAAAGGGAACTAAACATGAAATGCCAACAGTAGCAAATAGCATCGAAATTGTTAGAAAATAAATATGGTAAAAATAGCAGAAACAACAAAATTAATAACCATGAATGATAAATAAAAAATTAAGACGGATCCAAAGTGTTTACCCTCAAAATTAATAGATCAGAAAAATGGTGTCTTGATCCATTCTCCTTATCGAAATTTGTGGTAATAAACCCAAAAATATTTGAACTAAAATTCGAAGTTTAAACAAATAAAACTCAAGAGAAAATTTTTGGTGGGATGATTAAGTAAAGAAAATTAATTTTCCTTGCTCAAAAATCAAACCAGGAGTGAAAATGTTTTTAGAAAAAAGAGAGAAGAAAGATTAAAACTCAGTCTTTGAAAATCTAAATTATTTTTTTAAACCTCTCGATTGCCCCTTGTTCTTGACAGAAAACTTTTTCCCTTTCTCTTATGAAAAAATGCAGGTCCTCTAGAAATGAAGACAAATAAACCTTTTGTTTCCCTGTCTTGTCCCAAAATGGGAAGAGACAAAATGTTCTTTTTAATCTCCAGTAACCAAAATAACATAAAAATATGAAACCAATTTTTACAGACTGAAAATTGACCAAGAAAACGCAGGTGAAAACGACAGCACGAGAAGGGGCAAGCACGGAAGTGCCCGCGGGTGGACAGGCGACGTGCGCCTACGGGCGTGCGTCGCTTCCCCACGCGCGCGGTTCGACATGCGCGCGACCGCAATCCGGGCGCATGGCGTGCGAATAAAAAAATAAAATAATAAATAAATAGATAAATAAAGTAAAGTAAAATAAAATAAAATAAAATGTAAAAATATAAAAATAAAAAGGAATAAAAATAAAAAGGAATAAAAATAAGAGTAAAAATGTAAATTTTTGAGTTAAAATTTTTGGAGGAATAAAAGAGATTTTCGACAAGCAAAATATCATTTTCGACACATTTGCCTGTGAGCCGGTATCATTTTCATTATCGGGTAATTTTGATCTTGGACCGCCTCGAAACTCGGTGTCTGCAATCGCCACCCAATAAAATCTTGAGAAAGATCGTCTAGCCTCACTGAGCTTAACACGGCGCATCTATGTCTATTTTGGGTAAGTCAGAGATATTTTAGAGACCCTATCCCAAAACAACATTGAAATGGTTCTCTAATCTCATGGAGCCTAAAACAATGCAAATTAGGTCTATTTTGGGCAACAAGAGATATTTTGGAGACCCTATTCCAATGAGACATTGAGATGGTTCTCTAATCTCGTTGAACCCAAGACCAAAGATGATTCGGAATTTTTCATTTATTTATACATTGGTTAAATTACAATTGAGTTTTGAATTTAACATTTTATCCCTTTTCTCATTCATTTTGATGCAATAATTAGAGCGCAGATCAATCACATACATAAAAGCGATAAAAAGTAAGATTAAAATAAGGTAAAAAGAAATACAATAAGTTACAACAAAACTAAAGGCGAAATACAATCTCCAATATAAAATAAATGTAAATCATACATAAAACGGGGTATTTATTAACAGTGAGGACATGGTTCTCGCATTTATAGTTAAAAAAAAAATGATTTTAAAGTGGCAATTTATTTGGATGAAAATTAGGACATTGGTCCCATTTTAATAGAAAATTCCAATTTATTTATAAAAATATTTTTGTGTGATTTTTAATTAAATGTGCATAAAATAAACGATTTCATTAATAATTGCATGACAAATAAGTTAAAATACAAATAAAGGAAAAATACTAAAAACAATAAATCTCCGGATCTCCTCATTCGCTTGCAAATGTACTCAAACAAGAAACAATAAAGATTAAAACAAAAAATACAAAATAAATTAAAGTTAGTATCAAATCAAGAAAATTAATTAAACACATAAAACAATAAATGATATATTAGAATAAATAAAATATGCATTATGGATGACAAATAAATTAATTAACATGATAAAACAAATTAGCATATTAACAAATGAACACAAATAAAACCATAAATAATGATGATGATAATAATAATAATAATAATAATAATAATAATAATAATAATAATAATAATAATAAAAGAAGAACAAACAAATAAATAAGATAAAGTAAAAAAATATTAAAAATGTTAAATCTATATATAAAATCACATAAAATAAATAAAAACACAATAAATATAAAGATCTACATTATTACTAATTAAATATGAATAAAAATAAATAAAATAAAAATAAAATTAAGAGATCAGGTTTAAAATGTTTACTCTCAGATTTCGGATTCAATTGATAAGAAATATGATTGATTTCCTCGCTTTGATTCGTAAAATAGGAATAAAAATAATAAAAATTAAAATTTTATTTCAAAGGAAAATTGCTTAAAAAAAATAATAGAAGAAAATAAATTAATTTTAAAAAAAAATTGATTTTTTTGTCTCAAAAAATTATAAATGATAAAAAAATTCAAATCGTAAGAACCAAAAAAATGATTTTCTTTGTGTTAAGAAAAATTTTTGGTTAAAAATTGAATTTTTTAACCTTAAAAATTTTATTTGGAGAAAAAAAAACTAAGAAAAGTGTAGAGAGAATTGTTAGAGAAAAAGTGAAGAAGAAAAATAAAGATTTTTGATGCAAAATGAATTCCCCTTCTTTTTTTTCCAAAATTTTCTATTTAAATGAATAAAAATGAAAAAAAAAAAAACCATTAATTAAGGAAGAAAATAGGATTTTTATCAAATTTCCCTTAATTTGGGTGCAAAAAATAAAATTATCATTAAAAATTCCGAAAAAAGTGAAAAAGTCAAAGAAAATCAAGAAAAACGGAAAAAAATGGAAAAAATGGTGTTTTTGGTGGATTGGGGGCGACCAACGCCCGTCGGTGCCCGCGGGCTACCACAACGCGCCGACATGGCCGATTTTTTTTAAAAATTTTTAAATTTAACTAAAAATACAATAATTTTCAAACTCTATTTTTTAATTTAATTTTTAATATATTATTTATTTTTTTATTCTAAAAAGCAAATTTAACAAGAAAATCATTACTTTTTACCTTTTTGCTGTAAACAGGCATCTAATCATCATTGGGTAACTCTGATTTAGATTGACTCAGGATCCGGTGTCTACAGTTGCCCCCAGTTTTGGAGAAGCTAGTGCACAGGTGCCTAGATAAACCAAAACTCAGAGAAAAAAGGAAAGAGACACGTACCTGAGGCATCTATCTTTTCTAGATTGGACGATGTTGTTGGGGTGGTTGTCGCCATGTTGTTGGGGTGGTTGTCCTTTGTTGAAGCAGTAGTGGCCTGGTCATGCAAACTTTTCGTAGAATGATAGTGCCGCCATCGTGCTAACCCTTCTGAGTTGTGAAGTGATAGTGTCGTGATCGTGCAAACCCTCCGTGGAGTGGTAGTGCCGTTATCGTGCAAACCCTTTTGAAGTGGTAGTGTCGTGGTCGTGCAAACATTCCGTAGAATGATAGTGTTGCCATCGTGCTAACCCTTCTGAGTTGTGAAGTGGTAGTGCCGTGATCGTGCTAACCCTTCTGAAGTGGTAGTGTCGTAGTCGTGCAAACCTTCCGTAGAATGATAGTGCCGCCATCGTGCTAACTTTTCTGAGTTTTGAAGCAGTAGTGTCGTGATCGTGCAAACCCTCCATGGAGTGGTAGTGCTGCTATCGTGCAAACCCTTCTGAAGTGATAGTGCCGTGATCGTTCAAATCTTCCGTAAAATGGTAGTGCCGCCATCGTGCAAAGCCCCTTGAGTTTTGAAGCAGTAGTGCCATGATCGTGCAAACATTCTGTGGAGTAGTAGTGACGCCATCGTGTAAACCCTTCTGAAGTGGTAGTGCCATGATCATGTAAACTTTCTGTAGAATGATAGTACCGCCATCGTGTAACCCCCCTAAGTTTCGAAGTAGTAGTTCCGTGATCGTGCAAACCTTCCGTGTAGTGGTAGTGCCGCCATCGTGCTAACCCTTTTGAGTTTTGAAGTGGTGCCGTATGTGAGCCCTTTGGTTGATTGTCCCCTGAGAGGTCTTTAGTTGATTGTTGGATTGGTGTTTTGGCTGATGTCGGCACTCGGCTTTTGTCAGTGTCCACATCGAATATCTCTCTCACTGCAAAACTAGAAAACCAAATATGCAGGAAAAATAGTGAGCATGCACATGAAATGCAGGAGTCATGCAGAAATGCAGGATAAGAATTCATCTTAGTGGACTTATAGATGATAGTCAGGCTTGCTGCAATTTGCGATAGGATCGATGCCTTTTGAAGCTGCTTTTGAATTTCATGCCTTTGGGATTGCGAGATTCTCATCTGATACCTGTAGTCATTTTTTTTAAGGTAGTGCGTCTCTTGTGGATTTTCACACTAGCTTTTTTTAGCAAGAAATGCGTCATTTGCAGATTTTCACATAATCATGTGCCTTATTTTTACCTGAAATAAACCCAATCCAATGCAGCGGCTTTTTTTTTCAGGACAGACTACCTATTTTCAGGTTTTCACCCTATCCTTTTGCCTAACTTTTGCTTAGAGAGTCAATTACGATTTTCATCTCTAACGGCTTTTTTTTTTGCAGTTTGTAAAGGAGGCTGAAGCTGTTGGCAAAAACCTTTCAGGCATGATCGGCATATACTTACATCTTGGATCATGGTTTTATGAGCTTGATTCTTATCATGAAGGTGCTGTAGAATTAACTTCACAGCTGATAGCAGGATGAATCGACTGAAGCGCTTGAGTAGTGAGAGTAGCAGAGGATAGACGGTAGATGACTTTGATCACACAAAGTGAACTGCTCTGATCACATCAATATACCATTGCATAAATGCATGTGTTTCAATTTAATTTCATTAAACATTATCATTATTTGGCATTAATCTCAAAAAAATACAAGACCTCATCTAATCTTGGGATAGATCCTGTGAGCATCAAACTCCTGTTATATATCAATCAGCCCTCTCGGTTTTTCATGATTGAAGATTTTCTCTCAGCCCTTTTTTTCTCTTTTTTTTTGAGCCTTTGCCATGAACCCTTCTTCATTTCGTCTGTGTTGATTGAACTTGCTTTTATCTTCCTTAGCTAGGGATGCTGCTCTTCCTGACGATGGTTCTTTCAAAGTCTTGTTCTTGGTCCTTGTGCAAACTGGCTAAAGTAGTGAGTTTCTTCGCTTGAATCCTAGGCGTGAAAATATGTATCTTCCTTTTGTTGGCTTTGTGTGGCTCAATTTCTGAAGTAACCTTTAATGGTTGAGATAGGGTTGTACGTTGGCCTCAAATGGTTTAGGACAAAACTATGGTTTAAGACAGGACTTTGGTTCTCTTTTTTTTTTCTTTTGCTTGCCATCCTCCTAAGTTTTGTTATAAGGGTCCCCTGTTGGTCTCATATGATTAAAGGTTAGTCTTGATTGACTTTGGGGTAAAACATCTCAAATGGTTGGGAGGAAAGGACTCTAAGGGCTTGGTCTCAATGAGTTATATATTTCTTGTGAAGGTTTAGAGTTTTATTTGTCTAACTTCTGATTTACCCCTTGCAGTTTGATTTATTTTGTTGCACTGTATGTGTCATAGATGTTAAGTATGCAAAGGAATGGCTTTTGAAATTCTGCTCATTATCATGTTGGCATGTTAAAGCAGCGTCGCCCCCACAATATCCTTATCAATTATCAGCATGTCATTCCATGTCTAGGAAAAGGCCCCTTTTTTTCTTCTTTTTTTTTTTATTTATATCTCTCAGAAATTTCCTTTTTTCAGGAGTTATATCAGATGCTATCAAGATTTTCTTTGGTTTTTCAAAGTTCCGAAATTAAATGCAGTTGTATTAGTTGAATTAATGTCAAAATGTATGTATTATGATCATGGGAAATGAAATCATTAGAAATATCATACAAATAAGAAAAAATTGTTCATCTTATTAAAATATCCAACCATTGTAAATATTGCCATAAAAAGATGGTTCTTGGAATAATAACAAACACTGAAAAAAAGAACATAATCTTCATTGTTTTCATCTCCACTCTCATTAGTGGATTAATCTACCGCCGCCATGGGAATCCCTTCTTCATTCGTCTTCCCGACTGGTGATAGCGACGTACTTAGCTCCATATAGCTCTTGGAAAAACCCAGGTGGACCAGACCCGATCATATTCATGGTGGAGGAACTGCATTATAACCTGCCTTCTTCTTCTTCTCTCTCTTCTCAGGATCCATGATCTGATTGGTGTCAATAAGATCTTGGATCTTATTCCTCAATGTCCGACAGTAATTCGTCAAGTGCCCAGTGTGCTGATGGTAGGCACAATACTGATCATCTTTGTACCCTGACTGTCCCTGATTCATGGCTGGCCTAGGCGTCAAAGGTCGCAGCTTGCCTTCCTTTATTAGTCTCTCCAATACCCAGGATAGAGAGCGGCCTAAGTCAGAGTAGTACCTCTGACCCTGTCTACCCTCAGTAGCTGCAACTCGGTCGTCTTACCATTTCTGTTATTACTGCTACCGGTATCCCCTGATTTATATCCTGACTGGTTCCCAAAATCTTTCACAACAAAGTTATTTTGGCTTGCTTTTTTTGCTAGGTAAGCCCCTTCAACCTCTACAATAATGTCTTTAAGTGACTCCCAATCTCTGAGCCCTTTAAAGCTGAGCAAGTCCCTCAAGTAAGGCCAGGAGTTCCTGATAAATAACCTGATCTGGTCAGCAGTGTCAGGCTTTCTCTTCATCTCTATGACCCTATTCCTCCATTTAGTGAGGTATTCGTGAAATGACTCATCATTCCTTTGCTGTAAGAGCTTAAGGTCCTTCAAGGTGACCTCCATTCTGGTGCTGCAGTCATATTGCTTCATGAACTCTTCGGTCAGAAGGTCCCTGTCCTCCTTGGATCTCCTGTCCAATCTGTGGTACCAGTCTACTGCCGGATCCACCAGACTAAGGCAGAAATATTTCACTTTTTGCTTCTTGCTCAACCCTATGCCTTTCATTACCAGGGTATACTGCTTTATATGTGCAGATGGGTCTGAAGTACCATCGAACTTCGGCAACTCAGGTATCTTGAACCTTTAGGACAGCAACTCTTCATCCCCTAGATCTCTATCTTCAGGGTTGATCCCTTTTCCATCTGACAATATACGAGTGATCGTCTCAATCTGCTATCTCATCCCTCTCGTAGCCTCATCCTCAACCCTGGGTGCTCTACCCCTTACAGCTTGATGGACTATTGGCTCCTCGTCTTCCTCCTCTATTATGAAATCCTCATTGGGATTGGGGATCCTTTCCCTTCTTGGATCAACAGGCACAACAACTCTATGCTCATTAACAGGTTGACGGGCAGCAACTCCAACGAAGGGAGCCTCCCCACCAGCAGGCGGTTTGACTTGCCCCCGAGGAGGGACTGCCGGTGCTTGTGGAATGACAGTGGCTATGGAGCAGCAGGTGCTTGTGGAGTAGGGGGATGAGCAATCCTTTCGGCCATAGCCCCCATCATATTTAACATCCTCCGTTCAAAGTCCTCTAGTCTCCTAGCAAGGTCTTGAGTGGTCAATGCCCCAGTCTCTTCTGCCACCGATGATTCTATGGATGATTCACTGATCGATAAGAGTGACTCAGAATCCCAGTCAGACACTAATTTCGGCAACTCAAAGAGCAAATTTTTCCTTACTAGCCGACCGTCGAAACTTCTAGTCCACTTAGATGAATCTATGATGGCTGAAAAATTTAAATTGTTAGAATGATGCATGAATGACATATACAATGCATGATCGTGTGTTATGCAATATTTACAACCACATACAAGCAAGTAGATCCTTCCAACCTTATTACTCTCACACATGAGGTAATGCGGTCTCTTTCCTAGGTGGGCTTGATCTATGGGTTAACAGGAAACTTAATGAACGCGTATGGTGCTCGGCGAAAAACCAGCAGCATAATATCTTTTATCTAATGTGCATACATATGAATTTTGGCCTTTATGTATTTAAACATTTCAACTAAATTAAGATGGGCTCATTGGGGCATGAAAGCCTTTGATAAAAGACAATTTAATTTGGTTGATTTTGTTCAATATATAATGGCCCATATAGCAAGCATCATATTAAGGTACATTTCACCTAAGGAAAGTATTTGTTGCCATTACATGAGCTTTTGGTCAAAGGTGATGATACTTACCCAAGCATGGTTCCTGCCAATGGGTCTGACTCATCACAAGCATAACGACCGATCGGGTCTCCATTTAATATATCATGATAGTACAAGCCTTGAGCTGGTGATTATCCTTAACACTTTCCTACATTGAGTGAACGTAGGGTCATGCTTCGAAAACGCACCGGGGTAAGAATAGGGACCAAACTAGCATAGTTCTAAGGCTCTAATAAAAATGCAATGCAATTTTGAAAAGGGATAAATTTTTTAAATTAAAACTCAATTATATGTTTTAACCAAGGTACTTTCGAACTGAAATCTCTTATGTCCCTAGTGGAGTCACCATTGTGACGAGCGCCGAACCCCGGGAGGTCCCCCGAACCACCCACTTTTAGGACTTTTGGGATGAGGTTCATGAAAACTTGCAAGTGAAATTGCAAGGGCGTCTATTTTGGGCAACAAGCAGGTTTCTTGGAGTCGCCACCCAATAAAATATTGGAAAAGGTCGTCTAGCCTTACTGAGCCTAAGACGGCGCATCTATGTCTATTTTGGGTAAGGCAGAGATATTTTGGAGATCCCATCCCAATAGAACATTGAGATGATCCTCTAACTTCATGGAGTCTAAGACAATGCAAATTAGGTTTATTTTGGACAATAAGAGATATTTTGGAGACTATATTCCAATGAGACATTGAGATGGTCCTCTAATCTCGTTGAGCCCAAGACCAGAGATGGTTCGGGACTTCCCATTTATTCATACCTTAGTTAAATTACAATTAAGTTTTGAATTTAACATTTTATCATTTTTCTCATTCACTTTGATGCAATAATTAGAGCGCAGATCAATCACATGCATAAAAGCGATAAAAAGCAAAATTAAAATAAGTTATAAAGAAATACAATAAATTACAACAAAATTAGGGGCGGAATACAACCCCAATATAAAATAAATGTAAATCATACATAAAATGAAGTATTTATTAAAAGTGAAGACATTGGTCCTCGCATGCATAGTTAAAGAAAATAATTTTAAAGTGGCAAAACAATAATAAAATTATAAAAATATTTTTGCATGATTTACATTGATCCAATTTTAATAAAAAAATTAAATTTATTTATAAAAATATTTTTGAGTGATTTTTAATTAAACGTGCATAAAATAAATGATTTCATTAATAATTACATGACAAATAAGTTAAAATACAAATAAAGAAAAAATACTAAAAGTAATAAAAATAATAAATTTCTGGATCTCCTCTTTCGCTTGCAAATGTACTCAAATAAGAAAGAATAAAAATTAAAACAAAAAACACAAAATAAATTAAAGTTAATATCAAATCAAGAAAATTAATTAAACACATAAAACAATAAATGATATATTAGAATAAATAAAATATGTATTATGGATGACAAATAAATTAATTAACATGATAAAACAAATTAGCATATTAACAAATGAACACAAATAAAAACATAAATTATGATAATAATAATAATAATAATAATAATAATAATAATAATAATAATAATAATAATAATAAAAAGGAAGAACAAACAAATAAATAAGATAAAGTAAAAAAAATATTAAAAATGTTAAATCGATATATAAAATCACATAAAATAAATAAAAACACAATAAATATAAAGATCTACATTATTACTAATTAAATATGAATAAAAATAAATAAAATAAAAATAAAATTAAGAGATCAGGCTTAAAATGTTTACCCTCAGATTTCGGATTCAATTGATAAGAAATATGATTGATTTCCTCGCTTTGATTCGCAAAATAGGAATAAAAATAATAAAAATTGAAATTTTATTTCAAAAGAAAATTGGTTAAGAAAAATAATAGAAGAAAATAAATTAATTTTTAAGAGCAAAAAATTGATTTCTTTGTCTCAAAAAGTTATAAATGATAAAAAAATTCAAATTTTAAGAACCAAAAACTGATTTTCTTTGTGTTAAGAAAAATTTTTGGTTAAAAATTGAATTTTTTAACCTTAAAAATTTTATTTGGAGAAGAAAAATTAAGAAAAGTGTAAAGAGAATTGTTAGAGAAAAAGAGAAGAAGAAAAATAAAGATTTTTTATGCAAAATGAATTCCCCTTCTTTCTTTCCCAAATTTTCTATTTAAATGAATAAAAATGGAAAAAAAAAACATTAATTAAGGAAGAAAATAGGATTTTTATCAAATTTTTCTTAATTTGGGTGCAAAAAAGGAAATTATCATTAAAAATCTCAAAAAAAAATGTGAAAAAGTCAAAGAAAATTAAGAAAAACGGAAAAAATGGCGTTTTCGGCGGATCAGGGGTGACCGACACCCGTTGGTCCGCGTGAGCGACGCCTCACTCTCGGGCGCTCCGACGTGGCCTAAATATTTTTTTTTTAAATCTAACTAAAAACACAATAATTTTCAAACTCTGTTTTTTAAATTTAATTTTTAATATATTTTTTATTTTTTTTATTCTAAACAGTAAATTTAACAAGAAAATCATCACTTTTAACATTTTTTCCTGTGAACAGGCATCTAATTATCATTGAGTAACTTTGATCTAGGCTGACTCAGAACCCGGTGTCTACAACTGCAGCTGCAGAAACTACAAATTCAGCTTTTATTATCAATAAAGCTACATAGGTTTGTTTCTTGCTACTCCATGAGATGGCACCCTTGCCAAGGAAGAATATGAAACCTGAAGTGGATTTCATCTCATCCACATCTCCAGTCCAATCAGCATCAGTGTATCATCTCAATTGCAGATCATTGCCTTAATAATAGAGAGAATAATCTGCTGTACCTTTGAGATATCTAAATATTCTCTTAACTGCTTTCCAATGTGCTTCGCCTGGGTTAGATTGATATCTACTAGCCATGCCCACTACATAGCAAATATCAGGTCTTGTTTACATCATAGCATACATAAGACTACCCACAGCACTGGCATATGGAACGTTTCTCATACGTTCCACTTCTTCTAGCGTCTTTGGACACATCTCTTTGCTAAAAACTGATTCTTGGCAATGGAGCAGTTTATGGGTTTGCAGTTCTGCATATTGAATCGTTCAAGGATTTTGTTGATATATGTCTCTTGAGAAAGAGATAACATCCTTCTCGAATGATCTCTTGAAATCTTAACTCCAATAATGTAGTCTGCATGACCCATATCTTTCATTTCAAAGTTGGACGATAACCAATTTTTGATTTGATTTATGTACTGTTTGTTATTTCTAGCTATTAGTATGTCATCTACATATAAAGTTAAAATGACAAAATTATTTTTAGTACTTTTGTTATACACACAATGGTCTTCATCAATCATGTTGAACCAATTCGATATGATTGTATCATGAAATCTCAAGTACTATTGCCTTGAAAACTGTTTAAGGCCATAAATTGATCTTTTCAATCTGCAAACCTTATGTTCGCTGCCTTTTTCGATGAAACCTATAGGTTGATCCATGTAGATTTCTTCATTCAGTTCTCTATTGAGAAAAGTAGTCTTCACATCCATTTGATGTAACTCTATGTCTAAACTCGCCACTAAAGCAAGAATTAACCTTATAGATGTAAATCTTACAACAGGTGAGAAAGTCTTCTCATAGTCAATCCCTTCCTGTTGTGTAAACCCCTTAGCGACTAGCCGAGCTTTATATCTTTCGATACTTCCATCAGCTTTTCGCTTCACCTTGAGAATCCATTTATTCCCAATCAGTTTGCATCCTTCCTGTAGATCAACCAGTTCCTAAACACGTTTTGATCTCATGGATGCCATTTCCTTTTCCATTGCATTTATCCATTTTTCTTTAGCTGGGCATGAGAAGGCCTCTTTAATATATTTAGGCTCTTTCTCGTCCTGTGGGACAACCAAAAGGGCTTTATTCAAACCTTCGATCTCCCAATGGAGTCGAGAATGATCCCACTCAAATCAGGGTCTCGAACATCCGGATCATGTGTAGGAGAAAAGTTTTGAACTTCTTCCTCTATCTCCCTCCCACTCGGATGGAGTGATCCTGATGTTTCATCTTCCTGAGTTTCATAGAAAGTGAAATCTTGATTCACTTCGCCCAACTTTGGAAACTCATTTTCCAAGAATATGACGTCCCGTGATTCAAATTCAGTCACTGAACCATTCTCTTGCTCACCCATGAATACGTATCCTTTTGATACTTCAGAATATCTCACAAAGATACTCTTTTTACCTCTTGGTCCCAATTTACCAAACTTGCTAGAGGTATCTGTGACGCGCGCCAGAACCAGCAAGGCCCTCTTCGGGAATCCGCTTTTAGGATTCGAGGGATAGGTTCGCGTCTTTTCCGATTTTAGGTGTTATGAGATATTTTCGGCACCTGCTTTCACAATAGAACATTGAAAAGGACCATCCATCGCCATAACACCTTTAGGCACTTTTGAGGTATTTTGGAGTCGCCACCCAATTTACAAGAAATTGGGAAAGTTTAACCTCTTATCGGTCTAAACCAGAGATGGTGTCCGGAACTTCACACTTATTGGTGCCTTGGTTAATTATAAATGAGTTTTTAAATTATAAAATTTCATTTTTCATCTCACACAATTAATGCAGTTTATTAAAGCGCATATCAATCACATATGAAACGATAAATAAAAATAAAAATAAAGATAAAATTAAATTACAACAAAACTAGGGGCGGAATACAACCCCAATTGTAAATAAAATATAAATCATATATAAAACGGGGTATTTATTAATGTTGAGAACGTTGGTCCCCTCATGCACAATTAAAGAAAATCATTTTAAAGTGACAATTTATTTTTGGATAAAAAAAACTAGGACATTGGTCCCATTTTATTAGAAAACTCAATTTTATTTGTAGAAATATTTTTGTGTGATTTTTGATTAAGCGTGCATAAAATAAATGGTTCAATTAATTATTACATGCCCAATAACTCAATAAAACAAATAAAGGAAAAATAACAAGTACAATAAAAAAAAATAACAACTCCTTGCATCTCCTCCTTCATTCGTACGGGTGCTCAAACAGGGGAACACAAGTATTTGACACCGACAAAAAGCATAAATAAACTTAATGTTAGTAATCGAAACAAGAAAATCAATTAAACATTTATAACAATGCATAAATTAAATGAAACATGCATATCATGTGATAAATACATTAAATGACATATTAAAATAAATTAACAAATTAATAGATAACTATTTAAAACATAAAGTAATAATAATAACAATAATAAATAATAATAATAATAATAATAATAATAATAATAATAATAATAATAACGATAATAATAACGATAAACGATGATAGTAACAATAAATAACACTAATAACAATATACTAATGACATATATAATGATCATGATAACAAAAAATAAGTAAATAGGTAAATAATAATAATAATGATAATAATAATAATAATAATAATAATAATAATAATAATAATAATAATAATAATAATAAGACAACAATAATATATAATAACAATGAAAATAATGATGAACAATGACAATAATGATAATAAGGATGAACAATTAAAAGAAAATGTGAACAAATAACGAAATTAAAAGTTAGATCTACATCTAAGAACAATATTAAAAGTTAAATCTACATCTAAAATGACATAAAATAAATAAATCAACAACAAATATGTAGATCTACATGTTTACTAATTTAAATATTAGCAAAAATGATAAAAATAAAAATTAAATCAAGAGATCGAGTCTAGAATGTTTACCCTCAGAGTTGACTGACTTTAGGCCGGATGTTCAAATGCTTCGGCCCCACGCGCTTCACGAGAAGGCAAAATATAAAAAATGCAAATTTTTAATAAATAAAACTCTTGAAAAGATGAAAAAAAAGGAATTTTTGGAATAACAATCGGATCTTTTTTAGAGAGAGCACTTTTTTTCTTTTTCTTTTCCCTCCTAAGATTTTTCAATCCCAAATCTTTTGCTCTCCTCCTCCTTTTCAAATGAAATGTAATCCTATTTATAGGCACGATCGACCGACGGGCTGCCTGCTCGTCGAGCCACCGACGGGCTGCCCGCCCGTTGAGCCACCGACGGGCTGCCCGCTCGTCGAAAGTCATCGATGGGCTGCCCATCGCTCGAGTCACCGACGGGCAGACCACCCCTCGAGTGACCGACGGGCTGGCCGTCTGTGGAGCAAACATCCAAATTTTAAGTTAAAAACTTCCCCAAAAATTTTATTTTATTATATTATATATATATATATATTTAAAAAAAAAAACGCGAATGAAAATCCTTGCTTCTCGTGAGCGTGAAGGGCCAAAATTCCTGAACTCTATCCGTTCTTTTAGAAATGGGCATCATTTTCGTCATCGGGCAATCTCTGATTTAGACCGACTCAGGACCCGGTGTCTACAGTTGCCCCCAGTTTTGGGGAACTTAGTGCCTGGGTGCCTAAGTGAGCCAAAACTCAAAGATAAAGAAAAGAGACACGTACCTGAGGCGGCCTTCTTTCCGAAGCGAGTGATGCTGCTGTGGTGGTTATTGCCATGTCGTCGGCGTGCTGTTTTTAGTTGAATCTGTTGAGCGGTATTTCCGTCATCGTGCTAACCGTTCTTGGTAGTGTCGTGGTCATGCTAACCTCCTGTAGGATGGTAGTGCCGCCATCGTGCTAGCCGTTTTTTGAGTGGCACCCCCTGAGAGGTCTTGGGTTGAGATGTTTGATCGCCCCCGGAGAGGTCTTGGGATGGTTGATTGCCCCCTGAGAGGTCTTTGGCTGATGCTCCCTGAGAAGTCTTTGGTTGGTTGCCCCCTGAGAAGCGAGAGTCGGATAAAGAGATGCCTCCTCAGAGGGCTTTGGGATTTGCCTCCTCAGAGGGCTTGAGATTTTGAAGTGGTGGTGCCGAGGTCGTGTGCCGACGTCGTGCTAACCCTTCTGTTTTGATAAAGAGATGCCTCCTCAGAGGACTTGAGATTTTGCCTCCTCAGAGGGCTTGAGATTTTGCCTCCTCAGAGGTTTTCCAGATTTGCCTCCTCAGAGGACTTGGAATTTTGCCTCCTCAGAGGACTTTGAGATTTTGCCTCCTCAGAGGGCTTGAGATTTTGAGATTTTGCCTCCTCAGAGGGCTTTCGGATTTTGCCTCCTCAGAGGGCTTTGAGATTTTTCCTCCTCATAGGACTTTGAGATTTTGCCTCCTCAGAGGGCTTGAGATTTTGAGATTTTACCTCCTCAGAGGGCTTTCGGATTTTGCCTCCTCAGAGGGCTTTGAGATTTTGCCTCCTCAGAGGACTTTGAGATTTTGCCTCCTCAGAGGACTTTGAGATTTTACCTCCTCAGAGGGATTGAGATTTTGAGATTTTGCCTCCTCAGAGGGCTTTCGGATTTTGCCTCCTCAGAGGGCTTTGAGATTTTGCCTCCTCGGAGGACTTTGAGATTTTGCCTCCTCAGAGGGCTTGAGATTTTGAGATTTTGCCTCCTCAGAGGGCTTTCGGATTTTGCCTCCTCAGAGGGCTTTGAGATTTTGCCTCCTCAGAGGACTTTGAGATTTTGCCTCCTCAGAGGGCTTGAGATTTTGAGATTTTGCCTCCTCAGAGGGCTTTCGGATTTTGCCTCCTCAGAGGGCTTTGAGATTTTGCCTCCTCAGAGGACTTTGAGATTTTGCCTCCTCAGAGGGCTTGAGATTTTGAGATTTTGCCTCCTCAGAGGGCTTTCGGATTTTGCCTCCTCAGAGGGCTTTGAGATTTTGCCTCCTCAGAGGACTTTCGGATTTTGCCTCCTCAGAGGGCTTTGAGATTTTGTCTCCTCAGAGGGCTTTGAGATTTTGAGATTTTGCCTCCTCAGAGGACTTTGAGATTTCGCCTCCTCAGAGGACTTTGAGATTTCGCCTCCTCAGAGGGCTTTGAGATTTTGCCTCCTCAGAGGACTTTCGGATTTTGCCTCCTCAGAGGGCTTTGGGATTTTGCCTCCTCAGAGGACTTTGAGATTTTGCCTCCTCAGAGGACTTTCAGATTTGGCCTCCTCAGTGGGCTTTGAGATTTTGCCTCCTCAGAGGACTTTCGGATTTTGCCTCCTCAGAGGGCTTTGAGATTTTGCCTCCTCAGAGGACTTTCGGATTTTGCCTCCTCAGAGGGCTTTGAGATTTTGCCTCCTCAGAGGACTTTCGGATTTTGCCTCCTCAAAGGGCTTTGAGATTTTGCCTCCTCAGAGGACTTTAGGATTTTGCTACTCAGATGACTTAGATTTTGCCTCTTCAGAGGGCTTCAAGATGCTTTGCCTCCTTAGAGGGCTTGAGATTTTGAGATTTTGCCTCCTCAGAGGGCTTTGAGATTTGCCTCTTGAGAGGGCTTTGATTGATGCTCGGATTTGATGATTGAACTGATGTCTTGATCGATGTTGTTTTGATTGCTTGTTTGGATTGATGTTGTCAATTGCCTTTTGTCGGTATTGGCACTTGATTCTTTCTTTCTGCAAGACTTATAAAGCAAAATATGCAGGAAAAAGTGGTGAGCATGCACGTGAGATGCATATGTATGCAGGAATGCGGGACAAGAATTTATCTAAGTGGATTTTGGAAGCGACAGCTGATTTGGTCGTGATTTGCAGTAGGATCGGCGCCCTCTGGAATTGCTTTTGAATTTCATGCTTTTGGGGATTATGAGGTTCTCTTCTGATACCTGTAGTCTTCTTTAAAGGTAGTGCGTCCCTCGTGGATTTTCACACTAGCTTTTCTAAGCGGGGGATGCGTCCTTGTCGGATTTTCACATAACCCTATGCCTTATTTTTTGCCTGGAATGGACCCAACCCAATCCAGCGGCTTTTATTTATTTTATTTTTTGTAGGGCAGACTGCCTATTGCCAGGTTTTCACCCTGCCCTTTGGCCTAACTTTTGCTTAGAGCGCCAGTCACGGTTTTCATCTCTAACGGCTTTTTTTTTTTTTTTTTTTTTTTGCGTGAGAAAAGTTGGAGTTGTTGCGAAAGGTCTTTTGGGTATGATTGGCATGTGCTTGTATCTCAGATATTGGTTGTATGAGCTTGGTTCTTTATTGGGAAGGTGCTGTAGGATTGGCTTCACAGTAGGTAGCAAGATGAGTTGGTTGAAGTGCCTGAGTAGCGAGAATGGTAGAGGGTAGATGATAATAATGTGCTGGTTTTATATCGGACTCAGACAACTTTGAGTGTGCAAGATGAATTGCCCTGGTTATGCCAATACATCTTTGCATAAATGCATATATTTCAATATGATTTTATAACACATGATCACTATTTGGCATTAACTCGAAAAATATGAGACCTCATCTAATCTCGGGATAGATCTTGAGAGCATCGAACTCCTGTTATCAATCAGCCCTCGCGGGTTTTCTTGATTGAATATTTTCTCTCTTCTTTTTTTTTTTTATTTATTTAGCCTCTGCCATGAACCCTCCTTCAGTTTGTCAGATTGGTTGAATTTGCTTTCATCTTCGTTAGCCGGGGGGACTGCTACTTCTGAGAGTGGCTCCTCTTGGTATCAAAGTCTTGGTCTTAGGCCATGTGCAGACTGACTGAGATATTGAGTTTCTTTGCTTCAATCTGCGTCTTCCATTTGTTGGTTTTTAATTCCTGAGGTAACCGTTGATGGCTGGGATGGAGTTGTAGGATAAAACTATGGTTTAGGACAGGACTATAGTTCTTCCCCTTTTTTTTTTTGTTTTGTTCTTTGCTTTTTTTTTTTTTTTTTTGTGCGGTAATGAACTGTCCTCCTGTTCGGTTACATGGGTGTTTTTGGCCTCATATGATTAGAGGTTGGTCTTGATTGGTTATGAGGTCGCATCTCAAATGGTTGGGTGAAAGGGATTTTAAGGCTTGGTTATATTTCTTGTAAAAGGTTTAGGGTTTCATTCGTCTAGTTCCCGATGTAGCACTTGGAGCTTGATTTGCTCTGCTGCACTAGATGCACCTTGAATGTTGAGGGGGAAAAGGAATGGCCTTTGAAACTTCTCTTGTCATCACATCGATATATTGAAGCAGCGTTGATCCAATAATGTCCTTGTCAATTATCAGCACGTCATTGCATGTCCAAGCAAAGGCTCTTTCAAATTTTTTATATCTCTCAAAAATTATCCTCTCCTCAAGAGTTATATCAGATGCTATCAAGATTTTGTTTGGATTCCCCAAAGTTTCGAGATTAGATGGAGTCGTATTAATTGGGTTAATGTCAAAATGAATGGATGCATCGTGATCATAAGGAATGAAATCATAGAAATATCATACAAATAAGCAGAAATTGTTCAATTTATTGAAAATAACCAAATTGTCATAAGTAGTTCTTGGAATGAAAAGAAATAAGGCATAAAAAAACAGTCTTCTTCCCCACTCTCCCGACAAGTGTCAGCGACTTATTCATATCCACGTAGCTCCTGCAAGATATGCCATTCCGGTGGATCAGATCCGATCACATATTTGGTGGAGGGATCGCATTATAGCCTGGCTTGTTCTTACTCTCCCTCTTCTCAGGATCCGTGATCTGTTTGGTGTCAATAAGATCTTGGATCTTATTTCTCAAAGTTCGGTAATAATCAGTCGAGTGCCCAGTGTGTTGATGGTAGGCACAATACTGATCTTCTCGGTGCCCTGGTTGCCCTTGACTCATAGCTGGCCTGGGTGGTAATGGTTGCAGCATGCCTTCTTTCATTAATCTCTCCAATATCCAGGACAAAGGTCGACCCAAATCTGAAAAGTGCCTTTGACCCACTTTCATGTTTGGCATTTCCATCCTCTTTGCCTTACCCTTACTGTCGTTGCGGATATCCAGGTTTTTATTCTGCAGATTACACATCCTCACTAGATCCCCACCTTCCTTGGGCACCGTGCTGCATCTTGGAGTAGGCTTCTGGCTGCTCCTTTGCCCAACTGGTGGATCAAATGGTTCCTTGTCTCTAACCTCAAGAGTGAAAGGGGACGCTACAGTCGCTGCTGTATAGGTTCCCTCGACAGTGGCTGGCCCGACTTTGCTAAGGGTAGTCGCCATAACTTGAGCTTGAAGAACTAGCGCCATGGTATCCATTCTCTCTTGAATCATGGCCAATAGCCTCTTTTCGAGTTCTTCGAACCTTTTATCCATCTCTTGGGCAATTAAAGCACAGGTCTCTTCAATCTGCCGCGAGGGATTAACCGTTTCTAAAGCCTGGCCCGCCTTCTTTTCTTCCTCATTTTCTTCCCCAATCTTACCAGTGGACCAACAATTTATCATTGCCACACAGATCTTTCCTCCATCTGCCTTAGGGTGAGTGATATCATCATATTCATTACCAAATAAATCTTGCAGTACATACCATTCAGGTAGGCTGGGACCAATCATGGCATTACAGGCCAACTTTTTCTTACTTTCTCTCTGTTCAGGGTTAGTGATCTGCTTGTTGTCAATTAAGTCCTGAATTTCATGCCTTAGCCTCGCACAACGGTCCGTCATATGCCCCGTGTGCTGGTGGAAATCACAATACTCATCATCTTTATGACCCGGTTGTCCTTGGGTTTTGGCTGGCTTAGGAGGCAGGGGCTGCAGCTTCCCTTCTTTTATTAGTCTCTTTAATACGCAGGATAAAGAACGGCCCAAATTTGAAAAGTGCCTTTGACCTTGTCCCACTCCGGTAGCTGAAACTTCTGCTGTCTTGCCATTTCTGTTGTTATTGCCCCCAGCACTGCATGATTTGAACCTTGATTGATTCCCATAGTACTTCCCAGCAAAGTTGTTTTGACTTACTTTCTTTGCTAGGTAAGCAGCCTCGGCCTCTACAGCAATATCCTTAAGTGATTCCCAGTCTTTGAGCCCCTTAAAACTTAGCAAATCTTTTAGGTAAGGGCAGGAGTTCCTGATAAATAGCCTAATCTGGTCAGCAGTATCAGGCTTTTGCTTCATCTCCATGACCCTGTTCCTCCATCTGGTGAGATATTCGTGAAATGACTCATCACTCCTCTGTTGTAAAAGCTCAAGGTCCTTTAGGGTGACCTCCATCTTAGTGCTGCAGTCGTATTGCTTCATGAATTCATCAGTCAGAAGGTCCCAGTCCTCTTTGGATCTCCCATCCAGCTCGTGGTACCAGTCTACTGCCGGACCTACCAGACTAAGGCAAAAATATTCCACATTTTGCTTTTTACTCAACCCGGTACCCTTCATTACCAAGGTGTACTGCTTGATGTGTGCAGATGGGTCAGAAGTACCATCAAATTTCGGCAGCTCAGGCATCTTGAACCTTTGGGGTAGCAGCTCTTCATCCCCTAGATCTCTGTCCTCAGGGTTGATCCCTTTTCCAGCTGATAACATGCGAGTGATAGCTTCAATCTGCTGTCTCATCCCCCTCAGAGTCTCATCCTCTAACCCAGGTGCTCTGCCCCTCATAGCTTATTGGACCATTGGCTCTTCATCTTCCTCCTTTACCACAAAATCCTCATTAGGATTGGGGATCCTTTCCCCTCTTGGCTCGATGGGTGCGATAGCTCTGTGCTCGTTGACAGGTTGATGGGCAGCAACTCCAATGAGAGGAGCCTCTCCATCAGCAGGTGGTTCGGCTTGCTCCCGAGGAGGGACCACCGGCTCTTGTGGAGCAACAGGCGGCTGTGGAGCAATAGGTGCTTGTGGAACAAGAGGGTGAGTAATTCTTTCGGCCATAGCTCCCATCATTTCTAACATTCTTCGTTCAAAATCTTCTAACCTCTTAGCAAGGTCTTGAGTGGTCAAAGTTCCAGTCTCATCTGCCATGGAGGATGATTCACTTGTTGTTGAGAGTGACTCAGAATCCCAATTAAGCACTAATTCTAGCGATCCAAAGGGCGAGTCCGTACTCACTAGCCGACCGTCAAGACCTCTAATCCACTTAAATGAATCTATGATGGCTGAAAAATTTAAATTGTTAAAATGATGCATGAATGATATATATACAATGCATGATCGTGCGTTATGCAGGTGGTCCTGGATGAGCGAAAGATCAATAAATTACATTCATACTATGCGATGCATGAAAAGAATATATGTAAAATGATATGCAGACAAAATGATATACACACACAAAATGAAATGCATTTTTTTATTTTTTAATAATTTTTTTTTCATTTTTAATTTTATCATAAAAACATGCATGAATGACGTATACAATGAATGGTCATGTGTTATGCAACATAGACAAACACATGCAAGCAAATAGATCCTTCCAACCTTATTACTCCCGCACATGAGGTCAAATAGTCTCTTCCTAAGTGGGCTTGGCCCATGGGTCAACAGGGTACCCAATGGGCGCGTATGGTGCACGGTGAAAAATCGGCAGCATAACACTCTCAATTTAAAGCACATGCGCATGAATTTTGGCCATTATATATTTAAATAATTCAACTAAATTAAAATGGGCCCATCGGAGCATGAAAGCCTTTGATAAAAACCATTTAATTTGATTGATCTTACTTAATATACGATGGCCCACATAGCAAGCATAGTATTATGGTACATGTAACCTAGGGGAAGTATCTATTGCCATTACATGAGCTTTGGTCAGGGTGATGTTACTTTAAGGCTACCCAAGCATGGTCCCTGCACGACGGGTCTATCTCATCACGAGCATAACGACCGATCGGGTCACCATTTGATATACCACTGAGGTACGAGACTTGGGCTGGTGATTATCCTTAACACTTCTCCAAATTGAGTGAAAATGAGGTCGTGGTTCAGGAACGCACCGGGGCTAATAGAGGGACCAAACTAGCATATTCTAAAGCTCTAGCATGAATGCAATGCAATTTAAATGAGAAATGAAATTTAAGTTTTAAAAACCCAATTATACATTTTAACCAAGACATTTTCAGAGCAAAGTCACAAACAGTCCCCAGCGGAGTCGCCACTGTGACGCGCGCCGGAACCAGCAAGGCCCTCTTCGGGAATCCGCTTTTAGGATTCGAGGGATAGGTTCGCGTCTTTTCCGATTTTAGGTGTTATGAGATATTTTCGGCACCTCCTTTCACAATAGAACATTGAAAAGGACCATCCATCGCCATAACACCTTTAGGCACTTTTGAGGTATTTTGGAGTCGCCACCCAATTTACAAGAAATTGGGAAAGTTTAACCTCTTATCGGTCTAAACCAAAGATGGTGTCCGGAACTTCACACTTATTGGTGCCTTGGTTAATTATAAATGAGTTTTTAAATTATAAAATTTTATTTTTCATCTCACACAATTAATGCAGTTTATTAAAGTGCATATCAATCACATATGAAACGATAAATAAAAATAAAAATAAAGATAAAATTAAATTACAACAAAACTAGGGGCGGAATACAACCCCAATTGTAAATAAAATATAAATCATACATAAAACGGGGTATTTATTAATGTTGAGAACGTTGGTCCCCTCATGCACAATTAAAGAAAATCATTTTAAAGTGACAATTTATTTTTGGATAAAAAAAACTAGGACATTGGTCCCATTTTATTAGAAAACTCAATTTTATTTGTAGAAATATTTTTGTGTGATTTTTGATTAAGCGTGCATAAAATAAATGGTTCAATTAATTATTACATGCCCAATAACTCAATAAAACAAATAAAGGAAAAATAACAAGTACAATAAAAAAAAATAACAACTCCTTGCATCTCCTCCTTCATTCGTACGGGTGCTCAAACAGGGGAACACAAGTATTTGACACCGACAACAAGCATAAATAAACTTAATGTTAGTAATCGAAACAAGAAAATCGATTAGACATTTATAACAATGCATAAATTAAATGAAACATGCATATCATGTGATAAATACATTAAATGACATATTAAAATAAATTAACAAATTAATAGATAACTATTTAAAACATAAAGTAATAATAATAACAATAAATAATAATAATAATAATAATAATAATAATAACGATAAAAGATGATAGTAACAATAAATAACACTAATAACAATATACTAATGACATATATAATGATCATGATAACAAAAAATAAGTAAATAGGTAAATAATAATAATAATAATAATAATAATAATAATAATAATAATAATAATAATAATAATAATAATAATAATAAGACAACAATAATATATAATAACAATGAAAATAATGATGAACAATGACAATAATGATAATAAGGATAAACAATTAAAAGAAAATGGGAACAAATAACGAAATTAAAAGTTAGATCTACATCTAAAAACAATATTAAAAGTTAGATCTACATCTAAAATGACATAAAATAAATAAATCAACAACAAATATGTAGATCTACATGTTTACTAATTTAAATATTAGCAAAAATGATAAAAATAAAAATTAAATCAAGAGATCGAGTCTAGAATGTTTACCCTCAGAGTTGACTGACTTTAGGCCGGATGTTCAAATGCTTCGGCCCCACGCGCTTCACGAGAAGGCAAAATATAAAAAATGCAAATTTTTAATAAATAAAACTCTTGAAAAGATGAAAAAAAAGGAATTTTTGGAATAACAATCGGATCTTTTTTAGAGAGAGCACTTTTTTTCTTTTTCTTTTCCCTCCTAAGATTTTTCAATCCCAAATCTTTTGCTCTCCTCCTCCTTTTCAAATGAAATGTAATCCTATTTATAGGCACGATCGACCGACGGGCTGCCTGCTCGTCGAGCCACCGACGGGCTGCCCGCCCGTTGAGCCACCGACGGGCTGCCCGCTCGTCGAAAGTCATCGATGGGCTGCCCATCGCTCGAGTCACCGACGGGCAGACCACCCCTCGAGTGACCGACGGGCTGGCCGTCTGTGGAGCAAACATCCAAATTTTAAGTTAAAAACTTCCCCAAAAATTTTATTTTATTTTATTATATATATATATATTTAAAAAAAAATGCGAATAAAAATCCTTGCTTCTCGTGAGCGTGAAGGGCCAAAATTCCCGAACTCTATCCGTTCTTTTAGAAATGGGCATCATTTTCGTCATCGGGCAATCTCTGATTTAGACCGACTCAGGACCCGGTGTCTACAGTATCATGAACGTAAGTAGCACAACCCGAAGGTCGCAAATGGCTTAGGTCAGGCTGTCGACCAGTCCACAACTTATAAGGTGTGGATGCGACAGATTTTGAGGGCACTCTGTTGAGAACATATGTGGCAGTCAATAAAGCATCTCTCCAATAAGAGATAGGCAAATTTGCCTCTGCCATCATAGATCTAACCATATCAAGGAGAGTCCTATTTCTCCTTTCCGCAACACCGTTTTGTTGTGGAGTTTTGGGAATGGACAATTGATGTTCAATCCCTTTTTCATCACACAAAGCCTTCAATTCATCTGAAAGATATTCGCGACCTCTGTCAGTTCTTAAAGTTTTGATCTTTTAATCTAATTGATTCTCAACTAAGTTCATAAAAGTTTTGAAGCAACTCAATGCTTCTGACTTGTGAGAAATCAAGTAGATATGACCATACCTTGTATTGTCATCTATAAATGTGATGAAGTAGTATGCCCCATACTTTGCCCTCACATTCATTTGACCACAAACGTCAGAATGAATTAATTGCAATGAAAATTCAGCTCTAGTTCTTTTTCTGAACGGTTTTCTCACTAGTTTTCCTTTCAGGCAATGCTCACAGGTAGGTAATTCAACCTCATTCAAATTGCCTAGCAAACCAGCTTTGGCTAACCGACTCATTCGATTTTACCCAATATGGTTTAATCTAGCATGCCATAATTTCACATGATTCTCATTATTATGTGAAGTAGAAGAGATTAAAGAAAAACTATTTTTATTCATAAAGTTAGGATCAATATCCAAAACAATAAAATTGTTTGAAATAAAAACAGAACCATAAAAAATATCATCCAAACATAAGCGTATACTGTCATCTTTAAAGTGTAAATCAAAACCAAGTTTCAATAACATAATAATAGAAACTAAATTCTTACGAATATCTGGAGCATAAAGCACATCATGTAGGAGTAGGATTCGGCCTTTGCGTAAGACTAATCTACACGCGCCAATCCCTCGAACCGGCACTCTAGCGTCGTTTCCTACATATATATATTTTGCTCCATTTGGTATTCCCTGGAATTCTACAAAGGCATCTCAATCCTTTGCTACATGATCCATAGCTCCTGAATCAACCACCCACAAAGGATGAAATTCAGTTAGTAATACAGAACTAGATACACAAATTTCACTCACTTTTGAGTCAGAATAGTGTCCCTGATTGGGCACAGTGCAGTCTCTTGCATAGTATCCTTTCTGTTGGCAGTTAAAATATTTCACTTTTGAGATGTTTATCTTTTTCTTGCCTTTCTTAGAATTCCGTTCCTTCTTCTGCCTTTTATTCTTCTTGGCAAGTTCCTTATCCCGACCTTTCAAGCTTTTCCGTTTGTTTTGGTTAGAACTTATTCCACCAGAACGGGACTGTGCCACATGCACTTCAGCATTGACCTTAATCGATGCCAGTCTGTCCTCTTCTAGTTCCAAGTGATGAGCGACATCCTCATATGTCTTTACACAGTCCATATGAGTCAGTTGCATTTTCATATGCTCCCAACTCTTGGGTAAGGAACAAATGACAGCTTGGACCAGCTGCTCGTCGGTCAACTTATGACCATATTCACTAAGCTCACTCATCATATTTTCCATCTCTCTGAGATGTTTCTGCATTGAATGATCAGGCTTTTTCTGATAAGTATCAAATTTGATCGTCAAAGATCGGAGTTTAGTCAGAGTCACTCCTCCAAACTTCTCCCGCAAAGCGATCCACAGATCCATTGCGTTCTGATACTTGCAGAATTGCTTAGTTATATCATCCTCCATAGCACTCAATAGGATGATACGAGCAGTGAAATTCTTTTTCTTCCATGCTAAATAGACATCTCGGTCCCGCCTATGCTGGGCCGTATTGCCATCCTCAGGTTCAGCCATAACTGAACTTAAGGTTTCGAGAGCCTCTTGCTCCTCAAGCGCATACTGGATCTTCATGCTCCATATTTCATAATTGTCTTCATTCAATTTTAAGTTTTTGTTTAATTCAGCGATAATTGATTTGGAAGCGGAAGCCATTTGTATCCTCTGATTCAAATGGAATAAAGTTGCATGTTATTATAGGAGATTAGGCAATACATGCAATTTACTATACACCTGAAATAATAACTTAATAAAGTTTTCTATTTGACTCAAATTCAAAAAAAGTTACTAAAAGTACCAATTACCTTTTAAGTTCTAATGTCCAACTTTATAGGTTAAGATTTCATGCATAGTAAATCTGAATTATTGGATTACTAAGTTCTTAAACTTATGAGGGAAATTTTATTGGTTTTTATTTTATTAAGTTTCTACTTAATAAACATGCAAATATTTTACTCATAAAATATTGCAATGCAATTAACATTTTAAAATAAACACATTTATTAAAAAATAATTAAATGCCATAAGAAATAAACTCATTCATTCAACCAATAAATAAATCCAATAATTCTCAAATAAGATACTTATATCAAATATAATAATAATAGGAAACATAAATCCTACAATAACAAATGCTAACTATAATTGATACTCATATCAACTATTATAGAAAACTAGATCTTCTCAAAATCTTCACAGACACTGGGACTGATTGTTTGACCAGCTTCATTAATTCATCAGGTAACTCATAAATTCGCTGATGAAACCATGGACGATACACTCTACGTCCACTTCTCAATTTCATCACAGATAAAATGTTGCTCCTCAACACTCCTCTTTTGGCAACTCTAGCAAAAAAATGGATGATAGATTTCCTATAAACTCTATCTCCTATGTACCAAGTAGTTTCCAATAGCTCCCTAAGTTTTGGATTAGGGCTGTGCAAAACCAAACCGAAATCGAAAATCGAACCAAACCGAATGGATTTTGGTCCATTTGGTTTGGTTTCTTCGGTTTTTGGTTCATTTGGTTCTAAACCGAAATCAAATTTCGGTTATTTCGGTTCTTAAAATTGTAAAACCGAAAGAACCGAACGGATTGAAGTTTTTTAAACTCACCATTTTGCTTATATATATATATATATATATATATATATATATATATATATATATATATATATATATATAACCTAAATCTAAATATACACTACAGTTATATTTATTTACATATATGTTTTTTTTTTAATTGAAGTACATTAAATATATTATTAATAAAAACTTATGTTGTATTTATTTTTAATGTATTTTTTTTAGTGTAATTTTGTTAATTTATTAGGAAAATAATATGAAAAATTTATGTATAATTTTTTTAGTTATTTTAAATGGCTTTATTTTATTGAATATAAGTTAATTTAATTTATGGATCCATATAAGTTAAAAATTTAAAAAAAAATCTATATTTGTGAAGAACCGATTGGACCGAACTGAACCGACCAAAATTATTTCGGTTTATTCGGTTTTGATTCTAAAAATTTCGGTACGCGGTTCGGTTCTAAAAATTCCTTAAATTCGATTTTCGGTTCAGTCTAAAATCGAACCGAACCGACCATTTGCACACCCCTATTTTGGATGATATTCAAAAGAGTTAATCATTGCTTTGATTTGGTCTCTATCATCCCTTCCTAAACTTAAACCTCCTATCCAAATACACTCTTACATTTGTTCCTGCATAGTCAATATATGACGCATTATACCATCAATATCAACAGCCTTGATATTCTTCCGCATCCTCATGTTGCTTACTAAACGCACTTTTGCATTTCTTAAAGCAATCCCATGCAGGATCTTAGAAATCATAGGTGTCCTTATCAATATTTCTAAAACACATTACAGAAATTTAAATGATTAATACACTCATGTATAAATATATATGATTGAAACACATTTCAATTAATAAATAAGGACAAAAAACACATAAAATTTTTTTCAAAATATTTTAAAAAACATAAAACACATTTTCCATAATTATTAAAATATTTATTTTAAAGAAAAATAAATAAATAAATTTTATGGTCATCAAAAAATTTTGAAAAATTGACCAATAAATCATAAATATTTTGAAAAACAATTTTGAGAAAAAACGAAATTGATTTGGAGGCTGAAGCTCGCCGAACGCGCCGACAAGGGGGAGGAAGACATGCTCACGTGCCCTCACACACCACACGCGCGTCCTTCCACTCGATCAGCCACGTGCCACAACTATAGTGTGCCATGTGTCTGATTTCTACTTGTCCACCTGGTGCCCACGATACACGTCACCGCCACATGGCATGACAAGTGTCATCCACGTGGCAGTGTCTCATTAGTCCACGTGTCACGCAGGCATCGGTCTTCCACGTGTCGACCCCTGATTGGGCCACGTGGCACCCGTGACACGTCAGATCCACGTGGCAGGACCACGGTCTGCCACGTGGCTCACGTCTATTGGGCCACGTGTCAATAACATATCACGTTATTGACACGTGTTTGCGCGCATGTGGGCCACCGCCCATGCGCACGCGCCACCTTCCCGGTTGATTTTGGTCTCCGGATTTCAGCTTGTCAGGGGTTTTCGGGGTCTGTGAATCCAATGATAAGGTCAAAAATAAAAAATTCCAATTTCTAGTTTAACGTTTTGAATATCCAAATTCGTTCCCTCGGGTTTCGGTGTACATATTCACGAAATTGAGCCGAAATATACACGCATATATATTTTTCACACAAAAAACAAATTTTTGTTGAGTTTCATGTTTCCTAGATCTACCAATTTTACACATAAAATTTTAGGCCATATGCCAGGAAGCAAAAAAAAAAATGCAGGCTCTGATACCAATGAGGGAAAATAATAGAATAAAGAATGGAGGTAACAATAGAATTGATACCTACCTCTTATAGCGCGTAAATTTCGTTGCGGAAGCAACACAAGGATCCCCTTTTATTTGGTCACCGGTCTGACTTTTACCCACTCGGGATAAGAGCAACTAGATCACAATCTAAAAACCCCTGAAAGATTAAGACAGAAAACTTGTGAGTGGGAACGAGCAGACTTGCGGCGAATACGTTTTCTCGTTACCAAATAATGAGATCTCTCATCTATTTATAGAGATTAAGAAAGCTAGAAACTTATCCCTAGTCTAACTCAGAATCATTTTTGAGATAGAATTTGGTTATTTTAATAAGATTGAATTACCCATTTCAATCTGGATTGAAACTCAATCCGTTATACAGTTATTGGCGTATACCAATTCTATCAATAACATAATTATATATAGTTGAATTTTATAAAAAAAAATAATATTTAATTAATGAAAAAGGTACAAGAAAAGTCAATTAACTTGATTATATATCAGAGAATCACCTATAATTTAAATAGTTGATAATCTGATTATTTTTCTTATTGATCAAAATTTGATGTAAATATAAAAAAACTTAATTATATATTATTTAAATTATATAAAAAATAAATTTAAACTAATTATGCTATATTTTAAGAAAATACAAAAATATTAATATAGACATAAAATTTAGACAATTTAAATTTGTAAAAAAATTAATTTTATTTTTATTTGGATCACTCTACACAGCGTGCGGGTACCGATACTAGTACATATTAATGCTCTAAATACTAATAAATCAACGCATGGCATATTATATTAAATCAAATTAAAGTCCACTTATCCACGGGAAGGTTTTTATTTTTCCTTTTAGAAGTTTGAAATCACAATTGGTCCTACCAATTTTGTTCCCAATTTATGGATCCTATCTTAGACATGAAAAAATTATTCAAATTCGATCTTAATTCGAAAAAAGATACATAATCCCACTTCAATCCGAAACAAATATGAATTGGTCAAGTCAATCCGTTTGATTTTTTTTTTAATTTAAATATAGTTATTTATATTTATATTTTCATATATTTAAATTAAATAAATATAAATTATATGAAACAAGATACATAAAAAATATGACTTTCCTGCCATAAATTGATCTCATCTCTCTCTTTCCCTTTCAATTTACTCTCTCAAAAAACAATCCCGATCTCATGTCTCTCATCACGCCCGAAAATTAAATTTTTTCTTTATAAGAATATGCTATATTTTGAAATTTACACAAATTATTAAAATTTAAAATGATTGAAATATATTATTTTTTTTAAAAAAATAATATGAAATTAAAATTGAAATTGTTAATTTGAAAATCAATCATTCAATCTGATATTGCAAAAAAAATGATATAAATTTGATCTGAAAATTTAATTTGACCCTACCTAAAAAGATTCAATTCGAGAATGATATAAAATTAATTATCGATAATGACCAAACCCCGAAACGTCGGACTCAAACATGTCCTAAAGTCATTATAAGACTATTAATGCATCTTGTGAAATTTTTTCCCTAAAAAAAAAAAAAAAAAAAAGAGAGAGAGAGAATTGACTAGACAAAAAGAGAATTGATAATGTCCAGTGTACCGTATGCCTGTAAATATGAATCGTTGGATCATTTTTTATTTTTCATTTAATTGCTCAAATTTACTGATATATGGTACGCATAATATATCGAATCATTTCCGGACTAAAATCGTACTTCCCAAATCAATGATAAATATCATTTATTGATGATTAATAGGAACCACTATACATACTTGATATAAAAATAAAATCTTCTATACGTGTCTAGAATAAATTGACAAGCTACATTAGATAATCCTTGTCACAAAAGCACAAAAAATTAAACAGTACTATTAGTCTGAATTATATGCTAGATTGTTCCATCACTTCCGGTCAAGAAATTGTATTTGTCTTTCCTTGACAATCTTGTGCATTGAAATCCTAAAGCTCTACCAATCTGCTCCTGCACGTAATTAGCAACCTCATACTTTGATTCACACCTTAATTTTGACTTTGGTAATTCATCAAGAATTTTTACTCTACAATTAACAAATGGGTTCATGAGTAAAAATACTGGGTCTAAAAATTTATAGCCACCTGCTGTAGTAGCATAAAACATGCTAACATAAATATCTATACTAATAGGAATGATATCAAAACTCATTTCAGCGAATAAAGGACTGAATCGCAGTAAATATGGTTCTCTGCAGGTAGTTCCTTCAGGGCAAATTGCAATATTCCTTTCATTGAGAATATTCCTAACTAGTTTGAAATCTTTTTCTCTATTTCGGGTTAATCGGACCGTTTGAATTGGTGAAAGTAATTCGGATACCTTACTTAGACTATAAGTCAATGCCGTAAGAGGTTTCATAAGGGCAATTGAAGCAAAGATAGGATCAAAGAATGTTTTATGGTTGGTTACATAGATCGTGCCCTTTGATTTTCGGAAATTTAAGGATTTTGATTTTGATTTTGATGTGGTGCCTGTCATGCCTGTGAATGCTAAAATTGGGACAGAAAATTTGTAAGGTAATAAAAGACCAAAAAAAATTCTAATAAGGAGAAGTACTAAACCAAATGGAATCCACATGAACATGACTAAGGTAGCAAGTGGAGTTGGTCTAAAAGCCAATCTTCCATCATGGAAAATCAATGGTTTTGGATATTTTTCTCTAGGAAGGATTTGCCAATTTCTCTTCTCTGCTTCATTTACCAAGTAGATTGCCTGCCACAAAACAAAATTATTCAATTGGAGATAGTCAATTAAAGTTACCTTGCATTTGGAGAAGAATTGTTGCACTCGAAGAATAAGCAATATTATTTGACAAATCTATTAATTAAAAAATAAAAAAATATTAATTGGTCACTATACATAAATACACTACGTGCTCTACATCATTCGATATTAAATATATATTTTGATCAACTGATCGAACAGTGAATAACACGACATATTCATATACTGCGAATAAAATCATATATCTACTAATAAACAAATAAAAAAATTAATTGAACTTGAAGAATAAAAACATACTAACCTTGCATTTGGAGAAGAATTGTGGATGAAGAGACATATTAAGGCAAGCAAAACCGATGACGTCATCACTATCCAAATTATCATTTAAGAAAGTATTATTAATTTCCTTCTCTATTTCCATTAAGCCCAGAAAATATCCACAAAACACCTTCAATTCTCTTCCAAAAACCTCATCAATACTCATATAATATCTCAAAAACCCATCTACCATAACTCTAGGCAAATAACTAATTCCTACTTTTCTCTTATATTTCATAACCTCATTGAACCCCTCGTACCCAACATCTTCTAACAAGAACTTTGGCAACACAGTTTTTCCAACTCTAAAGCTCTCAACTTTGATCCCTACGAAGCTTACAAAAACCATAATTTTTAATCCAAATTCTTTGCCAACCAACCAAATTAATGGGTATGCAAGCAAAAGGACAAGTGCTCTTAAGAGGCCACCAGCTTCAAAGGCTACCAACATGAAGTATGGGAACATAGAGGATGATTTTAGCAGAGTTCCCTCCACATCGAATATTATTGTTTGGTTCCCAAGAAAATCTTCTTTCTGGGGAAGAAAAGGAGAACTGGAATTGCTACTCTTTCTCGAGAAATATAGATTGTTGCAGATTTTGGTGATCAAGGTTTTGGACAAAAAGAAAATAGCTTTTAAGTTCAGGACATCACTGGCCATTTTGATTTTATTGTCACTTAAAATTCTCCAACATTTGATGACTTTATATAGGCACGGTTAGTTATTTACTATTTGAATAATGAAAGCTTTATTGATACTTGAAATGACCAATTTGACATTTAAGCCTAATTCTGGTTTTCTCACATGTTTCTCTTTTATTTGTTCTAAAAATATAGTTTGGTTTCCATATTAATAATAATATATTTAATTAGGAATTAGAAAATGTTGAAAATTTGGTATTTTTCAATAAATTAGCGTTTGAATTCCATCCCACCCCTAAAATGTAATTATCAAAATACTTAAATCTATGGACCCAAAATTTCAATTTTTGACTAAATTTTAAAAAATTTGCAACTTAACTTAAATGGATTGACAAAATTAATTCGAATAAGTAGGCTACGGATTGACTCGAATGATCTATTTTTTATATAATTTTTTATTTTTTCAAATTTTAAGATTAATTTATTATTTTTTTAGAAAAACAATTAATGTATAAAAAAAGATATAATTAAGTTTTTTTATTTACAAAAATGAATTAATCTTAAAATTAAAAAATAAATAAAAAAATACTTCTATTATCCATTGGAGTCAATTGATGCATTCATATTTGGATTTGACTTTTAATTTTACAAGTCAAATTTTAATTGGATCATGGCGCTTTTATTAAATTAAATTGAATTATTTTTTGTGGTCCGGGATTCGGATTGAATGCTTGACTTCAAGTGACAATTAAATTGACAGGTCGGGTAAATCCAACTTTACCATTTCTATTAAACTTTGCCATATCTATAGAAAGAAAAGGAAAATAACAAAAAGTTTCGGGTTTGGGCCTTTCAATTTCGTTCCCATTGGGCGGCCCTAATCTAGGCCATCATTTACACTACCTCGCTCTCCACCGCTGCAAACCGACACTTCTTGCTGCCAAGGCGTGGCCGTTCTCCTCCTCTTCATCAGCGGCCGTTCAACCCCTTCTTATAGCCTAGCGGATAACTCCGCTGTTGCGGTATCATTCTATTATTCTTTTATCATATTTTCTTCATATCATTTGAGAAGTAAAAAGAATTATTCTTAACTCTTTTCTTTCGATTTTTCATTTCTTGAAGTTAAATTCTAAAATGTTGTCATGGATGGAAGTGGTAGTGGAATGCGTTGGTTCATTGGACTTATTGTCTCAGCACCATTTTCAAGTTCCGTCCATTTATGTCTATGATGAAAATCCTAATCGCTTTTAGCTTGTTTCTTGTGATTATGTCTTTTGTTTGCTACATTTAGACCTCTTATGCTATTTTCTTTTTTAAAATTTGTTCATGGTTTTGTCATTTTTGTTATTAAACTTAATGTTTAAACTCTCAATGCACTTTTGCTTAGTTTTTATATTTTAGTTTATTTGATATTCAATAAATTCGGTATTGTATGATGTACATTATTAGCATTTCGTAAAGCAAAATATGAATTTATTTAGGTTGGTTTCTACTAGTTATGAGGGATTAGCATCGGATCCTCTCCATGTTTTCTTTAATGTTATTTTTCTTACTTCGGGCCAAAAGATGTTAAATGGATAATTGTACGGGTTGTTGTATACAGGTTATGCCATATGGTTTAGGGAGGTTATAGGGAAGTAGTTATAAATGGATTTGGGATGGGAACAAGTAATTCAATCTTTAGCTGTTACAGGGATTTTCATGAGTACTCTACCTGCTACCATTCCATATAGTTCACGTGCATATGATTTTTCTAAATTTTCTTGAACTTAGGTGAAGAGAGTTAAATTTTAATCTTTAAAATGGACGAGTCGCCAACAACAGGCAAGCGAAAAACATGGGAGGAACCTCAAGTTGAGGACACTCCTCGGCAAGAATCTGCCTTGAAGCGGAGAAATTTGACACGTACTTGCGTGCATGAGGTTGCTGTTCCAAGTGGGTATACTTCAACCAAGGATGAAAAGTTTCATGGTACCCTTGCAAATCCAGAATACAATGGCGAGATGGCGAAGACCTATGAGTTTGAACTTGATCCCTTTCAGAGAGTATCGGTGGCATGTTTGGAAAGGAATGAGTCTGTCCTTGTTTCTGCTCATACATCTGCAGGAAAGACAGCAGTGGCTGAGTATGCAATTGCCATGGCCTTCAGAGATAAGCAGAGAGTTATATATACGTCGCCGTTGAAAGCTTTGAGTAACCAGAAATACAGGGAGCTACATCAAGAGTTTCAAGATGTTGGATTGATGACAGGTGATGTTACTCTCTCACCTAATGCTAGTTGTCTGGTAATGACAACAGAGATTCTTAGGGGAATGCTTTATAGGGGATCGGAGATTTTGAAGGAAGTTGCATGGGTTATTTTTGATGAAATTCACTATATGAAGGATCGTGAACGTGGGGTTGTTTGGGAAGAGAGTATTATATTTTTGCCTCCTGAAATTAAGATGGTTTTCCTTTCTGCCACAATGTCCAATGCTACTCAGTTTGCAGAGTGGATCTGTCATTTGCACAAGCAGCCATGTCATGTGGTATACACAGATTTCCGTCCAACTCCTTTGCAGCACTATGTTTTTCCCATGGGTGGTGCTGGTTTGTATTTGGTGGTTGATGAGAATGAGCAGTTCAGGGAAGATAATTTTATGAAACTTCAAGATACATTTACAAAACAGAAAATTGGTGATGCAAAGAGTTCAAACGGTAAAGGAAGTGGAAGAAATGCAAAAAGTGGGAATTCTTCTGGTGGTTCTGACATATACAAAATCGTCAAGGTATGTCTTCAGTTACTGTTCAATTATTGCTGCCTTAACTTATTTTTACTTAATTTAGTTTGATTAACATTTATTACTTTCATAATTGCATTAATGCTCCGATTGATGGGTTAAAATGGAAATCTATATTATTTCTTCTAAAAATTAGGCGTAGTGGAGTTATGCATATATCTAGATTACAGAGCACTTATAGAATTTTATGTGATATGCCAAAAAACAAAATCTAATATAAAAATATACAGTTAGTTAGGAACTGTATTTTTGATGTTCTATTATAAGTTAATTCTAATTTCTTAATAAGTACTGTAAAATGTTATACTAATATCTTCTGCTTTCTACTTATGGTCATGTGATCTCGATCAAAATCACTAGCTGTGTGGTGATTTATTGTTATCCAATACTCTCATCCCATCAATTTGTCACTTTTTGCAAAAAATATTTGTCCCATCAAATTGTCACTTTATAAAATTCAAGATAAAATTTAATGCATGCATTCCAACTGTGCTTCAACAAAACATTTAATAACTTCATTAATATTTCTCTTTTTCTACACTTCCCTTTATTATTTTTATCCTTTCGAAATTCTATTGGATAATAGTGACCTTTAAAAAGTATACATTTTAATTTAAGACTAGGGTATTTTAGTCTCTTTAATATTTTTTTTTTTATAGAATTAAGCAAAATCAACGATTACCTTACTATTGGTGAAATGTGTAAGAATTGACAAATTGGTGGGATGGAGAAGTAGTATTGTTTTATCTACATTCTTTCAGTTTCTTAGTGCTGTGGGCTATCTTCAGTTTAAGAAACATTTCCTTTTAGTAACTAAGAAGAAATTGATTTGGTGAAGGTAACTAGGTTTTTGCAATGTATCTTGAAATCTTTAATAGCTAAGTGCTTCTTTCCATTTCTTCTTTCTTTCTTCTCTGTACAAGTTAGAAGTTTAAGGTTTCGTCAGGGAAAGCCTTTGCTTGTGTGCTGTGGGCTTTCCTAAAAAAATTTCATTGTAAAAATCATGAACAATAAAACAAATGAAAGCAAGATATATATAATAGTAAAAGGCCTGAACGTTTCTTTTTAATTATCCAAAGATACTTTCTAAAGTTCCTAATCATAGAGAAATCTTGAAAATCAATTAATCTCAGGGTAAGTGCACATATAGATAATCTTTGAAACATTTTTTAGTATTTGCAACTTATTGTTCCTTATACTTAAGGTTTCCATTTCAACTGTTTGGATATTTAAACACAGGAAGATTGTCTAGTGTCTTTTTGACGTAAGATCACCATATTAAATCCTATAGTTTGTCGAGCTCCCTTGTTGTGCTAAGGTTCTGGCTTATCTATTCTGCCCTTTTTTCCCCCCTCCCAGATGATTATGGAAAGGAAATTTCAACCAGTTATAGTTTTCAGCTTCAGTAGAAGAGAGTGTGAACAGCATGCTATGTCTATGTCCAAGCTTGATTTTAATACCCAGGAGGACAAGGATGTTGTGGAGCAAGTATTTAATAATGCAATACTCTGCTTGAATGAGGAAGACAGAAACTTGCCTGCTATTGAGTTAATGCTACCTCTACTTCAGCGAGGCATTGCTGTCCATCATTCTGGCCTTCTTCCTGTCATCAAGGAACTCGTAGAGCTTCTTTTCCAGGAAGGCCTTGTAAAGGCCCTATTTGCTACAGAGACAGTAAGTTTTATATTCAGAAAGGGGCACCCCTCAGGGGTGGAGGTGCATGAATGGGGGAGGTTTAGGGCTTTTGTGCTTCCAAAATTCAGTGGTATAATTGTTGTTGCTTTAGCTTCTACCTTAACTTCTATGTTACATTTTCTTTGTGGCAGTTTGCCATGGGCTTAAACATGCCTGCAAAAACTGTTGTTTTTACAGCAGTTAAGAAGTGGGATGGTGATAGCCATCGATATATAGGATCTGGCGAGTATATTCAGGTGACTAAAATTTCATTTTTTTTTGGAGAATTTTCAGAGCAAAAGCAGCTGCTCATTAATTTTTATGTGTTAATTCACTTTGATGCAATCTGGTTTCTTAGATGAGTGGAAGGGCTGGACGCCGAGGCAAAGACGATCGTGGTATTTGTATAATAATGATTGATGAGCAGGTAGCTTTACAGTTAGTCCTGCAATAGACACTAAAAAAATTGTAGAAGAAGCTACTAAAGTTCTACCAAAAAAAAAAAGTGCTATTAGCTTTATTTGAGCTTATTATACGGTATTCTAAATGTAAATCTGCAAGTACATCTTATATCTTACACTTGACACACAAGCGTTCTACGTTAACAAATATTTATTATATTTTACTCCTCCTAACTCTATTATGCGTCTGAAAAACTGCATTTCAGTCTTCTCTATTAACTTATTGACTTGCTATTGCTTTTATAGATGGAGATGAATACAATTAAGGATATGGTCTTGGGTAAACCAGCTCCCCTAGTTAGTACTTTCAGACTGAGTTACTATTCAATTTTAAATTTACTGAGGCGTGCAGAAGGCCAGTTCACTGCTGAGCACGTAATAAAGAATTCATTCCACCAATTTCAGTATGATAAGGTTTTTGCCAAATCCCATCTTTCTTTTGGAGTTGCATCCTCTTCCTGTAGAGATTAATTGCTAATTAATCTTTCTTCCTTCCAGGCATTACCTGATATAGGGAAGAGGGTTTCAAAATTGGAGGAGGAAGCTTCTGTGCTTGACGCTTCAGGAGAGGTAATCAATTTCCCCTGTGCCCCTCACCATATTTTTGTTCTAACTTCTCTCATGTAATTGATATTTTGAGTGATGTATTTGTATTTTATGCAGGCTGAAGTGGCTGAATATCATAAGCTAAAACTTGAGATGGCCCAACTTGAGAAAAAGATGATGATAGAAATAACAAGGCCTGAAAGAGTCCTATACTATCTTTCTACTGGTCGACTGGTACTTAGCATGATCATTCTTGTTGATTTCTTATCCAACTGACCAGAGATTATTTTTCATCATGTCCTTTTGTCTTGTTAGTGTAAACTTCTCATGGTGCCTTTATTATCTTTTAGGTTTTATAGCTAATTTTCTAGCAGTGTAATAATAATAATAATAATAACGAGACACCTGCACATACACAGCAGGAAAATCTATTTTCAAATGCATGCATGTGACTTCTTCATTTAAAACTTGTTTGCCTGTGTGTGCCAGCTCAGGTTTTGATACATATGGCTATGATCCTGATGGGATAATCTCATAGCTAAATGTAGTCGGGGGTAGAGAGGACATACAACTGCCTATGTCTCTGTAGAATTTTTCTTTTTATAATAATTGGGAGGAGGTGTTGGAGCATTTTATGCACGAATTAAAGGGGGAGAGAGAGAGAGAGAGAGAAGGGGGCAGCAAGAGTGTATAGCATCTTTGCACAAAAGTATCAAACTTGCCTGTATGTTTTGTCTCATGGTTGTGAAAGAGGACTGTGTTCTTGGTAAGAGATAATATCTGAGGAAAAATTAAATGGATATTCTATTTTATTTTATATTCAGAAGGGGCTTCTCTATATTGCAGATCAGGGTAAGAGAAGGTGCAACAGATTGGGGTTGGGGTGTTGTGGTAAATGTTGTCAAAAAGCCTGCTGCTGGGCAATCACGTGGTGGTTACATAGTGGATACTTTGCTTCATTGCTCTCCTGCTTCAAGTGATGGTGGTTCACGGCCAAGGCCTTGTCCACCTCGCCCTGGAGAAAAGGGTGAGATGCATGTGGTAAGCTTATATATATGTTATAAAAACATGTTTATTGCTTTTCCTGTGGCATGGTTGTGGAGTAAATAATTCAAGAACTTGGTTTATAATGCAGTTTTTTTTTCTCTTTATGTTTATTTTAGGTACCTGTTCAGTTGCCTCTGATTTCTGCCCTAAGTAAAGTCAGAATCACTGTCCCTCCTGATCTCCGACCACTAGAGGCAAGACAAAGCATATCATTGGCAGTGCAGGAGTTGGGCACTCGGTTTCCTGAAGGTCTTCCGAAACTCAATCCTGTAACGGTAGTTATCAGCTGTAATAAATTACTTTTTAAATCTTTTCAGAATAAATGGTAATTTTAGATAACAAGTTTCTTTGATAGCCTTCCTCCTTTTGTTCCTTTAAATTTCTTGTGCTTGAGCCGCTGGGGGCTTCACAGGATTGAACTCTGTCATCTGGTTAACTTCCTACTTCATTCCTCAAATTGTAAGAAACCTGGGTTGTTCAAGTTGGAATTAAGAATTTTGACTCTGGGGTGTACTCTGTCTTTGGGGTCTGGGTTTTGGGGATGTCAGCCAGTTCTTCTAATTGCATCCTGTTTTAGTACTATTTACTGTAAGCTTGATGCTGGCTGTACAATCATGACATTAGTGAAAATGCTGATGGCTATTTCATTTCATTGTCTTCTTTTTTTTTTTTTTACTGGTTTTTAACCTTTAGAGTAAATTCTGTTGTCTATATGGAATTATACCTTTTTAAGAACAGCTGCACTAAAGCTGATGAGGTTGGAAGAAAGGTTTGTTGCCTTTGTTTACTATCAGCATTGTGTTATTTGCACTCTTAAAATTTTTCACATTTACTTTCAATTTTGCATCTGGTTTTTTTCACCCCCTGTTTTCGTGTTCCTTTTATGAAAAACATTCTTGTTGGAACCAGTTGTCTGATATTGCTACTGTTATTTGTCATATGGTTTATATTTATTACAGGACATGAAAATCAAGGATCCTGAAATTGTTGATTTGGTTAAGCAAATTGAGGAACTGGAAAGGAAGCTCTATGCTCATCCGCTGCACAAGGTTTGCCATATCATTTAGTCATTCAGTTTTTACTGTCTGAGCAAAACTTTGCAAGGCAGTGAAAGAACTTTTACACTTCAAATCATTATCTGATGATGCTTTAAACAGTCATCAACCATATTTATATTCTGTGCAGTCTCAAGATGCCAATCAGATCAGAAATTTCCAACGGAAGGCAGAGGTGAATCATGAAATTCAACAACTTAAGTCAAAAATGAGGGAGTCGCAGGTATTTTCCCTTTTCTAATGTTCTTTCAAATAATCTATCTGGAATTTGAGTTGTAGGTGGGACAGTGTGTGCTGGATGAGAATTCAACATTTCTGGCTTATATGTCTTTTCTTGATAGGATAGCCTGTGTATTAAACTATGCTTGAGCTCTTAGATTAAGTACTTCCTTGACAGGCCATTGATTTGCATGTTCTTTTCTGAGCATTTACAGGTTTATTAATCATTATTTGATGAAATAGCATTGGAACTCATCTCTTTCCATGCTTTGTAATTGTTAGCATGCTCACATGAGAAAAACTAGCAAATGGATAGGGGCATTAAATACGCAGTTTTCACTTGCACCTACTTTCTGAGCATTTACGTTCTTTCAGTGAACCATGGAATTAATATAGTGGTTGCTATGCTGTGACATAGTGGTTTTTGGCTTTCCATCACTGTTACCTCTGTTATTTAAGGGGGCACACAAGTGGTGATGGTTTTTCTCTTTGATGGTCACATGATGAGGTGGGACTTATTTAGCTTTGATTTCAACTTTGTTGCTGGGTAGTGAAATTAAAGTATGACTAATTCATTTTTAGATATGCATTTATGCTTGTTTCTAAGTTGTATCACTAAATTTTGGTTGGAGTTTTCGAAAATTATACAACAATTATAAAGTTTTTTTTTTTATCCTTAACCTGGCATTTGGACAGACATGCATTTGAAATTGGAGCTCCAATTTGACAGATTGACATTTGAATGGGAATTGTATGCATTAGTTTTAGAATGACCCAATGTTAAACAGAACGTTTTGCTGATCTGAAAATTTATCTACTGGACTTTATTTTGGCAATTTCAGCCTGATTGCACAGATTAGTTGCACTCTTTGTACAGACTTTATCCAATTGGTTGAAATGAGATTTTGTTGCTCTAAAATTTAATTTATGCAACTTATTTTTGTCTTTTGGAATGCATATGGGTCAATAAATGCTAATTTGTCTATGTTGCACGCATATATAATATATACATCTTGGCCAAAATGTTACTCTTTTTTCCGGCTCTACAGAGTATCTTTCAATCTATCATATAAATTACAACTAATATTATGCCAAAATTAATAAATATTGAATAATGCGGCTTTTTCAAAAGGTTTGGCTTTGTTTTTCTTTTTGTTGATTTTTCTTCTGTCATATTCATTATAAATATTTTGTTTGATGGATGTACTAAATGGTTTTATATTTATGAACACTTATAAGTGTTCAATTTCATATATATGAGTGTGAACTATAAATATTTTGACTTCACTTGTAATAAATTCGTTTAAAAATCTATTTCATCTTTTTATAGAGCTTAATATATTAATAAGTTAACTAAAAGCGCATATTAGGTTAACCCTCGAGTCATGAATATTTTAAAATTGCTCCTCCTTCCCATAAACATAGGCTTGGTTTTCCTTTTTCATCTATCTCATAATATAGGCCTTCTTTATTTATAATGTAATTAAGTTATTGATTGTCTAATATTTTTAATCTGCTTTTTCATTAAACAAAAATGTACTATCATTTCTTAATTTCCCAATATGCCCCTAAGTAATGTAAGGTTATATTAAGAAAAATGTATGATTCAAACTATATGAACTAAATTTTCTTGATTCATATGAAAATCAAGCTCAACTTTGTGCAACGGAGGGAGTATTAAATTCTCTCTGATTCTTAGCATTTTAGTTGTTGATTATAATAGAAGAAAATTGAGCAGGACTTCATTTTCTAACATGTTTTAGACTTCATTTAAATTGTACTATGTTTTAGACCTTAAACTTCCCAATTTCACTCCATTATAATTCTTGAGTTTTTATATAACAATAATTCTTTATCCCCTAGTTTCAAAAAAAAAAAAAAAAAAAGAAAGAAAAAAAAAAACTTTATCCCTTAAAACATATGGTCTTTTCATCTATGATAGTAAAAGGAGTATCAATTTTGAAATAGCAGGAAGTGTTGTTAAGGTCAAATCTCTTCTTTATACACACACACACACATGCACACGTACATATGGAATAAACCCTATGTTTGAAGTAGACAAGTGGAGAAAGTAAGATGAATCTTTGGATTTACTTCCCCTATCTTAATGCAACCACTAGAAATATTAATGTGATCAGCACATTACATGCAAGCATGATCATGTTTTTGGCTGCAACTGCAATTGAAGTATATGCTAATAATAACAATTAAGGATAAGGATGTGTACTGCTAGTTTTCGTTCTGGTTGTTAGTAAAATGATACCAGTATTCTCATTTTTCGCATTTATTTTTAATCTTCTATAAACTGCTGTGTGTTTTGATTGGTCCTTGTTTGATTTTTCAGATCCAAAAATTTCGCGATGAGCTGAGGAATCGTTCACGAGTATTGAAAAGGCTTGGCCATATTGATGCTGATGGTGTTGTCCAGCTGAAGGGCAGGGCAGCCTGCTTGATTGACACAGGAGATGAACTACTTGTTACTGAACTGATGTTCAATGGTGATGACCACTATCTCTAGATTGTTTGATGCTTTGCGGAATCTAATTACTCTTCAGGCTGGGTTTGTGCATAAGACCAACACAGACCTTGTCAGAGTTTAAGCTTGTAAAAAGCACAACCCTCAAGCTTTTGAACTGCCACCGTTAATATATATATATAATAGAGATTGAATTATTTGTCAACAAGTATACATATTTTATTTTCCACTAGTACAATCTTAGGATATTGACCTTATCCTAACATATGGTGTTCAATTTGAACAAGGTAACGCTATTATTATATTAAGAGGCTGGGTTTTACCTCTCGGCCAGTGTCATGATTTGCTTGAAGACAGTGTTATTGTGCTCATCATGCTTAATAGTGATGCAGTTTGAAGCTGATCCCAGCCTGGTTCATCCTGAACTAATTTTGAATTGGTCTGTCCACCTTTGTTAAACTTAAGTATGAATCTTTTTATCAGGTACCTTCAATGATCTTGATCATCACCAAGTTGCAGCGCTTGCAAGTTGCTTCATTCCTGTAGATAAATCTAGTGAGCAGATACATTTGAGATCAGAGCTTGCTAAACCATTGCAACAGCTCCAAGAGAGTGCAAGAAAAATAGCTGAGGTTTGTTCTTTTCTTGCTCATTTCATAGTTCATATTCCAATCGACTAAGAAGGCCTCTGCACTCATGCCAGATACAATATGAATGTAAATTGGACATAAATGTGGAGGAGTTCGTGGAATCAACAGTGAGGCCTTATTTGATGGATGTTATTTACTGTTGGTCAAAGGTTAGTAATCTTTCACTTATTACTGGGCTTCATTTGTTCTTTCATGACAAGTTTCCCTATTTCTGGAACTGGTAAAATTTCATTGCAACTCAACTCAGCTGCTCCTGAGTCATGAAGTTGTTAGGCTTTGCTTGCTATATAGTTAACTTTTCTGTATTATGATAGTAAGTTCCTTGACACTCATGGCATACGGAAATGACCTGCTTTATACTGGGCCAGTGGCCATTGACATAGTCTAATGTTTGTTAAAGTCAATTCTGATATATGGAATTACTTCATGTAACCCAGTTTTTCTGATGCATTTGACCTCCAATTTCATATACTTCTTCTTTGCTTGTTGTTCTTGTTAAATATACCTGAACTGCTCTATTGAGTTTAGATATTCACCCTATTCTACATTTAGCTTGAATGTATATTTCTTTTCAGGGAGCTAGTTTTGCAGATGTTATACAAATGACTGATATCTTTGAGGGAAGTATTATCAGGAGTTCTAGGAGACTAGATGAGTTTTTGAACCAGGTAAATTCTCGAAATGTCACGTGATAATACATCAACGATAGATGAAAGTCTACATGCAATGCAATTCTGCTTGCCTTATAATGGCAGAAATTTTTATCTTATGGTATTGCTTCTTGATTGGGGTCTCATATCTTTTGGTCTTTGCTGTAATGCTAACTGCAAAGACATTTCTTCAAAATTGATAAATATGGTTCTTGTAACCCCCCAAAACATGATCTAACATAATGTATATTCTGTGTGGTTTTTGTATCATTATTTAGAGTGGAATTTTGTAGACTTAAAAGTTTGTCATGGGGAGAAGTGAAGCCTAACAGGAGTTATATTATTGATTGGGCCTGCCTCAAGAATTTGAGAAATTCATGTCCGATGGCTGTGTATCATGGTTGATTTCATCATTAATTGTAGCCTGCCTGAATGTGTTTTATTTAGTTTCAAAAAATTGCTACAGCAATACAATTTTTTCACTCTGAGGATTTAATATTCTAGATTTTTTTCTCAAAATATCCAAGGAGATTAATTATTGATTACAGCTGTTGATCTTTGGGCATCACTAATTCCCTGATTTTTTTTTTTCCTTTTTTCTAGTTGCGTGCGGCTGCTCAAGCTGTTGGTGAAGTCAATTTAGAGGAAAAATTTGCGAAAGCCAGTGAAAGTCTTCGCCGAGGTATTATGTTTGCCAATTCTCTGTATCTGTAAGCGATCTTCTTGCAGGATTCAAGCACACGTGGTACAAAGCATTGTATAATGCTGCAGTTCTTCTCTGGGAGCTACTTGATGAGATGTGCCTAGAATATACAAATATAGGTTTCCACCTTCATTGCCTAGTCACCGAGTTCCTTTCAACATCATTATGCTGCCGATAGTGTACATATTGTATGCATTTGAAAATGGGCAATGGCATTGCGTAAAAACTCAAATTTGATGAAATATGCCGTCTCTGTCTCTCTTAGGCTGGCAGCTTCAGGTGATTATTTTAGGGATGCTACACTTGTTAGCCCATGTAGTGACTAGGATCTTATTATAATTTGCCCCAAGAAAATGTTGGGGTTAGGTGATAAAGTTTTGTAATTTTAATTTTAGATTGTCATTGTTTTAGATTAACCATTGCCTAGACTATGCTGTATCCTGGAACCAGAGTGTTACTATGTGCAATTAGGTCAATACTTTTACTCATCGCTTTAGTTCTATCAGTTTTTTTCTAATTTGGACCTAATGTGAGTAATATTAATAGTATAAAATTTTAATGTCCATTTTTAAAATACATGTGCTTAATATAGAAAAATATTAAAGTTTAAGGATCTAATGTAGAAAATCTAATTTAGAGCTTATTTAAATAAAAATGTTTATTTTCAGTCATAAGTGTTGGAATAATAGTATAATACTCATTCTATGTCAAATTATATGTCGTTTAACTAATAAATCTAATTAATAGTTTAGATTTTAAATAAATTCATAATATTTTGTCTGTATGTATTTAATTTAGTATTGGTCATTTAATTATGGGGAGAGGAATTGAATGAAGTAAGAGAAAATTTAAAAAATTAAAAAGATAATTAACGAGGATAAATTTGATAAAGGACATTTAATATATATTTTTTAAAATTTATCAAAAATATCAGATATTTTAAAATAAAATGGTTAGTTAAAACGATAATTATTTTCAGATGGAAGCCGTAATCAAGATAATTAAAACATAAAAATGCAATAACTATGTTAATTATGTTGAAATCCTTGTTTGTGAGCTGGTAGAAGTTTTAGGATATGACAACTTTGTTAGGCAAACCCACAAAATAATGATTATAAAAAAAAAAATTGTATGCTTGAGGAAGTGGGATGTCTGCTTGTTCAAATATCGCATTGTTAAAGAATTATTACTCTATTAATTCATTACAATTTTCTTTTGCTTATTAAAAAATCTGCCTCTAATATTTGATAAAATAATTTTACTTATAATATTTTTTATGTTCTAATATTGAGAGAAATATATTTCTTTTTTGTCCTATATGTCTGCTTGTTCAAGTATTGCATTTTTAAAGAAATAGCAAAATTCTCCTAATCAATTGAAATATTATGGATAAAATTATATTTTTTTTATCAAACATTAAGGACAAATTTACATATTCTGAAATTTAATAATTTTCTTGGTTTTTAAATAAAAACCAAAAATAAAAAGCAGTGGAATTTTTATTGGATTTGGCATGGTGAGATACAATCAATCTTAAAAAGGAAGTATGCAAATCCCAAATATGAGATGGAAAGTTTATTCACAGATTGGATGAAAAACGACAGTGGAATGATTAGCAATGTGCAAGCTGAATTGTCCTCCCTTTTCACCAACATCAATCTTCTCCATTCCATTTGGTGGCTTCATCTCAAACTTTGATACCAATTTAGCAATCACAAGTCCTAGGATTGGCAATGCCAATATGATTCCCGGGCAGCTTCGCCTTCCCATTCCGAACGGTAAGAACCGAAAATCAACTTTCCCACCAGCAACTGCCTCCGTAGCTTGCTCTTCTTCCATGAACCTCTCGGGCCGGAATTCGGCCGGATTCTTCCACCATTTAGGGTTATTAGCCAGCCACCATGCATTGACCACTACCTTTGTTTCTTTAGGAATGGTATAGCCCCCAAGTTTTGCTTCTTCAAGGTTCATGTGTGGCACTAATAAGGGGATTGGGGTATGCAATCTTAATGTCTCTTTTACCGTGGCATGTAAGTAAGGTAACTCTTGTAGGTTTGACTCCGTTACTTCTCCACCCTTTAGGACGGTTGAGATTTCTTCTCTTATTTTCATTTGGACGGTTGGATTGTTTACCAGCTCAGCGATTGCCCACTCCATTGACCACAATGTTGTTTCAATTGCTGCAACATTGATGTTCTCAACTATGTACAACACATTCTCTTCATTTATCTCACCTCTCATTTCAGCATCTATTATCTGATCAATTGCACACTTTATTATCTCGTGCTTCTCTTCATTTTCAGCCATTATTTTCCTGTCAATTATCAAATACCAGTTTATAATTATTATTTAGCTTAATATATGTAAAAACACATCAATTTAGTTTCACAATTCACTTGAACACCTAAACTTTAATACATAATAAACACATGCATTTGTCAAATTTACAAATAATAAGTATAAATTTATACAGTCTTAAAAAATTAAAGCGCGTGACATTCAACCAAATTAATATGATATTTGGACTGTCATAATAAAAACACTTGTTTCACATGTACAAAGAAATTGATAGAAATTAAAAATGGAATGAAAACAAAAAAAGGAAAATTTTCTCATACCTTTTTATCATGCATAGCATTTCAATATCATTAAATTTTTTTTTTCTCTCTAGGATTTTGTCATTCTATATTTTTACAAATACAGATGCTCAATCGGTTATATATTATGAAAGTTTAGATGTAAAAATTGAATTATGAACAGATTAAAGTAGTTGAAGTAAAAACTTCTCATCTATATAGAATTAATAAATGTATATTTATTTAAAGAAATAATTAAGAACATACCTTCTTTCTTGAACAAAATAGTTGTTGAAGAAAGCAAGCCTCCTCTGCTGCAAATCCTTGCATTTATTCAAATACCCTCTTAAAAAGGGTCTAAGCAAAGGAATAAAATCACCATAGTTATAGTCAAAGCTTTGAGCCAATCTACTTCTCTCAGAATTAAACTTTGTAGCTTCAACAAACAAAGGATCATCAACTGATTCAAATCTTGCATCGAACATCATCCCATACATAATATTATACAGCATAAGTTGCAACCTTTTCCTAATAACAATCCCTTCTCTTCTCACCTTCTCATTCTCAATCAAATCACTCACTACTAAGTCCATCTCTTTCTCCCACATATTACTATAATGATGAACAACTTTGTTTGTGAAAAATGGAAGTGTCATAATTCTCCTCATTTTTCTCCAATGTTCACCATAGATTGTGAACACCATGTCTTGGCCATTGCCTGTGAAGATATCAAACACAACATTTCTTGGGCGAGAACCAAATTCTACACCTTGTGTGTGAAGAACTTGGGTGGCTAATTGAGGATCAGAGACTACTGCTAAGTTTCTTGAACCGAGTCTAAGTAAAAAAATTGGACCATAGGATTGTGACATAGAGGCTAAAAGCCTATGGTTAAGGTCATTTCCAACTTGAAGCCAATTCCCAAATATTGGGATTGAAATAGGGCTAGGAGGTAAATTTTTGGGTTGGGTTGATTTTAATGTTATAGCACAAGCAAGTAGAGGAAGGATAATTGATAAAATGGGTGGCATAGTAAAGAGTTGATTAGGGTAAAAAAATATTGCAATTATTAGTAGAGAGCAGAAGATTAATTTAGAAAGAAGAGGATAAGCCATTCTTTGAATTTTGTTTTTAGGAGAAAGGGCAAAAAAATGATTTGATGTAAGTAAAAGGTAAGACATTGGATTTATATAAAGAGAGCGGTTAGGTGAAGGGAAGTAGGCAGCCAATGGTTTCATGAGATGAATCAATGGGCTTTCAAAAATCTTGGTAGGAGGGGAGATAGTATTCTTTGTCAATGTCCAAGTGTTTTTCAAATATAAAATTGTGCTGTTTTTTTTTTTTTGGACTTCTCAGATTCGATTTTTTAAAATTTATATGACCGATTAATTTAGATACTATCATATTTATAATTTAAAATTCTCATTTAAATGACATATATTTTATGTACGAAATAAGAATTGAATCTAAAATTTTGCTAAAAAAATCTGATTGTGCATTTTTTTTTATTGTGTTATACGAGAGTCTCTAAATATTTATTTTCATATAAATTAGATGTAAAAGTAAATTTAATATAATAAAAAACACATTATAATATAAACAGCATAAAGACCCTTTTTGGTTTTTTCAAAGTCAAAATTTGTGTATCTATTATAATTGGTTGGTGAGAAGTTAAATATTTTTCTGAACCACATATAATATAAAACACTATGGACGTCTCCAACTCCAACACTAACTACTAAAATGGGCCTCTATATATGCCGTAGTGGCGACCTTAAAAAGTGTCCGAATATGGTTGATGTTTATTCAAGTAATCTGCATACCAGGTATTTTATTGGGTGAAGAAAAAGTGATTCATGCACAAAAGACACCATCCAAATTACGGTTCCGTAAAATGGTGCATATATGTAGTTTACACGTATTTTTACCGTCCAATTACATGCACATGCTATCAAACGGTGCAGATGCATATACATTGCATTGTGACCACAAATTGAAATTTATTTACTTAATGTGTCTTTTAAAATTATAATCTTAAATTATTTATTGAAATAATATTTTTAATTAAATTTTAATTTTAATTGATGTTTTTACATAAACTTTTAAATGCTAGCAGGGTTTTTGTATTTCATAGACTTCTGGTTGAAGGAAAAGATATCATAACATCATCATTTTGTGTTAATTCCGCTTTGATAATGTGATAAACCATCCATAAAATCTTAAATTTGATTGGCAATCTCATATATGAAGGATCCACTTTAACTACCACAGTATGTACTTTATCTCAAACTAGTTCGATTATTACATGACTTTTCATGTGATAAATTATTTTTATAAAGTATAAATTTATTTATTTTTTTTAAATTGTTACTTCAAAAAAATTACAAAAAATTATTATAATTAAATTAAAAAATAAAATATAATTTTATTTCTCTTTGATGAAACTTTGAAACACTTATTCACTCTATTAAATAAGCTTACAAAAGAATAATTACCATTATTACATAAAAAGTAAAAACTTATATTTTATTATATTGTTATTTTATGTAGAAATGAAATATGCTTTTGAATGAAGTATTATTTTATTAAAAGTGTTCTAAATAAAAAATTCATTTTTCAAAATAAGCATAAAAATCAATTTTAATAGTCAGAAAATAATTTAGGAATTAATGGAGATTAATCATCTTAAATAAAAATATACTACTATTTGTACTTAAGAAAATATAAATTCACAAAACATCACATATTAATACTCAGGGTAAGTATGGATCGGTTAACCGGTCCATTAGAAAAAAATTAGCCAGTCAATTAATATCGATTTTTTAAAATCATTAACTAGTAATCAGTCTGTTATATTTTATTAACTAATCCATCAATTTCTTTTTTTTTTTTGGTTTGGTTAACCATTATTTTTCAATTAAAATTTGTAGAATAAAATTATAAAAATAAATTAGGTAAAGTTCAATTCAATTTCAAATATGCAAAGTAATTTAAAATAAAAATTACAAAACAAACATAATATACTAGACAAAATTCATGTTCAACAATTTAATAGCTAATATTACAAAGTGGATTTGATATTGTTAGAAATTAGCATGCTTAATCCCAAGTGAAAGAAAAATTTTGGACAAAATTTATTGTTAAAAAATATACTCTAAAACATAAGAAAATGTAATTAAATGCTATCAGGTGAAATATAAATACCAATGTATATAATAAAAAATAACATATATAAAAGTTAATTGGTTACTTCATATAAATATTATTGTATATAATTAAGAAGAATGACATAATTTAAATATATTTTAAAATATTATATAAATTTTATAAAGAAAAACAAAAAAATTAAGGTACAAAAATAAAAATATAATTTAAATATATTTTAAAGTATTACTTTATGTAAGTTTTAGAGATAAATATAAAAAAGAAATTTTTTTAAGATGTAAAATTAAAAATACAATATATATATATATATATATATATATATATATAAACCGGTTAATTGTGAACTAACAGTTAACCAATATTCAAAAAATAAAAACTAAAAAATCTAAAAATAAAAATCAAAATCGAGTCCATTGTCCTGATTAATTGAAAAATCGATACGATTTCGGACCGGTTTTGCAGTTAAATAAAATTTTGATTTTTTTCACTCACCCTTAATTAGTAGCATATTGTATAAAAAGAAAAACACACACACACACACACACACATATATATATATATATATATATATATATATATATATATATATATGCTCTTGAAAAACATAATCTAGAATAATTGAATATAGTTGATATAATTACGACGTAGTTATTGGTCTAGAGAAAAAAAAATGTCTTATTGGTTTAGATAAAAAAAGGAGAAATAAAAATTATTTCTTATTGTTATTTTTATTGGCTTTGGTTAATAGTTAGACTTGGAACTTAATGTTATATTAACCCGTTAACGGTTAATAAGTTTTTTATATATAATTTTCTCTCTCTCTCTATATATATATATATGTGGTTCATAAAGATAAGTTTTGCATTTTAATTATTATCATTTTACTTTATATAAATATGAGCATATTTTATACCTTAATCACCAAAAATCATTCACCCAATATTGTTGAATGATAAATTGTTAATATCAATTTTAAGAGCAATTTCACCATTTCTACCTCTACTTCTACCCTTCATGTAATGAATAATCTCAAAAACAACAAAAATATTATCCGAAATGAGATGCTCGGGAACAAAGGTAGATTGCATTTCTGATATCGATTTGGGCAAAATAATTTTCAACCTATTTGCCAAAACTTTGGAAATAATTTTGTAAATAACATTGAAAAGGGATTTTTTTTTTTTATATTTGGTGTGAGTAATGGAAAAAATTGGAGATTTGGTGCAATAGTAAAAGAAATTAGGAATTTGATGTGTCAGAAAACGGCAACGTTTTCTGACAGCATTGGTCCCACGCTTGTGGGACTGTGGAGTGCCAGAAAACGGCAAGGTTCATTGCCGTTTTCTGACTTTTTATTTTTTTTTTTTTTTTGTATTTCAGGTGTAAAACGGCGAAGTTTTGCGCCCGAAAGGGGAGCGTCAGAAAACAGCATGTTAGCTTGCTGTTTTCTGACCTCTTCATATGGCGCCGTTTTGGCGCCATCTGATGCAAGGGACAGGTTGTCCCTCTGTGTCAGAAAACGGCAAGGAAACTTGCCGTTTTCTGACCAAAAAATCTCCCCCATCAAAAGATGCGGCGCACGAAAAATACTGTACGTTGCAGAAGAAGCAGACCCGTGCCTTCTGCTAGAGGAAGTAACAACATTAGACATGTTGGCAAACTTTGACTACAAATTTCCTTCATCATCTTGAAGACTCATGATATGATTAACCCTCATACGGTTAGATGCTTGAGATTGAAAAAATCTGGTATTAGCCTCACCATGATTAGCCCAAAAGATTTTTGATTGTTGCTTCCATTAAACCGCTCTTGAGTCAAATTGAGTTTAAATCATCATTTAACACATTAATCTGCCACTGTCATCTGTAACCCCTGCTTGCTCTAAATTTATCTTAACGTCATTAATATGATCCTTAAAATTCCCATGGAGGGATTTGGTCCAAGAAAGAAGCCGAAATCCACACTGTTTGAGTCCATCAAGTAAAGAGAAATTGCCCAAATGTGCCCAATTATGCTCAATACAAGTCATAAAACCTTCTTTCATGAGCCATCGGTTCTCAAACTTGAAACGACTCATTTTTCTAACAGCGAAAGAAGAATCAACAACTAATTTAATGGGTTGATTTCACTCATGGTCACTCAACTTATCACTTATCGCGCAAAAGTAACCGACTTTTTTTTTTTTACTTAAATGTCACTGAACTTTTAACATTATTGCACAAAAGTCATGTTGACCGGAATCTGGCGACGACTCTTGCCGGATTGATAAGTTCAACAAATGCTACATTTAAATTAATTTCACTCACGGTCACTAGACTTATCATTTATCTCGTAAAAGTAATTAACTTTTTTTTTTCAACTTAAATGTTACTGAACTTTTAACATTTTTGCAAAAAAGTTATCAATCCGGCAAGGGTCGTCGCCGGATTCCGGTCAACATGACTTTTGTGCAATAATGTTAAAAGTTCAGTGACATTTAAGTAAGAAAAAAAAAGTCGGTTATTTTTGCGTGATAAGTGATAAGTTGAGTGACCATGAGTGAAATTGACCCCTAATTTAATAGGTGTGTGATTAGAGGTAGAGCTTACCAGGTGGTAAAGTTTGTGGAACTGAAACAAATCCAGCCAATTCTGAGTCGCAAACGCTCTGTCACGCTTCTCCTGCACAAAGTTATCAGAACCCCTTCCCCTCTCCCATGTAAAACCGAACCCAGAAAGAGGAATCTCAGTGAGAAAACAATCAGTTATAAAGTCACGAAAACCATCAAGCCAAGTAGTTGGGTAATCCACTCCTCCCCTTTTATCCTTATTCGATAGAAGGTTGTTAAAATCACCCATACAAACCTACGGCACATCAAAGAGGCGAGATAGCGATTTCAACAGCTCCCAAGTTGCCCTTCTTCTATACAATTCAAGTTAGCCATAAACCCCATGTCAGCTGCCACTTTAAGTCCCCATTATTATCAACTAGCATATCAAAATGATTATTAGAAAAACCAATGATTGAGACTTTATTTTTACAATTTCAGAAAGCAGCTAAACCACCACTCCTACCTAATTTATCAATTGAAAAATAAGATTTAAAACCTAAAGAAATTCAAATTTCCTCAATTTTAGAAGAATGAACAAGGGTTTCCATAAAAAATAACACATTTGGCTTATTCGACTTCACTAGCTCTTTAAGAGCTAAGACTACACGAGGATTGCCAAGCCCCCAACAGTTCCAGGCTAGGCAAATCATTGCTCATGGTAGGCTTGCTGAGCAAGACCCACTTGAAAATTGGTAGTGGAGGTTCCGTTGTTAGAAGAAGAAAAAACATCTCCACCACGCCACTTCCCATTGTCGTTTTTCTTCTGAGTATGACGCTGCCGTTTCTTAGGGCGATTAACATCCAATACAACTTCTTCCCTTTCATCTTGGGTTGGGCTATAATTTTCCTTATTCACATTCTCATCCTCTATTTGGGCCGACCCATTAATATAACAAATTCTGGAGTAGAATAAGGAAGAGAAAATTACTTGAAATGACACCTTTTTAACTTTGTTTTCAAAAATACAACCTTTTGTAATAGTTTTTCATAAATATAATTTTTTAAATTTTTGTTTTCAGAAATACAATTTTATACTGCCAAGCGACGTTTCTCTCTATCTCTTACCTTCTGCATCTACCTTTAAATTATATGACCAGAAGTTCTAAGAAGAATGCAGAAAATGAGAGAAATGGCTTTATCTCCTCATTTTCTCCATTTTCCACTCCATAATTTATCTTTTCCGCCTGATTATCTCCTCTTCTTTCCTTCTCCATGGCAATCTCCGTCTCCAATTTCGATCCAGAACACCAAGATTCCACTGATTTCGATTACGGTTAAGGTATCTTCCAGAGTCAGATGCTTGACCAAGTCCATTGAAGAGAATAGATGGAGTGAACCGGAGACTTTGCTCTCTGACAGCGATGATGGCGAGGAAGCGAGGGAGGATGTTAAAGTCCAGAGTCCACAGATTGAAAACATCACAAACCACATAATGCATGAAATGATGAATTAATTTGACAATAGCATCAAACTTCCAAAACCGAATAAAAAAAGTAGGGTACCTGGGGTTTCCCAGGAGTAACAGTGACACATTCTTTGCAACCTTGAATGCGTTTGATTCTTCATCTCTTTTTATTATTATTATTAATATTATTATTATTATTATTATTATTATGAATTATGACTTTCTCTAACTAACACTTTCTTCAATGGCAATGTGCCAGTAGGTTCCTTAAGTTTAGTTGATTGTGGTACTCAAAGGGATGCTACTCTTCATCTGATTGTCAAGAATTCTGTTCCAATGGAAATATTTGTCAAGACACCATCTAATCAAAAGATCGTCCCACTGGAAGCAAGAGCTTATGATACAGTGCATTATATCAAGAAAAGGAGGGAATTTCGTCTGATAGTTTCACTTTAGTTTTTGATGGAAATCTACTCAAAGACGACGAGATTCTAGCCTCCTTCAACATAAATAACAATTCAACCATTAATTTGGTTCCATGAGAAAGAGGAGATATCAATTTTTGTTAAAACGCCAAATGAAGAGGCTGTGAAACTCTCTGTTAAAGTTATGTTTACTGTTGGTGATGTCCTGAGAGCATGCTTAATGTTTTAGTTAGCAACATGGGTTTATATTATGCTGATAAAAAGCTCAAGAATTCCAAAACCTCAACCTTCTTTAACATCAAAGAAGGCTTCAGCTTAGAGTTGCGCACTTATATGCATATATTTATTAAGACTTGGAATAGGAAAACCCTGACACTTGATGTGGAGAACTGTGATACTGAGAAAGAAATCATCGCCAAGGCATTTGAGAAGATGCAGAATCCCATAACGTGTAAATTTAAGAGCAATATATATTAGTTGGTAAAGAGCTTGAGGATGGTTGGGATCTGGCAAGTTGTGGCATCCAGAGTGACTCCACTCTGCATATGGTTTTGCCTTTCAGGTCAGTGCTCAAGGAAATGCCATTTTCTGAGATTGGTTTCTATTTGCAGCCTTCAACTGATAATTCTAATTTGCTTCCAAATTCTCTCAAAATGATGATCACGATACTAATTAGTCTACCTTAAGAGTTCTTCCACTGCTTAAACAATTAATTCCCCTGTGCAGATTTTGTGCCGAGTCGGCACAATGGTGTCGACTCGGCACAGCCACATTCTGTCACGAGTCGGCACAATGGTGCCGACTCGTGACAACCCCATCCCTCCCCTTTTTGTTTCTTTTGAAATAGTCGTCCTATTTATGTATTTCCCATTTTAAGTTTATTGTTTTTACTTTAATTTATTATTATATTATGTATGGGAATCCCTGGAAACGTGTGAATGAAATGGAATTCAATATGAAATGTGTTATAATATATATTATAATATTAGTTATAATATATACATGAAAATAGGTATGATAATCTAGTTTCTTTTTATATTTTTAGTTTTATTGTTGTATTATTATTTGATATAGTGCATAGCATAATAAGAGATATATAATGCATAATATATTGTGTGTATACTAGATATATATTGTGCGTATACTAGATGTATATTGTATGTATATTAGATGTGTACTAGATGTATATTATGCGTATACTAGATGTGTATTAAATGTATATCGTGTGTATACTAGATATATATTGTGCGTATATTAGATGTGTATTAGATGTATATTGTGTATATACTATATGCATATTGTGCATATATTAGATGTGTACTAGATGTATATTGTGTATATATTAGATGTGTACTAGACGTATATTGTGTGTATACTAGATATATATTGTGCGTATATTAGATATATATTAGACGTATATTGTGTGTATAATAGATGTATATTGTGCTTATATTAGACGTGTACTAGATGTATATTGTGTGTATATTAGATGTATATTACGCGTATACTAGATGTATATTGTGCGTATATTAGATGTGTACTTGATATACATTGTGTGTATACTAAATGTATATTGTGTGTATATTAGATGTGTACTAGATGTATATTATGTGTATATTATTATGCTTTAGGTGTCATTTAGCTTTTGTAAGGCTTATTAACTAAAACAATGAATTATGAAATCTCAAACCTTATTTTGTTTATTATGGAGTTAAATAGATATGCAGTATACAGTTGGAATCTACAATTTATTTGTTGGAATATGCAAAATTGGTAAGTACTCATCTACGATATATGTGTTCATGTGAAATGGCAACTTATATATTGTACATTGGTACAAAACGTGACTGACAATTTAAAATTTGCAATATGTTATTTGTTCACATACTGTTCTATTTATTCAAATATGATATCTGCAGTATATTTGTTCATAACATGACTTATCAAATTGAATACCAAGACCAACCACAACCTGCTCTTCATAATGATTTAATTAAAATGCATCCATTTATTTAATTCAATATACCAAACAAATGGTACAAATCATCAAAACAAAATCAAAAAGATAAATCTTACATCATTATACCAAACAAATGGTACAAATCGTCCAAAAATAATAAGTCTTCCTAACACAATCTAATATTTAGAATACGACTTTCACAACCACAAGTTCAAATGCCACCACCATCATCACTGTGTGAGCATCCACATCAACCTTCAAGAAGGTTACATTAGGCATCTTTTTGGCCAAATCCACTAGAATTGGAAACATGAAAGGACATGATCCACACCAGGAAGCAGTAAAATCTATCACAAGAAGACTACAACAATTCAATTCCCCAAAAAGAGTCTCCCCAAGAACGCACCTCTTGTCACAGCCTGTCCTCCATCTCCCTAATGGCTTCATTAATGGCAGACATGTTCTTCTTCAAGGCTGACCATTGCTCCTCTTTCAAGCTTATACCTAAACATATAGCAGAACTTACAGTTTAGAGGCCATTAATATTAACAGTATCAAATGCCACAGCTACACCAAATTAAGGAACTATGTGCACTCTAACACGGAGTTCTATCTGTTTTTAAGGTCAGATTTTACGTGAAAGAAGCCAATTGAACACAACATTGTAATTGTAATATTAATAATCAAAAACAGTCAAAAGGAACAACTAAAATTCGATAAGTAAACAGGGAAGAAAAATAAATAAATGAAAAAAAGGGCAGAAAAATAAAACTGACTAAGTGGGAGGGGTAGCGGCGGAAGTGGCATCGGGAGACTGGCGAGGGGCGCGCCGCCGGAGCGACGCGGGGCAAGCTGCGGTGAGGGAGGGAGGCAGAGCGTGAGGGAGGGAGGTAGAGCGTGAGGCAGGGAGGCAGCGCGCGAGGGGAGCGATTGGCGGGTGGGGGCGATGGCGGAGGGAGTGCGCTGTGGCAGGGGGGGATCGGAGGGTGTGGGCGGCGGCGGAGGGCGACCAGCGGGGGTGGGGGCGGCAGCGCACTAGATCTCCACACTAAGAGGGGGAGACGGGGAGTGAGAGGTAGGACTGTTCATGGGTTGGGTTGGCTCAAAAATGAAATAAACCCAACCCAACCCAATATGTATGGAATGTATGGTTTTTTTATTAAAAACCAACCCAACCCATTAAAACTTTGAATAATTTGGGGCGGTTTCAAGACGGTTTAAAATGGTTTAAAAACGGTTTGGAGTAAATTCAATACTATATTTAACTGATTTTTTTTTCAAAGCTCTAACCCTTTCAATTTATTATAAAATAAAATAATAAACAAAATAATAATTATATTAAATTATAAATTGCATTTTATATTAAAAAAACTGCAAATTTTCTCTTTTTTTTTTCAATATATTTACTTTAATACAATCTACTATTACAAACCATATTTTCAATATATTTGACTACATCCTATATAATGCCTGCATCTGGTTCCTCATCATCATTTTCTTCATCTTGCTTGGAAGTTTGGAATTGAAAGGTTAAACTGGGAACAAATGGCCATCAATCTGCCAATCATTTACAAGGCATAACTAACAAGTATGTTACAATACAATGTTGATAAAAGGGAATCTCTTAGATGTTTCCATATATTGACAACAGATAAACGAACAACAACCAAAAAAAAAGCCAACAAAAGAAGCTAAAGTAATTTAAAGCAGCAGAAAGATAAAGAACAGCGAACAATCTTGACTGAACCATTTTCACATTCACACAAATCAAAATAACCAAACACAATCAATCAGAAAACGAATAAATAAATTAAAATTTACAAATTCAGCTATCCATAATTCACATCAAGCTCCAAAAAAATAGCATAAAAAGAGCAAAAAATCTGAAAAAAAATTAGAGAGAAGAAGAAGAAGAAAGTTGAGTTTGAGAGGAAGAAGAAGAAGTTTGACGATGAAACAATACCGTTGGAGTGGTGTTGCGGGCGGGAATAGAACGGGAAGCTAACTGTTTGATGAAATGATGAGCGGAACAGAGAGAGACTAATGATGAATACCCATAGCTGAAATTACAGATAAATCATATATTAGCTCAATACCAAGTGGAACCCAAAACCAAGTGCAAGCCATAACACAAATGCAAGTTAAATAAGGGAGAAATCAATTTTCACCCATAAAAAATCAAAATCAAAATCAAGCTTCAAATTTAGATCTGGAATTATATTATGCAGAATCAGTAGGAAAGCAAAGAGAGCATACCTGGTTGATGGCACACAACCGAGTGAGGGAGAGTGAGATCGAGACAGAGAGCAAGAGCGAGAGTGAGATTAGTACAGAAAGAGATCACGATCGTGATAGATCGACAAAGCGAGAGGGAGATTAAGACAGAGAGAGGGTGAGATCCAGAGCAAGAGCAAGACCGATATTCACAGAGAATGAGATCGAGACGAGGCGAGAATGAGAGAGAGATTGAGACAGTGATTTCGAGATTGAGAAGACGAAGATGAAAGTGGTCGGTTTAGTAAATAACCGACTTATCTCATTAATAACCCATATAACCCGACTTTTAGCTTAAAAATAACCGACCAACCCAACTCATAAACCATCAAAACCGTGTTTTCCTGGGTTGGTCGGTTTGACTGGGTCGGGTTGGTCAGTTTGACCCGAAATCTGAACAGCCCTAGTGAGAGGAGAGGAAAGGAGAAAATAAAGAAAGGGAAAAATGGGAGAAGGTTTAATAATGAAAAATTGTATTTTTGAAAATAAAAATGAAAAAGTGGTATATATGTAAATGAAAGTTGTATAAATGAAATTAAAAATTTAAAATGTTGTATAATTGAAATATTTAAAGAAATGGTTATATTTTTGTTGTTGTTTTTTATGTTATGTATAATTTTGTAAAAGACCCAATAAGGAACAGAGAATCCCTTGGGATCACATCAAATTCTGGAGTGGACCTCCTTTGAGCTCTCACCTCTGCATGGATTTCCTCCGGCCACTCAGGCAAAGATCTTCTTCCGACAATTCAATAAGCTTGATACAATTCACATTACTATGCCCAATTATTCCGCACATATAACAGATGGTTGGGACTCATTCATAGCTAAAATTTACTTGAAACCATTCATTTCCCTGCTTTCTTATCTTCTTCCATCTCATGAGAGGTTCCTTTATATCCAATCTCACTCTAATTCTCATATATTGATTCCAGTAATTTCTTCTTCCTTTCACATCATAATCCAAGAAAATGCTCATCAAATTCCCTAAGGGTATGTTTGGTAGACTGCATTGGATTGTAATGTAATCTATTATGTAATTATTCATTTGTTTGTTAACCTTAATAAAATTAAGTGTAATGTAATGTTAAATACAAAGGTTTTCTTTAATACGTTTACTAAAGCATTTTTGAATACGTTAATATTGGGTTGTATTTAGCATTACACACTCATTCTCTCCCTCTCTCAGCCTGTGTCTCCTCTATCTCACTCTCTCCGTCGCTGCTACCGTCTCTTTCATTCTCACCTCGCGCCATCGCTGCTGTCGTCTCTTTCGTTCTCATCTCGCGCCCGCGCCGTCGCAGTCGCCATCGCAATCCTAAGAGAAAGAGACCCATTGGCGATGCCCTAATTGGTTTACTTTGTCGGTGGATTTGCTGATCTTCTCTGTTTTCTCTAATAGGTAATCTTAATGCTGCATTGTTGAGATGAAGTTTTAGTTACTTTATGGATTTGAACTTGCTATACTTGAATTTCTAGTGATGGTTCCTCTGAATTATTTCATTGTTGTGGTTCTTTGGATTTTGCAATTTTGAGAAGTTCCAATTTCAATTTGATGTTGTAATTTTTGAACCACGATTTCTTTTTCAATGAAGACATATCTATGATTTAAGCTGAACCCCAGTTTAAAGATCTTCATAATTTTAATTTATTTAAGTTATCCCACTTTTTAGGAACTTAGTAGCAGGGTAGGCTTTTTGTTTTTATACCATGGCTCTGTTTGCTTCAATCTCCACTTCTCCTCTCTCAATATCAGCCCCAGTTTGCCGGCCGATAACAATTAGACGGCGGATGTTATGTCCTTTAGCTACTCTAAGTTCATCATCTTCTCCAGAATCAGCACCACCAGTAGGTACATCTCATAGTTCTTCTAAACCCCATGATTCAAGCTTCAACTATGCCCTGGCTAACCCATCCGGTGGCAACCCAGTTGTTCGATTTGTTCGCTTTACCGAGTCAAATATTGAGAGGGTACTAAATTCTTTCACTTTCTTGCTGAAATTCTTTTGGATATTTCAATATGTTAGTTGATCTTTTGTGTTGATATTAGATATGAAAAGTTTCCTCAAGAGGAAAATAATGACAGATAAAAATTATGTGATGGAGAAATTTTTAAATTTGGGACAAAAATGTGGAAGATCAAAAGCACAAATCTTTTGAAGTTAGGCAGAGAGCCCAATCTTTTGATTCCAAATTATTGTTAAAATGTTTAGCAAATTCTAGTGATTAAATTGATTTGAAATTAGTAATTGGTGCACTGATTCTTTCTATTGTCTTTCTACTGAATGGAAATAATAGTGCCTGTCTGTATATAGATTGTGCAGTGATTCTATATAACCAATGATGCTTTTAGATTTTTTACTGCAGAATCAAGTCCTGACTATGATATTCTTCATGTTCATCATTGACAGATTATTTTTGATTTTCGGTTCTTGGCGCTTCTTGCTATTGGAGGTTCATTGGCTGGTTCTCTCCTGTGCTTTTTAAATTTTAATTTCTTCAACCCTTTTGCATGTGAGACTATTACCTTCTGTCAGCTTGTTTCCTATAGTTGTGTAGAATTGAAATTTCCATTAACAGCAATGATGATGAGGGCTTAAGCTTTAATTGGTTTTCTTCCATATTAAGGATCAGTTACATTTCCAGGAATTTGTGTAGTTTGGGGTTTAATTGTTATGGTTCTGGTTTATTCAGTTGGTCATATTTCTGGTGCGCATTTCAATCCTTCTCTTACCATCGCTTTTGCCATCTTTCAAAAATTTTATAAATGTCAAGCTATAAACAGATCATGCTATGAACTGTTCTCTGTTTTTATAAATGTCAAGTAAATTTTCATTTGGCTATGTTCTGATTTTTACCTGAAAGTAGATTTCTGATTTTCAATTTTTTTTTTATGTACAGTTAAAGAGAAATGGCTCGCCTAGTTTTGGCCACAAGGAAGTTGATAAAGAGAAGGAAATTAGTAATATTGTCACAATGGTTAGACTTTCTAAATGTAATAAGTTGGGTTTTTCAATTATATTGTGTGGTATCAACATATATTAGCTCTTATTATTTGAGAAAAAGTTATACTAATGATTTTTTCTTGAGATTTATTTTATAGTTGCTATTGTTATGTTAATTTATTTGATATTTTATAGCTATGATTGTTATATTAATTTTACTTCAAATATTAAATTTAAAATTTAATATGAATCAGTATAATTTAGTATAATTGTATTTTTTATATGAGATCATAATATAATAAATATATATAATAATTATAAAAAAATAAATTAATTATATAAAAAAATTAATTGGTAATTATAAATATAATTATATTTCAATACATATATATAATGTAACCAAACATAGGAATGTATTTATATTTACATTACAATACTAATTCAACCAAACATAGTAATGTAATCATAATTACATTACATTACAATACATTATTTAATCCATTACGTCTCCAATTACATTACAATGCAATCTCTCTTACCAAACATAGCCTAAATTCTTTGCTAGTGTTTCTGACGCAAATCCAGGAAGAAAATCGTGTACTTGTACTCAAAAATCTGCAAAATTAAAGTTGATAGTAGAAGGATCCTCTCCACGCTGCAACTGGTGAATCAACAATAAACAATTATTAAATGACCACGGTCCTCTAGAGATCATTTTCTTCAAATCAACCTTATGAAAAAGCTGGATCAAGTAAAGATTTTCCTCAATTGGCTTAGTGCACATTCCTTGCAGCGGTCGCCAAAGATTCATTAGCGTTTTCTCCATCTCTTTTTGGTTGACTGTTCTTTCGCCCAAAAACTTTCCCTCCAAACAGAAGTCATAGTTGATTTCCTCTTCAATAATCTCTTCTGCCTGGACAATAAGCTCTTCATTTTCTTTTTCGTATAAGGAAAGGCTTTGAAACTCCACTTCCATGCCACTTAACAGACATATAGCCTACAAAAAGGAAAAAAATTGACTAAGCAATACAAACATGCACAAAGGCATGACAAACTTGCACTTCTATGAGAGAGAGGACGGCAAGACTCCCATTAGATATTTAACACTTCTCATTTTGGCAAATTTAGTTTTTATCTCTTACTCTCTCCATTCTTTTATAATTATCACTTTTATTATTTTCATTAGAATTAAAAAATATTAATTAATCTTAAATTTAGAAAAAAATTAAGTAATTCAATGCATATTACGTGATTTAATGTAAAAAAATGAATTTAATTAGTCAATTTTTATTGAAAATGAAAATTAAATTGAAAAGAGAAAATTAAATTGTATTGAAAATCTAAAAGTGACAAATAAATAGAATTTGCATTTTACTCAAACGTGACAAATAATAAAGAACGGAGGGAGTATTAAATTGCATTAGTTATAATCTCCAAATGCTCAAAACCGATGCAAAGCCACTAAATTTATTAATTGTTTAGTTTTTAATAGTCTATTATAGATTCTTAAGAATCTCATTTATGTTAATTGTCTAATATTATGGGGCTAATTTATTCTTAAAATATTTTCACCTACTTTGTATACAAAACCATTATTATAAAAATAAAAGTATCATTTTCATTGTATCGAATTATGTTTCAAATAGACTTGTCAATTTTGATCAATCCCACTAGAAAAAATTGATTAAAATCTGATATGAATTCAAAAAAATTAAGTGCATGATCCTATTCGAAAAATTAAGGGTAAACTTCCACCCAAAATCCAAATGGTTCGATCCAAAACTGATATGATGGGAAATTATACATATATAATTAACATGCGGAGGTAACATTAAATAAATGTACCTACCTCTTGTAGCGCAGAAACTAGTTGCGGAAGCGTCTACCAAGATCTCGTTTGTTTTGGTCACTGGTCTGGCTTTTACCCACTCGGGGTAAGACCAGCTAGATCACAATCTAAATGCCCCTGAAAATAAGACAGAAAACTGTGAGTGGGAACGAGCAGCCTTGCGGCATGTACGTTTTCTCGTTACCAAATTATGAGGACCTCACCTCTATTTATAGAGGTCCTATAGGCTAGAGACCTAACTCTAGTTTTAACTCAGACTCTTTCTGAGATAATATTTGGTAATTTAATTTAGATTAAATAACTTAATTTAATCTAGATAGGAACTCAATCCTTTATAGAGTCATGGGCGTATCCCAACTCTATCATCTCCCACTCGCACATGACGGAACGCATTCCAGTCTTAATCTTCAGTTATACTGGCAAATAGATTGTGTGACCAGCATACCTCGAGAGCACTAGTGCTATACACCTGTTAGGGATATATAGCGTCTCGGAAAACAAGATCCTCTTCTTCACGTATGCCTAACCCTAGATTGCCTTCTCACATTCACTGTTTTAACTCATGATCTCATAAAACAATTTTCGTGTTCACTATTATATTTCTACTCATAGAAACTATAATAGACCGGCCAGTGAACCACGAAACCTTATGAAAGTGATCAGAAGGCTATCTTCCCCTCTTACTGTATGCCATCCATCATGATTCAACTCGCTTTTCTAGTTAGATCCGCCAGGCCTAAATTTTTCCCGGACCTCTTGGAAACTAACTAAGCTAGCCACATTGAACCATACTTCAGGGATAAGTTAAGGGTTCTAAGGGTCGAAATATAAATAGGGTCTCACAATAGGGAAAGTTGAGATCAATTATATTATTAAATTCCCATCCCTGTGGTCACATAAGTACACACGGTATAAAACATGTGTTATGGTGTTCTTTCCTTCCCTTAAAGGAGCGCATGTCTCACATTTCTATAATGTGTATATTAAAACACCATACAGAAGTGTAAGGTTGCGATGCACCGAAGCACCCAACTTTAGTCCGCTTACTTAAGGACTACTTCAGGCTTTTTAGACAGAATATGGTAGTTACATTTAACTTACCATCGGATTTCGCATAATCCTTTATTTGGATCTCAATCCAAAGCATACAACTTTATGTATGTCTTTATCTTGCACCTTAATAAGACACATCTTATATTTTCTGCAAGACGACACTTTTATTTTGAACAGGCTCTCGAGCATTCTCATATGTTCAAAAATCGCCTCATCTTAGTCTTTGCCAACTCATTGACAAAACTAAGGTAAACACCCTTGTGAGTGGGCTACTTCTCTGTCCGACATGTTCAATCTCATATCAATAACGGTGAATGTTTACACATAAACATTCACACTCATGTATTGCCAACAATGAACTTTAGTTATTATTCGCAAATAATAACGTTAAGGGATTATATAAAGTATAACAGTACCAATTAAATTCTACGCAAACCTCGAGATCTAATGTGTCTCTCAAAACACATCTTTCGTCATAGGTTTACTCAACGGATCTGCGTGCATAGAAACGTACTGTAAGTTCACTTCTCCTCGTGCAACAATATTTCTCATGTATTAATGCTTAATGCCGATACGCTTAGCTCCACTATAAGCTATCAATGACTGACTGTCACTAAAGACTGTCATTAATACCTCTAAGACAGTTACTCTTAAATGGCTCATAAACCATTTCAGCCAAACTGTCTCCTGTACTGCAATTGAGGAAGTGACAAATTCAACTTCCACTATTGATAGGGCTACACGGGTTTAATTCTTGTTACTCCTCGAGATGGCACTCTTGCCAACAAGAATATAAACTTAAGGCGAATTTCCTCTCATCCTTACCTCCTACCTAATCAACATCTCTGTATTCTCTCAATGCAGATCATTTTCTTAATAATAGAGAGAATAGGCTGCAGTACCTCTAAGGTATATTAGCATCCTTTCAATTGCTTCCAATGTGCTTTGCCTGGGTTAGATTGATATCTATTTACCATGCCCACTGCATAGCATATATCATGTCTTGTATACAACACTGCATACATAAGACTACCCATGGCACTGTCATATCGAACGTTCCTCATACGTTCAATTTTCCTGACCTCATAGGACACACATCTTTGCTAAGAAACTGATTCTTGGCAATGGGGTAATCTATGAGTTTGCAGTTTTGCATATTAAATCGCTCAAGGTTTTTTTTTTTTTTGATATATTTCTCTCAAGAAATAAACAACAATCTTCTTGAATGATCTCTTGAAATCTTAACTTCAAGAATGTAATATGCACAACTCATATTATTAGTCTCAAAGTTGGATGATAACCAATCTTTGATTTTATTTACGTACCTTTTATCATTTTTAGCTTTAAGTATGTCGTCTACATACAATGCCAAAATAATGAATTCATTTTCAGAGCTTTTACTATAAACACAATGATCTTCATCAATCATGTTGAACACATTCGACATGATTATATGATGAAGTCTCAAGCACTATTGTGTTGAAGACTGTTTAAGGCAATAGATTGAACACATCAATCAGCAAACCTTATGTTTGCTGCCTTTTCCGATGAAACGTGTAGATTGTTTCATCAATTTCTCCATTGAGAAAAGTAGTCTTTTCATCCTTTTGATGAAGCTCTACGTTCAAACTCGCCACTGTGGCTAGAATGAACCTTATGTATGTAAATTTTACAACAGATGAGAAAATCTACTCATAGTCAATCTCTTTCTATTGTATGAACCCCTTAGCGACTAGCCGAGCCTTATATCTTTCGATACCTCTTTCAGCCTTTCGCTTTACTTTGAGAATACATTTATTCTCAATTTGTGTCCTTCCAGTAGATCAACTAGTTCTCAAACATGGTTTGATCTCATGGATGCCAATTTTCTTTTCCATTGCTTTAGTCCATTTTTCTCTTAAATGGGCATGAAAGAGCTTTTTGAATTGGTTTTATGCTCTTTCTAGTCTTGTTGGGATAACCAAAAGGGCTTCGTTCAGGCCTTCAATTTTAAATTGTCGGCATGAAACACTTATCCTTTTAGATTTTTTGCAGTTCTGAATCTTGATAAACATGTCCCATATATTTATCGTGATTCACAATGCTCCCACTGGGATCATGTTCCATACTCCCACTGGAGTTAGGAATACTATATTCTTTCCTCCCACTGGAGTCAAGAATGCTCCCATTCGAATCAGGTCTCGAACATTCGGATCGTTTGGAGGATGAAGGTCTTAACCTTCTTCCTCTAACTCCCTCCCACTCGGATGGAGTGATCCTGATCGTTTCTCTACCTGAAATTAATATAAAGTGAAATCTCAATTCACTTCGCCCAACTTAAAAAATGCATTCTCTTTAGAATGTGACGTCTAGTGATTCAAATTTTATTATTATGCCATTTTCTTACTGACCCATGAAAATGTATCCTTTTGATACTTCATAATATCTCACATAGATACTCTTCTGCCTCTTGGTCTCAAATTTACCAAATTGAGGTATCATGGACGTAAGCATTATAACCCAAAAGTTATAAATAGCTTAGGTCAACTTGTCGACCATTTCACAACTCATAAGTTGTGGTAATGACAGATTTGGAGGGCATACAGTTCAGAACATATGTGGCAGTCAACAAAGCATCTCCCCAATAGGAGATAGGCAAATTTGCCTCTGCCATCATAGATCTAACCATATATATAGGAGAGTCTTATTTCTCCTTTCCTCAACACCGTTTTGTTGTGGATTTCTGGGAATGAACAACTGATATTCAATCCTTTTTCATCACATAAAACTTTACGTTTATCTCTAAGATATTACTGACCTCTGTCAGTTCTTAAAGTTTTGATCTTTTTATCTAATTGATTCTCAGCTATACTCATATAAGTCGTGAAGCAACACAATGCTTCTGACTTGTGAGAAATCAAATAGACATGACCATACCTAGTATAGTCATATATTAATGTGATGAAATAGTAGGCCCCATACCTTACCCTCACATTCATTTAACCACATTCGTCAGAATGGACTAACTGCAATGGAAATTCGCTTTAGTTCCTTATTCGAATGATTTTCTAACTAGTTTTTCCTTTTAGGCAATGCTTATATGTAGGTAGTTCAACCTTATTTAAATCGCCTACTAAACCTTCTTTGACTAACCGACTCATTCAGTTTTGTCCAATATGGTTTAATTTAGCATGCCATAATTTCACATTGTCCTCATAACTATGTGAAGAGTAAGAATCAATTAAAGGAAAAATTAGTTTTACTTAAATAGTTATGGTCCACATCCATAACAATAAAATCATTCAAGCATAAGTATACACTGTTATCCTCAAAAATAAATTGAAAACAAATTTCAATAAATCAAGAACAGAATCTAAATTTCATAACAAAGGTATCTCGATCCCTTGTGATATAGTCCATTGGTCCTAAATCTATCACCCACAAAGGATGAAATTTAGAACTAGATACATAAATCCCACTCACTCTTGAGTCAGAATAGTGTATTTTTAAAGACACAATGCAGTCTCTTTGCATAGTATCCTTTTAGGCAATTGAAACATTTCACTCTTGAATTGTTTACCACCTATTTGCCTTTGGAACTTTTGTGATTCTATTCATTTTGCTTTTCAGGCTCTCAAGCCTTTTTCTTACCTCTATTGTTGAAGCTTATTTTATTGTTCTAATGAGAACTCATTCTATTAGAACAGGACTGTGTCATATGCACTATGACATTGACCTTAATCATTGTCAGACAGTCCCTTTTAAGCTTCAAATGACAAGCGACATCCTCAAATGTCTTTATGCTTATCTATGTGAGTTTGTTGCATTCTCACATGCTACCAACTCTTGGGTAAAGAACGGACAACAGTTTGGACCTTCTACTTATCAGTCACTTATGACTACTAAGCTCACTTTGCTCACTTTTCTTTTTCATCTCTTTTAGATGTTTTCGCATCGAATAATCAGAATTTTCTGATATGTATCAAATTTGATTTACAATGATCGGAGTTTATTCAGAGTCACATCTCTGAACTTCTCCTGCAAAATGATCCACAGATCAATTGCATTTTGATACTTACGAAATTGCTTAGTGATGTGATGCGACATAGGCATCTTGGACCTGCTTATGCTGGGATAGCGTCATCCTCAGGTTCAGCCATAACCGAACTTGAGGATTTAAGAGCCTCTTGTTCTTCAAACACATACTGGATCTTTGTATTCCAGATTTCATAATTATAACTTGGAAGCAGCATCCATTAGGATCCTCTGATCTCAAATGGATCAATTTTGCACATTTTTAAAGAAGATAAAGCAACACATGCAATTTATTATGCACCTGAAATAGTAACCTAGTAAAATTTTCTATTAGGCTCAAATTCGAAAAGGCTACTTATAGTATCCAATTACCCTCTAAGTCCTAATTTTCAACCTTATAGGTTAAAATTTCATGCATAATAAATCTGAATTATTGGATTATCAAGTTCTCAAACTTATGAGGGGATCTTTATTAAGTCTTTACTTAATAAGCATGCAATAATTTTACTCATAAAATATCGCAAGGCAATTAACAATTAAAATAAACTCATTTATTATAAAGTTAAATGCCATCATAATAAGTAAATAAACACATTTATTTAACCAATAATTAAAATCCAATAATTCCAAAATAAGACACTCATGTCAAATATTAATAGGAAACATAAATCCCATTTAACAAAAATAAACGCCAACTCAAATTGACACTTATGTCAACTATTTTAGAAATCCAGATTTCATAAAATCTTTCTTGATATTGGGATTATTTCTTTGACCAGTTTAATCAATTCATCAAGCAACTCATAAGTCAAATGATGAAACCATGGACAATGCACGCTCCGTCCATTTCTCAACACCATCACAGAATTTTAGTGTTACTTCTCAACACTTTTCTTTTGGTAACTCAAACCAAAATTTTATTTTCATACTCGGACCACCAGTTCAAATGCACTCTTACATTTGTTCTCACATATGTATTTTATGATGCACTGTTGCATCAATATCATCAGCTCAAAACTTCCTTCGCATTTTCATGTTATTTATTGATTGCACACTTGCAATTCTTAAAATAACCTATGCGTTTCATAAGGAAGTACCAGTGTCCTTATTTAACTTTTCTGTAACATATTACAGGTAAAAAATTATACGCTCATGTATAAATACACATGATTGAAACGCATTTCAATCAATAAATAACGACAGAACCTCAAAAAAATTTTCAAAATATTTTTAAAAATTTTCGAAAGCAGAAAACACATTTTCTACAAATTTTTAATATTTTATTTTTGAAATTAAACACATTTAAATATCAAAAATTACAAAATATATTTTCTGGTCATCAAAAAATTTTGAAAACATGACCAAAAAATCAGAAATAATTTGAAAAATAAATTTGACAAAAATCGGAGCTGAAATGGTGGTCGGAAGACACCGCACGCGCCCACACGCGCCGACCAGAGGGAGATTGACGCGTCCACGCGCCTTCACGCGCCCCACGCGCGGCCTCCCACTCGACCAGACACGTGTCACAGCCACAGCGTGCCACGTGTCTTCATCCAGTCACGCCACGTGTCTGAAAGCTATTGGTCCAGCTGGTGCCACGTGGCGGTGTCTCATTGGTCCACGTGTCACGCATGACACGTCAGCATTGCCACGTGGCAGACCTCGGTCTGACACGCGGCGACCCCTGATAGGGCCACGTGTCATTGGTGCCACGTCATCAATAACACATGGCATGACACGTGGCACCGCCTCATTGGTCCACGTGTCACTCCTTGGTTGGGCCACGTGTCATCATGACACATGGCACGACCTCGGTCAGCCACGTGTCGTCCTCTAATTTGCCCACGTGTCCGCCCCACGTTGTGCCACGTGGCATGGCCTCTGCCATCCACGTGGCGCTCGGCCATTGGGCCACGTGTCTGCAGTGACGCAATACTGCTGACACGTGGCACGCGCGTGTGGGCCACCGCCCACGCGCACGCACCGAACGAGTTGCGGCGCGTGTTGTCCACGCGCCGCCTTGCCGACCGATTCTGACTCTCCGGTTCCGGCCGATGGGGGGTTTTCAGGGTCTTTGAATTCAATGGTGAGGTCAAAAATAAAAAATTCCGACTTTTAGTTATCCGTTTAGAACACTCATGTTCATCCCCTCGGGTTTCAGTGTACACATACATGGAATCGAGCCGAAATATACAAGCATATATATTTTTCACACAAAAATTGAATTTTTGTTGTGTTCTATGCATCCCAGATCTAATAATTTTACACATAAAATTTTAGATCTGTTTAGCCACATGCTAGGACGCAAAAACGACGGCTCTGATACCAATGATGGGAAATTATACATATATAATTAACATGCGGAGGTAACATTAAATAAATGTACCTACCTCTTGTAGAGCAGAAACTAGTTGCGGAAGCGTCTACCAAGATCTCGTTTATTTTGGTCACTGGTCTGGCTTTTACCCACTCGGGGTAAGAGCAGCTAGATCACAATCTAAATGCCCCTGAAAATAAGACAGAAAACTGTGAGTGGGAACGAGCAGCCTTGCGGCATGTACGTTTTCTCGTTACCAAATTATGAGGACCTCACCTCTATTTATAGAGGTCCTAATGGCTAGAGACCTAACTCTAGTTTAACTCAGACTCTTTCTGAGATAATATTTGGTAATTTAATTTAGATTAAATAACTTAATTTAATCTAGATAGGAACTCAATTCTTTATAGAGTCATGGGCGTATCCCAACTCTATCATGATATGAATGGATCGAATTATAACGAACTTGAATGACCCAATTTTTTTTTAATAAATTTTATTTTTGTTTTTTCAATTCTTATTACAATTAATTCATTTTCTTTAAAAAATTATATTTCTGCATGTGTTGTTTTATTTTGTTAATGTATAAAGAATTTAGTGCAAACACGTTGTTTTGGATATATGTACATACGTATATGTATATGTCTACACATATCTATGTGTGTATGTGTATGTATACATACATACTTACACACATATAAAATCAGTGTCTTGAGATTCATTTAGTCAGACGTTTTCCATGCCATTGTATGCGTACTAGTCTTTAATTTTATTATATCATTGTCTAATGGGGAGTTCCAATAAACATATTATCTACTGCAACTAGAAATAATCAGTGTGAGGGAGGTTTCTCATACTTTGAGTGGTTTTCAGATTGAAAAAATAAATAAATAAGGGACTAGGCAAACACAAGGGGCAAAATTAAAAGACCAATCGTGATATATTAACCATGTTCTAAAAATATTTTGCTAGGCATTTTATTGAAACATTTACAAAGAACCCAAGTACAATTCCCAATTCATTACACGTGTAAACTAACATATTTTTCAACTACTTCTAGTAGTGTATGTAGAAGAGAAGTGCAATGTATAGTTACACGTGTAATCTAACATATTATACAACTACTGCTAGTAGTGTATGTAGAATAGAAGTATTAATAATATACATAGAATGTGGACATATATATTTATAAAATGTCCCCGTTGCTTTTAATTCTAAATATGTAAAATGCAGATAAATAAGGGTATTTTTGATATTTTAAGCATGGCATGGCCATTTAATACTCTCCATATATATATATATATATATATATATATATATATATATATATATATGAAGAATTTCATCTAAAAATTGAAAAATAAAAATAAAATAGAAATAAAACACTAATCATGTGAAATAAGCTTTGATACTTGAGAACAATGTGGGATTGGCCTAAAGCACCCAAAGCTTCTTTACTTTCCCTTAGAGCCTTCATTTCTTGTTTGAGCCTATTTTGAACTTCTATCTCAACAAGCCTTTGAACTACATCGGCAGCTCCAATTGTAACATTTTCCTTCTCTCTCTCCGCCGCACAAACAGTTTTCCCTCCAACCATTGATGGGCTTTCTCCGCCTGCATTTTCCGCCTCCAATTTTTTCTTCTCTTTTCTCTTCAATTCTTCAACTTCAGCTGCCTAGAAATTTTATAAATTTAGAATGTCAAAAAAAGTAATCACTGCACATTGATAACATTCCTTGTTTAGGTTTGTTGTTAATGAAGAAGTGTGATCCCTTATAAGAATACCTTTTCTTTAGCTTCTTTGCAGGCTTCGTTATACAATTCTAGGGTTTGCTTTAGCTCTCTCTTCAATCTCTCTACCTCATCATCTTCATATCCGTCCTGGAATTGCACATCAATTATTATTTTTTATGCTTAAAAATAATATTTTAGAATCGTTGTCCGACATGCACGCATGTAGTACGTGCGCATTTAAACTGTCCGATCAATGACGTGCGCATTTAAACTGTCCGATCAATGACACGCATGCGATCAAACGGTCTATACGCACATGCTCATGTTATCACACCCCATATTTTATGAACAAGGAAATGTTTTATAAATTGTAAAAATTGAGTTAGATATACATACCATAATGTTAATTGAAGCAATGGATGGTGATCTAGCTTTATCCAAATGATTATGATTAGTAAATTGAGGAGAGAATGGTGGCTCAAAGAATCTTGCATCCATAGATCTTGGAGAATCTTTACTAATATTTGCTATTAATTCATTATTCCCAAGATTCTCATAAAAAAATTGAAAATTGCTTTCCGTGCTTAGCCTACCAGAACAATTTCCCACTGAACCTTCCATGTCCACTTCAGATATCTCATCATGCCACTTTTCACTACAAAATCAAACATATATAATCAATATCTATTTTAGAGAAAGTCTAAGGTCATTTTCAGTTCGATATACATTGGTATATTTCACTTTTTACCCATCAAATCAGCTAACATTAACAGCATAATTTAAAATACGATTCGACGGTTAAAAAGTGAAAAATGCCATAAATATGAGATCACATTAGTTTTGACCCATTTTTAGACTTATGGTTCAAAAAGAAAATAAATAAATTGTTAATATAATATTTAAGAAAATGGTATTTAATTACTTTATAGAAGGAAGAGAAGGGCGAGGAGTGGAAGGAAGAATTGGGACTGGACGACTTGCCGTCTTGACAGTGTGGATTTTCCCTTTTGAAGAGATCACATAAACAGTACAGAAATCTGGTGCATATTTTAATACATTGCTTGATATATCTGTCCCTCTGAACAGTCTGTATTATAACAAAATTTAATTAATATATTTTCCAAAAAAATAAGAAAAAAACAATTTTAAGTTGGATAATAATTATATTGTTATTTAACAAATTACCTAGAAAGGCTATTCCTTGTTGTAGAACCAAGGAACAAAATTCCAATTCTTTGCTGGCAAACATATTCAATTAGTGCTTTTGATACATCTGGATCCTCAAGTATACAATTCTCACATTGTACCTAATTTAATTAGATGTGCATAAAAAAATTAGAAAAAAAAAAGAATTATTTAATCGACATAAAAACGAGTTGTCATCCCATGCGTTGTTCATCGATGACCCTATGCACTGTTCAATCTGCGTAGTCATGCTAATTGGACTATGTGCAGTGCTCGATGTATCAATGCACAACAATAATAATTTAAATTAATAAACTCATCCAATGAAAAATACCATTCTTCGACGACAGAAGCACCGAAATGAAAGAAACAATTCTGCCAATGAGCTATCATTTTGTAGATCCACCAATGGTTCGTCTCTCTGAACTGTAATAGTTATGTTTTAGCAATTAAGAAACTGAAAACGAGGGGTAGTCTGGTGTGAGCATTTGAACCGTCTGATCAGTGCCATGTACATGATCAGACGGTTCAGATTGGCACCCGCACGCTATCACATCCCTTCGAAAATTGTAATTTGGAATTTTGGATAATTAATCTAAAAAGAAGAAAAGAAATTACCAGTGGATGATTGAGAGGATGATGTTGATTTATCTCTAATAACATGAACAAGTTTCAAAGTTTCATCTTTATGGACAACATGATCAAGTGCCCATTTCAAAGCATATTGGCTTGTTTTATCTTTGTCTATAGCCACTGCTATTGATCTTTCGCCTCCTCCTCTTTCTTTTCTTTGTACACGAAGATCCTTTAAATTATACATTTTTATTTCTTGAGATTTATTTATTTATTTTTTTTATAAAAATATATATACATATGAATGAGAATACACTCTTAAAATTTCTTTTATATGGAGACTGAAGTTACAACTGAGTAGAATTAATATTTATTTAAAGCAGTTAGTTATTATCTAATTAACCACTGTAAAAGAGATAAAAATAATAATAATTTTTTTAAAATAATTAAGTAGTTTTGCACCAAAAAAGCAAGTAATATAGTAATGGATTTACAAGTTACAGTTAAATATGTTTAATTTTATTTGCCATATTTAGGGTTCAGAAATCCAAACAAATTTTCTTTTGCTTCTTCTTCACCATTTCTCTTATAACTAAAAGTTATTTCACTGTTACTGTTTCAGTTTATTGTCTCATTTATTGCATGGTCATGAAATGATTTTAAGCTAATAGCAGACTGTAAATAATTTACAATATTAATCTGTTAAAAATACTCCCTTTTTTTCATATTTATATGATACTGTTAAATAATTTATAAATCTACAACAAACTGAATTTGCCACATATTTTATCACTAGAATTAATAATAATTTAGCAAAATGCACTTACAAGTCCTTAATTTTTTTTAAATTTTTGCTATTAAACCCTTAAATATTTATTTTGCAAAATTAAGTCCCTAAATTTTTATTTTTTTACACACGAAGCCCTAGATGGATGGAAAATGTAAATGATAAAGTCCAGAATGTCGGAATTTAAAATGAGACAAGGTCGATTTACGGCAGGATGAGGCCGATCAGCAACAAGTGAGGCTCGATCTACAAAACAATGAAAACTAGTCCCCTAGGGTGCAGGGGATTAGCACTCCGAAGTTTAAGTCAATGAAACATTAGAGTGAGAAAAGAAATGAGATAGAATGTCTCAAGATTGCTCATACCTGGGTCTTCATTTTCATGGTATTTATAGAGACTTGGGAGAGGCACTTGAGTGGCTTGCTCTAGTATCAGAGTAGGTAGGCGACGATGTGATAGTAAGTAGACAGGAGGATAAGGCGGTAGTGTGTGTCAACGGACTGATAGGAGGCATGATCTGTCAGTCCAATCGGACGTGCCACGCTGATAGCTTGTTGACTTTCTTGGGTGTCTTGTGTCACATGTCTGGAGCTTATGGCTTTGGGCTTGACTTAGTCATTCGGCTGAGATTGACTTAGGCCTAAAGAAGGTTGATAATTTGAGTATTATCATTTGTCTCTCCTGAAAAGATCCGATTGAATCGAGGGAATCGAATTAGCTTCTATTTTGAAACTTCAGACTGGGTCTTTTCACTTTCCTTGCAGCTTGACTTGATTCATGAAACTTGGGCATTTGTCCGTTTTGCCTATTGATAGCGTTGTTCCAATTTCCAAACTAATGCCGTATTAATAGGGGAGTCGACGCATTAATGGGCGACGTTTCATTCATAATGCTCATTATGGTGACTCTTTGTTAACCACGTTCTGCCTTTTTAGCTTCTCATGTCCAGACTGCCACGTGACTTAAGTCGTTTTAGCTACTTGGTGATCGCTTGGATCGGGTAAAATTCGTAACCTTCGGGAGTCTGTTAACTTTTCCAAAATGTATTTTAAGTTCAGAACTATTTTCCTTGTTTTTTGCTTGAAATAACCCGATCTCTCAGGGGTCTATGAACCGCTTATGAAGTGGGTTTTTTAGGATCTTTCAGGGGTCTATGGACAGCTCTGAGGTGACCTTTCCCGATCGGACGATGTTAATCATTTCAGGACGGGTCCGATCTTTAGGAGTCTTTGACTTCTCTAAAGTGTACATGACTTTGATCAGGAATAAACATTAAATTCAGTGAACTTATATTTCATTTCAGGCAGCCAGCCGCAAAGTGATGCATATTTTTGCAAGCACTCAGGTGATAATTTGCAACTTGTATGTTCAATGACCAAGTTGGTAGAAATGCAGTGCTGTGTTAAGGCCTTGGGAATACTCAAGGCTTTTTGAGTTTCTTGTAATATTTTGCACTACAAAAAAACAGAGAATTAGAGATAGCAATTTTCGTCGCTAATTCCATAAATTTCGTCGCTAATTACTTTTAGCGACAAAACGACTAGCTGTCGTTAATCCGTCAGTTGCAAGAAATTTTGAGATTAAAACATAAAACAGTCACTAAAAATAGCGATGGAAAATTCCGTCACTAAAAACGAAATATTCCGTTGCTAAATAACACCTAAATTAGTCGCCGTAAATATTAATAAATATTAGCAACAAAAAATTCTGTCGCTATTCCGTCACAAAAATTATGAATTTTTTATTATTATTTTTAATTTAATTTTTTATTATTATTATTACATCAAAAATTTAATTTATATAAATAATAATTATTCAATATTATTAACAATACTATTAATTTAAAAATTTAATATTATAAAAATATATTAAATTGTACATTTAAATGTGTGCAAATGGTCAGTTCGGTTCGGTTTTAAATGGAACCAAATAGATTGAAAATCAAACTTATATTCAATAAAATAAAACCATTTAAAATAAATAAAAAAATAACATACATAAATTTTCATATTATGTTCATAATAAATACTAAGCAAAATTACATTAAAGATAAATATACACAAATTACATTAGATGTTGCCTATGATTTCGTCGCTTTATTGGTCCCAGATTGATTTTACGTTTCAACTAGAGTAATGAGAGATTGAGTCTAATTTTGAATAGAGACCTAAAATCAAAAAAATAAATAAATAAGCAAAGCAGAAATAATAATAATAATAATAATAATAATAATAATAATAATAATAATAATAAATTTAAAGAAATTTCGGCAGAATTTTTCCTATAATAATGCCTATCCCCCTATACAGAAAAGATCTTTTAACACTTCTAAAAATCATACATTCATTCACCATAACCCGAATCAAACTCCAACACAAGTTTACTTTTCATGTAACACCCTTACACCCGTTATACTGAACATACATTTGAGTTAATTCTTGCATTGGTATAATAAAATATCCAGTTTCCAAGGTCTACCCGTACATTACAAATTAACAATTAATTCTTTAACACACACACATATATATACACATTGCATAATGCCAGTTCATATATTAAGGTCTAACTGTAATAAACTTCCTCACTAATTAAATTTTAACTTACAAATTACTCCATATCTCTTCTAATTTATAATTCTATATCAATTCATAAAAATGCCAAACGATTTACCCTTTTCCTATTATTTACACACTCCTAGAAACTACATATGTTAATTCAATTTCAATTCTATTGAACCAATTCATCAATAACTAAAAAAAAAATTAATCAATTTAGCTCACAACATAAATTCAGAGACTGTACCACTATAAAAGAAATCCCTAATAGATTAATTTGTATCAAATTCATATAGGAAAGCAATTTTGGTAGCCACATACTAGTTGAAGTCGAGATTCCCAAATTTTTGTCTGTCCCTTTTCGCCGGAGATGCACCGCCATCATCAGAGGATAACTCAAGGCATTAGGGCTCTATTTTCGGTGATCACGAGCCTATCCGCCGCGCTGTTCTGCCGGAATTGCCATCGGAAGCTTCAGTTCACCCCAACGCCGATCTCTTCATCGCCGGTGAGTGAGGAGGAATGACGGGTACCGAGAGGAGCGTCTGGTGGCCAGGAGTTTGATGGTGCCGTTTGTGTCACCGTCCGATATCGAAGCTGATAGAAAAATAGGGGAGAAGCTCACTGCATACCTTTTTTGATCTCCTTATTGACGGCATGTGGGGATGATCGGTGGGTACCGGAAGGAGCGCTTGCTCACCTGGAGTCCATCGGTACTGTTGTCGATGGTGGCCAGAAAAAGGGAGAGGAGTAATCGGTTTCTCTCTTGCAAAGGAGGGGCAAAACGTTAGGAAATCGCGACTGATCGGGGAACGAAGGTCGCGGAGCTGGCCGTTGCAGGGGAGGACGCCGGTTCATCACTGTCGGGTCATCATCGGCGCCGGTGGTTCCTCTCCTGCCTCTCCGTCATTGGCTCTCTCTCTCTCTCTCTCCTGTTTTCCAGTTTCTCTTTTTTGTGTTCTTTTCTTTTTGTTTCCTTTAATTCTTGCGTCCTATCTTTTTCCAAACACCAAATATTAACTTATATGTATATTTATTTAATTATTTTCACTCACTTGTCTATTTAAATACACGTACATATATATAACCATTATTTAACTAAATTATCTAACTATTAAATTATATGATTTTTAAAGAAAATTTTAGGTCTCACGGTGTAACACCCCAATACCCATTGTGAGGATATCAGAGTGCTACACACACAAGCTCAAACACAATCATACAATAGCGGAAATGAAATAACAATTATATAAGAAAATAATAATAAAACATTCATATCATATAATAATATAATTCACAAATTACAAGAATATCCTTATACAATTTACGATTAACTTAAACAAAAAAAAATTATACAATATTTATACTGAGCTATACAAAATACTATAACAAGATATATAAAGAATTCCAACTCTATCTCCTAGTGGCCAGAACCTGCAGATGCCCAACTCCAAAACCGAACCTGCCACTTATATGGAAAAACACCTGTACTAAGCGATAAAACTTAGCGGAGAGGAACAAAAGCAAAAGACTTATATCGAAGTCACACAACATAAGCATTACAATATATAAATCAATAGCATTCATGTACTTAATTCTAAAAATGAGAAAAAGGCAACACACTAATATCACATGCATAAATCATTAGATGCGCAAACGTATCATGCTTGCCACAGAACCCAAGCAATTTTCATATCATAACACTCTATAACATAGCACTAGCCTGAAACTCAACGACGGTGGATACAGGTACACTGGATAATGCGAACAGTATCAACTACTGGAGACCGAAATCTCAAAACACTTCGAAAGCTTTTAGATACTTGGAGGTACCAAACACTAACCCAAATGGGGTTAATACTAGCAGCTGTAATCACTAAGCCTTTATAAGTATGCTTATCTATCCACTACCTTGACTTTTTAGGCTTAAGCAAAAACTATAAATGCATTTAAGATTCAATTCAATCACTACTCATCCATTCATTTCACTGAGTGCTCACCACTTAAAATTCACCAAATGAAATAGACATAGCTTAAGAGTGAGAAACCATGCAAAGAGCAACAATTAAAACACAATAGAAGAACAGGGGAGGGTCGAGCCTGCGAATCTCGCCCTAATGTCACGCCAGCGACAAGCTCAGCGCTCGCGAGAGGTAGTGAATAGGCCTATGTCGCCCTCGCGACAGAAGGCGAGTACTTCCCCGTGGCGCTAGTGCGCATATGCGCAGTCGCGACGAAGAACAGCCCGGCAAAAGCTCGACTTATCGAGCTCCCCACGACAGAGATCACCTCAGCAGGAGCTCGACAATCCCGCACTTTGTCGAGTTCGCGATAAAGGTCGTGCTCACGACAGACATCGCGCTCGCGAAAGAGTCATGAATTTCACTCTAATCCGAACTTTTCAGCTCCTCTCACAACCTAACTCCTCCAAAATCATGCAATTAAGCATACAATTCAAACCACTCATTAATTACACTCAAAACATGCTTATAATCATATTGCTATCAATTAACATCTAATTGGAAACCATTAAATTTGGCAAGAATACACAATTGAAGACATAAAGCATCAAATCTAGAAATTTTCCCTAAAATCATACCAATCCTCATCTAGAATTTCATGCAAACCATACATTTCTACCATTTATACAAAAACGTCAAAACCCAACTCAAAACATATATAAAAAAAAAAAAAAACAAATGCTATACATCAATTTCCAGAAATTTAAAGTTCACTTACAAACTCAAACCATTAAAGACAACTCCCAAACCTCAAAAAAAACACAGCTGGAACCACCCTCTCTTCAAGCTCAAGCCTTCTTTTTTCCTTTATCTTTACTTTTGCCGGCAGTGTCTAGCCAGAACCAAACCAAACACAACTCCTACTCAATCCCCGCAATTGAAAACAAAAATGCAGAAATTAAGAGGAGCAAATGAAGCACCAAACATCCATCACTTACCTTAGTCACTAAACCCAAAACACCTCCAATCTCAACTCAAAATCCTAGAAAGACCACCCAAGAAGGGAGAACCAGCAGTAAGAAATGAAGAAGAAGAAGAAGAAGAAGAAGAAGAAGAAGAAGAAGAAGAAGAAGAAGAAGAAAAGGGAGAATGGGAAGCTTACGTGAGAAGGAAAGAAAAAAGCCAAAATCTACCTTCTTTCCTTCTCTCTTCTTTCTTCTTCATTAATTGCTCACAACCACCTTGCTTAGGTGTCAACATCCTAATGGTCTAACTTAATAAATCCTTGGCTTTTGTCTCTTTAGTCCTTGTTCAATTTCCTGATACTCACTTAATAAATTCTTTCACTAAATAACTTTAATTACTCTTTTTATTAAGTCCTTAATTAACCCACTCCCATATTGATCAAATTACGCGCATACCCTTAATCATGCAATTAACTCTGAAAATCCTACTAGGGTCCAAATCATGGTGTTACAATTCTCTCTCCCTTAAGAAATTTCGTCCTCAAAATTTCTCCGCTACAAAACATATGATCAAATTACTATAGCAATAACTTATACCAAAAACCTAGTAGAAACCAACTTACCAGACGGACCCATTTGCTCATCTACATCTTCTCGAATCATGGCATATACCTGTGCAAGACCACCACCAGCAGCAGCTGGCTTCTCCACGGTCTCGGACGGCTCTTGAGAGGCTCTACCTCTACCTCTACCACTTCTTGTTGCTCTCGATCTAACCCCACTCGCTCTAGTTCTGAGTTGTTCCCTAAATTCTTTCCATTTCGGACAATTGGCAAGCATGTGCTCCATGCTGCCACACTTGAAGAATGCTCTGGTAAGCTTCCTGCACTCGCTCCAATGGTCTTTTCGACAGTGATCACACTCGGGGTACTAAACTACCCTTACTAAAGGGCGGTGCCACACTTCCTACCTCTGACGGCGCTTGAACTGCTCCCCTCGCCACTTGCCCACTAGGAACACCCCGAGTTTTCTTGCTAGCAACTACTCCACTATCTGGGGCTTTCTTCTTCAGTTCCATTCTCTGTTTCACCATTTCTAACTCTTCTAACTTCAAGACTACTGTAACTAACTGGTAATAACCCACTTGATGCATAACCGCCATGGCCGATAAAGGCCCCCTAATCACCTCTCTCAAACCATCCTCAAAATGCCGACACTTGAAGTCCTCAGTCAACAAGACATCTGGCATGTACTTACTCAACCGGCTGAACTCTTTCTCATACTCACTAACCGACATATTCCTTTATTTCAGACTTGTAAACTCTTTCCATTTCACTTCTCGATACGCCTTGGTGATATACTTTTTCTCAAACTCTTGGACGAATAATTCCCAAGATAGCTCAGCTGGTCTCTGTGGGTTGCGAAGCATAAGCTTCCACCATTCATACACCGATCCTTGTAACAGTAACACTGTACATGCTACTCGCTGGTTCGGGGGACAGTTGATCTCTTGTAATATCCTGTCCGTCTTCTCCAACCAGAACTCAACTAAATTGGATTGGTCCATGGAGGTTCAATTAAACTCCTCTGCTCCCCTCTTTCTCATAAGGTCCGAAGGAGCCTTGGGAGCAGTCAATCTATCCATCATCTGCAACAACCCTTTCACTAGTGCTGCATTATCATAAGCTGGACTGGGACCTTCTGCTGGATGTTGCTCTTGAGCATGCCAATTACCCCTTACTGGATTAACACTACTCGTCGTTTCACCAATCTTCTCACTTGGATCAGACTCCATCTAACTCTACACAAGACATTATCTGCATTAGGCCATGACACTAGACAGACTTGCATACACATACTCTATACTTTATCATCTTATAGACGCGAACCGCCTAAACTTAGGCTCTGATACCAATAAAATTGTAACACCCCAATATCCCTTGGGAGGATATCGGAGCGCTACACACACAAGCTCAAACACAATCATACAATAGCGGAAATGAAATAACAATTGTATAAGAAAATAATAATAAAACATTCATATCATATAATAATGTAATTCACAAATTATAAGAATATCCTTATACAATTTATGATTAACTTATTCAAAAAAAATTATATACAATACTTATACTGAACTATACAAAATACTATAACAAGATACAAAAAGAATTCCAACTCTATCTTCTAGTGGCCAGAACTTGCAGATGCCCAACTCCAAAACCGAACCTGCCAAATACACTGAAAAACACCCGTGCTAAATGATAAAACTTAGCGGGGAAGAAAAAAAGCAAAAGACTTCTATCGAAGTCACACAACATAAGCAGTACAATATATAAATCAATAGCATTCATGTACTTAATCCTAAAAATGAGAAAAAGGTAACACGTTAATATCACATGCATAAATCATTAGATGCGCAAACGTATCATACTTGCCACCAAGCAATTTTCATATCATAACACTCTATAACATAGCAATAGCCTGAAACTCAACAACGGTGGATACAGGTACACTGGATACTGCGAACAATATCAAACACTGGAGACCCAAACGTGGTCAACACTAGCAGCTGCAATCACTAGCCCTTTATAAGCATACTTATCTATCCACTACCTTGACTCTTCAAGCTTAAGCAAAAACTATAAATGCATTTAAGATTCAATTTAATCACTACTCATCCATTCATTTCACTGAGTGCTCACCACTTAAAATTCACCAAATGAAATAGACATAGCTTAAGAGTGAGAAACCATGCAAAGAGCAACAATTAAAACACAATAGAAGAACAGGGGAGGGTCGCACTCTCGACGACCTATCGCACCCGTGATAGAGGCGAATCTCGCCTTAATGTCATGCCCGCGACAAGCTCAGTGCTCACGAGAGGCAGCGGACAGGCCTCTATCGCGCTAACGACAGAAGGCGAGTACTTCTCCGTGGCTCTCGGGCGCACACGCGCAGTTGAGACGAAGAATAGCCAGGCGAAAGCTTGGCTTACCGAGCTCTCTGTCGAGCTCGCAATAACGGTCGCACCCGCGATAAAGAGCGCTGCAGCAGGAGCTCGGCAAGTCATGAATTTCACTCTAATTCGAACTTTCCAGCTCCTCTCACAACCCAACTCTTTTAAAATCATGCAATCAAGCATACAATTCAAACCACTCATCAATTACACTCAAAACATGCTTATAATCATATAACTACCAATTAACATCTAATTGGAAACCATTAAATTTGGCAAGAATACACAATTGAAGACATAAAGCATCAAACCCAGAAATTTTCCCTAAAATCATACCAATCCTCGTCTAGAATTTCATGCAAACCATACATTTCAACCATCTATACAAAAATGTCAAAACCCAACTCAAAACATACATAAAAAAAACACATGTTATACATCAATTTCCAGAAATTTAAATTTCACATACAAACTCAAACCATTAAAGATAACTCCCAAACCTTAAAAAAATACAGCTGGAACCACCCTCTCTTCAAGCTCAAGCCTTCTCTTTTCTTTTATCTTTACTCTTGTCGGCAGCTTCTAGCAAGAACCAAACCAAACACAACTCTTACTCAATCCCCGAAATTAAAAACAAAAATGCAGAAATTAAGAGGAGCAAACGGAGCATCAAACATCCATCACTTACCTTAGTCACTAAACCCGAAACACCTCCAATCTTAGCTCAAAATCCTAGAAAGACCACCCAAGAAGGGAGAACCAGCAGTAAGAAATAAAGAAGGCGAAGAAGAAGAGGGAGAACGGGAAGCTTATATGAGAAGGAAAGAAGAAGGCCAAAATTTGCCTTCTTTCCTTCTATCTTCTTTCTTCTTCATTAATTGCTCCCAACCACCTTGCTTAGGTGTCAACATCCTAAAGGTCTAACTTAATCAATCCTTGGCTTTTATCTCTTTAGTCCTTGTTCAATTTCCTTATACTCACTTAATAAATTCTTTCACTAAATAACTTTAATTACTCTTTCAATTAAGTCCTTAATTAACCCACTTCCATATTTATCAAATTACGCGCATACTCTTAATTATACAATTAACTTTGAAAATCCTATTAGGGTTCAAATCGGGGTATTGCACACGGGTCAAAATTAACTTTCGCTGAATTTTCAGCGTGCCGAGTTATTATTAGCAACACCGAAAATTTTGGAGCGTTACATTTTATCATTAAGTTACTTTATGGTTCCTTAATCTATATTTACTTCCATATTTACCATCTAGTTCCTTAGGTTATACATTTAATATGGATTTGCAAATTTGTTATTTAAATCTAGTTTTCTTGCTTCCTTACTCATTCCTATCACATTACCTACAAACATGTGGATTTCTTTCATTCCCATACCAATAATTCAACTAATTAATAACTAATTTCTTTATTAACACACCAATTTAACAAATACATCCCGTTTACGGGTCAATAATTTACCTTCGATGAATTATGAGAAAAAATAAAATTAAAGTTAACAACAAATAGCAAATAAAATAAAATCGTCGGTGGTGAAGCGCAGGACACCCGAAACCCATCGCCGGTGGTCACGCGCCCAAACATACATATATTAATTTATGTATTTTAATTTAATCATTTAGTCAAAGTTATTAATTCAAAACCCAAAAATAGTATCAACACATATTACTTAATAAATTTCTTTATTAATATTAATTTTTGTTCACCCATCTAATATTTTCATTAAATTTTTAAATAATTGAATAATAAAAAATTTATTTTAGACAAATTGAAAATAAAAATAAAATTTATTTTAGACAAATTAAAATTCATGTGTAAAGCAAAAATATTAAAAATAATTAATAACTATAAGTATGTATGCATACTTTTATTAATATTAAGATCAATTTTACCGATAAAATAGCAACGGATTATTCTGTCGCTAATGTATCACTTTAATTTCCGAAAATTATTTTCATATTTAAAAAATTTGAAAATTTTTTAGCGACAGAAATATCAGTTGCTATTCTGTCACTAATTCAAGTGTGTTTAGCGACAACAAATTCGCCGCTAAAATTGCCTTCAAATTTAGCGATCGATATTGCCATCGCTATTTTAGCGACTTATTTTTTAGTCACTAAATTAGCCTAAAAAATTAGCGACGACTTTTTTAGTCGCTAAATTAGTCGCAAAAAAGGCGCCATAAATTGCCGCCAAAATTTAGCGACTGTTTTTTTTTTCTCGCTCAATTAGTTGCAAAAAATGAAAAATAGATTTTCACGACCAATTCTTAAAATGGTCACTAATCTGTCGCTAATTAGCAATGAAAATATTGCAGTCACTAATTTTAATTTTTTTTATAGTGTTGGACTTTTAGGAATGATCAACCGAAGCAATTTAATTTCGACCGAATGTTTCGGGTTTTGGGAGTTATCTACCGAAGAGAATTATCTACAATCGGATGTTTTGGGTTTCGATAGTGATCGACTGAAGCGAATTATCTTCGACTGGATGTTTCGGCTTTGGAGAGTGATCGACCGAAGCAAATTATCTACGATCAGATGTTTCGGCTTTGGAGAGTGATCGACCAAAGAGAATTATCTACGATCGGATGTTTCGATTTTCGAGAGTGATCGACCAAAGCGAATTATCTACGATAAGATGTTTCGGCTTTCGGGAGTTATCGACCAAAGCGAATTATCTACGATCGGATGTTTTAGCTTTTGGGAGTTATCGACCGAAATGAATTATCTGTGATCGAATGTTTTGACTTTTGAGAGTGATTGATTGAACCGAATTATCTATGATTGGATGTTTCGGCTTCTGAGAGTTATCGACCGAAGCAAATTATCTACAATCGGATGTTTCGGCTTTGTCTTTGAATGTTATCCCGATCGGTCGACATTTATGGAGCTTTTAGAGATCTTTGCATTACGACTTGTGTCGAGATAACTCTTTGTCTGAAAGTGTTCTTTATGATTTAGGGGGCATTGTTTTCATCTCCTACTTCTAGAAAGCTCTTATTTTCCTCTTTGTCCCCCTTTGACCTGACTTGTATTACACTAAAAGGGTTGTTCACGATTTTAAGAAGGGATGTTTTCGTCTCCTTTCTGGTTTTTCCCGATTAGGGAATTCGAGGTGTCGATAGGCAGTTATAGCTAGTCTTCTTCGTGCATGTGTTGTACGAACTTCTATAGGAGCCCTCTCTGTAAGAGGCTTTTTTATTTTATCTCTTAGTGCATTGCACTCATTGGTTGTGTGACCGACTTCTTTGTGGAAGTCACAATACTTCCTTTTATCTCTCAAGGTATACGTTCGATCAGGTAGCCTTTTTTGCCACCTGACTCTGCACTTTTTTCTGATCCATTTTAAGACCTCAGTAGGACTAGCGTTAAGCTAGGTATGGGTTCCAGCCGGATTATAATCGTGGCTTGCGAACCATTTTTTCTCCGACTTCTCCTTCCTGTTCGCTCTTAGTCGATCGTCAAGGTGCTATAGTCTGTGAGCCATTTTGGCTGGAAATTATTATCGTCTGCCTGTGCTTGATGAGAATTTTAACCTGTGAGCCATACTAAAAGGAACATGCAGTTGTTCATCCATCTGCAATGGGAATTGCAGCTTTCTGATAGCATTTATCTCCTTCTTTCAGCGATGATATTTTTGTCTAGAGGAATGAACAATTTTGCTCTTTCCACTAGGTCATTTATGCTTAACGGAGGCTCGATTCTCAAGGATTCAAATAGCGGGAAGTTTCCCACATTTATTTGCAGAACTTTTATTGCTTCTTCCAGGTGGATGTCCTCAACTTTCTCAGCGAGTGCTCGAAATCTCTCCATGTAGTTGCTAAGACTTTTACGAGGCCTTTGTGTCAGATTGCGCAATTCATTAATCATCTTCATCGTTTGGGTTTGAGTGAACCTCGCAATGAAGAGCTCTGTATCTATTTGAATGAGGAAATTGAGCCTTGCAGGAGATTCTGGAACCATCGCAATGCATCATCTGTGAGTGTTGTAGGAAAAACTCTACAAAATACTTGAGTATCATGGGAGCATCTTGGATTTGTACCCAAAGATGAGCGTTTGGGTCCGCCCTACCCGTGTATGTTGGTATTTGTATTTTGTTAAGTATGGAAGGAATCTCCATCTCTCGTATCTCTTAAGCGAAAGGAGATGTAAGGTTGCTACCAAGTAGAGCCTTCCAGACCAAGTTACATTTTGCCAATGAGCCATCACCTCTGAAGGTTAGAGGGAACTAAGGCCATTTCAGCATGTGAGGGGAGTGATGTGTGAGGGAATAAACATCTTCTTTAGTGAATAATTACTCTTTTTCCTTACTCTAAAGACTTGATTTATTTTCACAAAAATAAATGTCAGGCTTTTTGCGATGCCCTGGATCTCAAATCACGATCCCTTTGCTTTGCTTCCCACTTCTTTTTTCTTTGATACTTTTCTCATAATTTTTCCTTGAGACTCGGGGGTTTTAGGCCATTTGAACGGACTGCATGATACTCTTACTGAAGTTATCAAGGATAGACCTTATGTCGTTTAGCGTGACTAGAGTATCATCCGTTTATACCAGACATCTCTTGTTGGATCTAGGAGTCGAATCAGTGGCGAAAGGGGATCCCTGGGGTTTATCCCTCCCTTCTATGGACATTGATTCACTTTGATTTATGTCGTATGAGTTGTCCTTTTCTGACTTAACTAGTGTGAAATTCTTTAATCCTGCCATCGACTCTTAACGAAATCACCAAATGATAAAATCCAGAATATTAGAATTTAAAATGAAACAAGCACGATTTATGACAGAATAAAGCCGATCTGCAAAAGGTAAGGCCCGATCTACAAAACAATGAAAACTAGCCCCCTGAAGTGCAGGGGATTAGCACTCCGAAGTTTAAGTTGGTGGGAGATTAGAGTGAGAAGGGCAGTGAGATGGAATGTCTCAAGAGCGCTCATACATGGGTCTTCATTTTTGGGGTATTTATAGAGACTTGAGAGATGCCCTTGAGTGACTCACTCTAGTGTCAGAGTAGGTAGGTGACGATGTGATAGAAAGTAGACAGCAGGATAAGGCGGTGGCGTGTGTCAGCAGATTGACAAGAGACGTGTTCCGTCAATCTGATAGGACGTGCCACGCTGATATCTTATTGACTTTCTTGGATGTCTTGTGTTACGTGTTTGGGCCTTATTGCTTGGGACCTGACTTGGGCCTTGGGCTAAGATTGACTTGGGCCTAGAGAAGGATGATAATTTGAGTATTATTAGTAAAATTAAATCATATATATTGTTTGGCACACCTTTATTTCAATGGACGGAAAATGTAAAATTAAATTATGTATTTTGTTTGGCACGTTTTATTATCTGCATTTGAACATTTTAATCTCAATTTGATGTGATGTTGTGTATTTTTTTTTTTTTTTATCAATTTTAAGTTAATCACCATTCTCTATTAGTATTTCAACCTCAAATTGAAAATATTCAGCGGACAACTTCAATTTATATTCTCTTTTACTTTAGTCACTGGCACATAATACATCTATTACAGTGCATACATCTATTACCGTGCATTTTTAGCAATGAGTGTAAAATTATTCTTATTATTATGTATAAGACAATATTTTTTTAAATTGTAACATAAAAAAATATATATTTTGTTAAAATATTTAAACTGTTGCAATAATTTAAGACAGCGAGAATGAATGTAGCGCTTATAAAACTGTTATTATATAATAATTATAATATTTTTACTATATTTTACAACAGTTTTTCATTGCTGACATTTATCATATTTGTGTTAGTGAATCTAACTCTTTTATTCGCCAAAAATCTCAATTGAAGCTAATTGATTGATGTAAAAAATCTCAGAATTATTATACATAAATTATATAAAGTTCTGATAGGAAAGGAATTCAAATTGCATGATTTTTGTTGAATTCCTATTACAATATATTCAAAAAGGAAAAATTGTTGCCAAATTAATCTTGACAATTCAATCCAAATGATTTAAAATTCAAAATTTTCATATATTTTAACCGATTTTACCTAATAATCCAACAACTTGACTCAAATTACATTAGGTGATCGACTCTTTTTTGAGCGAGTTCAGATTTTGCTCACCCTACATCTTGCCTTATAGAAAATGATTTATCAATCCGAAATCCATTAGATTACCATAGGACCTATCCCCGTTAAATTTGTTATCTTTCTTGCTTTTAAAAGTTTTTATTTACTCTCTATCGTTACATTGAAGAATATACCTTCATTCATAGCTTTAATACCCTAATATTTTAGCATACTCCATCTTTACCCTAATGCAAATGAACACTTTTATCGGCATGCATGCCTAATCTTTTGCTTACCATTCAACTTATTGAAGTCCACTTTTAACAGATAAATAACTTAATAGGATTATCTAAAATACGATTTGACCGTGAAAAAGTGAAAAACACCTTACTGCTAAATAACCAATTGGTAACACAGCAAATATCATTTGCCTTTAGGCCCATGAAGTCAGCCCAAATACGTGTAAGGCCCAAGGTCCACAAGGCGAAGCGAACAGGTACGAGCCCCAAGAAGGACCGATCGAACGACGTGACATCCCTTCCCATCAGCCGCATGACACAAGGCAGTGCTCACCTCAATCTCCTGCTCGCTGTCACTTCGCCGGATACCTACTCTGACAGCCAGAGATCACTCCCCTAGGCACTCAAGTGCCCCTCAACATCTCTTACAAATAGCCCAGCCAGCGATGGCCTCAGGTATTGAATCTCGAGCACTCTCTCTCTAAGCTTTCTCTCTCTAAAGTTACTGACTTAAGCTTCGGAGTGCTTACGCCTGGTCCGATCGGCCATTCTTCCTTTTAGGTCGCTCTCACCCGATCGGTTGTTTCCTCCCTCTCTAGATAAAGGCAGTTCGAGGCCTTATCATTTGGTGCTTTCGTTGAGAGGCATAGCGAGCTCCAGATCAAACGAAGATGCGACCCCCATGAATTTCGACCATGATAATGATGACCGTGCCAACCTAGGCACCTCCCAAGGCGAAGAAAGGCCTATTGGCTTCCTAATGGAGACCACTCCCCTTCCCGAAGCGAGCGATGCCGCCTTCGAGTATTCAGAGGACTCGCTTGTTACTGTCCGCGACATGCGCGCGATACTTGATGACTTCACCAAGAATATAGTTCAAAAGCTTCAAAAAGGCAAAATGCCTGAGGTTTTCGAAAGAGTACGCGAGGATTACCCCATGGATGAAGACTTCGGACAAGGAAGAAATAAGGGAATCACCATCGATGAGCCAAGAGCTCGAAGCGGAGAAAAACGCCGCATGGAGATGATAGGGCGCTACGACAAAGGTAAAGGAGTAGCGTCCTCGAGAAAAGACTCTTCTCACCACCCCTCAGAGTGCTCCGCTTCCAGCGATGAGGACGATTCGTCTTTCTTGCGTACACCTGGTCGCTCTGCTCCCAAGAGTTCCCGTTAGGACCTTAGCTCAGCCCTCCTGAACAAGGGAGACAAGTGGCTAAAACGAAAGCTGGAGCAGTTTAGGTTTACGGGTCCTAAAAGGAGCGAGCCCGAAAGAAGGGCCCCTAAAAGCAAGGCCTCCCCATTCTGTAAAGAAATCATGGAGTTTGAGATGCCCCCCAAATGGAGAAAGTTTCGCATGGGTAAGTATACAGGTAACACCGACCCCACCATCCACATAGCTAAATTTTTACTAAAAGCGCAGGCGTGTAGCCGCGATGAAATGGCTGTGTGCCGAATCTTCCCCAACACACTTAGGGGGAGAGCAGCGAGATAGTTCTGGCAGCTCCTAGAGGGGTCAGTCGCCTCTATATGGCAAATTAAAGAGCTTATGGCTGCGCAATTTGGGACTGCCGCGCGTGCGTCCGAGCTGGCTGTCGGCGGGGACGGCTCTCACAGACGAGCCGATGAGAGCTTGAAAGGCTATGTGGATCGGCTCCAGGCCACTGTCGCGAAAATGAGGAGTTTAAGCGAGCGAGTGGCGATGACCTCCCTTGAGAAATGGTCCCCTGAGCGCCCCTCACCTCAGTGTGCACCAACACCAACTCCATTGGAGTTTCGTGACCTGATGGATTGGGCCGAGCGGAACATCCGAAAGGAGGAAGCTAGGAAAACAGGTAGAGCCAGACCAGTCAGTATAATGAGCAGGCTCCAGTATCCAAACGGACGCCCGTTTACAAGAGGGAGAGTAGCTGATCGGCTCGAAAGTCCGCGATGCGGAAGCAAGGGGAAGAGAACATAAAGCGGATCTTCGGGAAGGATGAGGGATCTAACACCTCGAGGCTTCACCCCGATAAATACAAGGCCCTCCCGAGTGCTGGCGTGGATGGAAAAGAACCACCACACAATTAACTGGCCCAGGAAGATGTCAAACCGGAGCAGATACAGGAGAAACGAAAGTCTATACTGTGAATTCTACAAAGACATTGGTCATCCCACCGACTAGTGTTACTCACTGCTGAAAGAAATTGAGTACCTGATACAAAAAGGCGCTCTTCAGAGATTCGTTTGACCGGTTAGAGGGGCAAGTCCCTGTAGACGGCCGAACCCCGAGCCCCGATATAGCTCAGACGAAGATGAGGACGAAGAACGACGAAACCCCCGAAGCGCCGGCCCGAGTAGGACGAATGCAGGTATGATATTCATTATTTCAGGAGGATCGGCCTACGCGGAGGAGCTCCATAAGAAGAAGAGGGGGAGGGGAGTATACCTCTCCCAGGCAGCTGAGCAGTCCATGCCCGTTACAGTGTCCAGCAAGGACGCCAGGGACGTTGCACTTCCCCACGAGGATGCACTCGTCATCAGGGCACGCATCAACAACTTTGATGTTAGGCGGATCCTGGTAGATAACGGCAGCACTGTGAACGTGCTCACCCTGCAAGCATACAAGGCAATGGGACTACCGACCGAAGAGCTAAAGCCGAACGCCATGCTGCTGATCGGCTTAAGCAATGCCGCCGTCCCTGTAGTTGGATCGGTCGAGTTCTTCGTTGAGCTCAGACAGGAGGCGACGGTCCACACTTGCAAGGTAAACTTTATGGTAATCGATTTAATATTTGCCTATAATGCCATCTTTGGTAGGCCCTTGCTTGTGCAAACAGGAGCCGTCACCAGTGTTCGATACATGGTGATGAAGATCCCATCAGGGAGTGGTGTTGCCATTGTGAGAGGGGACCAAAAAGCATCCCGAGAAGCCTATGTCACGATGATCAGGCAGCAAAAAGAAGCTTGTTAATCAAGCCTTAGGGGTTAGAGGGCCGATGCGCCCCTAGACGACCCAAAGAGGATAAGCGCGTACCCCCAGATAGACATAGCCTAAAGGCACACGTCTCCGGCTGTGGGAGCCCTCTCAGTCTTTATAATATTGTACCGATCTCTCTCTCTTCATCAATAAAAGAATTCTTTCATGTATGCCACGACTATTACGCCAGCCTCGATGCACATTTCGAGCTGAAAATGCGAAAGTCGAACTGTCCTAATCGAATTTGATATGTGTTAACACCTCAGAGCAGTAAGCTCATTGCGCACCCCGACGACCCATCCGATCTGGATCGCTAAAATGGTCAATCGGGGATGCACATATCGATGAAATTCTGATCCGGCGCCGCTAATCTGGTCAATGGCAGACCACTTGCTTCCCGTTCGGATCTATCAACGGGTATGGCAACACTACGCGAGGCGGATACTCACGCAGCGACCCCAGGCCACCATGCAATTTTATGCAAAGGCTACGGTCAGGCCACCATGCAATTTTATGCAAAGGCCATGGGTCAATACGCAGTACTCACGCAGCGACCCCAGGCCACCATGCAATTTTATGCAAAGGCCATGGGTCAATACGCAGTACTCACGCAGCGACCCCAGGCCACCATGCAATTTTATGCAAAGGCCATGGTCAGGCCACCATGCAATTTTATGCAAAGGCCATGGGTCAACACACAGTACTCATGCAGCGGTCCCAGGCTAATATGCAATTTTATGCAGCAGCCACGGACCAGTATGCGACTGAAGACCAAGGCATCGCACCTCGGGATTACCGATCGGTTCATCGACTGCTTGACCCTTCCAGATTCAGGAAGTATACAAGGCTAGATTCTGGCCTCTTACAATTCAGGAAGTATGTCCCAATTACGCAAGTTACTTCCAAAATAATGCCCTTAAGTCTATGTGTTTGATTATACTAACCACTCGGACATGCCATGATTGCAAAAAAAAAAAAAAAAAAAAAACAACAAACGAGCACAGGAAGAAGAAAGAGGGGGAGAGACTTTATTGAAGAAAGCTTCAAGTATATATACATATATATACAATTTACAAAAGCAATTACAGGAAGAGTTGCGAAGAAAAGAAAAAACTAGCAAGAAACTCCTACGTCTCTATGTTTACAAAATCTTCGCAGCCAGGCGGATCGGCAATCTGTATAATGTCCTGCTGAGAAGGGTCGGAGGCAGGGACAGCAGCTCCCGCTCCCCCTTCAGAGATAGTACCCCTTAAGGAAGGACCGTCGGATCGGAGGTAGGCCCCTCGGAAGGAAGCTCACCATACTCGTCCCCGGGCAGCGTTGGGATAAAAGGATCAGCCTCGGGTGGAGGAGGGACCTCTGAGCTAGCCCTAGGAGGAGAGAGCCCTGTGATTGGGCCTTCGAAGGTTACACCCTCTTCAGGAGCATCGTCCTCTTTGTCACTTACTGGCGGATCGGGCAGTGCAGCTGGGTTGTTCATCCATCCAAAGTCGACGTCCGGAAAATGCCTCTCAGCCTCATAAACAAGACGCCCGAACACCTATGCCTGAACCTCAGCAAGTTCGTCAAGTAGACGCTCCCTCTGATCGGCAACTTCCTCTTCAAGCTTTCTAGCCCAGGAATTCTCTTTCTCCCCTAAGGAAAGCTTCAAAGACTCCACCTCCCCACGCACCTGACTGGCCTCTGATTCCAACCTAGTGTTCTTGGCAGCCAGATCCTTGCACTTAGCATCTAATCTGGTTGCGTTCGCCTCGAAGCGCCGGTATTGAGCAACCTCAGTAGCCAGGCGCGCGGCCTCCCCCTTCAGCTTGTCCACCTCCCCCTGACGAACCTTCAGCTCTTGGGACTTCTGGTGGACCTCTTTCCTCAAGGCCACTGTCTCTGAGTGGGAAGCTTCAGACCGCTTCCTCACCTCCAGCACCTCATCACGGAGGGAGGAGACCTCTTCTTGGGCAGCCCTAGCCGCCTCACGTTGGGCAAGAGCCTCCGCCCTAGCATTGGCTCCCTCCTCGGCTTTCGCCCGCCAAGTGTCGGCCATTAGGAAAGACCCGTTGGGACCTCCTTGCTACCTGGAAAGAGGGAATGAGAGGAAATATGGGACGCTGAGAAAAGATGAGATCCGAAGAGATAGAAGAGGGGAAAGGTGAGGTCTTACGTCCATTAGCTGGTGGCTTATGGCCTACGTCTCTCGGTAAAGTTGGCGGGCATCCCCAACCTCCCTGCGGTCTTTATCCCGAAGGAGACCCCAGCAAATGGGACCAGCCACTTGGTTGAGCGACCAATCGTCGCCAAAGTTTTCCCTCAAGAAGTCCCCCACGAGAGCGGAATGCCTACCGGACCGCCTGGACACATCCCCTTGTTGGGTGCCCTTCTCCTTGGATGCCGCCCGAGCGTCCGTTTCTGCCACCAGCTCAGTCACCCTTAGCCTGGCCCTCTCCTGCAGCTGCTGCTGAGCAATCATGTCTAGGTGCGTCGCCCTCTCCTGAGACATCCGCCTCATCGCTTGAATATCGGGAGGGCTCACTCCTCCAGGCACCTCCTCCTCCTCCTCGGGCTCATCCCCCACTACATGCTCCCTACGAGAAACCCGAGCTGAAGGCCCTGGAATGACCGGAGTTTGGCTGGGCAACGGAGCAGGAGGAGTGTGAGCCGATCCAGCAAAAGCAGCATACGTCGACGCGGCGGCGAGCGGGGCAGCGGTAGTAGCAGGAGCTAAGGCCTCCCTCCGGGCCTCGATCTTGGCCTTTTTCCTAGCCGCGATCTCGGCCTTCTCTCTGGCTGTGGCCTCCTTCTGGGCTTGTGTCATGAGCTTCCTCCTCTTGTGACCTGCCTTTGCCCCCTGAGCGTCCACCTGGGCCAACCTCTTAGAAGAGACTCGATCGGCTCACTCCTGCGCGGCACTGCTTCCTCCAGGCATTTCAGCTGCAACAAAAATACAAAAGATAAGTGCTCTTATTAAATACCTATTTTCAAATGATTAAATAAAATGCTCTATGCTTATAAAATTGCGGCCAGGCCAGTCCTAACGCTCACATTCGGCAGCTGCCCCTGCCTCGGCTTGGATCCCCTGGAGCTATTCCAACAGCTCCCTAGACTCGTAAGGACCTCAATTCCGAGCCACCGCATCCATCAGCTTCTGGATGTCAGCATCGTAAAGTGATTGCCCGACGGCTTGGTCCTTTAAAAGCCTCATCCCAGCCGACCGGGCGAGACTTACCCCGAAGCCGCCATTCCTCCCCACCAAGAAGTACCTTTCACGGAAACCCTTCATCGAGGTGGGGATGTTGATCAGCTTTTTCTTTGGTCGGCTGGTGAAGAAGTACTCTGACCCGTCGCTTCGGCAGGAGATGTAAAAGAAATGTGTAAAAAGGTCGAGGGTCGGAGCCACTCCCTCCAGGAGGCACAGCACCTTAAAGCAACTCACCGACCGCCAGCCGTTTGGGTGAAGCTCGTAGGGGGCGAGACCGTATCCTTACATTACAGCGATCTCAAAGGCCCCAAAGGGAAGTCGCATCCCGGCGTCGAGGCTTCATAAGTGGCAGATGAACCACTCGCTGTCATTTTCTATGAACGGCCCCTCCCATACCGACATAGAATCTGGATAAGGTACCACCGATACATTTGATGGAAAACCATACTTGGAAGGAACCTCGGCCACCTCTTCCGCTGTCAAGCGGGAGCACTGCTCAACCACATATTGGTTTTAGTACTCGTCCAAGAAGGCCCTGCTCGGTATACTACTGCTGCTAGAAGCCATTTGGAGGAAAGGGAATGTAAGACAGGGAATAATAGAAGAATGGATGTGAAAAAACTGAAGGTAGAAGGCAAAGGAGGAAGAAGGAACTTACTTACTTGGCGATGGAAGGTGTTTCTGCAAAAAAGAAACTAAAAAGGGGGTTCGCTACAGCTCAATGGAAGACGAGAGGAAATTTTGGCAGAACTTCGTTAAAAATTGCGAAAAGTGGGAAGAGAGAGGCTCAGAGAGAGCCTATTTATAGGACTAGACCTCTGGAATGTACCGACGACCTCGCCACTAAAACATTGCCACGTGCCAAATGTATTATGGCCCTGTAGAGAACGAAGCGTCACAGCACGACATTTAATGGAAGACAGCTGCACGAACAAGCGCGTCCTTTCGACTGACCGCCTTTTCAAATTTCAAAGTCCCGCCAACGGACACTCTCAGGTCGGAACGACTCAAGGGGCGTTTCACCCGAACGAGACGGAAAAGGCAACCTAATGCCCGATCGGACCAGTTGAGAGGGGGGACAAGTGGTAACACAGCAAATATCATTTGCCTTTAGGCCCATGAAGTCAGCCCAAATACGAGCAAGGCCCAAGGTCCACAAGGCGAAGCGAACAGGCACGAGCCCCAAGAAGGACCGATCGGACGACGTGACATCTCGTCCCATCAGCCGCCTGACACAAGGCAGTGCTCACCTCAATCTCCTGCTCACTGTCACTTCGCCGGATACCTACTCTGACAGCCAGAGATCACTCCCCTAGGCACTCAAGTGCCTCTCAACATCTCTTATAAATAACCCAGCCAGCGATGGCCTCAGGTATTGAATCTCGAGCACTCTCTCTCTAAGATTTCTCTCTCTAAAGTTACTGACTTAAGTTTCGGAGTGTTTACGCCCGGTTCGACCGGTCATTCTTGCTTTCAGGTCACTCTCACCCGATCGGTCGTTTCCTCCCTCTCTAGATAAAGGCAGTTCGAGGCCTTATCACCAATGAAAGATATATTGGTGGATTAAAAGACTATAGCTTCTTTTTCCTTAATAATTTATCAACCCATTCACAAGTTAGCTTCACCACTATTATATCCTTCCTATTGAAATTCATTTTAACAATAATGTCTCTTCATTTATGATTTATGGTTCATGAGATCTTGAATGCTTCTCTAATTCCAGCATAATAAAAGTTAGTTCATAGTTATTATGATAAGAAAAATGGAATTTCTTCATATGCACATGAAAAAAGAAAGTCCTTTTTTTAGTATTGAAAAATGATAATAGAATTATCCACTTTTAAATTATAAAAAACGATATATCTTCCCATTTTAATTAAAAAAAATCAAGAACCAAGAATAATTGACATGTAATCTATTAAAAAAAATGATTGGATAGAAAGAGAGAAATACCAAAGTTTTTAAAACCGGATCGGACGTCAACTTGCCCTGCCAACTGGGTCAGGATTCAACTGCTTCGATCTAATTGACTCGGAGTTTTTATCTTTTTTTTTTAAATATAATTATTAATAAAAAATTTAAAATATAGTATATAAAAAATATATTTAAACAATATATTAATTATTAAATATCAATATATTAATAATTTTTTATTTATTTTACTACCTTTTTAGTAATAATAGTAAAAGATTAACCACAACAATTGAATTTTTTTGTTAAATATTTGAATTTATAAGAAAAATGTAATTTTAAATTTATAAATTTATAACTTTTAATTTTAATTGTAAAATTTATTTTTATGCATGTTTATGTTCATATATTTTTCAATATTCTATTATATTTAAATTATTTAGTTATTAAATATCTAAAAAATATAAAATAAAAATATAGTGAAAATAATTTCACATAATGTTTAATTTTATCAAATTTAATATTAATCTAAATTAATTTTATCATAAAATATAAATTTTTGATCGAACAATATTCAACAACTATATTAACCCGGATTATAAAAATATATTTTATAAAAATATAAAAATATATTAAAATAAATAGAATTATCCACTTTTAAATTATAAAAAACGATATATCTTTCCATTTTAATTAAAAAAAAATATCAAGAACCAAGCATAATTGACATGTAATCTATTAAAATAAATGATTGGATAGAAAGAGAGAAATACCAAAGTTTTTAAAACCGGATCGGACGTCGACTCGCCCTGCCAACTGGGTCAGAATTCAACTGCTTCGATCGAATTGACTCGGAGTTTTTATCTTTTTTTTTTTAAAAATATAATTATTAATAAAAAATTTAAAATATAGTATATAAAAAATATATTTAAACAATATATTAATTATTAAATATCAATATATTAATCATTTTTTATTTATTTTACTATCTTTTTAGTAATAATGGTAAAAAATTAACCACAACAATTGAATTTTTTTGTTAAATATTTGAATTTACAAGAAAAATGTAATTTTGAATTTATAAATTTTTTAATTTTAATTTTAATTGTAAAATTTATTTTTATGCATGTTTATGTTTATTTATTTTTCAATATTCTATTATATTTAAATTATTTAGTTATTAAATATCTAAAAAATATAAAATAAAAATATAGTGAAAATAATTTCACATAATGTTTAATTTTATCAAATTTAACATTAATCTAAATTAATTTTATCATAAAATATAAATTTTTGATCGAACAATATTCAACAACTATATTAACCCGGATTATAAAAATATATTTTATAAAAATATAAAAATATAATTTAGAATATATTTGGCTTTTTCTGGTTCAACCTGGATTTTTCACTGTGCATTCCGGTTTTTTATATATTTTGGTTTTTACATTGAATCGAACCGGCTCTCAACCGGTTCGTGGTTCAACCGGCCGGTCCGATCCGGTTTTCAAAACAATGAGAAATACACGAGCATGGTTGCATATGCAATATAAAACCCTAAAAATAAATTGTTAGTTGTATAGCTAAAACAAAACTTAATTGGATCGACAAAATCACCATTTCCAACTCCAAATTCCACATCCTACATTAATTTACACTGAGAAAAGAGGGAAAAAACAAAAAGGAATTAGTGTGAAATAACATTCTCATAAGCCACCTCCCAAATTGTTCAATTCTTTTTTTTTTTTTTCTTAAAGAAATATATATGCTTAATCCTCCATATTTAGAGATGAAAGGTCTAATTAATTGACATTTTTGAAACATTGTTACCATCAAATTAATTATAGATAATCTTTTTTTTTTATAATTCATTCGGTATCCGAAACTCATTTGCCCCACTAATTTGATTTATTAAGAGAGCGTAAAATCATCTGACCTTCCTTTTGAAGACATGTTATTCTTATCTCCATCACTAGCATATGAAGTGTAAAAGTCATCATCATTGTCTTTCTCTTTAATTTCATTAATTCTTTCAACAACTATTTTCAAGTCCAACCTTTTCTCCACATCCTCTTCGCTACAATCCAATCCAAGTTTCATTAATTTGACCATTTGAGTTTCACAATTCCTTGTTCCTCTTATATCCTTATCAATCACTTCATTCGTCCATTGATCCTCAGGGAATGATCTTACCCAATTTGGTAAATCTTCTTCTCCATTTCCTTTACCTTGTGGTAGAAATGTTTGGGGAAATTTTGCTGTTAAAATTTCAATAATCAAAATCCCAAAACTCCATACATCAGTTTTCTTAGTAATTCTGCCTAGTTGTAAATATTCAGGTGACTTGTAAGCTGCCATGAGTTCGTAAGCATTTTCTTGGTTGATAACAGGAGCTAATCCATAATCTGAGATTAAGGGTTCATAGTGGTTGTCAATAAGAATATTTGAGGATTTAAGATGTCCATGAGCTGCTATTATGCTTGGTAGCTCTTTGTAGAGATATACAAGCCCTTTAGCTATTCCTTTTACGATCTTCAATCTTGTTGCCCAGTTCAAGCTTGCTTGCCCTTCTCTTTTCCTCCCTAAAACAAGATCAAACATCAAAGAACTCTCTTAATTGTGATATATACTTCAACTGATTCTTTAATATAATATAAATATATTATTCTATTTTTCTCTAAATATTCGACTGGATTGCTTTAATTAGACCAAAAATTACGATATTTGAGCCAATTGGTGCTTAGGCTAATTAGAGCAACCAAATTAGTGGTTTTCCAATTTCTTTTTTCTCTTACCATTTTTGTTTAATTTTGATAACTCCATTATATTTTAATGTAACCCCTAATCTTTTATTTTTTTATTAAAATTATTTTTATTTTTTATTTTTCCTTTCTATCAAAAATCTATTAAATCATATCATATCGCATCATTT